>OZ010789.1:108688611-110034682 GCA_963932465.1 Maratus speciosus | reverse complement strand
GTGAATTCTTTTGTGTAACCCTGTATACCAGGTATAGAATTTATACACAAAAAGTAACATGCATAAATTAGTTAAATTTAAAAGCGCATACAGAAATTGAAAACATACTTCCATTAATTATTGCTCAAAGAAAGTAGTGCAACCGATTTCTTTTGTGTATCCTAGTAAAGAGAACGATAAATGCCATGAACACCCTATTCTACAGTAATCATTTTGTAGTGAAATTCAGTGATTTACATCAATTTAAATACAGAGTTATGTTATTAAAATACACTTCAAACTATTTTTCCACATTGACCATAATGTAACGCGGTTCTTTTGAGTGCTCCTGTAAACGAACTATTAATGCTACACACTTTATATTCAATACTGGACATGCCATGGTTCATCATTAACATATATCAATTGCATGAAAATCCGAGAATACTTTAGCGAATTACAGCGTGGACAGACAGGCAGACAGACTGACAGACATATCGAATTCATAAACAGTTTTCAACTATGTTGCAGTGTTGCCAGATAGTCAAAAGTCAATTTCCCCAAAATTTCTGAAATTTTCCCCAAATCAGTGTTTTTCTCCGCAAAAGTCCCCAACCCAGTTTTTACTCAAAAAGGGAATATTTTAATTTTCAATTTACCACTATAAAAATATTTAAGTAATTTAAGCTCAAATTTCCCCCCCAGATCAAGCCTTTTTTTGAAAAAATTCCCCATTTACAAAATACAAACTTTTAAACTGGGCTGAATGCATATTCTGTAGCGCTGCATTAAGAGAATGGGAGATATATTTTGCAGTGACAAGTTATTTTACATTTGTTTTTAAAAGTATTGTCTAACAATGTTGGACTATACATTAGCTCCATAGCTTTAGACAATCTCTTATCAGTTGGGATTTGAATGAATCCGAGATGGTACGCTGTTTTAATTTTTTTGTCATCCCTATACTGAAGTGCATAATCATAATGCAAAGTATTTTCGCTGTATCAATCGGTGTGCTTTTGTATATTATCAGAGAAAAATATCTGCTTTCCACATATTTAAATTAATTTTTTTTTTAAAGTACGGCGAAATAATTTTCCGTTAAAGTCCTGCAGATTTAGTCGCGTGCAGGTTTAAGCTGATTAAGACTTAAGAGTCTCATGCATCTGTAATATGTGTAAACTGTAATGAAGAACAACGAACACGACCACATCCAAGAGAATAATGATTGATATTTCCGATTTCTGGATTGTATTTTCGTTTTTAAAATCAAAATTGAGTTCGAGACAGATCCAGTTTTTCTACAAGACTAAAAGGAATCTTTACGGAAAATAGTAAAGAAAAAAAAATTCCCAAGTTTTTCCCCGAAATTTTTGTTGTCTCCAAAGATTTCCGCACGAACTACTTGTCCACAAGAAATTCCCCTAGAGGTTTAAAATCCCCCAAAATGGGGACCAAATCTCCAATCTGGCAACCAGTGTTGCCAGATAGTCAAAAGTCAATTTTCCCAAATTTTCTGAAAATTTCCCCAAATCAGTGTTTTTTCCCGCAAAAGTCCCCAACTTAGTTTTTACTCAAAAAGGGAATTTTTAAATTTTCAATAAACCACTATAAAAAATATTTAAGTAATTTAAGCTCAAAATTTTTCCCCAAATCAAGCCTTTTTTTGAAAAAATTCCCCATTTACAAAAAACAAACTTTTAAACTGGGCTGAATGCATATTCTGTAGCTACATTAAGAGAATGAAAGATATATTTTGCAGTGACAAGTTATTTTACGTTTGTTTTTAAAAGTATTGCCTAACAATGTCCAAAATTTCTATTGTTACATTAGCTCCATAGCTTTAGACAATCTCTTATCATTTGGAATTTGAATAAATCCGAGATGGTACGCTGTTTTAATTTTTTTGTCATCCCTATACTGAAGTACATAATGCAAAGTATTTTTGCTGCATCAATCGATGTGCTTTTGTATATGATAAAGAGAAAAATATCTGCTTTCCACATACTTAAACTAATTTTTTTTTAAAGTACGGCGAAAGAATTTTTCGTATAAGTCCTGCAGATTTAGTCACGTGCAGTTTTAAGCTGCTTAAGACTAGAGTCTGATGCATTTGTGATCCGTGTAAACTGCAATGTGGTAAACAACGAACACGACCACATCCAAGAGAATAATGATTAGTATTTCCGATTTCTGGATTGTATTTTCGTTTTTCAAATCAAAATTGTGTTCGAGACAGATCCAGTTTTTCTACAGGACTAAAAGAAATCTTTACGGAAAATAGTAAAAAAAAAAAAAAAATCCCCAAGTTTTTCCCCAAAATTTTTTGTAGTCCCCAAAAATTTCCCCACGAACTACTTGTCCCCAAAAAATTCCCCTAGAGGTTCAAAATTCCCCAAAATGGGGAAAAAAATCCCCAATCTGGCAACACTGCTATGTTGGAAAATGTTAATAAAACTAAAAATCAAATAAATTTTCTGGTGAAAAGCAAGCATCCTATTTTATTTACTTCTATTAAAAAATTTGAAAACAAGGCAAAAAGTAAGGATCGCGTTTGAAAGAATACAAGGGAATATGATAAGAACTTGAATAATATAAATGTTGAACACGAAATTGGATCGAGTAAAGAAAAATGCGTATAAAGCAATAACACAGGCCTGCAAAGTTGAAGTTTTTGAAAAATGCAAAAGAAGTTTTTACTGATTTTTATGTTATTTGGTGTGCTGATTTCGAAAATGACCTTCATTTTTTCCCATCACGTCAGGATTTTTTGTAAAATCGATATCGATATTTTTGCAAAAATCCTATTTGAAAAGTAATTTTCTCGAACAATTTTGCATGTACTATCTGGTAACAGTGGGTTTTGTTCATTTAAATCTACGTTAAATAATCTATTCTTGGTGAGGCAAATTGGTTTTTCAAATTGATTATTTTCTATAGATTTAAATGGATGAAAATCATTGTTGCTAGATTGCATAAGCCGCCTCTAGTCGAGAGAAACACAAAAAGTTCCTTTTAATTCAAACTTTTTACATCAAATCATGGAGCAATTTCTAGAAAAAAATCATCAATATACAATTTTAATTTGTTTTTATTAGGGTAAAGTACATAAAATAGACGACTGACCAAGAGGATCAAATATTATGTATGTGTACATGAAAGTTTCAAACAAATTTTAAACTGAGCAAAATGTAAAAAAACAAAAAAAAAAAAGTTATTTTTTAAGTACGTTCTCTTTTTCCTTTGAAACTTCTTTTTGACGTTCTTCTTTTGTGTTCAATCTATGACCTATCTCGTGTTAACATCCAATAGCAGTCGGCAAGCATGTTCTTGTCCCATCTTCTTAAATATTTGCGCTCCGTATCTTTCATGTCCTGACGGAACCTTTCACCCTGATCTTGGCAACTGATCCTAAATTTTAGGGAAAAAGTGAGTGAAGGAAATGTATTTTGACACTCATGGAGCAACGCTTGAAATTTGTCCAGTATATTCATTACAATAGGTTTATAGTCAGGATCTTTGTAATCACACAAAAATTTACTGACGGCATTTTTTAAGGCAGCCCAGGCTTATTTTTCTTTTGTTGTCATGCTATTCTCAAGTTCTTTATCCTTTATAAGCTTGCAAATATCTGGGCATAGAAAGATTCGTTCTTTCAACTAGACTTCGGATAAACCTGTAAACTTTTTGCACAGGTATTTGAAACAATCGAATTCTTTTGAAACAAAGCAATTTTTGTCTCAACTAAGTTGTTCCGAATCACATTCTTGGTGCCTGGTTTAAGATTTTATTTTTTCGGCCATTCTTTGATTAGCCTTATGACGGCGTTCTTACTCACAAATGAAACATGGGTCTTTTGTGTATCCACCTTGTTGACCAAGAAGCATGGAGAAAACTTTCAAATCACCGCAAACGGTCAAACCAAGGTTTACATATTCTATTTTGTTGAGGACGAGAGTCAGGTTTTCACAGCATTCTTTTAAATGCACCAAGTGTCCAACTGGTAAAGTTGAATACTGGCTTCCGTGATGAAGAAAGACAGCTTTAAGGCTCCTTTTCGATGAATCTATAAGCAACCTCCGTTCATCTTTATCGTATGTTATATTAAAATTGCTCATCAATCCGTGAACATCAGCACAATAGACGAGGTTCATCTCTTCCTCAAAGTACTTAACGAATTCTTTTTCTCGATTCCTGTAACAATAAAAGCGGGTTCCTTTGGCCAATAAGATTTTTTCTTTCAATCTGGTGCTCAACAACTCAGCTGCTCTTTCGAAAGGCCCAGATTTCTAGTCAGATCATTAAGTTCAAACTGAAAGAAGGACTGAGATGTATCGCTTCCAAAGGGCTTATATTCGGTGTAGGAGCCTTGAACTTCTGGATGTTCCGAGTCTGAAGACTCTGAAGAGATGTCTGGCAATTCAATTGGAGGCAAAGGCACTGGCACATCAGGTCCAT
Organism: Maratus speciosus; assembly: GCA_963932465.1. Classification (NCBI taxonomy): domain Eukaryota; kingdom Metazoa; phylum Arthropoda; class Arachnida; order Araneae; family Salticidae; genus Maratus; species Maratus speciosus. The sequence goes on along the minus strand of OZ010789.1, from coordinate 110,030,245 downwards.
GAGGAATACGTATGGTCAGACGGAGTGTTCATAAAAATACAAGTAAAATTGATTTTTTCAAGAAACGTGACGTGATAGAATTTTTTCATTATTATTTTTCAAATTAGCACCAAGAAATACACAAAGTTCAGCTATCAATTCCCTTGTATTTTTTTCATCGCAGGCTTGTGTAATTTGAAAAAAAAAAAATTTAACTTTTTTATTTTTGCTACGTTTCATAAGGAATAAAATATGCCCTTGTTGTAAAATATTCCTTGTCATTTTTGACAGTTGAAAAGAATCAATTTTAAGCGAAAACCAGAATGCAGCACATGAAATCTGGTTATAATTTTTTATTAGCTCACAGGCTATCAAAGCCTGAGAGCTTATGTGCCCGCCGGTTCTGTATGTACGTACGTATGTACGTACGTAACGCGATAACTTTTGATAGAAACATCCTATTTGCTTCAAATTTTTTTTCTAGTTTCGTTCTGATAAGTCGCTTCCCTGATTAGTTTTGGGGGTTCATTGGTTAAGGATAAAGGGGGAAAAGGGGGGTTAGTCCACCCCACCCCCTAATTCAGATAAATGGGTTTTTCATGCAGAATTATTCGATTTGCTCCGAAGTTGGTATACCGGTTTATTATGTTAAGGAACTTCCCTGAATAGTTTTGGGTGTTCATTGGCTAAGGATAAAGGGAGAAAAGGGGGGCTAGTCCACCCCCCCCCGCTTAATTCAGATAAATGTGTTTTTCATGCAGAATTATTCGATTTGTTCCGAAGTTGGTACCGTTTTATTATGTTAAGGAACTTCTCTGATTAGTTTTGGGGGTTCATTGGTTAAGGATAAAGGGGGAAAAGGTGGGCTAGGCAACCCCCCTTAATTTAGATAAATGATTTTTTCATACAGAATTATTCGATTTGCTCCAATTTGGTATACCGCTTTATTATGTTAAGGAGCTTCCCTGATTAGATTTGGAGGTTCATTGGTTAAGTGTAAAGGGGAAACGGGGGCTAATCCCATTTCACTTATTTTTTGAGGGGTATTATTCTTTAAAATAAGAGTATAATATACAATTAATGCGAATAGCCTGTGAGATCAATGCCATCAGTTTAGCTGGGCACTTTTCTTTATTTCAAAGGATATGGATGCAAAATCAGTGACTTTAGAATTTTCGCATTCTTACGGAAGTTGTCATAAATACGTAAAATGAATTAAATGAAAAGTAATATTTTGAGCTTTCGCATATGTTGTCGTAAGCTTTTTTGTTTCGTTTATGTTTTGGGAAGTATAATTGATTTATTTCACAAAAATAAAACATGCCGTTGCAGAAGGGAGAAAATGAGAAATATAAAAAGGAGTCTTCAGAAATGGAGAAAGCGCTATAAGAAACAGAGGCATTTGAAAGCGAATTAAATCATTCCCCCCCCCCCCCTTCAAAAAAAAAAAAAAAAAAAAAATGTGTTGGAGAAGGGATAATAAAAGAATAATAAATAAGGAATAAGGAATAAAAAATATTTTCTCTTAAATTGAAACAGGATTATAAGGTTCCATAAGAATCTTCGAATAACTCAATACATTGGGCATTTGAAAGCGATTTGATTCATTCCAGAAAAAGAAAAAAATACGTTGTGAAAGGGATAATAAAGGAATAATAAATAAGGAATAAATAATACAAAATATTTTTTTTTCAGAAATGAAAAAAAAGAACTATAAGAAACCATAAGAATGTTTGAATTAGTTAATACAGTGGGCATTTGAAAGCGATTTGATTCATTCCACTAAGAGAAAAAAATGCGCCGTAGAAGGGATAATAAAGGTATAATAAATAAGGAATAAGGAATAAAAAATATTTTTTCTTCAGAAATGGAAAAAGAATTTTAAGATTCCATAAGAATGTTTGAATTACTCGATACATTGGGTATTTGAAAGCGATTTGATCCATTCCAGAAAAAGAAAAAAAAATGCGTTGTAGAAAGGATAATAAAGGAATAAATAAGGAATAAATAATTCAAACTATTTTTTCTTCAGAAATGGAAAAAAGGACTATAAGAAACCATAAGAATGTTTGAATTAATCAATACAGTGGGCATTTGAAAGAGATTTGATTCATTCCACTAAGAGAAAAAATGCGTCATAGAAGGGATAATAAAGGAATAATAAATAAGGAATAAGGAATAAAAATATATTTTCTTCAGAAATGGAAAAAGGACCATAAAAAAACCATAAAAATGTTTCAATTATTCAATACAGTAGGCATTTGGAAGCGATTTAATTCATTCCACTAAAAGAAAAAATGCGTCGTAGAAGGGATAATAAATAAGGAATAAAAAATATATTTTCTACGCAAATGGAAAAAGGACTACAAGAAATCACAATAATGTTTGAATTACTCAATACAGTGAGCATTTCAAAGCGATTCCATACGTTCCATTAAAAGAAAAAAATGCGTTGTAGAAGAGATAATAATGGAATAAGAAATAAAAAATATATATTCTTCAGAAATGGAAAAAAATAGTATAAGAAATCATAAGAATGTTTGAATTACTCAATACAGTGAGCATTTGAAAACGATTTGATTCGTTCCACTAAAAGAAAAAAATGCGTTGTAGAAGGGATAATACATGAATAATAAATGAGGAATAAGGAATAAAAAGTATATTTTTTCAGAAATGGAAAAAGGGCTATAAGGAATCATAGGAAATTTTGAATTAATCAATACAGTAAACATTTGAAAGCGATTTGATTGGTTCCACCAAAGAATATATATGTCGTAAAGGGTAAAAATAATAAATATATTTTCTTCAGAAATGGAGAAAGGACTATAAAAAAACATAGAAATATTTGCAATACTTAGAACAGTGTGCATTTGAAAGCAGTTTTATTCTGCAACAGTTTTTTCCCCCTCCCCTTCCCGATCCCAGTATTCGAACTTTGGATCTGCAGGAGCAATTTCAATATTTTCAATTGTTTTTAGGTATTTAACCTCTAAATAAGACAAATAAAAAACGTAATGCGCGTTCTTTGCTCAATAACATTCACCATTTTGGAAAATCAACATAGTGAAAATTCTTTTCTCATTAAAAACAAATTTATTTTCAGATGATAAAATAAAATAAATTCCTAAGTATTACCAGATGTTTATAGAAGTTGTAAAAAGGTTTGATACAAGTTAGCAGACGATATCTACTATAGATGTATGTATTTTAAATGAAGCATTCCGGATACTTTTTGATAACAGTCATGGAGGAAAGAGATAGATGGAGATGAAGTAAGGTGACTGGGGGTGACCCCAAAAAAGTAACCCTAAAATCCGCTACAGTAGGCCCAAACCCAAGCACGTGCTTTCACGGAAAACAGAAGAAAACTTTTAGTAATACAGTTTTTAATTCATATACAATGTGATGCTGTTTTAGAATGTTTAAAAATAAGCAGATGATTTCATTTAGAAAAAAAAAATATGCACGGGTGATGTCAAAGATTTCGGTCCCTGTTCCAGGCACTTGTTTTGCTTGAACCTAGTGAGATCATTTAAATTTGAGCGATAACGCGCATCATATTGCAAACCGTTTTTACGGCATACTGCATCTCCATCTATCTTATTCCTCCATGGATAACAGCAATACATTCATTTTTTTACGTATGGAACAGTAAGAGTAGCACCCATAGGCGGAGCTTCCTTTTTAAAATGCGAAAACGAGTCGCATTGCTGATAACTGCTACTATTTTTTGTAACAGATTAATGCCATTTAACAAGGCAAAGATTTTTATTCATAAAAAAAAAATCGTAGCAATTGTCAACTATGAGTAGTCGCGTTATAGTAATGCGTTAAGAAATTAAAAAAAAAAAATCAGTAAAAAAAAAATTCTTAATTACCTTTTAGTCATAAAAAAATAACAAAGCATAAAAAATTAATTAATTATGTATTTCGAAACTTCAAATCTATTTTAACTAGAGATATTATCGTATAAGCAATTTTATTATTAATTAAAAAAAACAATTATCTGCATTTGTTTTATTAATGATGATTTTTATACTTACATAGACAAAGAGAAGTATAAAATTGCACTCAAAATTCATTTATAATATTCAAGCGTGCGCCATTACTCAATTTTTCACGTTTTCTTAGGTATAAATTACTATTAAAAATTAATGGATTGAAAGAACTTGAAATATATATTCATTATTTTTCGAAATTTATTGAACGTAAATCTATCTGTAAAAGTAATTCTATGAATTTCACATGATGTATGACATCCAATGAGCAAATGATGAAATTTTCTTTTTAAAATAGAAAATTGCATTCTTTAATTGAGGTACACTATATTATATAAATCTAACAAACGGGGATGACCGAACATAGTTCAATCAAAGTTAGCTTTATGTTCAACTTGATAAAATATTCTCACTGTATCATTCTCTCTGTATGTTTGCTACAAAGCATGTTATATTATAACCGTATTACTTACAAAAACAATCAATATGAAAAGTATGTAGTACATGGTTCTAAATTTTACACTGTTTACACATTTACAACGAAAGGACGTCAATCCAAATTATATTTTTAGCTCAATTCTGATTGGTTTAACCATGTATCTCAAGTCCCTATATTAAGAATTTCTAAAAAAAATCTTTCACATTCTAAATGTTTATTTTTTCGACAAAAATAGCCAAAATTTGGCGACATTCTTGCATTTGGCGCCGAGTATGTGTTTTGGTATTCCTAATCTGGAAAGTCGATTTTTCGGCCAAATGTTGTCAATATTTCGCGAACTTCGCGGTTTCGTGACCCTGACCCGTAGTGACCCAAAATGACGCACTAATCAAATCTGCTCGAACATGTGACTTAGCTCAATGGTCTGGTAACTAAAAATGGTAGGATACAAAATTTAGTCAAAATCATTTAAGCCGTTTTATAGATAAAATTAGCTTGACTCGCAGTGATTCCAAAATGACCCACTAATCTAATTTTCTCGAACATGTGATCTTCTCGTGCCTCAAAACGGTTGGATATAAAATTTAGTTAAAATCGTTTGAGCCGTTCTTTTAGATGTATTTAATTTGGCCCTGACCTATTGTGACTGATTATGACCCATTAATCGAATTTTCTCGAACATGCGATCTAACCCAATGGTATTTTCGATCCCGAAAACGATAGAATGCAAAATTTAATCAAAATCTTTAGAGCCATTTTCCAGACAAAATTAACTTGACCCGTAGTGACCCAAAATGACCCACTAATTGAAATTTCTCGAACATGTGACCTAGCCCAACGATTTTTCCGTGCTCTGAAACGGTAGAATACAACATTTTGTTAAAATCGTTTGAGCCGTTTTTTAAGTACAATTAGCTTGACCCTGGCCCATTGTGACCCAAAATGACCCACTAATCGATTGTTCTTGAACATGCGACTTAGCCCAATGGTATTCTTGTGCCCGAAAATGGTAAAATTCAAAATTTCGTCAGAATCGTTAGAGCCGTTTTCTAGATAAAATTAGCTTGACCCACAGTGACCCAAATATGATCTACTAATCGAATTTTCTTGAACATGTGACTTAGATCAATAGTCTTCTCGTAATCGAAAATGATAGAATACAAAATTTAGTCAAAATCGTTAGATCCGTTTTTTAGATAAAATGGGCTTGACTCATAGTGACCCAAATATGATCCACTAATCAAAATTTATCGAAAATGTGACCTAACCCAATAGTCTTCTCATGCCCAAAAACGGTTGGATATAAAATTCAATAAAAATCGTTTGAGCATTTTTTAGATATAATTAGCTTGACCCTGACCCATTATGACCCACTAATCGAATTTTTTCGAACATCTGACCTAGCCCAATGGTGCCCGAAAATGGTAAAATACAAAATTTCGTCAAAATCGTTAGAGCCGTTTTTAAGATAAAAATAACATACACACACATACACACACAATTTTTGCTCGTATTATAGTATAAAGATTTATAGGCAGTTGTAGTAATAGTAATACTTAAATTTTGAAGTATTGCCATAATAACTTTTTAACTATTACTAACGTTTCGTTTTACTATCATAAAGTAAAACTAAAGTATTTACATCCATTAAAGCTTTTTTACTACCTCTAAAATTATTTAAATCATGATTTTATGAATTCTGCCTTTATTCTCGAAATGCTTTTCATTCAAATGTTGTTATTTAACAGTATCTCTACAACACCATTAACAACAGCTTTAATCAACATCTAGTTTGAAAAAATATGTGTAAAAACAAATTTGAATGCTACCTTATTTTTCGAAGGCATTTATAACATAAAACACAAACGCGTACTTCAGTAACAGGAAGCTCAAAAATACGTCCATGTTTCATTACATGCGCTAACAATTTCGATTTGATCGCACGTATTGTTGCTTTTAGATATTGTGCAATTTTCCTTACTCCATCAAATACAGCAAAAAAAAAAAAAGAAAAAAAAAAGAAAAGAAAAAGAAAAATGATTGAAATCTGTAACTTAATTTATCAATTTTTACCAATTAAAAAAAAAAAATTTGAATCGTGAATTTTTGGCATGACGTAATTTTATTACGTTATTATTTCTACAATAACGTAACATTACATTTGCAGCAACTTAAATGAACATTAAGAAGTTGAAAATTGCCCGTCAAACGTGGCAAATGAGGTGCGTTCGTACTATAAGTAGTTTTATAAATATTTTTTGCACCACATATTCAACTGAATGTATATTTTAGCGCACTTCATAAGTGCATATACATTTCATTTTGTTTGAAAGGCTGTAACATCGTTAAAATGAACTTGAAATATTTTTTTTTTTCATTGGCCGTAATGTAGGGGAGACCGGGGCTAGTTGGCTACAGGGGTAAGTAGGCGCAGTCCACATAAATTACCTGTTTGTGGATAGATTGCGCAACCAGTCACAGAGTACCTTTCTTCTTTCTTTTTACAATCCTCATTGTAGTTTTGCAGTCTTACCTTCGTGCAGTGGACATTTATTACGATTTTTCTGTTTTTTGCACTCATAAGTAATTTTTTGTTGCTTCATTCTTTTTCTAATTTCTAATACTTATCTTAATAATTGCGATTTAACTTGTGCATTTTTTGTTAGTGTATGATTAACTGTACCTACCCCATATGTGATTTACTTGGATTATTTATGCTTAGATGGTTACGTGTCCCTTTTGTGAAGAAATTTATTCTGGGGCTACACTGTAAAAAAAAATCTGTGAAGTTACTAAAGTTTTTCTAGGAAACTTGGATTCCTAGAACTTTTCATGTAACGGCAACAACAAAATTTCATGTAACAGACACACTTTTGCGCCGAAAATAAAAAAATCTGTAAGGTTACTAAGAATTTTTTTGGAAACTGGGATTCCGAGAACTTTTCATGTAACTGCAGCCAGGGTTACAAATAAAAGTTTAGTAAGATTACTGAAATTTTCCCAGATTCATTTGTAAAGTTACAGATTTTTGTAGCTTTACAAAAACTAGTTTTGTAGATTTGCAGCTTTTTTCGTACAGTTACAGGTGAAAGTTTAGTAAGCATGTAACTTTACATCTGTAGAACTACAGATTTTTTTTTACAGTGTAGTAGGCGCATTGAACAGGGGGCAAGTTGGCTCTGTGTCTGGTGTGTGCTGGTAGCTTGAAAAACAGCAAACACCGAGAAAAGTGGTTGCAATGCAAAATTTTGGGCACATGAGGCTTGCCCAAACGGAGACAGTCAATTTTTTATTTATAACAACTGTAACTCTGATGATGATATCGAGTAGGATAGAAGTTACTCAATGTTAATGTTTTATTCATTATTTTTATGTCTGCATAAGTTAGAATTTACATTGTACGGTGATAACGCCTTTGTTTAAACTTACTGGTAATAATAAAATTGATTTCTCTTAATTGCGTGTCTTATTTGAGTTTCATTTAAATTTTTATAAAGCGTGTGCCAACTTACCCCATAGGTATAGGCAACTTGCCCCGTGACTGGGTAGGTAGGCGCACAACTTTCCTTTTACTTTAGGCTTCCGCTAAACATAAACTACAAAAGCTACAAACTCAAAACTCCGAGTATTTATAGCCCAATACCTGTTCTTTAAAAGTACAGTTAAAGTTTCATAAAAAACTTAAACAAAAAATTAATAAAAATCAATAACTAAAAACTGCGCCTACTAGCCCCGGTATTCCTAACGGAAAACTTTTGACTGTCCCTGTAATTAAACTATACATCAAATTTTCATAAAATTTGAAATGTCCCGACAAAATTTTGCTACAATTGTATATTTAAAATTTCAGATCATTCGGTTGGGTAGTTTTTGCTCTGTTATATGCGGACGGACAGACAGACGGATCGAACGTCGACGTTGCTACGTATTCATGTAATTATAAACGCACCTAACAGCTGATGACTAGTGGAAAAATTACCACAACTAACAATAATTTTTGCCAAATTTGTTGAGTATAGTTTTTTCTGTTTTAGTTTTAAACGCTTACAAAATTTGTAAGATTGTTAAATAAATGAAACTAAATTTAAAAAGAATGTTATTCTGAAAAATTACGACTAAGTTTGTTCTTAAAGTTAACAAAAAATCTGCATTAGCACTTTAAAAGAAAGATGTATTTTTAAAACTCATTAAGTATATTATTATTATGCAGCTTTTCACTTAATATTTCATTTTATATGTTTCACAACTTACTGCTACTTGATTATTTTTGCATAATAAACATATTCTTTTCTTTTTAAAAATGCAGACATGTTTTATGTGAACTGTACCGTATAATTTTCTAATTTCAACACGAACATTTCTTCCGATTGGCAATATTTTTAATGCTTTTAACATGAGACGTTTTCTTAGTTTAATGTGATATTTTCTGTTTATGTAAATAAGGATAATGAAATTGTTAATGCATGCAAATATGCGGCTGAGTACATATTTTGTTTAACAGAGTGTTTATTACAGAAATAAAAATGAAATATTTAATGGATCTCAAAAGAGGAGTATTTATTATTCGTACATTTCTCTTTTTTCCCTGCATTTAAACTATGTGCATGTGAAATAAGTGTTTAAAATAAAAGATAAAAAGTAAAAAAAAAAAAAAAAAAAAAAAAAAAAAAAAAAAAAAAAAAAAAAAAAATCAATATCCATAAAATGATAAAAAAAAACTTTAACAAGAAAGAAAATAATCCAACAAGCATAGATTATGAAAGACTTTCCAATACATTCAGAATGCTGCAATAAAACTTCATCGCTTAATAAGGCGAAAGATAGAGTCTAAGTAATCAATTTTGGAAATACATAATACAATTAATAACCAGTTTAATAAATTACTGTTGTCTTATTGCCACTCGAAAAGATTCATTACAACTTGTAAAACAATTGAATTAAAACGCAATTCCAGATATACTGTCATTTGCAATGACGATAAATAAGTCACAGGGACAAACTTTTTCTACAGTTGAAATGTGTTTAATATAACCGGTTTTTTCTCACAGGCATGTAAAGTATACACGGAACATGTAAGTATTTCAAGATATAAAATGGAAGGGCAGTTAAATATTTACGTCGAACATACTGAAGAGCAAGGTCAGCTTTTAAATAATGAAAGAGTTTTTACAAAAAACATCGTATATCCTGAAGTTTTGTGACAAAATTTTAATTTATCGTTAAATTTCATTTTTTAAATTCATTATTACATAGGTTTCATTTTTAAAATGTGTTATTTTCATTTATCACTGCGGAACAAGCGAGAAAAACTCACATGCATGGGGCATTCCACGTCAAATCAGGCAGTAAAATATCAATATGTAACCCACCATCACAGATTTTAATGAAACTGCGTGTGTTTGCTCTTACTATTAAGATATGATCACCAGTAATTTTTTTTGCTCCTTGGTGAAATAGTTTCTGAGAAAAAAATTGTCAAAATTTTGAAAAACTGCCGTCAGTTGGCATTCTTGATAGCTCGGTTTTCAAATGTAGCATGTCATATACATAATCATATTTCAATATCTACTCTACAAATCATCTTCAAATAATTTATGCACAATATTTAGGGTACGCAGCTTATGAAAAAAATATATTGTTACGCTTATAACATTTTAAGTGTGTCTAAAAAAATATTTAAACTTTGAAGTCGTGAATTTTTTATGAAAAATAATGCATTAACAAAAAAAGCATTATCAACAAAAGGCGGTATTTTTATTAAATTTATTTTTTATGGGAGATATACTTAAAGGTGTCCTTTACCTGATTCTGAAATAAAAATAGTGGGATTTTGGGTGTTTTTGGTAGTATTTCCTATTTAAAAATATTTTGAGGTGCATTTCATATCAAATCAAGCAGAGTCATTCCATGTCAGTTCCCCTAAGCCATTTAATCACTGTCACAAATTTCAATGAAATTGGGTTTGTTTATAGCTTATTTTAAGACGTAATCACCTTTAATTTTCTTGATCCTAAGTAAAATATTTTTTAAGATAAAAAATATCAAAATTTTGAGAAATTGTTTTAAATTTTTTTAATGACAGTTCGATATTCAAAGACTACATTAAAAAAAAAAAAAGTTATTTCAATATAAAATCACTAAATAGGTTTCAAATAATGTATATGTGACAAATAATGTAGGCTGATTATTATTTCTTGTTTTTTATCATTTTTAAACACTAAGAGTGTCTGTTATCTTATGAATTTTTAAAATCAAGATTTTTGTCAAAAATAATGTGTTAATCAAAAATTTATTATTAACCGAAGGCAGGGTGTTATTGCTTTTTTTTAATTGTACGTAAAAATATCTTTTAAATGGTTATAAAATAAAAATAGTGAACATATGAGAAAAAATTATCAAAATTTTGGGAAAATGCCACGAGTTGCCATTAATGATTGTTCAATTTTCAAAGGCCTCATTTTATATATAAAATCATATTTCAATAACTAATAAAGAAATCTTCTTCGAATAATTTAAGCAAGGTAAACAAAGTATGTAGATTATGAAAAAAATATTGCTGTAATGTTAAAAAATATTTAAATGTGTCTAAAAAATTGTATAATCTTTGAAATCAAAAATATTTTACAAAAAATAATGAAATTATTAAAAAATCTTTATCAATCAGAGGCGGAGTTTCTATGACTAATTTTTTAATTTTAAATTGTACATAATACTACATTATAACTGGATCTGAAATAAAAATAGTGGGATTTTGGTTGCTTTTAGTAGTATTTAAATCATATTTAAAATTATCAATATTTTCAAATGTAAAACCTATACAATGTATCATCCCTGGAAATATTTTTATTTATACATTTATTTTATTTTTCAAATTATCTTTTATGTTCGTTTCTTAAGGAAAAAATAAACAATATTGTTTTTTAGTAAAACTTCTAGGGCGAAGAGCAATTATCCCTTTCCAAAAAAGAGAAAAATCACTAGCTCCTCACCGCCCAATAGAAATTTTCAAAATGACAGTCCTAATCTTTAAACTCATATTTGGCTGTTAATATTGAAAATTTAGCATTGAGCTGCTAATATTGAAAAAAAAAACCAAATTTCACTCTATAGAAGAAAATTTTGACGTATTGTGCTTTAAATATATGCAAAAAATGCATAATCCATTATATTTATATCTTTCAAATAACTATATCTAAAAAAATATTTAAAACTTAATGAGTTGCACTTTTGTAACTTTATTCAGTTTCTAATGATATGTACCGTAATTTCGGGTGTATAGCCCGCAGATCAAACAATTCAGTTTGGACCCAGAAATTTTATTCAGTATTTGAAGACCAATATTTACTGTGATCTAAAAAGTTACATTTTATTTTTAAAAATTTCTGGGTCGAAACACGATTGTATGATCCGCGGGCTATACACCGGAAATTACGGTAATTTGATTTATTTCATCACAATATTGCTGAAAGATGGATTTTCAACATATATGTGTATATATATCCCTGTTCTCAAACAAACTATTTAAAAATTATTCATTTATGTTTAATAAAGCATATATATATTGTTTATACACTTACAGAAAATACATATAGCAAATTTTATGATATTATGTCAATAATGTATAAAAGTAAAGAACTTATCTAATAGTATGTAACGAAAAATTTAACATCTGGTGTAATGACAACAAAATTTTATAATTGTTTTACTTAATTTGGATGAATGAAAAAAGCTTACATGTTTATATTTTATTGAAGTACAGGTGAAAATGTCACAAAGACATACCTCAACAACCACTGAGTATGTCACATTCACACTACAGATGATTTTTTTTCTTTTGATCTTTCTGGTTTGATTTCAGATGGTAATGAATTAATTAGTTTTGTTAGAAGTGTCATTGCAGTCAGCATATTAGGCTCACTATTTTTTTTTTATATAATTTGTTTTGATTGACTCGATGAACAACAATATTTAAAGGGACCATTTCATGACTTTTCAATTAAAAGCTGATTTATAAATTCATCATGTTGTTTAGTTATTATTATCGTCTTAAGATAATAAGTTGATATTAAAATTTTTAAATGCAGTTTATTTATTATTTGAACAGTTGAAAGTATTTTTCAATAAGAGTGCGGGCTGTTGATTTTAAGTCGGCTGTTGAGCAATGTAGTGTTGGTAAAGGAACTGGTACTATTTAATTTAATTTTTATTGCTGTAAATAATATTTGTTATTTTATTATTGTATGTATTATATTTAAGCAAGAGTATAAATACACGATATCGTAGTCATTTTAGTACATCTTAGCATGAAAAGCTTCAATATTTATCATTAAACATTCACACTTTATGAAAATTTTGTTAAAATTGCTCATATTTTCACTATTTTTATTTTATAACTATTGAAAAGATATTTTTACGTACAATTAAAAAACGTAATAACAGCCTGCCTTCGGTTAATAATAAATTTTTGATTAACACATTATTTTTCACAAAATTCTTGATTTTAAGAATTCACAAGATTAAACACACTCTTAGCATTTAAACGTGACAAACAACAATAAATAATAATCTGCCTACATTATTTGTCACATATACATTATTTGAAACTTATTTAGTGATTTTATATTGAAATGACTTTTTTTTATGCAGTCTTTGAATATAGATCTGCCATTAAAAACATTTTTAAAAAAATTTCAAAATTTAGATATTTTTTTTATCTTAAAAAATATTTTACTTGTAATCACCTTTAATTTCCTTGATCCTGTCTTAAAATGAGCTATAAACATACCCAGTTTCATTGAAATTTGTGACAGTGAATTAAATATCTTCGGCGAACTGACATGGAATGACTCTGCTTGATTTGATTTGAAATACGCCTCAAAATATTTTTAAATATGAAATACTACTAAAAACACCCAAAATCCCACTACTTTTATTTCAGAATCAGGTAAAGGACACCTTTAAGTATATCCCCCACAAAAAATAAATTTAATAAAAATACCGCCTTTTGTTAATAATGCTATTTTAGGTAATGCATTATTTTTCATAAAAAAATCATGACTTCAAAGATTAAACATTTTTTTAGACACACTTAAAATGTTATATAAGCGTAACAGTATTTTTTTCATAAAATACGTACCCTATATATTATGCATAAATTATTTGAAGATGATTTGTGGAATAGATATTGAAATATGATCATATTTATGTCATGCTACATTTGAAAATCGAGCAGTCAAGAATGCCAACTGATGGCAGTTTTCAAAATTTTGACAATTTTTTTCTCAGAAACTATTTGACCAAGGAGTAAAAAAAAATACTGGGAATCATATCTTAATAAAAGGAACAAACACACGCAGTTTCATCAAAATCTGTGATGGTGGGTTACATGCCTGCCTGAACTGACATGGAATGACCCGCTTGCATGTGTATTGTATATGTGTTTGATTACGTATATGTATTTGATTATGTATTTGATCTATTTGATTTTCCGTCATATTTTGACGGGCTAGCTTTCTAGTCAAATATAAAAACATAATAAATTTAATGAAAAACAAAAAGTACTGCATGTACAATGAAAGTAATCACAACAGTTCTCCATACGAGAGCTCCACAAGCCAAAATCCTGGCTTTTTCATACCATACGTTTGCTACGTGCTTACAGCAAAAAAACTAACTCTGTCCAGTACGGAGCTCCCCAGAGAGGGCAACCTTCTCCTATCTGTTCCCACAGACTTCTCATATAACTAAACTTCAATTTGGTAACCTTTTTTTGACGCCCACATCTCTGCCCTCCATCACGCAAATTAGGGCCAAATGTGCCGATGTGCGCCAAACTGGTTTTACTCCCGGCAAAAGCTTCTCTGAATCTCTCTCCGGATCCCTGTGTTGACCGAGAATGAAATCTAAAAGTTGCCAATAAAGGGATCACTGCCAAAAAAGACATCCTTTTGGCGATGAAAGAGCGAAAACATGTTGGATTCAAAATCTGACTGAAAGAACAATGGGGTTTGGTCTCTACTCCTATCTTTCCTCTGAGGCTGTTCGAAGGAATCACCGATTCCCCTCTTTATATTTCATTCTAGCGGGGTCTTGACCAAATTCGTTTGGTCGCCTCCGCCGTTCCACGGCTGCTCCTCTATGGGGTGGAAACAAACCTGTCTCAAAAGAAAGAAGTTTCCTTATCTGTGAGAAACGCTAGTTCTCTCGGAGGTTGTTATACCGACAATAGTACTAACCTGCAAATTTGCGTCATATTTTTTAGATTTTGATAATGGACTTTACCCATGTGACGTCAAAGTAGGTATATAAAAGGAAAACGCCAATAAGCGGGCAGAATTTTTTAACGCTGCCCCCTCTTCGTCCCATAAACAGTCATTTTCGGAGGCTATATACCTACAGAGGCGTGGCTTTTGCCTTTTCTGGGTAAAGTCCATTGATTATTATATATTTTGTAGAGCTGAAGAGCCTAGAAGGCTTGAAAGTACTAAGAAATTTTAAATAAAATGTATATTTTACACTTGTATCATCTTTTTCATTACATTAGTCGCCTTTTAAGTAAGATTGTGGTCCTTTTTACTGTTCACATTATATATTTCATATTGAATCAAGGTGAAAAATTGCGTTTCGTCTTATGGTATTATTAGTGTAATGTCATTAAAATACACTGCTAACCATTTTTACCTACAGAACATAATGTAACGGTATTCTTTTGAGTGCCCTGTAAAAGAACTATAAATACTACGTACAGCATTTTCAATGCCGAACATGCCACTGTAAACTTCCATAACATATATCGGTAACATGACAATCTGATTACATTTATCTGAGTTAGAGCACGGACAGACAGTCGACCAGACAGACTGAATTCATAAAAACTTTTCAAATAAATTCTATAGAACATATTCAGAGCTGCACAAAAGAATTCGAGTAGATTTCCGTTTACTGACGGACATTGCTGAAGGGCAATTTTTCAGCTATGTTATGCGTTTCCTCACTGAACTGAATTTTTGCATACTGTGTAGAATATATACAAATCTATACATCATATACAGGGCGTCACACAATTTTCCGACTATTGATAGTAACTGACAGAATTTAGTCTTCAAATGTCTTATGCGTTTTCGAACTACTTTTCTTAGACGCCAATATTATTCGCCTTAAGGGACAAGGGACCTTCAAATTGATTTTTATATATTTCGAAAATTGCCCTTTAAATGCTATTCAAGGGAACACTATATGAATTATGGCATATATTTATCACATAAGAAGTTAAAAAAAAATTCTTTTGGAGAAAAATAAGGAATTTTTCTGAATATTTTAAGCGTTATGAAGAACTTTTCAAAATGCTCCATGCACATTCCATATAATTAAAAATCCCCAATATTTTTTTTGACAGTTCGGTTTACACATACAATAAAACTGTGCTTAGAAATTGAATATATTTGAATTTAAAGGTACAAAAACAAATATTTTCTAAATTTTATGAAAATTTCAGCATTTTTGCATCGTATTTCTGCAATTAACTACTTTTAACTTTTCCAATTCACAGTTTTATTTGTATATGTAAACCAAACTGACATAAAAAATATTGGGGATTTTATTTGGTATGGAATGCGCATGGGGCATTTTGAAAAGTTATTCATGACGTTTAATATATTTAGGAAAATTCCTTATTTCCCCCCCCCAAATTTTTTTTTTTCACTTTCTTCTATCTTCAATAGAAGAAAGTATTGTAATCGAAAAATTTTTTGACTTTTGGTTTTCGACGGATTTATACGTTTTAGGGGTCAGAGATCCCAAAAATCATGTTTATACGAAATTTTTGCCTGCCCGACCGTGTGTCCGTCTGTCCGTGAGTCGCCATTGTACCATCGAAAAGTGTATAAAGTTATGCATAGAATTGAACCAAATTTTTTGTGTATGTATTTGGCTGTGGCAAGCGGGTCCTTCTTCAATTTAGAAATATTCTACCGGAAGGGGGCGCTGTAATAGCAATTTCTATGCCATTTTCATTATTGTACCACGAAAAGTGTATGCATAGAATCGAATCAAATTTTTTGGTATGTTTTTGGTTATGGCCAGTTGGTCCTCCCTGAATTTGAAAAAATTCCGTCGGAAGGGGGCGTTGTAATAGCGATATCTGTGCCATTTTCATTATTGTACCATCAAAAAGTGTATGAAGTTATGCATAGAATCGAACCAAATTTTTCGTGTATGTTTTTGGCTATGGCCAGTAGGTCCTTCCTGAATTTGAAAAAAATTCGCCGGAAGGGGGCGCTGTAATAGCGAGTTCGGCTCCCGGCTGGGCAAGGTTCACTCAACCTTACATCCCTTCGGGGTCTATAAATGAGTACCAAGCTTGCTTGGGCACTAAATACCGAGGGTCTCGCGTTGGGCTGACCACCCGGCCGGGGCGTATGCTACATGGCGCCTCAGGACCCAGGGTCATGTAAAAAGAGTTGGGCACTGTAGGCCTTAATCCTTCATGGAACGTAAAGCCACAGGTTTAGTTTTTTTATTAATATCTGTAACTACTTTTTGAAATATTAAGATGTATGAGATCGAAGAAAGTTTTGGGATTGGTACATCCAACTAGTTTACATTTCTTGTGTGATAAATATATACCATAATTCATATAGTATACCACTGAATAGCATTTAAAGTGCAATTCAGAAAAAAAGTAAAAAATTTGAAGATCCCGTTTCTCCTAAAACGGCGAAATTTTGTTACAGTCTTCTGAATGTGTTGGAAAGTGTTTCATAATCTATACTTGAGGCAAGTTATTTACTCATTGGATGCGAGTTTGCGTCTTTGTTAGCAATAGTGGCTTGCACAATGTTTTTTTAATGAAAATTTTTTATTGTTATCCCCATCGTACATTTATCGCAATAGAGTTCTTTTACAAATAAGAAAGTGGCGTCATGCGAACAGAGTGCATACTCAGATTGAAAGTTTTCGTCGAAACTAATCAATCCACATTCGAGAACTTTTCAATACTTTCCTGGACAAGTTAAAATAGACGAGTGAGACACGCCAACAAACATTAGAATGGTGATAATGGTAGGCTTACTAAGTTTTTGTCTGAAATCCTATCGATCATCTCAAATTACATTTGTCGTATGTCGTCACGCTCTTACTTATAAAGACATTCCAATTGTTAATATTGTCTACATTTGATATTCGTGTAGATAATCATGCAATAAAAAGTTTATAGTGCCCTTAAAAAATCTGTATACGATACGATAACTACTTTTAGCTTATTATTTTAATTTTTGTATTAGAATTGTTGTGTAAAAAGTTACTTTAAAATCTATTCAGTCGTTATTGAAAAATTGTAGCCCCCTCTCTCTCTTTCACACACATGCAGACAGTATGGCGCCTCTCTCTTATTTATAAAGACATTCTAATTGCGAATATTGCCCACATTTGATATTCGTGCAGACAATCATGCAATAAAAAAGTTTATCGTGTCTTAAAAAAATCTGTATATGATACGATAATTACTTTTAGCTTATTATTTTAATTTTTGTACTAGAATTGCAGTGTAAAAAATTACATTCAAATCTGTTCAGCGGTTCTTGGGAAAATTGTAGACACCCATCCCACACACGCACACAGACAGAGAGACAGCCAGATACACATGCACCCACCCGTCCACCCACACACACATATATATATATATATACAGGGTGTCCGGTCTCAACGGTGTCCAATGGCTAAATCCTAAACCGTTAGTCATAAACATATAGTTCCAATTACAAAAATGTTTTTAATCAGGTAAAGAAATATTTTAAAAGCGATTTGGGTCAATAAAAACATTTCTTAAAAAATTACGAAATTTAAATTTTTATACGGTCCCCCGGTCCTATAAGTTATATTTAGTAAAATTTTCCTTTTACACTAACAAGTAATACACAAAAAGTACCGTTGTTCTACGATTAAAATTGACCGAGTAATACCTGTTTAAAGTTGGAGCCTATTTTTTGCTGCAAATTGGGGGTCATTCACAAATTTAGTCGAAATATAATTTCGTCAAATATATTTAAAAATGGTTGAGAGTAAAATTAACATTGCAATATAAATTTGAAATCTTTAGTTATTCTGACATATTAATGCAAAATATGCAATTTGTAATACACATTTAAGAAGAAAGAAAAAAACAGAATTTTTGTTAAATAAAATTATGCTAAATTAACAGCCTCAATTCTTTCCAAAATGATACGTATTT
This sequence comes from Maratus speciosus, assembly GCA_963932465.1. NCBI lineage: Eukaryota > Metazoa > Arthropoda > Arachnida > Araneae > Salticidae > Maratus > Maratus speciosus. The sequence goes on along the minus strand of OZ010789.1, from coordinate 110,011,602 downwards.
TAAAATATTATTAGATTACACTACCCTGCAAAAGTAGGGTTATTTCATGTTTTTTAGCTTTTGATAATTGATTCTTATGTATTCTGTACCGCTGAATCCGGAATTGACCTTCATTTTTAGCCATCACATCAAGATTTTTCGCAAATTGTAAATTTCAAAGTTAAAAAGTTCAAAGTTAAAATTTAATCTCCTCCCCCATCTCATCACACCACCCAGCTGTAAGAATCCCAAGATAAGCAAAAATATCGAATAAATTATTGAATAATAAAAAAAAAAGTTTTACATATGTTTTATAGTATGAGATTTTCGCTATATTTTAACTTACACATTTGCAAAAAAATTCTAACGTGCTGGTTAAAAATGAAAGTCATTTTCAGATTTAGTGTTAAAAAGTACGTAAAATTCAATTATCAAAAGTTAAAAAAATACAACCATCTCCTCTACTTTATAGTATCCGATTTTTGTTATTCTTTAAATTCGACAATTTATGATTTGCGAAATATCCTGACATGATGGTTAAAAATTGAGGCAATTTTCGGATTCAGTGCTAAAAAATACATAAAAGTTAAAAAAACCAACAATCTCCGTCTTGTATTATTTAATATAAAACTTTTTCATAAACTTCTTGGCGGTAATCTATCCGAAATTTTTTGCGTTATCCTATAAAATAAGTATAAATGGTAACCACCGAAAATCATAATAATATTAGATTGTTATCGGATTTGCGCCAGTATGTAAAATGTAATCTCGTTCGGATATTTGAAAGTGGGTTAAAGTTCGAATACAAATTTTGAATTGGAAAAATATACATAAGATCGTTGAAGTAACTAAAAACTTTTAAAAATAACATAATTTTATTAAAAGAAATCATAAAAAAACAGTCTCAAATCCTGACAAAATAAAACATATGTTATTTCAGCCAATCTGGAACTTAATAAATGTTAACTTAATCGTAATACTTGTACGATTTTTTTCAAAGCGCAAATACACATGAAATGAGATCTGGGAATACTTTAAGCACTTGGAATATGACCCCTCAAAGCCAAGCCGAACTCATTTGTTTTCAGAGCAGAAAAGTGGCATAAGTCATGCATTTTTAAAGTTTCATAATTCGCACAATTTTAGTGTTATATGAATGGTACTTTTTTTGTCTTACTTGTCAGTGTAATAGGGAAATTTTACTAAATATAACTTATAGGACCGGGGGACCGTATAAAAATTTAAATTTCGTAATTTTTTAAGAAATGTTTTTATTGACCCAAATCGCTTTTAAAATACTTCTTTATCTGATTTAAAGCATTTTTCTAAATGGAACTATATGTCTATGACTAACGGTTTAGGAATTAGCCATTGGACACCGTTGAGACCGGACACCCTGTATATAAGCTTCTTCTTTGATGTTGCTTAAACATTAATAGACTACGAAATTTTCTTTAAAGCCACCGCAAATTTTTTTTTTATTTTAGTCTTAATTACCATGAGAATGAGAATGAAACAATAATTGGATTTGAATTTTAACACTTCTTTAACTTTAAAACGAATTTAAGTTCGAAAGTTGCGTGAAGAACAAACTTTGAAAGAATGCCTAGAGCATTTAGTAATGTTATTTTCAGAAAGTAACAGACGAAAAGTTTAATTGAAGTCTGATTTCTTCCTCCATAAAATCTAAAATGCGAATGGATGGAAAATTTAGTTCTTTAAGGATTAAAACACTCCAGTATTTTTTGTAGAGTGCTTTTTATAAATTAAAATATAAAAAATAAAGTGTAATTATTAAAAGAAAATATAGTTTTTGATCAAGCAATAAAGACTTTTTTGTTTTGCGCTTGAAACTTGGAATCTCCAACATAAAATTTCTTAAAAAGTTTGATTCTAAAGCATACTGAACTCGTTGTTTAAATATTATTATAGTTTTATGGGTATAATTGTAAAGTATTGCGTACAAAAGAAACAAACCATGTTTATTTATTTTTAATTTCACTACAAGATATAGTTAACAGACAAAGGCTTTAAGGATTCCATTTATTGATATTCAATTCAGTTCATATATTCTAGAATGTAAATTTACTAGCTGGGCACTCAATAATATTCTTAAATGAACGTAATAATTTTCTTACATGAACCTGAAATTTGTACTACAAAATCTCATAAAAAAGACCCAGTCTCGAACCGAACGAACCTCAAACTGGGTACCCGCTGCCTACAGCACCGTTTAGCAGGAGTACTGCGCACGCACTGCAAAATCTTGCAAGAAAACCCAATCTCGAATCTTTCAGTTCCACATTCCACTCTCAGGGGTGGAACTCTATTCTTAAGAAAACCGTTTCTGAACGAAACTGCGTAAAAACAACCTAGTCATAGATATATTAGTCAAGGGGCTGGCGGACTTAAGCAAGAATTTAAGAGATTTGCTGAAATTACTATTCGAAAATAGTGGTAAGTACACTTTTGAAATTTTTATATTAAATATGTAATAAATTTCCCAGGGCTCCGTCAAAAAACAGCATCTAAAACGGTAGAAAACTGTATAGTTTTAAAAATTTGATCGCCCCCCCCCCCCCCCCAAAAAAAAATTATGCCCTCCCCCAAAATTTGATGCTTCCTACTTTTTAAAATCTTTATTATGTGCTAGAAACTATCTGAAACTTCCAAATCGATCGGTTCGTCAGTTTCCTTAATTTTAACCTACCCGTAGATACATTAGATTCGCGTTTCAACAAAGCATTTCTTTTCCTTTCTAAAAATCGAATTTTTTATAAAACAAAAACTTGTGGATCGATTTTATAAAATTTAGATATTATTAAACAGCGTCTAAATATAGGGCTATTTAACTTTAAAATCTCTAAATGGTGTATTTTTAAAAATTTGACGGTGTTCCAAAGAATTCTAGTATAAAAATCATTTGTGGTTTGGGGTTTTTATTCCATAGCTAGTCGTCTGCGCACCTGCTTTCTTTATGAAAGATTTCTCGAAAATCTGTGTTTCTTTGAACGGAAATAAAAGAGATTTTATTAATGGATTTTTCAATTATTTACAGGAGTATAAAAATAATTTTCAAGATTTCTGAAAGGGAAATTTCTTCTGCGTCTGGCTTGTTCGAGTTTTTAGGCCCAGTAGAATTTAAGATACAAACCTTTATAAAAAAGCCCAGTACATTTATCACCCTAGCAGCGCTTTAATTATATTAACCCCTCCCCCTCTATTCTAGTTTTCGAAGAAGTTGTCTGTGATTTAATAAAAGTCTATGCTTTTGTTGAATTATGAATATTTTCTACTCTTTTAATCTGGGATTTTTAATTAATATATTAACTAATTATTAGAATTTTAAAATTCTGAATCTTAGGTGCATCATGAGATCCTTTGGACTAGTTTCACAAAACTTTTGAGCCTCTTACGTGCCATAGATTATGCTAGCCATCGCACACACACACATAGACAGACACACAGAGCGAAACTTCCTTTTAGTATAGGGTAGTTTAGTAGTATTTAGTTTAGTACATCCTTTAGTATAGGTAGTATGTTAGAATTAAAAGTGCATTGGGAATAGCCGCTCCATATGAAAACTCCCTTTACCGGAGGCAAAGATCTTTTTGATAGGGGTAAAAATGCAGGTTCGATTTTAGTTAAGAAGCACAATTAAGATGCCATTGATGCAGTTTTATTCTCATATATAAGTATATTTTAGATTATCCGAAGTATTGGATTATGATAAATGTGTCTCACTTTGTGAAGTTTGGAATAGCAAGTCTTTAGCAAATATTACTGAGAAAAACTTTTCATATGCTTAAAGTATTTATTTGATTCTTATGATTCTGTTTTAATCAAATCCAACAAGTTATTTTAGCGTTTGTGTAATTTCTGAAGTTTTTAAGGATCTGATATGCCATTACTTTGAAATATAAAACTCCTTGGGGATGGGGTGTAGCCGACTTTGAATAAAAAATAATATTCAAACTTCATGTGTCAGAATAATTAACTGAATTACAGGTAATGTTAACTTTCTGGGATTTACGGTTATAATTTTCTCAATACATTTCTGAAACGGACTTCTTCGCCCAGAACTGAGTTCAGAAATAGTAATAAATTAAAACTGACGATGGTAATAAAATAAATGTAAATTAAATATCTTTTACTTATGTTTCTTTAAAAAAGAGATTGATGAAAATAATGTCTAAATATTTTCTTTAGTATTAATAATGAAATAATGTGGCCGGCACTAAATATTACAGATCTAAGGGAGACTTTTAAAATAGTTTTGAGGAAAAAAAAATACAAACTGTTTACAATAATTTGAGAGTTTTATTTTTACAAGATTAGAGAATTTTACAAGCAGCGCGTCATTCCACCTCCACGTTTACATCTCTACTGGATTCTTCCTTTTCATTGTCGCTGGTGGCGGTTGCAGTATCCATTTAACCTGGCTGTTTTATCCTCTTGAGACCCAAGCTCGCATTTTTCGCACAGATTTTACCATTTTTAGGATTAAGGCTTTTTATGGAGCTAGAAAACTTTATATATATTCATTTATTTTTAAAACTTAAAAATATATAGAGTTTTGGCGTGTCCAATAAAATGGACATTGGGTCTTAGTCCTGTAAAAACCCTATTATTGAATTACATGATTCTGAATGAAAAATTCTTAATTGCAAAATTTTATTTCATTATAAATGTGTTTTTATCGTTCATACATCACCTTTAAATATTGCACAATTATAGTTTTTTCATTATCAAAGAGAAAAATGTGTTTTTGGATGAGATTTATTTGAAAAGTATGAATCAATTTAGTGATTTTTAAATAGTTTTCTTTAAAAGGAATTTAAAAAAACTATCTCATCAATAAACATTTTTCCTAAATAAAATTATAAATAGTTAGTGGCACGGTTATCACAATTGACATTTGGACGCCAAAAGAAAATTAAAAAGAAATAAATCGCAGTTTATTTATAATCTCAAATTATTATCTTCAGTTATATTTTCTTTCATTATAAATGTGCTTTTATCGTTCATACATCACCTGTAAATATTGCACAATTTTAATTTTTTCATTATCAAAGAGAAAAAAGTATTTTTGGATGAAATTTATTTGAAAGTATAAATCAATTTTAGTCACTTTTTAAATATATATATATTTTTTAAATCTATCACATCAATAAAAGTTTTTTTTTATAAAAAAAATTATAAAGTTAGTGGCAGGGTTATCACAATTGACATTTGGATGCCAAAGGATATTAAAAAGAAATAAAATGCAGTTTATTTATAATCTTAAATTATTATCTTCAGTTGTATTTTCTTTAAATTTTTATTTCTGTTTAAATTCGATTAAATTAACTAATTTAATTATAAACAACTTGCGAACTGTAAAGTAATATAAAAAGCTTGCATTTATTTTTTATAGTTAAACAACTATACAAATACAAGTTGCATTTCATATTTACTTATTTTACATGGTTACTTATTTTATTTTATACTTATCAAGTAAGATGAGATCGATACATAGGCTTCAAAAACGAGATTTTTAGCGACAAGTTCCTATTTCTTTCACTACAAACTTTGCTGACATCAGAAGTGTGTTTTTATCGTTTATACGTTACTTCCAAATATCGCAAAAATTTAATTTTTGCATCGTCAAATAGAAAAAGTGTATTTTAACTGAGAAACTTGTTGATCAATTTAGTAATAATAATAAAAAAATAATACCAATTTGTTTTGTTTTTAACTCTTCTCAACACCAGTAATTTCTTTGTTAGAATAAATAGTGGCACAGCTACCACAATTGGAAAGTAAATGCCAGAAATAAGAAAAAAATAAAAATGAGTTTATTTAGAATCTTATACCGTTATCCTGAATTATATTTTCTTTATTCTTTTTTGCTAATTAAATATGATTAAGTGTATTAATTCAATTATAATAGTATACTAACAGAAAAATAATAGCAAAAATAGTTATGAATAATATTAAAACATGATAAAGGCTTAATTATCTATATTTACCAAGTGCTGCACAGAAAAAAAAAAGTATTTCACTGATATCCAAAATTTAACTTTATACCGATTTAGAACAAGCATTTTATCAGTAAAATTATACATTTTTAAGATAATATTTAAATATTTTTTTATTAATTTAAGAATATATAATATTTATTTCTGTATCTATTATTTGTTTCAATATTGTGTGGATTTTTAAGTAAAAACTAATGTCTATCTGCAGTATGCAAAAAGAGTCTAATATGAATAAAAACAACTGATGAAGACCCAACGTCCAATAGAATGGACATTAAAAAAAAAAAAGTTGTTTATTTTCTAATATACTAGGGGGCTCTGCCCCCTACGAGCTACGCTCGTCAACCCCCGTCCAGACACCGCAGACTCTAAATGCATGCTAAGGAACAGATGTCATATTCGCCCCATATTGGCGCGATTTTTTCCTGTCGCCAATATCATATAGGCAACAGGTACTTAACTTGCGCCAAAGTGTCGTTATTTTGCTTGATGTCGTAACCCGGATTATGTTGTTTATGCTGTTGATGTTTTCGCCAAATTGGCAGCCGAAAAAAAATGCGCCAATATGGGGCGAATATGACATCTGTACCCATGCTAATTTGATCGGCTTTAAAAAGATTTCGAAAGATTGAATTATAATTTAAAAAACATTGGCGATCTCCCTATAAACGGATTTCTATTCATTTCTCTTTGATTGGGGAATTTTAACGCCAAATCCGCTGCTGTACTACTTGATTATCCCGTCGACCAATTTCGCCAAATTATACAAATCGCCAAAGCACTCGCCAAATTATACAAATTGACATATAATTATTATTTTAAATAACGAAAGAACAAATAATCTAGTACAACATTAATAAAAATACAAATAAAACGTCGAAATAAAAATAACTTGATGACGTAGACACGTGTAACTTACTTAAAGTCAATTTAGTGTGACATTTACGATCAACCATTATTGGCATTTAATCTTATAGTTTGGCGAATTATAGATTTTTGGTCGACGGGATAACTAAGTAGAACCAAAGATACAATCGCTGTTTTCGTCTTTGATTAAGTAAAATAATATTAAATTATAAACAGAAGTTCTCTTATACGTCTTTAAAAAATATTTCAAAAATATATATTCTAAAAACACACTCAAAATATATATTAAACATTTAATTGCTAAAAAGGACGTCGAATGTTAATAAAATACATTAAAAGATCTTAATAATTTGACATATGTTTCGATTGAATTTACTCAATCATCATCAGAAAAACAAATAAATACCAAGATGGAAAATGACAATAAACTATTACAAATGAAATTTAAAAATAAATAAATAAAAAAAAAAAATCACGCGCGTAATATTTTAATATGTTTCACGTTGCCCTATTTTATTTTCAAATTATCTAACAATTCAATCCAAATATTTGGGATTTGAAATGGCAAGGATCCGCATTATCTAGGCTAAATAAAATAGAAAACATAAATATTTTGTTTAATGAAAGTAGATTAATTTATAGGTCAGATTTTTATTTGCAACTTTTTATTAGAGAATTTATTGAAATTTACGTCAGAAACTCAATGGTCTGCAATGATTCCTTGTCATTTCAAATCCCAAATATTTGGATTGAATTGTTAGATAATTTGAAAATAAAATAGGGCAACGTGAAACATGTTAAAATATTACGCGCGTGATTTTTATTTTTTATTTATTTATTTTTAAATTTCATTTGTAATAGTTTATTGTCATTTTCCATCTTGGTGTTTATTTGTTTTTCTGATGATGATTGAGTAAATTCAATCAAACATGTCAAATTATTAAGGTCTTTTAATGTATTTTATTAACATCTGACGTCCTTTTTAGCAATTAAATGTTTAATATATATTTTGAGTGTGTTTTTAGAATATATATTTTTGAAATAAGTAAAATAAGTTAAACATTTCAAAATAAGCTAATATAAAAGGAATTAAGTAAACAGAGTCTTTGTCTCCAGGTATTTTTTAACAAAGCGAAAAGAAAGTTCTTTTAAATGAGACATTTTAAACTAATCGTTTTTTATTAATACATGGAAATTATTCCAGAGGGAAACATTCGCCTTGCATACAATATTTCAAATGAAAATCAAATTTCAAAGTAATTGCTTAAAAGGCGCATGAAAAAGATTCCAAGCCGGGGTCTTTTTCACTGTGTTGGCCTTTGCGCCTTTTAAGCAATTACTTTGAAATTTGATTTTCATTTGAAATAATCGTTTTTAATCTGACGTAATTTTGACCAAGCTATTCTTTCTCATTTAAATATTCACGTGAAAATACTTTTGTTAGAAATGAAATATTATTTGCGCTTTCTTAACAAAAATAGTTGAAAAGATCCTCTCAAAATATCAAATAAATGTCTAGCGCAATTCCTAAATTTAAACTGTTTTGCAATATTATTTTGTGTTCATTTTATGTAATAACTGTAATGTGACGTAAATATGACGTAATTTCTCCTATTTAAGACTTCTATGTTAATGAATTTATTATTTTACAATATCCTTTCTCTTTTAAAATTCACGTGTATAGTTTTTATGACGTAATTTTTAATAAGTTCCTGCTTTTTGTACATAATTATTTAATTCTAATTCCAAAAGATTTTTTCTGTTTATAATAGTCACGTGTAAATAAATTTTTAAATTGAAGCAAACATTATTGCTTCCGCTGTTTATACAGTTGGCAACAGTTTAAATTAATATCACTTTCTAAAATTTGTTTAAAATATCTCTAGAAATGCTGAAAATCTGAATTTAAAATAGAAATAAAACCTCAAAAAATTAGTCAAAATAAAAAAATTAATGCAATCTGCACTCCGGCAAATTCTAAAGCATAAAATGATCTAAAAATGATTAAATTCCTATGAACAGTTTTTGCTCCTATAAAACTTTTTTAGTGGAACGATTTTGTCCAACTTTAGCATTAAATATCTCTTAAAATAATTCTTCGATCTAAAAACTGTCTGCATCAGCGTGTTTATCAAACATTTCTGTATAATACTACCGATTTTCATATTTTTGTATGCATTATTTTTCTTAATATTAACGAAGAAAGACCTCCGGTCACAAAAAATTCAAAACCGGCGGCGGCGGTGACAGCGGTAGTTACTTTTTTTTAGAATAGAGAGATGCATTAGATTACTTAATCTACGATGCCATTTCATTGATACAACATTTAACATTATATGTATGTAGCATTAATATCAAAATACTTTTTAAAAATATAAAAAAATAGCTTTAAAACTGTCTGCTTACCTTCAACAGTCGTTCTCTTGTTGCCAGCCACTTTCAAATGATTAAAATGCTTATTTAGTTGCAATTTTTTTTTTATTATTTCGGCGTACAGATAGCAGCACTAGACTATCTAATATAATGGACAGCAAGTCTTTACAAGTTCCAACTGAAATTAAATATTTTACTTAAAAAATAATGTCCAATAGAATGGACAGGGGTCTCAGGAGGGTATACGATGATTGGATATTGATTGCTCAGGTGCTTACCTATTATTTGACAATAACTATGTCAGAAATTCTCATTTTCAATTGTTAAAGTTTAATGCTCATTTGTGGGATTTATTTGAACATCAAGAGGATTACGTTTTGTAGTCTGTACGGTTAATGTATTTTAATAGACAATTAAGAAAGCACTTTGTTACATTTTTGTTACTAATTTCTCTAGTTTAGCAGAGGTCTTAAAACCCAAAACGAAATTGGAAACATAATTTATGTCTTTGAAGTAAACGAAATTATGAATATAGGTTGATATTTTTGCATTAGTAACCTAGCTGAAGGCTGTTTGCTTAGGGAAGTTTTCGAGATCTATCGATTTCAAATGCGTATAAAATTGAGGATAAATCTTTAAAAAATCTTAAAAATAATAAAAAAAATGATACATAACTTTATATTTAAAACTTAAATGTCGACAAAACTTTGTTTCTTAAGTATAAACTATTTTATAGTTAATAAATTTCAAGCAAACTTCGTCTAATATTCTCAAAGTTTCAAAATATGAAAGGTGATCAATTGCTTTTTGATTCATTATTTACAATCGAGTAATTATTAGAACTAAATATGGCGTTGAATTACAGCATGCATTAAATTGTGTGTAACAATAAATGTTTAAATCTAAATTGTTTTTAATAATAAGGATTTTACATTTAAATTTCGGTTTTTGTTGCATAAAAATTGAAGATTGCATGATTAATTGAAATACTCCATCATTTTATGAATATGAAATAGAAGTCTTAGTTTTTCCAATTTATTCCATCTCTTTTAACTTCCTTTATTTCAAAATAGCGAGAGCGTAGCTAAAGAAAGTGATAGGTTGCGGTACTCCTTAGATATCATCTTCTTTCCAGCCTGTCTTTATTACATGAAAATTAGTGGAAACCAACCTATCTTCGTCATGTGATAGCAAAGAGGTGTGGAAGTATAGCGGTTAGTCTCTCTCGTTGGCTGCGAATAAAACTCAAGAAGAACAGTGTAATAATATATTTAACTCTCAGTTTTTATATAGTGCATATATGAGCATACGAATCCTTCTATATACATAAAAAAAATAACGATTTGGAAATGGACCAGTGAAAATCTGCGTAGATTCCGCGAAACGCACCTGATTGGTCAGAGCTTTCTGTCTTTTCTTAGCGGGAATTGTGCGTGTCTAAAACCATGAAAGTAGAGAATTTAGATAAGATGGGCGGGGAAAGGGAAGAATTTTCAGCATTTCGATAAACTTCTGTTTTTTATTTATTTATTTTTTTTTTTAGGAGTCGATGGCAAAAGGGATTTTTACAGAAAGAAGATAATTTCCTTTAACTAATGAGAAAAAAAAGGGGGGGGGGTGTTATCTGCGTTTGGAATCTAAAAATTGAATGCATAGAAAATAAGAGATCGCGAAGCGATCTAAAATGGAAACGCGAAACAATTACGTCTAGGGTTGGCTAGAAAATAGGGATTGCTTCGCGATTACTTGGGGGGATGGTGAGAGTAGCGAGAAGAGGAAGAGGGGGTCGCAGGGCCCCCTAGTTAAATATAAAAAATCTACAACCAATTGAAATTGTGTTAAAATTATTATTGAAAACACTAAATTAAACATATTCTTCCAACAGTAACAGAATACTATTAGAAATTTTATTTTTTCATAAAAAGAAATTAAGTATCTAAATAAGCAATTAAAAAAAATATAACATAGTAAAAATGAATTTTCATCAATTGCTGTCTATATGAGGTAATGTGTGCGAATTCTGTCGTGCAGCCCGGTATATAATCCATAGAATATATACACAGCACGTAATACACTAAAAGTTAGATAGGTTTAAAAATGCATATTTCAGCGGAAAACGCACTTCCAGCAATTTTCGATCATAGTCCTTTAACTAAATTATATTGTGTCTTTAAATAATCAATAAAGGCTACGAACTCTATAATCCTTAGAAAACATATTGGAGTACACCCCAGTCTTTTTTTTAAATTTCATAATGTTGGTAGTATCAAAACATCATTAAACACATGGCAACCAATTTTTTTTTCTACTTGATCATAATGTTATGAAAAACATTTTTGCGTACCTGTAAACGAACTATAAATGCTACTTATTCTGTACTCCACAGCAAGCATGTTGCATTTCGCCTCAGTAGTGTATATCAATCTCATTAGGTCTGAAATTATGTAACACCAATAAAATGCACCAAAAAAGATTTTCCCTCATAGGCCATAATGTAATAGAATACTTTTGTGTGTAACGAACTGTAAATGCTACACATTTCATTTTCAATACCGAACATGTCATAGTAAATCTCAATAACATGTATAATTTAGATGGCAATCTGAGTATATTTACGAGAGTTAGAGCACGGACAGACAAACACACAGATTTACGAACTGTGTTAACTCATATTAAATACTCACAAATACACAAAATAACAAAACTGCAGTGCACTGTTTTTTATTAAATAATATCACAAGAGCCGCTCATGGCTACTTCTCTCACAACAAAACATTTTGTAAACTCGCATAAACAAACGCAGACGATCAAAAATTGCCAAAAATGCAAAGCATAAAAACCGACCGAACATACCGGCCCCCGTTGAATGATTTTCATTCAACCACAATTATAATACATTATTACACTTTAAATTTTAAACAAATAATACAGCATGTACTAATAAACAATAAATTGACAAATTACAAAAGATAATCATTTTTCCATGGGTAACAGACAAATTTTTGAAATTGGTCTCTTGAAAACACCTCTTTGTGTTTTTATGTTTACTACTCTAAAATTCTGCACGCATTATGTAATGATGTACACTCATGACATCTAACACTCAAATTAAATTTGTTTTAAATGCTGCAAGAATTTATTTCTTTTCTCATATTTTATCTCAAAAAATAGCTCAGAAATACTTTATTTTTAAAGTATTTAAAGGTTAACAAATTCGATTTTATCAAAATAAAACTTAAACCTTCTGGATAAAATAAATGTCATTTAAATAACTCGAATAATATATGTCTCATATAAATAATCTCTCTAAATAAATTTCTGTATAAATAATATCTCACTCAAATAATATATACACTCTCAATACACATTTTGTATCAATATTTTCTTTGATAATAAGTAAGACATTCAATCAATCAGAAATTAGCTTAATTTTACATATTCACACTCAAAAAAATATCTTATAAAACCTACTGCATTAAGAAAATATAAACTTTTACAATATTTATAACATGAAACATGCAGCAATTATGAATTGTTGTTCTACTTATTGCACGACCAAAATTTAAAGACCAAAACTTCTGACTTAGCTGAAAAAGTAAAGCTTGTGGACCTAAATGTAAATGCCGTTTATGAAAGTATTCTACTGTCATTTGAGTAAGTTTATTTTTATTATGTAGTAAAATTGGAAATTTTTGGTTGACATTTAAGTTACTGTTCGCTAATCTACCTCCTACTCTTAGAAGACCTTCTTTATCAAGAAATGGATGTAAGTTTTTTAACTGACTATCATGATTAACCACTTCAACGGCTGCCCCGAGATAAGTCGGTTAATATTACCTGATTTTTGCAAGGATTTTATTTCCTTGTCAAAAAACTCACGTTGAACACCTTTTAACAAAAAACTTTCTGCTTTGTTGAGCTCTTCGAGGTCCAGAGGACCCTCCTTTTTTTCTTTTTTACAATTACTAAGGAATCTGAAAATAAATCCTAAAATACGAATTATTTTACAATAATTATTACTTAAATCAATTATATCATGCACAAAAGAATTAATAGAAACTGTAAAAACAGATACGCTTTTAAAGTCACTTATATTAATATTTTTTAGTTCGTTTGAAAAGTCATTGGAATTAACTGCTGCAGGAATATTTGTATTGGGATAGTCTTTTTCCTTTAGGAACAATGGACCACTCCACCATAACTCATTTGATAATAGTTTATCAGGACTAACTCCCTTCGTTAGAAGGTAAGCAGGGTTATGCTGAGATGGAACATGTCGCCACTGCATCCCTTGAGTTAGTTCTTGTATTGTAGAAATCCTATTCGCAACAAAAGTTTTTAGAACGTATGGTTCTTTTTTAATCCAGGATAATACTATCATGGAATCGGACCACAAGAAGATTTTGTTTACACTAATTTTGAGCGAAGAAATCACTCGTTTCTTAAGCTTTGTCAATAAAACTGCTACACAAAGCTCAAGTTTTGGAACAGTTAATTGCTTTAAGGGAGAAACTCTAGATTTACTTGTCACTAATTTTACAGACACTTGACCTGATTCTGTCACTGATTTGCAGTAAATTACCGCACCATAGGCTGCTTCAGACGCGTCGCTGAAACCATGTAACTCGATCATAATTGCATCTTTCAATAAAATAAACCTACTAATCTCAAATTTATTAATTAATTGTAGGGTATCAGAAAACTCTCTCCATTTCTTAGCCTCTTTCTCGGTTAGCAAATCATCCCAATTTAATTGTAACAACCATAACTTCTGCATAAATATTTTTGCTTTAATTATAACAGGATATACTAAACCTAAGGGATCGAATATACTTGATATAGTTGATAACACTTGTCTCTTAGTGACATTTACATCATTATGAATTTTAACATTGAAACTTAAACAATCTTTTTTCGGTTTCCACAAAACACCTAACGCTTTAGATTCTTCTGAATCACCAAAGGGTATATTTCGACATTTGTTTTACAAAGTTGTGGAGCATTACTGCACCATTTATGTAATAACATTCCTGCACTGTTTAAAATTTCTATTAATTGATTTTGGAGTTCCAATGCAGAACTTAAAGAATCAGCTCCAGATAGAATATCATCCATATACATGTCTTCTCTCAGTACGGGTGCTGCTAAAGGAAACTTGCTTCCTTCATCCTTAGACAATTGAAGTAGTGTTCTCATGGCCAAAAAAGGTGCGCTAACAGTACCATAAGTAACTGTCGTTAATTCAAAATTTTTAATTGGCTCGTTAAGACCTTCCATCCATAAGACTTTTTGCAGCTTCCTCTGATCTGGATGAATAGAGATTGCTTTATACATTTTTTGAATGTCTGCAGTGAAAGCGACGATATATTTTCTAAATCTCAACATAATTGAGAATAAATCATCTTGTATTACACCTCCGTTATATTGAATAGAATTAAGTGAGTTTCACTTAGTTGTTAAGGAAGACGCGTTAAATACAACTCTCAAAGGCGTTGATATACTTTTTTCTATTCCTCTATACACTCCAAGATGGGGAATGTAATAGGATCCACTTTCTTCCTCGCTTTCGTTAACTTCAACCATGTGGCCTAACTGTTGATATTCTTTTAAGAAATCTGAATATAATCTTAAGTACTCAGGATCTTTTGCTAGACGATTCCATAAAGAATTTAATTTTTTCGTAGCGATTTGTTTTGAGTTTTCTAAAATAGCTGGATCCTCTTTTAAGGGCATTTTAACAACATATTTACTGCTTTTGTCTCGTGTATAATTTTCTACGAAATGTTTCTCACAAATTAAAGTCTCTTTACTTTTTGGTTTTTCAACCTCGATATTTTCTATCTCCCAGAATTTCCTAAGTGTCTTGTCTAGGTTGGTTTCTTTCTTAATAAACCCACAATGAACTTTGTTTTCATTCTCTGTCAAAAAACTTCCCGATACAACAAAACCGAAAACTGTGTCTTGCAAAATAAGATCAGAATTATTAACACGAATTTGTCCCGGTCTCAAAAGCTCATAAAAAATTCCTGCTCCTAAGAGCATGTCTACATGTTCTGGGATATTGAAACTAGCATCTGCTAATTTTATATTAGGTAAATCTTGTATTGAGATTTCAATTGGACGTGAAGGCGTTAAATCTGCAGTTATTTTCAGAACTACCAAGAAATCTAAATTTTTCACAAAACTTTCATCTCTATTGCATATTGATGCATTAACTTTATGATTTATTACTAAGGTAGCATCATTTAGACCTGACACTAAGATGTTTGTTCTCTCTTTTTTTAAATACATTAGCTCTATTAAATGGCGGGATAAAAAATTAGACTCGCTGCCTACATCTAACAAACACTTTACTCTATGTTTACATCCCGATTCATCAATTAGAAAACATATAACAGTTGAAAGTAAAACTTTGCTCTTTTTATTCGAATAGTTACTAATAAAGGTTTTCTGAACGAACTCTTCTGCACTAGCGTTCAAGACTGATGTGCCACGATTTGTTGGCCTAGAATCTGAACATTCTTCCACATTTACCTTTCCTTGTTTATTTTGTTCCGATGAAACATATTCTTTCACGTATGTGTTGTTATTTGTTTTTGGAAAATGTATAGTTTTATGATGACGTTTTTTACAAAAGCACGTGTACTTTGATGGACAATTTGCAACTGAATGTGAATTTAAACAATTAAAGCATAACTTGTTACATTTTGTAACGTTCACCCTTTCATTGACAGATAATTTTAAATAATGCGGGCATTTTGAAAGAGTGTGATTTTCGTGGCAAAAAATACAACTTAATGTTTTAATATCTGATAAGAATACTTTAGATACACTTTTGGAGCTAGTATATTTACGATTAACACTAAAATTCTCAGTAAGAGATTTTCCGCGTGATGTGAAATATAAATCAATCTCTCGTCCCAACTCTTCTGGTAAAAACCATTTATCTCCTTGTCTCACACTAATGTGGGAAGCTGTTTCTCTATCTAATGTTTGATATAATTTATCCGATACTATAAGTTGTTTTAGACTCTCGAAATTAGAGACATTTCTTAAATTTAAATAATATTCCCAGTTTGTCATTAGACGTGAAGAAAACTGTACATGCGTCTCATTTGGTTGTTTAACAGCTTTTCTAAATTGCTCTAAGCAAAAATAAGGTGTAGGTTGAAATTCTTTTAACACTAATTCTTTTATTTTTGCATAATTATCGATATCACTATCATGTAAGTAAGTTATTATGTTAGATGCTTTATCCCCTAATAAATTTAACAGAATTTCTGCTTTATATTGTTCTGGAACATTTTTAGTCTTAAAAGCTCGTTCTAAAGAAGAAAAGTAAAATCCCCATCCTTCAGGACGTATTGGAATTCTTACAGTCAAAGTTCGAACACTTTTTATCAATTGATCTAACGATTCTAATTTTATTTCACTCTCACTAATATTAGATTTAGCTTCAGATTTAATTTTAGCCAATTCTATTTCAAGTTTAATTTTTTTCCAGATCATATTGCTTTTGCTCCTCCTCAATTCGGATTTGCTGTTTACGATTTTCAATTATATCGTTTGCTATATCTGTCACAAAATCTGGTTTATTTTTATACATTTCACTGTCTTCAATAATAACGTTTAAATCAGCAATGGTCATATTTTCATTAACTTTTAGATTTATTTCAGTGGCTATAAGCCTTAAATCTTCTTTTTTTGCACCTTT
This sequence comes from Maratus speciosus, assembly GCA_963932465.1. NCBI lineage: Eukaryota > Metazoa > Arthropoda > Arachnida > Araneae > Salticidae > Maratus > Maratus speciosus. Next base: position 109,994,649 of record OZ010789.1, on the reverse strand, counting down.
AAACATTGTTTAATATATGTATAACAGTAAAGATAAGAAAAATCACGTTCACTTACTTTTCGAATAATCTTTTGAGGAATTTCGTAGCACGGAACTCTTAGAACTTATCATTCATCTCGGCGTTTCACTCAACTTAAAATTTGATTTCAGAAGCTCGTTGGATTTAATCCCAGGCTGCTTCTTCGTTGCTCGGCGGACCATTATGTTAACTCATATTAAATACTCACAAATACACAAAATAACAAAACTGCAGTGCACTGTTTTTTATTAAATAATATCACAAGAGCCGCTCATGGCTACTTCTCTCACAACAAAACATTCTATAAACTCGCATAAACAAACGCAGACGATCAAAGTTATTGCCAAAAATGCAAAGCGTAAAAACCGACCGAACAAACTGAAAGACTGGCAAACAAACCGAAATCACAGACACTTTTCGTTTATATTGGTAAGTGCAAAAAGAGAACAAAAGGAAATTTTGTTTCGCACACACACACACACACACACTCCCTCCCCCCCCCCCCCCATACACACACGCACATACAAGGGTCATTTTCAAAATTCGTCCATGTTTTGGAATAACAAAATCGAATTTTTAGAAATAATCAGAAAGTTTTCATTTTTTTGTAAATAATTGCCTTACCTCATAAACATTAATATACAAGCAACAGCAGTGGCCAAATTACCAATTTAACATTTTAAAACTAATTTTTAAATTTTAATGAACTTGGTAATGAGAGAAGTGAGCACGGTAATGACATCTACGGTAATGACAAATTAAGCAAAATATTTTTATTTTTACCCAGGTATAAATGGCAGCCATTATATCGTCTGGCCCATATGATGATTTTCTATTTCTTATATAATAAAAGCAGATTAAGAAATAAAAGTTCAGTTAATTGTCAATTAGAGGCGGTAATGACGTACAAAAAAATACTCACCAAAACATTAACAGCCTTTGCTTGTTTTATTGAAACTATAAAACTATTTGCTCTATTCACCTAAACCTGATAACAAGCTGACTTTTAAGGGGTATTCTGCCCTCTAACAAATTCCAGATGAACTTTTGTCAGAAGCATGGCAATGACACTCTTTCTTAGGATACGGTTAAAAGTAATGATTAAGAATTACAAGTTTAATTATTCAAAATAAATATTTTTTAAATTAGTAGCATCTTAATGAATAAAAATGTATTAAAAATTATAACCATCTGTTTTAAATAGAACTTAGTCAAATCTTTACCTAATAAATTCTTGTTGGGACAACTTACGGTAATAACATTTTGACTACAAAAGAATATATTTCTTACTTTAAAATTTTTTATAAATAATAATATATCTGTAAATTATCATTAAAAAACATGATAGTTAAAATGCAATAGTTAAAATTATGATATTTAACCATTTTTCAGTGCAAATGCGAAAGGACAGTAAAACACGGCACTTTTTGAAAATCACCCACAAATCATGATTTCAGTACTTTTATTACTCTATGTTTTCGGAAAGTAAAAATAGGAATGATACCTTTTTTACCATAAGACTTGATCATTAATAAATTATCTGTATTTCGTTTTTTTTTTTTTTTTCATTTGCACAAGATTAACTTTTTCTATTTCCCGCGTAAAAGAAGAATCTTTAAATCATTTCCTTCCATTAATTGGAAACTAAAATATTTCGAGGAATTAATTTCCGATTAGAATCATTTAACAACTTTTAAAAATAATTATTTTTGAGATTTGAATGTAAGCTCATTTATACATTATATTAACAAATCTGTTCCTACACCAGCATGTTTTAGACAGTTAATAAATTTGTTTTGAGAACTTTTCCGATTTCTCTTTTCATTTTTTTGTTTAGCTGGAAATAGCTACTGATACTGTTAAAATTTAAGTTAAAAATGTGATGAGTCAGTAGTAGATAATTCTTTTATAATTCAAACATTAAAGGGATCCGAGACACAAAAATCTCCATATTTTCAAAAAAAACTTTTATTGCATAAATTTTTTTTTCTCCTTAAAATGACGTTTAAATCATGTTTCTATCTTAATTAAAACAAGAAATATTAAATTTTTTGTTTTGTTTTGTTTTCAAAATCTAAGTTTCTCTTGTGAAAATGCGTTTTCTCCATGATGGCTTTTTTCACCATTTCTCGTATTTAAATCGTTATAAGTCAAGAACGGTTAAAGATTAATGTTTCAAACTTGGATAATGCCTTTTTCAATTGTTTTACTTTAATTTTGATTCAGCAAATTAGAAAAAAATATTTACTTTTGAAAATATGATTTTTTTTTAAAAGTTACACCATTTTTTTAAATTTTTACTTTAAATATTTTTAATTATTATTTTAGATTAATATTTTAAAAAATGATGAATCAAAATTAAAACTTAAATATTTCTATTTATTTAAATGAAACAAAATTGAAATTCTACAAATAATATTTCGAGTTATAACGATTTTAAATTACCCCACTTTTTTAATGAATTTTAAATTTTAATTATTTTAAGAAATATATGAGAAGTTTTATCATGTGATTTTGTTTACAAATAACATAATACTCAATAACTCACAATTATAAATAACTCAATAAATAAAAATTAATTTAAATTGTGTCCCGCACTGTTAAAAATTTTGCAGCATTCTGCCAGGTCATTCGACCGTTTTTTGAAAAAAACGGTTTCATAACCATAATTTAACTATATTCTGACCATAAAATGGCCAATAATATGGTCAGAATAGTGTTAAATTACGGTTGTTGTAACCGTTTTCGGAAAAAACGGTCAAATGACCTGCCAGAATGCTGCAAATTTTTAACAGTGCGGACACCCTTAAATCCAATTAAACATAGTTTTTAGAAAAAAGCTTTACAAGATTATACATTAAAAAATAAGACGTACATTTTTTAACCTCTTTTTTTAAAAAATTCTTCATGGAGTATCCCATTAATATTAAAATATAAAAATATATTATATATATTAAGGGAATATTTGGCAAAACAAATTACGTTATAAATAAAATAATATGAAAAATCGTAAAAAAACACACAAAATGTTTCTAAAATGGTTTTATGAAAAGCTACATTTTGACGACAAACGGAAATATTGCCAGGAAAACTAAGTGAATGTAGAATGGTGGACAGGATGTAATAAAAATACATAACATTTTTAATCAAATTTAATAACAGTTTGGCACAAAATACTAAGTTAAGTTTAGAAAACAATCAATACCTTTAATAATCTAACAATTGCAAGTTGAAGGTCACTTGAAAAAGCCTAGGAAGAAGTCTTTTATGTTCCGGAAAATATATTCACAATCAAGAAATTTGCTTTTTTCGATGATGTAAATATGTCGGTCGATGTTATGATGAGCGATACATAAAGCAAGTGCGTTTTCAGTTTTTGTATGCATGTTGAAGTTTAAATAAATATTTGCGTATTTTTTAGTGTGTATAAATCTTATAGATCATAAACAGTGCTACACAAAAGAATTAGTAAGCATTACTGTGTATGAATGTGAATTGTATAAACGTGTTTTTTAATTGAGTTACGCATTTTCCAACTTAACTACTTTTAGTATACTAAGGAATTTTTGTAGACTATAAAGAAATTCGTATGCGAGGCTACGGAAATAACCGAACACATTGCCGCATATGGTTATTTTCGAAAGAACATTTTCAGTTGTCATGCGTTTTCTAAATTACATATCTTCTAAATTTTAATTAATTTTTCAATTAATTTTCAGCAGGGAAATTACGTTTGAAATTATTGAATATTTAATGCGTGAATTATCACATTGCTAACTAAGCGTAGAACCAACATAGTGAAAAATGTCAAAGCCGAGAATTGAACACTTGGAATAGCGCTCCAACAGTGGCGTGGCGTGAAAATTTTCGGTGGTCATCGCAATTATTTAAGTTTGTGGTGAAAAATTATTAACTCTAAAATTCAATGGTTGAATATCTCTATTCTAAAAAAAAGTAACTACCGCTGTCACCGCCGCCGCCGCCGGTTTTGAATTTTTTGTGACAGGAGGTCTTTCTTCGTTAATATTAAGAAAAATAATGCATACAAAAATATGAAAATCGGTAGTATGATACAGAAATGTTTGATAAACACGCTGATGCAGACAGTTTTCAAATCGAAGAATTATTTTAAGAGATATTTAATGCTAAAGTTGGACAAAATCGTTCCACTAAAAAAGTTTTATAGGAGCAAAAACTATTCATAGAAATTTAATCATTTTTAGATCATTTTATATGTTTGAAGTTCCCGGTGTGCAGACTGTTTTTCTTTTTTTAATTTGACTGATTTTTTGAGGTTTTATTTCTATTTTAAATTCAAATTTTCAGCATTTCTAGAGATATTTTTTACAGATTTTAGAAAGTGGATATTAATTTAAACAGTTGCCAACTGTATAAACAGTGGAAACAATAATGTTTGCTTAAAAAAAAAATATTTATACTTGTAAATAAATTAAAAATTTATTTACACGTGACTATTATAAACAGAAAAAAACATTTGTAATTAGAATTAAATAATCTCTCTATTCTAAAAAAAAGTAACTACCGCTGTCACCGCCGCCGCCGGTTTTGAATTTTTTGTGACCGGAGGTCTTTCTTCGTTAATATTGAGAAAAATAATGCATACAAAAATATGAAAATCAGTGGTTTTATACAGAAATGTTTGATAAACACGCTGATGCAGACAGTTTTCAAATCGAAGAATTATTTTAAGAGATATTTAATGCTAAAGTTGGACAAAATCGTTCCACTAAAAAAGTTTTATAGCAGCAAAAACTATACATGGCAGTATAATCATTTTTAGATCATTTTATGCGTTAGAATTTGCCGGAGTGCAGATTGCATTAATTTTTTTATTTTGACTCATTTTTTCAGGTTTTATTTCTATTTTAAATTCAAATTTTCAGCATTTCTAGAGATATTTTTTACAGATTTCAGAAAATTGTACTAATTTAAACTGTTGCCAACTGTATAAAAAGCGCAAGCAATAATGTTTGCTTCAAATTAAAAATTTATTTACACGTGACTATTATAAACAGGAAAAAACTTTCAAATTAGAATTAAATAATTATGTATAAAAAGCAGGAACTTATTAAAAATTACGTCATAAAAAGTACACACGTGAATTTTAAAAGAGAAAGGACATTGTAAAATAATAAATTCATTAACATGCGTTAGAAGTCTTAGGAGAAATTACGTCATATTTACGTCACATTATAGTTATTACATAAAATGAACACAAAATAATATTGCAAAAAATTTAAATTTAGAAATTGCGCTAGACATTTATTTAATATTTTGAGAGGATATTTTCAACTATTTTTGTTAGGAAACCGCAAATAATATTTCATTGCTAACAAAAGTACTTTCACGCGATTATTTAAAAGAGAAAGAATGGCTTGGTCAAAATTACGTCAGATTAAAAACGAGGACCAGATGTCATATTCGCCCCATATTGGCGCGATTTTTTTCTGTCGCCAATATCACATAGGCAACAGGTACTTAACTTGCGTCAAACTGTCGTTATTTTGCTTGATGTGGTAACCCGGATTATGTTGTTTATGCTGTTGATGTTTTCGCCAAATTGGCAACCGAAAAAAATCGCGCCAATATGGGGCGAATATGACATCTGTACCAAAAACGATTAATTTAAAATGTCTCATTTAAAAGAACTTTCTTTTTGCTTTGTTAAAAAATACCAGGAGACAAAGACTCTGTTTACTTAATTCCTTTTATATTAGCTTATTTTGAAATGTTGTTACACGTGTCTACGTCATCAAGTTATTTTTATTTCGACGTTTTATTTGTATTTTTATTAATGTTGTACGAATTTATTTGTTCTTTCGTTATTTAAAATAAAAATTATGTCAACTTGTATAATTTGGCGAGTGGTTTGGCGATTTATATAATTTGGCGAAATTGGTCGACGGGATAATCAAGTAGTACCGCAGCGGATTTGGCGTTAAAATTCCCCAATGAAATGAATAGAAATTCGTTTATAGGGAGATCGCCACTGTTTTTTAAATTATAATTCAATCTTTCGAAATCTTTTTAAAGCCGATCAAATTAGCGTGCATTTAGAGCCTGCGGTGTCTGGACGGGGGTTGGCGAGCGTAGCTCGTAGGGGGCCGAGCCCCCTAGTTATGTACAAAAAGCTGGAACTTATTAAAAATTACGTCATAAAAACTATAATTACACGTGAATTTTAAGAGAGAAAGGAATTTGTAAAATAATAAATTTATTAACATGCGTTAGAAGTCTTAAATAGGAGAAATTACGTCATATTTACTTCACATTACAGTTATTACATAAAATGAATACAAAATAATATTGCAAAAAGGTTCAAATTCAGAAATTGCGCTAGACATTTATTTGATATTTTCAGCGGATATTTTTCAACTATTTTTGTTAGGAAAGCGCAAAAAATATTTCATTTCTAACTCAAGTATTTTCACGTGAATATTAAAAAGAGAAAGAATAGTTTTGTCAAAATTACGTCAGATTAAAAACGTAAAATTAGTCTTATTTAAAAGAACTTTCCTTTCGCTTTGTTAAAAAATACCGGGAGACAAAGACTCTGTTTACTTAATTCCTTTTACATTAGCTTATTTTGAAATGTTGTTACACGTGTCTACGTCAAAGACGAAAACAGCGATTGACATATGTATTGTTGGTACTACTTAGTTATCCCGTCGACCAAAAATCTATCATTCGCCAAACTATAAAATTAAATGCCAATAATGGTTGATCGTAAATGTCACATTAACTTGACTTTAAGCAAGTTACACGTGTCTACGTCACCAAGTTATTTTTATTTCGACGTTTTATTTGTATTTTTATTAATGTTGCACTAATTTATTTGTTCTTTCGTTATTTAAAATAAAAATTATGTCAGTTTGTATAATTGGCGAGTGCTTTGGCGATTTATATAATTTGGCGAAATTGGTCGACGGGTTCATCAAGTAGTACCGCAGCGGATTTGGCCTTAAAATTCCCCATTCAAAGAGAAATGAATAGAAATCCGTTTATAGGGAGATCGCCACTGTTTTTTAAATTATAATTCAATCTTCCGAAATCTTTTTAAAGCCGATCAAATTAGCGTATTTTTAGAGTCTGCGGTGTCTGAACGGGGGGTTGACGAGCGTAGCTCGTAGGGGGCAGAGCCCCCTAGTGTTCAAAAAATAAACTTTAAATCTTACCTTCACTTATACATGAACTCCAGCCTTCTTGTTTTTGAAGCGAATTTGTTAGTGATTTTGATATAGAAGTCTTCCTTCTCCTTTACAGACATCAACAATTCCTTTTCAATGGACAACAAAGCCAAATTACTGAGCCTGTCTTCTGTTTGTGTGGACCTCTTGTATGTATGGATCCTTTTAAGGGCGGAAAAACTCCTGTCTACTGGTGCTATTGTTGCAGGAATGGTGGAAATTAATTTGGAGAGTTTAAAAATGTCCTTGAAAGAACAGTGTAAATTTTCTTCTTTCAGAAATTTTATTAGTTTTTGTGGGCATTTGTCGTTAAATGTAGAAGTCCGGTAAAATACAATCAGTTCATTTTTCAACCCTGTCATATCAAAGGTTTGTGGATATAATTCTCCTAGATTAGTTAAAAGTTGTTCAGGGAAGCCATTTTTTTCTGAAAAATTCTTGAACCGTTTAGGATTTAGTAAATCAAAGAATGCCAGTTTTTTCAGAAAAGAAAACCGGCTGCTTAAATGGCTAAGTAAATTATCTGTTACTTCATAAAACAGCTGTCTATATCGTTGTTCTAAAGTCAGTGAACTTTCGTTGTTAGCATGAACTTGTCTTTTTCTTGAATTTTTCGGTAATTCTGCCACTGAAACAGTTTTTTCCTAAATTACGGAAAATCCAATAATGTCACTTTCATCGCACTTTCTTGCATTCTCCAAGACTTCTTGAAAGTCTCTGATAACATTTAAGCAGGACAATATATTGATACTGTCTGCCTGTAACATTTGAAATAATAAATCTGTTCGGGAAAACAAAGGTGAAAACAGATTTAATAAAAAGACAGTCTCGAACTTCTTCAAAAACAAGGAGTACCCATTGGCAACACAGCGATCAGGACCATCCCAGGTATCATCAGAACTTTCATATATGCTTGTAAAAAAATCAATAATTTGTTCCCGGTACTGTTCTACCGTATTCACCAGTCTTGAGGTAAAGCACCATCTTGTTGGAGCAAAAGAAGGAATACTTTTTTTTAAGTGTTCCTGCATTGCAAATGTTCGCTTACTAGAATGCGATGAAAATTTTGCAATTGCGTTTAGTGTTGAAAAGAATGCGCTGCATTCTAAAATATCATTCATGCCCTGAGATAAAACCAAGTTTAATACATGAGCATAACAGTGCGTGAATAGAGCTTTTGGATATATATCTGTGACCTTTTTGTGTAAACCTGACAAATGGCCTGACATTACAGCAGCACCATCGTACGTCTGAGCAACTAATTTATCAGCCAGTTTATATTCACTTACGGTTTTCTGTACGTGCTCGAGTAAACCATTAGATGTGCGGTCTGCACTTACGTCGGTAAATCCAACAAACCTCTCTGTAACACTGCTGTCTCCCTTCACAACATATCTCAAAACTGTAGAGAGCTGTGACCTTCTTCTAATATCCGACGATTCATCTAACATTAAAGCTACAAAATCTGCTTCTTCTATTTCTCGTTTAATAGTTTCTATCAGTTCTTCACTAATAATACTAATTAGTTCGTTTAGTATATCATTTGAAGTGCCTTTAAAAACCGTGGAATTTTCAAAATGTTCTGCTAAAACTGGATCGTAGAGTTTTAAAAGATTTAAAGTTTCAACATAATTTCCTTGATTCAAAGAGGAAGTTTTTTCATTGTGCCCTCGGAAGGGTAATTCTTGTTTGGCAAGAAAACATATCACATCTATGAGTCGTTTTAAAACTTCACGATTTTTCTTAACTTTTTGGTTATGCAAATTGTTATTAACTTTGAGGGTTTTGTCTATTCCTTCATCTATTCGTTGCTTTCCAAAATTGTACAGGTCTACTACACACTGAAGATGTGATTCAGAATTTTCGTGTGCCTTGGTTGATTTGGTTAATCCATTCAAATTACTGAAACCACTAAAATTCCAAACGTTTTTGGATTTTGAAAATAAAAGACAGGGCCAGCAAAAAAGTTTGGACAAACTTTCACTACCACAGAGCCAAGTATGAGAATCATAATTAGAAACTGTAAAGTGTCTGGTATATTCTCTGCCTCTTTCTGTTACTTTAGACGATAAATTTTTGAGTGATGGACAAGGTCTACCATTTTGGACAATATGCAGTTTATCCTCAAATCTTAAAGAACCGAAAGGTTTTTCCAGGAGTTCTTGTATAATATCCGATTCAGCCATATTCGAGTCAGTAAAATGGGCATCAATGGGGAAAAAATTTCAGTTCATTCAATGAAAACACTGAATTATCACAAACGAATATTCAAAGCCGATGCAAAAACTTACAAAAAAATAATTAAAACACCATCTCAATTAATAAAAATATATATGACACAGCAAGACACAAAAATCACTGAACAACAAACCCGCCAAACAAACAGAAATATCTAAAAAAAAAGTGCACATCGGAAGTTGGCTGTTCTAACTTACGATCTAACTCCTTCCCCAAAACTTTCAATTTCAATATATCAACTAAACCATCTCAGTTAGAAAGCCGAATATACGATATAATGAAAGAGAAAATTCAAGCAAAAAGTCCTGCAAAATAAAAAAAACACCCTTTAAAAAAAGAGAAATTTTAACTGAATAAAATTTCATAACAACGGGGAAGTACAGCGGATAACGAAACAGCAACGCAATTAAAATCTAACCCCTTCACTTGAAGAGTGTGAGAGCTTTTTGGCTTCTGTCCAACAAAAGCGCAAAAATCTGCGATGAGTAGCCTACCTTTAGTTGGGAAAAAGATGTGCGGGGTGAGTGGGAATGAAGTAGGAAAAAAACGTTACTTGGATGCGCTAAAGTTTGCGAATCGCGCGAGGTTTCTCTTCGGTTTTTGCACATTTTTGATCGGGATTTTTTTGTTTTTTGGAAAAATCATAGTTTTTAAATTATATTTAAACTTAAAATACTCTATCTTATTCTCTGAAATATTGCTTGGTCATCGCCGCATCGTGCGATGACCGGACGCCACGCCACTGCGCTCCAAGTGCTCTACCATTTAAGATATGAGGACGATACCCAGCTTAGCATCTCTCACTCACATATGTTGGTAAGGCTTCAACTGCAGAACAAGATGGAATTATCTTATGAACCAACAATCCTGCGGTGAAACATGAGACAGAAATAAACAGTTATGCTGGGCCGATGTTGGGTTTATTTGTGTCTCATGTTTCGCCACTGGATTGTGTGATCACGAGTACTATTTCATCTTGTGCTGCAGTTGCAGCCTTACCAACATATGTGAGTGAGAGATACTAAGCTGGGTATCGTCCTCGTAGTTAAATGGTAGAGCACTTGGAGCGCTATTCCAAGTGTTCCGGGTTCGATTCCCGCCATGGAAATTTTTCCCTCTGTTGGTTCGCAATATGGTATCATGTATTAAATATTACATATATTCTTTCGCATTATTTAAACGGCGATGTTCCGTTACTTTATTCTTGAAACGTTGGAAAGTGTTTCATAAACTATGCTCAACGCATGACTGTTCTTCCTCGTTCTTAATTTGTCTTGGTTATTTTAATAAATTTTTCAAATCCTTTCTAAGTAACTTATTTTTTACTACATAAGAGCTGATAGAAACTTAAATAAATAATTCTTTCTTTCAACAGTTATTTAATAATTTTTTACATTTATTTCCGCCTCATTTTCTTAAATAATCAAAACGTCCTTAAGAACTAACCGATAATGATTTTTAAATTAAGATTAAATTGTTCGTCAGGATATATGCTTAGAGTATGATAATAGCTTTCAAATAATTTTATTTTTCTTTCTTATTTGAATAACATATTGTATTAATTCCTATTCCCATATTGAAATAAATTAGTTTTCTCTTGGAAAATCCTTTTGCGATCATTATATTAAATTTCTTTTGTTTTATTTAGCAAAGTTATTGAAACATCTGAATGGTGAAATATTCGAGATATCGTTAAAAATAAAACTAATTTCATTGATGCATTTAGACCAGTCAATAATAAGATTTTGTACTTAGCCTGTAATTATTTGGGTCTGCCTTCAATTTATTCCATAAGAACTATTTCTTTCAAAGTAATTAATCATATTTAAGAACTTACAATTGCATAACTCTATAAATTAGATTAATAAAATAGGAAAGAACTGAAATATTCTCTCCAATTTATGATGTATTTTCTCGTTTTTTACATGGGAGAGAGCAACGTATCTCTCTATTCTAAAAAAAAGTAACTAACGCTGTTACCGTTGCAGTAATTGAACTTTTTGTGACCTAGAGTTTTTCTCCACTAATATTAAGAAAAATACTGCTACTAATACTAAATTGGTAGTATTATAGAGAAATGTTTGATAAACACGCTGATAAACACGTTTGATAAACAGTTTTTAAATCAAAGAGTTATTTTAAGAGCTATTTAATGTCAAAGTTGGTCAAAATCGTTCCATTAAAAAAGTTTTATAGGAGCAAAAACTATACATAGTATAACGGCTTTACCGTTATATATTCATTATTCCTCCTTTCCCCTCAAAAAAAGCAACATTTAACTTTACTGGTTGATTATAAATTGTCATTATTCTTCCCCCCCCTTCAAATATAATATTTAGTTTAAATTTGACATTTTAGAGTTAATTTCATATGTCTTTATTCATTCTCTTCCCCCCCCCCTCTCACTACTGTAAGTTTCGATTTTACTTTTTAAAGTCTTTTCAAATGCAGACATCATTTATCTCGGTTCCTTTTTCTGTCTTTCAAATTCACACGATAGAAAAAGATCTTAACCGCAGCTATTTTCCCTTGACATGAAATAGAAAAATAAAATACAAATGAATGTCTTTTTGCTTTGCAGCCGACGATATCTAATGCATATTTTCCCAGCCTCTGGGCTTGCATTAGTATTCAATTCCCACCCTTGTACTTTGTCGGATACAAACCATATGCCCATTGCTGACTAATTTGCAGCTGTAGTTAGATCTGTAACGTGCATATAAAAATCACGTGTTCCTATTTCTGTAACCACTTTTCCTTACCGCAGGAATGTTAAGATACGTGTAACCATATAGCCGCGCCATGGCGTAAGTTGTCCTCTAATACTTCGGGATGCTTCTGATTCCTTTGTCCACGCCACCAATATTCATCGCCAATACAGTACGTATGTTGCTATTCATCTCGCCAATGAGTGAGTGATTGTAATGAATATTTTACCACTACTCCCTCTGATCTTGAACGTGAGAGACCTCAACTCGCTGCCCTTCGGGGTCGCCCCCGTCGGGCGGTCTTGTGTTTGACTTCTCCCGTCCCATTGTACTATCATGGCCCTCCTTTTAAAAAGTTTCATAATAAAGAAGTAAGTCCTCGAAATCTTCGTGTTGGAGTTTTTTTTCATTCATCCATGAACCTGGAAATCTACAACATCTCCTCTACATAAAATTGGCGCCGTTGCCCAGATTTTTTTCTCCAACAGTAATTAAAAAAAAAATACGAGGAGAAGTTTAATTCCGTTTCACTTTTCTTACCAGCGACGCGAAAGGATGTCCATAGACCTTTTTTTCCCACGGGAGTTCCGGCTGCCTCTTCATACTCTCTGTTCGTTCGCCGATGTCAACTTCAGGGGATTTCCCTTGCCTACTCTTGCTACTCCAACGGTTTTGGAGAGTGCCTCTTTTTTCCGGACTGTACACTGGCCTAACGAGAAGCAAGATTTAGACTGCGGTGCTCCAACGGGGTCATCGAACGATGTCGCCTCCTGCAGCGGTTCTTTTTTTTCCCTACAAAGTATGACACCGGCATCATTTATTTCCCTGCGTGAAGTTGTGTCTTCATACTCCTACTCATTTTTATCGGAAAAATCTGTCAGTACTCCATTCCAAAACAAAAATCAAGACAGTTTCTGTTTTTGTGCGCGATAGTCAACCTTCAAACAAACGTGTTCGTGCTACCAGTGTGAGTGCGAAAGGTTGTGTAAAAAAAAGTGCCATCTGAATGTACATCCGCTCCAGATTGTTTCCTAAAAGGAAATGTTTTGTGAAAAAGTCCTCACCTAGCTGTGGTATGAATTATCCGCACAAGTAACACACATTTTAAACAAAGTTCTCAGTGCAACAAGTCCAGGAAATGTGCGCCGTTTCGCTTTGTTTGTGATCTTGTGATTAATATTTGCAGTGCAAGTGTCTAGGAATCCCACAGATTTGGTGAAATGATAATGAAATATGCTAAAAAGATAGATAATTTCGTGAAAGTGTCATCTTGTGTTAGGTATAACAAATTGTGTCCGAAGCAATAGTCAAAAAATTTCGATTTACTTTGTGCTTCTTTGTGGTGATATCTTCAATTTTTCTAAAAAAAAAAATATATATAGAATGCACTAAGTGTGCCATGAGTTAAAGGAATAATGTTTTCCTTTTGTGGTGTGTTATCAAGATATAAAAAATTACCCTACTGTTGTGCAAATGCTTCAGTTAAAAAAAAAGAAACCACTCTGCATTTAAAAAAAAAAAGAGTGTACTAAATCACACTTCACATGTTGTGTCATCTATCATTCAACAGTTTTATAGCATTCAGAGTACGAAAATAGGACGTTAATGATATTTTTGTTTTAATTTCTTTTCCGTTGCAAATTGTCACTAAAAACTTTTTATTTTAACTCTTTTTTTCTTAAAAAAAACAAGCGTTGTTTTCTCCTCGCTCTGTTTTTGTGCTCCAAATGAATGCTCTCTACAAAAAAAAGACATACCTAGTTCATCGAATTCAATGAAAACACTTGTGTCACAATACTTTATACAAAAAAAAAAGAAAGAAACACAGTTTGCATGTAAGTATGCACAGGGAATGCTTTTATATTAAATTATTTACTCTAAATTGTTATAGCCTTTTTTTTCTTTCTTTTCAATATCAGTAAATTATCAGTTTCTATTCATGTTATGGTTCCCTATTCATACTTGTACTTTTACCATTCGGATTTTCATAAGTTTGTTGATTTGTCAGCTTGAACGGAGAAATCACTTCTGAACTATTTTTTTTCAATATTTTTAACAGTGATAGCATATTTGCTCCTTATTATCTTCTTCCAAGCTGCGGTTGTTTTTTTTAAGTACTTTTTGCAGTTAAAATGATAAAATTATTATACTTTTATTAATATTTCACTTATAATGTTTTTATGGTTAAATTATGACATACTTCTCATATTTTTTTTCTCTTACGTGAGTTTATATAAACCTGCTATGTTTCCTTTTTCGTAAAAATGATTTTTATACATTCAAAAATCTAGTGTTTAACCCTTTAGCCCCGCTGGCATACTTTGAAAGTACACTTATTCTGCCGATAGGCAACAAAAAAAGTTCTCTGCTCCAAGTTTTGCAGTATTCGATATTTTTATATAAATATGTGCATATTTCGCTCACAACATTTGCACATTTTCACTTGTGTGTGACATTTGCACAATTATTCTCAGCATGTGTTGCTCGACTCTGACCTTGTTTGTTTTTGGTTTTTTTTGGTATTTTAAACCAGAATTACAATTTAATTACCTGTTTTTTTTTATTTTATTGAATTTCGCAAACTTTAATCCAACTGGATGGTGACAGAAATTTAACTTTCAGAAATGTTGTGATTGATACTCATATTATTTTTTTACACTCCCCCCCCCCCCCCCCTTCATTTTTTCTTTCTTTTGTGTATAATGTATTTATGCAACTTATTGTGTTTTATTTTATGTGCATGCATTTCATTTCTGATAACTAGAGTTTTTGCATACTTACACCTTTTTGAAATACTCGTATTAGTTATTTTGCTTTATTTGTTGCTCTCTCTCAAAAAAGAATTCCTCTTTTTTTTCCATTTTGGCTGTCAAAAAAGGGTAAACAACAGAAATTAAATAAACACAAGATAAAAAAAAAGGATTTTGGAGATAACAGACACTTCACCAGTTTATTTTTACAATATGGCAGCAAATGGTGAAAATTCTATTAGTGATTTTAATCACCCCATTTCTGTATCTCCATGGGTAGATTATTTCGAGGAGATATTATTAAGATATTCGGATTCCATTAATATGGAAGCCACATCTATTCAAAATTCACTTAAGACCGAAAATGCTGCATTTGTGTCTGAAAATATTATAGATTTCCTTCAGATCATTAAATTCAATTTTCATGTGCTTAAACTAAACTTTAATGTTCTAAAGGATGATTATTCCAAATTAAAACAGGATAAAGATAATTTATTTCTTGTAAATCAGAAACTTATAGAGAGATTACATGAAATCACAGGCAAACAGAAATGTAAGAAGAAGCGTACAAAATGTAGTAAGACTATGGGTGATCAGGTGGTAGATGTCAACAACAAACTCCCTCCATCTGCCCTAGCTAAATCTACACAAACTGTCCCCTCTTATATGTGTAAACAAGAAAAGTTACCACAACTGGAAAATGATAAATAAGACACATATCTTAGCTCCGACCTGCACACTCAAGGTAAGCACAATGAAAAATTTACAGATATTAGCGATTCCTCTCTAAAGTCCTTATCCCCTGCTAAACTTAATGTACCTAAGCCTATTCGTGTCATTATTTTTTAACCTCCCTGAAAATTTAAATATTCCTGATATCTTGGTTGGTATTTCAGATTTAATCCATATACCTGATCCTGATTTACACTTTGTTAAAAAGTACAAACTCCTACATATCAACTCCTTTAATTGGATCTTTGAGCTTGCACCACAGGATGCTAGGCAATTATTAATGCATAGGGAAATTATCATACAATCAAAACCGTACCCTGTTAAACCATATATAAATGTTAGACGTTGTTTTAACTGTCAAATATACAATGACCATCTTGCAATTTCATGTTATAATGACATTAGATGCTCTGTGTGTGCCTTGCCACACATTGACCCTCAGTGTAGAAAGCCTCCAAAATGCATTAATTGCATTAGAAATAATGATAGCAATAACACCCACTTTGATATTTTCCACAGTGCTTTTGCACCTTATTGTCCATCATTAAAAAAATTCATCAAGCAAATGCGAGAAAAAGTATACAACTGCAATACATTCCCATAAACATCTCATACACCTTCCTTTTTAGGAAACAAAAAAAAACAAAAAAAAAAAACAAAAAAAAAACAAAAAAAAAACACAATGTAACATACATTTTACATTTTTCGTTTTATTTAACACACATTACTGTGAAGGAGTTACTATCTACAGCATTCCTTTTAAAGTTTCTTATTTTCCTATACATTTACATACTTATGTCAGTTTTCAACAGCATTATTTATACTGATTTGAAGTTTGAAATTAACTTAATTCTTTCAAGATTTTTTTTTATAAACACAAGTGTACAGTGAGTAGCTTTTTCATTTGATTATTTAGCCGGCAAATAGTTAAATGAATGTCGAATTGGAACAAAAGTGAAATCGTTTCTCATACCCGTTGTCAGACTATATGTTTTTCACTTTTTGGAAGATTGTTACCGAAAGAGTACACATTAATTCAACTTTAAAAATTCATCATTACACTAGTTACATTTTTAGATTTATTTTTTTTAGAAATTTGGATATAATTTCACTTGTTAAGTTTATTTAGTTACATTTCATCACACAAGTAGCATTTCCTGGTTACATTTTATCCTTTTTCACTTTCCTTTACTTAAAAGCACATTTTTTTTTGGTTTATTTGTTTTAACTTTAGGCGATGCATTTTTGTACTTGTGATACAATGCTCTTGGTTCCATATGTACACACTGAGTTTGTGTTCATAGGTCATACAACTGAGTTCATAGGTTACACAACTGAGTTCATAGGTTACACAACTGAGTTCATAGTTCACTGAGTTCATAGTTCATTGAGTTCATAGAAAATACACTTTACACGAGTTCATAGAAAATACACTTTACACGAGTTCATAGTTCATTGAGTTCATAGAAAAAAAACCCACTTTACACGAGTTCATAGCATTTTCAATTCTTTGTGTACTTCAGGGACCAATTGCACGATCATTTTTCTTTCATGACAATACTTAGTTCATAGAATTTTTCCTGACACATATAAGTTCACAGTTTGCTTTCCTTCTTGTGATTTGTTTTGCATATTAATTCATACCAATTTTTGTTTTGATAGACACTTTAGTTCATTGGAATTTTTTTGTTAGACACATGAGTTCATAGTAAGTTTGTTTTTTTTTACACACATTTGAGTTCATCGTATTACTTTTACACTTTAAGTCAGTGAAATACTTTCTCATAATTTGTACATTGAGGTACTTAGATTGCTGTGTTCACAAACATACATCTAAGTCGTTGAAATTTTCCTTTTTTTCACTGACATACACTGTTTTAGTTCATTGTGAAGTACCTTTTCTTTGCTTCGTTCACTGTAATACACATTTTTTCTTTGGTTCATAGACATACACTTACAATTTAGTTCATTGATATTACACCTTAGTTCATTGTTATTACAATTGAGTTCATTGATAGTTTGTTTTGAAAAAAAAACATATTTTACAGAATTGAAAATATTTTGTTTTTTTTTAGGTTTCAACGTTACACATTAGGATATTTCTTTTTTATTTTCATTATACCAGGAACTACTTTTGACCTCACATGATATTCACAAATTAAACATTTATTAAAAGGTTAAGTTTTAACACATTCTTAATTTTTCCATTATTTTTATATTTCTTTTATGCCATGACATTTCATGTCACCACCACTTTGTTTCACAACAAAGAATGCCCAGTTTACAGGATGCTACCCCTTCACATGCATTTTCTTTAAATTTCAAACTTATGATGTTTTTATTGTTTTCATCACGTGTTTTGGTTTTCTACATGGACATAATTACACGTTTTCTTTTAAATTTGGAGATTAAATAAAATCTCTGGTTAACCTTCACTTAGACAATACACACGTCTAAGATATTATGTAGTTCTTGTAATAACATAACTTCACAATAACAAAAAAAAGTTTTTTTTTTCGTTTGTAGCATTAGTAACCTAGTGCAGTTACACTAAATGTTTAAAACATTAGTTAAGGTCATAAAATACACATACAGTTCAGATCCTGCTCGATACATTGTAAGGAATACAAAGTTAGAATTTACTTTTAAAAAAACTGTGGTTGTTATACTTACCCGATCATGTCACCAGTCTCTCCACACACTCGGATTGTCCTTTTACCTTTGATATGTGAGATATTTATCTCGGTTTTTTAATTATTTTTTTATTTTATCCCCTCTGAAGTTTTGTTCCCGTTCAAAATTTTTGCCCTAAGGGTCCAAACTTCATTGTGTAGAGAGACAAAACCCTCGAATTGTTGTTTCAATTCAATAAACATAACTTTTTATATGATACATTGACGCATGCTCCTTTGAAGATCAATGTGATCTTTGGGGAGCAGGGACCTATGTGTCACTTGATGTATGGGTCTCATAACTCCCTCTCCCCCTAGGGCTGATGTTATAAACTGACGCCATCACACTTGTTTATTAACAAGATTAAGGGCTATACCCATTCATAGACATGCTATATGCATCCCGTCCTTTAGTAGTCCTGTGCGGTGTGCACGAAAACCAATTTTCTACTTTTTTTTATTTTTTTTTATATTATTTCATTTAGCTTTTATTCACAGACATGCATATGTCATTTATTTTCTATTTCATTTTAAAGTAGTATCTGTGTCTTTTGTTGCTTGCACTTATATTATATTATTTTATTTTGAGAAGATATTATAACAAGTTACTAAAAAAATATTTACTTCTCTTATTTTGGTCATGAAAAATGCTGGTACCAGCCTCTTAATCAAATACTAAAAAGATATTTAAAAAGGATCCTGTTAAATCAAAAAATTATTATTTGCAGTTTCTGGTAACTGTAAAGACTAATGAATACCAAGAAATGAATAAAATAAAAAGGCGCCATTTATCATGACCTCAAAAGTTTTGCTTTATGCAAACATTTAAAGAATTTCAAGCACACAGTTATATGTTATATACATATATATGGAGGCTTATCTTTCTTATTATGTTATATCTGTTTTAAATACTTATATGTATGGGGTGGACAAAGTAATCTTCAAATATAAAAAAAACTGTTCTACAAGATTCACAGTTTTTTTTTCTGGTGGTAATGGGTGATATATATAACGGCTTTACCGTTATATATTCATTATTCCTCCTTTCCCCTCAAAAAAAGCAACTTTTAACTTTACTGGTTGATTATAAATTGTCATTATTCTCCCCCCCCCCCTTCAAATATAATATTTAGTTTAAATTTGACATTTTAGAGTTAATTTCATATGTCTTTATTCATTCTCTCTCCCCCCCCCCCCCTCTCACTACTGTAAGTTTCGCTTTTACTTTTTAAAGTCTTTTCAAATGCAGACATCATTTATCTCGGTTCCTTTTTCTGTCTTTCAAATTCACACGATAGAAAAAGATCTTAACCGCAGCTATTTTCCCTTGACATGAAATAGAAAAATAAAATACAAATGAATGTCTTTTTGCTTTGCAGCCGACGATATCTAATGCATATTTTCCCAGCCTCTGGGCTTGCATTAGTATTCAATTCCCACCCTTGTACTTTGTCGGATACAAACCATATGCCCATTGCTGACTAATTTGCAGCTGTAGTTAGATCTGTAACGTGCATATAAAAATCACGTGTTCCTATTTCTGTAACCACTTTTCCTTACCGCAGGAATGTTAAGATACGTGTAACCATATAGCCGCGCCATGGCGTAAGTTGTGCTCTATGTAATACTTCGGGATGCTTCTGATTCCTTTGTCCACGCCACCAATATTCATCGCCAATACAGTACGTATGTTGCTATTCATCTCGCCAATGAGTGAGTGATTGTAATGAATATTTTACCACTACTCCCTCTGATCTTGAACGTGAGAGACCTCAACTCGCTGCCCTTCGGGGTCGCCCCCGTCGGGCGGTCTTGTGTTTGACTTCTCCCGTCCCATTGTACTATCATGGCCCTCCTTTTAAAAAGTTTCATAATAAAGAAGTAAGTCCTCGAAATCTTCGTGTTGGAGTTTTTTTTCATTCATCCATGAACCTGGAAATCTACAACATCTCCTCTACATAAAATTGGCGCCGTTGCCCAGATTTTTTTCTCCAACAGTAATTAAAAAAAAAAATACGAGGAGAAGTTTAATTCCGTTTCACTTTTCTTACCAGCGACGCGAAAGGATGTCCATAGACCTTTTTTTCCCACGGGAGTTCCGGCTGCCTCTTCATACTCTCTGTTCGTTCGCCGATGTCAACTTCAGGGGATTTCCCTTGCCTACTCTTGCTACTCCAACGGTTTTGGAGAGTGCCTCTTTTTTCCGGACTGTACACTGGCCTAACGAGAAGCAAGATTTAGACTGCGGTGCTCCAACGGGGTCATCGAACGATGTCGCCTCCTGCAGCGGTTCTTTTTTTTCCCTACAAAGTATGACACCGGCATCATTTATTTCCCTGCGTGAAGTTGTGTCTTCATACTCCTACTCATTTTTATCGGAAAAATCTGTCAGTACTCCATTCCAAAACAAAAATCAAGACAGTTTCTGTTTTTGTGCGCGATAGTCAACCTTCAAACAAACGTGTTCGTGCTACCAGTGTGAGTGCGAAAGGTTGTGTAAAAAAAAGTGCCATCTGAATGTACATCCGCTCCAGATTGTTTCCTAAAAGGAAATGTTTTGTGAAAAAGTCCTCACCTAGCTGTGGTATGAATTATCCGCACAAGTAACACACATTTTAAACAAAGTTCTCAGTGCAACAAGTCCAGGAAATGTGCGCCGTTTCGCTTTGTTTGTGATCTTGTGATTAATATTTGCAGTGCAAGTGTCTAGGAATCCCACAGATTTGGTGAAATGATAATGAAATATGCTAAAAAGATAGATAATTTCGTGAAAGTGTCATCTTGTGTTAGGTATAACAAATTGTGTCCGAAGCAATAGTCAAAAAATTTCGATTTACTTTGTGCTTCTTTGTGGTGATATCTTCAATTTTTCTAAAAAAAAAAATATATATAGAATGCACTAAGTGTGCCATGAGTTAAAGGAATAATGTTTTCCTTTTGTGGTGTGTTATCAAGATATAAAAAATTACCCTACTGTTGTGCAAATGCTTCAGTTAAAAAAAAAGAAACCACTCTGCATTTAAAAAAAAAAAGAGTGTACTAAATCACACTTCACATGTTGTGTCATCTATCATTCAACAGTTTTATAGCATTCAGAGTACGAAAATAGGACGTTAATGATATTTTTGTTTTAATTTCTTTTCCGTTGCAAATTGTCACTAAAAACTTTTTATTTTAACTCTTTTTTTCTTAAAAAAAACAAGCGTTGTTTTCTCCTCGCTCTGTTTTTGTGCTCCAAATGAATGCTCTCTACAAAAAAAAGACATACCTAGTTCATCGAATTCAATGAAAACACTTGTGTCACAATACTTTATACAAAAAAAAAAGAAAGAAACACAGTTTGCATGTAAGTATGCACAGGGAATGCTTTTATATTAAATTATTTACTCTAAATTGTTATAGCCTTTTTTTTCTTTCTTTTCAATATCAGTAAATTATCAGTTTCTATTCATGTTATGGTTCCCTATTCATACTTGTACTTTTACCATTCGGATTTTCATAAGTTTGTTGATTTGTCAGCTTGAACGGAGAAATCACTTCTGAACTATTTTTTTTCAATATTTTTAACAGTGATAGCATATTTGCTCCTTATTATCTTCTTCCAAGCTGCGGTTGTTTTTTTTAAGTACTTTTTGCAGTTAAAATGATAAAATTATTATACTTTTATTAATATTTCACTTATAATGTTTTTATGGTTAAATTATGACATACTTCTCATATTTTTTTTCTCTTACGTGAGTTTATATAAACCTGCTATGTTTCCTTTTTCGTAAAAATGATTTTTATACATTCAAAAATCTAGTGTTTAACCCTTTAGCCCCGCTGGCATACTTTGAAAGTACACTTATTCTGCCGATAGGCAACAAAAAAAGTTCTCTGCTCCAAGTTTTGCAGTATTCGATATTTTTATATAAATATGTGCATATTTCGCTCACAACATTTGCACATTTTCACTTGTGTGTGACATTTGCACAATTATTCTCAGCATGTGTTGCTCGACTCTGACCTTGTTTGTTTTTGGTTTTTTTTGGTATTTTAAACCAGAATTACAATTTAATTACCTGTTTTTTTTTATTTTATTGAATTTCGCAAACTTTAATCCAACTGGATGGTGACAGAAATTTAACTTTCAGAAATGTTGTGATTGATACTCATATTATTTTTTTACACTCCCCCCCCCCCCCCCCCTTCATTTTTTCTTTCTTTTGTGTATAATGTATTTATGCAACTTATTGTGTTTTATTTTATGTGCATGCATTTCATTTCTGATAACTAGAGTTTTTGCATACTTACACCTTTTTGAAATACTCGTATTAGTTATTTTGCTTTATTTGTTGCTCTCTCTCAAAAAAGAATTCCTCTTTTTTTTCCATTTTGGCTGTCAAAAAAGGGTAAACAACAGAAATTAAATAAACACAAGATAAAAAAAAAGGATTTTGGAGATAACAGACACTTCACCAGTTTATTTTTACAATATGGCAGCAAATGGTGAAAATTCTATTAGTGATTTTAATCACCCCATTTCTGTATCTCCATGGGTAGATTATTTCGAGGAGATATTATTAAGATATTCGGATTCCATTAATATGGAAGCCACATCTATTCAAAATTCACTTAAGACCGAAAATGCTGCATTTGTGTCTGAAAATATTATAGATTTCCTTCAGATCATTAAATTCAATTTTCATGTGCTTAAACTAAACTTTAATGTTCTAAAGGATGATTATTCCAAATTAAAACAGGATAAAGATAATTTATTTCTTGTAAATCAGAAACTTATAGAGAGATTACATGAAATCACAGGCAAACAGAAATGTAAGAAGAAGCGTACAAAATGTAGTAAGACTATGGGTGATCAGGTGGTAGATGTCAACAACAAACTCCCTCCATCTGCCCTAGCTAAATCTACACAAACTGTCCCCTCTTATATGTGTAAACAAGAAAAGTTACCACAACTGGAAAATGATAAATAAGACACATATCTTAGCTCCGACCTGCACACTCAAGGTAAGCACAATGAAAAATTTACAGATATTAGCGATTCCTCTCTAAAGTCCTTATCCCCTGCTAAACTTAATGTACCTAAGCCTATTCGTGTCATTATTTTTTAACCTCCCTGAAAATTTAAATATTCCTGATATCTTGGTTGGTATTTCAGATTTAATCCATATACCTGATCCTGATTTACACTTTGTTAAAAAGTACAAACTCCTACATATCAACTCCTTTAATTGGATCTTTGAGCTTGCACCACAGGATGCTAGGCAATTATTAATGCATAGGGAAATTATCATACAATCAAAACCGTACCCTGTTAAACCATATATAAATGTTAGACGTTGTTTTAACTGTCAAATATACAATGACCATCTTGCAATTTCATGTTATAATGACATTAGATGCTCTGTGTGTGCCTTGCCACACATTGACCCTCAGTGTAGAAAGCCTCCAAAATGCATTAATTGCATTAGAAATAATGATAGCAATAACACCCACTTTGATATTTTCCACAGTGCTTTTGCACCTTATTGTCCATCATTAAAAAAATTCATCAAGCAAATGCGAGAAAAAGTATACAACTGCAATACATTCCCATAAACATCTCATACACCTTCCTTTTTAGGAAACAAAAAAAAACAAAAAAAAAAAACAAAAAAAAAACAAAAAAAAAACACAATGTAACATACATTTTACATTTTTCGTTTTATTTAACACACATTACTGTGAAGGAGTTACTATCTACAGCATTCCTTTTAAAGTTTCTTATTTTCCTATACATTTACATACTTATGTCAGTTTTCAACAGCATTATTTATACTGATTTGAAGTTTGAAATTAACTTAATTCTTTCAAGATTTTTTTTTATAAACACAAGTGTACAGTGAGTAGCTTTTTCATTTGATTATTTAGCCGGCAAATAGTTAAATGAATGTCGAATTGGAACAAAAGTGAAATCGTTTCTCATACCCGTTGTCAGACTATATGTTTTTCACTTTTTGGAAGATTGTTACCGAAAGAGTACACATTAATTCAACTTTAAAAATTCATCATTACACTAGTTACATTTTTAGATTTATTTTTTTTAGAAATTTGGATATAATTTCACTTGTTAAGTTTATTTAGTTACATTTCATCACACAAGTAGCATTTCCTGGTTACATTTTATCCTTTTTCACTTTCCTTTACTTAAAAGCACATTTTTTTTTGGTTTATTTGTTTTAACTTTAGGCGATGCATTTTTGTACTTGTGATACAATGCTCTTGGTTCCATATGTACACACTGAGTTTGTGTTCATAGGTCATACAACTGAGTTCATAGGTTACACAACTGAGTTCATAGGTTACACAACTGAGTTCATAGTTCACTGAGTTCATAGTTCATTGAGTTCATAGAAAATACACTTTACACGAGTTCATAGAAAATACACTTTACACGAGTTCATAGTTCATTGAGTTCATAGAAAAAAAACCCACTTTACACGAGTTCATAGCATTTTCAATTCTTTGTGTACTTCAGGGACCAATTGCACGATCATTTTTCTTTCATGACAATACTTAGTTCATAGAATTTTTCCTGACA
The DNA here is from genome assembly GCA_963932465.1 of Maratus speciosus. Taxonomy (NCBI): domain Eukaryota; kingdom Metazoa; phylum Arthropoda; class Arachnida; order Araneae; family Salticidae; genus Maratus; species Maratus speciosus. The sequence goes on along the minus strand of OZ010789.1, from coordinate 109,969,742 downwards.
CATATAAGTTCACAGTTTGCTTTCCTTCTTGTGATTTGTTTTGCATATTAATTCATACCAATTTTTGTTTTGATAGACACTTTAGTTCATTGGAATTTTTTTGTTAGACACATGAGTTCATAGTAAGTTTGTTTTTTTTTACACACATTTGAGTTCATCGTATTACTTTTACACTTTAAGTCAGTGAAATACTTTCTCATAATTTGTACATTGAGGTACTTAGATTGCTGTGTTCACAAACATACATCTAAGTCGTTGAAATTTTCCTTTTTTTCACTGACATACACTGTTTTAGTTCATTGTGAAGTACCTTTTCTTTGCTTCGTTCACTGTAATACACATTTTTTCTTTGGTTCATAGACATACACTTACAATTTAGTTCATTGATATTACACCTTAGTTCATTGTTATTACAATTGAGTTCATTGATAGTTTGTTTTGAAAAAAAAACATATTTTACAGAATTGAAAATATTTTGTTTTTTTTTAGGTTTCAACGTTACACATTAGGATATTTCTTTTTTATTTTCATTATACCAGGAACTACTTTTGACCTCACATGATATTCACAAATTAAACATTTATTAAAAGGTTAAGTTTTAACACATTCTTAATTTTTCCATTATTTTTATATTTCTTTTATGCCATGACATTTCATGTCACCACCACTTTGTTTCACAACAAAGAATGCCCAGTTTACAGGATGCTACCCCTTCACATGCATTTTCTTTAAATTTCAAACTTATGATGTTTTTATTGTTTTCATCACGTGTTTTGGTTTTCTACATGGACATAATTACACGTTTTCTTTTAAATTTGGAGATTAAATAAAATCTCTGGTTAACCTTCACTTAGACAATACACACGTCTAAGATATTATGTAGTTCTTGTAATAACATAACTTCACAATAACAAAAAAAAGTTTTTTTTTTCGTTTGTAGCATTAGTAACCTAGTGCAGTTACACTAAATGTTTAAAACATTAGTTAAGGTCATAAAATACACATACAGTTCAGATCCTGCTCGATACATTGTAAGGAATACAAAGTTAGAATTTACTTTTAAAAAAACTGTGGTTGTTATACTTACCCGATCATGTCACCAGTCTCTCCACACACTCGGATTGTCCTTTTACCTTTGATATGTGAGATATTTATCTCGGTTTTTTAATTATTTTTTTATTTTATCCCCTCTGAAGTTTTGTTCCCGTTCAAAATTTTTGCCCTAAGGGTCCAAACTTCATTGTGTAGAGAGACAAAACCCTCGAATTGTTGTTTCAATTCAATAAACATAACTTTTTATATGATACATTGACGCATGCTCCTTTGAAGATCAATGTGATCTTTGGGGAGCAGGGACCTATGTGTCACTTGATGTATGGGTCTCATAACTCCCTCTCCCCCTAGGGCTGATGTTATAAACTGACGCCATCACACTTGTTTATTAACAAGATTAAGGGCTATACCCATTCATAGACATGCTATATGCATCCCGTCCTTTAGTAGTCCTGTGCGGTGTGCACGAAAACCAATTTTCTACTTTTTTTTATTTTTTTTTATATTATTTCATTTAGCTTTTATTCACAGACATGCATATGTCATTTATTTTCTATTTCATTTTAAAGTAGTATCTGTGTCTTTTGTTGCTTGCACTTATATTATATTATTTTATTTTGAGAAGATATTATAACAAGTTACTAAAAAAATATTTACTTCTCTTATTTTGGTCATGAAAAATGCTGGTACCAGCCTCTTAATCAAATACTAAAAAGATATTTAAAAAGGATCCTGTTAAATCAAAAAATTATTATTTGCAGTTTCTGGTAACTGTAAAGACTAATGAATACCAAGAAATGAATAAAATAAAAAGGCGCCATTTATCATGACCTCAAAAGTTTTGCTTTATGCAAACATTTAAAGAATTTCAAGCACACAGTTATATGTTATATACATATATATGGAGGCTTATCTTTCTTATTATGTTATATCTGTTTTAAATACTTATATGTATGGGGTGGACAAAGTAATCTTCAAATATAAAAAAAACTGTTCTACAAGATTCACAGTTTTTTTTTCTGGTGGTAATGGGTGATATATATAACGGCTTTACCGTTATATATTCATTATTCCTCCTTTCCCCTCAAAAAAAGCAACTTTTAACTTTACTGGTTGATTATAAATTGTCATTATTCTCCCCCCCCCCCCCTTCAAATATAATATTTAGTTTAAATTTGACATTTTAGAGTTAATTTCATATGTCTTTATTCATTCTCTCTCCCCCCCCCCTCTCACTACTGTAAGTTTCGCTTTTACTTTTTAAAGTCTTTTCAAATGCAGACATCATTTATCTCGGTTCCTTTTTCTGTCTTTCAAATTCACACGATAGAAAAAGATCTTAACCGCAGCTATTTTCCCTTGACATGAAATAGAAAAATAAAATACAAATGAATGTCTTTTTGCTTTGCAGCCGACGATATCTAATGCATATTTTCCCAGCCTCTGGGCTTGCATTAGTATTCAATTCCCACCCTTGTACTTTGTCGGATACAAACCATATGCCCATTGCTGACTAATTTGCAGCTGTAGTTAGATCTGTAACGTGCATATAAAAATCACGTGTTCCTATTTCTGTAACCACTTTTCCTTACCGCAGGAATGTTAAGATACGTGTAACCATATAGCCGCGCCATGGCGTAAGTTGTGCTCTATGTAATACTTCGGGATGCTTCTGATTCCTTTGTCCACGCCACCAATATTCATCGCCAATACAGTACGTATGTTGCTATTCATCTCGCCAATGAGTGAGTGATTGTAATGAATATTTTACCACTACTCCCTCTGATCTTGAAGGTGAGAGACCTCAGCTCGCTGCCCTTCGGGATCGCCCCCGTCGGGCGGTCTTGTGTTTGACTTCTCCCGTCCCATTGTACTATCATGGCCCTCCTTTTAAAAAGTTTCATAATAAAGAAGTAAGTCCTCGAAATCTTCGTGTTGGAGTTTTTTTTCATTCATCCATGAACCTGGAAATCTACAACATCTCCTCTACACATAGGAATTTGATAATTTTTTCTAAGGATATACATTAAAAGCTCCCGGTGTGCAGACTGCATTTATTTTTTTAATTACGTAAGAAAAATGTAGCACTCACAAAGGGTTTTATTTGTGCTTTCACAGAGAATTACTTTACTTTTTAAATAATTCAATAACTCTATATCCACCATGCTTATAACTAATTGTAATACATTATAATTGGTTGATTATTATTGTAACTTTTATGTGTTTTTTAGTATAGGTTTTAATTTGTCAGTATCATTAGATAAAAAATATCCTCAGCCACTATTTACGCGATGAGAAAACTTAAACACGTTTCTTTCGCCAGTTAGTAAGCTCCTCAAAGCGCCTTTATGCCACCTTTTTCAGTTGTAGCTGCCGATTGTAACCCGAATCTACCTTCTCTTCTCCATAAAATTTCTGTGATTGTGTGAATTTGTGTCTGAACAGATAATAATCTAAACAGACAGACGAACAGTGTAACGTAGAAACAGAAAAAAAATCAGATAAAAATAAATACATATTTTAATATTTATTTCAATAAAAGTATATATGCAAAGTATCCCATCTTTGTAACATCATTGACATAAATCAAAGCTCACGTAAGCCGTTTTCTTGGCAGTTCAAATTTCTAAAATGATGAAAATAATTTTAGCTAAAAATTCAAATTTAGGTTTTTCAATACAAACAGAGAGGTTCATCTTATGAAATTTATTTTATAATATAGAGGTTTTAAATTAACTAATATAATTATTCCATAAAAGTTTAGAGTCAGCACGAGGCTAAACGGTATATTCTATGAAGAAATGGTAAATATGAAATATATAGGGTAGGGGAGTATACAGTGAGACATGGTACACAGTGAGACAGCAGCCACTTTGATATATAGTTGTAACTTTTTCTTCAAGCTGGCACACTCACATAACGACCTCATCTTATGCAACACGTGGATGTAGTTTCGGCACTTCAGTTAATCGTCCGACAAAATAGTAAATAATTCCTTATTTTATAGTGGATAAAGTTACATAAACGTCTATTTTAGAGTTCATTTCCTTCAATATGATATATATTTACTTAACCAAACCTAGCTATACCTAATAATAAACTATTTCGGCAAAACGACATAAACTTTTTAAAGCGATGAAATTGATGTAACAGATTTGGCATCCAATTTGTTACAACGTAACGAAAGTACACAGTGAGACACACATTTGTGGTACACAGTGAGACGTGTCTTATTGTGTACCTACTATGTGGTTCTGATGTTAAAAAAGTTATTTAACAATAAAATAAGGTTTCTCTCTCTCTCTCTCTCTTTCTTTCTGTGTGTGTGGGCGTGCGATGGCTAGGGAAATTTACAAATCGTAAGAGGCTGAAAATTTGCATGAAGGTAGCCCAAGGTCTGCCATTGTCCACCCGAGGCTCATATTTTTAATATTTTGAAAATCTAGAAATATTAATTAGAAATCATAAACAGCAGAAAATTATTGATAGAGTGTAAAAATGTATGATTTATGAAAATATATACATTGTCTCACCGTGTACTACTTGTGGTACACAGTGAGACAATTTTCGATACTCCGTTATGTTGCTTCTGTGCTTTTATAAATAACTTTTTTAAAACCATTTATACATTAATGCGTAGCGCAATTGTGTAGCTTAAAGATGTAGCAAAACAAAATTCAAAAGAATAAAAATCGTCGCCATTTGTTAAGAAATAATAATTTTCGTCTCACTGTGTACTACCCTCCCCTATACACAGTAAAAAAGACTAATGTTTCAACATCTAGGAAAAAATAATATATCCAGGAATGAAAATGTAAAATAACCTCTTTTGAATTACCCATGATTCCAAATAGTTAGAAAGCCCTTGAAACCAATATATTTTCGCGATTGGAAGAATTATTTATTAAAGCAAAATTTCTTTTACTGCCACTGATTTTCTGAAACGTTTTCGAGTCGTTTTTAAAGTGTATTAATTAGTTTTCTCTAACCGGAATATTGGTTTATAAGATGCTATTAATTCTGAACTAAACATTTTCAGCTGTGCAGTTGAATTTATATTATATAAGAGTAACATATTTATATTAGTTTTATTGTTAATGTTAATGCTGTTAGTTTGTCACGTTTTTAATAAAACATGTTTGTTGAACATGAAACCATTTACTTGAGAATTGATGTCATCCGGAAAACTGATATTCTGTTTTGAAAAGGCTGATTAATAGACTATAAAAACGACTAGGAAACGTTCCCGAAAATCAATGGCCAGAAAAGAAACATTGTTTTTATAAATGATTCGTTAAATCTATTTCGAAAGTATATTGGCATCTGATGTTTTTAAAGATAAAGAGCGCATTTCGGAATCGTTAGTAACTCGGAACAGGTTATTGTATGTATTTTCGTTCGTGATTATATTTGTCCTAGATTGAGAAATATCTGTCTTTTTTTTTACAGTGTACCTTAGAACTGTTGATATCTTAAAATATCATTTATTAGTTTGCTGTACAGTAATATTTCGACTTACGTCAGCCATTCGGTCCAAGACTTGCGACGTAACTCGTACTGGCTCACAGCGCAGCCCCCTAATATATATTATGTGTGGGGCGGAAAGTAGGAACATCTTCAAGTCACGTCATTTGTGTTGTCTCCTTTAATCTTCATAGCTCCATGTTTCCAATTTCCCCTCCTTCTTAATCAGTAACCGCGACCGATACTGCTTCTATTTCTATGTTGACATATGTCTTTCTTGTATTTACTGCATTTTGATACAAATGTACGGCGCTTTGACGCCCAGTGGCGTGGTCGGTAGCGACAGCTGCTGCCACGGCGGGTGCCCGGGTTCGAATCCTCGGGTAAGACATGGATGTATTTGTGGATGTCGCTTTGTAGTTATATAAATATGTAATGAACAAGAATAAAAATTGTTGTGACTTGTGGTTGTTTCTGTGTATAATAAGGATCATTCGAGGCGAAAAGCCATAGTTGCTATAGGCCCCAAAGCAATCTCCACTACGGTGGTGCACTAAAAAAAAACTACGGCGCTTTGAGTCATTGTGCTGATACGCATTCGAATCACCTCACCAGCAATCAGCACATTACTCAAAATTAGTCATTAAGCATACCATCTAAAGAGCAACTTGACTCATTTTACATTTTTGGAATATCTCGAAATTTTTCTCTTAACTTTTTCTGGTTACAATTCGGATTATTTATTGAATGTGAATTTAGTGAATTTATTGCATTGATTGGGCGGGGCTTCACAAATATTTTAGATTATGCAAAATTGAGATAAATTGCACAGTGCAGGAAATAAATATGACATAAGAAGAAATAAATAAATTATTTGATAAGTACAAAGTTGCGCAGAACAAAAATTAGCGGAATATTATAGAAATCCACAAGGGCACCAAGTTAAACGGAGGGCAACGCGGTCAAACTTCTAACATTAATTCTAAAATGTCATTTTTAACTTAATAAACCATAGTGATTATTTAGGACATAAAACTTTTCAAAAATTGCGGTTTTAGGTTGCATGATTGACTATCTCGAGTGCGTGATTTCGGCCAGTACCTGTGGAATGTGGAAATAAATCCATCAGCAAAAAAATGCGTTTGCAATACAAGAATTTGGAATAAATCAAAAAGTTGTTAACTTACAATTTATTGTTCTTCTAGCTACCTCGTTTGAGTCTTTGAGACTGTGAAAAAAATCTTCCAATGAAGTTTGAACGGACAAATTTCTCTTTTTTTTCTCTTAGAATCTCTTTGTAAGAGCGTGGTGAGCTTTCTAAGATTTTTGTGACTTTTTGCATTTGTTTGTCACTATCATGCGACTGTCGCGGGAAAGTTTCCCTTCATAGAACCAAAAATATTCAAAGTTCGTCTTAATTAAAAAATTTTTTTTCCAGGCAGACAACGTAAATGCGGGGTGACGTAAGTCGGGTTATTACTGTACAGTGTAATCGTAAATATATTATTTTGAGCAAACCAGCGCTTTTGGTGATCATTAAAAATCCATCATTGACCAGTAGAATGAAATATTTGGTATTTGGGAACGAATTACAATTATAATTATTATATTGTAAGATGACTTGTCCTAAAACTTTGCGACTGGTGTTGTAAAGACTGAAAAAAACCTGTTTTGAAATTGCGAATAAACCGGATTTTTCAAAATAAGTTAATATGCTAATTTTAAGGTATTTTTCCGTTAGCCCACCGCAAAAGATAAATCGCCCAATACTCTATGTAACGCGTACAAATTTATAAAACAAAAAATTTTATTGTGCGCCAATAAACGCTCAGAAAATTAGACCAAATGGCTGTGAAAGTACAACAATGAAACATTTTAATGTCTAAAGAATAGATAACGCTGGTCAACAAATTTGAACTTCTGCTCTGTCCTAAAACAGAAATTAGTTGTTTTTTAAGCGGTTTTTTGTGCTGATTCCGAATCCAGTTTTAGATTTATTCCAGCACGTTAAGTTTGAGAGTTATTTGCATATTTCAATTTATGCAAATTTAGTAAATTTTATACAATTATTTCCAAATTTAAGATATAAAGCAATATCAGACAGGGTTTTCTGTTTTATGTTATGATTACTACCCAATTTAATTCACAAAAACGTTGTTTCTGAGATTATACCGACATGTGACTGTAAAATATTGTACCTAATTTGCATAGTTTTCTTGTTTTTTTTTTAATAATGTTTCTTTCTTGACGTTCAAATATTTCTGCCGCACGAGTACGCTAATATGTTTCTAAACCAGTTTTTTAAGCTAATTTCAAATCTTGTATCTGTTTTCTACTATCACGTCTAGTTTTTGAAAAAAGTGAAATTTTAGTTTTTGGTCAAAAAAGGCAGAAATAGCTTTTTATGATACTTTGCATGATAAACTTCAACTAGTTAGGATAGATTCTACTACTTTTTTTTTTTTCGATTACATAAATTTTTGTTTATGTCTCTAATATGAATCTGACCCTGTTTACCTTCTTGTCAATGACTTACACACCCCTAAAAAGCATCTTATATCAAACCTGTGTTTGCATAAATTTAAATATGCAAATTTCTCAAAACCTGGAGCATCTAGAGATAAACGGAAAGCATATTCGGAATCAGCGCCAACAACTGATCTAGAATCAACTAATTTTAGTTCTAGGACAAAACCACTGTTGTCCAGTGTAATGAATCATAATTAAAAAATGAAGAGTGTAAAACAAATCTATGCTTTTATCAATTAATAGTTTTATATTACTTAAAATGCGATTATACGTTTAGAAATCAATTTAGAAATCTTAAAAAGATATTAAAAAGCATAAAAACCAACGTTTAAAAATGCACAAATAATACATGAAAAGCAATAAACAGCTGTTTCGAATCTAAGGCTGGCTTATCTCAGCCTTGCTTTTTCTATCACGCTGTTCCTTTTTCCCTGTCTTGCACTGAAGAAGAATCTCGCTAGTAGATTCGAAACAGCTGTTTGCTGCTTTTCATGTATTATTTGTGCATTTTTAAAAGTTGGTTTTTCTGCTTTTTAATACTGTTGCACAAAGGCTTTATTTGCTATTTTTGCTTAAAAAGATAATAATCTAAATAATGTTTAATTTTTTCTTTCCCGTGGCCACATCTTAAAAAAGAACACAGTAAAAATTATGTAGATTTTAATAAATTTAATTGCTTGTGTTTTCTACAAAACCGTAAAAAAAACCCTGTGAGTTTTTCCTAATCGAGTTCGGTGCCCACCACAAAGTACTGGGAAACATTTCAGCAAACAATTTTGTGCACAAGGTGGAGGTCTATCACAAGTTCTTTAACGAACGATTTACTTTTTTCAACAGGCGGATTTGTTAAGTATTTACAGTTAAGTATAAGAGAAAAATGGGGGGAGGAAAAGATAAAAACGCAGCACAAGGGAATGTTTATGAGCACCTCAAACATATTTGTGGTAAGTCATCGAAAAGATTGAATTTCTAAATAAGGGGATTACTAAGGGAGCTGTAACACGGGCCATGTGCCTAGTAAAAGATCGGAGTGAACATCGGAAAATACGGATAATTTTTAAATAGCAATAAATGTGTATAACTTATGCTTATGTTATTTACTTTTCAACACAAGGGATTTGGAGTGCAATAAATATATCATGTGAGGGATTAGGATGTTTTGAGATTTATTAGTGAGATTAGCATGTAAACTATAAAACTGTATCACGCGATCCTCCATTTTCCTCATAAAAGAGATTAGGAAAGGGTCTGCTTCAGTATTTTAGACCACCATAGTTTCCAAGCGTTACTTTAAAAATGCAATGTTATGCAAGCGTCGGAGAATTTCGCAAGAAATTGTAAGCGGATTTTTTAATTGAGTCGTCACTATTATACAGGACGAAAATAATTCTTTCTGTAAGCGGGGTTTTGCAGACAAAAATTAAGAAAAAATTAGAAAAAAAATCGAGAGAGAGATGGAGATGAAATATTGTTAAAGAAACATAATTTTGATAACCGGGGATTTTTTTTGTGGGGGGAAAGGGGATCTTGTCAGAGAAATAGCTGTCTTTACTTATAAGTGGAATGTGCCATGAATCGAATTAGCTGATAATGCAGCTGACTAAGGAATTTAAGAGGCGAATGGGAAAATGCATCAAAATTCTAGCAGACAAATTGTTAGTGTTAAGATACATTTAAGTAAATAACTAGGTATCCTTACCTGGAAACCACGCCTTAGTGTAATATTGAAAAAAAATTTAAGCAAATGACAATCGAAAGAGCAATATGAAACGTGTATTTTGACACATGAAGCATTTGTCCTCGTCCACCCATTATCGAGATATAAAGTCTAAAAGTTTGCTCTTTCACTTTGCTTCTTCAGTGTGTTTTCTATTTAATTATTTAATTTAGGCAAGAAAAGTCGTGGTTCTGATTCAGAAATCAGATTACTATAAAATACAAAACATATTTAGATATAGAAATATAAAAATGAAAGAAGGTTGAATAAAACTCTATTGACAAATATGGTACGGAACAAAAAAATTATCGAAGCATAGAAAATCGTGGCACGAGGAACATTTCATGAACTCAAATCTAGTGCAGTGTTTACAATGGTCAACTTCCTACGAAAAACAAAATTGCAAGCACATTTCAAATGCAAATGCACGAGTTTGCACTAACCCAAACTTGTACCAAGCATAGCGAATCATGTCGGAATATTGCGGTGAACTAAACTGGAAATGCACAAATGACTGGAGTTTGATGATGCTTTTACATTGAAAAATATTGACGCTTCCTTCCATCAGTGCCCTGTTGGATATACATCGAACAAACTGCTTCCAGAATCGGAAGAATCCAACATACAAAGGTTGAGATTTGCTAATAGCCTCTTTCGAATTTTCTTTAATTGAAATATGGTACCTTCAGAAACAACTTTACTGACGTTAATGTCGTCGGAGTATTGCGTTAGGTCATCCACAACAAGATGGAACTCGTTACCAGCAGTGGGGAAATGATCCTCTTCATTGAATAAAAAAATTAAGAAATACATTAAATATAAAAATTGGCAAACTTTTTTATATCTGTAAACGGGGAGATGAGGGTAGATGATTTATGAGTCAAAAAACACGTTTTACTATGTGCTTTTGATTGCTGCGTATTTAGATGTTTTCATTAGTACACTAACGTCATGGTTTCCTGGTTAGTACTGTAGTATTTCTAGGATAACAGGAATTATATTCATTACTGTATGCATGTTTAGTCATATAAATACTTTATATTAGATTGAAGAAGACATTTTATGCACATTGTAGATGCGTAGGCATAGATTTAATAATAAATAATCAATCTCTCTTCATTGTTTCTCAAATCTATTCATTTAAAAATACACGACTATTCGAACTTTGGAAAACACAATCCAATAACTGAGGGAATAATATTAAACATATCTGAATTATAATACAGTAGAGCGCCGGCTATCCGAACAAGTCGGGACCGACCCTAGTTCGGATAAGCAAAAGTTCGGATAAGCAAAAGTTCGGATAAATAGACAGACACTTTAAGGGATTTTTCTGGTTATACTAAAACCTTCAAACGTTATATAAGCTTAAGACTGGCAACACCAGTTAGTTCTGGCATGTTTTTTTTTTAAATTGTCTTTTTATTTATTTATTTTTTAATATTTTTATCATTATTTTTTTTTTCATATTTTTATCATTTTCTGAACTCCCGAGATTATAATTTAACCAAAAAAGATTTTAATTGTTGTTTGCTTCAACGAAGATATTCTTTTCAATGTTGACATATCTCTAATTCTTCTTAAATACGTTAGTTGAATAGGATCAACGTTCTTCTGCCATTCGAGCCATTTCATATATCTGTTTGCAAACGTTCAAAGACTTCGTTGTGTGATGGACCTGGGTTATTTTCAGAATATTCGTTTTCATTTTCTTCAATTTCTTTTTCATCATGAATCTCATCATCATTCTGGGTCTGTACTTCACTATTTAATCACTCGTTAATTTAATTTTCTTCATAGTTTAGGATTCTTCAAATCTCCTTTATTGTTTTAAATTTCTCATTTTTTGATCCACTATCAGTTTTTTCTTTTAAAATTTTATCCCAAGCCAATGGATAATTGGGAGTTCGATTAAATTTTTTTTTTTTCGGAGAAATAGGCTGTTCGGATAACAGGAAGTTCGTTTAAAAGAAATTTTTTTGAGAGAAATAGGCTGTTCGGATAATTAGAAGTTCAGTTAATTGGAGTTCCTATAATCGCACTCTACTGTACTTAATTATTCTATGGTATAACAAAATATAAATATACTTAAAAAGAAATCAAACTACATGCATTCGAGTTGTCGGACAAAATGAATGTACTGAAAAAACAAACAAAAAAACCCCAAATAAACCAGGAATTGCAGTAAAAAAACTAGAAGTGATTTTCACGATCAACATTGAATGGTTATAAAATAATGTTTTAAAAAACTATTTTTACTCTTATACTTATTTGCAACTCTACTTGGACATACATTGACAAATAAACTTTTATCTCTAAAATTTAAATTTTGTTTCATTTATTTGTATATAATTTATAGCATTATAGGATATTTTACAAAAATCACGGAAAGATATATTTTACATTGGTTTTTATCTGTATTTTTCATTAAAATATATCAATAAAATACATCAAATCTTTATCCTTAAAATATATTAAAAAGATAAAGATGTCATATTTACGAACATGCGATTGTAAAAACTATCCTTATTTATGATTTACAAATTCCTTTCGGCAACAGCAATTTTTAAATAATTTTCTTATTTATTTGTTTGCCTCGGGAATTATTTCTATTTGTTGTAATTCTCTCAAGCCGAGAACCGATAAAGTATTAAAAGTAACATTTTTCTCTTAAATAATTTTTAAAATAATGAATCTTTCTGTCTTTTGTTTCATTTAAAAGAAAAGTTAAATCGGTTTTTAGAGTTAGTTTTTTGTAAAATAAATGAAATTTGTAACTTATAAATTAATCTCTTTTTTTATTACTATTTGGTAGAATTTCAATAGTATTTTTTTTCCCTTTAAAATTTAAATCCTAGATTGTAGACGTTTACATTATATTAAGATTTTTAGTCTCTTAAACAGTACTCTGTGGAAAAAGACCAATTATTTTTAATTAAAGAAAATATAATATAACAGACCGGGAGCCGGCAGCACAGGCAACCACCTCATCGAGTTGGAGGTTGAAATTCCAGATTTAGCTAAAACTCGATTCCCATATTAAAACATATTAGCAGTCGACTCGTAGGTTTACTATTGCTTTTTCCTGCACCCAAAAGTATGAAAACATGGCGGAATGGGAGCAGGAAAACACAATGGTAAGCCTACGAGTTAACCGGTAAAATCGGGTTTTAAGATGTTTCCCGCCAATTCTCATGTCAGACCGATTGCGTTTTAATATGGGAATTGAGTTTTAGCTAATGCTGGAATTTCAGCCTCCAACTCGATGAGGTGGTTGTCTCGTGGTTCGTACGTCTCCTTGAATTTTGCAGACAAGAAAATTTTGTGGCACCAATATTATCTTATAGAAAATCTCATTTTAAAAGAAGGCGAAATTTTGCGCGTTTAACCTTACCACTGTCTAAATTTCATTTTATTTCTTTTCTAAACTTTCCTCTCTTATATATATATATATATATATATATATATAAATATTACTGCTAATATCTAGCACTCACGATCATTTGATCAATTTACTGTTACCTGGTAACAAAAGAAAAAAAAATGTATGGACTCTGAAAAGTGCCTTTGGTTTGTTTTCCCTGTGACATACATCTGTCACACCCATTGCCGACTTCCCTTCTGCTTTGTCCGACAGCTTGTCAACGTTTCTTGCTTAACTGTGCTTAACATATTTTTTATTCTTTATATTAACTTTTATTCCTTTTATTTTATTTTTTCTTAACCAGTAAGATTCTTACTATTTTACTTTAAAATACCACTTTTCTTTAAATGTAATTTTCTTTTTCAATTTATATCTTTATTTTATTAAAATTTATAGTAGTTTTTTAAAACTACAGTTAGACTTTTTATCCCCAATGGCTCACTTAAAATAAGACAATCATTCATCGACTGGGCGCAAAGTTGCTGTCAACTCGGAAGCCCCTTAACCATTAAATGCCTGATTTTTCAAAAATCATTGTGATAATGTTTTTCGGCTTTCATTTTTTAAGTAAATCATGGAAAAAATACTTAAAAAATTCATATTTTGTTTTAAGTGTAGTTTACGGCTAAAAAACAGTTTGTTACTAATCGGCAATACTGGTGTTTAATTGAAAAAATAATTTCCCTTGATAAAATTCTATAATATTAAACACACAAAAATTTTAGGAACTGTAATAAGAAATAAATTTTACTTGCTCACTGCAAGTCAATATAGGGTATTTCGCAAGCTTCCAAACAAAACAAAAAGAAGAAATAGCAACAATTGAAAAAATAAATTATCTTTATTCTTAAACAGCACAAGTGTTGCCATCTACATGTTGAAAATCGATTTAATAATATCTTCAGAATGTATTTTATTGGCAACATTAAGTATTATAGCTTCAATATTATTCTAATAGTATTTTAGAGCCTAAATTGGGTATGTTGCCGAAAAGCAACACCAGGCATTTAAGGGTTAAACTGAAAACACTGTTAAGCCACTGTTAAGCGCGTTTACTTAGATTTCTTTTCTATAAAAAGATACTGGTAGTTTTCCTGGAGAAATAACGGTATCCGTACGAACCATGTGTCTGTGCTGCCGTCTCTCGGTCTATAACCACGTACAAAAATGTACAGTAAGCTCTTTTGAGTTACCCATGATTAAAAATAGCGTTTTTTATGTTTATAAGCCTTAAAAACAAATATACATTGAAGGTTTAAAGAAGCACTTATAAAAACAAAGTTTATTTTGCTGCCACTGATATGAATAAACCTTTTCGAGTAGCTTTTATAGTGCATTGAATGGTATTCTCAATCCCGAATATAGATTTTTTGGATGGCATCAATTCTCAATTAAACGTTTACATACCAGCATTAACAAAATAACAGCATTAATGTTACCATTAAAATTAATAATATTTTTTTACTCTTGCATGTTTAAATTCAATTAAGCAGCGAAAGGATTTAATTGAGAATTGATAGCATCCTAAAAATCGATATACCAGTTTGAGAGAACGGATTAATAATCCATTAAAGAAATATTGGGAAACGTTTTAGACAATTAGTGGCAACAAAACTTTGTTTTTACAAATGCTTCTTAAAATATCGAAAACATGTTGTTTTCTAACGATAAAGTAAGTTTTTTGGAATCGTGGGTAAGTCTGAAGTGGTTAGTGTATGTTTTCGTTCATGGCTGTATTATATTTTTCAAGAGCAAGAAACATTTGTCTTTTTTTCAGCGTGAAACAAATATATTGGCGAAAAATGTATGCAACGTTAAGAAGAAATTGTTTTATAAATATCTATCACAGTCTATGTGCCTATTTGCTCACATGGAAACACGCATGTGTGCTTGCACACTGCAATGCTAAGCTGTTTAAAAAATATGCACAATAGTTATTCCTGATATGATGCTATTTAAAAACCATTAAAATAGATATTAGATTAGTATTAATTATATTACATTTGATTATAACATCCTTCCACTCATAATCTTATCTTAAATATAATTCAGTAATTATTTACCTAATAGCTATTCGAAGAATTTTTTGCTTATGCTGGTGCTGTTATATATTTCTAGAGGTCCTAGCGCCTTTCTTTTTCTCTACCCTTATTTTCATACAGTATTCTTGATGGTACCATTTTTTAGCATGTGGAATAGAAACCTATATCAAGTTTATTATTTGAAAATTGTGGTAATAAGTATTCGGAAATGTTTCCAAAAATCAGTGGTAGCAAGAAAGTTGGATTTTATAAATGCTTCTTAAAGTATCAACAATATGTTGGTTTCTAAGGTTTCTAATGATAAAAAACTACAGGAAACTGATAAAACTGAGACCCATGTATTTCTGATGTTTATAAACATTTCCTTATCAACACAGATAAAAATTATAAAGCATGTTGTTTATTAAATATTTAACGCGTGATCGATATTTAAATTTCTCTCTTTTCTGCGTCGAAAAAGATTAAAATTCAGTGTTTTTAAATAGTTCAGAAATAATTAAAATAATAATCATGAAATAAAATAATCACCCAATAATTTTTTCTCTACGTAGATTTAATCGGAAGCTACTTCTACTATTTTCCATTTAAAACGAAGTGACCTATGTGAACAAAGTGTCCTGTTAAAATAAAATGGAATGGAAATTAAGTGTTTTTCTCTACATAAGTTTAATCAGAAGCACAGCTTTTCTACTATAGTCCAGCTACGCATTTAAAAATGAAAGTGACGTATTAAAATGAATGGATCGGAAGTTAGATATTTTTTCGTCAACAAAAGTTTAATCCAGATCACTATTGCTTCTACTTTCAGCTACCCTAAGAATTATAGGCTCTCCCATTTCAAACCAAGTGACACATTTGAAATGAGTAGAACGGCAATTAATAAAAATATCCCCAAACGATGGCTGCGGTATTGCAGACTGGGAGTACTAGGAAATTTAAATAAAATGCATATTTTAAACTTGTAACATCAGTATTATTATTTTTCAACTTTTAAATAAAAGATGATTTTCTTCAAAATTTCATATTATGAAATTTATGATTGGATAAAGCTAGATTATTGCATTTCGTCTTATAAAAATTATACTTTTTGGTTGTATATGCTCCAGCAAATTAGATTACCTACTTTTCTTTTAAATAAGAAAAGAAGGAAATCGGTCGAACAGTTCTCACGAGAAATTCTAGCCTATTTTAGGCTATATGAGACCTTAAGCCCATGAGAACTTAATGTTCTCATTTAAGTATTGTACGTAAATTAGTATTCAATATTGTCTTAATTGTTTTTCATTCGTAAAAGTATTAATTTGGTTGCAAAATGGCTTTATAAATTATTAACCGGTATATCATACTGTAAATACTAGTAATGTATGATCGGTTGTATTGTTAGTATGTGTTAAAGTAAGCAGTGGGTTTGTATTCCACCCCCACCCCCCCGGGATTGCACTTATACTCTAAAGCAGTGGTACCCAACCTATTTTAGGCCGCGCCCGACCTAAGGATCTCTAAAATCTTGATGACCCCCCCCCCCCCCCTTCTATATCATATAAATCTTATTACATAAAAAATAGACTTGTATTTTCCCGGAAGGATTCGAAAATAGCATTAACTCTGATAAGTGATATCACTTTCTTTAATTTATCAAAATCATATTTTTTTTACTTCAAGTATGTTTTTAACATAACTCTATGAATGCAATGAGACCATGGATCTTCCCTTTACATGTACAAAAGTTTTATTGTTTTTTGGCAACTCACCTCAAATTTAAATGCGATAAATAGCGCACATTTTTATCTTCGCAAAATTTCTTGACATCTCTCTCACATTTTGTATTACATCTGATAGAATTGATACTTTTATAATGGATTTTAGTACTTCGTTAAGTTCAAGTGATATTTGTTTATCATCGAGAATGTGTGGATAACATAATTCACAAGCAATATTTTCGGACTCGCGTTTTATCCATTTTAAGTAACTGTTTTTATTTCCCCTCAAACATACTTCTTTGATAGCAGGCTTTCTTTTTCCCGTTATTATTATTTGGGCAGCATGCTTTCGCTGATTTTAAATTTTAAAATGCATATGTCATGAAGTATGCTTATATATTGTGTATGTGGTCTGTAGAAGAGCCATAAGAAGTTTATTTCCCTTCCGTGATGTGCACGGGATTTATTAACCCCTTAACAGTGTGGCCCGAACTGGATTCGGGCAAGAACACTTTGCTTGCTTCGTTATTAAAAGCATTTTGATACCACTAATTTGTAACTGTGAATTTATCTTTGTTGATTGTCAGATATTTTTCGATTAAGTTAGGTAAATATTTTAGTATGGAAAAAGAGGTGTCCAGCCCCATTTTTAATTTTATTGTAAGAAAACAAATGTCACTGTTAAGGGGTTAATTTCAGCAAAGTAGTACCTCATTTTGATAATCCAAAAAGTTTTTTGATTAAATATGTCCACATAGTCAATTTTAGATATATACTACAAAATTTCATATGTAAAAGTTCCATCATGGGGCATTTTGCACTAGGAATAGATGTACAAGTTTTTTTTTAAATAAATGGTAAAAGAAAGAGGTGTGTATTACTAAAATAACATTAACAGCAGGATAATTAAAATGATTTTATAATATGAAAAATTGTTAAAAAATCTAAAATAAATTACCATAATTATTCCGGTGTCAGTATATTTTAATTTTAAATGAGAACGTTTCGAAAATTAATTTTTATTCAGTTATTTTTCAATTTTTTTCAAACATTATTTCTATTTTCAAGCAACGACACTATTTCATTAAAAAAAAATGACAGAAAATTTGTTAATAAGAAATCTGAAATTACCCCCTGAAAAGTCAAACTGTCTCCTGTGGGGCGTTCGCCCCACTTTAGGTATCACTGCTCTAAAGCGAAAGCTGATTTCCAGGAGCGGTCATCCCTTGTAATCCCCTGTTGGTTTTGCGCTTAATTAGCAGTGTGATAATTCACGTATTTAGTTTTACTCTGTAAGTGAAATGTCAATAAATATACTGAAAAAAAAAAATACGAAGGCGTTATATCTTTTTTTTTTTTTTTCTTTTTTTTTTTTTTTTGCTTAAAAAATTATAATAAATATTACATAAATTTTAGGCCAAATAAGTAAAACCACTCTTTAAAGAAATAATTTAAGGATTTGCTGAATTAGAATTGAGAAAATAACATGTTCGAAATCGCCCAGTTTTTCAAATGTAATTAATTTGAAGCAGCAGTAAATTTAATTTTTGCTCTTGCATACAATCTAATGAAACCCAGATATTACTTATTTTTGACATAAAGAGCATTTTATCGTATCACGACGCAAGTCAGCTTCATTTGATTACCGTAAACCACTACTTTGGGCCACTTTTTCCTGGTTCCACTAACATTTCAATTATTAAAAATATAATATAAGATTTTTCAACGTCGAAATTGAGTTGTAAGCAATTAACATGAAACATTGAAGCAAACTGTATGGTTTTAAAGAGGCAATTTTTATTTATTTATATTTTTTAATATTTTTAAAGTTTTGGAACAAAGTAGTCCCTGCTGGGGGCTTCTTTGGTCCATTCACTTATTTTCATATAAAATGAATACATTTCATATGTTGGAATATTGAAAACCCCTTGAAATAGGATCTGCTAATGAATTAACACTGCAAACTTTATAAACAAATGTTTTTTTTAAACATTTTAACACAATAAACCAAATGTTAATATTAAAGACACGAGAAACCGTTTTCTTCATGTTATCCTCAGCAACTGGAACAAAAATAATTAATCTAAGATTTTGCTACAGTAACATTTGAAAAAAATGATACTTAATACATTTTTAAGAGATTTGGTTGCATAAAAGGCATTTCTAAGTAACTGGGACTACTTCTTTATCAAAAAAGTCCTGGTACAAAATAGCTCCGAAAAACTAGTTTTCATGTTAGCTTTATGAAAACGTAAACATTTTCTGTCAAAATAAAAAATTAATGGAAAAACAATGATCACACATGGGTTACAGGTTAGTAAAGGTAATATTTTGACACTTACCTTCTTTGTATCTCTTATCCAGATTGTCTCACTATAGGAAGAATGGGGAGTTAAAATCTACACACGAAAACAGTTGTTTACAAACACATCCAGTGTTGCCACTAACAAAAATTTAAATTACCCTCCAACTATTCAGAAACACTATAGTAGGGTATAAAATATTTTCAAGGGCAAAAACTCCGAATTATCTTGTATTGTTTGTTCAATATAAAGAATAAAACTTTTTTTATGGGATGGACCAAAGTACGGTACTTCACGTCTCATTCAGTAACGCCATTGTAGCGTCTGCGGAACATAATCTCGGAGACTGACATGTGTAAAAGAAAGTATATTTTCTACTATGAAACTACAACGAATCTTAAATCGAAAGAAATGATGCTCTGGGAC
This sequence comes from Maratus speciosus, assembly GCA_963932465.1. Taxonomy (NCBI): domain Eukaryota; kingdom Metazoa; phylum Arthropoda; class Arachnida; order Araneae; family Salticidae; genus Maratus; species Maratus speciosus. The sequence goes on along the minus strand of OZ010789.1, from coordinate 109,950,084 downwards.
AATATATTATATGTTCATTTCATTGAAATGTACACATTTATCACTATCAAAATATCTTCAAAGAATAATTATTCAACAGATGCAAGACTGAAATGCAATTTTACAATTAAAAAAAAATTCGATTAACAATAACATAGATTGATTTAGGATAAAGATGATGACAATTGATGTACTAGCAAATCAAACGTATTCACGGTTCAGGAAATTTCAATTACTTTAGATCAGACAAATACCAGTATTTCTTGGAGAAGAACTCACCTTTTTCAGTCGCACGATTATAAAAAAACTAATTTTTCTGCATAAAAATACTGGTGTTTTATGCTGAAATTGTGAACCATGGACTGTAAATCAAACGTACCTGCTGTGTATTCCATATAAGAAATTTAATGTAATGTTTTTGTAAATTTTTACTATTTATTACAGGAATAACACAAGTCTGCAAAAAAAAAAAAAAAAAAATTATCTGCATGGTATATTTTTGGTTAATTATATGTTTTTTAGGGTGCTGAACACAAAAAATGATCTCCATTTCCCCCCAGCACGTACAGTATTGTTGCAAAACATGGTGAGTTTACATTAGAAAAGCACAACTGGGATGAAAAAAATCAATATTTTATTACAAGTAACTATGTCAGAAATTATACTACGAGTCCCAAATTACACTTCCCCCCTTGATTACACTTTACATTTCAGGAAATTTGTGAATCGTGGTAAAAGCTTTTGTCTGTGTGCAACTATTTTTGTTCGTTTCTCAAATTCCTGGCATTTTCTATTTGTAATTCTCTTGAGTGTCACTCTTAGAATTGTGAATTTAATATACGGAATATTAGATATGGTTTTTTACTCAAGAATAGCATACCAAATTTCAGGTTAGAAGTATAAATTTTACACTTAAATAAACTAAAAACATGAGTTTCGCAAGAAAACCTGACGTGATGAATTAAAAAAAAAATATTTTTCCCGATTTCAGCGTGTAAAAACCTATAAGAAACAGTCAATAAATTTTATGTAGTTGTTTGTTTGCAGACCTGTGTAATTTAACCCTTTGTATCACCACGTCGTGTATCTGCATTGTACCCAAAAGTCAATGTTACTTATATAGTAGGCTCTATGACATTGTACCCAAAAGTCAATGTTACTTATATAGTAGGCTCTATAACACTATAGATTTTAATTTAAACCTGCATCCTTTTCATCCGGTTTAAAATCAAATTTCAAAACTTTCTTGCGTGGAATGGGGAAGTTTTCTTTAAGGGAAGCAAAAATGTTTTTGATTTTGTTGGTCAGAGCTGGGAAGCAAGTGAAATACAGTTATATTCTCACATGTATTTTAAAGGTAGCCAAAGTATTTGTTAATGATAAATGTGTTTTCATTTTGAGAATGTTGTAATAGCAAAAGTTTCACAAATGTTATTCATTTTATTAATTTTTGTGCTTAAAATATTTATTTGATGCTACTTCTTCTATTGTTATTCAATCTGATAAGTTATTTCTTGAATTTAAGCAGTTTCTGAAAAAAAATTGGAGTCTGACATGTGATGACTGATACATTCTGATCTATGAAATTCTTTGATGGGTGCGATTGTATCCCTTAACCACCTCTCATATGGCGCGCCTTTTTACTGCAGTACCTCAAAGTTGTCAAAATTTAATGTATTTAACTTAAGGACAGTTGGAAGGCAAATTCGTGATTTTGTTTTACTATTTTGAATCCTTTATTTTCCCCTTTTCTAAAGGTATATTACTTTTTTTTACTACGAAAGGAGAAGTTAATTTTTTTTAAGTAATTCCGTTTTTTTTATATCATGCATAAACATTACATAAATAAAATTTAAATTCAATTTTTTCAAAATGTCTTTTTTTCGATGTACCTTTTTATAGAAACTACTACATATGTCTACAAGTAATTTTCACAGAATATTTTACACATATCCCTGATCGATCTGAACTGAACTTTTATACATATAAAAAAAAATTATTTAAATGTTTTTCTTTGGAAAAATGCAAGTTTTATGGCATTTAAGAGTGGTTTTTATTCCAGAAAAAAAGTAATGAGTATCTGTTTATAAATTTTATTTCACTGTTTTAGGAATTATATTATGTATATAAAAAAATTCAAGTGAATATCTTTGGTAGGCAAAAGTACCGGGTGTCCTAAAAAGGACTGACTGATTTTAAAATTCAATAACTTTCAAATGGTGACAGATATTTATAAAATTCTTGCAGGAGGGTTATTCATGAGGTCAAAAGTTTTTTTTTACAGTGATTTTGGATTTTAGTTCGAATTACAAACAATAGATGGCGCTGCGATCAAGAGGGGCTAAATTCAGGCTCGTTTTTTGATACTTCGGGACCCACTCAATACATCTTGTTCTTTTCGGCATGGAAGAATAGAAAGGCCAAAAAATCGAGCCTTTATTTAGCTCCTATTGCTTACAGCGCCATCTATTGTTTGTAATTCGAACTAAAATCGAAAATCACTGTAAAAAAACTTTTGACCTCATGCATAACCCTCCTGCAAGAATTTTTTAAATATCTGTCACCGTTTGCAAGTTATTGAATTTTAAAATCAGTCAGTCCTCTTTAGGACAACCGGTAGGTAGAAAAGGTACATTAATTGAACATGGTAGGTATGGGGCCTTCCAACGTCGCCTAACCCTCTGTATCATCGCGTTGCATATCTGTAACATACCCAAAAGTCAATGTTACTTATACAGTGTGATTTAACAGACTTATTTTCTTTATTGCTGCTATCTTCGAACACAACAATTAATATAATTTGTTTATAGAAATCTCAAGTTTGAATTAATATTTCAGGCTAAAGAGTTATCTATCATTTGAGCAATTTCACATCGTTTGCTAAAATGAGCTTCCTTAATTTTGTCAAATTAAAAAGGCTGGAGACGTCCAATAGAAGACTTTTTTCAAATATAAATTCGCATACCTTACAATTTTATTAAAATATTGACAATTTATGAGAAATATGTAGATTTTTGTTGATTGCAAATGTGAAAAAAGTAGCAATAATAATTTTTGTTTTATATAGTTAGTATATTAGTTTTAATCAATAATTTTTAATTTTTATGTTCTAAATTTTTTCAATTACTTTATAAATGCTTAAAATGATGTATTCTAACATTAGAGTAAATATTTTTTAAATCATAAAGTCACAAAGTTGGATCACAAAGGGTTAAGGATATCCTAATAAAATTAGAATTGATAAATTGAAAAAGAACATATCACTATAGAGAAATAAAAGACAAAACTTCCCAATTTCCCCCCACTTTTATGAATTTAAAGGCGTAAATTTGATTTTGGCACTTTATAATCCCCAAAACGCCACAGAAATAATTTATTTCTCACATTATGTGTATTTTATTGTCGCTTGACTCAACTGAGTGTTATTCCATTTGATTACGCCTCATTTAATAGCACTATCAGAGCATCCATGGAACATTATCTTGGAGATAGCCATGTGGAAGAGTAAATATTATTTTATTTCATAAAAATGCTTTGAATCTTAAAGCGAAACAAATGATGTTTTGACGAAAATATTAAATTTTCATTTCGTTGAAATATATACATTTATCACTATAAAAAAGAACTTCAAAAAATAATTATTAAAGAAATTCTCGAACCAAATGAAATTTAACAATTCTAAAAAAATTGATTAACAATAACATCGATTGCTTTAGGATAAAGGTGAAGACAAACATATTTACGGTAAATCAAGCGTATCTGCCGCGTATTCCATATAAGAAATTTCATGTAATGTTTTTGTATATTTTTACTATTTTATTAAGTGAATAGTTTAAGTATTTGATAATAAAATTAGAATTGAAAAAGAACAGATCACTAGAGACAAATAAAAGATAAAATTTTCCCAATTTTGTCCCCTTTAATCAATTTAAAGGCGTAAATTTGATTTTGCCTCTTATATATAATCCACATAATGCCACAGAAATAATTTGTTTCTTATGTTATGTGGACTTTACTGTCGCCTTACTCAACTCAGTGTTATTTCATTTGATTACGCCTCATTTAAGGACACTGTTAAAGCATCCATGGAACAGTATCTTGGAGATAGTCATACGGATGAGTAAATATATTTTTATTTTGTAAAAGTGTTTTGAATTTTAAAGCAAAACAAACGATGTTTTGACCAAAATATTATATGTTCATTTCGTTGAAAACTTTACATTTATCACTATAATAAAAAAAAACCCTTCAAAAAATAAATGATTAGTCAACCGCTATTTTGTATCTGATTTGTAATAATTTTTTTTAAATGTACTTTTGCATGTAGAATCCGAATATTCTATCAGAAGTTTTCTGACCCGTCAGGGTTTTACAAAATTTTAGAATTTAATTTTTCATACATTGGAAAAAAAGTGGTGAAATGTTAATTATAATTTACATTTTGTGGTTAAATAATAAGGAAATGAATGACTACGTAGGTTAAAACCTTTATTTGGATGCATTCTGCTGTAAAAAGTGACTATCAAAACACACAGCACAGTCATCAAGAAAGATATCATCCTATTTTGAAAAATAATATTGTTAATATTAACATTATTGGCTTTTGCGCAACAGTTTCGTGCTCGTATTAGTTCATAGTTTGTATTAAATAGTCAAGAAAATTTTTTGCTGATAAATATTATGTTTATTTTATATTTCAAATGGTCAAGTTTTGTCAAATATTTCACATTTTTTACGTAACTGCCCGGTATTCATATAAATGTGACGTGATTGAGAGAATCTGATTATTCCACTGAATTCAGCACCCAAAAATTAGTTTACAAGCTATATACAGATAAAAAATTACAATTTGTTGACTAGTGTGATTAGCCATTTCACAATTTTTGATTCTTGAAATTTTAAAAGGTAGGAACAAAGTTTGAAATAAAAAAAAAACCTACACAGGAAAACCGATCAATTTGAAAACTTTTAACATTACACATCATTGGAAGTTTAAAAAATCTTCCATCAGGTTTGGGATGGCATTTTTCTGAATGGGGAAGGAAACTTTAAAGATCTTCACTTAAACAAAGATTCGTCATAGGACTAAATTTTACTGATTTGGTAGATTTTTGGAGTTTTCTGGAGCATAACAATGTAATAGTGAGATTAATTATAATATAAGTTCATATTCTGTGTTAAGTAATCAAGAAAACATTTTTCACTGATCAATATTATGGTTTGTTTGTATTTCAAACGGTCAATTTTTGTCAATTATTTCACTTTTGTTTTTACCTAACTGCCTTGTATCTAATAACTGTGACGTGATTGAAAGAATCTGATTATTCCATTGAATTGAGCACCCTAAAAGTAGTTAAATGAATCCATTTACGAGCCAGATCCAGAGAGAAAAGTTAAAATTTTTCGACTAGTGTTTTAAACAAATTCACGAATCAAATAAAATTTTACAATTCTAAGAAAATCTATTAACAATAACATAGATTGCTTTAGGATAAGGATGAAGACAAAAATATTTATTGTAAATAAAACGTATCTGCAGTATTTAATATAAGAAATTTAATTTAATTTCTGTAAATTTTTACTATTTATTAAAATAATAGTTGAAATATAAGCTAATGAAATTAGAATTGAGAGAGAACAGATCATTACAGACAAATAAAAGATAAAATTATCCCTTTAATCCCCTTTACCTCTTTTGTCCTCTTTAATCAATTTAAAGACGTAAATTTGATTTTGGCTCTTATATATAATCCACATAGCGCCACAGAAATAAATTATTTCTGACGTTACGTGTATTTTATTGTCGCCTGACTCAACTCAATGTTATTTAATTTGATTACGCCTCATTTAATAGCACTATTAGAGCGGCCATGGAACATTATCTTGGAGATAGTCATGCGGAAGAGTAAATACTTTTTTATTCCATAAAAAAAAATGCTTTGAATCTTAAAGCGAAACAAACGATGTTTTGACTAAAATGTCGTATGTTCATTTCGTTGAAATCTTTACATTTATCACTATATATATATATAAAACCTCCAAAGAATAATTATTAAACAGATACGCGAATAAAATGAAATTTAACAATTCTAAAAAATCTTCTATTCTTTGATGGCCGTCTAATTTGACACTTCTGGGCGGGTGAGAGACAAATGACCCACCTCTTTTTCTTCTTTCTTTTCTTCTATTAGATTGGTGAAAGAATGTTCTCATTCCGATAACTTCTCGTAACATATTTGCTATAGGTTAAAATAAATTTAATCGAAGTCTAAATTTAAACCTTTCTACTTATGCTACATTTTTCTTAATATTCATTACTAAAAGTATGCATTTTAAAACTGAATTATTTGTTCTTTTATTATTTCAGTGATCAAAATTTTTATCTAATTAATTCATCAGTTATGAAAATAATTTTCTTTAATCCCTTCTGCCCTAGTGCCCTATTAATAGGAGACATCTTTTGACTGAGTATTATTATCTTTTAAGAATTATTTTGTTATTGATTTCATACAGTTTTGATAGTACATGTTTCTGTAAATGACATATTAGTTACTAAACTTAATTAATCGTATTAACCGAACTTCATTGGTGATTATTAATAACTAGCTAAAGTACCTGGCGTTGAACAATGGGAAGTTTTGATGATCTAGGTGGACAAAATCCATTTTTCCGATTAGCTCGAAATTTCACAAAATCGCGTGTACTGGTAGCTGAATGTCTGTATTTTCGAGATCCGTACTAGTTTTGGCGTAAAAAATCAGGTGTCCATTAATTGTGACCGTAAAGTAGCCATTTGCGCAGTTGGTTTGAGGGAGTTTCAAAAGTTTCACTAGCTTCCTCTAAGTTTGAAAGCACGTCGTGACTAATCTGTTTTATTTGAAAGCACGAGTTTGCCGATCTAATGTCACAGCTTTGTTAAAGTGAGATTTAACTCATTTTTGTTTGAAAATAAACGATATTAAATCCGCTTTACCGTTTTTTTCAAAGGCTGAAATTATGGATGATCCTTTATGTTGTTTACAAATTTCATCTTGACTTTTAACAAATTATTCAGCATTATTCAGCAATAAGCATTTTTTAAAAATCAAAGTGCCATTCCTAAAGTATCGGAAAATTAAACAAATTCCTGCAGATAGCTGCAGACCAGTAAGTTTTTATTAATAAACAAGCATCATACTAACTTCCAGTGCATGTATGTATGTTTAGTTCAAATTTTGCAAGTCAAATTTAAATCACTTTTAATTATCCTATTGAGCAGAAACGATGAAAACATGTGTAACTTGAATGATATTACAATATTATTATGACTTAAAGAACGTAGAAGTTTGTTTAGTATACATTTTCTACAGGGCTTCACAAAAATTTAGATTAAAACTTGCAAGTAAATTTTAAACCAATTTCAATAATCTGATTGAGCTGAAACATTGCTCAGGGTATGTAATTCTGATGACAATGCAATGTTATTATAATTTATGGAACGTAACAGTTACGCTTTTTTTGCAGGGCCAGTTCAAATCTTGCAAGACAATTTTAAACTACTTTCAATTATCTGATTGAGCTGAAACTTCGCCTACATGTGTTTTTCCGATGACTATTCTATTAAATTATAATTTGACTAACGTAAAAATTATGCATTTTTTACAGGGCCACACAAAAAATCGCGGAAAGATTGTTGCTAAAAAGCAGAAATTTTAATTAAATTTCTACAAAATTACTATAGGTTATTGAGAGACACAATAGCATTTTTAAAATTGAAAACAAAGTGCGTAGCAGTTGTATTTCTTTTACACGGACACATAAAAAATTCGTATACATTACTGTTTATATGCAGAAATTTTATTTCAAATTGAATAAAATTTATATAGGTTATTTATTCACACAACAGCAATTTTTGAACCGAAAATAATTTTGGTAGCATTTATATGTTTTACAGGGTACCACAAAACATTAAAGTGTTTTTAATATGATTTTATTTTCAAATTTTTATTTTGCGGATGACTACATAAATTTCTCGAGAAATTCTGAGTAAACAAAAATAAAAAAAAAGAAATGAATGTTAACTTACATGTGTGCGTTAAATTGTTTTTTACTTAATTGTAAAATAAGTATGTTTAACGCATTATTTGTAACAGGGCACCCACTAAAGTTTTTCCAACGCTCTTAACTGCGAACGGTTGCAGCTATACTCATAAAAGTGGTGTCTAGGTATAGTAAAGTTACTATGCTCTACTAGATGACACCGCTTCCAGTGTCACCTGGTGCAAAACAGCTGAGTTATTTTCCTATCTTGAAAACGAGATTTAGGCTCAGAACGAGATTCATTTATCATTCATATTCACAAGGTGTCCTTTCGTACTAAATCGATGATGCTCTACAAATTTGTCATTCACTTTTATCCCATATTTCGAACCGTTTTCGCGATAGGAACGCGAGTGTCACCATTTCGCACCAGGTGGCGCTGTAAGCGTTCTCACCTAGTAGCGCATAGACTTTTTACTATTCCTAGAGCTAGACACCATGTTTATGAATATAGATGCAGTCGCACGGCAGTGAAGAGGTTGGGAACGAACTTTAGTGGGCACCCTGTATTTTTATTTTAAGACATTGCTGTTATATAACCAAATATTTATCACTGTTTGAGTATGTTGTTAGTGATGCATTAAAAAACTAGTCGTTGGGGACCACCGTAATACTTACCCATCATGGATATAGATAATATAAAATATGAAAATAAAACATGTGATATTTGCTAAGCATTGTACCATGTTACTTTTATTCATAATTTAATTTATTTGGACTTCCTTAAATATAATTAATATAACCCCTTAAGCTAGTATTACTTTTTGTTGTATTAAAATATCTCAGTTTGTTGATTTTCTGTAAGCAAGTAAACGCTATTGGTTTACAATGGAAGTCTATGGGAATTTGGCGAAATTATAGAGATACCGCCAATTTGGCGTCATTTTTGGCGACTCATTTTGGCAGCCAAATTTGGCGATATACCGCCAAGTTGGCGACAAACTTGGCGGTGCTTGGCGACAGAACAGGGTCCCTCCTATGGTAACACCCCTTATAGGTATGAAGATGCATTAAATACATGACATTTACGATAAGCCATCATTGGCATTTAATCTTATAGTTTGGCGATGGTTTTTTGGTCGGCGGGATAATCAAGTAGTACCGAATTGCGTAAAAGAAACATCCTTATAACTCGAAAAATTATAATCCTATTAACTAACAATCTACTGCGTCGGATTAAGCGTCTCATTTCCAATTAAAATATATCTTTGAATTGAAATTTGAATGAAATACAGGGTCATGAAAAATCGAAGAGTGTGAAAAATAGAATTACAAATATCTCGGCAACTCATTATCCGATCGAGTTCATTAATTATGCAAAATTTATGGTTTTTTATTGTCTTTTATATTCACTCCTTCAAATAAACAATTTCGAAAATTTTTGTATACTTTTTATCAGAACGAATATTTCAAGAGTCCAAAAAAAAATTGTTCCGGTTAATCGAGGTTACTGATATTCAATAGGCTTCTTCCTATTATTATTCCCTAAGTACACACCGAATATTTCAAGTCTCTATCTCAATTTGTTCGGGAGATAGAGCGATTACAGACACACAGACGGACGGACAATTTTTTTTTCTAAAAATATGTTTTTTCGGAATCTTCAGTGCCTGAAACGTGTAAATCCATCAAAATGTTTTTTTCGATTTTCAAAACTATTACAAGACTTACCCTATACTACGTATGATGGGTAAGTAAAAAACAGGAAAAACTAATTAAACTTCAACGAAATAATTTTGTCCACCTAGATCGCCAAAACGTCCCACTGTGCGTTGCCCGGAATTTTAAGAATGTTTGATTTGAAAAATGATTTTCAAAATTAAACATATAGTTTATAAATATATATATATATGAATAATCATATATTGTTGGTATAACGGCTTTACCGTTATATATTCATTATTCCTCCTTTCCCCTCAAAAAAATCAACTTTTAACTTTACTGGTTTATTATAAATTGTCATTATTCTCCCCCCCCCCTTTCAAATATAATATTTAGTTTAAATTTGACATTTTAGAGTTAATTTCATATGTCTTTATTCATTCTCTTCCCCCCCCCCCCTCTCACTACTGTAAGTTTCGCTTTTACTTTTTAAAGTTCTTTTCAAATGCAGACATCATTTATCTCGGTTCCTTTTTCTGTCTTTCAAATTCACACGATAGAAAAAGATCTTAACCGCAGTTATTTTCCATTGAAGTAAAGTAAAAGAATAAAATACAAATGAATGTCTTTTCGCTTTGCAGCCGACGTTATCTAATGCATATTTTCCCAGCCTCTGGGCTTGCATTAGTATTCAATTCTCACCCTTGTACGTTGTCGGATACAAACCATATGCCCATTGCTGACTAATTCAGCTGTCGTTAAAATCTATAACGAGCATGTAATATCACGAGTTTGCTATTTGTTTAACCACTTTTCCTTACCGCAGGAATGTTAAGAGACGTGTAACCATATAGCCGCGCCATGGCGTAAGTTTGAATTCTATGTAATACTTCAGGATGCTTCTGATTCCTTTGTCCACGCCACCAATATTCATCGCCAATTTAGTACATATGTTGCTATTCATCTCGCCAATGAGTGAGTGATTGTAATGAATATTTTACCACTACTGCCTCTGAACTTGAGTGTGACAGACCTCGGCTCTCTGCCCTTCGGGGCTGCCCCGTCGGGCAGTCTCGTCTGTGACTTCTCCCGTCCCACTGTACTATCATGGCCCTCCTTTTAAAAAGTTTCATAATAAAGAAGTAAGTTCTCGAAATCTTAGTGTTGGAGTTTTTTTTCATTTATTCATGAACCTGGAATCTCTAATAATCTCCTCTATATAAAATTGGCGCCGTTCCCCAGATTTTTTCTCCAACAGTAATAAAAAAAAAAAAAAAAAAAAAAAAAAAATACGAGGAGAAGTTTCAATCCGTTTCACTTTTCTTACCAGCGACGCGAAAGGATGTCCATAGGCCCTTTTTTTTCCCACGGGAGTTCCGACTTCCTCATCCAACTTCGAGCACTCATTCTCCGGCGTCATCTTTACGGGACTTCCCCTGCCCTCGCCGCCCTGATGAACTATTGTGCTGTCGTTGCCGGCGATCCCTCAACATCTCTCTGTGATTCTACTGTCTCAGGTCTCAGCTACGATCTCCTTCGAAGGTGACTACCCCCCATCCTTTGCTGATTTTTCCTGATTCAATATTCTGTTGTTTCTCCAAAGCCTGACTCAAGAATTTTTAAACTTCTATCGTGTAATCGTCAATAAAGTCGAGAAACCTTCTCCGATAGCGGTGCGCTTCGCTCAAAAAAAGGACACATCTGAACGGTAAACTGCTACGTCGGTCCTGTGATGTGTCTTCACCTGAAAATAACCACCCCCGCTCCTAAAAAAAAAGGTGATTTTCACCTGTTTGTGTGCTTTCTGCTCTTCCATTCCGTGTGACCGCTTAGTGTAAAATTGTCTCCAATGACGCTCTGTTCCACTTATGAAATAATATTTTTGGTTCGACCGTATCCAAGGGAATCTCCATCAGTGTGTTTAAAAAAAAAGTGCCATCTGAACGTACATCCACTCCAGATAGTTTCCTAAAAGGAAATGTTTTGTGAAAAAGTCCTCACCTAGCTGTGGTATGAATTATCCGCACAAGTAACACACATTTTAAACAAAGTTCTCAGTGCAACAAGTCCAGGAAATGTGCGCCGTTTCGCTTTGTTTGTGATCTTGTGATTAATATTTGCAGTGCAAAGTGTCCAGGAATCCCACAGATTTAGTGAAAAGATAATGAAATATGCTAAAAAGATATATAATTTCGTGAAAGTGTCATCTTGTGTTAGGTATAACAAAGTGTGTCCGAAGCAATAGTCAAAGAAAAATTTCGATTTACGTTGTGCTTCTTTGTGGTGATATCTTCAATTTTTCTAAAAAAAATATATAGAATGCACAAAGGGTGCCATGAGTTCGAGGAAAAATGTTCTCCTTTTGTGGTGTGTTTCAAGATATAAAAAAAAATTACCCTAGTATGTGCAAATGCTTCAGTTTAAAAAAAAAAGAAACCACTCTGCATTAAAAAAAAAGGAGTGTACTAAATCACACTTCACAGGTTGTGTCATCTATCATTCAACATTTTTATAGCATTCAGAGTACGAAAATAGGACGTTAATGATATTTTTGTTTTAATTTCTTTTCCGTTGCAAATTGTCACTAAAATCTTTTTATTTTAACTCTTTTTTCTTAAAAAACAAGCGTTGTTTTCTCATCGCTCTGTTTTTGTACTCCAAATGAATGCTCTCTACAAAAAATAACATACTAGTTCATCGAATTCAATGAAAACACTTGTGTCACAATACTTTATACAAAAAAAAAAGAAACACAGTTTGCATGTAAGTATGAACAGGGAATGCTTTCATATTAAATTATTTACTCTAAATTGTTATAGCCTTTTTCTTTCTTTTCAATATCAGTAAATTTTATCAGTTTCTATTCATGTTATGGTTCCCTATTCATACTTGTACTTTTACCATTTGGATTTTCATAAGTTTGTTCATTTGTCAGCTTGAACGGAGAAATCACTTCTGAACTATTTTTTTTTACAATATTTTTAACAGTGATAGCATATTAGCTCCTTATTATCTTCTTCCAAGCTGCGTTTGTTTGTTTGTTTGTTTTTTAAGTACTTTTTGCAGTTAAAATTATAAAATTATTATACTTTTATTAATATTTCACTTATAATCTTTTTATGGTTAAATCATGACATACTTCTCATATTTTTTTTTCTCTTACGTGAATTTACATAAACATGCTATGTTTCCTTTTTCGTAAAAATGATTTTTATGCATTCAAAATCTAGAGTTTAACCTTTTAGCCCCACTTGTATATTTTGAAAGTACACTTATTCTGCCGATAGGCAACAAAAAAGCTCTCTACTCCAAGTTTTGCAGTATTTGATATTTTTATATAAATATGTGCATTTTTCGCTAACAACGTTTGCACATTTTTCACTTGTGTGTGACATTTGCACAATTATTCTCAGCATGTGTTGCTCGACTCTGACCTTGTTTGTTTTTTTTGCTTTTTTTTTGTATTTTAAACCAGAATTACAATTTAATTACCTGTTTTTTTATTTTATTGAATTTCGGAAACTTTAATCCAACTGGAGGTTGACAGAAATTTAACGTACAGAAATCTTGTGATTGATACACTCATTTTTTTTCGCTGCCCCCACCCCCTTCATTTTTTCTTTTGTGTATAATTTATTTATGCAACTTATTGTGTTTTATTTTATGTGCATGCATTTCATTTCTGATAACTAGAGTTTTTGCATACATACACCTTTTTGAAATACTCGTATTATTTATTTTGCATTATTTGTGTTGCTCTCTCAAAAAAAAAAAAAAAAAAAAAGAATTCCTTCCTTTTTTTCCATTTTGGCTGTCAAAAAAAAAAAAGTAAACAACAGAAATTAAATAAACACGAGATAAAAAAAAAAGGATTTTGGAGATAACAGACATTTCACCAGTTTATTTTTACAATATGGCAGCAAATGATGAAAATCCTATTAGTGATTTTAATCACCCCATTTCTGTATCTCCATGGGTAGATTATTTTGAGGAGATATTATTAAGATATACGGATTCCATTAATATGGAAGCCACATATATTCAAAATTAACTTAAGACCGAAAATGCTGCATCCATGTCTGAAAATATTATAGATTTCCTTCAGATCATTAAATTCAATTTTCATGTGCTTAAACTAAACTTTAATGTTCTAAAAGATGATTTTTCCAAAGTAAAACAGGATAAAGATAATTTATTTCTTGTAAATCAGAAACTTATTGAGAGATTACATGAAATCACAGCCCAACAGAAAAATAAGAAGAAGCTTACTAAATGCAGTAAGACTATGGTTGATCAGGTGGTAGACGTCAACAACAAACTCCCTCCATCTGCCCTAAATAAATCTACACAAACTATCCCCTCTTATATATGTAAACAAGAAAAGTTACCACAACTGGAAAATGATAAAAAAAACACATATCTTAGCTCCGACCTGCACACTCAAGGTAAGCACAAGGAAATATTTACAGCTATTAGCGATTCCTCTCTAAAGTCCTTATCCCCTGCTAAACTTAATGTACCTAAGCCTAGTCGTGTTATTATTTTTAACCTCCCTTAAATATTCCTGATATCTTGTTTGGTATCTCAGATTTAATCCATATACCTGAACCTGATTTACACTTTGTTAAAAAGTACAAACTCCTACATATCAACTCCTTTAATTGGATCTTTGAGCTTGCACCACAGGATGCTAGGCAAGTATTAATGCATAGGGAAATTATCATACAATCAAAACCGTACCCTGTTAAACCATATATAAATGTTAAACGTTGTTTTAAGTGTCAGGTATACAATGATCATCTTGCAATTTCATGTTATAATGACATTAGATGCTCTGTGTGTGCCTTGCCACACATTCACCCTCAGTGTAGAAATCCTCCAAAATGCATTAATTGCATTAGAAATAATGATAGCAATAACACCAACTTTGACATTTTCCACAGTGCTTTTGCACCTTATTGTCCATCATTAAAAAAATTCATCAAGCAAATGCGAGAAAAAAGTATACAACTGCAATACATTCCCATAAACATCTCATACAGCTTCCTTTTAAAAAAAAACAAAAAAAAAAAACAATGTGACATACATTTTACATTTTTCGATTTTATTTAACACACATTACTGTGAAGGAGTTACTATCTACAGCATTCCTTTTAAAATTTTTATTTTCCTATACATTTACATACATATGTCAGTTTTCAACAGCATTATTTATACTGATTTGAAGTTTGAAATTAACTTAATTCTTTCAAGATTTTTTTTATAAACACAGGTGTACAGCAGGTTGCTTTTTCATTTGATTATTTAGCCGGCAAATAGTTAAATGAATGTCGAATTGGAACAAAAGTGAAATCGTTTCTGATACGCGTTGTCAGACTATATGTTTTTCACTTTTTGGAAGATTTTGCTGAAAGAGTACACATTAATTCAACTTTAAACATTCATCATTACACTAGTTACATCTTTAGATTTATTTTTTTTTAGAAATTTGGATATAATTTCACTTGTTAATCTTAGTTAAGTTTATTTAGTTACATTTCATCACACAAGTAGCGTTTCCTGGTTACATTTTATCCTTTTTCACTTTCCTCTACTTAAAAGCACAATTTTTTTTGGTTGGTTTGTTTTAACTTTAGGCGATGCATTTTTGTACTGGTGATACAATGCTCTTGGTTCCATATGTACACAATGAGTTTGTGTTCATAGTTTATACAACTGAGTTCATAGGTTACACAACTGAGTTCATAGGTTACACAACTGAGTTCATAGAAAAAAACACGTTACATGAGTTCATAGTTCATTGAGTTCATAAAAAAAAAACACTTTACACGAGTTCATAGTTCATTGAGTTCATAGAAAAACACTTTTACATGAGTTCATAGCATTGTTAAGTCTTTGTGTACTTCAGGGACCATTTGCACTATCATTTTTCTTTCATGACAATACTTAGTTCAAAGATTTTTTTTCCTTACACAAATAAGTTCACAGTTTGTTTTCCTTCTTGTGATTTGTTTTGCATATTAGTTCATACCAATTTTTGTTTTGGTAGACACTTTAGTTCATTGGAATATTTTTTTTTGTTAGACACATGAGTTCATTGTAAGTTTTTTTTTTTCACACATTTGAGCTCATCGTATTACTTTTACACTTTAAGTCAGTGAATTACTTGCTCAGACTTTGTTCATTGAGGTACTTAGACTGCTGTGTTCACAAACATACATCTAAGTCGTTGAAATTTTCCTTTTTTTTTCACTGACATACACTATTTTAATTCATTATGAAATACTTTTCCTTTGCTTCGTTCATTGAAATACACATTTTTTTCTTTGGTTCATAGAGATACACTTACAATTTAGTTCATTGATATTACAATTTAGTTCATTGTTATTACAATTGCGTTCATTGATATTTTGTTTGGTAAAAAAAAAACACACACAATATACACAATTGAAAATATTTTGTTTCTAAGTTTCAACGTTACACATTAGGATATTCCTTTTTTTGTTTTCATTATACCAGGAACTACTTTTGACCTCACATGATATGCACAAATTAAACATTTATTAAAAGGTTAAGTTTTAACACATTCTTAATTTTTCCATTATTATTATATTTCTTTTATGCCATGACATTTCATGTCACCATCACTTTGTTTCACAACAAAGAATGCCCAGTTTACAGGATGCTACCCCTTCACATGCATTTTCTTTAAATTTTAAACTTATGATGTTTTTATTGTTTTCATCACACTTGTTTTAGTTTTCTACATGTACATAATTACACGTTTTCTTTTAAATTTGGAGATTAAATAAAATCTCTGGTTAAGCTTCACTTAGACAATACACACGTCTAAGATATTATGTCGTTCTTGTAATAACATAACTTCACAATAACACAAAAAAATTTTTGTTTATAGCATTAGTAACCTAGTGCAGTTACACTAAATGTTTCAAACATTACCTCAGGTTATACAATACACATACAGTTCATATCCTGCTCGATACATTCTAAGGAATACAAAGTTAGAATTTACTAAAAAAAAAAAAAAAAAAAAAAAAAATGTGGTTGTTATACTTACCCGATCATGTCACCAGTCTCTCCACACACTCGGATTGTCCTTTTACCGTTGATATATGAGATATTTATCTCAGTTTTTTTTATTATTTTAATTTATCCCCTCTGAAGTTTTGTTCCCGTTCAAAATTTTTGCCCTAAGGGTCCAAACTTCATTGTGTAGAGAGACAAAACCCTTGAATTGTTGTTTCAATTCAATAAACATAACTTTTTATATAATACATTGACGCATGCTCCTTTGAAGATCAATGTGATCTTTGGGGAGCAGGGACCTATGTGTCAGTTGATGTATGGGTCTCATAACTCCCTCCCCCCCCCTAGGGCTGATGTTCTAAACTGACGCCATCACACTTGTTTATTAACAAGATTAAGGGCTACACCCATTCATAGGCATGCTATATGCATCCCGTTCTTTAGTAGTCCTGTGCGGTGTGCACGAAAACCAATTTTCTACCTCTTTATTTTTTTTATATTACTTCATTTAGCTGTTATTCACAGACATGCATATGTCATTTATTTTCTATTTCATTTTAAAGTAGTATCTGTGTCTTTGGTTGCTTGCATTTATAGTATATTATTTTTTATTTTGAGAAGATATTATAACAAGTTACAAAAAAAATATTTACTTCTCTTATTTTGGTCATGAAAAATGCTGGTACCAGCCTCTTAATCAAATACTAAAAAGATATTTAAAAAAGATCCTGTTAAATCAAAAAATTATTATTTGCAGTTTCTGGTGACTGTAAAGACTAATGAATACCAAGAAATGAATAAAAATAAAAAGGCGCCATTTATCATGACCTGAAAAGTTTTGCTTTATGCAAACATTTAAAGAATTGCAAGCACACAGTTATATGTTATATATATATATATATATATAAGGAGGCTTATCTTTCTTATTATGTTATATCTGTTTTAAATACTTATATGTATGGGGTGGACAAAGTAATCTTCAAATAAAAAAAAAAACTGTTTTACAAGATTCACAGTTTTTTTTTTCTGGTTGTAATGGGTGATATATATAACGGCTTTACCGTTATATATTCATTATTCCTCCTTTCCCCTCAAAAAATCAACTTTTAACTTTACTGGTTTATTATAAATTGTTATTATTCTCCCCCCCCTTTCAAATATAATATTTAGTTTAAATTTGACATTTTAGAGTTAATTTCATATGTCTTTATTCATTCTCTTCCGCCCCCTATCTCACTACTGTAAGTTTCGCTTTTACTTTTTAAAGTTCTTTTCAAATGCAGACATCATTTATCTCGGTTCCTTTTTCTGTCTTTCAAATTCACACGATAGAAAAAGATCTTAACCGCAGTTATTTTCCATTGAAGTAAAGTAAAAGAATAAAATACAAATGAATGTCTTTTCGCTTTGCAGCCGACGTTATCTAATGCATATTTTCCCAGCCTCTGGGCTTGCATTAGTATTCAATTCTCACCCTTGTACGTTGTCGGATACAAACCATATGCCCATTGCTGACTAATTCAGCTGTCGTTAAAATCTATAACGAGCATGTAATATCACGAGTTTGCTATTTGTTTAACCACTTTTCCTTACCGCAGGAATGTTAAGAGACGTGTAACCATATAGCCGCGCCATGGCGTAAGTTTGAATTCTATGTAATACTTCAGGATGCTTCTGATTCCTTTGTCCACGCCACCAATATTCATCGCCAATTTAGTACATATGTTGCTATTCATCTCGCCAATGAGTGAGTGATTGTAATGAATATTTTACCACTACTGCCTCTGAACTTGAGTGTGACAGACCTCGGCTCTCTGCCCTTCGGGGCTGCCCCGTCGGGCAGTCTCGTCTGTGACTTCTCCCGTCCCACTGTACTATCATGGCCCTCCTTTTAAAAAGTTTCATAATAAAGAAGTAAGTCCTCGAAATCTTAGTGTTGGAGTTTTTTTTCATTTATTCATGAACCTGGAATCTCTAATAATCTCCTCTATAGTTGGGAATGTCACATTCACCTTGAAAATGTATCGAAATAAAATAAAAACTTGCTTAAAAGGTGCATTTTTATACAACAGATGTCACAATATAAAATATGTTAACACATATTACACTTTTTAAAAACTTAAAAAGAGTTTACAAATATAATACACGCGCCGAGCGCTTTCGATCAAAACCTTGATCATCTTCTGGGCCGCTTTGAGCTTTTTTTGCACTGATACGTCTCTAACGCACTTTCATCCTCGGTCGGACAACTGGGCAATAGGGTGGAGCGAAATTTTTTTTTTCTTCAAATCAAAATTGGCCGGGGTGGGAAAGGTGCTCTATCAGATCCTCATTCTGAATATAAAATATTTTTGAAAAATATTAATATTAAATACTGCCCCAAGGTCATTGAATATTGAGAAAAAACGTAAAAGTGCTCGCCTGTGGAAAAAAAAAATTCTTTTCCTAATCAAAATGGGGCGGTGTGGTAAAGTTGCTCTATCATATTCTCATTCTGAATAAAAAATATCTTTTAAAAATATTAATATTAAATACTGCCCCAAGGTCATTGAATATTGAGAAAAAACGTAAAAATTGTGCATTTTCCCATTTTTCCCCCTCAAATATTCAAATTATTTTATAAACTTAATTTAAAAGGATGATCATCGAATTATTATTATAATTATTATATATTTATAGTAAAATTATGTAATATTTATATAAAATTCACTATTATTGTACTAATTCAACGACTATACTTTTTTTAAATATATGAAATTTGGGTAATTGTAATTGTTTTACAAATTTTACTTAACCTGTGTAAGAAAATATAATTTGAAATTATTCTTAAAGAACTATAGTAATAAGGTAAAAATAATTTACTGTTTAATTTATAAGCAGTGAAGTTACCATTTTATAGTAGTCCATACTGTTTTTTAGTTTCAAAAACTGGCATTTTTTTCCGAGACTCCAGACGTTTCAATGAATCCATGGTGTCTCAAAGGACCACAAACAGCAGAAGAAGCCTCCATAACAAGTCTCACACATATTTCAGTGGCTTGATTGTGTCAAGGGAATAGTTTAATCTTAGGTAAGATGTCTTCATCTATTGCCTTTGGATTTAGGATACACTTTGTAAGAATGTTATGATCTAAGAACTTAGTTAATGGTGGTTATGTCACGGTCACTTCAGTCTAATTTATGAAATCGATATAGTCTTTGGTCTCTCAGGTAACTTGATCGTTTGTTTTCATGAAACTTTTATTATTCTGCATAGCATTATTATTCTCATTCATACTATATAAGTGTGGCACTGCGCAGAATAATAAAATCTCGAAAGTCAAAAAATTCTTTACATACGTGATCTCCCCTCCGAACTTTCTCTATAAGGTTTACTTTAAGTTTTTTGGGTCGCTGAATCCGAATTTTGAACTTCCCCCCAAAATTTCCCCCCCTAAATAGTTGTTTTTAACTTAAATTCTTACAAATTGTATCCTAAATCCAAAGGCAATAGATGAAGACATCTTACCTAAGATTAAACTATTCCCTTGTCACAATCAAGCCACTGAAAGATGTGTGAAACTTATTACGGAGGCTTCTTCTGCTGTTTGTGGTCCTTTGAGACGCGTTGAGTTCATTAAAACTTGTCTGGAGTCTCGGAAAAAAAAGGCAGTTTTTAAAACCAAAAAACAGTATGGACTACTATAAAATGGTAACTTCGTTGCTTGTAAATTGCAATAGTAAATTGCAATAGTAAATTATTTTTATCTTATTACTATAGTTCATTAAGAATAATTTCAAATTATATTTTTTTACACAGGTTAAGTAAAAAATATAAAACAATTACAATTACCCAAATTTCATATATTAAAAAAAGTATAGTCGTTGAATAAGCATAATAAAAGCGAATTTGGTATAAATATTACATAATTTTACTATAAATTTATAATAACAATAATGATAATTCGATTATCATCCTTTTAAATTAAATTAATAAAATAGTTCGTATATTTGAGGAAAAAAATGGGAAAATGCACAACTTTTATGTTTTTTCTCAATATTCAATGACCTTGGGGCAGTATTTAATATTAATATTTTTCAAAGATATTTTTTATTCAGAATTAGGATATGATAGAGCAACTTTATCACACCGCCTCATTTTGATTTGAAAAAAAAAAAAAAATATTTTCCATAGCCGAGCGCTTTTACGTTTTTCTCAATATTCAATGACTTTGGGGCAGTATTTAATATTAATATTTTTCAAAGATATTTTATATTCAGAATAAGGATCTGATAGAGCAACTTTCCCACACCGGCCAATTTTGATTTGAAGAAATTTTTTTTACCCCATAGGCGAGCGCTCCACCCTACTGGGCAAGTCAACTTTACAGTGGAGGGGAGACAGCAAAACAGTTCCGAAAAAAAAAAAAACATATAGTAACATAAATGAATGTATAAATAAACATATAGTATAAAACAAACAATAAAAAAGCAGTCGAATTATTATACATATGATTCAAATGAAAACCGAATATAAAAATGTATAAATTTATATGGCAAGTACAAAAATGACAAATACAAAAAAAAAATATTATTTATTTAAAAAAAAAATCTGAAATCTTTATTTCAGTTCTTCACGAAGAATGATCTCTAGGGACCTAAACCGTTGTGGAACTTCTAATATATACGTATACACACACGTATATATATGGAATAGATTTAAACATGACGAAAACAAATTCAGAAAACCTCAAAATATTAAAATATACCAATTTTTCCATAATAGGGTTTTTATCATGTTCAATACGTTTTTTCAAATTCATATGAAGTTATATATTCACCTAATGACGTCCATTTTAATTCCAATATGACGTAATGTTCAAATTTTATTAAAATTAGTCAAACTATTTATTTCATTTTCATTTTTCACGTGGAAATATTGCAATAGAAAAGTTTGACGTAATATACACTAAAAAAAAAAAAAAAAAAAAAAAAAAAAAAAAAAAAAAAAAAAAAAAAAATTCGTGAAATTATTTATTTCATTTTCATTTCTTACGTGGAAATATTGCAACAGAAAAGTAATTGTTGTGGTAAGAATTTTATTGTGGATTTTTAATTGTTGGTAACTGCTGAAACGAAAAATGTTTAAATTTGATAGAGAATTGCTGTTAAATGGGTGGTTTTTTACTAATTATAATTTAACTATAAATTATTTCGATTCCGGATTACTTTAGCTGCCTCGGGCGTGTTTTAATACACATGTACGTAACATTTCACAATTCTAGCTTACAAACTGTGGATTTGTATAGAATTACAGACAGATAGATAAATTTTCCTTTTTATATATTAGATAACAGGTAAATATGATTAATATGCATTATTTATCAAATTTACCAAAAGACGCGGTAATTAATAATTATAACTGAATTTATCAAATCGACCGTAACATATATAAAACTAATTATAGTACGAATAGTCATTTGCCACGTTTGACGTACAATTTATGAATTGTTTAATTTCTGTGTTATTTAAATGACACATTGTTATTATTATTTTATTTATAAAATGCCTTTTACTTAAACATTGCCATTTAACCTTAACCAGTGTTGCAAAAACAATGCTTATAAAGAAATGTAAAACTAAATGATTTTTTACCTTTTTTTAAAACATAGGCTTAGTATTTAAGTCTGTCAATTGTTTAATGTCTGATCATTTCAGAATCTGTTCTATTGAAATGCTACGAATATGAAACAAGCTAAAAAAGAATATAATTCATAAAAGCTATGAAAAAAATTGTTAAAATTATTGAAACAAACACATTAGTATTTCAAAATAAATGAATAAGGTATTTCAAAAAAACATAAAAGTATATTATCATGCAAATTATTTCGTTTAGTATATTAAATAACTTACTATCACTTGATTATTTTTGTATAATAAACACATTCATTTCCTTTTAAAAATACCAACTCTTTTAATCTGAACTGTGCTGTATAATTTTGTAATTTTAACGCAAATATTTATCCAAATTCGACGTATTTTTAATGTTTTCATCAACAAGCGATTTGTTCGTTTAATATGATTTTTTTTGCGTATGTAAATACAGATCATAAAACTGTTAATGCATGTAGTGAATTTAAGGTTGAGTAAATATTTTCTGTGAAAGAGCTTTATTATACAAATAAAAATTAAATATTGCATGGTTCCCCATTAACAGAATATTATTTTGCTATTTTTATGTGTGTGTTGTTTTACCATTAACATCTGAGATAGTGAAAGGAATGATTATCATTTAATAAGGAACTGAAAGAGGAACAGAATTATAAAAATCCATAAAACTATATTTATAGAATGCACGTACATTTAATATTTATATTTTGTAATTCAAAGAATATTTTAAAAACAACGACATAAATGAATAAATTCTATTTGTAGGTGAAACAGAGGCCTAACTTTGTGAAATAGTATCAGAATTGAAAATGATATCAGAATACATTTAAAAATCTTCATTTTCTGCATCCGTAAATTAATTTCATGTCCAGGACGAATAATCGAATAGAAATGCTCGATTGATTCTAAAACATATAAAATATCGTCCAGAGAAATTATGTGTTTCAGATAAATGTCATGTTTTCAAGATTAAATAACCTATATTTAATTATAGTGAATTATTGACAAAAACAATAGCGCTTCGACCGTCTAGAACACAATTTTAAGGTTATGCTTTATATAGCCTTTCACCTCACGGAATTTTCTAAACTCTGATTGGCTTGAATCCAGGAATTATTTTTAGATGTCCAGTAGCTCGACAAAATTCATCGTAGGGAAACTTGCTCTACGAAAGATTACACCCTTAGTTTAATATTTGTCGATCGCAGAAGAAACAATCTTTTGTGTTTGCTGTCAACTGAACTTATTTCAAAATATATACATATTTGAATATAATTCATCTGTCAAAAAGTAATTTTTTTAAAAGTTCTTTCTAAAATGTAACTTTTACGAAATTTCATTAAAAAAAAAAATAATTTTGATGAAAGTTTTGCGTATGAAACGTGACGCGGCCAGCTCCGTATCCGTATATAGGATAGTTAAGTGATCTGCGCTATTGTAATATAGATATTAAATAGAATTAACTAATTAATAGGAACTATTTTTAATCTACCAAACATAATAATAATAGTAAATCAAATAATTTCAAAACACCTCTCTTTTGACCCTTTTCTCAAACGAAAGAAAAATGTTATTTATTTCTGCTACAAAGTTTCCTATAACCCTTTCAGTGCGTTTTTTTTTTTTTTTTTTTTGGGGGGGGGGGGAAGGGAATGACCTGTGCGGAATATTGTGACCAAAAACGCGATTTATTCAAAAACAACTGGTATCGTTTTTGACGTTGAGAAGGTCCAGTACGAGATGAAGCCATAATAATTATTTTTATTTCAAAAGATAAAAATCATCAATAAAATGACACATAACAACAAAAACAATGTACACGCAAGGCACGCTACTGGTTTGGGTTATAGGCAAATTACTGCACTATGCAGGCAAAATATGTCCTCACTGCTAAGCCCATGACGAACTACAGTGAGCACAACACACGCCGTGAACGCCTAGGTGACTTTTGTCGATGCTTACTGTAGTCTACCACTCCTATACACCTAGCACACCACTCCTATAGATGTCGACATTAGTCGACTCCCGCACTAAAAGGGATAAACCCTTCTATTTATTTTTATTTATTTTTTGAACATTTTATCTGTTGCATTTTCTTTTATATAAAATTACTAGCTGTTACCCGTGACGTCGTTCTCGTAACATAAAAAGAAGAAATTAATTAATTATGCAAAGCATCTCCCTTCCAATAATTAAAAACATATATAATAAACCAATTCTTTATCACATTTTATAGGAGGCAATTTCTCTCTATATATATTATGCTATCGTACGTGGCACAAAAAGCGCAATTATTTGTTAATTGTTTAATGGCAACGCCCAAATGAAACGCATTTCATTGGTTATTGAACAGCATTTAATGTATCCCCATACCTATAAGGGGGGGGGGGTGGTTACCATAGGGCACCCTGTTCTGTCGCCAAATACCGCCAAGTTTGTCGCCAAAATGACGCCAATTTGGCGATATCTCTAATATTTCGACAAATTCCCATAGACTTCCATTGTAAACCAATAGAGTTTACTTGCTTACAGAAAATCAACAAATTGAGATATTTTAATGCAACAAAAACTAATATTAGCTTAAGGGATTGTATTAATTATATTTAACCCTCTCGCTGCGTTAATTTTTTTTATCAAAATAGGTTCAAAAATTGCGCATTTTTTATTACGTGTTTCAAATCTATATATAGCTTAGAAGCTTAGAGTTTAAATATGTAAAAATTTTTTGTAAAAGAGTTCAGGATCTTAGATTTGATATGATATTAGAAATTAGGCGAAATCAGGGCTATCACTATAGACTATTTTTATAGTCTCGCACCACTATTGTAAAAAAATCAATTTTGTAGTACATTAATCTTGTAGATGTTGTTAAAGGCTATATGAAATTTTTGTATTTAAAAATTGGTCCCAGTTGAATTAAAAAATAGTCATCAGTGGAAAAAATTAATCCCCGAGAAAATCTCGGATTGCGCAAATTTTGCTACTTTTACGTTGCCCGAGGAAATCTCGGGTTGCGCAGCGAGAGGGTTAACGGAGTCCAAGTAAATTAAATTATGAATAAAAGTAACATGATCCAATGCGTAGCATGCTTTCCCAAACATAAATTTTAAGGGAGACCAAACTGGTCGCCAAGGGCCGCTAGTATGAGTAATTTAAGGTATTTCTTTATTATAGGATCATTGACATAACTCAGGTTTATACGCTGAACCAGGATGTCTGTTTATATCATGAAGTAATAAGAAAATGTCACAGATGTCATATACGTTCCGGGGTACCTAATTGTTGTCAAAATAGATTATTTTGCTTGACATGGTAACCCGTCTATTGTTGTTTATTTATTAATAAATTGTTTATTTATTTTAATTTTCTTTTAAAATTATATAAATTAATGAAACTTTTTTTTATTTATTGTTATTTCCTTTTTTAAGGAATAGAATATAATTTTAAAATATACATGTAACTGGTATTTGAAAACGATGTTTTCGTCAAATTGGCGTCAAAAACAGATCGCGACAAACCAGGTGCGTATATGGCATCTGTGGCAAATAAAATATTGGATGATACTTTTTTATATATGTTACAATCATACTTGGCATCAAAGGTGGGCGAAGAGATTATCATCTAGAATATTATTAAGTCTTTACCACACAATAAACAAACCTGTTTACAACAATGTATTTATTTTTGCACCAAATTTCTTTCTCTAAAAAAAGCAACTACGAACCCGATTACAGAACCATAACCTTTCTATCTAGTTAATTTTTTACTTTTTAAGAATGAAAATACATATATCCTGCTAATCATTACGTACTTTTCGACATTGATAATTTTACTGTGCATATTATTGACATTTGCTATCGTTTTGCTCTTCAAAAGTTTTTTTTTTTAATGTTAAATTTAAATTTAAATCTTTATGTTAACCGCGCGCAGACGATAAACCGTAAGCATTGATATCAATTTTTTTTAAATAATAAGAATTAATACAATAACATAATCTCATTTTATTTCAACATTTTGATGAACGGATATGCTTTGGCATATCCGTTTTATTTTCCATATATGACGTCACATTTGCATTCATTCCGGACTTACACAAAATTCATGCACCTTGTATTATTAAGAATACTTAAAAATTTCCGTTTTAATCTTTCAATTGGAAATTAAATTATTATTCTGGATTTTTATTTTTTTTGGCAACGAAGAAAGAAAGATTGTTAAATTTTATCGGAAAAATGTCAATTTATTGTGTATGAAAAATAATGAAATTTTGGATTATTAAGCAAAATATTTGAATAAAATAAATTAAACATAGCCTATGTTCATTTCCGGGTTGTAATCCATCTATATCCAAAAATACAAAAGCATTAATTCATCCGTTTAGACGCAGACTTCGTTCAAACTTTCGGACACACATTGACATTTATAATATTATAAGGATCATATGAGAGAAAATGAAACAATAATCAAATTTGAACTTTAACACTTCTTTAACTTTAAATGGAATTTCTGCTAGAAATTTGCGCTAAGAACTTTAAAATAAAGCCTAAAGCATTTATCAATGTTGCTTTAAGAAAGTTTCAGACGAAAAGTTTCTTTAAATTTATTTCTCCTTAAAAGTGAACGAAGCGAACAATTTTGTTTCCCCAGGAAATGAAAAAAAACGGAATTAAATGCAAAATATTTTCCTTTACATACTTAAAATCTGAATGTAACAATTAAAAATGTCATAGTTTTTTTCATAAAGAACTGAAGAGTAATATTTTACATTGTGCTTGAATCCTAGTATACTGCAGATAAATATTTGGTTACAAAACTAAATATTTTAAGTGTTTACTAATTGTAGTATATTTAAATATATATTTAGAGTTATTATTGAAAATTTTTATTTTCCACGAATATAATTGAAAAGTGTTCTGTACACTGTTAAAAATCTGTAGCTTTTGCTGCAGAGTCACTCCACCGCTTTTATAGAAAACGATTACTTGACTACATTATGGAGCATTCTCATTGGTCAGAATAGAGATATTCTATAAAAGAGGTGGAGTGACTATGCAGCAAAAGCTGCAGATTTTTAACAGTGAAGGAAAGCATGAATCTTTTTAAATTTCACTATAAACTTAACAGCCCAGTCTAACAAATGAAGAGCTAAGCGGAAGAACATGTTAAGTAACAAAAATTACATTTGAAGAAATTTGATGTGAAAGTTTTTGTTCTCAATTTTAATGATTTATTTTCTGTTTGATACCATGTGTTTAAAATATTAACAGGTGTGGTACTAAACTCTATCAAAAAAAAACTAATTCATATTTAATTTTTAAATATTAAAAATATTAATATTATTTGGATTATTAAATATTAAAATATTAAATATTAATGAATAATGTCTTAAATCTTCTAGGCTAAATAGAACTTTGGTATTTTAGCTTTACCATGTGATAGAATATCTGATAACATCTTCCTCCAAACGATAAAATAATTTTTAATAAAATGTAGCATAACATGTTCTTCCACTCAGCTCTTCAATTGAAACTTTCTAAAGAAAAGGTATCACGTCCCTAAATCGTTATTCAGATATATTTGATGTTACAGTTATGAATTATCCAGAATTTCGATCAGAATCGTGTGGGATTAGTGCAGTTTATTGATTAATTTTTCAGCCTACACTGTAAAAAAAAAGACAAATGTTTTTTAATCTACAAAATTACAATACAACTACGAACGAAAATTTTACAAAATCCTCTTCTGAGTTACTCCAGATTCTGAAAAGCATTCTTTGTCTTTAGAAACCTTACAAACTAATCTATTTTAGAGGTTTAAAGTAACATTTATAAAAACAGTTTCTTTTGCTGTCACTGATTTTTGAAACCGTTTCCGAGTAACTTTCATATCAGTTTTGAATAACCGGAAAATCAATTTTTAGGATGATGCCAATTCTCAAGTATACGTTTTTATGTTCAAGAACAAGTAAATATTTTCAGCTGCGTTATTGAATTTATACATGGAAGAATAAATAAATAATATTAATGTTAATGTCAATATTAACGTTGTTAACTTATCATGTTTACCTTTATAGCATACTTGTTGAATATGAAAATGTTTACTTGAGAAATAATAGCATCCGAATGGCCTATAATCCGGGTTGAGAAAGCCGATTAAGGGGTCTGGTCACTCAGCTTCTTATTTCCCCTCACTAATGTAGAGTCTATGGGCTGTAAAGTCCTGGTTTTATTCAATAGCATTCTGTCAATAAAGGCAGATGTGGCTCCTAAATATCCCTCTTTTGCTGCAAGACCGATACATTTTGTGTGTCATAAAATCTTTAACAACCCAATTAAGCTTGCAATATATTCCACTTCAACTCTCTCCAACTGTCAGACTGAAAATCATATTTTAAGCCAAGATCTTAGCTTTAGACATTTTAGGTATAATAATTCTTACAATACTTGAAACACTCCTCAAGCATTCTCAAGTGCAGCCGGATATCAAAGAAATCTGACTTACATATACCTAAAGGCCTGAGGCCGTTTCGGGGGACTCTCGGCTGAAAACTTCGAAAGTGAAGACTTTCCTTTTCTACGCTCCCGGCGTAGGTCTGTCCAGGCTTAGGCGCAGGTTGCGGAGCTAATCTCTCCGGACAGAGTACAGAGTACTCTAAGCTGTAACCCACGCGCGGTACTGACAATACTGCGGACAGGGCTTACTTAAGCCCTAATTTGTGAAACCCAATATCTTCATCTTAACTTCTGAATATTTTTTGTAGCTGTGCCGTGCTGCTTTAATAAATTGCTTTTTGTCGCTGGACCATCCTGCATTCCTGTCTCACGACGGTACAGGGCATTTGATGCATTCGTATATTTAAAATGTCTCTCAGGAAATTAATATTTTTCACTTCTATTTTTTGTGTATACTTCCTAAAATATGTCCCTTTTTCTTTATTCTTAAAATATTTTTAAAGTATAGACTTGATTTTATAGGCAGTGTTAAAATCTTACTCACAGTTCGCCCGCTTTTAACACATAAAATTTTAAATTCAGCATAGATTTTAGAAATATTTTGAAAACTAAGAAAAAAAGAGACATCCTTTAAGAAGAGTACACAGAAAAAAGATTTTAAAAATATGAATTTCCCGAGAAGATATTTTAAGTATATGAATGTATCAAAAGTCCATAGACTTAACATTACGGAGGAAAATTCCGAAGCTGAGTGACCAATCCCCTTCATACACTCTAAAAACTACTCAGAAACATTTTTGAAATTTAGTGCCAGAATGAGAAACTTCGTTTTCATACATGCTTCTTTAAATACTGAAAATATATTGATCTCTGGGGTTTTTAAAGATAAAAGAACGCTTTTTGAAATCATGGGTAACTCGGAATTTCTTATTGTATATTTTCGTTCGTGTTATACCATGTTGTCATAGGCTAAGAAACTTTTGTCTTTTTTTACAGAGTAACGGTAGAATGTTATCAGAGATATTTGGCGTGTCAATTATGGATTATTCAATCAGAGTCATAAAGATTAGTGCTATTTATCGCTGACATTTTCGACACGCAGTGTAAATGTAAGACAAATGTTTCTTAATCTGCAAAAATATTATATAACTACGAACGAAAATTTTACAATATCCTCTTCCGAGGTATCCACGATTCCGAAAAGGTTTGTTTTTTATCTTCAGAAACTTTGGAAACTAATATATTTTCGAAACATAAAGAATCATTTATAAAAAGAAAGTTTCTTTTTCTGCCGCCCGATATTCGAAAACGTGTCCGAGAGTGTATTACTCAGTTTTCTCAAATCGGAATATTGTTTTTAAGATGCTATTAATTCTAAATTAAACATTTTCAGCTGCTTAATTGAATTTATATATGCAAGAGTGACATAATAATATTAATTTTAATATTTATGTTAACACTTTTAATTTATCATGTTTGCCTGTATGGGATGCTTGTTGAACATGACAATAAAAAATGATTGAAAAATGATTGCATCCGAAAAACCTATATTCTGTGATGAGAAAGCGGACTAATAAACTATAAAAACTAATCAGAATTGTTTCCGAAATTTAATGACAGCACAAGAAGTTATTTTTATAAAGCCTTCTTTAAATCTCCAAAATATATTGGTTTTTAATCATGCAAGAGTAACATAATAATATTAATTTTAATGTTTGTGTTAACTCTTTTAATTTATCATGTTTGCCAGTATGGCATGCTTGTTGAATATGACAATGAAAATTGATTGAACAATGATTATATAGGAAAAACCTATATTCTTGGTTGAGAAAACGGATTAATAAGTTATAAAAACTAATCAGAAACGTTTCCGAAAATCAATGACAGCACAAGACGTTGTTTTTATAAAGGCTCCTTTAAATCTCCAAAATATATTCGTTTTTATTCATGCAAGAGTAACATAATAATATTAATTTTAATGTTTGTGTTAACTTTTTTAATTTATCATGTTTGCCAGTATGGAATGCTTGTTGAATATGACAATGAAAATTGATTGAACAATGATTGTATCCGAAAAACCTATATTCTTGGTTGAGAAAACGGATTAATAAGTTATAAAAACTAATCAGAAACGTTTCCGAAAATCAATGACAGCACAAGAAGTTGTTTTTATAAAGGCTCCTTTAAATCTCCAAAATATATTGGTTTTTATTCATGCAAGAGTAACATAATAATATTAATTTTAATGTTTGTGTTAACTCTTTTAATTTATCATGTTTGCCAGTATGGCATGCTTGTTGAATATGACAATGAAAATTGATTGGACAATGATTGTATCAGAAAAACCTATATTCTTGGTTGATAAACGGATTAATAAGTTATAAAAACTAATCAGAAACGTTTCCGAAAATCAATGACAGCACAAGAAGTTGTTTTTATAAAGGCTCCTTTAAATCTCCAAAATATATTTTATTTTATTTTATGCCTAAGTGGAGCAAGATCACCAGATCACTAGGATCTGGTGTAGACCTTATTTGCTCCATCCGGTAAGTTCCCCGACATGCGGGTATTCACTACACATAGTTCCAGTCCTCGGACAAAAGGCACATGCCAACGAGGAAAAAAAAACAAAAAAACAAATTTACATTAACACATAGGTATACATAAAAACTAGTCAGTGGAGCACAAAGCTCCTACGCGACAGCCAGCTGTGGGTTGATCCTGGAGATAAAAGTCCATAAATCAAAAAAGAAAATTTGAGGATTGTATCATGATTCCGGGCCACATCGTCCAGATGGTATGTGCGCTGGAGACCTGCTCCTGCACGACAAGGGGCGCTAGGACTGCCAGGAGCTCGACAAAGGGTCTAACGCGACAAAGGGCGAGTCTCAGGAATGCAGATGCAGAACAGCTAGAAAGTAAGATTGGTCAGGTCCATAAGGAAGTGAAACATTTCTGCCAAATGGCGGAGTAGTCTTGGGCGAGATAAGATGTTTTTGAGCCAAGTATCTGGGCGGGGGTTAGGGTACCTAAGGTGCCAGGCCTCTGTGAGTGTGCAGAAGAAATAATAATGATCTGGGGACCCAAAAGCCCCACACTCGCAGAGGTCCGTGCCAGAGCGTTTGAATTAATTGAGGTATGTTCTAAATGGACCATGACCGAAGAGGAAAGCTGATGTGGGAGGGGAGAAAGCTAAGAGATTATAGGAGACTTTTGGGATTAAGGAATAAGTGTGCCTGCCTTTACGTGAGGCATCCCAGTAGAGTTGCCAGTCTGAAAGTATGTTCCTTTTAAGGAAACCACGAACATAAGATGGGGAACAGGAATGGCAAGATCTATGTTTGGACGTGAGGTGGCCTCCTTGGCCAGCGTGTCAGCCAGCTCATTGCCAGCTATGCCGATATGAGCGGTGACAAGGCCGACAGAGACCCCATGGACGAGAGTTTTAAAAATCAATTTAATTTTGAGTACTAGAGGGTGTTTAGTTCTATGGGCGAAGATATTTTGCAGGCTGGAAAGGTTGTCACTATAAAGGTGAAAGTATATAGGCTGAGGATAGAGAGCAATCCATTCCAAGGCCCGGAGGATTGCAAAGAGTTCAGCTTGGAACACTCAATTGTCATCTTCAATCCTGCATGTCCACCGATGAGCCACAAGGCCGTCTATGAAGACGCAGAAGGATGACGCCACTCCCGTCTCCGTGCGCGAACCATCGGTGAAAATGGCTGGGTTATTCGAGGGGGTATAAGAATGCTTATTAATATTTACTTGAAGATGGGATGTCTCATCCGCCGGATGCATTTTTTATTCATGCAAGAGTAACATAATAATATTAATTTTAATGTTTGTGTTAACTCTTTTAATTTATCATGTTTGCCAGTATGGCATGCTTGTTGAATATGACAATGAAAATTGATTGGACAATGATTATATTCGAAAAACCTGTATTCTTGGTTGAGAAAACGGATTAATAAGTTATAAAAGCTAATCGGAAACGTTTCCGAAAATCAATGACAGCACAAGAAGTTGTTTTTATAAAGGCTCCTTTAAATCTCCAAAATATATTGGTTTTTATTCATGCAAGAGTAACATAATAATATTAATTTTAATGTTTGTGTTAACTCTTTTAATTTATCATGTTTGCCAGTATGGCATGCTTGTTGAATATGACAATGAAAATTGATTGGACAATGATTGTATCCGAAAAACCTATATTCTTGGTTGAGAAAACGGATTAATAAGTTATAAAAACTAATCAGAAACGTTTCCGAAAATCAATGACAGCACAAGAAGTTGTTTTTATAAAGGCTCCTTTAAATCTCCAAAATATATTGGTTTTTATTCATGTAAGAGTAACATAATAATATTAATTTTAATGTTTGTGTTAACTCTTTTAATTTATCATGTTTGCCAGTATGGCATGCTTGTTGAATATGACAATGAAAATCGATTGAACAATGATTATATAGGAAAAACCTATATTCTTGGTTGTGAAAACGGATTAATAAGTTATAAAAACTAATCAGAAACGTTTCCGAAAATCAATGACAGCACAAGACGTTGTTTTTATAAAGGTTCCTTTAAATCTCCAAAGTATATTGGTTTTTATTCATGCAAGAGTAACATAATAATATTAATTTTAATGTTTGTGTTAACTCTTTTAATTTATCATGTTTGCCAGTATGGCATGCTTGTTGAACATGACAATGAAAATTGATTGGACAATGATTGTATCAGAAAAACCTATATTCTTGGTTGAGAAAACGGATTAATAAGTTATAAAAGCTAATCAGAAACGTTTCCGAAAATCAATGACAGCACAAGAAGATGTTTTTATAAAGGCTCCTTTAAATCTCCAAAATATATTTTATTTTATTTTATGCCTAAGTGGAGCAAGATCACCAGATCACTAGGATCTGGTGTAGACCTTATTTGCTCCACCCGGTAAGTTCCCCGACATGCGGGGATTCACTACACATAGTTCCAGTCCTCGGACAAAAAGCACATGCCAACGAGGAAAAAAAAAACAAATTTACATTAACACATAGGTATACATAAAAACTAGTCAGTGGAGCGCAAAGCTCCTACGCGACAGCCAGCGGTGGGTTGATCCTGGAGATAAAAGTCCATAAATCAAAAAAGAAAATTTGAGGATTGTATCATGATTCCGGACCACATCGTCCAGATGGTATGTGCGCCGGAGACCTGCTCCTGCACGACAAGGGGCGCTAGGACTGCCAAGAGCTCGACAAAGGCTCTAACGCGACAAAGGGCGAGTCTCAGGAATGCAGATGCAGAACAGCTAGAAAGTAAGATTGGTCAGGTCCATAAGGAAGTGAAATATTTCTGCCAAATGGCGGAGTAGTCTTGGGCGAGATAAGATGTTTTTGAGCCAAGTATCTGAGCGGGGGTTAGGGTACCTAAGGTGCCAGGCCTCTGTGAGTGTGCAGAAGAAATAATAATGATCTGGGGACCCAAAAGCCCCACACTCGCAGAGGTCCGTGCCAGAGCGTTTGAGTTAATTGAGGTATGTTCTAAATGGACCATGACCGGAGAGGAAAGCTGATGTGGGAGGGGAGAAAGCTAAGAGATTATAGGAGACTTTTGGGATTAAGGAATAAGTGTGCCTGCCTTTACGTGAGGCATCCCAGTAGAGTTGCCAGTCTGAAAGTATGTTCCTTTTAAGGAAACAACGAACATAAGATGGGGAACAGGAAGGGCAAGATCTATGTTTGGACGTGAGGTGGCCTCCTTGGCTAGCGTGTCAGCCAGCTTATTGCCATCTATGCCGATATGAGCGGTGACATGGCCGAGAGAGACCCTATGGACGAGAGTTTTTAAAATTAATTTAATTTTGAGTACTAGAGGGTGTTTAGTTCTATGGGCGAAGATATCTTGCAGGCTGGAAAGGCTGTCACTATAAAGGTGAAAGTATATAGGTTGAGGATAGAGAGCAATCCATTCCAAGGCCTGGAGGATTGCAAAGAGTTCAGCTTGGAACACTGAATTGTCATCTTCAATCCTGCATGCCCACCGATGAGCCACAAGGCCGTCTATGAAGACGCAGAAGGATGACGCCACTCCCGTCTCCGTGCGCGACCCATCGGTGAAAATGGCTGGGTTATTCGAGGGGGTATAAGAATGCTTATTAATATATACTTGAAGATGGGATGTCTCATCCGCCGGATGCATTTTTTATTCATGCAAGAGTAACATAATAATATTAATTTTAATGTTTGTGTTAACTCTTTTAATTTATCATGTTTGCCAGTATGGCATGCTTGTTGAATATGACAATG
The DNA here is from genome assembly GCA_963932465.1 of Maratus speciosus. Classification (NCBI taxonomy): domain Eukaryota; kingdom Metazoa; phylum Arthropoda; class Arachnida; order Araneae; family Salticidae; genus Maratus; species Maratus speciosus. The sequence goes on along the minus strand of OZ010789.1, from coordinate 109,914,977 downwards.
AAAATTGATTGGACAATGATTATATTCGAAAAACCTATATTCTTGGTTGAGAAAACGGATTAATAAGTTATAAAAACTAATCAGAACCGTTTCCGAAAATCAATGACAGCACAAGAAGTTGTTTTTATAAAGGCTCCTTTAAATCTCCAAAATATATTGGTTTTTCTTCATGCAAGAGTAACATAATAATATTAATTTTAATGTTTGTGTTAACTCTTTTAATTTATCCTGTTTGGCAGTATGGCGTGCTTGTTGAATATGACAATGAAAATTGATTGGACAACGATTATATCCGAAAAACCTATATTCTTGGTTGAGAAAACGGATTAATAAGTTATAAAAACTAATCAGAAACGTTTCCGAAAATCAATGACAGCACAAGAAGTTGTTTTTATAAAGGCTTCTTTAAATCTCCAAAATATATTGATTTTTATTCATGCAAGAGTAACATAATAATATTAATTTTAATGTTTGTCTTAACTCTTTTAATTTATCATGTTTGGCATGCTTGTTGAATATGACAATGAAATTTGATTGAACAATGATTATATCCGAAAAACCTATATTCTTGTTTGAGAAAACGGATTAATAAGTTATAAAAACTAGTCAGAAACGTTTCCGGAAATCAATGATAGCACAAGAAGTTGTTTTTATAAAGGCTCCTTTAAATCTCCAAAATATATTGTTTTTTGAGGTTTCTAAGTCGAAAGAACTCGGAAGAGGTTATTGTGTATATTCTTTCATGGTTATATTATGTTTTTCTAGATTAAAAAATAATTTTTCTTTTTTGCAGTGTAGGACTTGGTTTCTTACGGCACGGTACATATTATTGTACATATTGTGTATATAATCGTACATATTTACTTGAAAAATGATTGCGTCCAAAAAACCTATATTCTGGGTTGAGAAAGCGGATTAATAAATTATAAAAATTAATCAAAAACGTTTCCGAAAATCATGACAGCACAAGAGAGTGTTTTTTAAAAGCTCCTTTAAATCTCTAATACACATTGTTTTTAGAGTTTTTCAAAGTTTAAGAACTCGGAAAAGGTATTTTCTTTCGTGGTTACATTATATTTTTCTAGATTAAAAACATTTTTCTTTTTTGCAATGTAGGACTTGGTTTTTTACGGCAATGTACATATTATTATCTGCAATAACTTATCTCAAGTTTGGTTGAACGAAAAAACGGACTCGTTCCATTTTATATCTGACCATCTCAATTACAGATAAATAAGACCATTGATATTTTTTCACGGAAAAATATATAGCATGTTTGGATGAAAATTATATCTGAAAAAAAGTTTTTCTAAAATTACTGTCATAATACACGAATTGGAGTTTAGACAATAATAACTTTGTGGTTATTAATTGTTACTTTATTAATACATCTGTCGGACTAGCTCAAATTCAGATCACACAGAAATTTAACATAATTTTAAAATATCAACTTCTCGGGGAATAACTTTCTAAACATTTTTATTTAATCTAGGTAAGACGGCACGCAAATAGAACGGCACATAACACATATACACAAAATAATAACTGGCGCTAATATAACATTTACATGTTATAGCAACTCAAAACAGAACAGAACTTCAACGAACTACCAGCATTTCTTATTAGTCAAAGCTCACGGAAGTCGGTCACATAATTGCCGGTAAAGTCTATTTTTGGAAAACGGTAGCGCGCGTTACACATCTATATTATGAAGCAAAAACATGCCCATGAGTAACGCATATATCTGACATATTTCTGGTGTAAAAACCGCGCGGTATGCACGAATAAATACGGTATTTATTTATTTTTTTAAGGAACTAGTTGTCTGAGCGAAGCGAAGGCTAATACTCAGCGAAATATTACTGTCCGGACACATTACAACTACGATGGATATTAACGCCATGTCCTACTAAAAAGAAAGCCTATTAAAAACCTTTCGTCAAGCATAACTCAAAAAATATTTGTCAGATTTCGTTTCTGATTGCACCAGAAGGTACCTATGAGGGCCACCTACTGAATGCACCTACTTTGAAAAATAAGTTCCAAACCGTTTAAAAATTATATTAAAAAAACTGATAAAAAAGCCCAATTTATCTGCATACGTCACAGAAATTGATGTGGGTCACTTTCACCAGTGGATGTTTTCGTAGACAACTGATTTGTACACATGGAACAAGTAAAAAAACATACGCACGCAGTAATATTGACTAGATCAGTTTCAACCACGTGATCACAAACCTTGCAACAACCCGTGGCAACCAGTTTTGGTGGGCAAACAAATAATAATACAGTACTGCGTATCACGGTGACCGTTTTTTGCCTGTTGTATGACACACAATTGTGAATGATTAAAACAAAAGACATGAGTGTTTATTGCTCCTGTAAGTTATCTTTCTCTGGATGTCTGTCTGTCTATCATACAGCATGCAATTTTCTTGTATTATGCAGTAAAACCTCCATAACGGACACACCCGATTAGTGGACGCCTTTATTCAGCGGGCATTTTTTCGATTACCAACCCTTAAATAATTGTACATTTTTTACTCTCAGTACCGGACACCTCCAAATAGAGGACAAATTCTGCCCACCCGAGGTGTTCGCTATTCAGAGGTTTTACTGGTAAAACCTCCATAATGGACACACCCGATTAGCGGATACCTCTATTTAGCGGACATTTTTTCGATTACCAACACTTAAATAACTGTACATGTTTTACTCTCAGTAGCGGACACCTCCAAATAGAGGACAAATTCTGCATTCACGAGGTGTCCGCTATTCAGAGGTTTTATTGTATATAATATTGATAGTTATTTTACAGGGCCGCACAAAAGAAAAAGAATATATGAAACGAATATAAACTAAATTCGGGATTGGTAGATCGCTGACGGTAATGTAATTTTAGGATGTTGTTACAGTCATCCGCAGCATGTTTTTAAGAGTTTCGTTCATCTAACGAAACCCTACCTGTCTCACTCTATTGTCTGTCGGTCACAGAGACCGTTCTCAGAAACTATATATGTCGGAGACTTGAAAATTTGCATACTTATAGCTGAACACCACACATGAAACGGCAAATAATAAAATTTTGAAAAAGTCTCATATTTAACCCTCTGGGCTCTAACTTGTGTATTTTAAGCAATTTTTCTAACTCAGCCCCTAATTAAGTTGGAGATATGAAATTTTGTGTACTTATAGCTGAACACCTCACATCAAACGACAAATAATAAAATTTTGAAAAAGGTCTAAGATTTAACCCTCTGGGCTCTAACTTATGTATTTTAAGCAATTTTTCTAACTCATCCCCTAACTAAGTTGGAGGTTTGAAAGTTTGCATACTTATAGCTGAACACTTGCGATAACACGATAAATCATAAAATTTTGAAAAAGTCATATTTAACCCTCCAGTCTCTAACTTCTGTATTTTAAGCAATTTTTCTAACTCAGCCCCTAATTAAGTTGGAGACATGAAATTTTGCATACTTATAGCTGAACACTTCACATCAAACGACAAAAAATAAAATTTTGAAAAAGGTCTAATATTTAACCCTCGGGGCTCTAACTTGTGTATTTTAAGCAATTTTTCTAACTCAGCCCCCAATTAAGTTGGAGACATGAAATTTTGCATACTTATAGCTGAACACCTCACATCAAACGACAAATAATAAAATTTTTGAAAACGTCTAATATTTAACCCTCTGGGGTCTAACTTGTGTATTTTAAGCAATTTTTCTAACTCAGCCCCTAATTACGTTGGGGACATGAAATTTTGCATACTTATAGCTGAACATCTCACATCAAACGACAAATAATAAAATTTTGAAAAAGGTCTAATATTTAAGCCTCTGGGCTCTAACTTGTGTATTTTAAGCAATTTTTCTAACTCAGCCCCTAATTAAGTTGGAGACATGAAAGTTTGCATACTTATATCTGATCCCTTGCTATAACACGATAAATCATAAAATTTTGAAAAAGTCATATTTAAGCCTCCGGTCTCTAACTTCTGTATTTTAAGCAATTTTTCTAACTCAGCCCCTAATTAAGTTGTAGACATGAAATTTTGCATACTTATAGCTGAACAACTCACATCAAACGACAAATAATAAAATTTGGAAAAAGTCTAATATTCAACCCTCTGGGCTCTAACTTGTGTATTTTAAACAATTTTTCAAACTCAGCCCCTAATTAAGTTGTAGACATGAAATTTTGCATACTTATAGGTGAACACCTCACATCAAACGACAAATAATAAAATTTTGAAACAGTCTATTATTTAACCCTCTGGGCTCTAACTTGTGTATTTTAAGCAATTTTTCTCACTCAGCTTCTAATTAAGTTGAAGACATGAAATTTTGCATACTTATAGCTTAACACCTCACATCAAACGACAAATAATAAAATTTTGAAAAAGGTCTAATATTTAGCCCTCTGGGCTCTAACTTGTGTATCTTAAACATTTTTTCTAACTCAGCCCCTAATTAAGTTGGAGACATGAAATTTTGCATATTTATAGCTGAACACCTCACATCAAACGACAAATAATAAAATTTTGAAAAAATCTAATATTTAACCTCTAATATTTTATCTCGCGCAATTTTTAAATTTAAACTGCTTTGCAATACTATTTTTTGTTCATTTTGCATAATAAGAGTAATGTGACGTAATTTCTTCTATTACAGACTTCTAACGCATGTTAATGAATTTGTTTTACAATATCCATTCTCTTTTAAAACTCACATGTAAATATAGTTTTTATGGCGTAATTTCCAATAAGTGCCTGCTTTTTATACCTAATTATTTAATTCTAATTTGAAGGTTTTTTTCTGTTTATAATAGAAACGTGTAATTTTTTTTTATTTGAAGCAAACATTATTATTTGCGTTGTTTATACAGTTGGCAACAGTTTAAATTAATACCATTTTCTAAAATATGTAAAAAATATCTGCTAAAAAAATCATATATTTGAATTTAAAATAGAAATAAAACCTCAAAAAATGAGTCAAATAAAAAAAATTAATAGAATCTGCACACTGGGATCTTCTATTGAATAAAATTATCTAAAAATTATTAAATTTCCATGTATAGTTTTTGCTCCTATAAAACTTTTTTAATGGAACGATTTTGTCCAAATTTAGCATTAAATATCTCTTAAAATAATTCTTCGCTTTGCAAACTGTATGCATCAGCTTGTTGATCGAACATTTCGCTATAATACCACCGATTTTCATATTTTTGTATGCAATAGTTTTCTTAATATTAACGAAGAAAGACCTCCGGTCACAAAAAAATCAAAACCGGCAGCGGCGGCGGCGGCGGCGGTGACAGCATTAGTTACATTTTTTTTTTTTATAATAGAGAAATATATAAAAAGGAAAACTTGTCTATCTGTCTGTTTGTAATTCTAAAAAAATCCACAATTCAGAAGCCGAAATTGTAAAAAGATACGTACATGTGTATTAAAACATGGCCGAGGCAACTAAAGTAATCCGGAAATGAAATAATTTACAGTTAATTTTTAATTAATAAAAAATCAACAATTTAACAGCAATTTCTTATCAAATTTAAGCATTTTTCGTTATAGCAGTTACCAACAATTAAAAAACACGATAAAATTATTACTACAACAAATAATTTTCTACTGCAAGATTTCCACGTGAAAAATGAAAATGAAATAAATAGTTTGAAGAATTTAAATGAAAGTGATATAACTTCATAACTTTTCTATTTCAAGGTTTCTACGAGAAAGAGAAAAATATAACGTCATATTGGAAATATAAAGGACGTGGTGGATATAGTATAACGTCATATGAGTGTGAAAAATGTATTGAAGCATGATAAAAACCCGATTAGAGAAATATTGGCGTATTTTAACATTATTGCTCCAATTATAAATTGAAATAAGTTCATTTATAGCTGTATTCTTTTGCGTCTGTTATATACATTTATACATTTTTATATAGCGTTTTGATATGATTCATTCATACAACATATCGACTGCTTTTTTTAATGTTTGTTTTGTGTTGTATGTTAAATTTTGAAATTGATTTTTCAGAACAAACATCCTTCAAATTCTGGGCAACGCCGGTCACTTTAGTTTGTAACAGATAAATGGCTGTTGTATGTGTACATCTAATGCTAATATTATAAAGCGTTATAATATTATAAAGCGTATAATATTATAAATGCTTGTACGTTTGTGAGGTGTTATTTCTGAAACTACATAGCCAACTTAAAAAAAATGTTGGTGGCCATCTCTGCTCCGGCAAAAAGACTGTATTTTATGTCAGTGCAAGAACCTACATCGCTGCAGGAGCAAAAAAGTTCTAAAATTGCGATTTCTGCGATATTGATTAGGTTAGAAACTTTAAATTTGGTGCGGTAGTTACTTTTAAGATGTAAATACTCGTAATGAACGCTCTCTAAAAGGTTCAATTTGACGGATAAACGTAAAAATTTCTAGAAAGGTTCTAAACTCTGATTTATTTGGAATACTGAAATTTTTGGGATACTGTTGGGGTTAGATACTAGAACTTTGGCATGGTAGTAATTTATAAGAAGTAAATGCTCGTTGTAGAACGAATTCTAAAAAATCAAAAGATCAAACAAAGCGGGAAAAGATCTAAAGATAATCTAAGTAACGAAGTACATGGAATTGCTAGGAATATAAACATGAAAATTGACATGACTGTATTTATCATGACGTAAATTCTCGCAATAGAACAATTTCTAAAAATGTCGCTATATAAAACAGTGCAGAAACAAAAAACTTTCGAAAATTTTCTATTTCTGTGTTACGGCTGAGTCCAAAATCTAGAAATTTTGCTTCGGGTTAGTTTTAAATTATACAATTGTCTCTATAAATGGTTTCTAAAAAATTTAAAATTTAAAAAGATGAAATTAACGGAAAGCGATCTCAATTACCATTAATTTGGAATTATTAGGTATAGCAACTTTAAATATCTGCATTTCCTCCGCAAAACATGCAATTTAAATGCAACAAAACTGATAGATACCCATCTAGCATTAAATAAATTGTGTAAATATTAAATAAAGACCTGTATGAAACAGTGAGTAGGTTGCCCGAAAGTACTTGTTACATTGTTCCTTCTCTAGGCTTTTCTCTCTCTCGCCAAGGCCACTAACAGAGGGAAGTGCCGTTTTAAATGCTATATGAATTTTTTATCAGATTCATTTTTCTAGACATTTTATCATAAGGTCATATTCTCAATTATCATTAGTAGATTTTTTATATATTAACTTATTCTGGTGAAATTTCATAATCGGGTTCATATTGGCGTATGTTAGCTTGCATGATTTGCTGAATAAATATGTATGGATTTGTAAATTACTTCAAATGACACTTTGACAGCTCAAAAGTTATGCAGACGATATATTCAGATCTTGTGTCATACTTTATGTTGTAATCATTGCCGATTTCTTTTATTTAATGCATGTTAAATACAGCTCAACTTGTGCAGCATATGTTTGAAAACAAAACAATACAGCGTATGTAGTGGCCAACATAAACTCATCATTTAAATCCGATCGAGCATATCTAAAACACACTCTAACAAAGCATTGCATGCCACTGTTGATGTATTCGGTACTTTGATACTATATCAGATTTTGAGGAGAGAATTTGTTAAATGTTATCGACAACCTTATTGCATCCGTGGAAAACAGATATTGTACAATATTAACTATTCCGGGGGAGCACACACCATATAAAGTATAGTCCATTCTTTTTAAACATCATATATTTTTCATTTAAAGTTACTCAAATTGGTGCGGAGCGTCTGATTATGCTCTTGACATCATTTTATAAAGTTAAAATTCCGATATAAGTAATTTAGTGTTTCATTTTCTATTTTACTTTTAATATATTGCGTACTTTCAATTTTATATCCATGCATGGCTGTCTTGAATGGTTTGATTTCCCATTTTTTTAAACAGTGTATACGAATTTATACATAAGATTTTGTAATTCTATGAATCGTTTATTTTCATCATTTCAATTTATCGCAGTACATGGACAATTAAAGATAACATCTCATTTTCCGTGCTTCCACATGTTGTTATTAAATCTATGTTCTCAGCAATATCGCTCAGACTAATCCCTCTGAGGGAAGTTCTAGTTTATCTATTTCCTATGTTAAAGCAAATGCATAAGTTATTTCCGATCACAAATTGGGAACTGAAATATTTTGCTGAATTAATTTCCGACTAAAGTAATTTAACAACTTTGAAAATAATTACTCTCAGCTTTAAATATCTGCTCGTTTCTACTTTTTATTAATGAATATGTTCCTACATTTAAAAGCATTTTTTTTAAATAAATTTAATTTTTCGAGCAAAAATTTTCGTTATAAATTTAACAATACTAACGACCGTTACAGATAACAAAAGGGAATAAAATAATGTAAAAAAATTAAACTATGCAATAATCATCTGTAAAAATTAGTAAATTATTAATTTTGCATAGTCAGAAATTTTTAAATGAATGTTATCTAGAGAGTTAATACATCTGTTTCGTGAACGTTTCCGACATTTTCTTTTTTTATCTTACCGAAAACTATAGATTGATATTGTTAAATGTTAGTTTAGAAATGTGAAGAGATAGTTAATTTCTTTTAATGAAACATTAAACGCAATTTAATATAATTATTAGAAAATGTTGTAAATTAAATAAGATACAAAATGTACCGGATTAGTGTATAAAAATGTATGGTACACGAGAATGTCTGAAAAGAATATAAAATAGATTAAATAAAATAATTAAATTACGAAAAAGCCTGATGAAATATAGGGCAAAAAACTTGAAATTGTTTTCTGAAAATCTACATCTTGGCGGCAAATTTAAATATTATAACGTAACATGAAAGAAAAAAACATATACTAATATGTTTTTCACACGTAGATGTGGGATATATATAGTAAGATTTATTGAAGATCTACTTAAGTTTTCTTTTACCTATGAAACAAATGCTACGCAAAATGTGGAAGAAATTGTGATTTTACATTGATATCTATATTAAATACGTTTGTTACTCTTTTCTAAAGTATTCTTTTGTAAAAAAAACCCCTTATGTACCTTTTTTTTTACATTTTTTTCCTCGCCCTTGAAAAGCATTCATGTAATTAAAAAGTTAAGAAAAAAAGTTTCCACCTCCAACAATGTCAGTGTGTCCTCAACACTGACACACTTTCTGACTCTTTTTTAAATTTTCTAGCATGATACTTGCGCACCTGATTTTTGTAATCGAACAGTCTTTCATTTTCCAAAAAAATAATCACACCTTGAATTTTTTTTTATTTCCTGTAATGTCGCGTGTGGAAATTCAGCTAAAAATGCCGACTTTTGACATCATTTTCTAAAACACTTCTGCGTTTACCGAAAATTGAAAAAAAAAACAGTTCGATTACATGGTTTCTTAATAAGAGCATGTGCCAAATGATAAGTTTCCGAACAAAAATGTATCAGGAAGTAGCCAGACTGATTTGAGAACAGCCCAAAGGGATAATTGCCAGTCTTTTGTCGTGAAATTTAAGGCTTTTGGAGGAAAATTTTTTTTAAAGAAATGCGAAGTGATCCATTTGCACTAACTAATTGCAAATAAAGTAGAAAATTGTATGTTGTTTTTGTGGATATATGAAATAATTAGGCTTGACAGGTTATCAAAGAAAAGCTCTTCGAAAAGGAGGGTCTATTGATAACTCACAGTAGACGTGACATAAAACGGTAAAACAAAGGGAAAAATAGTTTTTAAACCCTAAAACGCGTAGCGGGTTTTTAAAATATACATTTAAGAAAAAAATATACAAGAGATTTGTAATGTTACCAGAATTCCACAAAGAGGATGTTGAATTAAACAGAGCTGTAGACGAAAATTGTTCCAAAATCATGCTTCAACTTAGTCCTAGTTTCGAAAATTCCTATTTGATAATCTTATCCCAGTAAAATTTCAATAATTGATTGTAATGTTCAAAAAGAATAATACTCTATGAGTTCATAATGAACAAATTCAGAACAAAAACCCGAAAAGAGAAAAATATTATCCTGAAAAAAAAAAGAAAAAGAAAAAAAAATCTTTTTTTGGGAACGCCGAAGTCGTTAAGATAAAAAAAAAATTACGCATTATTTTTTTTTTTTTCATTTCAAAAGATAAACACATTTACATGCATATCAGCACTTTCAGAAATTTAAAAAAGGGAACAAAAACTAATTGTTACATGTCGGAAAAACTGTTTTCTCAAAAGCTTAAAAGTTTTAATAGAAGAGAACTACTGCAAAAAAATTCAAATGTCCAGTTTATAATCATTTTTACGTTTGGAATAAAGTTATACATGTTGAAAGTGTTTTATAAGTTTCGTAAATAGATATTCAATAGTTAAAAATTATTAAAAAAAGACCTATGTTATTTATGGTTCACACTGTAAACAAGTTTTACCTGTTATCTGCAGAGTACAAGGAGAAATTAAAAAATAAATAAATAAAACATGAAACACAACGTAAAGGAATTTTTATTTTAACTTAAACAACACAGCAATTTCTTTCTATTTTAACATTTAAGATATTTTGTTTAACCATGCGAGGTTTAAGACAATTTCTTTAAGCACCGATGAGATTACATCGTATTCGTGCCGCTAATATTAATGCGTGACTAAATTTACTTCATCCTCATATTTAAAATTCCTAAACTGTTTTAAATTAAACTTCTCGATTCATGAAAAAAGGAAACTTTCATAAGGCATAAAACTTTCTGCTTAAAAATTAAAAAATATGTTTAAAAAATGATTTAAACTACCAGAAATTGTATTAAATGTATGTAAAAGAGAAAATAAGAAAGTTTAAGGAAATTTAAAGTATTTTAAGTACATATTTATAACGATTTAAAACAACAATGTTTAACGGAAAAAATTTTACTAAAATATTAAGAACAAAATTCTAACTTTAAATAATAATTTTAAATAAATCTAAAACTTTTATATTAAATCGGATATGTTTCTTATTATTTTAAGAAATTTCTGGTTCATCGCTCTGAGAAGCGAAAACCAGTTTCACACAAGTTTAAATTGCTTTGTCTAATACGTTTTAGATAAAAAAAATAACTAAGTAGAAACATCATAAAAAAAAACTATTTTAGGAATATTCAGAAATTTACTTAAAATATATTTTGGATAATAATAATTTTTGAAATAGATACTTTAGCAATTTAAAAGTTATAATGATGGTTTTAACTTTCAAAATGCTGAAATTTTCTTTAATGTCTAAATTTTTCTAAATCAGACTCTTTCGAAAATTTAGCAGTCTCTTTTAATTGCGGTGTCATTGCTATTGAAAATTCTGATTTAACTAAATTCTCTGCAGGTGGTAAAAACATGTTCATTTTAAATGGACAGGTTATCTAGTTTATGACACTTTCATTATACTTAATTTTTATTTAGTTTCATTGTGTTAAATTCTTACTATTCACTTTCTCATTTATTTTATTTTACTTATCTTTAAATTTAATTCTTCTTTTTCTTTATAATAATTTTCTTTATCTACTTTTTATTTATTTTCAAGTCGTTTATTTGCTTTTGTAATTTTTTATCATTTAAATATTCCTCTACCTCTTACTAGGCTTTTATTATCAAATCTTTGCTAATTGGTTATTCAATTCCTACTATTAGCTCACACTCTCCCTATATTTATTTATTTATATATTTATATATTTATATATTTATCTTGTTCAAATTTTCAATCGTTAATAAAATACTCATTATTCATCCTATCAAGTTGAAATAAATTTTTTTAAACTTGTACTGGATGACAATTGATGTTAATACAGTTTTTTCAAATATTAATTAATTAATTAAATTTTAATTAATTAATTTTAGTTTTGAATGGGAAACAAAATGGCGGCCATTGGTTATTGAAGTTCAATGAAAGTATTTTCAATAAGAGGTTACCATAGGTGGGACCCTGTTCTGTCGCCAAATACCGCCAAGTTTGTCGCCAACTTGGCGGCCAAAATGAGTCGCCAACTTGGCGGCCAAAATGAGTCGCCAAAAGTGACGCCAACTTGGAGATATCTGTAATATTTCGCCAAATTCCCATAGAGTTCCATTGTAAACCTACTTGCTTATAGAAAATCAACAAATTGAGATATTTTAAGGCAACAAATACTAATATTAGCTTGATTATATTAAATTTTTCTTTGATGGCCTAAGTAGGGATTGACTTTAAAAACAAAATTTTTATATTACTTGTTTTTATTTAGGTTTCTTTTCCACTGTTTCTTTTCAACTTTTTATTTTCTCTTCTGTTTCCTTTCAGTCTTGCTTCTCTTCTTGACGCAATTCCACATTTTTTTGCGTCTGAAATAGACTCAAGTGACATTCATTTGGTGATTCTCACATGAGAAGTTAAAATGACTGTTGCTGTGTGACAAGTAACCAGTTGAAGATACAAAGAAAATCGCCTTGTGACTATAATGTGACCATCCTTTGGAGACTCATCTGTGAAGTCACCAAGGCCAACGAGTCCTAAAATGACGTCAGTATAAAGTCACATAGCCAATCTCAGGTAACGGACATATGGAGACTCTACTGTGAACGCACCATTAGTGTTGCTTTGAGAATGTCACCACATGACTTCCTTTTGATACCACTTGCGGACTCGTCACAAAGCAACTATTACGGTTAATTCACATTGGAATCTTCAAATGACGATTATATAAGAGCCACAAAAAGAAATTATTATAACTTCGCTTGGTGACTCGTCATAAAGTAACAGTCACAGGGACTTCACCAAATAAGGGTCACTTGAAAATAATAATGATGCGAATAAAATATGTCACATTTTGGTTTACTATAGTGACTATGATGCTTATGATGACCATTTGTGACGCCACAGCTACGTGACATCGACGCTTTGATAGTAGGGTAGTACGTATATGTTACACCTGGGGTTATATCAATTTCTTTTGACTACTAACCATTAACATTTGTGTTTAAAAATTAGTATTTTGTATTTGACTTATAATATAATATAATAACGTCAGTGTACATTATGGGTGGGAGCGTGTTGCTTTGCATGTTATAACTTTTATAATTTTTAGGTTTTTTTATTTTGGATATCATATTTTTACTACAGACATACTCCAGCGAATATATACATAAGGTAATCATGATTAAATTTTTGATTTCAAAACATTGTAACATAAATGACTAGGGTTGCCAGTTTGGCCTCCATTTTTATTATGAAATTTCAAATTATCATCGAAAGTTCCGAAGGAAGAATTTTTACTTTATGTAATCTCGAAATCTCTCACATTAAAAATAGTAAAACATACTATTGCTAATTTTTGGTATGAACTCAAAATTTCTTAATAAAATTGGAGGCCAAACTGGCAAACCTGCCTCGCAATTGGTGAAGAAAGAAATAATAGTTCCAAAATGTACCGATAGATGATTCTGTAATCATCAAACATGAAAACTTGCCGTTTCATATGAAAATAAACAAAGTATGGCCATAGTACACTGTAAAAAAACCACTGTAGATTTGCCGGAACAAACTCGATCACAGTGAATGTGCTGTATCTTTCTTTGGTTTCCTGACTATATTAACATGGAAAATACAGCTGCAGGTTTTGCATTAACATGGAAAACTGCTGGCGTCCAAGTTGCCAGCACATTGTGCTGTTAATTTTACGCAACTACTGTATTTTCCATGTTAATATAGTCAGGAAACCAAAGAAAGATACAGCAAATTCACTGTGATCGAGTTTGTGCGCGAGATGAACAGTACTTTGTACTGTAAAAATGTCGTTTTTTTAACAGTGTAGTCTGTGGACATACAAAGCCCATTTACAAATCTGCAAGCTGGTTAAAATTGCAGAATAGGGAAAACGGAAAATTTGTTCCCACAATAACTAGCATTCCTTTATTATGTCAAATGAAAAAAAATTAAGACGTCTGTATAAAATGGTGCAGTAAATGCTACTAATATATTAAAAAAAAAGAGAAATTTTCAAAAGGAAAATTGATTGCATTACACCAAGGATATTTTATTTACTTTTAAAATGAAACGCTTGTATTTAATAAAGAAAGCCAATTTACGTTAAATTTGGAATAAAAATCATGTCATAGGACGTTTAGATCAAACCTCTTTTCGCTATTCAAATATCTCACTGAATGAAAGGTTTCATTCAAAGAAGTAAAAATTATTCAAGGATTATAAGATGTATTAAAAGTGAAAAGAAAGAGATCATCTGAATTCCTCACGTGACTGCACTTCAAAAAGGAGGAATTTGGAAATGCTTAAGTGAAACCGAAAATGCTGAATATTACATAAGAGATTTTGAAAGCATTTCTGTAAACCATTAGAATTTTAATCCTTGGAATCATGAAAAGCTTTTTTAAAATCCGCGTGAGGAGAGGGAATGTCGTTGAATACGTTTAAAAAACTAAATTACTCTTATTTACTTCCATTCTAGTTGCGAATAAAATTTTATAGTTATATAAATATAGATTTATTATTTATAAAATATTGAGTTTTCATGATTAATATAAAATAAAAAGAAATGAGAATTTGTAAACGCAAACACCTGACTAGGTATTTTGAACGAATTTATCTTTCAATAACTAATAACTTCAATTAGCAAGATATTATACAAACAACGCATATTTTCTTTGTGTAACAGAGAAAACAAATTCAAATAACTGAACAAATAAATATAGTTTTTAATCAACTTCTAGCAAAAGGTTTATATGATATCGTTTATACAATACAAATAAAACATTTTGCAATTAAAATTACAAGATAATTGACACAATATAGATTAAACGATAATAAGAATACAATAGAAATTATATACCCAATGTGCTAAATCCATTGATAGAAAAAAGTTGGAGAAAAAATCTACAAACAGAAGGTAATAACATTTCAAAAAGAAAATGGCAACTTACATATCAAAATATAAATAATTCGCAAATATTTTGTGTGAATATAGTAAGCGATTAGTCAGAAATAACTATATTTAAATAGACCGATCAACTGCGACGTCACATATTAAAATATTGGAAAAATAAGAGTTTATAATTTTTGAAATCCAAATAAGAAAAATTCCACATCAATACCAATAGAAAAAAGTGTTATATCATATTGAATGTAAAAGATGAAAAAGTTATTAAAAAGAAATCCAATAAAAGAAATAAACCAAAAAATATTCACTTTACCAATACAACATATGAACTGGACCAAAAAGTGTCACGTATACATGGAATCATTATATATATATGTGTGTGTGTTTGTGTTTGTGTGTGTGTTACACCTACAGTGCAAAAATTAAGTAATGTGCAGATTTACTAAAACGATTAGTTAGAATATGGAAAATTGTTTTATTTCTCAAGTTACCTATGTAATGTGCAGATTAATAGTTAATCTGGTTCCAGAAGCATAAAAGATATTCGCTGGGTTGCCACTGGAGACTATTTTAAAATTCGATCTTGTACCACTTTCTCAAAACAAAAATCTTTCCAATACACTTTGACAACAAATGCAAAAGAAATATATATATATATATATATATATATATATATATATATATATATTAAATAATGGTGTAAATAGAATATAAAAATAGTCACCAGTGGTAGAACTGAAACTGCAAAACATTTTTATACGCTTAATCAATTACTAAAATAACTACTAAGTTGTACTAGGTAGTACTAATTGAAAAATATGCTGATGCTTTTTCTTCAATAACGTTATAAAAAATTTTATATAGTAATCAACATACTATAAATTCAATTTACCAACAGTTGTTGAAAAAATTACAGGTAAATGCAGGTTTTCCTCTCTTAGTGCAGATTCAGGAAAGAAAGATGAAACAAATTTTCGCACTTTAAGTATACGTAATACGTTAATGTGCAAATTACTTAGGTAAAGAACTGTAAATTTCTATTTCATAGATAACTATACACGTTAACGATACAAATCATATGATCTGCAGATTAACTAGGTAATGTGCACATTAACGAATTTCGTACTTCAACGGTAACGCACACACACACACACATACACACACACAAAATAATGGAAACACCTGTGAACAAAAGTGACATTTAAGAATGTGCTTTGTAAACATTAAAATATAATTCTAGCTACCAGTTTTTAAAAAATATAAACAGTATATATCATGATAGTATAAGATAACTTTCGTGAATTTGTATAATCTTGGATTTTTGTCAAACGTGTAAAATGTCAGACCTCAAAGACTTTCAAAGAGGCCAAATTGTAGGAACCCGACTAGCTGGAGCAACTGTGTCTGAAACATACCAGCTTTTAGGTGTGTGTAGAGGTACTGGTATCTAAAGTTATGACAGCATACGCACAACACGGCAAGGCAAGACAAGCTCAGCAAAGCAAAATAGTGTACAGAAGGAGAAGATGAGTGAATGAGACTGACGAGTATTGAAGCAGATTGTAATGTCTAAAAAGAAAACAACTGCAGCCAAAGTGACCGCAGAGCTCAATCAGCATTCTGGATTCTCCAGTGTCAATAATTACAGTTAGGAGGCAGCTTCATAAACAGAACATTTATGGCAGAACAGCATTTCCCAAGCCACTTGTCACAACTGTTAATGCCAAACATTGTCTACGGTGGTGCCACAACAATAAAACCTTGTCGATTGATAAGTGGAAGACAGTTATATAGTCAGACGAATTGTCTTTCACACTTTTCCCCACAACAGGACGACCCCCAGAGGGATACCTTCTTTAGGTATTCACGGGCTTCGCAACCCCGGGTTCCTGAGCGATCTTTCTCTTTTCTTTTTCCTCTTATTTCTCTTGCCTTTCTTTCCTCTTTGTTTCACTCTCATTGTGGTTTCCTCTTAGGAGGTGAGGGCAATTCTGCATGAGCCGATGTCATCCTGTATATCGACTCATGGAAAATTGTAAACCACCCACGTGTTTGCCGTGCGTGGCGACCCGTGTCCCTGGAAAGGGGGAACCTGGCAGTTGAGTAACCAACACACTGCTTTGGCCTCTGCTTCAGGTAGACGGAAGGTGCATATTGGTCCCGTATGCATCAATCGGCTGGTCAGCTGACTTGTCACTGGCTGGGGATCAAGTGAGCGAGTACTTACTAGCCATCTCGTTAAAGGTGGAGACTGGCATAGGAGTGTCTTGTGACCGTATGGGCCCTGGTTAGCACTGGTGCACGAATGTGCATCCCCTTGTTGGGCTCGGTAGTGGGTGGTGCGACCGGGGTCTGAACTACTTTTTTTTTCAAATATGGATGGAAATACTAAAGTTCCTTCTACTTCTCTCCCATGTGGAGAGCAACAAGATGTACAGTCTTTATTTACTCGTTTTTTTGTTATTTAAACGCACGGATAGTCTCTCTGATAGTTCTTTAAAAAAAAACTTCACCATTTCTTATAGCAAAAACTTTCCAGTCTGTCTTGGGGGATGGTCATTCTTTAAAAAAATTACAATCTGGTGATTTACTGGTTGAGGTTTCTTCAGCCAGGCAGTCCGAACTTTTGTCAAATCCCAATACTATAAGTACTTTTTCTGCTTCTGTTAAAGCACATCATACTCTGAATACTTGCCGTGGTGTAATATCTGAACCAGATCATTTATTTTCCACAAAAGAAGAACTTCTATCTAATTTAAGCGATCAAAATATAATAGATGTTCGTCGTATCACTATCCGTAGAAATGGGCAAATTCTTCCTACAAAACACATCATTCTCACATTCAATAGCCATATTTTACCTACTAGAATTAAAGCCGGTTATCTAAACTGTCCAGTCAGACCTTATATACCTAATCCTCTCCGCTGTTTTAAATGCCAACGTTATGGCCATACTAATACAACCTGTCGTAGCAATGTTACCTGTGCACGTTGTGCAGAGGTCGGACATGATGGTAAAACTTGTAAAAAACCCGAACGCTGTGCAAACTGTAAGGGTGATCACACATCATATTCTCTCTCTTGTCCTAATTGGATCCGTGAAAAGGAAATTCTTGCTGTTAAAATAACCCAAAAAATCTCCTACCCTGAAGCTCGTAAACTTGTTGAAATCAGGACCCCATCTGTTGGGTCATCATACTCCAGTATACTCAAACAACAATCAAAATCCGTAAGGCACATAAGTACCCAGACCGACTGCTCTTTTCCACCAAATAATTCAAGTATTATACAATCAACTAGCACTTCAACTAAAGAAACCCGCGACGTGTCTCTTGGTAGTAAATGCTATGGTACCCCATTATTGGAACGTTGGCTACCATCCTCAGAACCAGTTACAATAGAATATCAACTTACTCAGCCACAGAAATCTCCAGTTGGATCCAAAAAGTCATCTAATCATCAGACTGAAACTAAGGCTTCTTCATCTCCAGTTCTATCATTACAGAAACCTAATTCTCCCCGAACATCATCAGTTAAATCAAAAATATCAACCGAACATAAGACTAAAAAAACGCCAGCTGCAGATAAAAGCAAATTAGTGAAACCTATTGTTTGTCCAACTCCGAAAGCAAATGAAAAAACTTTCGCGCAAAAAGAAAGAAAGAAACCTCCAACTCAAATCTCTTCACAGTGGAAAACTGTGAAGAGAAAAGGCAATAAATCATGTCTTAGCCCAGAAATCAGTAATATAAAAGATCACAAACAGCTCCTCAACTATGCAGAAGAGGCTATGGACTCTTGTAGCTATGACTCTGATAATGACGACAATAATACTGTTTTCGAAGTTATTAATCCTACGTGACTTTATATCATTTTAGGTAGCTTTCTTTACAAAAAAGCTACCTATTGCAGCCGTTCGGAGGAAAGCGATTTCAAAAAATTTTGGTATATTTTCATCGATCATGACCCCCAGACCCCGAAACCACCCTCCGTTCAAAATTGATATATATATATATATATATATCTGACCTATGTCACACTGTAACTCCCGTAATTATGAACCGATTTCGATGTAATTCGGTGTGTACATAGTACATGCCAATGTCTCGACCGAGTTCGTTGGCCAGCTTCATCCGCCGTTTTGTTTCAAAATGGCGGCCATTTAAAATTAAAAAAAATTTAAAACTTGAAATGTGGTACCAAAAAATTAAAAATTGAAAAATATTTTTTTCTTATGTATTTGACCTTTATACAAAGATTCCGGAGCAGTTTTTGTTTCGTCTATATCTTAAAAAATGGCTGAGTTATAGCATTTTGAATTTCTAGAGTGGCTGATATTTTGAAACATCCTGAATTTTGTCACGCGATAAAAGGCGTATTTATAAACCGATTTGGATGTAATTCGGTGTGTACATAGTACATACCAATCTCTCGACCGAGTTCGTTGGCCAGCTTCATCCGCCATTTTGTTTCAAAATGGCGGCCATTTAAAATTTTTTTTTAAAATTTTAAATTTGAAATGTGGTACCAAAAAATTGAAAATGGGAAAATATTTTTTTCTTATGTATTTGACCTTTATACAAAGATTCCGGAGCAGTTTTTGTTTCGTCTATATCTTAAAAAATGGCTGAGTTATAGCATTTTGAATTTCTAGCGTGGCTGATATTTTGAAACGTCCTGAATTTTGTCACACGATAAAAGGCGTATTTATAAACCGATTTGGATGTAATTCGGTGTGTACATAGTACATACCAATGTCTCGACCGGGTTCGTTGACCAGCTTCACCCGCCATCTTGTTTAAAAATGGCGGCCATTTAAATTTTTAAGAAAAATTTAAATTTGAAATGTGGTACCAAAAATTGAAAATTGAAAAAATATTTTCTTCTTATGTGTTTGACCTTGACAAAAAGATTCGGGAGCAGTTTTTGTTTCGTCTATATCTTAAGAAATGGCTGAGTTATAGCATTTTGAATTTCTAGCGTGGCTGACATTTTGAAACGTCCTGATTTTTCTCACGTAATAACAGGCGTATTTATGAACCGACTTGGATGTACCTTGGTGTGTACATAGTACATACAAATATCTCGACCGAGTTCGTTGGCCAGCTTCATCCGCCATCTTGTTTCAAAATGGCGGCCATTTAAAAAAATTAAAAAATAAAAAAATTTAAATGAGATACCAAAAAATTGGAAAATGAAAAAGATTTTTTTTGTATGTGTTTGACCTTAATACAAAGATTCCGGAACAGTTTTTCTTTCGTCTATATCTAAAAAAAAATGGCTGAGTAATAGCATTTTGAATTTCTGTTGTGGCTGACATTTTAAAACGACCTGATTTTTGTTACGCGATAACAGGCGTATTTATGAACCTATTTGGATGTAACTTGGTCTGTACATAGTACATACCAATGTCTCGACCGAGTTCGTTGGCCAGCTTCATTCGCCATCTTGTTTCAAAAGGGTTGCCATTTAAAAAAATTAAATTTAAAATTCAAAATGAGGTATTAAAAAATTGGAAAATGAAAAAGATTTTTTTTATGTGGTAGGCCTTGATACAAAGATTCCGGAGCAGTTTTTGTTTCTGAAAATTTGTTCTTTTGTTGATATCTTAAAAAATGGTTGATTTATAGCACTTTGAATTTCTAGCATGGCTAACATTTTGAAACGATCTTGTATTTGTCACGCGACAACACACGTATTCGCCTATTTCGATGTAAGAAGGCATGTGGATAGTATACATCAACACCTCGACCAAGTTCGCTGGCCATCTTGTTTAAAAATGGCGGCCATTAAATTAAAAAAATATATATATATTTAAAGTGAGGTGCAAAAAAATTAGAAATTGAAAAAGGTTTCTTTCTTAAGTATTTGACCTTGATATAATGATTCTGGAGTAATTTTTATTTTGTCTTTATCTTAAAAAAATGGCTCAGATTTACCAGTTTCAATTTCTATTGTGGGTGACATTTTGAAAAATCTGATTTTTTGCATGCGACAGCACTCCTATATATTAACCGATTCCGATGTGAGTGAGCATGTGCACAGCAATTACTAAGGTCTCGACCAAGTTCACTGCTTAGCCTCATCCACCATGTTGTCTTAAAATGACAGGCACTTTAAGAAATTGCCGAATTTGGCAGTCAAATATAAGTTACTTTAAAGAAAAGCAGCTTGGATAAAGCTGACTAATTTCGCGAAATTCTCATTCATTATATTGATAAAAATTAGTATTGAATCACCTATATTCGGTTTCCACTAAATTGAGCTTCGTGTGTTTGCATGATATAAGTTGGCTTTTTTAAAATAAGGATTATGAAAGCTACCTCTTCCTCCCGGCACTGGCGGAAGGACTTTTTAAATTTTGAATTCTAACTTTGTTTTTAAAGCAGTATTATATAACATTTTATGCTTTAATTTTTTTTTGACTAATTATAATTTTCATAACTTAGAGATTTTAGAATTTAGAATTTTTTAATTTAAATATTCTTGTCTTTTAACTATTTTTTGTCTTTTAAAACCTTGTGTATTGTCGCTTTCATTGCGTATTATTTTTAATTACTTGTATCATCACATTGCTTTCATCATTTTGTTTTGTTTTTTCACTTTTATATCTCTGACAATCTTTTAATGTAACTTTTAATTTTTAACTATGTTTTACTCCTTAACTTTTTCTTGGCGCAGCATGTCCCTATGAGGACTTTGTGCCATAAAATTCCAATCAACCAACCAACCAACCAACCACAACAGGACGGGTGCACGTTTGGAGGACACCAGCATAAGCATATGATCGTGATTGTCTCCTTCCAACTGACAAGCATTGAGGTGGATCTGCCATGGTATGGGCAGCTGTGTCGTGGTTTTCTGCTGGTGGCCCAATCGTAACCCTAAAAGAAAGGATCACTGGGTAGAAGTCTAGAGAAGTTTTAGCTGACTAGGTACATCTTACGATGCAAACTTTGTTCCCTGCAGGAGATGGAATTTTTCAGGATGATAATGCTCCTATTCATGCAGTGGGGCTTGTCCAGTCATGGTTTGATCAACACGTGGATGAAGTGGAACATCTATCTTGGCCTGCACAGCCCCCCAACCTCAATGTAATCAAACCATTATGGTCTATTTTAGAGCGTTCAATCCAGAATCGATATCCAGTGCTAGCATCTCTCCCGGAACTTTCACAATATCTCTATGAAGAATGGTACCATATTCCTCTAACCACTTTTCAGCACTTGTATGAATCAATTCCCAAAAGAATCCAAGCTGTATTGCATGACAAAGGCAGTCCTACACCATATTAGTAAAGGATTCCTGATAAATCTAGGGTGTTTCCATTATTTTGATAACCACCGTATATACATTTTTGTTAATAATTCTAGAATAGTAACTAAAATTTAAATAAATTTTTGTTTAATACAAATAACACTTTCCAAATCAAAACATCTTAATATACGAGTTGCGCGAGAAGTTTGCCGCTTTCTAATTTACTGAAACCGAGAATTATTTCCGGCAAATAATTTAAAGTTATGGAGGTAACATTCAAAGCACGAAATATAGTTAAAATTATTTCATAGTTCTTGGAACTCATTACTTTAATCTATAAATATACTTTGAAGGAAATAAAAAAATATTATTAGAGCTAAAGGTGTTTTTATTCTAAACAAAAAAAAAAATTGTTTTTAACTAAAAATCACTATCCTATTGCTAAGAAAATTTTTGTATCTGAAAAATTAAACGGTAGCACTTAGGTTTATCAACGTAAGATTTTAAAAGTTTTATTTAAGATAAATTTTTGATAGCTTTTAATAGTTTGAAATATAGATTTTAAGAATTTAATCTTTACTGATAAAGAAAAATGTACAAAAAAAAAAAAAAAAAAAAAAAAAAAATAGAAAAAATAAAATAAATTACTCTCTAATCTTCAAAGCATTTCTTGCTGTCTTTTTATTAAATCTTTTCTTTCTTGTTCGTAAAATTGTAATATTTAAAAGATATATACAGAGGATTTCAGAATTATATGTCAGAAATGCACAGGACGGTAGAGGGGACCTTAGTAAGCAGATTTCGTATAGGAATGTGGGTTCGGAAATGCAACTTTGAGGCAATACAGGGCGCTGTTGAGTTCGACGAATGAAAGCGCATCGCTGACTTGAATCGTTATTATCGTCATTTTCCGCCTGGATTTCGGGTAACATGGATCGTTACAACAATGTGGAGCTTACCGACATGCATTTCATGCATGTGGCTGTGCAAGGAAATGGCTCCACCCGACGCACGTCCCACAGTTCTCGAGCTTTTCGAAGGACATTCCTCTACTGTGCATAATATTGCCTTTTCCACTGCAGGAATTCTGCGATATCTTCCAGTGTCCGCATTACGCCTCAAGGCATAAAATGATCCACTCGCGCACAACTTCCCAATGAAGACATTCAAATGTTCGGCGGTATGCAGATTTCTACTCGGAAATCGTTCCATGTGCATCCTTTGAACAGCTGCTTCATTTTCTTGTGCACCCTGATACATGAAATTCTTGTCGACAGGCTGCGCATTTGTGTAACGATGCATGTTACTCGAAATCCGTGCGGAGAATGACTATTCAAGCCAGCGAAATGCTTTTATTCACTGAACAGCGCCCTCTACCGCCTGCTACGCTGCTTCTCCGCACCCACATTCGTATACGAAATCTGCTTACTAAGTTCCTCTCTACCTGCCTTTTCATTTCTGACGCATAATTTAGAAACACCCTGTATATTTATGAGTATTTTTCACTTTATTCTGATTTTAATAGTAAACATATTTTTGGAATATAATTCTGGGTAAAAAGTAAATTTTAACATTTGTTTAATATTAATAATATTTTCAAAATGAAGCCAGTGAATTTATTTTTATGAAATGGTTGCTGCTTTCTGATTTCCTGAAGAAGGGTTATTTCCGTCGGATTATTGGAAGTAAAATACTTTATTGAAGTAGCACTGAAATGGAAGTAGTTAAAATCATTTGATAGCTTTTGGAACTTATAACGAAATCTCTACATACACTTCAAAGTAAAAATCATTTATCTTATTAGAAATTATTCTTTCATTGTTTCATCTATAAATTTATTTTTAGATATGAAATCCTATCTGTACAGGAAACTAGGTGAATCTATGATGGGATTCCTAGTTGTAATGCAACTTAACTCCCTGTTCATTTAGTAATTGTGTAACACATTTTAGAGGAGCCATAAGTAAATAGACTAACCATATTACTATAAATGTACTATAAAAAAATAAAAAAGATAGGTGTAAAAATAAAAGTTATTAACTCATAGAGATAAAAGACAAAGCTATTAAGAGTTTAGAAAAAGTCAATAAATTTGACAATCACATCTTACTCCAGACCTTTAAGTTAGATAGATATTATAATTGAAAAATATTGTTGCGCAAAGATGATAAGAGACGTACTTTCAAATTTCTTCCTATTTTCAAAGCCGAACTGATCAATCAAATACGCAATCAAATACGATAGGCGTAATGCTCTTATTAGGGAATATCCCCAACTGTCAATTCTGGATTTTGACGAGAAGGGTACCGTTCGAAAGCTTTTGACACAAGGTTCAAGGAACTATACTAACGAATCCAATAGTTCATGAAATATTCGCATTTGGAAATAGCAAAAAGAAAAGAAAAGAAGAAAAGATTTAAAAACTTTTTTATGAAATATTGGGCAATAAATACAATTTTGGAGTACAGTATAATTAGTAACACGAACTAGCTCCTCGCCTGATCCTATGGGATGGAAAGAAGGCATGGTCGGGGTCTTGGTGGAAAGTTCCAGGAGTGGATCCAGACAGCTGATTTACTGTCAAACAATAATGCCCTTCATCGTTTGTGCTTGATGTTGAAAATACTTGTGTTTTCAATACTTTTAGATAGGAAATATCTATCATGATTAATTATGACAAGATTCCTGCATTTGTTAGCGTTTGAAGGAATCTCGTGTCTTTTTCATATTTTTATTTCTCTTCTTGCGAAAGATAAAAGGACTCATATCTCATGAACTATTGGATTCGGGAGTGTAGTCCCTGTATATTTCTTGATCCTTGTGACAAGAGCTTTCGAACGATACCATTCTCGCCAAAATCCAGAGCTGCCAGTTGAGAATGTTCTCCAGTTAGAATCAGCCATTAACGAAACATAGTAAAAGTTCCACTCGGTTATTGTTTGTGATTGGTTTTGTTATACTGTCAAACAACAACTTGCTATTGATGATGCTAGACCAAAAAATAATTGCTAAACGTACCGAAAAAATATCTTGCATGATGTTTTGTTTCCTTACTCCAAAAGTAATTTGGAAATGATTCTCCAGCACGATTATCTTTCAGCACACAGAACATGAAATGCACAGCAATAGTGTAAGTCACATCTGAAAGACTTCAGAAGAGGAAAACAGTATGCCCCCTCTCTAGCTGTATCTAGTTCGGTTTTTAGATATAAACAACGTGGATTATGGTGTTTAGTTTCCTTACTCTAAAAGTAAATTGGAAATGATTCTCCAGCACAATTATCTTTCAGCACACAGAACAAGAAATGCACAGTAATAGTGTAAGTCACATCTGTAAGACTTCAGAAGAGAAAAACGTATGGCCCCTCTCTAGCTATATCTAGTTAATTTTTTAGATATTAACAAAGTAGATTATGGTGTGTTGTTTTCTTACTCCAAAAGTAATTTGGAAATGATTCTCCAGTACGATTATTTTTCAGCTCACAGAACGAGAAATGCACAGCAATTGTGTAAGTCACATCTGAAAGACTTCAGGAGCCCTACCACGATGAGATCGTATCGTATCCGAGACGTAAAAATCTCGATATCGGAGTTGCATGTTTCCGACAAAACAAATCCGACACTCACTGTATGTGCTACCATGATATCATCGGCAAAGCGTGTCGGATTTGAAGCTGAGAAATTAAACTTTCAGCGAAATCGGATTCTGGTTGACCATTCACAGACAAGCAAAAATTTTTGTTCTCGCTGAAATTCTGCTATTTCATAATTAGTTATTGCATGTTCTGATTTCCTCAACTCCTGTTGTACATGCGTATGATGATTTGATGATTTTAAAGTATGTTGTTAGAGTAAAACCCTATTTATTCCGGAGGAAATGTTTTCTTCAAATAGACCTTAGTTTCTGAGAAATTCGGGGTCAAATTTCATCATACGTTTCAAATATCCATTGCTTTAGCGTCTTACATGTAATTTTTGTGGCGTCGAGGTAAACTGCCCGTTAGCTGTACCTCAGGCGGCGGGTTCGATCCCTGCTTGTACCTTTTATCTTTTTTAAATAAATTTCAGATTTTTGACACGTTACAAATTTTACGTTGAATTATAAATTCAGAAGCTTTGAATTTTTTGATATTTTCCTAATAAATTACATTGAAAGAAAATGAATATTTATTTTTTTCCGCAATTTCTAAACTAATATTTCTATTGATGGAAATCTAAACTAATTTATGTCTAGATTTTTTTTTTTAAATTTATTATTCAGCTTTTTATATTTTAAGCACAGATCTATTTTTTTTCTTTTTCTTTTTCTTTATCTTTATTTATTTTTTTTTTATCTTTTTCTTTTTTAAGTACAACTTATACAAAAAAAATTTCAAGTCGAATCTGCAGATTCAACATTAAAAACATTTTGTATAAGATATACAAAAAAATTAGGAATTTCCATTTAAAATTCCATAAAATAAAAAAAATAAAAGTGTTATTTTAGATCTGCGCTTAAAATATAAAAGGGTAAATAATAATAAATTATAAAAAAAATTCTCGACATAAATTAGTTTAGATTTTGGTCAATAGAAATACTAGTTTAAAAATTAGAAAAAAAAAATATAAATATTCATAAAAAAATTCGAAAACGAAAATGTAATGTATTAGGAAAATATAAAAACATTCAAAGCTGCCGAATTAAAATTCCAGCATAAAACTTGTAACGTGTCAAACATACAAAATTAATTTAAAAGGAACCATGTGGATTTGAACCCGCCGCCTGCGGTATAGCGAACGTTCACGTTACCTGGACGTCAAGAAGACTACATGTAAAACTCCAAGCTAATGGGAATTTGATACTTGTATTGAACTTTCCAGCATTTTCAAAGGACGTTTATTATTAGTGTTTAAAATTAGTTTCAAAGCCTATAATATTTCTCCAGTTATATTTAAGCAGAATTCCCTGAATGTTTCGAGTATTTATACTTATATTTATTTAACAAGGATTTATAAGAATTGTATTTTAATAACATTTAAAAGTCTAGAATGATGCATTTCTTATGAAAGTTATTAAATATTTCTTGGATAAGGTGTTAATATTTTATTTTATTTTTTTCAAATAAGTGGTTGAAAATGGAAAACTTATTTTTATTTTTCATTTTCTAAAAAACTACCGCTCATATCATTTTGAGCTTTTGGCAGTTGCAATTCTGAACATTTTACAATCGTTTTAAAAAAAAGATTATCCAAACATGTTAATTAGGCGTGTGTCGATGGCATTTTAAATAAAAAGCGAAAGCAATATATTTCGCTTTAAAATCTCTTTCTAAAGACTCACTTCCGATATCTGTTTCATTCTCACTGCCTTCTATGCGGTCGGAAGATTTTCACGGTATTCCGATAACAGTTATCCGAGGGAAGGCGTTCTCGATGGCATCGTAGTAGCATTTATCCCAGAGACATCGGAATGCAACGTCACATCGGAAAATTTGGAAGATTTTCCGAGAAAGAGGACATTCCGATGGTTTCGTAGTAGAGCCCCAGAAGAGAAAAGAAATATGGCGCTTCTAAAGCTATATTTAGTTAATTTTTTAGATATAAACAAAGTGGATTATGGTGTTTTGTTTCCTTACTCCAAAAGAAATTTGGAAATGATTCTTCAGCACTATTATTTTTTGCCACTTAGAACAAGAGATGCGCAGCAATAGTGTAAGTCACATCTGATAGATTTCGGAAGAGAAAAAAATATGACCACTCTCTAGATATATCTAGTTAGTTTTCTAGATATAAACAAAGTGGATTATTCTGGATGATCAAAGTACAGAGAAAAAAATTTCTTCTAATCCTCTTATAGACATTTATTTGACATTTTCTAGGAGGAATTGGCCAAAATATCAAGAAATGAGTTGCGGACAATTGCTTAACCCATTTATGCCTGAATTTGTGTTTTCTCAAATATGTTGGTAAAAGCATTTAAATGTTGCAAAATGAACTGGAAAAATAATTTAAAAAAATTACGCTAAAATATTTTTGTATTTATTTGATAAAATGTAAAAGTGCTAAATATGGGAATATCCATATGTGGAAAAATGCATAATTGCATGTTTTGTCTAAATTTATATAAATAACGCTTTTAAATTGTATATTACATACTATAATTAGTATTTTTATGAACTATTAAAACTATATTTATTTCTTACAGAGACTAATAACATTATAAGTATTATTAATAATAAATTAATAATAATCGTATTTGAGGCTAAAAAACAATTTATTTCAAAATCATCTTGAAAAGGACTTTACATAAATAACTGTCCCCTAAATGGATAATAGAAATATGTGCTCATTTGCGCCTAACGCCCTATACGTTTAAAACATGCATAAAAAATAGGCTTGAACATATAATTTCGCAATTTAAAAAGATGCGTTTTTCAAAGAAGTCTACAAGCTAAGATTATGACTTATTTATTTGGATCCTTGATACAAAAAATACAAATAAACTTACTTTTGAATTTCGCTATCTTGAAAAATGAAAAATTTATAAACACAGAAAAAAGGCCTTCATTTAAGCAAAGAAATATCAATCTTATCCTGTCATCCCTCGGTAATATATAAATACATTTATAGACAATTCATGCAATATTCATCTTGTAAAGAAGAAGAAAATTATAAAAATTTATTAAAATTCGAAACATTCCAAAAATGGGACGCTAGGCATAAATGGGTTAAAATTTTACCAAACGATTTCGCTACTACATAAAAGAGCAAGGTGGTTTTGAAACATATAGCGTTTTTGTAAGTTACAGTTCGATAATTTATCTATTTGCAATATGATTTTGATTTATGTAGTTATATATAGAATATAGGTTATCAATTGTTATGGCCGTATAAATTGTTATTTTTAAGAAAAAATATACATAAATCTTTAAAAGAAGATTAGAGATCTTCAATATTAACTAATAGACTCGCTGCCAATTATTCTGACATCCTAAAAAAATAAAGTAGTGTATTTAATGACATTTTAAAGAAAATAATATATATAATGAGATGCATAAAAGCGTAATGAACAGTTACAAATTCTTACGAAATTACAATCATTACAAAACTAGTCTAACAGATTAAGAGTATTTATTATGCAAAATATTAAACTTAATTTAAAGAAAATACATTTTCGTGTCATGCATGGCATTCTGGACTCAACCTTTTTCGTGGCAGGTAAATGTATTGTGGTGTGCTGAAATCCATTATAAAATTTTAGAATAGATGACAGATTTCCCCCACTTTATATATTTTCTTAACAATAAGTTCATTATCTTTGAAGGGCATATTTTAAAGATAAAATTAATTATCTAATGGCGTTAATATGTTGTTTTAATGCATTATCTCAAAAAGAAGGAAAATTACTATGTAACCAACAATCAATGAGGACGAAACACCATTAAAATCTTATCCATTATGCTAGAGTACATTTAATTAACGTTTTTTCATATGCGTGATATGTTATTAGACGTATCATCATATTAACCCGTTTTGCCGCCTAATTGCATTTGCCTTGCTTTATCCGTGAGATGAAAGTGTATTCTAAGTTTTTGTTGAGTTGATGTATGTCTAAATTAAAATTGTTTATTTATAGGTATTAAAGAGAAAACTTTGAAATATTTATGTGCTTCTTTTATCACAAATATTAAACTTATTTTAAAACTGCGTTTTTTGTGTAATTTGTTGATGAATCGAAAGTTTAAGAACTACAAATTTTCATTAAAAATAATGTCCATTTAAGAAAAAAAAAGTTGCAATTTTTGTTTTATTAACTGCTTTATATCACTAATCATTGCTTCGCATTTATTATGTGTATTTATTTTAAAGATACAGGTTGCTCTAGAGACCTTTACACCCTCATTAATTTCAGAAAAGTGACAGCTATAGTTATTAAGGCGCTGTTTAAATTAGTAGAAGAAAACCTATATTAAGAAAATAAGTTAAGTATGCTAAATGTGTTCCCCATTTAAATACATGCCGTATTTCATGATTCATTGTTTCCGATCGTACAGACATTTGGCATACTTATATTATTTTTTTTTAAATTAAAATAATTTGTACTTCGCTTACATGCATTTAGAAATATGCGTCTGTCTTAAAATTCCCAATCTCTGCATGTAAATAGTGGCATATTTAAGCTGGTGATTGATAAGAAAATGTACAATTCAGGTCTTCTAATAAAAGTATTTCCACACGTAAGACGTTGTTTCATACTAAATGGATGACGCTCTACAATTTTGAAATATACATTTTCACTGTTATTCGTACCATTTAGAAATATCAAAGTTAACTTCACAGTTTGTTATTAACTGCAGTTGTAAAGCTGCTATCAGATTTATCAACTTTTCGAGCAATTTTTGAGCCAACTCTTGATTTTCTCCAACTTTTCGCGAAATATTTTCACAACACCCAGTGTGATAGCAAACAGCAATATCCCCAACTTTTTATAAACAGCTCTAAAAAGTCTGCCCTAGCTGCGACTCCCCCCCCCCCCCTCAACTTTCAACATTTCAGCCAATCGGAGGTAAGCGATTGATACGAATAGGCGATAACTATTAACGGCTGGTACTAGTAGCACTGGTTTTCCTCCAACTTTAGCAACAACAATTGTAACCTTTTTCTCCTTTTGAACGGGAAAAAGTTGGGGTTAAAATCGGCTAAAAAGTTCGTTGCTCGAAAAGTTGGTGAATATGGTAGCACCTTTAGCAGGCTCTGATTATCGAATGGGCACGAGAAGCACGTGCTTCATTTAGAAAAATTTTAAAGGTCCCGAAATTGAGAAAACAAGGGGCCCCAAATTTTATGCTTAATTAATTCCATTCCAAGATTGTATCTAATTTCTTTTTAAATTATTAACTCCTTTATATATTATGCATTTTGAAAAGTATTTCGTAAAAATATCTTTTATAATAAATTAATTTTTCATATAATAGTTCAGTTTCAACCGCATGATCACAATTCCTCAGGTTGTCCAACAAACCAAAGTCGTCAATTTATCAGGCAATATTATTGTCCAACCAAACAAAATCGAGAACATAGAATAATATAATATTTGTAGTTATACTTATATGAATAATATTGAATAATATTTTATCATTGGTGAGTTTCCGGATATGTCGAATTCAGAAAACTCTTCTCGAATGAAAGGGGGCCCCGAAATGACATTGTGCTTCCCATAGCTTCAGAGGTTAATCGGCCCTGGTTGTGAGTGGAATCATTACGGAACGCATATCTACTTTATTTTACCTAGACAGCATGTTTATTACTGTAGCTGTTGCCGTTCTGACGTTCGAAGCGATTATATTAGAAAATATTTTAAAATTTTATCGCAATTACTTTTTTATTTAATTAAAATATACAGACTAGAAAAAATAAGAGATAAAATATAAAAACTCGTGTAACTTGGATGATTTTGCAGCTAAAAGCATGGAACTTGAGAACAAGATCTTTATTTTGACATGACTGACATTTTCCAAACGCAGACAATCCTGTTTCTGTCAAAAATAAATTTAAATAAAAATATAATAAAGCAATGAGTATAGTATAGTGTGATAAAAAAATTATTCTACGTTTTGAAAGCTTTCTAGAGATCCGTAGAGAACATGGGGCATTCTCACAATCTTTTGACTTTCGGGAATAAAAATCTGGTGAAATTAAACTTGATAAATTAATATTTTAATTTCATAGACGAATGCCTTAATGATTCAAAATAAAGAAAAAATGGTCAGCAGCGAAAATTTTTTTATTTAACCTTTTGATTACGGGGTTGGGACATATGTCGTCCCAGCGACTATTTCTTTATTCTACTCGCATCACTTTAAAAAAATAATCTCTGCTATACACTTATATTAGGATAATTTCAAGAGAAATCTACCACAAAGAAAAATTTTTGTAAATTGTGGTACGAGTTTTATAAAAATAGTCACCAGTCAAAGCCCGTAAGCAAAAGGTTAACTGAGGTTTAAGTTAAACTTGCGAGTTTAATTTTCCTTACCATTTTACCACTAAAACTTATTATTTTCTTCTAAATTTTTACTTATAATGAATTTGCATAGTACCCACAGGACATTCAAATAAGAAATAATAACAGAATAGTATTTTTAGTACAAAATTTTGGTATAACATTGTCTTAAAAGGGTGTTAAAAAAGGGTTGGTAAGGTAAAAAAGGGGAACAGTATAGGAGAAAAGGGACGAAATGGGAAAAAAAGGGACGGTAAGGAAAATTACCACCTATTTTAGGCAAATCATATTAAGACTAAGTGGTAGCCACAATGTTCATTGATTTTTAGAAACAGTTATTTACATTGGATTAAATAAATAAAAAAAATTAATTTACCTCGAAAAGTGCAGAAATAAACCTTTGGGATGGTACGACTACCAATAAAGCTACGATGTCTGAAATTGGTATTTAAATGCTGATTTAAATTCTGCAGTAAATTTCCCGTCAAAGAATTTTAGACATTTTTAGGTAACTTTCATTATAAAAAGCTACCTATTGCAGCCGTTCGGAGGAAATCAATTTCAAAAAATTTTGGTATATTTTCATCGATAATGACCCCCAGACCCCGAAACCACCCTCCGTTCAAAAGTTGATGTATATATAGTCAAATAATCAACTGTAGGCCCACATGTTAAAATAGTCCTAACTCTATTTTACCATCCAGACATGTTGCAGTTATGCTTCCTAGTATGTAATTTAGGTATTTTGCTCTATTAATTTTTAATATCCTGTGTGAGGTGTATCTTTTTTTGATCTCTTGGATTTTTATTATCTATTTTCTGTTATTTTTGCATTATAAGGAGCTAAATTTTGTCATTTGAGGCTTAATGCTGACAAAATTGGATGAAATATCGCATCTTCTATGAATGAACTCACAAGATCCTCTGAGGATTCTGTGAGTTATTCATAGTTTCTTATTTTACATACTGGTTTCCTATGTTCATTTCTAATTCATCTTTAGAACTTTACCAATTTATTCATATATTTGTGATTTAAATTTTATTATACATATATATATATATATATATATATATATATATCTGATCTTTGTCACACTGTAACTCTCTTTGTCCACTGTAACCGATTTGGATGTAACTTCGTGTATATTTAGTGCATACCAATGTCTCGACCGAGTTCGTTGGCCAGCTTCAATTGCCATCTTGTTTCAAAATGGCGGCCTTTTAAATTTTTTAAAAAAATTTAAAAGTTGAAATGTGGTACCAAAAAACTGAAAATTGAAAAATATTTCTTTCTTATATGTTTGACATTGATACAAAGATTCCGGAGCAGTTTTGTTTCGTCTATATCTTAAAAAAGGGCTGAGTTATAGCACTTTGAATTTCTAGCGTGGCTGACATTTTGAAACGACCTGAATTTTGTCACGCGATAACAGGCATATTTATGAACCGATTTGGATATACCTTGTGTATACATAATACGTACCAATGTCTCGACCGAGTTCGTTCGCCAGCCTCATCCGCCATCTTGTTTCAAAATGGCGGCCATTTAATTTTTTTTAAAATTTAACATTTAAAATGAAGTACCAAAAAATTGGAAAATGAATAAGATTTTTTTTGTATGTGTTTGACCTTAACACAAAGATTTCAGAACAGCTTTTGTTTCGTCAATATCTAAAAAAATGGCTGAGTTATAGCATTTTGAATTTCTATTGTGGCTGACATTTTAAAACGACCTGATTTTTGTCACGCGATAACATGCGTATTTATGAACCGATTTGGATGTAACTTGGTGTGTACATAGTACATACCAATGTCTCGACCGAGTTCGTTCACCAGCTTCATTCGCCATCTTGTTTCAAAAGAGCTGCCATTAAAAAAAAATTTTTTTTTTGAATTTAAAATGAGTTATCAAAAATTGAAAAATGAAATTTTTTTTATGTGTTTGACCTTGATACAAGGATTCTGGAGCAGTTTTTGTTTCGTCTATATCTTAAAAAATGGTTAAGTTATAGCACTTTGAATTTCTAGCATGGCTGACATTTTGAAACGATCTGATATTTATCACGCGATAACACGCGTATTTATTAACCTATTTCGATGTAAGAAGGCATGTGGATAGTATATCGTAATGTCTCGACCAAGTTCGCTGTCCAACTTCATCAGCCATCTTGTTTCAAAATGGAGGTCATTAAATTAAATAAAAAATTATATTTAAAGTGAGGGGCAAAAGAATTAGAAATTGAAAAAGGTTCCTTTCTTAAGTATTTGACCATGATATAAGGATTTCGGAGCATTTTTTGTTTTGTCTTTATCTTAAAAAATGGCTCAGATATAGCAGTTTCAATTTCTAATGTGGGTGACATTTTGAAAAATCTGATTTTCTGCCTGCGACAGCACTTGTATATAGCAACCGATTCCGATGTGAGTGAGCATGTGCACAGGAATTACTAAGGTCTCGACCAAGTTCACTCGTTAGCCTCATCCACCATGTTGTCTTAAAATGGCAGGAACTTCAAGATATCGCCGAATTTGGCAACCAAATATAAGTTACTTTAAATAAAAACAGCTTGGATAAAGCTGCCTAATTTCGCGAAATTCTCATTCATAATGATTTAGTATTGATAAAAATTAGTACTGAATCTCTTATAATCGTTTTCTACTAAATTGAGCTTCGTGTGTTTGAATAATATAAGCTTGCTTTTAAAAAATAAGGAATATGAAAGCTATCTCTTCCTCTTGGCACTGGCCGGAAGGACTTTTTCTATAGTATACGTCTGCATGAGAAAAAACTTGAAAAAAATTCTGTGGCTGCATCTGAAATGATTTTATGTATAATTTTAGAAGAGGGATGGTAAGGAATCTAAAACCCAGGGACAGAGTTTAAAAAATAATAACAACCCTAAAAATGTGTGCAGGTTAATTTTTTGCTATATATTTATATGAAAATATAGTTCCAGTTTCGGAAGAAAATTACATCGAATTATTTTTATTGAAACAATTTTATACAGACAGCTCCAAACTTAAAAGTCAGCATCAGGGACACGGAACGGTGTACGAGTTTTCCTGGTATTTGGACCCTTAACGTCGTCCAAAGCTTATTTATCTCGTTAATATTGTTATGAAATCATGCAATGGAATGTTCCCCAGTATATGAAATAAAAAAAGCACAAGAACATATACTACAATAAAAATTATTATTCAGGGACATAAAAGTCAAAAGATTGTGAGAATGCCCCAAATGTATACTCTGTGTGTGGGCATCCCTGACCGAAATGTAAGCTTTACCGCTTTAAAAGATTACTGTCTTCCTTCCATTCTTCCAATTAAGTGTCATTTGTTACAATCCATCAAATCTTATATCTGCCAAAGGCAAAAATATTATCAAATTTGTGAATTCCGTGTAGCACAGGTGAATGTCATTGGGCTACGTGCTAACGTTGATCACTAGTTACAAACCCACTAGGATTCACTGATTTTCACAATGGGTCTCATGCATTTTAAAATCGTCGCCAGTGCAAAAGTGATGTGGTTTCGAGTTCTCACAACTTTTTAAATACTTAGTGAAATTACATAAAACTTTTTAATATATTAAAGCCATATTCAAGGCTTTATAAAATATAAAAATAAACAGTTATAATATAATAAAAAATATAGTTAAGTGAATATTGCAAATGTTTTTACATGGTATGTCACGATCCGTAACATAACCTACCTTAAAACTGACATATAAATATAAAACGTATCTTAAAATGATCTCTAAACAATATTTTATAGAATGAATTAATAATACTTAGATTTTTAAACATTTTCCTTATTTTTTAATGACTAATTAACTATATTTTTTTTATTTCAATTTTTCAAATGGCTTGTGTGAAAAGATTTATATGAGGACTTCAGAAGCCAAGTGGTACAAGTGACAAAATTTCGATTTGGAGTAAATTGAGTTCAAAGATAATTGACATTAAGTTGAACATCAATAATAATTGACTGAATTGAAGTAGGAAACTGCTGCTTGTGTCACAGTGGTCTTTGAACTCTTATTTCCAAAAATGTGAAAAAAGTAGAGTGCAATTTTCTTTAAATTTCTAATTAATCAGTATTGATCATCATTTGGCAAAAGTGGTTGAACTCTAAAAAACAACACATAATTAGAAAATCACTTATATTTCTTTACCTGAAATAAAAAAGCATATTTCCATGTCGTCTGTGCACTTAGTTCATTTTTTTTTTCAATTTTGCCCTTATACCTCTTGGCTTCTGGGGTCCTCATATATCATTAATTCATTCCATTAAGTATTGCTTAGAGATCGTTTTATGTTCACATGTCAATTCTAAATTAAATTATTTTACGGAACGTGACATATCAGGCGAAAAAAATTGCAATATTAAATTAACTGTATTTTTATTATATTATATTATAAGATTTTATTTTTTATTTTTCTGAAATCCTGAAGTACGTTTTAAATATATTACAAAGTTTTATTTAATTCCAATAAGTATTTAAAAAAAATTAGGAGAACTCGAAACCACATCACTTTTCCACTGACGACGTAGATTTCAAATGGTATGGGACCCCTTTAATACAATTAAAGTGCATTTATATAATTGTTCCTTTAATATTTCTTATAAATCTATACAAATCTTATGGTTCCACTATTTTCTAAAACAGCATACAATACGCATAAGAAGTGACTGAATGAAGTGTTGAAAGTGAAAATATACTACTTACTCCAACAATCTGAAAATGGCTGTAACAAAATATTCTAGGAGGCATATTCTGAGTTAAGAACTCTAATGAACCGTTCCAGCTGGCCCCCCAAACATTTTATAGAATTAGATTTTGGTGATTTGAGAATATTTCATATTTATTGCGCTTATGTTTGAACGGATAAAACTATAATTGTGAAGCATGTGTCTACTTATAGTAAAACGATTATGCGCTATCTTTTAAGAGTGAGGGCGCTCCAAGTGTTAGTAAATTATCGAATCTAACTCGAAAACTATCTGAGACATAGAAAAGTGTCAATTATAAAAATGTAGCGCAGCCTTAGAAATGTTGAAATATAAATGTTTCGATATCAGATAATGATATTAAATAAACATTTTAATATTTTTTTTTTTATTAATAGTTTCTTTTCAGCGTAAGAAATTTATTAATGAAACGTGTTTTGTATGGGTAACAATTAATATACTATATATACTAAATAAATATTTTCTCAGTTTTTTTCATTTGCAGTTAAAAAAATCACATAAAAAATTTAAATAAAAATAGAATCTTAAAAATAAAAATTCCGACGAGAGAAAATTATTTTTCGGACAATGTATAACTTTGCACTGGAAAATATTCATGATATTTAATATAAGGAAAACTTAATAACTATGTAAAAAGCTTAAATTTGATTAAAATTTTCTTATTTTGATCCAAACAGTGCCTATGAGATCTTTAAAGAGAAATATAATTACCCTTTTTACTATATCCAAATTAATAAATAGTAAAAAAAAAAGTTGAGGAAGACATGATTTGGATAAAGAAAGCTTAAACAATTCTATATGGAATGTAATTATACAAAACAGAGAAAGAACTTATGCATTGCAGAACAAAGGCACCAAACACTTAAATGTGTTATTGGAATTTTTTCCAATTTCTTACTATTTCATTAGTCTGGTCTTTCATGAAAATATACATTGCAAATGCAGATAAAAAGATCCACATCGAAAAGAAATAAAAAAAGCAATAGAATTAGGGTGATTAAGAGCTTCATTAAAATACATAAATGAAGGCAAAAATGTATCAAATAAAATAATAAACTTTCTCACTCAAAAAATAGAAGAAAAAACTTACTTGTTGTAACAAAGAAGGTTTGAACGACATTTCGAATTTCACTTTTCTTTTACGCAAAAGTATTGCATATTTTGGTTCTTTGTCTTACACATATATTTGATGAATGGTTGGCCTCTATACATGTAGATTGAGAGAAAAATGCGATGCTTATATCTCCTTTTTAAATGAACACAACTCAACGAATTTTTAGTACCTTTATGATAGGCATAGATTGTCATTTAATTTTGGCACTATGTTAGCAAATTTGGAACTATTAACATGCATGAGATTGAAGAAATTTTCGGGATTGACACATCCTACTAGTTTTACAATCAAGTTGGAAGAATGTAAAAACATAACTTGAATTGCTTTAGAATGACTAAACTTATATGATATATTTGAGGCAAATCAAAAATACCTCACAGTCTGTTTTTTTTAAAAATAAGTTTAATGATAAATTCTTTTGTAAGTATTTACAATTTGTTCAAGAAATATGTTAAATATTTGCTCATAAATTTAGAATTTAATAAAAACTTATTATTAAAGAAGACTAATGTTAAAACCTCCAAGTTTGCCTTCGTTTAATTAATAGAGTATTAAAAGAAAATTTTCTACAATAATTAAAGTACATTTTAAATATGTAATTCATATAATGCGATGTAATTTTTATTTTTGACGTTCTGTTTTCACTGTAGACAGGCGATAAATCAGCGACATTTAATTCCATTGTGCATCATTTGGCGACGTTCTAAGATTGTCGGTGAAACAATTTTTAAGGGGTCTATCATGCGGAAGAATCAACAGATTTTTCAACTGTAAAAGTGCATTAAAATCTTAAAGGGAAATAAACGTTTGCTTTGGACAAAATATTTGTTCATGCTTTAGAAATACATACTTTATCAATATCCAAAAGCATCGAAGAATATGATTAAATACACGCATGTAGGAAATACAACTTTTAAAATGCATGTAATTTTAGAAATAAAATTAAAATCCCATAAGTTGTTTTAGAATGAAGATGGAAAACAGAAGTATGTGTTGTAAATAAAATACATACTAGAATGTTCATCGAAATCTTTTCAATTTATTTATTTAAATAACATGCATAAAATGAACGAGTTGCACATACATCGAATTAATGTAAATTTTCATACTAAATAAAATCAACGTGGTATAGTAACATGAACAATATCAAGTGAAATTAAACTTTTACCTAACAGTGTGTCATATATATTAAACAAGAAAGCCAGTTTGGGTGTCGGAACAATATCGAAATCGGCTGGAAATATTTTCACGAAACTTGCCTCCTTAACTACATGGAGCACGAGATATACCAATTCGAGCAGAAAAAATTGATCTAGCTTGGTCCTGGTTTAGAGAAACTGCGTTTCGACAGGTTAAAACTAACTTAGTACTGAAAATTAGAGTATCTATCAAAAACGACTTTAACCCTCTAAATGCCATGGTAAAATGTATTTTAAAAATTACGTAATTCAGAGAATTTGAACTATACCAGAACATTTCAATAATTAATTTTGTTTATTTAAAGACGGGATGTATGTTATTAAATAAAGAAAATATTGCTGTTCTGGTATGAATTTGGAATATCTGAATTAAAAAATCAACTAAATTGAAAACAGTAGTGGTAGCATATATAATACCATACGGACTAGAGTGTTAATGATGCTCACGAAACTTGCTTATTTTATCAAATCGAATATGGAAAATTATCTAGCAAGCTCCCCTATTCGAGAATTTGTTTTATATTGTTTCAGACTATTTTTATGAAATAATCATTATTCGAATACGAGAAAACGATTCAACTAGGCCTCGACTTTGGAAAAATTCGCTTTTATATGTTTGAACAATTTTGGTAATTAATCTTCAATAATGGGAATTCTCGCCAATAGTATTGGTCATTGATCAGCAGCACAATTAAGGAAGATATCGAAGACTGCTAAACAAATTTCAGGAAATATTTATGTACTAAATCGAGCAAAGGAAAAGCTATCCAGCTAGCTTAGCCCTAGAAAGCTCTACCTAGGTTCCGAATCCGGGAAAATTTGTTTCGCATGTTAGTAATATAATCCCAGCATTAAAAATGCTGATGTAAAATTTTTAAATCAAAAACAGTTCAAGTAATAATGACTTAGTAAAAAAACTAATGATTAACAACTGTTAATTAACAATAACTAATAATTAACAACTAATAACTAATGACTAATAGTATTAACTAATAATTAATAATTAATAAATATTAACAAATAATAACTAATAACTAATTACAAAGAATCCATAACCAATAACTACGTGTAATAAATACTTCTAAGTAGTAATTAGCTACCACTAACTACTACTATTACTACTAACAACTAATAACTACTAACTACT
This sequence comes from Maratus speciosus, assembly GCA_963932465.1. Lineage (NCBI taxonomy): Eukaryota > Metazoa > Arthropoda > Arachnida > Araneae > Salticidae > Maratus > Maratus speciosus. The sequence continues at coordinate 109,874,620 of OZ010789.1, read as the reverse complement.
AATTAATAATGCATGCTTAATAACTAATTAAATAGTGAACTAATTAAGGAATTTATTTAATTACAATTGCTAACTTGAATACGAATTTGTTTGATTAGAATAGTATGTAAACTTTTGGAAATTTATCAATATTGGTAAATTTTAGACGAAATTGCATAACATCCTTAAAAAAAAAAAAAAAAAAAAAAAAAAAAAAAAAGTCACACGATAGAAACAGTATACCACGGAGTGCCTTTAGCAAAGAACACTAGAAACACACATAAATAAAGGCAAAACATTCATTCTACGTTCATTTAATCGTATGTGCTTAATTGTTGTAAACATACATCATTGTACCGGGTGTCCCAAAAAGGACTGACTGATTTTAAAATTCAATAACTTGCAAACGGTGACAGATATTAAAAAAATTCTTGCAGGAGGGTTATGCATAAGGTCAAAAGTTTTATTACAGAGATTTTCAATTTTAGTTCGATTTACAAACAATAGATGGCGCTGTAAGCAATAGTCGCTAAATACAGGCTCGATTTTTGGTCCTTTATCTTGTTCCATGCAGAAAAAGGAGATGGAAATGTATTATCCGGGCCACGAAGTACCAAAAATCGAGCCTGAATTTAGCGTCTATTGATCACAGCGCCATCTATTGTTTGTAATTCAAACTAAAATTGAAAATCACTGTAAAAAAACTTTTGACCTTATGCATAACCCTCCTGCAAGAATTTTTTTAATATATGTCACCGTTTACAAGTTATTGAATTTTAAAATCAGTCAGTCCTTTTTAGGACACCCGCTATATTGTGTACGCTTAATTTTTTAAATGTATATCATTGCATGTTTTATACTTTTAAACATGTACAGTGTATAATCTTGAATTTTTTATTCTTTTATTGCTTTACACGGTGTTCTAATAACATTATATATCGGATTAAATGACAAATATCTAAATGCAAAATATTGTAAAAAGTCCGCGGCGTGTAAATCAAATTTTCGGTTTGATGGTAGCGTTAAACAAACTTTTCTTTTGCATCTTAAGTTGAAACATTTATTAAATTCTTGACTAATAAACAAAAGATGAACTATTTACATTGTAGTCAAAATTGTGGGTTCGTGACATTTTATCATCAGTTTTGAAAAAGGTTTCTGGGTATATATTATAAAGACAAGATTGTCTACAGTACAGACGTGCACAAATACTTGAGCTTATTGTTGAATAATATTTACAAAAAGATTTTAAAAGCTGGAAATTATCTAGAGTCTTCTTATTTATTCGGATAGAAATTTCTCACATATGGTACGGTGCGTTATGGGGCATTTTCACAATCTTTTGACTTTCGAGAATAAAACTCTGGTGAAATGAAACTTGCTAAAATAACATTTTAATCAGATAGACGAATGCCTTAATGATTCAAAATACATAAAAAATGGTCAGCAGCGAAAAATGTTTTATTTAACTGAGATTTAAATTAAACTTGCGAGTTTAATTTTCCTTACCATTTTATCACTATAACTTTCCATTTTCTTCTAAATTTTTACTTATAATGAATTTACATAGTAACCACAGGACATTCAAATAAGAAACAATAACAATGTAGTATTTTTAGTACAAAATTTTGGTGTAACATTGTCTTAAAGGGGTGTTAAAGAAGGGACAGAAGAAAAAAAAGGTGATGGTATAGAAAAAAAGGGACGGTAATGGAAAATTACCATTATTTTTAGGCAAATCATGTTAAGACTATGTGATAGCGACAATGTTCATTGATTTTTAGCAGCATTGGATTAAATTAAAAAAAATATGTACTTCGAAAAGTGCAGGAATAAACCTTGGGGACGGTAAGACTACCAATAAAGCCACTATTCTTGAAATTGATATTTAAATGCTGATTTAAATTCTGCAGTAAATTTCCTGTCAAAGAATTTTAGACATTCTTTCTCTAGCATACCTCTGCATGAGAAAAAACTTAAAAAAAATTCCGTGGCTGCATCTGAAGGGATTTTTTGTATAAGTTTAGCAACAGGGATGGTAAGGAATCTAAAACCCAGGGACAGCTTTAAAAAATAATATCAACCTTAAAAATGTGTGCAGGTTAATTTTTTTGCTACATATTTATATAAAACAATTGTCCCAATTTCGAAAAAAAAAATTACATCGAGTTGCTTTTATTGAAAAAAATTTATACAGACAGCTCCAAACTTAAAAATTAGCATCAGGGACACGGGACGGTATAGGTGTTTTCCTGGTATTTGGACCCCCAACACCGTCCAAAACTTATTTATCTCGTTAATATTGTTATGCAATCATGCGATGTGATGTTCCCCAGCTTATGAAATAAAAAATCTCCCAAGAGTATATACTAAAATAAAAATTATTATTCAGGGACTTAAAAGTCAGAAGATTGTGAGAATGGCCCTTATACTTCTCGCATTTTATTACTGTTCAGTGGATGCTCGTGTCGAGCTTCTGTCATTCTCTCTCCAGAAGTTTTTTTACTTCTCACGTCAACAAGATGCTAATTCCGTTGCACCCTTCTCTTGATCCAATAGACGTTGCTCTCTCCACAGAGACTTTAGGAACTGCCTCCCCAGCTTCCCACATTTCTAACACCACTCAATTTCGGGGGGGGGGGGGGTCTGTTTCGGCAGCTCAAACTGTAGAAAAGGGATATCACTAATAATTAGACTTGCAAAAATCTTACAGATTTTGTGGGACGGGAATAAACTAGGGAATTTTGGGGAATAAACCCGAAATTTTGGGGAATATTGAAAATTTTGCAGGAGTTTTGAAGGTAAACAGAACCAGTCCTCTTTCAATTTAAAATTTTTATTTTTCAGAAATTTAAGGCACTATTCTGAAAAGTTTAAGATAGATTTTTCATTATGAATTCACAAAACTTATGATTTTGTGCTCTAAGTTTGTTTAATTTATTAAAGTTCATTAGCTTTACAACAATGACGTCTGTGAATGTTCTTTAAAAATTAATGTTGCTTAATTTCTGTTAATTGGCATATCTACTATTTCATGTATACTCTATATTAATTTTCTAGCGAGTTGCATTGTATTTTTGCATTGATTTCTTTTAGTTTTCTTCTTCTTCTTCTTCTTCTTCTTTTTTTTTTTTTTTTTTTTTTTTTTTTTTTTTTTTTTTTACAATGGCTGATTCGTAGAACAAGGGTGATGTTTAGATTCAAGTCAGGGAAGATGACTGTCATCTGCCTCTATCACTTTTTACTTATTGACGATTAAAATATCACATAACTTATGTTATTTTAATTTATCTTGCTTAATATTTCTGCAACTTAAGCACGTATTTTGTTGGTTTTTATGTAAATTGAGGCTATTTTTTTAAATTTATCTTGCTTAATATTTCTGCAACTTAAGAACGTATTTTGTTGGTTTTTATGTAAATTGAAGCTATTTTTTATATTTACGTTATTAGTTTTGTTTATATTTGTAAAAGAACATTTTGTTTATATTGAAAAATATTGAAATCATTAAAAAAATTAAGAATAATAAATTAAAAATTTCCATGCCTAAAACTTTCTGAAAACTGGCGGGAATTCTTAAAATTTCCCTCTCAAAAAACCCGGTTTATTCGCGGGATTAAACCAGGTTTTGTTCACCCTTGCGACTCAACTAATAATCGGACCCATTACTGGATCTCAAAGGAGGAAACATGAAATTGTACTGATATTTCACCAAGGGGATATTTTGACCACAGCGAACATTTTAACCGAAGCTTTTTCCTCGCAGCGTGCAATACCGGGACATTTTTTGTTCAGAGTTCTTCTTTGCACGAGAAAAGAACATCTGTATTGATATCACTTAAAAAGTTACCGACGTAGGAAAATATTCTAGCAATGTTCCTGGTCCGGCTGGTCTCACGATGCTGGGCTTTTGCCAAGGTTATCTCCACGTAAAGAGAAATTTCCCATTTAAAAGGAAATCGTTACAATAATTTAAAATACATAGTGAAAAAAGTATAATAAAAAGTTAGTTCTAGTAATTTTTGTTAAAATTAATAATTTTAAGTTTAATGCTATTAAAATAACCTTATAATTCGCGCAAATTAAAAGTTAATCTATCTGTTAGAATTTAAATGGTTGAAGGTTCACTTTTTTTAATCTTTAAAGCTAATATTTTAAATGCACTGATGATGAATATCGTTTTTTTTATCAATTTATTAACCAAAGAAAATTTCTTACATCCATCTTCTTCAGATTAAATGTAGATTAATTACAGATTAAAAGAGAACCAAAAATCAATTACTCATACGCTATGAAAAGTCTAATCTATTCATTTTAACTGATACCATTATCGTTTAAGTTATTTCACATTTAAATAAAAAAATAAATTTTGCGCATTTGTTTTTATAACGGAAATTGTATACATTACATAAAAAAAAAATTATGTAACCATATTCAAAATTCATTTAGAATATTCAAGCTCATTAGGAAATTTTAGCGAACGCTTACTTGGTATAAATTTCTATTGAAAATTAGAAATAGTAATTTATAATGGAATATAAATTTGAATAAACTTGAAATACACATTCATTGTTCGTAGTGTAATATATTTTTTTCCATAAAATCAACTCATGATCAATTAATTTTCGTCTAAGTATGACATTTAAAGAGCAAAAGCTGACATTTCTTATTAAAATTAAAACTTATATAATTTAATTCACTTGCAACAATCATATAAAATTAATATTAAAATCATATAATTTTTTATTACTAGAGATACTTAAATAAAATTAGTTTTTGATACTTAAATTAGTGTTATAAAGTATTAAAAAAATTTATATGTCGAATAGTATCTTTCTGTGTTATTTAAATGACACATTGTTAATTTTGTTATTATTTTTAAAAATGTCTTTTGCTAAGGCATTGTCATTTAACCATAAACTGTTTTGAAAAAACAATGCTTATAATCAAATGTAAAAGTCAATAACGTTTTTTGCATTTTTTTAAAAACATGAGGTGGCTCTGCCCCCAGTAAACTACGCTCGCCAACCCTCGTTTAGACTTCGCAGCCTCTGAATACCTGGTAATGTATCCTGTTTTAAAAAGATTACCGGATTACGCATAATTGAATGTTGTTATCAGGAGCGGAGACTATCTTCTGTAATCGGGTCGCATGTTTTTCCGTTTGAATAGGGCATTTCGCGGTTACTATGGCCTCATTCATCAGTGTTGCGACAGCTTACACTGAGAAAAAATATAGTTTTGGCATCTACAATCGAAATTGTGGCTAAAGAAAAATAATTTCATGTCATCCCTATAAATTCTAGTTTCCTTTCCTAGAGAGTTCTAGTGTCTCCTACTAGAATTCAAGAGCGTTTCCCTGTATTCTGGTGGTCAAAGTTATTAAAATTCTCTGCAAATAGATGCGAACACAAGAGGTTAGATTTAGTAACGATAATTCTAATTTTTGAAACCATTCCGGAAATCAAGCGATAATTTCTCACTACTGAAACTATTCATTATCGTTTCGTCACCTAGAAAACAAGAGACTAAAAATTCTAGATCATTTCATCTGTTCAGTTTAGTTGTTTACCTTATTCGCATAGTTCGGAAATCTATATTTCTAGTTTAGGAATTCAGAAAATGACTACCTATTCATTCTAGGTGAAGGCGGTATTTCTTTTTCTCAGTGTCCGGTTGTTTTTTGGAATTGAGAAATAAGATGAATTACACAATTGAATATCAGATTGTGTAAAATGGTTTGGTTAAAATGGTCGCTGCCTCTCGGAATTTTATAACGACATTATGGGCAATATCCTTTCTTTGGGTTTGAGGTTAAAAATGTCAGTTTGCTTGGAAATAACATTCAGAACCACGGTATTAAAAAGCACTGTGCTTTGAAATTTTACTCTTATATTTTATGTTTTGATCGGGTTTTAGATATGTAATACGTGATTTATCCTATTGCTAACTAAGCGTAGAACCAACAGAGTGAAAAATGTCCAAGCCGGGAATCGAACCCGGAACCCTTGGAATAGCACTCCAAGTGCTCTACCTTTTAAGCTACGAGGACGATACCCAGCTTAGCATATATCATTCATATATGTTGGTAAGGCTGCAACTGCAGCACGAGATGGAACAGTCTTCATGAGCACACAATCCTGCGGCGAAACATGAGACCAAATATTAGAACAAATAAACCCAGCATGTTTCATGTTTCGCATGCATTGTGTCTGATGTTTCGCCGCAGCATTGTGTGCTCATGAAGACTGTTCCATCTCGTGCTGCAGTTGCAGCCTTACCAACATATATGAGTGAGAGATGCTAAGCTGGGTATCGTCCTCCTATCTTAAATGGTAGAGCACTTAGAGCGCTATTCCAAGGGTTCCGAGTTCGATTCCCGGCTTGGACATTTTTCACTCTATCGGTTCTATGCTTAGTTAGCAATGTGGTAATTCACGTATTGCATATTCAATAATTTCAAGCGTAATTTCACTCCTGATAATTAATTGAAAAATTAATTAAAAATATATATGAGTTTTAGATATTTTCATGAACAAATACAGCTTATGCATGAATTCTTTTCTCTATTTTAATGCACCATCATGCATATTTTGAGGTTATTTAAAAATGTTAATTATTTATTTTAATTAATAAGTATATGCAAAATTTCTAAAATTATTTATCGAACTGTAATTCCTACAAAATAAATCGAAGGTATTTTGCGCATGCATTTAACTGCATTTATGCTGCACCAAACGATGAAATTATTAAGCTAATCTGCTAGACGCGTTTTTCTTTTACACCATATGATTCCCAATGTGACGTCACATGAATATTGTCCATAAGAAAATAGTTTTAAATGTATCGGTTTAACATATGACGTAATTTTCAACATTAAATGCGTTTTGCGTAAATAATTTAATTATTTTAAAATTTTTTCCCCTCCTTTAAGATTCTTGTGTAAATATATAATTCAATTTAAAAGTGTTTGGTAAAATTATTATTTCAGCATTTTAAAAATGAACTTTTTATCACCATTAAAATCTTTTCACACGTAATAATTTAATTATTTTAGACATTTTACGTATGTCGATATTTAATATTTGGACATTTTTCATATGGCGTAATTGTCAACACAAAATGCATTTCATATGTGATAATTTAATTACTACACGTTAGGTATTCTTACTTTTTTTAATATTCATATGTAAATACAATTTTTATGAAGTAATTTTCCTATTTCTTTCTTTTAACATGTGATCATTAAACTATTATTTTAAACTTCCATTTCTGTTTTTAATACTCATCTCTAAATAAATTTTTTATTTGAGAGATAATACAATTCTTTGCGCTGTTTTACAAACTGGCATCAATATAAAAAAAGTCTTTCTGTAAATATGAAAATATATATATCTGTTGAAATGATGCAAATTTGAATTAAAAAATTTAAAAAAAAACCCTCAAAGAATTAATCAAAGAAGCATAACTGAAACAGTAAATTTACAAAACACCACATATTATTTAATTAAAACAGCATTTTAAAAGCATTTCTTTTTGGTGATTCGACTTGTGCATTAAATTAATTTACACATTATCACATAAAAATTTTAAAATGTATTCTGACACCATTTTCAACTCTAATATTATTTCATAGATGTAAGCCTCTGTTTCAACTAAAATTAGAATTGATTCAATTGCATCAGTGTTTTTGAAATATTGTTTTGATTACAAAATATAAATATTAAATGTACGCGCATGCTATATATGGAGTTTTAAAAAATTTATTTTTTACTATTTAACGAATTTTGCTAATTCTTTTCCGTTTCAGTTCCCTATTAAATATGAATCATTTATTTAAATTCCTCAGATGTTAATGGTAAAACAAACCAGAAAAAAACAGCCAAAAAACACGAACAAAATACATTTTGTTAATGGGGACCCATGCAATATTTAATTTTTATGTCTATAATAAAGCTCTTTTACAGAAAATATTTATTCAGCCTTAAATTCACTACATGCATTAACAGTTTTATGATCTGTATTTACATAAGCAAAAAAAAAAAAAAAAAAAAAAAAAAGCATTAAACGAACAAATCGCCTGTTGATGAAAACATTAAAAACACGACGAATTGGAAGAAATATTTGCGTTAAAATTACAAAATTATACAGCACAGTACAGATTAAAAGTGTTGGTATTTTAAAAGAAAATGATTGCGTTTACTATGCAAAAATAATCAAGCAATAGTGAGTTTATTTAATATACTAAACGAAATAATTTGCATGATAATATACTTTTTGCGTTTTCGAAATACCTTATTCATTTATTTTTAAATACTAATGTGTTTGTTTTGATAATTTTAGCGATTTTTTTCTTAGCTTTTATGAATTATATTCTTTTTTGTGTTCCGTACTTGAAAAATAAAAACGGATTCAATATAAGATCACTCCTGTGCCTGTCTGCCACAGCCATTTTACTCGTAAACTATGGGATGTGTAAAGTTCAAATTGGCTGAAGTTATAAAGCAGTATACAAAGTAAGCGCCCTATCTTAAATAGGAGAGATAACCGCAAGATTAAAGGCGAGGTCACACAATCAAGATCACACGCCATGTAGCGGACGGGGTTGAACTATAGGAATATATCATAGGGTGGTTATAATTAAAGTTACCCTGTTTAGACCTATGTAGATTCCACTCTGGTTGACAGATATCAATGAAACTTTGTATGTAAGTTATATGGAACATGAGGAAATGAAATCTGCAATAAAAAAAATAGTTGAAATTTCGACCACCAAGTGGTAAAGAAGGCCAACAATATCAAACTGGAAACATAAAACTTTTTTTATTTACAGCATATGTTCAATGTGCATTCCATTTGCGCCAAGCACATGTTCAAAGCGTATTATAGCGTGTTCAACAGTAGCGCAAAGGGTTTCTCGATCAATTGCTGCAACATGACGAGTTATGCTTGCTTTCAAACCAGGCAGAGTCCATATGCTTCCTCCATACACACGATCTTTCAGGAATCCCCACAACCAGAAGTCACAGGCATTCAAGTCCGGAGAACGAGCAGGCCCGCCAGGTTGTCGGAAAACTTCTTGAAATTACCCGAAATCTCCAAACTGGACACGAAGCAGTGCCGTCGCTGCTCGGGTTATGTGAGGCGGTGCACCATCTTGCATGAATACGATAGTCTCTAAACACTTTCTCTCTTGTAAGGATGGAATGACCTGCCGCTGAAGGAAGTCATCAGTAACGGGTACCCGTAATGGAACACCTTTCAGGACCCCGAGAAGTGTTATCCTAAAAAAAGGGACCAAGAATAAAATCAGCCATAAAGCCACAGCAGTACCCCATACGTGACAGTTCCGAGTATTCACTGCTCTATCTAGGGTAAAATGCGCCTCGTCTGACCAAAAAATGTTCCAAGGCCATGCATTGTCAACGGCTATTTTTGCTAAAATTATCCTCGCAATTTGAGTTCGTGTGTCCGTGTCTGCAGGGTTCAGCGCTTGCACAACGTGAATCTTGTATGGGTACCACTTTATAATGGATCGAAGAACCTTTCGTACTGTAGACCAAGGGAAAGACAAATCACGTGATACCGCACAAGCACTTGTTGAAGAATATTGGGAATCGGACGCTCTTTCGACCACGGCAAGAGCGACTTCTTCCGCAGTTTCATTTGAAATCTGTTTCCGTCCTCTTCCTTGCAACACATCCAGCTCTCCAGTCTCTTCATATTTAGACTTCATCTTTTTCAAAGCCTGCCTCGACATTGGTCGTTTTCGTAAGCGTTTCAAGTGTCAATATTCTCGCAGTGCAATGGACAAATTACTGCCGTTCTGATAAACCAACTTTGCCAGTAACGCTCGTTCTTTCTTCTCTAACGGCATGACTTAAGGCATTGGCTCCTGGCTTTTTAAACCACCCCAAGTTTGCATAAAATCCTTTCTCGCAGAGAAAAACCGCCATCTATCGGTCGAAATTTGAACTATTTTTTTATTGCGGATTTTATTTCCCCATGGTCTATATAACTTATATTCCAAGTTACATCGATATCTGTCAACCAGAGCGGACTCTGCGTAGGTCTAAACAGGGTAACTTTAATTGGAACTGCCCTGTACTTAACTGCTTTCTTCTTTATGGATAATCTATTAATGTACATCTATAAAATAACTGGGCAAGCTCAAACGTCATGTGTTCATTTGTTTGTAATATTTACATTCTGACAGCATAGAATATTTTATTAATTTTTATAATTTAATTTATTTATTGTAGCTAATTATTTAAATAAAAATAGTTCTTTTTAGAACTAATATTATTTGCTAAAATGGCAAAATATTGGCCATCGAGTAGCTGTAGTTTTCGAAATTGTAAGAAAATTCTTTGCCAGGTAGAATTCATCTCTGTCCTTTTCCAAAAAGTAAAACAAATTAGTTACGTGTTTTTATTTCAATTTATATAAAAAAGATAAAATCTTATTTAATTATATAATACAAATGTTGCTGATTTAAGTATGTTCGATTTTAAATATGTTTTATTAATGCAATGAAAAATGACGCATAAAAATTAGTAAGTAGTTAATATCGAAAGATAAAATTTTGTAGTCTCATTTTTTTACGGAATTCTTGATGTGCTGAAGTTATAAAAAATGATATACACTGTTGTATTCCAAATGAGAATACAACGTTTATGAATGTTTAGAGTATGTATAGAATTTAATAGTAATAAATAAAATGTTCAATTTTAAGTCCTTTTCTTCGTTTATCAAGTGGAGACGATAACTTTCCAATATTTTTTTCGTTCGTATTGCACTCATGTTATGCATAACTTACAATTATTTCATTCATTTAATTTAAAACTCATTTCATTTTATATTCAGAATCACTTTAATTTAAAATGCATGCATTAAATGTTGCACTATTAAACTTTTATTTTTTTTTAAACAGACAAAGCCATTTAGAGAATTCCTGTTAAAAATTCAATCACAAATTTCAAATTTTTACTTACTCACAGAAGATGAATCTTGTTTACCAGATTTATTTCAAAATATTTTTGTTTCAGCTTGTTTTGATAAAAATATGTGTATTTAAAAAAATGTCGCAATGTCATTTTAGTTTTAGGGCAAAAGGCAATAATGCTTTCGTAGTATTAGTGCTCCCCCCCCCCATCCCGAAATTAAAATGATAGTGTGACTATTTTTTTAAATGTACATAATTTTATCAAAATGAACTGTAACAAAAATACCTTGCAATAAATCTGGTAAACAAGATTCATCTTACATAGGTGAGTAAAGTTTCAGAAAATATGAGCAAGAGATGCGCAGCTAGTAGATATTCTGTCATATATGACGTCATACAAAAAACCCGCCTATTTGCATTATCAACCCCGTCCACCAGATGGCGCAGCTGTGTCACTATTCCAACATTAACATTGTGCACTTAATATATATGCAATTTTGGTAATAAAGGCTATTGACCTGCATATTTATAGATTATTAACCATTCAGAAATACGTTTAGGAAAAATGTAGAGGGCTAATTAATTTACTTGAAAAAAAAAATATCTTTTCCTTGTATATCGTGTGAAAGTTGTTTCAACGCTGAACTCAAAAATCCATTTCCTTTAATTTTAGGTATTATATTTTTTGAGATACCTTCGAAAATGTCATGCAAAAATATGCCCCTCCCCCCATCTATTTTCGAATCTACTGCAACTAAAATTATGAAAAAAGTAGGGGTATTAGAGGTTAACTTAAACCTTGCAGGAAAACTATAGCGATTACTTTAGGTCACATAGTTTTTAAGAAAATCGCATTTTCCCGTTACACGCAAATTTCGATTTGCAGGCGTTCGGCAAAGAGTTACATATCGTCGCATAAGTATAAAAAGGTTTGTTCATAAGGATTTTTGAAAAAAATTGTCGGTAATTAGCCGCGATATTAACCCTTAAAAACAAAGATGGTTTGGACATACATAAAGACATTGGAGGTGTACTCCAACAACCGTCATCGGCTTTTAATGCCTACATAATAACGTTTAAGCAATGGCCAGTTACGAATTCATACATATTTATTGTACTGAATCCTCTGTGCGCGAGGAATTCTCGCACTTGACCGGTTATTTAGTTTAGTTTGTTTTGAATTAATAGAATTTCAATCAAACTGATTCTGAAATGATTAGACATTAAACAACTGACAGACTTAAATACTAAGCCTATGTTTAAAAAAACCCTGGTTAAAAACATCATAGAGTTTTACATTTGTTTATAAGCATTGTTTTTTCAAAACTGTTTATTGTTAAATGACAATGTCTTAAGTAAAAGACATTTTTAATAGTAAAACAAAATTAAGTGTGCCTTTTAAATAAACCAGAAAATAAGAAAGAAGTATTCTAAATGAAACATTTTTAATATTTAATAAAATTTTTAACATTTTATAACACTATAACATCTCTCTATTGTAAAAGAAAGTAACTAACGCTGTCACCGCTGCCGTAAAGGAATTTTTTGCGACGGGAGATCTTTCTTCGCTAATATTACGAAAATTACTGCATACAAAAATATGAAAATTGATAGTATTAGACAGAAATATTTGATAAAAATGTTGAAGAAGACCTTCTTAAATCGAATAATTATTTTAATAGCTATCAATTGTGAAAGTTGGTCAAATTCATTCTATTAAAAATGTTTTATACGAACAAAAACTATGCATAGAAATTTAATTATTTTTTCTTGGGATTTACTTCATAAACTTATGGCGTGAAGACTGCGCTTATTTTTTTTTATCTTATACAATTTTTATGTTCTTTATCGTTATAAACACTTATTCCAGGCATGGCTAACTCATGAAACGTATGCCTGAGATGAAAGTACGACTATTCCCCATTATGTACATAAAATTCCTTTTCAGTTTGTAATAATAAAGAAAATCTGTTTAACATGTACAGACTAACTCGAATAATACAACTATTTTTGCATGAATTGAAATATGTGAAAAAAATCTTTTACTATGAATACTATGCAGGATTTTCGACAAGTAACTATCGTGCATTTCTGCATGAACTTAAAAAACTTTATTTCCCCAAATGGATTTAATTCAAATTGGATGTTGCGTTACCGATCAGTTAAAAGCTACTAAATTAAACATTCGTAACATTTCTTTCTTTATTATAGTACCTGCCATTTTAATGAATATTTCCGAATCAAAATTGCATTAAATTAATTATTGATAATAATAAACGGATATATCGCATTTTGATTTTAACTCTTTGTTGTTTAATGCATGAAAACGATTGATGCTATTGATTAGCCTTTCATGTAAATGCACATGTTGCAATTTTTTATGTAAAAGTTTGGCATGCTGAAATGTTGAAAAATATTTTTTGTGTCATTTCTGATTTATTCCTTTGATTGGTTTTAAAATTTCAAACCTTTAAAAAAATGGATAATGTATTTTCTTACTCATGTTCGAGTATCAGTTTGAGATTGGTTTTAAAATGGATAAAATATCGCCCAGAGCAGTTACGTGTTTTGGATAAATACCAATTTTTTCAGGGCCGAATTACGTATAGTTGATTTGTAAACAAAGCTATTAAATTTATGAAGATATATAACATGACTAGCAGGCTATGCCCGCTGCACTTGTCAATATTTCCAAATGAACTTTGGATTAAACGAAATGGTGAACTTGAACTTATTTTAAACAATATGAACCTTCTGCTGGATCTTGCTCATTGCTGAACACAATGCGAACACCATTGCGATATTATATCGTCTTAACCGTTGGAGAAAATTTAGCTATTAAGAAGCAATTCTTTTAGTTGATTATTAACAGTGCACTTTTGTTATGACAACTTTAATTAAAATGTTGTCTGATCTGACATTACTAAATTAGAACCCATTACAATGATTGCACAGATTGACAATTGAATATTAATAATATTCAGGTGGTTCATGTTCGTTTGTTAGTTCTTGCGAACTCCTGGACTCTTAGTTCGCGCAATATGTGATTTTGGTAGCTTAAATATAATCTCACTGAATGTTGCGTTATATTTCTTAAAAAACTTCCTCGCGTGAAATGTTTACTACTACTACTGTTTTCTCCCTTTGGATTCCAGCAGAATAAATACCGTAAAAAATGTATTGAATGATTTTCAGTCAAAAAAGAATGTTCAATTTTCATATTTAAATGAAAAGTGAGACGTAAAAAAGTGTGTTTTTAAAGCTGAATTCTTTGAATAAAATTAAAATGACTTCATTTTCACTGCTTTTTTAGTCTGTAGACCATTTAAAATCATGTAACCATTTACAAGTATTTGATTTGCGATTTTTTTTTTTCGCGCAATAAATTGGCGAAAGTCGCGATTTTTTTTACGCGCATAATCGATGAAATTTCCGATTTTTTCCTGCGACCAATGGATTTCTATTTCATGATATTTTTTGGGACAGACACAAAATTAGTATTTTTTTTCCATGAGATATTGATGAAATTCGCGATTTTTTTTACGAGCGATTGACAAATTTCACAATATTTTTGCGACCAGTTGACAAATTTGTAATTTTTTCTATCAATTGTCGAAATTCGTGATTTTTTCCGCGACAGGTTGAAAAATTCGTGATTTTTTTATCGCGATAAATTGACGAAATCGGATTTTTCCCGAGCCGATCAACAAAATTTGCAATTTTTCGTACCCCATCGACAAAATTTCATGATTTTTTGTGCCCGATTAACGAAATTCGTGACTGTTAACTGACTCTGACGACATTTGTAATTTTTCCCACGGCGAATTGACGAAATTCGCGATTTTTTCTCACAATAAGTTGGCGAAACTTACGATTTTTCCGCAGCCGATCAAGAAAGTTTGCAATTTTACCTCAGCTCACCGGCAAAATTTGCGATTCTTAACTGACTCTGAAGAAATTTGCAATTTTTACGCGACAAATTGATGAAATTAGAGATTTTTTCTCGCGATAAACTGACGAAACTCACGATTTTTCCGCAGCCGATCAAAAAAATTTCCAATTTTTCCGTATCTCATCAACAAAATTAGATTTTTCTGTGCCCGATTAACGAAATTTGAGATTTTTCCGCGCCAAATCGACAAAATGCGCGATTTTACCTCTCGCTTTAAAAAAATTCGAAAATTTTCCGCGCCCGATAAACGAAATTTCCGATTCTTAACTGACTCTGACGAAATTTGTAATTTTTCCCGCTTCAAATTGACAAAATTCCTATTTTTTCTCACGATAAACTGACAAAACTCGCGATTTTTCTGCAACACATAATGGACAAAATTCGCGATTTTTACCGCGACGATCAACGAAATTCACGATTTTTAACTGACTCTGACGAAATTGATAATTTTTTCAGCAGCAAATTGTCGAAATTCGCTATTTTTTCTTGCGATAAACTCACAAAACTCACGATATTTCCCCAGCCGATCAACGAAATTTGAGATTTTTCTGCGACACATCTATAAAATTCGCGATTTTTCCGAACTCGATCAACGAAATTTGCGATTCTTAATTGGCTCTGATGAAATTTGCAATTTCTTCCCGGGGCAAATTGACAAAATTCGCGATTGTTTCCTGCGACATATTGACAAAAATTGCAATTTTTCCAGTTATAAATTGACGAAATTGTATAACAAAAAAAAAACGAAAAAATGTATAAATTGTGGTCGCGGGCCACAAGTTAGCCCATGGTGGGCCACTTTTGGCCCGCGGACCACAAGTTAGCCCATGGTGGGCCACTTTTGGCCCGCGGACCACAGGTTGTGCATCCCTAATTTAAGTAATCGCTATTTCAAAATCTGTCTAATCTTCTGTAATTTGATAGGCCGTATAAAGTTCCTTTCAAATATAAATGGAATTTCCAACAATATAGTTACGCTAATTGGCGGATGACACGATTCCCTAAGATTAGTCCAATAAATTTAACAAAACCTTTTTAAAAGAATGACTAAGCAAAAGAAAGTTATGCAGAAAAAGCTTAAAAGAAATGAAGAATTAGACAAAATATATGAAATTAAAATCAGCATGCAATTTTTATTGCAAAATTTTGACCTTTTTTTATAATAGTAATAACCCATAATTGCAGAAAACGTCTTATGAATATTCTTATATACTAAGTTTTAAAGCAGTGAATATATAAGTGAAATTGACAATATGTTAGACATGTTAAAAACAAACAAACATAATACACAATATTCAATCGATAAGTAATGATCTGAGTTCCAGGATATAAAAGTCACATGCCTGAAGAAAACAAAAAGGCATGTTTCCATAGTAATGGTATTCCATACTATGACAAAAAATATTTTAAATCTCTGAAACTAAATTATTATAGCATATGTGAATATATGGCAGACATTTATACTAAAATTTAAATACTTGTCTACATAACTATAATTTTAACTGCTTTTTATATAATTTACATTTGAATGTAAAAATTTACTCCAAAATGTTTTCGTACATTTAAAAAAAACATTATTGTGACCTTCGCTTGGCTTATTTCACACTTCTGCCTTTGTGGCTTAAAATTGCATTGTTCGGCGACCAAGGTAATAATTAAATAGCAAGTAACTCACTAATACAGCCATTTTTACAATTGCTTCTTCTAGTTTCTCCTGTAAGTCATACGATGGAAGAATTACATAAAAATGATAATTAAATTCAAAAAAAAAAAAAAAAAGAAAAAGAAAAAGACTAAACTAATGTTACTTAAATTTTATTTCTGCAAGTTTTTTTCAGACACATTTTTATTAACCTGGCGTAAGCGTAAAATCGCCAAATAATGTATCAATTGCTTCTTTCATACTAAATTATGTTTTAAGCTTCATAAACATTCCTCTAACGTTTAAATTAAATATTTTCGTTTTATAAATTAATCTCTAATAAAAGGGTTTTTGATTCTTTTTTTTAAGTTAAACGAATAACAGCTATTTTCTTTTAATTTGCGAGTTGTTTATATTATTTTCTACCTAATATAGCCGTTTCAATTTTTTAACAAACAATAATGATGCCAAAAATAATTACTGGCAAATTTTTCGTTCAAAATAACAATAAAATATCAAATTTATTACCAAAATTTATTATAATCATAGTTATCCCTGTATATTTGACGCGTAAACCACCGCGGGAATATTCTCTATCGAATGATACAATCTGCAAAGAAATCTTCTGGGTAGTTTTAGAAAACACTTGAGCCGAACTTTTAGGGCTTACTGCTTTTTAATATGTATGATATACAACATGACGACATACAGTTTTAAAATAATGCATAAAATATTGAACTGTAAATAAATGTCGTATCCACTAGTGAATTATTGATGACACCTGCCGGGTTTTGCCCGTCTACATCTAGACGGTTACTTCGGTGGGTCTTCTTTATGTAGTGCTTTACCTAAAAAAATTATCCTAAACTCTGATTGGCTATAAGGAGCGAATTTTTTTAGACACCAGGGAGCTCTGCAAAGTTTATCGTAGGGAAACTTACTCTGCGAAAGATTATTCCAGTGTTTTAATATCAGTCGGTCACAGAAGAATGAATCTTGTGTGTTTACTTCTATGGAATAAGATATCGGGCTCTCAGATGAAATTCAACTGAAGTTATTTCAAAATATATACATATTTGAATATAACTCATCTCTCAAAAATTAATTTTTTTAAAGATTTTTTAAAATGTAACTTTTATGAAATTTTATTGGAAAAAATAATTTTATAAAAGTTTCTCGTATGGCATATGAAATGCGAAGCAGTCAGCTCCGTATCCTTATTTAGGATATTCATATGGTCCTTGCTATTATAATAGAGTTACTACAATTAAGTAATTGACTTGACCTGTTTTTAATCTACCGAAGCCGTAGTTAATAATAATACTAACTGCAATAATTTCAAATCCCTTCACTTTTGACCCTTTTCTTAAACGAAACAAAAATGTGGTATATTTCTACTACAAAGTTTCCTATAAACCCCTCTAAAAAGTACATTTTATCTGTTGAATTTTCTTTTACACAAAATTATCATACGAGAGAGAATGAAACAATAATCAAATTTGAACTTTAACACTTCTTTAACTTTAAATGAAATTTCCGCTTAGCTTACGCTAAGAACTTTAAAATAAAGCCTAAAGCATTCAGCAATGTTGCTTTAAGAAAGTTTCTGACGAAAAATTTCTTTAAATTTATTTCTCCTTAAAAATGAATGAAGCGAACAGTTTTGTTTCCCCGGGAAATAAAAAAACGGAATTAAATGCAAAATATATGTATTTTTTATATACATAAACTTAAAATCTTAATGTAACTATTAAAAAAGTAGTAGTTTTTTCATAAAGAACTGAGAAGTAATATTTTACATTGTGCTTGAAACTTAGAATATCGTCAAAAAATATTTGGTTACAAAACTAAATATTATGTTTACTAAATACAGCATTTATATGTATTTAGTATATGTATATCTACTACAAAGTTTCCTATAAACCCCTCTAAAAAGTACATTTTATCTGTTGAATTTTCTTTTATTATTGAATTTACAGTTATTACTGAAAATTGTTAGTTTCCATGAATATAACTGAAATGCTTCCGGATTTATAATTCAATTCTGCTAAATGGATTTTAAATTTCGGTACAAACTTAACCCATTTAAGCCTGAATTTTTGCTTTCTCAAATTTTTTGGTAATATCACTTTAAAATGTTGAGAAAATGAACTGGAAAAATACAAAAAAAAAATTACGTTGAAATATTTTTGTATGAATTTGATAAAATGTAAACGTACTAAATATGGGAATATCCATATGTGGAAAAATGCATAATTATACGTTTTGTTTACATTTATATCAATTAAACTTTTAAATTGTATATTATATACTATAATTAGTATTTTTATGAACTATTAAAAATATATTTATTTCTTTACAGAGATTAATAACATTATAAGTATAATTAATAATAAAATAAGAATAATCGTATTTGAGGTTAAAAAACTATATATTTCAAAATGTTCTTGAAAAGGACTTTACATCAATAGCTGTCCCCTAAATAGTTAATAGAAATGTGTACCCATTTGCGCCTAGCGCCCTATATTTTGTACGTTACAAACATGCATAAAAAATAGGCTTGAACACATAATTTCGCAATTTAAAAAAATACATATTTGAAAGAAGTTTACAAGCTAAGATTACGACTTATTTATTTGGATCCTTGATACAAAAATACAGATAAACTTACTTTTTACATTTCTTTATCTTGAAAATTGAAAAATGTATAAACACCGAAAAAAAGGCCTTCATTTAAGCAAATAAATATTAATTTATGCTGTCATCTCTCGGCATAATAGATAAGGACATTTTAAGACAATTACTTCATGCAATTTTCATGTTGTAAAGTAGAAGAAAATTATAAAAAATTATTAAACTTCGAAACGTCCCAAAAATGGAACGCTAAGTATAAATGGGTTAACAGTCCATAACTCTAACAAAAGAGGCGTTCTGAACTAAAATGAATCAAGTCCATAAAACGTTATACAGAGATATTTGGCATTAAAATTTTGGATTGTAGAAATTTTCCAACAGAATCGCGGGAGTTTAGTGCCATTTATTGCTCAGATTTTCAACCCAAACTGTAAAACAAAGACAAATGTTTCTTAATCTATAAAAATATAATATAACTTCGAACGAAAATTCTACAATATCCTCTCCCGAGTTACCCACGATTCTGAAAAGCGTTATTTATTTTTTAGAAACATTAGAAACTAATCTATTTTCGAGATACATAGAAGCATTTATAAGAACAATGTTTCTTTTGTTGCCATTGATTTTCAAAAACGTTTTTGATTAGTTTTCGTAGTGTATTCATTAGTTTTCAAAAATTGGTTTTTAGAATGTTGTCCACTCTCAATTAACTAATTAACTGTCGGAGACACTTTTTTCAGAAATTTGTATTATGAATTGTATATGTTGTTAAATAGCGCATAAATAAAACAGATATATAAAAAATAAATAAACGGTCAAGTGCGAGTATTACTTGCACTCAGAGAATTCCGTACAATAATTATATGAATTATTAACTGTATTATTAAAAAAATCCTTGATAAAAGAATAATAAGACTTCGCAAAAAAATATAGAACATAGGGATGTGTATAGTTGTACACTCGTATACTAGAAAAGTATGAATAGATATACTATAAAAGTTCAAAGAGATATGAAGCCTAAATAATATCAAACATTCCTATTCTGTATGACTCTTTTTTTAATCTTATCCTAATCTGCTAAACTTAATTCAGTACTGGCAATAAAAGTAGCGCATATTTAAACTTCATTTGGCATTGCATAAAACTAAATTCAGCGTAGTAATAATCTTTTTTTTTTTTTTTTTTAAGTGTAGCTAAAACAAAACCCTTGGTCAAAGTTTAAACTTGGCATTGTGCTAAGCGCGCTTCGAAAAGATGTCGCAAAGTTGCAACGCCGTCTCGGTCCGTGCCGCTTTTTTCCAGGTAGAGTTTTAATTAACTTTTAAAGACACTGGTGCGTATTGAGAGATCCATACTCAATGCAAACTAGTCGCGAATCCCTTCGTATTTATGTGATTAATTCTAATTAAATTAGTCTGTTTTAGACAATTGGACGTTTATTGCTTTTATACTGATACTGGGCATTGCATTACACAAATATATCATTAAAAGTTGTTATCTAGGCTTTAAAAGCGGATGGTACATAAAGTACGCCGCCCCTGTCATTATGTATGTCCAAACCGTCTGTGTCTTTAAGGGTTACTATCTCGGCTAATTACCGACAATTTTTTGCGAAAATCATTATCAACAACGCTTTTACACTTCTGCTACGATATGTACCTCCAGTGCTCCTCAACACCTTTGCTGAATGCCCGCAAATCGAAATTTGTGTGTAACGGAAAAATGCGCATTTCTCAAAAACTATTTGACATGGGGTAATCACTATAGCTTTCCTGCAAGGTTTAAATTTACGTCAATTACCTCTAATTTTTCCGTAATTTTAGCTTCAATAGTTTTGGAAATAGACGGGGTAGGACATATTTTTACACTACATTTTTGACGATATCTCTGAAAATATAATACTTAAAATTTAAAAAAAATGTATTTTTGAGTTCAGCGTTACAAAAGGTTTCACACGATACCCCACACTAGTGATGGGCGATTTCGATTTTTTTAATCGATTTAATCGATACTATGGCCAACTCGATTTAATCGATACTATAAATTTTTTAATCGATGTCTCTAAAAGTCATATCATTTTCATTTTCCTTCAAAAATTTAAGGTCAAGTAGTTGGATGTCCAATCCCAAAACTTTCTTCTGTCTCATAAATGTTAAAACTTCAAAATTCGCTATCAAAGTGTCAAATTTAAATAACCTATACCCATCATGAGGATCCAAAAGTATAAGTTCGTTGAAATATGTGTATTTAAAAAATATATATAAGAATCCCATTTTCCTAACAAATCATTGAATTTCGGCCCACACCCTCTTAGATGTCCGCAACGGAAAATCCCAGTTCAAAGGACATACAAGCGACACCTGTTGGGTAGTATACACCCAAGCCTAATAAGGATCTATTTATACGACAGTGTAACAGAATATGAAGTTTGATTAAATTCCATGCATTAGTTTTGAGATATGGCTATCATGAATATCATGAAAAAAGCAGTATAGCAACGCAGCCGATTACATGATTAACACGAAAGACTCAGAAACAGCTTACGTCAATGACTAACAGAATATTAAGTTTGAGGAAATTCCGTTCATTACTTCTTGAGATGTTATCGCAAACATTGTGTAAACCCTGAAAAACAGTGTTGAATTCACGGGCTGGTACCCCCCCCCCCCCCTCGCCGGAACATTGAAATGTCCCCTAGGGAGATTTGAAATTTTATGCTTAATGGACGAAAGTTCAATCCCCCACCCCCTCGTAACTCTAGATTCTAGAATGTTCCTCGCCAGAACCATAGAAATCCCCCCCCCCCCGGAGAAAAATGTCTGAATTCAACACTGTTGATAAAAGCAGCATGGCAGCACAATTTGTTATATCATTTACACGAAAACCTAATCATGGATAACTTATGGCATTGTCTAACAGAATATTAAGTTTGATGAAATTTCGTTCATTAGTTCTTGAGATATTATCCCTAAAATTGTTTAAATCCTGAAAAACGTGTTGAATTCAGGGGGTGGCCCGGGGGGGGGGGTGACATTCCTCCCGCCGCAACAAAGCATAAAATCTCAAACTTTCTGGGGGGCATTTGAGTGTTTCGGGGGGAGGAGAATGTCACAATCCCTGGGCCACACCCTGAATTCAATACGTTTTTGTACATTAAAAATTGATGAAATTTCGTTCATTAGTTCTTGAGATATTATCCGTAAAATTATTTAAATCCTGAAAAACGTGTTGAATTCAGGGGATGGCCCAGGAGGGTAACATTCCTCCCCCCCCCCCGCAACATTCAAATGCCCCCCAGAAAGTTTGAGATTTTATGCTTTTTGTACATTAAAATGTACAAAAGTCCAATCCCCTCCCCCTCTGAACTGTCCCTCCCGGAGAAAAATGTCTGAATTCAACTCTTCTGATAAAATCAGCATAGCAACGCCTCCTGTTGGGCGATTTACACCGAAACCTAATAAGCAGCAATTTATGCCAACGTCTAACTGACTGTGGTTTTATGAAAATCCGTGTATTAGTTCTTGAGATAGAGCTATTGCGAAAATCGGGAAAAATGCAGCATAGCAGCGCCACCTGCCGGTAGATTTACATCAAAACCTAATCCTCAACAACTTATGTCAACGTCAAACTGAATCTGAAGTTTGGTGAATATTCGTGCATTAGTTCTTAAGATAGCAATCTTGCGGAAATCATGAAAAATGCAGCATAGCAGCGCCACCTGTTGAGCGATTTTCACCAAAAGGTAATCAGCACCAATTTATATGAAGGTCTAACTGAATCTAAAGTTTCAACAGATTCCATGCATTAGTTCTTGAAATAGACCGCTCACAATTTTTTTGTCAGAGACAAACAAATAGACAGACTGACAGACAAAAAATTTATAAAAATAGTCAAATCGTATTCCAGACAAGAAGTTCTAAAACTATAAATCCTCAGAAACCGGAAGTCGAAAATTTTCTCGAAAACAACACTTTATTTTTCTAAAGACAAAAGAAAGCAAGAAAAGATAAACGCATCGATTCTGCTCTTGGATCAGAAACGGTGAATCGATTCAGTTCAGATTCGATGCCGATGTCGATCTTCAGATGCGATCTTCAGAATCGTTATTTTTTTTATTTACTTCAATTCTTTAGATGCAATGTCGAATCGTTATGTTTTGATTTACTTCAATTCAAATCGCATCGCGGTCGATCCACGGTTCGGGTTGAATCAATTCTTCCAATTTTGCTGTTTTAGTGCCAGAATTGCTGTAAAATTTTGTATAAGAGCCTTTTTTTACTTTCTAGGTTAAATCAGTGTTGAATGCAGGTATTTTTCTCAGGGAGGGATTTATGCGACTCCGGTCGGGATTGGGGGGGGGGGGATGTCAGAGTTCCGTAATGGGGGGGGGGTGCACATTTATCCATTAAAAAGCATAAAATCTCAAAACTTACGGGAGGGACATTTCAATGTCCCAGAAGGGATGTCCTCCCGGGCTACCCCCTGAATTCAACACTAGGTTAAATCGTTATACTTTTGTTTAGAAGCCTAGTTATTCAGGTTACTAGTTTATTATATTGTATTTTTCAAGTTCGTCCCTTCTAATCTCTCCAACCCCCTCTCCCCTTTTCCTCGCTAATCTTAATTTACAGGGCCGTTCAAAATTTGCATGCAATTTTTAAAATGTCCAATTCTTGTTCTATTTTATTATAAAGCCACATTTTGAAACCTTGACCAAAGATACTTTTGAGGTCGCCCCTCCGACCGTTTGGGGCTTACCTGCTCCCTCGGGGGGGGGGGGGGGATATTTTTTGTTTCTTCCAAACCATATCGTATAACATATCGTTGGAAAGCTTTTAATGTGATCTTTTATTTTCTGTCTCTAGCCTTCCTTCTTTTTGGTAAGGGTCAATCGTGCTCCAACTTTTGTATTGATATTTTTGACAGTAATTTCAAAGGAATATATATTTATTCTTTCGGATTTACTGTTTTAAAGGCAGAACTACTGTCAAATTTTGCATAAGAGCCTTTTTCTTTCTAGGTTAAATTGTTATATTTTTAGTTTAGGAGCCAAGTTATTCGGGTTACTAGTTTATTAAGCTGTACTTTTCCAGTTCGTCACCAATACATTCCCCCCCCCCCCCCAATTCCAATTTTCTTAATTATGGTCCAATTTCAATGGGACCTTTTTTGACATTCTTCCCGAGTCATTTGTTTACCAACTAAACACTGATATTATATCTGCAGCTTTTGGTGAGCACTATTTATGAATGGTAATAACAAATTTCGTCTCTTTTCCATTTTAAACTTATCATTCTTGGTTTAAAGCCACGTGACTCAAGGTTTTCGTTAGTTAAGCGGTATTTCACAAGTTTGTCAAAGTGTTTGTGTAAGTTGTATTATAAAAATTCCAGTCGTTTACAACCAAACTTACTGATTTATGATACTTTGAATTTTATGAAATTTCGGAGCTTTCCGACACTAAATGATCCCCTGTATGTTATTAATTTTTTTCAAGGGTGTAGGTATGAAAATGCGTGCTAAAATGCTTTAAAACCTTTTTTTTTTTTTTTCAAATAATATATTTAAAAATTTAAACAAAGTGATTCCCGAGAATTTTGTAATGTTTTAAAAGGGGACCACATCTTAGAATGTAAGGGGCGCAAAAATTCGAAAGTTGGACAGGGCGATGCAAAAAAAAAAAAAAAAAAAAAAAAAAAATTCTCCTTTCAGAAATTCGAAAAATATTATCTTAATTACAAGTTGAGATATTAATTATTATTTCACTAATTGGTTTATTTCTATTAAATACTTTTTTTTAAAGGCAGTCACGTGATTTTTTATAGCAGCATTAACGTTTTCAACCGTTTAGCGTGCGGTTCTTTGACGGCGGGCTGAGATAATTACTACCTTTTCAATATCAAAAATTTTATAAGTGTTCATACCACTATTTTCGAATAGTAATTTCACAAATATCTTGAATTCTTGCTTAAGACTACCAACCCCTAG
The DNA here is from genome assembly GCA_963932465.1 of Maratus speciosus. Taxonomy (NCBI): domain Eukaryota; kingdom Metazoa; phylum Arthropoda; class Arachnida; order Araneae; family Salticidae; genus Maratus; species Maratus speciosus. The sequence continues at coordinate 109,849,480 of OZ010789.1, read as the reverse complement.
ACTAATGTATCTTCGGATAGGTTGTATAAAGGAGTTTCGTTTAGATACACTTTTGTTTTGAATAGACTGCGCTCCCTGGTGGTGGAATATAGAACTAACAAACCGCGATTTCATTTAAAGTAGAAAATCTAACAAGGCGATCTGTTCGAAACTTTAAGATAGTTTATAACACATAAGAAAAAGTTTAAAAAAGAATGGTGCGAAAATTTCGGGAGGAGAGGGGGGGGGGGGGGGAAGGCCGCTAGAATTTTTTTAAACCTTAGCGTTCCTTACCGTTTTAGGTGGGGGTTTTTTGACGGAGTCCTGAGATAAATGCTACTTATTAAATATAAAAAAGTCAAAAGTTTAGTTACCACTATTTCCGAATAGTAATTTCGGCAAATAGCTTAAATTTTTGATCAAGATTGCCACACTCTTGAGTAATATATCTACTGATAGGTTGTTTAACGGAGTTTCGTTCACTGTTTTGTTAGGAATAGAGTGCGCGCCCTGGTGGTGGAATCTGGAACTAACATAACGCGATTTTGTTAAAATTAGGAAATCTAACAATGCGATCTGTTTTAAACTTTAAGATTATTTATAACACATGATAAAAAATTATAAAAAAGAATGGCGCGTCACATTTCGGGGGGGGGGGGATAGAGGGGAGGGGCAGAACAAAATTAGAAAATATAACAGGGCGATTTGTTTGAAATTTTAAGATAGTTTATAACACAATAAAAATTTTTTAAATGATGAATGTCAAAAATTGGGGGGGGGGGGGAGGTGAGCGCGTTTTTCCGACCCGGTGGGCAAAGGGGGGGGGGGTACACCTATACGGTGCTGTAGGCAGCGGGAACCCGGTTCGCGGTTCGTTCGCTTCGAGATTTCATATTAGGGGGAACCCGCTAGTTACTAGCTATAATGTTAAAGATTTCCAAGCAATATACATGTGCGTTCACTATCCTTCTAAAACAGTAAAATTAATTGATTTTTATTTCTTCGGCGAAAACTAAATTTTCACGTCTTGCAGCGAAGATTTTTTTTTTTTTTTTTTTTTTTTTAATAAAAGGACTTTAATAAACTTTGCTAGTTACATTATTAAACTCAAATTGTAAGAATACTAAATCGGTTCTTATGGCAACGTGAATTATGTCCCTGAAAATTTAAATTTTAATTCAGGTTGGAAGAAAATCACAATGATTTAATTACAGGGACAGTCAAAAGTTTTCCGTTACATTACGGCAAATGAAAAAAATTATTTCAAGTGCATTTTAAGGATGTTACAGACTTTCGAACAGAATGAAATTGATATGCACTTATGAAGTGCACTGTTATAGTACGAGCACACCACATTTGCCACGTTTGACACGCAATTTCCAACTTGTATTTAACCGAGATCTTTCTTAAAAAATAAATTTAAATAAAATCTTAATTACAATATTAGTAAAATTACATCTTAAAACTAATAATTTAAAAGTTAAAAACTTTATTGTTTGACTCAAAGATCTGTAATAGCTTACGACTGGGCCCCTGACTTTGTCTACCCTCTAAATGTGAGGTATGGGAGGTGGTCGCTACGGCTCTGCTGATTCGCTAAGTTTTGAAATTAATATTTTTGAGCTTATCTGTGCGAATCTGTGACTATCGAAATATCTATTCTAGAATTTGGGAATCGATTCTTATTGTGATCGATTCAGTTTTATACGATGTCGATTTTAATCGATTCCTGAATTTTCCAGAATCGCCCATCACTACCCCACACGATATACAAAGAAAATATTGTTTTTAAGTAACATACTTAGCCCCTTTACATTTTTCCTAAAAATATTTGTCAATGTTTAATAATCTGTAAATATGTGTGTCAATAGTCTTTATTACTTACCCTAATTTGAACTTTCCACGTTCCATAGTTTACGAGTAAAATGAGTGTGACAGACAGACAGACACAGGAGTGTTCTTATAATGGTCCCGTTTTTACTTTTTAAGTACGGAACCCCAAAAATGCGGGGTTTATTCATTTAGAACATTCGGGTATTTACATCTGATATGATTTATTTACCAATAAAAATAATTGTGTTAAAAGTACTCTCGTGTAATTACGTATCCTGAGATTTCTGGAATTCCTTTACTTGCGATTTATTCTGTTGGGCTCAACCAGATGCTATAATCAATAAGGTTAGCTGGGTGAAAAGGTTCCACCAGATTCATCCAGATTCGTCCGGGATAGCTCAGATGGTAGAGCATTGGCAGCTTCAGCTAAGGGATCCCTGGTTCGAATTGTGGTCCGGAATTTTTTCGCCGAGTCGGATATTTACATCTGATATACAAAATGGTTCGAAACGAACCATGAGCATGAACTACATCAGAGTAATGGCGCTTACAGACTTATGTAAGAAAATTTTAAAAACATTTTGACTCTAATAGTATGTTACATCTTTTACACAATCGCTACGACAGTATTTACATTCCCATCTCTTATTTTCTAGATTATGGAATATTATCTAGATTATGGAGTATTAACGCTTTTAATTTATCACTTTTGCCTGCATAACATGTTTCTTGAACATAATGATAGCATACGAAGAACCTATATTCCAGGTTGAGAAAACTGATTAATACACTATAAAGACTACCCGGAAATGTTTCCGATAGTCAGTGATAGCACAAGAAAGTGTTTTTATAAAGAAAGCACAAGAAAGTGTTTTTAGGCTCCTTTAAACAGATAAAGTATATTGGTTTTTGAGGTTTCTCAAGCTAATGAACTTGGAAGAGTTTATTGCATATTGCCGTTCTTGGTTGTATTATATTTTCCTACATTAAGCAAACACTTTCTTTCTTTATAGGACTTTGGACTGGACTTGGTTTGTTACGACACCGAGCAAATTATTTTATGAAATAATTTATCTCAACATCGGTTGAACGAAAAAACGGACTCAATCCATTTTATTTCCGATCGTCGCAATTACAGATAAATAATGGAAGATCACTCATATTTATTCAGGGATAAATTCATAGCATAATTTATAGCCTTTGTTCTTTAGATAAAAATTATAAAGTAAACGCACCCGTAATTGGCCACTTAAGGACATATATCTAGTTATTATTAAAGTGTTAGTGAATTCAAAAGGATATATATATATATATATATATATATATTTAGCCTAGTCCTAACTTTTATGTATCAGAATAAGCATTCAAAGTTTCAAAATATATTCTTCGGAAAAAATAAAATTAAATAAAAAAGAAAAGTGCCCAGTTAAACTGATGGCATTGAGCTCATAGTCTATTAAATCTAATTGTATATTATACTCTTGTTTCAAAGAATTTTCGACAAATAAATTGAGGGGATTAGCCCCTCCCCCTGTTTCACATCGTTATACTTAATCAATGAACCTCCAAATCTAATTAGGGAAGCGCCTTATCAGAATAAACCAGTATACCAAATTTGAGGCAAATCGGATAGAAAAACTCATTTATCTAAATTAAGGGGGGTATTAGCCCCATTACCCTTTATACTTAACCAATGCACCTCCAAATCTAATCAGAGAAGCACCTTATTATAATAAACCGGTATGCTAAATTTGAAGCAAATCGGATAAGAAAACCCATTTATCTAAATTAAGGGGGTTTACCCCCCAGAACCCCCCTTTATACTTAAAGAATGGACCTCCAAATCTAATCAGGGAAGCGCCTTATCATAATAAACCGGTATGCCAAATTTGAAGGAAATCGAATAAGAAAACTCATTTGTCTAAATTAAGGGGATATAACCTCCCAGATCCCCCTTTATACTTAAACAATGAACCCCCAAACCTAATCAGGGAAGCGCCTTATCAGTATTAACCGGTTTACCAAAATTGAAGCAAGTCTGATAATTCTGCAGGAAAAATCCATTTATCTAAGGATTATTAAGAGAGGATTAGCCCCGTAACTCCCCTTTATACTTAACCAAAGATCCCCCAAAACTTATCAGGGAAGCGCCTTATGAGAATGAACCTAGAAAAATAAATGTGAAGCAAATCAGATATTTCTATCAAAAGTTATCGCGTTACGTACGTACATACAGAACCTGCGGGCACATTAGCTCTCAGGCTTTGATAGCCTGTGATCTAAAAATGTTACCTGCCTCTATGCTCCAGTAGTGTTCCTAGTAAATTTCTAATGCATGAATCTTTAAATTTTCGACTTATCCAACAAATTATTTATAATGTAATAAAGTATATCAACAGTAGTTTAATTTAAAATAAAACATAATATTAAAGAAACTATGTTTTAAAAAAAGACTTATCTCTTAACGAAGTTTCAGGGAATTTGACAAGAAAACTGTTTGTGAATACACTCTAGAATATAAATAAACGAATGTACCACAGGAAAAAAAAAAAAACAATTATTCCAAACAGTTTATTGAAAGTTAACATTTAACGATGTTAGTCAAGCTGATTCCTTTCATTCGAATTCGAGAAAGGGATTTTGGGCTTGCTTTTAAACTTTAAAAATTAGTGGCCCACTATAAATGCATTTATCCTTTGCGGAAAAAAGTTTTTCTAAAATTATAATATTTTGGTGTTACTTTTGTTACTTCATTAATATACATCTATGTTATAAAGCAAAAATTTAATTTTTTTTAGCAATTTAGTTTCTTTATTTATTATGTAAAAGACAAATGGATAAGTGATTTCCGATCACAAATTGGAAACAAAATATTCTGCTGAATTAATTTCCGACTAAAGTCATTTAACAACTTTGAAAATAATTACTCTGAGCTTTAAATATCTGCTGGTTTCTACGTTTTATTAATGAATATTTTCCTGTATTTAAAAGTATTTTTTTATAAATTTAATTTTTCGAGCAAAAAGTTAGGTTTAAATGTAACAATACTAACGACCGTTACAGATAATAGAAGGGAATAAAATAATGTAAAAAAAAAAAAAAAAAAAAAAACGAAACTTGCAAAAGTTATCTAAAAATTAGTAAATTATTATTTTTTGATAGTTAGAAGTTTGTAAATGAATGTTATCTAGAGAATTAATAAATCTGTTTCGTGAACGTTTCCAATTTTTCTCTCTTTATATCTTACCGGAAACTATGGATTGATATTTTTAAATGTTAGTTTAGAAATGTGAAGAGATAGTAAATGTTTTTTAAATTCAAATTTTAAATCAAATTTAATATAAGTGTCCCAAAAATCCCTGACATCACATTTTAAATTCAATATAAAATCAAGTAATCGTCGTACGGTTCGGACTAAAATGCTTCTCACGATGAAACGTTTTCTTCAAGAGAATGAAAAAATAGTTCAAAACTTCAAGCATAGATGTCGCCACTTGCCTGTATGTTTGGTTTCAAGCATGTGTTTTTCCAGATTAGTTTCGATTTCATTTCGAAGTACTAACTTACACAATTAGCTTTTTCGCTGAAGTCGTCATTTCTGTGTCACAACCTCAAACTAATCTGAAAATCTGAAAAAATGGTCTGAAATCAAACATATGGACAAGTGGTGGCATCTATGATCGTACGTAAAAATACGTACTGGTTCGTCCTTCTGGTTCGTCCTGGTCTTCTGGTTCGTCCATCTGTCTGTCTGTCAGCATACAACAGCTCAAAAACTACCCAATCGAATGGTTCGAAATTTTTAGTTGTGTAATCGTTTCAGAATTTTGTCGAGTCATTTCAAATTTTAGGAAAATTGAATCAAACTTAAAAAGATATTAATAAAAGTTTTCTGCATTCTGTTAAATCCTATCATACGTAATTAGTTCAATGATATTCCACGATAGGTAATGATTCTAGGTTGCCATGGTGATTGCGTCCTATTTAAGATGGAGTCCTGTTATTTTCGTCTTACAGAATTTAATATACAGAATTGTAATTAATTTTGCATTCATGCATTTTTGCATAAGAGTAAACAGGTATTGCAACAAGATCTGAATATTTATACAACTAGTTATAGTACAAATGCATCTTATTTGCCCCGTTTCGCATACAGTTTCCGAATTATTAATTTTTGAAATGATATTTTTCTTTAATTTTCCAATATTTCTGTTTTCACTGTAATTCCAGACTTCTTGTCTGAACGTATTCTAGACGTTTAAAAAAAGTGTACAAAAGCGCTACCTCCCTGATTTAGAGCAAAATAGCCATAAAGAAAATAAAAAGAAACACAGAATTTGAAATGTTACCGGAATTTCATAATGAGCATGCTGAATTGAACAGAACTGAAAACGACAATTGTTGATAAAATCATGCTTTAACTTCAGAAAATCCTATCTTCAAAAATTCCTGTTAGATAATGTTATTCTTGTAAAATTTCAATAATTGATTTTAATGTTCAAATTGAATAATAATGGATGTGTTGAATATGAACAAAATCAGAACAAAACCCTGAAAACGGAAAAAGATTAGCCTGAAAAAAAAAGAAAAGAAAAAAATAATGTAAAAAGAAAAAAGTGCCTTATTGCGAATGCCGAAATGGTTTCGATTAAAAAAAAATGCACATTAGTTTTTATTTTAAAAGCTAAAAACATCTACATGCTATCTGTACTTGCAAAATTTTTAAAAAGGGGTAACAAAAATTAATTATTGCATGTCGGTAAAACTGTTTATTTAAAAGCTTGAAAAATTTTAACAGAAAAAAAAACTGCAAAAAAATTCAAACGGGATGTCTAGTTTTTAATCATTTTTATATATCTATATATATAAAAGAAAGTCTGGATTTTGTATTAATCAACGCGCAGCCAAAACTACTGAACCTAAAATCTTGAAAATCGGGGTAAAAATACTTCTTATGATATAGAGTGCCGCTAAGAAAGGATTTTCCAAAATTCCACCCCTAAGGGGGGCAAAAAAGAGAACGAACTTTAAAAAAATTCCTCAAAAATCTGATTTTATAGTTATTTTTCAACTGATAACATATTTTGGTGTATTTTTGTATGCTGAATTGAATGGTACTAACTAAATTCTTTTAAGCCCAATAGTTCGAGAGATATTTCATATTTTTCTAATTTGGCAGTATCTTTGGCGCCAAAACCTGAATTTCTCAAGTGATAATTTCTAAAAACTCATTCTTTTCATTCTGTTAAAAGAAGCAAGCGAAAAAATTCAAATTGAATAATTTTTTAACCAATCCTTTTGGTTAAATAAAAACAACTTCATCAATTAGAAAAAAAATTCAAACGCCTCAAAAACTAAAACTAAAACTAAAAAAAAAAAAAAAAAAAAAAAAAAAAAACTGTGGTACTCTTTCGTTCTAATTTTCGTCGCGATACCATGCCAAAATGTATGGTATCGCGCCATTTATTTCAACCCTAATCGTGCAAACGATTTTTATTGCAAACCGTGCCACATATTAACATTTGCTAATTATTGAACGTGAATATTTTTAATGATGGAATTTATTTTATTCCATCATGAACTCGCAAAACTTTTTTATTTGTTATTTTTTTAATAGAAAATATTTATTACTGATACTGATATAGATTTTACCATTTCGCAGTTATCTGATGATGAGGAAGCTACAATAAAATTATTTCAGAAGTTAGGAATTATACATATAAAAGTGTTTTGTTCAAAAAACCATGAATGTCTTCATTGAAAGAATGAAATGGTTACTGCAATGTGAGACATATTTTACATATTACGTACGCCATGCTTCAGTAGTAAAAGACATTTACAATTTCAAGCCTGTAGTTTAAATTGACTATATTTTATTACTTGCAAAATATTTATTTATTCTTATATTTTAAGTATTTATTTTGGTACCAGCCGACCAATTTCGCCAAATTATATAAACCGCCAAACCACTCGCCAAATTATACAAATTGACATAATTTTTATTTTAAATAACGAAAGAACAAATAAATTAGTATAACATTAATAAAAATGCATTTAAAACGTCGAAATAAAAATCACCTGATGACGTAAATACGTGTAACTTGCTTAAAGTCAAGTGAATGTGACATTTACGATCAACCATTATTGGCATTTAATCTTATAGTTTGGCAATATATTTTTGGTCGACGGGATAACCAAGTAGTACCATTATTTTTATTGATTTAAAAAAAATGGTAGATCAAAGTCTGTAATTTTTAAAAGTTATATTTTTTAAATGCTCATTTTTTTTATCAACAATTTTTTTTTTCAAATGTATCATTTCATTTTTGTGCCAACTATTACGCTTGGTGACAATGGTGTTGGCATAACAGGGAAATACCAAAACAGTTTCTGATTTTATTTCAAATGTAAAGAAAAAAGGTTTAATGAGCAATAAATATTGTAAATATGACTGTAACTCAGATTGTACTAAACAGAATTTTGTAGAACTGTTAAATAGTAAATTTGGTTTATAAATGGTTTAATGTAAAAACCATCATTCTAAGATGCTACGGGAGTTCTAAAATTAGTTGAACTCGATTATGAAAGATTTCAAATCAACTAATTAAAAGCACAGCAAGTTAGATAATACTTCAGGGATTTTTTCAATTGTTGTTTAGTTACGGAGCTATGCGGAAAAAGTTCTCAGTGGTACAGTAAAGAAAATTGGAAGATATACGCTACAGAGATAGGGTGTACAAGAGAGTATATATGCTATAGTTATGGAAGTTGGGCTGAGTTTCTTAAAAAATCCAGAATTGATTCAGTAGATACCTACCCCTACCTCCCAGAGAGTTCTATAATCAGGTTAACGCGATTATGAAAGTTATATTTAACTATCTCAATATATATATAATGCATAGAGAATTTTCTTTCCGGCCGCTTATATCTTGAGTTCTGCTGAATAAATTTTGACGGGACTTACATTGTTAGATAATTTTTCAGAAAAGATGTTAGTATAAAACATAACGTTCTACGTTGCTTAGTTAAATAATTATGGAGAAAGTTCTAAATCAGATGAACCCAATTTTGAAAGATTTGCCTTTTTTAAAGGTTCCACTGAATGAATTTTTATGAGATTTAAACTGTTAATTAGATCATTTTTAGGGAAGGTTTCGGTATATTTTCCAGTTTAAAAGATTCTGCTAAGTGGATTTCGTTGCAACTTGATCGGTTAGTTAATTTTTCAGTGAATGTTTTAGTATAAAGCACATATCATTTGCTGTAGCTTGGTTGTTGGGTTGTTTGATTGTAGAATTATAGATGAAAGTTCTAGAATCAGGCGAACCCAATTATTATGAAGGTATCGGTATATTTTTCAGTTTAAAAGATTCTGCTAAGTGGATTTCGATGCAACTTGATCGGTTAGTTAATTTTTCAGTGAATTGTTTAGTATAAAGCACATATCATTTGCTGTAGCTTGGTTGTTGGGTTGCTTGATTGTAGAATTATAGATGAAAGTTCTAGAATCAGGCGAACCCAATTATTATGAACGATCAGCCTTTTCAATAAGTCAAATTAACAGATTCTGATGAGACTTGCAATGATAATTTTTCATGAACGCTTTTAGTGTATTACATATTTTTCTATTGTTCTTTACCGAATCCTACACTAACAAATCAACTAAAGATATTGGTCCTTAACAGTCTAAATTTTGTATGACTTAATAAAAGATATAATAGCGTAATGACATTCATATTGCTTTCATCAATTCGGTTGGATACACCAGGTAAATGTCCATATTGCTTTAAAACGCATGATCAAATTCACAGATATATTTTGTTTCATTCAAGATTTCTTTAGAAAAACCGACCAGCGTAGCGGGTGAAGGCGGCTAGTCTAATATATTTGTACTTGTTGAAATTTTTATATAAATTTCGTAAATATACAGACATTCTTTTAAAAATTTTTCAGAAAAAACTTGAGTTACTTACAGTTTATCCTGTAAATATATTTTAATTGTTATCTCCATAGTACAAGGGGCATTTAAAAAAATAAAACACGAAACACAACGTAAAATAAATTTTTATTTTAAGCTAAACAACGCAACATTTTCTTTTTATTTTAACATTTAAGATATTTAGTTCAACCATGCGTGGTTCAAGACAATTTATTTAAGCACCGATGAGATTACATCATATTCGTGCAGCTAATATTAATGCGTGACTAAATATGTTAAATACCCATATTTAAATTTTCTAAACTGTTTTAATTAAACTTCTCGAATCAGGAAAAAAAAGAAACTTTCATAAGGTATAAAACTTTCGGCTTAAAAATGTAAAAATATGCTTAAAAATGATTTAAGCTAACAGACATTGGATAAAGAGCATGTAAAAAAGAAAGGAAATTTAAAGGAATTATTTTAAGTACAAATTTAGGAATATTTAAAATACCAGTGTATAAGAGAAAAAAATATATATTGTAGTTGGGAGCTTTGCCTCCTACGAGCTACGTTCGCCAACCCCCTTTCCGACTCCCCAGATTCTAAAAGTAGGATAATTTCATCGGTTTTAAAAAGATTTAATTATAATTTTAAAAAAACAGTGGCGATCTCCCTGTAAATGGGTTTTCATTCATATTCCTTTGATTGGAGATTTTTAAGGCGAAATCAGCGTTTGTTAAGGGATACAATGGCTGTTTTCGTCTTTGATTTAAAAAAAAAAATAGTTAAAAATTTGAAAATAGCCTAATGTAAAATGAATTAAGTAAACAGAGTCTTTATCTTTCGTTTTTAAACAGCTCTATAAGAAAATTCTTTTAAATAACACATTTGAAATATATCGTTTTATATCTGACGTAATTTTCACCAAAGTTTTCTTTCTCTTTTTAACATAAATATGAAAAAACTTTTATTGTTAGAAAGGAAATATTATTTGCGCTGTCTTAGAATTCACGATAATAGTTGAAATAATTATCTCAAAATATGAAATAAATGTCTCGCGTAAATATATTTTCAATTTAAACTGTTTTTCCAACTGTCAATTATTTGGCCTTTTTGAATATGACGTAAATTTCCTAAGTTTGCGACTTTTAACGCATAATAATGAATTTATTATTTAAAAGTTTTCTTTCTCTTTTAAAATTCATGTGTAACTATAGTTTTTATGACGTAATTTTCAATATTTTCCTGATTTTTAACTCGAAATAACTTAATTCTCATTTGAAAGTTTTTTCTGATTTTAATAGCCACGTGTAAATAATTTTTTAATTTGAAGGAAATATTATTTTTTGCCCTTTTTTAAAAATTGCCAAATTAACGAAGAAAGACCCCCGGTCACAAGAAATATGGATGCCGATCTAGGAGTGTACCGGGAAGATGTAGATAGATTCGTATATGCAGGCAGATATGTGTATGCACGTAGATAGATATGTATGTATCTATATATATGTACTATATATACAGCACACACATATATATAGTACATATATATATGTACAACATACACATACTCACACATCTGCACACAGACACAAGTTGGTGTAAATCAATTAATGGAGAAACATAAAATGCTAATTTTCGAGAACAAAAGTTACTTCTAAATGTTAAAAAGAAAGTGACATGAACAACAGCTGTAGCGAATATATATTACTACAACAGGCAATAATTCAATGCGACCTTAATTGCACAAGTGGTCAAAAGTATTACAGCCACACTCCAAATGAAGGCGCACCAAAATGTGATATCTTTAATTCGTTTTATTATCATTCTCAAAACCGTCATTTGGTGAATCTCATATGAGAAGTTACCTTGACTATTGCTATGTGACGAGTAACAGGTGACGATACAAAGACGTCAACTTGTGACTAACATGTGTCCATTAACTGGAGACTTCTCTGTGAAGTCACCAAGGCGTTTGCATTGTAACGGGTCATCAAATGACGTCATGATGAAGTCATATGGTGACTCTCAGGTGACAGACATGTGAAGACTCTGCTGTGAACTCCCCATGAAGGCCTTTTTGAGATAGTCACTACATAACTTGGTTTCGATACCACTTGCGGACTCCAAATGGCAATCATATGAGAGTCATTTGGTGACATAACAGGAACTTCACTTTGTGACTCGTCTTAAAGCAACAGTCACAATGAATTCACAAAATAAGGGACACTTGAAAGAAATAATGAGATGAATAAAAGATATATTTTGTTTCATCATAGTGACTATGATGCTTATGACCATTTGTGTCAAACAAGCAACGTGACATCGACGCTGTAATATTAGGGTAGTACGTATATGTTAGACCTGGGGTTATATCAATTTCTTTTGATTACTAGCCATTAATGTTTATAATTGAAAATTTATATTTGTATTTATACTATAATTTATAGACGCCAGCGTATAATATGGGTTGGAGTGTGATGCTTTGCATGTTATAATATTTAGTTTATAGGTTTTAGGTTATTTTATTGAGATATCGTATATTTATTGCAGACATAACGGACACCAGCGTATATAAATAGGGTGATTTTGATTAAATTTCCGATTTGAAAACGTTGCAACTAAAAAACTACTGGTCAGACTACTGACCTGGCATTTCAGCTGAATATTGGAGAAAAAAAAATAGTTTCAAAATGTACCGTTAGGTGATTCTGTGCTCCTCAAACGTGGAAACTTGACATTTCTTATAAAAAGTAATCAAAGGATGGTATAGTCTGTGGCCATACAAAGCCCATTTTAATCTGTAAGGTGGTAAAATTTCAGAATATGGAAAACGGAAAATTTGTTCCCACAATAACTAATATCCCTATATTGTGTGAAATGAAAAATAAAAATGAAGACGTCTGTGTAAAATTTTGCAGTAAATGCCACTAATACATGAAAAAAAGGAGAGAAACTTTTAAAAGGGAGATTGATGCATTACATCAAAACATTTTATTTACTTTTGAAATGAAACGTTTGCATTTAGTAAAGAAAACGAACTTAGATTAAATTTGAAATAAAAAACGTAACTAAAGGAGTTTAGATCAAACATCTTTTCGCTATTCAAATATGTCTCTGAATAAAATGTTTCATTCAAAGCAGTAAAATTATTCAAGGGTTATAAGATGCATTAAAAGTAAAATGAAAGAGATAATCTCAATTCCTCACATGATTGCACTTCAAAAAGGCGGAATATAGAAATGCTTAAGTGAAACTAAAAATGATGAATATTTCATAAGAGATTTCGAAAGCATTTCTGTATATCATTTGAATTTTAATCCATGGAATTATGAAAAGATTTTTTAAAATCCATATGAGGAGAGGAAATGTCGTTGAATACCTTAAAAAAGTAAATAACTCTTATTTACTTCCATTCTAGTGGTACATAAAAATTTATAGTTATATAAATATAGATTTATTATTTATAAAATATAAAGTTTTCATGATTAATCTAAAACAAAAAGAAATGAGAATTTGTAAATGAAAACACCTGACTAAAGTTATTTTGAATGAATTTATCTGTCAGTAATAAAAAAAAATAAATTAGCAAGATATTACATAAACAAAAGTAGTTTTCAATCAACTTCTTGCAAAAGGGGGACATACAATTCATTTATATAATACAAATAAAACTTATTACAATTAATATTACAAGATAATCGACAAAATATAGAATAACCAGTAATAAGAATACGATAGAAATTATGTACAGTCGAGGAAAAAAAAAAGTAAACACCCCCTACTAACTCCTTAACAAATTATCGTAGAAGAAAGTCACTGGTACCGAACGTTTGTAAATAAAGTCTACTTTTAAATGATGTATATAAAATTTGCTTAGGGGGCCATCTACATATTAAAACGAATCTAAACTTCATTTTTTTCAATGACAATACCCAATTTTAACAAGATATTTCAAATCTTCGGTTCAAATTATACCTAGACACCGAATTTCAAGTCATTTGAATGATAAGTTTTTGAATTATAAACATTCAAAATTGAGTGCTTCTAATGTTAAATTACATTTTCATATTTTTATTTATATCTCCAGAAATTATGCTCCTGATGTGCTAATTTTTTTTTGTAGCAATATTACTAATACACCCAAACATAAATACGCTGAATTTTCAATTTTTATAATTTTATGAAATGAATTATGAATTATTAAATTAATATTAGAAAAAATTATGAATTGCAACCTACAATTTTTTTGATGGATTTAGATTTATTAAGTCCGGCTTTATGTAAATCCGAAATTTTACATTTTTCTTCCAATTAGTTTTCAAATTATGCTTAAAAAACAGGAAAATGATGGTTTAAGGGGCCGTCTATAATAGAAGTGACTAGATATTTTGAAATTTCTTCTACTGTCCTATAGTCTAGCAGGCTTCATTGACTTCTTAAGGTGCCTTGATCAAGATGGGGGCTCTCTCGGTTAACAATAGATTTCCGAACTTCAATTTGGATACAGCCCTTAAAATACGCTCGTTTTAAAATAATTAATTTCTCAGAAACTTATGGTACGAATTGCATAAAAATTTGTTTTTGGGGTAATTGAAGGATGTAGAGTTCATTTATGCTGTCAGAATTGCGTACTGCTATTGAAAAAAACAAAGTTATGGTTCGTTTTAATATGTAGATGCCCCCCTAAGCAAATTTTATCTATATCATTTAAAACTAGACTTTATTTCAAATCGTTCGGTGCCAGTAATTTTTTTCTACGATAATTTGTTGAGGAGTTAGTGGGGGGTGTTTACTTTTTTTTTTCCACGACTGTACACTGTAAAAAAACCACTGTAGATTTGCCAGGAGAAACTCGATCACAGTGAATGTGCTGTATCTTTCTTTGGTTTTCTGACTATATTAACATGGAAAATATAGTAGTTGCGTAAAATTAACAGCACAATGTGCTGGCAATTTGGACGCATTTTTTTTACAGCACAAACTACTGGCGTCCAAATTGCTAGCACATTGCGCTGTTAATTTTACGCAACTAGTGTATTTTCCATGTTAATATAGTCAAGAAACCAAAGAAAGATACAGCACATTAACTGCGATCGACTTTGTGCGCGATATGAACAGTACTTTGTACTGTAAAAATGTCGTTTTTTTTTACAGTGTACTCCATATTGCTAAGTCCACTGATTTTGTTTTAAATGAAGAAAAAACATCTACAAACAGAAGGTTATACACATTTCAAAAAGAAAATGAAAACTTATATTGCAAAAAATTTTATCTAGCTCAATATTTCAAAATATAGATAAGTCCTACATATTTTTTGCGAATTTAGTAAGCGAATAGGCCGAAAGTACTGTACTTAAATTTCCGGATCAACTGCGACATCAGACATGGAACTAATGGCAAAATAAGAGTGTATAATTTCTGAAATCCATATAAGAAAAATGCCACATCAATATCAATAGAACCTCTTAACATTTAGCAAATCCAAACAACTTAACCCTTTTGTGGGCGGTGGGTTGTATATGCCCCACTTAATTTAAATTACCAAATGCAACAATGACACCAGACATTTTAAACAGAATTTTACATTTATAATGTATTTGAAAGAAAAGCTTTTACTTATTATGAAACAAATTTGTTCGTAAAACCTGGTATCATTCAATCATTTCAGCATTTTAGCAACGGAAGTATTTTGCCCATGGAGGGGTTAATTTAGTAAGCGATTAGATTTAGTAAGAGTTTAGTAATTTAGTAAGCGTTACGAATTGCGTGAGATGTTTGCCGCTTTCTAATTTCCTGAAACGAAGAATTATTTCCTATAGTAGTAGCATTGAATTGAAGTATATTTAATAACTGTTGGAACTTATTGCTTTTTATAAATATTTGCTTTATATAAATATTTGCTTTTTATAAATATTTGCTTATTGCTTTTTATATTGCTTTTTATAAATATACCCTGAAGTAAAAATTATATATATTATTAGAACTAAGAGCGTTCATCTTCTAAATAAAAATTTTGTTTTTAGCTAAAAATCATTATGTTACTTTTAGATTTATCAACATAAAATTTCAAAAGTTTTGTTTAAGATAAATTTTTTAAGAGTTTAGTATAAAGCCTTTAACAGTTTAAAATAAAAATTTTAAGAGAAATGTATTTACTAAAATAAAAAAAATAATAATAATAGAAAAAATTGACTGGTGTATCTCTAAAACAATTCTTTCTTAATAAAAAAACATCTTTTTTTTTTTCCTTGTTCGTAAAATTGTAATATTTAAAAAATATATATTTATGAGTATTTTGCACCTTATTCTGATTTTAATCTTAAACATAGTTTTAGATTTTACTTTCGGATAAAAACTAAATTTTAACATTTATTTATTATTATTAATATTTTCGAAATCAAGCCAGTGCACTCAGATTGGTTGCTGCTTTCTGATTTCCTGAAAAAGAGAATTATTTCCGTCAAATTATTGGAAGTAAAACACATTATTGAAATAGCACTGAAATAGAAATAATTAAAATCATTTGATAGCTTTTGGAACTGATAACGTAATCTGCATATACACTTCAAAGTCAATATCATTTATCTTATTGAATATAATTTTTTTAATGTATTATGTATAAATTTATTACTTTATTCTATCTTTACAAGATGAAAAAGTATTGGGTTCGGGAAAATTCTCGAATTCCGGTTTTTGATGGATTTACACGTTTTAGGGCTCAGAGATCCCGAAAAACATGTTTTTACAAAATGTCTGTCTGTGAGTATGTCTGCGAGTCTGTCTGTGTGTCGGTGTGTGACGCAAATTTTGTGGGCACTCTATCTCAAGAACTAATGCACGGAACTTAATAAAAATTTACTTTCAGTTAGCCCCTGATATAAATTGGTACTGATTAGTTTTTGGTGCAAATCGCTCAACAGGTGGCTCTGCTATGCTGCATTTTTTACGATTTCCTAAATGGCTCTATCTCAAGAAGTAATACACAGCTTTTCATGAAACTTCAGATTCCGTTAGTCCTTGATATGAGTTGATGTTTACTACGTTTTGGTGTAAATCGCCCAACACGTGGTGCTGCTATACATCATTTTTCCTGATTTTCGCAATGTTTCTATTTGAAGAACTAATGCGTGGATTTTCATAAAACTTCAGATTCAGTTACTCCTTGATATGAGTTAGCGCTGACTACTTTTTGGTGCAAATCGCCCAACAGGTGGCGCTGCTATGGTGCATTTTTCCTGATTGCCGCAATAGTTTTCTCTTAAGAAGGAATGCATGGATTTTAATCAAACTTCAGATTCAGTTATCAAGTTGAATTAAGTTGTTGCTTATTAGATTTTGGTTTATATTGCCCAACAGGTGGTTCTGCTATTCAGATTTTTTTACGATTTTTACCTTAGCTCTACTCAAGAACTAATGCACGGATTTTTACGAAACTTCAGATT
The DNA here is from genome assembly GCA_963932465.1 of Maratus speciosus. Taxonomy (NCBI): domain Eukaryota; kingdom Metazoa; phylum Arthropoda; class Arachnida; order Araneae; family Salticidae; genus Maratus; species Maratus speciosus. The sequence goes on along the minus strand of OZ010789.1, from coordinate 109,832,305 downwards.
CAGTTAGAAGTTGACTTAAGTTGTTGCTGATTAGATTTTGGTGTAAACCTAACCGGCTGCATTTTTCAGGAAATATTAACATGTATGTAAGAAAGTTTTGCGATTGCCACTTCCGAATAGTTCTTAGATATGAAATCTCATCTTACTCGCGACCTTTAAATTAGATAGAAATTACAGTACAAAAATACTGATGCACAAAAATTATAAAAAGCGCATTTTCAAAGTATCTCCAATTTACAGAGACGAACTGGTCTAAAATCGTCATACCAGTCAAATTCGTTGCAAGTAATGCTCTCAGTCTATATCAGCCATTAACGAAAGACGGCAAAAATTCCACTCAGATATGGTTTTTGACGGGTTTTAGTGAACGTTCAAACCACAATTTCCTATTGTTGATGATGGCCTAAAATTAATTGTTAAATGTACTGTCAAAATATCTTACAGAGTAATTTTATTCCTTCCCCAAAAACAATTTGGAAATCTCCAGCACGATTATCTTTCAGCGCAATGAGCAAGACATGCATAGGAATTTTACAAATCACATCTGAAAGACTTCTCAAGACTAAAAGTATGGCTCCTTTTTAGATATATCTAGATAATATCTAGATATAAAAAAAAGGTTAATTTTGGATGATTTCTCCTAATTCTCAAAGATATTTATTCAACATTTTCTCGGAGGAATTTGCCAAAATATGAAGAGATGAATTGCAACCCATTGCTTAAAATTTTATTTAACGGTTTCACTAATCTTAAAAAAGCAACGCTGGTACTTCGGAAGCATATACTTTTTCATAAGTCACAATTCTATAATTTATTTATTAGCAATGCGATTTTGATTTATGCGGTTATTTAAACAATTATAGTTTAAAAATTAGTTAGTTCATTTTTATCACATTGTAAGTTGTTATTTTTCTAATTTGTGCATTTTGATACTAAACAAATTAGTAAAGCAAAAAATAATTTAATTAAAATTTGAGAAACTACTCCAAAATTATACTTCTAAATTTATTTATAACAAATTTAATTAACTTAAATTTTATCATGCATTATAAATTGCAAAATCCATGGAAGATTTTGAAAATTCTCAATAAATTAGCAATTCCAATTACACTGGTAAACAAAATAGAACTTTTGCTCTTTCAGAAAACCAAATTAGTTGTGTTATTTTATTTTTTGTGCTGATTCCGAAACTTGTTTTAGATCTTCTCCACCAGGTCTAGTTTTTGGATATTTGGGTATTTCGATTTATGCAAATTGTGGCATTTTTTTTCACAATTATATGCAAATTTATGGCATAAAGCTTTATCAGAGTGGCTTTTTTGTTTTATGTTATGTTTAGTATAATTTACAAAAATGGTATTCTGATATTATACTGAGATATGACCGTGAAATATTGTGACTGATTTTCATACTTTTTCTAATAATGCATCTTGACTTCCAAATATTTCTGCCACATGAATACGCTAATATGTTTCTAAACCAGTGTTTTGTACTAATTTCAAATCTGGTATTAGTTTTTTCTATGACGTCTAGTTCTTGAAAAAAATATATATATTTTTCGTCAAAAAAGGCCAGAAAATGCTTTTTATGATACTTTGTGGTGTACTTCAGCTAGTTAGGATGTATTACACTACTTTTTCAATTGTTTTTCGATTATAGTAATTATTTATTATGTTCCTGATATGAATATGACACTGTTCACTCTTTTCGCAATGAGGTACACACCCCTATAAAGCATTTTATATCAAATTTGTGGCAATGCCCAGAAAAGCAGAAATTAATTTTACTCAAAAACTCGATATGATGTACGGAAACGGTTTGTAGATTTGAAATCAGCATAAAAATATAGCCTAGAAAACATTACGTAAATTCTGTAGCAACTACTTCAACCTCATTACTCCCAGGACCTGTACGTACACTCGTTTCAGCAATCAGCGACCAGGTACGTCCTCTCATTTCAAGCTTCTAGAATGCTTTTGAATGATCTTGATATTCATGATCTTGATATTCATAGAAATGTTGGTGATGAATATGTTAGGTTCCAAGATTTTATTGTAAAATGTTCCGAAAAAATACTTATAGAGTATAGTGACAGCTATAAAGAAATGTTTTCTGTTCGTAGTAGTAAAGGAGACGAAACTAAAACTCTCCACAAACTTGTTCAGATTCCAAGCGTAGATCGAAAGTAACGTCCCCGAAAGCGAGGTCGTATTTGCACAACTAAACATGTTAGGAAATATACTCGGCTAATGTGTTCTGGTTGTGAAGATTTTCCAGGACAGTGCAGTAGAAGTCATTTTGATCAATATCATACATATTTAAAATAAATTACTGAGTTTCAGGTAATACACTCTATGTATGTATATCAGTACATGTATATAATGTGCAAGTTTTATACATTATTTTATACGTATTATGATAACGTTGTAAATTCTTTAACGGCCTTAAATAAAATTCATCACTATTATATCACGGAAGTTATGAAATGATTTATGACACAAACATTTTACACCGCACAGCCTGGTATGTAGCACATCACCAGAGAAATTAAGCCTGGAAGTGAAGTGGTTAAAGTTGAAAGTAAACATTACACCAATGAAAAATTTGTGAATTAAACTTAATAACTGACAGCTAAATGTTAATAATATGCATAGTGCGGTATTTATTTAAAGCAAATAGTCCAGTAGTCATTATGATGAAAATTTAATTCAATCTGACATTTATTGTTATAAAACTTGTATAAAATGGCGCAAAAATCTTAAATTTACATAAACTTAAATATAGAAATGTCTCAAAAACTGGACCTCCGAGAGAAAAACGGAAATGATATTCGAAATCTGCACAAAAAACTGATCTAGAATCAACTAATTTTAGTTCTGTGAGAGAACCATTGTTGTTTAACCAGTGTTATTTTCTTTTTGTATTGAAATAATTACGAATATTTAAATAGAAACTGTTATTTATATCTAAGATATGTTTTCGTACATGAATTTTATAGCATTTGTCGAAATATGTTCACGTTTTACATCATAAATTCGTAAATTACAAAATAAAATAATTAAAAATGTACATTCAACCATTAAAAGCAGATCAGGTATCGTCAATATTAACTATAGACTCGTTGCCAGTCATTCTGCCATCCTAAAAATAAATTAAGTAGTTTATTTAATGTAATCTTAAAGAAATTAAAAGAAAATATAATGAGATGCATAAAAGCTGAGCGAACAGTTGCGAATTCTTACGAAATTAAAGCCATAACAAAAATACTCTAACAGAGTAAGAGTTTTTATGATGCAAAATATTAAACTTAATTTAAAACAAATATATTTTCGTGTAATGTTTTGGACTCAACCTTTTTACCAACTAGTAAATGTGTTGCAGTATGCTAAAATCCATTATTAAATTTAAGAATAGAAGACAGATTTTCCCCACTTCATATATTTTCTTAACAATAAGTTCATTATCTTAGAAGGAAATATTTTAAAGACAAAATTAATTATCTAATGACGTTAACATGTTGTTTTAATGCATTACCTCAAAAAGAAGGAAAATTACCCTAGTAGCAAACCAATATTGGCCCAATGTTGGGCCAATATTGCATTTGTTGGAAATATTGCCAATAAAATGCCAATATTGGCTAAATATTGGCAATAGGTTGGAAATATTTCCAATGAAACGCCAATATTGGCTAAATATTGGCAATATGTTGGAAATATTTCCAATGAAACGCCAATATTGTACAAATATTGGCATTACATTGGCAATATTTCCAATGAAACGCCAATATTGTACAAATATTGGCGTTACATTGGCAATATTTCCAATGAAACGCCAATATTGTACAAATATTGGCTTTACATTGGCAATATTTCCAATGAAGCGCCAATATTGTACAAATATTGGCTTTTCATTGGCAATATTTCCAATGAAACGCCAATATTGTACAAATATTGGCGTTACATTGGCAATATTTCCAATGAAACACCAATATTGTACTCATATTGGCTTTACATTGGAAATATTTCCAATGAAACGCCAATATTGTACAAATATTGGCTTTACATTGGAAATATTTCCAATGAAACGCCAATATTGCACAAATATTGGCTTTACATTGGCAATATTTCCAAAGAAACGACAATATTGTACAAATATTGGCTTTAAATTGGCAATATTTCCAACGAAACGACAATATTGTACAAATATTGGGGTTACATTGGCAATATTTCCAATGGAACGCCAATATTGTACAAATATTCGCGTTACATTGGCAATATTGCCAATGAAATGCCAATATTGTATAAATATTGGCGTTACATTGGCAATATTTCCAATGAAACGCAAATATTGTACAATTATTGGCGTTTCATTGGCAATATTTCCAACGAAACGCCAGTATTGTACAAATATTGGCTTTACATTGGCAATATTTCCAATGGAACGCCAATATTGTATAAATATTATCGTTACATTGGCAATATTTCCAATGAAACGCCAATATTGTACAAATATTGGCTTTACATTGTAAATATTTCCAATCAAACGCCAATATTGTACAAATATTGGCGTTACATTGGTAATATTTCCAATGAAACGCCAATATTATACAAATATTGGCTTTACATTGGAAATATTTTCAATGAAGCTCCAATATTGCACAAATATTGGAGTTACATTGGCAATATTTCGAATGAAACGCCAGTATTGTACAAATTTTGGCTTTACATTTGAAATATTTCCAATGAAACGCCAATATTGTTCAAATATTGATTTTACATTTGAAATATTACCCATGAAACGTCAGTATTCCCAAAATATTGGCATTACATTGCGAATATTTCCAATGAAACGCCAATATTGTAAAAATATTGGTATTATATTGAACATATTTGTAATCAAACACCAATATTGTGCAAAACCATGCTTTATATTGTAAATATTTACAATTAAACGCAAATACTGAACAGATAATTTCATCAGATAGGAAATATACCCAATCTGACGTCAATATTAACAATAGCAACAATTATCTGAGTGATTATGCAATGTTACAAAATAATAATAATAATATTATTATTATATAATAATTAATGTTAAAACAAGCTTAAAAACATTGAAATTTAGTTTATTAAAATGGGTTCTCACAAATCTTTTATATGCTTCAGATTTAACATGCTTTAAAAAATTTTATTCATCACCGGCTGATAGATCAGAACTGGTAGTAACATAAAATACGCGATTGAAAGACTATACAGAATTTAAATATCTGCAGAAAAATCGAAAATTATAAAATGTTATTCTTTTTTTTTTTCCCCTTGGAAAGGCAAATATTTTTTGTAAAAGAGGAAATGTAATGAGATATATCAAACCAATCACCAATACTATAAAAACAAATTGGAAATTGCTCGTCAAACGTGGCAAATGAGGTGCGTTCGTACTATAACTAGTTTTATAGTTATTTTTTGCACCCCATATTGTACTGAATGTATAATTTTTTGCACTTCATAAGGTGCATAGTCTGCAACATCATTAAAATGCACTTCCAATAATTTTTTCCCATTCCCCGTAATGTAACGGAACACTTTTGACTGTCCCTGTAGTTAAACTATACATCCGATTTTCATAAAATTTGAAATGGCTCGACAAAATTTTGCAACAGTTATATATTTAAAATTTCAGACCATTCGGAAGGCTGTAACATCATTAAAATGCACTTGCAATAATTTTTCCCATTGGCCGTAATCTAAAAAAAAATTTTGACTGTCCCTGTAATTAAACTATACATCCGATTTTCATAAAATTTGAAATGGCTCGACAAAATTTTGCAACTATCATATATTTAAAATTTCAGACCATTCGGTTGGGTAGTTTTTGCTCTGTTACATGCGGGCGGACAGACAGACGGACGGACGGACTAACGACGACTATAGGTGCTACGTATTTATATAATTACGAACGCACCTAAAAATTGACCTTTTATTGGGAATATTTCCAAACAAACGTCAATGTTGTTCTACTATTGACTTTAAGGTGGTATTTGCCTGCAGAAGGCCGAAAGCTGTGTGTTTTTAGCTTTTTTTTTTTCTTTTTCTGGAATAGGAATGAAGATTTTAGCTCCATGTTTTTTGCATGTTACTGATTGTCATTTGAAGACTATTTCAAAAAATTTTAAGAAAAAATTGATGATGTGGCTCGAGTTAGGACACTGGATGTCCGAGTGTGTGTGCGCCGTGCACTTCCAATCAGGCGGGACCGATAGGTCGCTATAATCGTCTGCAATCAATCTTCGTTAAGATTATGAAAGTAGATAATATTATCTGGAGCTTCAAGCACTTTGAGGTCAAAAAGTTGAAAATCAATGAAGTAGAAGCCATTTGTAAGCTAGTCGGATGTGCCAATCCCAAAACTTTATTCTATCTCAAATCTCATACATGTCAATAATTCGAAATTTGCTGTCACAATGACAAAATTAAATGACAATCTATACCAATAATGAGGATTCTAAAAGATTTAGGTTTGTTGAATTATGTGCATTCAAAAAAGAGGTATAAGCATCGCATTTTTCAAACAAATTACTGAATTTCAGCAACCATCTAGATATCTTAAACTAAAATTACCATTCTAAACAGCATAAAAAGGTCCCTGTCGCACAGTATATACCCAAGCTAAATAAGGATCTAACTATTGAAAGTGTAACAGAATATAAATTTTGATTAAATTCCGTCCATTAGTTTTTGAGATATAGCTATCTCGAAAATCGTGAAAATGCAGCATAGCAGCGCCACTTGTTATGATTCACACGAACACATAATCAGCATCAACTTATGCCAAGATCTAACAGAATATGAAGTTTGCTGAAATTCCGTGCATTTGGTCTTGATATATGACTATCGCAAAAATTGTGTAAATCCTAAAAAATTCAGCCTGTTGCGTGATTTACATCAGCACCAATTTATATCGGGGACTAACTGAATTTGAAGTTTGATGAAAATTCGTGCATTAGTTCTTTCAGATAGAGCTATTGCGGAAATCGTGAAAAATGCAGCGTAGCAGCACCATCTGTTTGGCGATTTACACCAAAAACTAATCAACACCAATTCATATCAGGGACTAGCTGAATCTGAAATTTGATGAAAATCCGTACATTAGTTCTTGGGATAGAACTTTTGCGGAAATCGCGAAAAATGCAGTTTAGCAGCTTCATCTGTTGGACGATTTACGCCAGAAACTAATCAGCACCAATTTATATCAGAGACTAATTGAATGTAAAGTTTTATTGAATTCCGTGCATTAGTTCTTGAGATAGAGCGACCACAAAATTTGTGTCAGAGACAGACATTTTCTAAAAATAGTCAAATCGAGTTCAATACCTTCTAAAACGCATAAATCCGTCGAAAACAGGAAGCCAAATTTTTTCACGAATCCAATATTTTCTTGTAAAGATAGAAGAAAGTAAATTGTTCTATTTCTGACCCCTGTTTTTGCACTTTGGCGTCTTTCTAAAAAGGTTTATTTTTTTATAAAAATGGCTGAAAGTGATCCACGCTCCAATAAATTATATTGCACTTAATAAAAAAAAAATAGCAAGATCGGTCGGATAGTTTTTTGCGTTCTGATCTCGCCCAATGGGTCATTTAAGTATTATGTAAGCAATAAGGGAGGGAGGGGTGTTCAGTGTCTGATTATCTTTGCTGACAAGGAGGAGAGGGGGTCATGAGAATTCTTACGTAAGCATTAAGCAACGAAGCAACTATAGTTTAACGTTTAACAACAAAAGCAAGAGACGATGAGCGTTCGGCGGATGTTGAACGACTTGAGAAAAAAAAAATATGAAGTAAACAAGGACTAGAAACAAGGAAAATTTCAACTCACCACTACATTTAAAATGTAATAATAGACAATGCAGAAACATGGATTCAAAGATCTTGGAGATCAGACTAGAAATGTGAACGTCAAACACATAATATTCCTATGATTGTTGTTAAAAGTTTTAGTTATGTACCTAAATAAGTTAGGGCCTGGCCTGTTGTATTTATTCTGTTGTTTTGTACTTTTTTTTTTTTTTTTTTTTTTTTTTTTAATTCAATGCGATAAATCTACCCTCTATATATAAAATCCTAATGAAACGAATTTATGAAACGACTGATCAAACGACTAATTGTGTTTCAGCGCTATTTCCCCTAAAAAAAGAAAGTTTTTTTTTGGCGGGGGGAGGGGGGGGGGTAAATTAATACCAATTATCTGCATTTATTTACATGTGACAAAACTGGTGTTAGAATTTTAAAATTTGAATTAGTTTCGACATATTAATTTTTTTCTAATTTTAATGACATTTGATCACTGATGGCAACAAAATTACTCCATTTTTTTAGAAAAAAACGGGATAACAGGGAAAAACTATAGGGATTATTAGATATCTTCTTTTTCGTTACTTTCCAAATTGAAATTGAAATTATCTTTTATTTCAATTGATAATGAAGACAATATTATGTTTTTCAGGAAAATAAAAAAATAAAAACATTTTTTTCATATTTCGATCATTTAGAATCAGTTTATTTTAAAAACCAAAAATCGTTTGTCACTTTCAAATTTCATAGACGTAAAAAAAAAAAAAAAAAAAAAAAAAAAAAAAAAAAAAAAAAAAAAACGGTTTTCTCTGAAACGCATTTAAAGGTGATAATTATGTCATATGTAAAAGGCCCAAACATTAAATATAGTAATGGGCAGTATTCCTGTGACGTACCATAGCCTCGAACCGAAAGGAAGAATACGGTCTATATTTAAAGTGCCTAAAATATTTAAATTATTACACGTAGAAAACTTTTAATGGTGAATATAGGTCATATATAAAAAGCTCAAATAATATTTCTATACTTTTAAGTTAAATAATGTATGTACCCGTGAATTTTAAAAGATTAAAAAAAATTAAAACAAATAAATTATAATTCATATATTAAAACGATTTTAATTCCTGAGAATTAATTTGACGCCCCGTGGTATAAAAGTAGTGCGGCAAGCAAATTAGTTTATATATTATATCACTTGATGCAGCATAAATACAGGTAAATGTATGCGCAAAATACTTTCGATTTATTTTGTACGAATTACTATTAAATAAATACAAATTAGAAAATTCGGATATTCTTATTAATTAATACAGATAATATACATTGTAAAAATAACCTGAAAATATGCATGATGTCGTATTAAATTAGAGAAAAGAATTAATGAATAAGCTATACCTGTTCTTTAATTACTTAAAACTACTCGATCAAGACATAAAATATAAGCGTAAAATTTCAAAACAGAATGCTTATGTGGATGTGAAACCTGTTGCAGTTTTTTAACCTCAAACCTAAATGCAGAATATTGTCCGTAGCGTCATTATAAAACTCTGGAAGATAGCGTCATTTTTAACTTAACCATTTTATACAAGCTGAATTTCAAACGTGTAATTGATTTTGCTTATCAATCCCGAAAACGGATGTCATTTATTACGGGAGGGATGGATGAGACCAAGGAAACACAAAAATACCTATTCAAACTGTTCAAACCTATATTCGCATGTCAACGTGATTACAGAAAGTAGCCACGCTGTTATACTGATAATATCCTTCAATCTTCTGTAACATGGTAATATTTTTTAAACACTGCCCATAAGTACCGTATTTTATGGAAGAAACGCCGCGGCGTTTACGAGTTTAAAAGTTAATTTTTTTCCAAGTGCGGCGTTTACGCCATGTGCGGCGTTTATGATTTTTTTTAAATACCAACTAAGTTTCCTTAATTTAAAAATTCATAAAAAATTTTAAAATCGGATTTAAATATTTTAAATAAAACTTCAGACATCTTAATATATTAAAAACGAGGCATCCTGCACTGCTCAGAAAACTTTGATTAAAGTTAGGTCAATGTGACGCTGTCGACAAAAGTAGCGTTCCGATGGATGCGGCGTTTACAACGGGTGCGGCGATTACGATATTTTTAAGTTTATTCAGGCCAATTTGAGGAGTATATATATATAGTTCTTCTTATATATATATGTATAGTTCTTCCATATAATACGGTATATGTTTTCGGAGGCTGCGAAACCTGAACGGGGGTTGACGGGCAAAGCTCGCCGAGGGCTGAGCCCCCAGGTAATAATATATTAAAAACTTTTTGTATTCAACCGATTTGTTTTTTTCTTCGATACCACAACCCCTATATGTCTATTTATGTAAATTTAAATTAATAATGTAATTTATCGCTAACTGTAATTTTTTTATAGCAAACAGTGTTGATGTTAGAATGTCATAAAATCTTACGTAAGCAAAAGGGGGGGGGGGGGTACAACATGGCTAAAAATATGCTTGCGTAATACTTGAACGGCCCCCATTTTCGAAAAAGTTATTTTGAGTAAAATGCGTTTTACAGTCCTCCAAAACGGTTTAAGTCTACAGACGGGTTTCACTAAAGCACTCAATAACTAAGAAAGGATTCGAATTTCACCAAATCGTTGTACAGGGATAATCTACAGAATATATATATATATATATATATATATATATATTAAGCAAATCTCCCCCTTAAATTCGAATTATTTTCAATCAAATTCTAATACAGTACAAATATCATTTACATTCTGTAGCAGGACTGAACAATGCAACGTCCGTGGGAGCCATTGCGCCTTTCTTAATATTTCCCGTTGCTAGCCCTTCTTATAAATAAAATTATTTCTCTTTAAAGTATGTTCTCAAATCCAAAGGGGCTACTTTCTGACACATTTTTTAGTTCACTTATTTTTTGAAATTCATGAAACTGGAAGATTTTATTCAGAAACTTTGTAATCGAAAGTCGTTTTCCATTTTTTTTTTTTTTTTTTTTTTTTTTTTTTTTTGTTAAACACAAAAGATATTTCAGAAAATACTGTCAAAGATAGCGTTTTTAACCGAATTTTCGAACGAAAGGGAGGGGTGGAGGGGGAACACCCACAGAGAAGAGAAAAAACTGCTATCAAGTGACCAAAATCGCTTATAACTCGGTAAGTAATTTATTTATTTGAAAAAATGAAAACTCATTTCGATTCCAAATCGCTTAAATAATCAGGCTCAATTTTGTGCCTTTAAGTTTAAAAATAAGAAAAAAAATGTGTCAGAAAATTTTGCCTTTGTTGAGCGGGAAACTTCAGAACCGCCTTAAATGAAAGTAGTATCAGAGATAAGCGCTTTCCCATGCTTCAGCAATGTATCTCCAGGCTACTACCTTTATCTACTAACTACCACCTTTCCTCTTCCCCGGCTTTATGCAACATTGTCTGTTCCCGGTCCTTTTTTTTTTTTTTTTTTTTTCTGTTATTCAGATGTAGACGAAAATCCTGTCTTTGGTTCTTTGTCCTGCTTTGGGCGACAAATAGATTGAAATTTCTCAGTGAAGTATTCTGCACAATTATTCTCATTTTAACTACAGTGAAAAGGAAAACTACTGATTAACCAGTCGTCTTAATTTTTGTAATTTTATCTTACCAATTTTCTTATTTTATTCTACGTTTTGACTTGGATAAAAATTTATAGAAATTAAAGAAAATAAAAAATTAAATCAAAATCCTCTATTCTTATTTTATATATTTTCTGTCACATATGATCAAAGTTATCAGTTATGCTAATTAAGATTTTAATTAACTAAACAGTTTGCTGACTTTCTATTAAATGCTACGCTTCTTTTTTTAAAAAAAAAAAAAAAAAAAAAAGAAAGAAAGAAAATAAATAAAAAGAAAAAAAAAATACAGGTTAGAAAAAATTGACAGGTATGAGGCATGAAGTGCTTTGAAATCAAGTTTCTGATAAATGTATTACATATTAAAAGGGCCTAAATAATGCAGGGGCTAGTGGGGTAGTTGTTCCAGGCCCCCATGGGCAGAAGCAGGATTAAAGGAGATCCAAATGCTAAAAATTAGCCAAAAATGACCAAAATTGTATTTTTTTCAAAGAGGGGAAGGGCGGCCCATTTCCCATGGTTCCATATTCCACCCCCTTCCTCCAAAATAAAAAATAGAATAAATAACTACAACATCAAAAAGCTAACGATTAACATTTTAATGTAACGATCCGGGGCGGGCGCAATGTCGCGCGGAGCCCTGGTAACTCCCTTAGTGGTATCCAACGTCTCTCATTTAAATATTCGACTAATAAAAACAATTGTTAAAAATTGCATGTATCATAGAATAACTTATAATATTGAATATAAAATGTATGAAAAATAACGTGCAAATTATTTCATATATATAGTGTGTATAATTATTTTTAATTTATAAAAATCGTCTACCTTTAGAATATTTTAAGTATTTGTTTTTTGCGTTTACGTTTTTTTTTTTTTTTTTTTTTTTTTTTTTTGAGTACTCTCACAACTATATTTTTCCAACAATTAGATCAATTTTGACTGTAAGAAATAAAGTTAATACTAACTTTTTCAGCAAAAAACATTTCAAGACAAATTTAGAGCAATAGTACCAATATTTGGCGCAGGGTAACATTATTTCGAATTGTATAGAGACGTTCATGGCCCCTAACAAAACTCCATCCATTTGCCCGATGGTTGCGCAAGCAAGGCCCTAGTAAAGCAGTTATTCGGACCCAACGTATACTGCAATATTCAACTAATAAAATTTATTTTTTAATTGTATATATCATAGAATATTAGATAATAAAGATAATAAAATGTATGAAAAATATCACTATTTGCACATTTAATGGGCATAATTATTTTTAATTTCGTAAAATCTTCTATCCTTTACGATGTTTTAATTTTAATTTAATTTAATTTAATTTTAATTTATATTAATTTATTTTCTTGCGTTCACGATTACTTTTCGGATCACAAAATAACAACTGACAATTACATGGAATTTCCCAGTAAGAAAAAAAGCTAATACTCACTTTTTTTAACGAAGGAACATTTAAAAACAAATCTAGAGCTAAAATGCTATTTTATACAGACTAAACGTATTTCGAAATGTTTAGAATGAGTCCTTGCCCCTAACAATACCCCAATGGGCGCGAGGTCCAGGGCAGCCGGTTACCCAGTGGTTGTGCTGGCCTCAAAATGACTGAACACTTTGTATTTACATTTCAACGGCTCGCTTGAGCCCTTATATTTCTATTTTAAAAAAAAGGGTATTCTATCATCTCTTAAAGTTGTGATCATCTTTCTTATGATACCCTTTATACAGATATGAATAGTAGTACCTAGTACGACATTTATGTTTGAAATTTAGTTACTTCAGTATAATTTAAAAAAAATTCTGTGAATGGCTATAAATGAGCCCCCCAGAATAATGTTTGCCCCGGGGTTCAGATAATATAAGTCGAGCCCCGGGATGCATATTGAGTTATAATCAATCGCTACTTGATAACGCTAAAAAAAAAAATCGGATCCAAACGTTAACTTTGAAAGCAATTTCTAAAAGTTCAGTTACCTTTGTAGGAAAAAAGAGAAACGCTATTCGTTTATGAATAAGAAAGAATATCTGCAAATTTCGTGAATTTAAAAATGAAAACTTATTCATGAAAGTGTCAAAAAGATGCAAGATAGAATTTCAGAACAGCTTTAAATAGTTTTCAAACTACTAAATGTGGCTAATCAAAGATGCATTTTATTTATAGGTTATTTTTTCTGTTGAATTTTAAAACTGGAACTCCTAACATAGAAATCATAGAAAGTTATCAGAATTGCAAATAGTCAAATATCATATTGAGCATGAGTATTGAAAAATAAAATATGACATTTTAATATGCAATAAAAATAAAATAAAATGTTGAACAGAATTTTTTTGTGTGTGTGTGAAAACGGGGTGTGGGGTAGATATTGTGCAAATATTATTTTGCTTTGCTGAAAATTATTTTGTTTGTATTTTTTTCGAGTTGTAATGCTGATTGTGTTATATGGATTGATCTTATTCAGGTCAGAGAATTTTTTGAAAAATTAGTTTTGAGATCCTTTCAGTTTAGAAAAAAAAGTGGACAAAATGTAGCAAAGAAAAATGTGTTGATGTAAATTCATTCAGGCAGAAAGTAAATGGTATGTCTCAAGAACATAATTTAAAAGAAAAAAAATCTAGAAAAAAGATTAATGTTAGTTATCAATGCACTTGACTCTACGTATCAATGCAACTGATGACTTCGAAACAAGCTCAAACCCATAAATAAAAAAATATCTTTTCGAACTGAATAACAAAGCAGATTTTAAAATATACATTTCATTTCATCGGTTTATATTAACTTTCAAAGAGAAAAATTCAATATTATATAGTGTTCTATCTTATTACTTTTTTTCTTTAAGGACACATTTTTTCCTGCATCATTTTTTAAGAATTTTTTTAGTCTTTCGAAAATAAAATATACCACTACATGTGGTAGCTAATTTTATTTTATTACTCCGTTTAAATTTTATTTAGGTAAAAACAAAAATTCCTCGGTTTTCTGTTATTTTTTGTTTTGAAACATAAACAATACTACTGGAAAAGATTTGAATCAGGCGACAGTTTGACCCTCGAAAAAACCGCAAAATAGTCCCCCTTTCCCCATCCCCATTGCTTTCGGAGTAAACGAATTTCTACGAACAAGAAAAACGACCCTGACAATTGACCTTCCGATTTCATTTGCACGGCTCAGGGTAGAGCTACTAATATTATAGGAGCCAGGGGGTGTACGGGTGTTCTCCTGATTACTTTCTTGAATGGCAATAAGATATTCACTACCCTTATCTGCTATCTTATCGGGATATTGCATCTTCATATTGTATCTTGTACATGAAAACATAAAAAAACGAGATAGAGGATTCTTTAAAAAAATTCAATGGAATTTTGTAAAAAGAAAGAATAGCATTGAAAGTTTTAAAATACTACCAGTGTTACAATTTTAGTCAAGACTGTTCTCAAATCCAAAGGGGCTATTTTCAGACACATTTATAATTCATTTTTGTTCGGATATGTATAAAATTGGCAGGTGTTCTTATTCAGAAACAATGTAATCGAATGGCGTTTTCCATTGTTTGGTTAACGCAAAAAATCTTTCAAAGTTGGCGTTTTGAATAGAATTTTCGGATGTGAGAGCTCGAGAAATGGGAAAAACTGTCGTCACTTGACAAAAATATCTTATAACTCTAGAAGTTATTATTATTATCAATAAATGAAAAAAAAAAAATTCCAAATCGCTTCAATAGTCAGTAGTGAGGCCTGCCAATTTTACTTGCTAATTTTACAAATTATTGTTATACAGGAAAATTAACAGAAATATCTTGCAGCGTGGAAGTGTGATTTAAAAATCGAAAAAATAAATAAATGTAAAAGTATTTAATCATTGCCGATATTTCATAAACCTAAATCTATGATTGGAATAAGAGTCCGGCACAGAATTTCGAATTTTCTGCTTAAGCTTAACCCGAACCGAGTCCGACATATTCAACGCCGAATGCGAGTAAAATGTTATGATTTATGGAAAAATAATCATGATGTATTTCTTTGATGTCCACTTTATCATTTTTGTTTTAAAATAAACACAAACCTAACAGTACTGTAACCGAATATTTTTGTGTGTCCCTGTAAATGTTCGATAAATGCTATGCATACCCGATGTTACAGTAAGCATGTTGTAGCGCAGCTCAGAGTGCTGTATATTAATATCAATATATTTGAAATAGTGTAAAATCATTAAAATACATTGCAAACGATCTCTCCCATACACCAAAATGGAAAGGAATTATTTTGAGTGTCTCTGTAAACGAGCTATAAATACTGTAATACACTTTCTTTTTTAATACTGAACATGCCATAGTAAACTTTAACATCATATATCCATTACACGCTAATTTGTCTAAGTTAGAGCACGGACAGGCAGACAGACGGCCAGGAAAATCGAAATCATAAACACTTTTCAACTATTTTGAAAATAATAGCACAAAAGATAAGTTTCTGTGTAGTCCTAAAAAAGTTCAAGCTTAATGAAAAATAGAATAGATGTCATTTTTGTTTTGCTTACAAGAGGAAAGTAAAGAGAGATAAAAGAAGAATTTCTCCCTTTTTTTATTATATGCATCATTTAATTAAAACTTTAACGTACGATATTTTGTAGTTTCCTTTGGTGATAGGGGTAAGTAATGATACCTAAATCCGGGCTAATAGGTATATTCTCTTACTCTTTTCTATTACATCTTACTATTTTCAACAATTTACAGGGTTGAACCTCTCCTGCACCCCATTTGCTGCATACGCCCATCAATAAAGCATTGTCTTTCATAATATCTTATTTCACGTTACACTTAAGAAATATTAAAAAATAAACAGATGCTAATAGCACATTCTTTTTTATAGTAAAAAAAGGGTTATAACGTAACAAATAAATTTCTTTTATATAGGGAAGACTGGGGAGGATTGACCATAGGGGAGGCTTGACACACCCTTCAGTTTTCATATTTAAAAGAGTTTCAGAGTTTTGCTAATAGGTGGCAAAAAAGCTACTGAAATGTTCAAACAATAGTTTTTGTTTCATGCAGATAATTGAAACAGGTGTAGAAAAATCACTTGTGAAGAATTATCAGCTTAAAAGGTATATTTTTTAGAAACATTTAGTAAGATTTTCTCAGAGAAAATATATCATAGAAATTTAAGTAAGTAGATTTTAAGTAATGCAGAAACAATGAGCTTTCATTCCAGGAATAAAGATTGTACAGTAAATTAGGCTAAACTTAACCATGTGCTATAATTTAAAAAGTGCTTATGTGGGAAGGCTTGACCCAATCAGTGTGAGGGAGGGTTGACCAGATGGTCAAAGCTCCCTTAATAAAGTGTTTTTGGAAATATTTTTAGCATACACTGTTCATAATGAAGGGTTAAGGGTTATATTTCTAATATAATGTAAATTTATTCTGTAAAGCTATAGTAAAATAGGATGATAGAAAGGAAACGTTTAAATTTGATTAAAGGAAGATGCGAAAAATTGCTATAGAAGCAAGGAAAAATTTCATGAAATTTAAATTAGAAAGTTGATAGGAACTTTTATTTCATTTAAATAGTAACCATAGTAGGAAAATAGAAAGAATGCAAAAGACTATAAAGAATGAAAGCAGCAGACTTAAGAAATGTTGTGTTCATGCCTCTGCAAAAGAACACAACATTAATCAAAACACTTTAGGAAGGTATGTAGATAATTTTCACCAAGATGAACATAATGAGATGAATCCGAACCATGTAGCAACTAGTGTTCCTACGTCAAGTGTCACAAAAAGTGGCTGTTAAAAATTTGTTAAAAAAATCTGATGTTCCTCGATTCCGTCTAAACAGAGTTTTTTACACATCACGTTTTCTCAAATAATTTTTAATAATGATTAAACTATGTATCATGTATGATAAAGTTATTACTTTTTTTAAACTGATTTTATTTCCCTTAACATATATTTCAATATAAAATAAAGTGGGTCAAGCCTCCCATATGTGGGGAGCCTTGACCCATGATTAAAATCAATAACTTTTCAAGTTTCTTATGCATTACACTTATGTCTTTTAATGTCTTTACACTTATGTCTTTTGTGTATTATGTATTTTTTAACCAGATTTTGGTTTTTACAGAAATTTTAATGGAAATTTTTTAACTTACCACCCAATCAGGAATTCTCAATTTGTGTCGAAATTTTAAGTGAATTTTTTGAGTATTTTTTTCCGAAATTAGTATTAAAATATATCAGAAACACACTTCACATTTTTCGAAAAAATTCCTTCTCGTAATGATTTTTTCATTCCAGATTGTTTAATTTATAATGATAACTTCATTTGTAATTCAAAAATTATTGCTATGGGATGAATTTTCAAAATTTACACTAGCGCTTTCAGTGAAAATGCTTTTAGGTAGATTTCGTATGAAATACTACCTATTACATTTCCCCCTATGTTGGAATTTCGGAAATTTTTTTGCCGATCTACATCGATCAGGACTCCTAGAACCCAAAACCACCCCCAGTAAAAATCTTTATTTATCTATCTATCTAGCTATATCACTTTTTTATGGACACGATAACTTCCATAATTCTGCACAAATATTTTCGAAACAGATATATAAAATCAAGGGGCATAAAATCTCGGTCAAGTTCGTTAATGGGCAAAAAGGACCAAGGGGATGGAAATAGGGAGGGGATTTGTGAAAACTGAAAAACCCCGATAACTTCTTAATTTTTATTCATATCAAATGAGTTTACAGTTATTATTACTTCTAGGAAAAGAGTCAAAAATTTAAGTATCATAGATTTTCGATAGAAATGGGCCCAAGGGGCGCAAAAATAGGGTTTTTAGGGGGAAAAAAAATCAAAACTTCGTCAATTCTTAAGATATAAAATTCACGTAAACTTATTATAAATCTTCGTAATATTATCTATGAAAAACGAAATATGAAAAACGAAAAACCCCCATAACTTCTTAATTATAATACATATCGATTCAGTTTAAAGTTTTTATTACTTCTAAAAAAGGGGCCAAAAATTTATGAAAGACAGATTTTTTATAAAATTAAAAATGGGCTCAAGTGGCAAAGAAAATAGGGTCTTGGAGAGAGAAAAATTCCTAACTTCGTAAATTTTCAAGATTCAAATCCAATTAAATTTATTATAAATCTTATTATTATCTACAACTTTTGTATTGACAAGTTTTTGATAGGACCAATTCGTACCGCAAAAACAATTAAAAACGAAAACAAAAAAAGGGGGGGGGGTGAAGAAGAAAAAAATCCATAACTTCGTCAATTCACGGATATATAAAATCCGCATGAATTTATTATATATCGTCTTAACATTATCTACAACTTTTATATTGACAAGTTTTTGATAGGACCCATTCTAATAGCCAAAACAAATTAAAAATACATAGCCGTTGAAGAAAAAATCATCATATTAAGGGTGTACTTAGATCCAAACTGCTTATTTTCTGACTCATTTTTTAATTCATTTTTGCTTTTAAACGCATCCAATTGGTGAGTTCTCTTATTCAGAAACTATATAATGTACCGTAATGGTCGATTTTTGATAGAGGCAGAATATATTTGAAAAAATTATGTCAAAGTGGGCATTTTGAACCGAATTTCCCGAAGCGAGTGTGTTGGAAATGAAAAATATTGTCCTACTGAGAAAATAATTGTTTATAAATCAAGTTCTATTTAATTGAACAAAAAAACATAGGTCGCTTATAAATCTCTTCAAAAATCACGTCAGCAAGTTTCGTGTTTTTTCTTTTAAAAATGAATCTGAAGATTTGTCTGAAAATTTTGAGTTGTTGAGCATGGAGAAGTATTTTTTTGAATGCAGCCTTTACATGTTTCTGATAAAACCAGCTCTTATATAAAAATGAAAATAAAAAGTCGTCAAAAGAGGCTAGTTGAAATTGTTAAAGTGGGTTTATCTCTAATCATGATTTAGTTTATTTGTTTTATATCTGATAGTTTAATACATATTTTAGTGGACGCAGATCGCTTATTATGTGCCAAATGATTGATACTCTACAAAATGTATGGAAATAGTATTACGAAAATATTCTGTAGAACATATCTTTTTTAAGGAAAACAAAATTCCCAATTTTAGAAGCGTAAAATGGGATTGTATACAAATATATATTTTTATATTCCTTGCATATATGAAAAAAAAAAAAAAAAAAAAAAGGAAAATTCATATGTTACTGATAGTTTATGATATACGTTAAGTTAATAATTAATAAGTAATTAATTTTGTTGTAGATTTTGTTAATCTGCTTTCTAACATCTATTCTGTATTTTAATTAAATTTGTGTTTGTCATACGAATTTGTCCCGTTTTCTTCTTCTTAATATTATTATTATCGTTTAAGCACAACAATCACCATCTTCTTCAGACATTATGATGTTTTTAAAAAGAGAGTAAAACGGAATACGAAACAGAAAACCTATGTTCCAAGTACAGCTTTATTTCTTTGAAATATAGGAATAATCAATTAGCTTTAATGTAAATCATATTTTTATTTAGAAGTCATAAAATATTTTAGTTATTTATTTCTCTTTAAATTTCTTTCTGTATCTATTTTCTCTGTCTAGTCAATGGGTACTACCAGCTCCATGGTACTACCAGGCGAAATCTGTGTGGAAGTTGTCTTGAGCTGTTCGATTTCCTCTACGTTCTTTGATATAACTTCCCCTCTCCCTTTCTTAGAATTTTCCCTAAACACAACAAAGGTGCTCGATTACACCTACAGATTCCCACATTAGCAGTAAATGCAAACTGCTAGGATGCTTTGTCCAATTTAGCTAGAAAAGCCTCTGAGTCTCTATAAGTTTATCTTCTGATAGGGAACTTTTTTGAAT
Source organism: Maratus speciosus (assembly GCA_963932465.1). NCBI lineage: Eukaryota > Metazoa > Arthropoda > Arachnida > Araneae > Salticidae > Maratus > Maratus speciosus. The sequence goes on along the minus strand of OZ010789.1, from coordinate 109,811,961 downwards.
ATTCTTTTTAAAGAAAATACAATCAGAAAAAATCAATCCTTGTATCTCATTCTCAGTCGACACATGTTACTGTGAAATACCCACTTATTTCATAAATGTGTTACATACATAGTATTATATTTGTTTTTCAAGTTCAAAAAAATATATAAATATATATGCACTTGAAAAAAGGGCCACGGAAAAAATGGTACAGGCGCACATTATTAACATTATTTAAAAAGTATATTGACATTTTGAATTTTTTTTTTTTTTCATGGCGGGTGTTTTTGGGGGAGGGGAGAGGCAAGAGTGCATTAAAAAGAAGTTATAGTATTTATTTTTAAAACTATATTACATAGATACCTTACTTATGGACTGATTTCCGTGGATTTTTTATTTTATTTTTTATTTTTTGACTTTCCGTAAGCGTAGGCTTTGAGCGGGGAAAGAGGGGAATTAAAAATAATTAAAACCCTAGCTATAAAGATTGGAAATGGTTTAGATAAAGATGAACAAAGGAGTAATTTTTTTAACGTGAGCAATGTTCATTACTTGGCATCTCCAATAAGTGGCGCACAGGTAAGACAATAATAGAAAAAAAAAAAATAAGGTAAAATTTTATAGAATTTGAGCATGAACGACCAGTTTTGTCGTTTTACTGATAATTTTTTGTACGGTATTTTATTTTGATAATTTTTTTAAAGTATTTTATTTGTTCTGGAGTGTGCCTTTGGGAGAAGGGTGGAAAGGGCGGATTAAAAGTAAAATATAGCCTACAGATTCTTTACTTTATATATAAGCTAAACTCCTTATACCAAAAGGGACATTCTAAAGGAAGAGGCACGAAAAAAAAAAAAAAAAAAAAAAAAAAAAAAAACATTATATACAGAGATTGAAAAGGGCATGAAATAAAGATAACAAAGGGACAATTTTTAAAATGAGAAGATTTTTCAATATCTTGACATTTTCAGTGTAATGAATTGGGGGTCAGGATGGGGACAGAAAGAAAAAAAAAAAGAGGTTATTTTTTCAGACTTTACCAATTAACATGAAATTTAGATATTTTACTAAGGAAAATTAAAAAAAAAATGCTTTAATTTTTAAGAGGCTGCCTTCGAGAGTGAAGGGTGAGGGTAAGAAATTAGATTCTATAGATTCTTTAAACGGGTAACATAGACCTCATATATGAGCAAAACCCCTTATATGTATTTTTTTTTTAATTTCAACATTAGTAGCCTTTGTAGGGAAAGGAAAATAAAGTTTAAAAACAAATAATAAACCACTAACTACAACAATTATAAAAGGAATCAATGCGTCAGATTTTCTAAAATAATTATTTAGAAAATAGATATCGTGAGATATTTTTATCCATGCATTTTGTTATCGTTTTTATTTAGGATGTATGTCGTGTGATAAATTATGAAATCTTTGAAAATCATTTTTTTTTCTCTGCAGTTAGTCAGTTATACAGGGAAAACATTGTCAATTTGTAAAAATGAATTTTAATGTCAAGAATCAATATCGGTCTTTATCTTATATGGATTTTTCTTATATGGACTTTATATTATAAGGCGCCATTATTCTTTTAATATAAGAAATTTTAGAAATTTACAGTCAACCAATAAAATTTTAGTTGTGTGAGGATATAATTTCGTTGTTTTATAATAGTGAAGATAATTATTTCCAAAATAAGTATTCGATGAATACTTTTGTTTGTTTATATAGATAACCTAAAAAGGTTTGGTTTGAACGGTAAAGTGGTATTACTTCAAAGAAAATTAATATGCCATTTTATTTATTAATTTTAAAACAAATAGATAAATAAAATACGGGAGATTCGCTCGATGTCGTCATTTTCATACATTAACTCGTTTGTTTTCAGACATATTAATAAAAATTATCTAAAATACTTTGATTTGCTCCTTATATATGTTTTTCGCGTTCTGTTATAACAACGAATATTATTTACTTTTTTAATATACAACTCAATGTAAATTAATGAAATTTAATGATGAATAAACCTAAAGGATAAATCATCGGATACTTTGAGCTTGAAACTGAAAATCGATTCAATTCTTGGAAGAAAATTTTTATTGGCAGATTAGACACAATTTCTTCAAAAAATTTCGTTATATTTAACATCAACCAACAATTAAAAATCTTTTAAAAAGAATGTTGAATATATTTTATATAGAAATTTTAAAGTATAACGTGTATATATATATATATATATATATATATATTTACTATATTATATATTTCATTCTTTTGTCCACTAGTTACTGAATACAAATTTACAATATTAGTTATAACTTGAACAGTTATATGAAAATAAATAATTCGTGACACTTTAAAAAATAATATTAATGCAATTAAAATTAGAGAAAATAAGATGGTTATATAAAATCATGGACTGAAGTTTTTAATATATATGTAATATCACTCTAGAATTAAATAAAATAAAATAATTTTTAATTAATTAAAATCACAACTAATAATTTATGTATAACAATAACAAATACGAAAATAGAACTCCAACAGAGTGTCCATTTTCTGATAATAATACAAGTACACTAGAGTAATTTTTAGAGGGACAAATTGCGATTCTAAAATCGCCCACACTTCTTTTTTGTAATGAATAAGAAACATTCGCAATCTGGAGTGAGAGTAACATTTAATTTACTATCTTGACTGGAAAACTTATAGAATAGTTTAATTATAGAGTTTAAATATTTATAACATCTATGGGGTAGCTGGAAGTAGGGGCGGAGGGGCAGAGGGAGATGTTTCCACGAAAAATTCATGCGCATTGCACACATACGAAAATAAAGACTGAAATTTTACGTGAAACTGATAGCTTTCAAAACAATATTGAAAAGGAAACCAAATTCGCTATTTTTACAATAAGAAATTTCGCCACTTTAAATTTAAATTAGTATATCGATTGTCATAGCTTCCATCTGATTTAGGGGCACTGTGCAGCTTAATTTATTTTTTTCTAAGAGATTTGAATCGCAGTAGTTTTATAAAATTATTGAAACAACGCGGACGCGTGTACATTGGGGACTCCGCTCCCCCTCCCTCCCTGTCTCTAAAATAACAATTTTAGCATTTTTCAGTTTTTATGGTGTGCATAAGAAGGCCGTTGCTTTGTATTGAGTTTTATTAATATTTTTACTTTAGTTGTTACGTGCATTTTTAAACTCTTAACAATAATAGTAGTAGTAGTAATAATAATAATAATAATAATAATAAATAAATTTTAAAGGATAGATTGAGTAAAACTTCTGAAACATTAATATAATGTTGATTATTTGTTTTATTTATAATAAATAAAGTTTCTTTAAAGATATTTAAAATAATTATTAGATTTCTTACGGGTGGGAAAAAATTATTTTGTCGGGATCGGGTAGAAATCAAATATAATTTTCGGATTTGGGCCAAGTATAATCCGACCCATGCAGGACATATTAATTCATAGTAGTTTCGAGCTAATGAATTTTGCAATAAAAAGTTCTAGTGTATCATTTACATCTTATTATGTTTATAAAAATATTTAAAAGAGATGATATATTTAAGTATTTAAATTAGCACTCAGCTATAGGTGGTTCACGAGCCCTTCATTAAATCTGTGTCTAATTTTTTATTCCTTTATTCATGCACAATCTGTACTGTATTACCAATGAAAATAGAATTCTTCTTCATACATAAAAAATCATCGTCTCATAAAATAGTGCCCTACAATTATATCTGAAACATGAAGAGCTGCCTAAAACGCAATTCTTCTCCGGTGTCCTGCAAATCCATCTTAACAAATTTTACAAAAGAAAATCGTTAATTTTTATTCGCTAGTAAAGCATAAAAATTGGACTTCTCTGTAACTGAATTCAGCTTTAAAGCGAAACATTTCGACGAAAGGAATACCCTACAAATATAGCTGCTCAATGGAAACTGGTCTAAAACGGAAACTTCCTCCGGTATCTTATGATTTTGTCTTAGCAGGTTTTATCATACTTTATTTTTACAAGATAAAGTGATTTCTTTTACAATTTTCATAATATACAACTTATTTGTATTCATAAAAAATTTGTCTGTATCAAAATCTAGTTAGATAGGGTCAAGCCTCCCTTTGCCCTCCCCTTATTTTAACTTGACCGATTTTTTAACTTTTCCTTTGACTGAGATTTAAATTACTTAAAATTGTAATGAAAATAATACATTTCATAGCAAATTTCGAGTATTTTAATTATTTGCATTTTAATTAATTCACTATAGTTATTTTTTTTTTTAGGTTAAGAAAAAATACAATCGTATGAGAAGTATCTAAATCGTAATTCGATAGAGCTGGGTTATAGTAGGTATATTGATAGAAAATATATGTGTCTAAGAATGTGTCTGGTCGAATTTGTTTCGGCATGAAAAGAGTTTATTTCAAAATTTGAGAGGTTATAGCATCCATAATGAACGATTTTTGTGTAGGAGACTAGGGTCGCAATCTGCTTACTTAGTCAAAAATACCACGTGTTTTACTCTAAGGGGAACCTAGATTCTTGCATATATATTTAATATAAAATGAGATATTTTAGATAAATTTTCAAAATTCAAACTTTTTTTTATGTGACATGAAATGCCATCACCAGAAATGCTGTAAATGATTTGCATCTAAATAATATTGAAGACAACACCCCATAATTCTGAATTAGCTAACTGCGTTTATATGTTGTCACTGACTAAATTATAATGTACTTTTACAACTTTCAGATATGTTATCACGTTTCGTAAAAAGCAAAGTCTTTCGAAAATGTGGCTAAAATAACTTCATTTTAGTTAAAGTTATGTAGGAAAAATCGGATTCAGTCTGGAGTGAGATACCCTATTTTTTTACTGAATAAGCGGGTAACGACTCTGGTTTCTATATAAAAATTGATCTCAATTCAGGCAGGACATGCTGATTTATCTTCTTAAATGAGAGTTTTTTACGCCTCCATTCTCCTATGTCATAGGTCACCACATTCAATTTATACCTACCATGTCCCCTGTTTTGTTGTTGCATTTTTTTAAACTGTAATATTATATAACTAATTTCGTTAAAAACAACATAATGGTTTTTGAATCTTTTACGAATGTATAACAAAATCAACCTTAAAAATTATTACATTTTCATTAGCTGCAATAATATAATTATTTTGAGTTCATAGAATTTCAAGCCAAAAGTCTTTTTTATTATGTATTACTGGACTGCAATGTGCATTGTCTTTTATGTTGCAAGATGTCAAGACAATAGATAAATTGAAAATATACTACAGTGCTATCAAAAATATGTCAGAAGACAACAAATAGCGATGGAGTGACTAAATCAGAATACTGGATGTAATTAATCAGAATAGTAGCCGCATAACAAAAACAGTCGCTATGTATCTCGCTGGCTGCATATATATATAGATAGATATATTATCAGTTCTATTCTAAAACCTTAAACTTAGAACCTGATGCTAGCAGCTAACGATTTATAATATATATATTTTAGTTACTTGAATTTTACTTTACATTTTCATGCATTATTTAATTATTAAACGATGGGTGTCAAGATAATTTCTTTTATAGTTGTTATATGAATATTTTCCTTTCTTTCAAGTTTTTTTTTTCTTTTTCTTTTTACAGAAAAAATGACTTTTTTTTTTTTTTTCCATACACACAGATATATATTCTTGATAAAGGTAAGAAAATATAGCAAAAAATGCAGATCAGTTGAATTTATTTAATTATTAATTGCATGAAAACTTTTAGCTTAAATATTTTTTAGATAAAATTAGTATTTAAAAAATATTGTGTGTTATTTTTTTTTATTATAAAGCATTCAAATAATAATTAAAAGGCATACAGACCATATAACTTCCCTCTTGAAATAAAATATGACAATATAGAAATGAATTATCGCTAGAAAATATAACAGAAATCATTCTGCCTGGTCGAACTCGCGTTCTTCGCAAAAATTCAAATCTTTAAACTGATAACTTAGACCACTGGGCTAACCAAACCGGACCGGAATTTTCAGGCCCGGCCCGAACGAAAGCTAAGTTGACCCTGCCCGGTGTAAAAATTAAAAGTTGAACCCGAGCACGGCTTGGCCCGTTTATATTTTCACACTTCATGGCCCGGTTCATACAAAAATTAGTGATATACATGCCCAAAAATCAATTAAATCAGGCCCGATCCGGCCTGATTCATTTTCTACAATAAATTGAGATTTTTCTTAACATACAATTAAAATTCTTTTAAAGAATACTTGATGAATATTTATGGGATAATATTGCAGTGAATTTTAAAATTACTATGTATTAGCAACACAAAAAATGCACAATAGCAACATTAATGATTACTTAGATTCTTAGATATTTCAACATTCAAATAAGGATTCATTAAAAAATTAATGTAGTTTAGAATAAAAGAACGAAAGGAGGGTTAAAAACGTCATAACTTTCGAAGCTGTATAATAAAAAGTAGTTTTGTGAAAATAGTTCTGTGTCATTTATTAAGGCTTTTCTCAAATCCTTTCTGACACATACCTGAATTCAATTCTTTTCAGAAACGCATAAGATTGGCAGGTGTTCTTTTAAAGAAACTATGTAATCGAATGGCATTATCCATTTTTCGATAAAGGCAATATATTATTTTGAGGAAATACTGTTAAAGTTAGCGTTTTGAATCCAATTTCCTGAAACGATAGCACGGGAAAGGAGAAAAACCTGTAGTCACGTGACAACAATCTCTTACATCTCGATAAGTAAATTATTTTTTAAAAATGGGAAACTGTTCGATTCGAAATCCCTTCAATAGTCACTTATGTCGATTTTATGACTTTACAGTTAAAAATTAGTCCGAAAATGTGCCAGAAAGTTTTGCGTTGTTGAGCAGTGAATTTGAGAACCACCTTAAGGTATATTTCCAAAGATTCCAGAAATTACAGAAGTTCATTATCGCTATTAATATTTTAAGAAAACATATTGCCTGTCCTACATCCTGAGTCAAGGTTCAATTAAGTTCAAGTCCGGCCGAGCTCGACTATGTAGGGAAAAAATGCAAGCTGATCTTGGCCAGGCACGAGTCTGCAGAAAAAATTAATCCCGGGCTCAGATACCATGTAACTGTCCGATGCCGATCTCTACGCTGGACATGTTACATTTCTGTATTGATGTTTGAAAACTAGCATCGGCTCGTGACACACATTTATACTTATTCTCGGGAAAGTTATGTTCATTGAAAATGGCTCATATTTTATCGGTTTTGTTTAAAGTTTTATATCAGGCCGTTAGATCCGCTTAATTTTATTTATCAACCCGGTCCGGCAGGTCCATTCAATTTTTTTTCGACCCTGCCGGTCCGTTTTAAAATTGTCCTAATTCTGCCGGCCCAGCCGTGTACGGGCCTCGTGCCAAGCCCGGGCCTATGCGCGTGCAGACCTCTAATCATCCCATTTCCTCGAAAATTGAACAGATTCTAAATTTAATTTCACACATATGCAAATGTGTCAATTTTGTCCTGAACTGAACTTTTTCCTTAACGTTTTAATATATGTGATATAATACAGAGAGACAGAGGGGTAAAGATGGAGATAATTAGATTGATAGATTTTTTAAAAAATTATTTTTTACGTCCTTGTAATTGTTTTAAAAATATGATAGCATAAAAATAAACATGTGGTTTCTTCCTTTTTTTAAAATCAGTTAAATAGCCTCAATTCTAGGGTAGAATATTGTTAGTCTATGGCATTTCGTCTCACTTTCAGAAAACGTCACTATTAGCGAATGGCCGTTATCCATCAGGAATTTAATAGTGAATTATTAGCATTTCTTACAATCAATGATTATGCATTAATGATAAATAAATATTTGTAATTCATTTTAATGCAAAGACATATGAGTGCAAAAATGTGAATGCTGCTTCACAATTCTGCCAGATTTTAGATCTTATAGAAATTATAGTGAGTACCACTGCAATAGCAGATAACTTGGGAATACAAAATGGGAATGCAAAAATACAAGCAAATCCTTGGGACATATACATCCAGCAGTAGATTGAAAACAGTTGGTGGTGATGATGTATATATAAATTTTAAAATACCGTGTCATCGGTATCCTCATTAAAGAATTAAGCTTGAATCACTGATCTTTTTTTAAATACTTCATTGTGCGAAAGGCTTTATTAGGTAGCTTTCATTACAAAAAGCTACCTATTGCAGCCGTTCGGAGGAAAGCGATTTCAAAATATTTTGGTATATTTTCATCGATCATGACGCCCAGACCCCGAAACCACCCTCCGTTCAAAAGTTGATATATATATATATATATGACCTTTGTCATACTGTAACTCTTGAATTTATGAACCGATTTGGATGTAATTCGGTATGTACATAGTACATACCAATGTCTCGAACGAGTTCGTTGGCCAGCTTCATCCGCCATTTTGTTTCAAAATGGCGGCCATTTAAAATTTTCTTAAAAATTTTAAATTTGAAATGTGGTACCAAAGAATTGAAAATGGAAAAATATTTTTTTTTTATATATTTGACCTTTATACAAAGATTCCGGAGCAGTTTTTGTTTCGTCTATATCTTAAAAAATGGCTGAGTTATAGCATTTTGAATTTCTAGCGTGGCTGACATTTTGAAACGTCCTGAATTTTGTCACGTGATAAAAGGCGTATTTATGAACCGATTTGGATGTAACTTCGTTTGTACATAGTACATACCAATGTCTCAACCGAGTTCGTTGGCCAGCTTTATCCGCCATCTTGATTAAAAATGGCAGCCATTTAAATTTTTAAGAAAAATTTAAATTTGAAATGTGGTACCAAAAAATTGAAAATTGAAAAAATATTTTTTTCTTATGTATTTGACCTTGATACAAAGATTCGGGAGCAGTTTTTGTTTCGTCTATATCTCAAAAAATGGCTGAGTTATAGCATTTTGAATTTCTAGCGTGGCTGACATTTTGAAACGTCCTGATATTTGTCACGTGATAACAGGCGTATTTATGAACCGATTTGGATGTACTTTGGTGTGTACATAGTACATAAAAATATCTCGACCGAGTTCGTTGGCCAGCTTCATCCGCCATCTTGTTTCAAAATGGCGGCCATTTAAAAAAATTTTAAATTTAAAATGAGATACCAAAATATTGGAAAATGAAAAAGATTTTTTTTGTATGTGTTTGACCTTAATACAAAGATCCCGGAACAGTTTTTGTTTCGTCTATATCTAAAAAAATGGCTGAGTTATAGCGTTTTGAATTTCTATTGTGGCTGACATTTTAAAACGACCTGATTTTTGTCACGCGATAACAACCGTATTTATGAACCGATTTGGATGTTACTTGGTCTGTACATAGTACATACCAGTGTCTCGACCGAGTTCGTTGGCCATCTTCATTCACCATCTTGTTTCAAAAGGGTTGCCATTTAAATAAAATTAAATATAAAATTTAAAATGAGGTATTAAAAAATTGGAAAATAAAAAAGATTTTTTTATGTGTTTGACCTTGATACAAAGATTCCGGAGCAGATTTTGTTTCTGAAAATTTGTTCTTTTGTTTATATCTTAAAAAATGGTTGAATTATAGCACTTTGAATTTCTAGTATGGCTAACATTTTGAAACGATTTTGTATTTGTCACGCGATAACACACGTATTCGCCTATTTCCATGTGAGAAAGCATGTGGATAGTATACATCAACATCTCAGCCAAATATAAGTTACTTTAAATAAAAGCAGCTTGGATAAAGCTGACTAATTTCGTGAAATTCTCATTCATAATGATTTAGTATTGATAAAAATTAGTATTGAATCTCCTATATTCGGTTTCCACTAAATTGAGCTTCGTGTGTTTGAATAATATAAGTTGGCTTTTTAAAAATAAAGTATTTGAAAGCTACCTCTTCCTCCCGACACTGGCCGGAAGGACTTTTTTTAAGTTTGGTTTATCAAAAAATGTAGCGCATTTTATCAGAAACAATAAAATTTATATCAATTTTGTTCATAATTCTGGAAAAGTATCTTCTAGAACAGGAAATTTTATGAATGAATCGTTTATCTGCATTATACTATTTCTTTTTTAGAATTTTCTAAATTAGTGCAGTTATAGGATCCACTGTTGTTTAATAAGTAGATTATTATATTCAATAGCATGTTTTCCTTGAGTTTTTAAGTGCCATATTCAGCATTTTAAAATTATTTTTTATTTATCCGTTTGAAATATTTTATGCTTCTAGTTTTTGAAGCCAATCTGTGATTTATCTACTTTTTTTTCATTTATGATTTTCACTTCCCATTTGTTAACGTTACATACTGTGGTGGAAATGCGTTACATAATGTGGCTCTACTTTTAATTTTGGCATTTAAATCTTCCTGCTCACGCGTGTTTATATAACAAAATAAATGCAATAACACTCGAAATACTAAATTGTATATTAGTGATCATTATAATATTTATTAAATAAACAGTTAAATTAAATTTAATTAAACTCAAAAATGTTATTTATAAATTAAATATAATAATAATCACATTTAATTAATGAATGGAGTAATGGACAAATGTGCTGCTATATTCCACAGAATCGACACAAGTTTATTAAAATTTTACTTTAGACCCCGGAGATACTTTTTATTCTGTTTTTTATTGTTATTGCATTCTGTACATTTAAAAATAAAACTCTTTGTGCAAACATAATTCTAGAATTTGTTTGAAAAGTGAATATTACTAGAAACTTGCCTATCTTAAAATGCTATGTATTAATATTTAACCAAATGTTAAAATACTAATTCCATACTAATTTTGTGACAGATTGGTAGAATTTCTTTTTCTTCTTACTATTTGGAAAAGAAAAAGTTTGTGAAATGATATATTTTTTTTTCTTGAATAGAGGTAAATAGAACATTTCCACTCCTCTTCTATTCTCAAGTTCACTGCTCAAAAGCGCGAAACTTTTTGACACAATAAAGTACACATTTTTAAACGTAAAGGTATAAAATTAGCAGACCTGAAAATGAAAGCGGCTTGGAATCGAAATGATTTTTCCATTTTTTAATCAATAAATTACCTATCGAGTTATAAGTGTTGATCACGTGACTAGACGCTTTTCTCCCTTCGTCAAAATTCTGTTCAAAACGCCTTCTTTGACAGTATTTTCTGAAAGATCTAGTGTGTTTACATAAAAATGGAAAACGTCTTTCGATTACATAGTTTCTGAATAACAACAACTGCCAGTTTCATGCGTTTTCAAACAAAAATGAATTAAAACTCTGTACCTTTGGATTTGAGAATAACCTTATTAAAAGAGTGAAACATTCCTCTTCCAATTTTTATCTGTGACCGGGAGAGAAACGAGAACATTACTTTCCTTTCAACCGCGCCCCTAGCTATGGTTACAACTAACCTTGAACAAAATGACCCCAAGAACAAAGACCTTTCGGGGGATCTTCCTCCTTTGTTTCCTCCACGGTATATCTACTTGCCCCCAACTGTCCGCAATTGCAATGTGTGGAACTGTCTGTAGTGAAATCTTTCGTACATTATGTAAGCTGGAAGCTGCACTTTCACTTTCCAGGAAGGAAGAGGTGGAAGGATATGGATAACCAACCAGAAAAATAATTTTTTTAACGCAACACAGCATCTAAGGTAAGCATGATTATTTTCATTAGATAATTGTTTATTTTCAAATAGTATGTTTCTGTATTATATGAATATAGTGGAATAATACTGGTAAAATGTCAACAATTTAAAACCGCTTAAAATAGCTTAGGCTTCTGGAAAAAGTAACAAGAGCATTGTAGTGGGGCTTTGTATGCTTTTGATTGCTTGCAGAACACGCATCGGTTTTGGTGTCCGCAGGGAGAAAATTTTGTTTGTTTGTTGCAAGGAGAAAATTTTTTTGTTGAGAACGAATTGTTTTAACAGGATTTTTCCATATAATTAACTTAACTTCTCCCTTCTTTTGTGGTTTCGAGAAATAAAAAGAGAAATTTATTCTTCTTAAGGGATTTAGAATAAATACACATTAAGAAAAAAAAAAAAAAAAAACTAAGGATTTTCCATTACCTGTAAGGGCGGGGGCTTACGCGAAAAATTTTAATTGTCTTTCTTTTTAAATTAGTGTGTTAAAAAGTCATTGATAACGGGGATTCAAGGAGGAAAGTTTTTTTTTTTTTTTTTTTTTTTTTTTTTTTTTTTTTTTACTTTTAATAAATAAATAAATATTAGAAGGTTGTTTTTGATCGTTTAATATCTTATCTGTTACATTTCTGTCATGTTTTTCATCTTGATATTTTAAAAATTGTCTAGCAAGATTGCAAGTAGGGCTCCGATTAAAAAAATAAAAAAATCTTAGTTTATTTCATGTTTATATTCTCCAGGGCCCTCTCTAAGGAGGCCAAAAATAAATAAATAAATAAATAAATAAATAAATAAATAAAAACTTTCGCAAATGCTGTTACACTTCGCAAATTTACAAACTTAGTTGGCAAATTTCTTTAAAACTTTTGATAAAAAATAAGTTACAAATCTAATTGGGAATATTATTAAAATATTTACAGATAAGAACTATATTACATTTTCTAATTGCAATAACTTGGCAAAATTATAAAACTAGTTGGCAAATACTGAAATTTAACTTGGCCAATGTCCTCTCCCCCTCCAAATAAAACGTCTTAGCGATGGCTTTGATATTCTCCAAAAAAAAAAAGAAAAAAACCTTTGGATGGACTACAGGTGTATCTCTTCATAAATCTTGTCCAAATGATTCCAAATATTATTTTCCAATGTATGGATTGTCAATACGGTAACCGGAAAAAAGGTGACTGGAAAAACGTGACAGGAAAAAAGGTGACAAAAAAATAAGAGTGGAAAAAACGTGACCGGAAAAAACGGGACTGTTTGGTGCTGCTTGTACTTTGTCCGGTATGGATTTCGGTATTACAAATTTTAATCCCTAAATATTTCGGTCCCTTGCCATTTCGGTCCCTTACTATTTCGGTCCCTTGCAGTTGTTGTTGGAAGCAGCTATACTGTTAAATAAAAAAATCTCAAAAATTAAATTGTTTTTATTATATGTATTTATTAATATCAATTCAAAATTATTTCAATTATTAATTGTTTATATAATTAATTTATCAATTGTTTAAAAAATATTACATGAGCTATATAATAGTTATTACAGGGTAAATGGAAATATATATTTTTTTTTTTAATTTTCGGTTACTATAATGTTATTAGATTATATAAATATTATAATGATTCTGAGGATAAATATGTTGTTTATTTATTAGTTACTTTATAATATTTTCTTGCTCTTTAAATAAAATAAATTACTAATATTCTCTCTCTAATTACTCTGTTTTAATTGCAAGCTATAACTGTACATTTTTACTATTATTAATGAATAATAATACCATCAGTCCAAAACGTAAAGTCTAATAATTAATAATTACTTCGATTTAAATTTTTGACTGATTTTTCACTTTTTTTTTTTTGGGGGGGGGGGGGAGGGGAGGGGAGGGGGGGTTAATAACTCAAAATTTTTGAATGAAAACATTAATTGATGTGTAATTTCTATTAATTAATTATTAAAATAGTTAGAAATTCTAGTACAAAAATTAAATCAATATTTTATTAAATATATTTTTTAATTCAATTTATTCTTAATTTATTATACTATTATTAACATTAATATAAATTACAAATTTCTACTTTAAAATAAACTCAATGCATATTGGCATTTGTAGACATCGAAGAAGAATATTCGTATTCACGTTCGCGAATGTCAAAATTCAAGTAGTGATAAATTTGCAGCGAATTTTCGCCTACGAGAATCATATAAATCAGACATTTGTTATCTTGTTAGTTTTAAGTAATTATTCATCAATATGTTCAATATTTATCAATTCCGTGTCATGTTTTTTCCGGTCACTTATTTCCCTTGTCACGTTTTTTCCGCTCTTGTTTTTTCTGTCACTTTTTTTCCTGTCACGTCTTTTCTGGTCAATTTTTTTCTTAGATTCTATAAATACATATATATATGAAGGGCTTGAATTTACTGTTATAAAAATTTTACTGTTTACAATCTAAAGGCTGATTTATTTAACTAATTTATATCTTCTTTATTTTCTTGGAAAATTGCTTTTTTTTTTTTTTGTTTGTTTAGATAGTGTAATAGAGAAATTTTAATTTTATGTACTAATAGCCGTTTACAAAATTTCATTTATTTAAAAAGTTTTAGGACTAGTGTCTATTATTGGGATGCTAAATTAGTCAATAATCGGTAATGGATAAATGATAGGTCCATTGCTAAATGTGAAGTTATACAGTCCTAGTGTATAAAATCTTTTCTCATTTAACTCTAGAACTGTGGAATCAAATGCAATTTAAAAATATTTCAGAATGTATTAAAAACGAAATTTTTGCAAATAGTTGCTCATAATTAATTCATATGGTTAATAATTTTTTTAAAAGTATAACTTGATTTTTTTTTTTTTTTTTTTTTTTTTCACAACTCTGCCTTGTATATTTATAGTCCAGTAATTAATCAAACCAATCAGAAACCAGAGATTAGTGTTCAAGGGTGTTAGGCAAAGTGGGGCTCAATGTTGTAAGACACTTTTATTCAAATAAAGGCAATTTTTTTTAAGTCACACGAGTTGTTAGAAACCTACTCCTTTTTGTCTTCAATGTTTGATTACTCATCTCTGATCAAAAAAAAAAAAAAAAAAAAAAGAAAGAAAGAAAGAAAGAAATCGTGATTATCAAAATAATATAAATACTAATTATAACTATTAAATCTACAGAGCAGGTGCCACATGTCAGTTTCACAATTTCGTTTCGAAAAGATTTTATGCATTTTTCATTCCTATTTGTGTTACTATTAATTAGTACAAACAGTTTTCGAAAAATTAATTATCCGTAATTGAAAATACAATTCCACCGTCTGATATTCCAATACATTTTTCTGTGATTTTTTTTTTTTTCAACCTCCTCCTTAGTGTCTCAATAATTTGATAAACATAATTCTCTGAAATTCGGTATTTTAAATCTAAAATATAGATTTGTGATATGTAATTAGTAATTAAGTTGAACTTACTTACTCTCATAAATATTTTATTAAATATTGATCCCAATTTTGTTATCTGAAAATTTCTATTTTGTTTCATTAATATGCTTTCTTTAACTTCTGGTTTTAAATACAATAATAAAAACAGCTATTTGTTACTTTTAGTAAAATATTCATTTCTGACATATTGGGGCCCCACCAGTGGCCGAGAGGTTCTGCTCACGAAGCTGGTAGACGGGAGGTGCTGGGTTCGATCCCAATCGCGCCCGTCGGCCTAATCGTTCGGAGTTTTCGTGGTTTTCTTAGAACCTTGGTTCTCCAAGCGTTAATACGGGTTAGGTTCCCTTAGAAAGACCTCCACGGAAGGCACTCTCCCCCCTCAGGGCCCATATCCCACATGCAGATAATTGGCCGACATAAATACAACCAACTGACATATTGGGTGTCCATTATTAAAATTTTGGATGTTTTGATTTATTGTTTTTTATCATATAAATTTCTGTTATTACATAAATTGTGATTAACAATGAGAAATATGAGTATCAGATTTGGTAAGGTATTGTTGATAGATTAATGTAATATTGAAAAAACCGCTATATAAGAATTATAACTATTAATGAAATATTATTTTTAAAAGAAATTCTTTCAAATGACTGTAAAAGAACTCTAAAGATAAATTAATATACAGAATGTTGTGCAGGGTTCCATGAAAATACTTAAAAGATCCTTAAATTTTCGAAATGTAGTTTTTGGTCGTTAAAAGTTCTTATTTTTATGCAAAATTTGCAAAAGGCACCTACTTTTACTGTCTGATTATTTCTTAATCACGGTAAAAATTATTCTGCGTCTCAGTAAATTTCTGATTTTTAAAAAAATATATAAATTTCCCCTATCTCAAAATTTCACTTCCCCGCATTACCCAATGTTTAAAATCTTTAAAACTCTCTAAATTTTCAGCTCTATTTTTTATTTTATTGTAAAAATGAATAATCGATCGGGTAAATTTCTTTAAGATTTCATCAAAATTCCCCTTCTCAAAATTTTGCTTCTTCTTTTTCATATTAATAGAAAATTTCATAGAAAATTTTCATATTTTCCCTAATGTTAAAAATAAATTTTAGTAACATTAATTGTTACCTTTTTTCAACAGTTAAAATCTAGATTTAAACATGACCTCCATTAAGAGACCACCTCTCGGATCGACCAATTTTTATTGGAACGGAACGTGGTCGCGTTAGGGAGGTTTTACCGTATATAGTATCTCATCTAAACTCCTCCTTTTCCATACTCTCGCCGAATTTTTCCACTTTCCCCTTACCTGTAAACCAAAAAAAAAAAAAAAAAAAAAAAAAAAGAAAAGAAAAAAAAAGAAAAGAAAAGAAATTTAACAAATTACAACGACCATTTGGAAAATGACTTTTTCAAAGACAAAAATTTCAGACATAAAAAATCGCACGGAGTTGATCATGCATTACGTACGCCATGAATTAAACATTAATAGTGTTATTGCACGTAAAAATTGCAAGCGACAAAAATCGCCTGTGACTCCTCAGATTTCCTGAAACTTACGTATTATCCAAGCATTTCATTGGCTGTTCGGGAAAAGGCTTTTCCATCGTCAGATTTCCAAGAAATCTGACGACCAATTTTAAATGAAATGTCATTCTTAAATTTCTAAACATCCCACAATATTACTTTATACACCGTCGTATAGAGAAAAGAAATGTACTTTTAAATGCAATTTGTTTGAAAGCTGTATCTCAATTTGTTTCTGAGTTATTAATTTTTTTTTGAAGTTTTTATTACTTTTTTGTCATAGTAGCAACAGAAGTATCCATCTCTGTTGAAAGTAAAGGGAAATACAGATTACTGTATAGACCAATCAGAAAACGAATAAAATGCGGATTCAACTAATAAAAAGCTTCAGATGTGCTTTTGATTTCCTACCCTGAAGAGGACTAAAACCATTTTCCCAAATGGTTAAAAAAAAAAAAAAATGTTGAAGCTATTTAATATTTTATTATTTTGCTGCTTTGTTATCAAATACGCAAAATTTAAAGTCTTTAAATCTCTGAATTTTATTCATTTAATTTTTGTCCTATTTGTAAATCTTTAGTAAGGTAAATAATCAGTTTTCTTCTTCTCCCATAATACTACTATAGTAATGATAATCATCTGAATGAACTCTGTCCCCCCCCCCCCTCATAAAAATTCTTTCCTTCTTCCCTGTTACCCCCCCCCCCCCTCCTTACACTTTTAAGTGTCAATATAGTTAAAGAATCATTGAGTAATTCCTCCTTCCAAAATTTTAGATTATCCCCTCTCCTTTCCTTTTCCTGTTTAAAATTAAGTTTACAATGCTGTATTTGCCATTTTGAAATAACTATAAGAGGCCGTGCATACATAATGTTATCATTTTAGGGGGGAGGGGGGTGTCTGGCATTTGTTATCGTAAGATATCTCTAGGGAGAGGGGAGTTTGCTTTTTGATATCGTTATAATTTTTGATCAAATCAAAATTTTTGAGTATCTTTATATTCAAATAGTCTGTGAAACTTTGTTTATTATTATTTTTATGTGTTTTTACGAAAATACAAAGCTATTATTAAAGCCATTAAATGTTTATAAAATCATTTCATTCCAAAATTTGAAATGCCTCAACTTTTGGAATTTCTGTTCTTCTGCCATGTGCGCATATAATTCTCTATCAGAGAAACCAGGAGCATAAGATGTTGGTTATGACACTTGCATTTACCAGTAAAAAAAGATAAATAACGTTTTCCCCTCTTTGGTTGATAAGCTCTGCTTTTACCCTTCCCGGGCACAGGACAAGTGCAAGAAGACAATATTACTGCTGAATGCATTATGTAACAATAAGCTATTATTAGATAATTTTAAATAATAACTAACTCTTTTAGATGTTATCTGTTATAAATTTGTTTCATGTATTAATATTTTATTGACTTGAATCTGTAAACTATGCGACTAATAAATGTTTAATCTGTATAATTATATACGTATATCACTGCAGCAGTATAAAAAGAAAGAAAAATAATGTAAAAATAAAAATAATTTTTAGACATTTACAACAATATCATCGGGGGGGGGGGGGGCGGAGGGTTGATGAATGATAACGTATGATATCGGCAGGAGAAAGGGGCTCCAAAATCACCAAAATGTTGATAACGTTATATATGTAAAGCCCATAAGTAATAGTCTTCTAAATGTCTACTGCCACATGACGACCCCTTCTTCCTCCTATCATCGCCACACCATTTGAATTTTTAAAATTTATATTTACAAAAATGAAACCCCGTGTTAAAAAATGCACGTTATAATTCAATAGTTTATAGGCGCTTTTTTTTTTTTTTTTTGATTCTACAGTGTCCATAAAAGTCTTAGATTTTTATTTAAAGAAAAGTGTACGAACCTTGTTGTACTACAGATGACGCATTAGACTGCTGACATATGGGGTATTCTCACAATCCTTTGATTTTCGGGAATAAAAATCTGGTGAAATTAAAGTTGCTAAAATAACATTTTAATCTGATAGACGAATGCGTTAATGATTCAAAATAAAGAAAAAATGGTCAGCAGCGAAATTTTTTTTATTTAACTGAGGTTTAAGTTAAACTTGCGAGTTTAGTTTCCTTACCATTTTACCACTATAACTTTCTATTTTCTTCTAAATTTTTCTTAAATGAATTTGCATAGTACTTAAAGAACATTCAAATAAGAAATGTAACAATGTAATATTTTTAGTACAAAATTTTGGTATAACATTGTCCTAAAGTGGTGTTAAAGAAAGGACGGAAGGGAAAAAAAGGGGATGGTATAGGAAAAACAGGGCCGAAACTAGCCTTTTTTGCACCCGGGGCAAACAGGGATTTTGGCGCTCCCCCTCCCCCCCTCTTCCGCGAAGTATATTTGCAAGGAGAATTTTACTAATTTTCTAATAGCCGGCTTATTTTAAGATTTAAAATATGTAATACTGAATTACGTAATCTACTATGACTCCCCTCTGAACACCAACAAAAATTTTCTAACGATCATTTTTAAAATGATGGATTGATGGCTTCCATTACTATGAAATAGCCATTGTGTTAGGTGAAGATGAAAGCAGCCAAAAGTTTTCTAACTTTTTACGGCTGCTCTTTCATCTTCACCTAAACACTTCATTTACAATGGCTGTTTCATAATAAAGGAAGTCAATCAGAAGAAAATTATCCATTCGAAAGGTATAATCCTTCATTTGGCGCCCCTTCGTTCTGGCACCCGTGGCACATGCCCCCTCTGCCCCACCCCTTAGTTTTGGCACTGAGGGAAAAAGGGATGGTAATGGGGAAAAAAAGGATGGTAAGGATGTGACGGTAAGGATAATGACCACTACTTTTAGGCAAATCATGTTAAGACTAAGTGATAGCCACAATGTTCATTGATTTTTAGAAACAGTTATTTACATTGGATTAAATAAATAAAAAAATTAATTTACCTCGAAAAGTGCAGGAATAAACTTTGGGGACGGTAAGACTACGAATAAAGCCACGATGCTTGAAATTGATATTTAAATACTTTTGATATTTAAATTCTGCAGTAAATTTCCTGTCAAAGAATTTTAGACATTCTTTCTCTATAATACTTATGCATGAGAAAAAATTAAAAAAAAAAAAATCTGTGGCTGCATCTGAAGTGATTTTCTGTATAAGTTTAGCAAGAGGAATGATAAGGAATCTAAAACCCCGGGACAGAGTTCAAAAAATAATATCAACCTGTAAAAATGTGTGCAGGCTAATTTTTTGCTACATATTTACATAAAACAATCGTCCCAGTTTCGGAAAAAAAATTACATGGAATTACTTTTATTGAAACAATTTTATACAGACAGCTCCAAACTTAAAAATCAGCATGAGGGACACGGGACGGAATAGGAGTTTTCCTGGTATTGGGACTCCCCAACATCGTCCAAAACTTATTTATCTCGTTAATATTGTTATACAATCATGCAATGGGATGTTCCCGAGTATATGAAATAATAATAATAATGATAATAATAAAACACAAGAATATATACTAAAATAAAAATTATTATTTAGGGACATAAAAGTAAAAAAATTGTGAGAATGCCCCATATATATTTGATTTTTTTGTTTGTTTATTTATTACTTTTAAATCTTACTTTATATTTATTTATTTTTTTCTCCTTTCCATACATGCCCGATGGTAATGCACCTTGCTTCTGACATGCTCTCTGACAAATGTTTTTAGTATGCATCGACTTTATATTTGAAAGTAAGTGGAATATAAATTGATACATGAATGTAATTTTCTAGCTGAGTTCCGAGATATATTAATCAAAAAATTACTATTTGAATAGCCCTAGAAACAATTTAAATTAATATATTTATATTTTTTTGCCTGTTTGATATGTTTATAGGTATGATATATAAAATTTGGTTCGATACATTTTATGAATGATACTCTAGAACAGAAACTTTCCTAAACTACTCCATAAGTATACAGAAATAATATTTTTTGTATCTTTTTTTAATCTCGACATACTGCCTATAATTATTTCTGTAGTTGTTAGTACTGTACTATTTTAATATAGTGTAGAACTGCCATTAAGGAGGAAGGAGGGGGTGAATTCTTTCACAAACGGTTATTTTACATAAAATCTGACGATATAAAATATAACGAATAAGAAAAGACTCACTGTTTATCTTATTTTCAATTATATTACCTACATTAGAATGTCATAACATACTTACAAAAAAAAAAAAAAAAAAAAAAAATAGAAAATACAAAGTAATATTCCAAAAAGGCCACTGACATAGTGAAAAGTTTTGGGTGGATTTTTTATTAACTTTTATTTTGAAATTTATTTCAAAAATCTTTTGTTCTTTAAAAGCGCATACATTAAAATAAATATAAATTAAAATTTATTAGTACAAAGAAAAAAATTAAACTTAAAAGTAGGGTTCGTTGATATATATCAATGGACATTGATAATGTGAGACAATTAAGAACAGCGATTGAAATATAAACTGTCTAATTTAGATAATCAGTTATACACAGCTTCATTAGAAAAGAATCTTTTTTGATTTTGGTTTAGTTAAGCCTAAACTGTACAACATATTAGTGAAAAAAAAAAGAGACATGCTTGCATTTATGTTAAAATTCTTCAATTAAAAAAAGACTATTTACTATTTAAAATTATGTTTTATAAATTTCTGATTTCTTGATACTGAATCCTATAGTTTTTAATAAGTGTATAAAGCAAACTGTATCTATTTTCAATTAGTTGATCTGCAATTTTGTTCAAAGTGGAAAAAAGGAAAGCATTTTTAGAATATTGTTTAAGTTTCCATGTTAAGGGCAAAATATTTTAGTTATTAATTTACATTAAGCTTAAAAATATTTATTGTCAGCAGTGAGTTGACTATTTTGGTATACTATTTTAAATATTCGATATATATAGAAAATATAAGATATATCAGATATTTTTATATTTTCGAAAATATGATATTAACGAACCCTGTTTAAAAGTGAATCAGAGTGAAAACTGATAAAATAGAGCCTATACCTTGGAGCAAGAGCTGTCACCATCATTTTGACACCATTATTTTTTTTTTTCGGTTTGGTATTTCCTGAGATTACGTAGAAAACACTATTTAGAACGTTTTTAGAACGCTCTTCGCGCTTTTTCCCCTCTTTTAAATTTCGATTTATTTAAGAAATGTTCTTAGAGATCATTTATATCTTATAAGTAACTAATACTGCAAATTTTACATTTCTGTACCCTTCAATAACACAAAAATTGCATTTTTAGAACGTATTTTGTTCCTACACCCCCTTTGGGTTAGTGACATCGACTTCAGATATTGCCTATGTTCGAGCGTGGACTACTACAATGATTTTAACACGATTACTTTTGGAACAGGTTCGGTAGTTCCAGAGATTACCTCCTACAAACAAACAAACTTTACTTCTTTATAATATTAGTAAAAAAAAAAAAAAAAAAAAAAAAATATATATATATATATATATATATATATATACACATATACGCACACATATACACACAATAAAATCACTGGAAACAGAACACACACACACATATATATATATATATATATACCTACTGAAAGGAGTTTTGTTTTTGTTTTTCCCTAAGAATTTTGTTTTCACAGATAACATATTATTTTATATCATCTTACTTATATTGTACCAAATTTTTGTTGTTGTTGTTGTTTATTATAAAGATTTGACAATTTTTCTTAATTCTCTTGTTTATCAGAATTATTTTTTCCATTGTATTGAAAGTGAATAATTGCCAACTATTTTTTTATTAAAAAAAAAATTCTTTCTTTTTCCTCTTTTTTCAAATTACATTTTATAAATTCTAGAAAATTCTGAAAATGTGTGTAAATTTTACACTTGAACAACATTGTAAAACATTGTTGTTAAAATTCTAACAAAATATAAATTAGTAAAAGCCACTGCTCTAATTACTTGTGTTTTTGAAGAAAACATCTTTTTCCATGTGTGTGTATGTCTGTTTTCACCTATTTTAAGGATAATCGAAAGTTTTTTTTTTTTTTTCTTAAACATGAATTGATATTATTTTCACCGTATTTTAGATTTGTATAACTTAATACATTATTACAGGACAGATCTGTAGATCTATTTCATTTATTTCATCCTTCACTCTGCTGTTATAAATTCAGATTAGTTGCATTGAGTTTTGACTTATTTTATTTAAACGTAGCTTTAGTTTGAACCGGATTACTTAAGAAACACGCTATTCTATTGAGTTATATCTTATACGTATATATATAAGTATATATATATGTAACTTTTAACTTTTAGTTTCAAATTAAGTTAATTAGAGATTGGAGCCTTTCTGTAATTTTAGATGTTATGAAAAGTTAAAATTGAAACTTATATAATAAAGAAATATACATAAAAATTGTAAAAGGTTTTATATTTTTTGCGAAGTATAGCAAATAGGGTATCCAAAAAAATCTCCCCGCCCCCCTCCCCTTAATAAAATTTATATAAAATTTTCAATTTATATAAAGTTTTCAATTTATGATTAAATAATTACTAAACTGCACTTTTTTCAAAGTCCTACCGTATATAATTTAGCCCTTTGTTATTTGGCACATCTACTGTATATCTGGCTGGGTTTGGAATGCATCCGTATATTTCAAATTTCTCCTCTAGAAATTAAAATATTTACCTTCTGTTTTTGTATGCCCTTCTTGAAGAATTTTTTTTTTCTTTTATTGGACAAAATATTTTTTAATTGCATTGTTAGTTTTATTTAAAGTGTTATAATCTTACTTACAACTCGTATGCTTCGTTTAGATTTTAACACTTAAAATACAACATTAAATATATATTTTAGAAACTTTTTAGCAAATAAAAAAGAAAAAAAAACCATTCTTTAAGAAAAGCATACTTTAATTTTAACTAAGAAAACAGAAGGTACAAAATTTAAATTTTAGAGGAAAATTTTGAAAAATAGGGATGCATTCCAAGCCCATAGGTTTAGCATTAGAGAGGGGAATTTCCAGCCTGACTGATGAGGAGACTTAATTGCGGAGAGTGGAGGAATTGCACTTTGTATTGGACAAAAAACAAAGAACTGAATTAAATCTTTAATTATTCAACGAGTTTCTGCTTCTGTAATTCACTGCTGTTTTTTTTTTCTTTTTTTAGCTATATTGTTAGCTCGTATTTTCTTTGATGTTTACTTTTATATTAGGGACCTTGCCCACCCTCCCCGCGAGTTACACCCACCAAACCCCATCCAGACTGCGTATCTCTCTAAACTTACGCTGTCACCGCCGCCGCCGGTTTTGAATTTTTTGTGACCGGAGGTCTTTCTCCGTTAATATTAAGAAAAATATGAAAATCGGCAGTATTATAGAGAAATGTTTGATAAACACGCTGATGCAGACAGTTTTCAAATCGAAGAATTATTTTAAGAGATATTTAATGCTAAATTTGGACAAAATCCTTCCACTAAAAAAGCTTTATAGAAGCAAAAACTGTACATCGGAATTTAAAAATTTTTAGATTATTTTATACGTTGCAATTTCCCGGTGTGCAGAATGCATACTTTTTTTTTAATTTGACTCATTTTTTGAGGTTTTATTTCTATTTTAAAATTCAAATTTTCAGCATTTCGAGAGATATTTTTTACTTATTTAAGAAAATTGTACTAAATTAACCTGTTGCCAACTGTATAAACAGCGCAAAACAATAATGTTTGCTTCAAATTAAAATTTATTTACGCGTGACTGTTATAAACAGAAAAAAAACCTTTCAAATTAGAATTAAATAATTACGTATAAAAAGCAGGAACTTATTGAAAATTACTTCATAAGAACTATATTTACACGTGAATTTTAACAGAGAAAGGATATTGTAAAATAATAAATTCATTAACATGCGTTAGAAGTCTTAAATAGGAGAAATTACGTCACATTTACGTCACATTGCACTTATTACGTAAAATGAACAAAAAATAATATTGCAAAACAGTTTACATTTAAAAATTGCGCAAGACATTTATTTGATATTTCGAGATGATCTTTTCAACTATTTTTGTTAAGACAGCGCAAATAATATTTCATTTCTAACAAAAGCATTTTCACGTGAATATTAAAAAGAGAAAGAAAAGTTTGGTGAAAATTACGTCAGAAAGAATTTTCTTTTCGCTTTGTTAAAAAATACCGGGAGACGAAGACTCTGTTTAACTTAATTTATTTTATTTAGCTTATTTTGAAATGTTTAACTGATTGTATGTAATCAAAGACGAAAACAGTCATTGTATATTTTAAGAGAAGCTGATTTTTCCTTAATATTCCCCAATCAAAGAGAAATGAATAGAAACCCGTTTATTGGGAGATCGCGACTTTTTTTTAAATTATAATTCAATCTTCCAAAATCTTTTTAAAGCCGATCAAATTAGAGTGCTTTTAGAAAATGCGGTGCCTGAACGGGGGGTTGGCGAGCGTAGCTCATAGGGGGCCGGGCTCCCTAGTGTTTCAAAACCCGGTACCTATTACATAATATTAATTGATATTATCACTGTCAGTGGCAAACTTCTGTACTGGGGGTTGGGTGATGTTCAAGTTGCCAAGCCGTATCCAACGTTGTTGCTACAGCTGATGGCTATTTTAGTTATTTATTAAGAAAAATGATAAAATTGAAAAGATGACATAAAGTGGCTAAGAAAAAAATATCGCTGCCTCTTGCACTTTTATAATGTTTAGAAGAAATCTTTTATTTTAGAGGCCAGAAAATAGTTTAAAATACAACAATAAAAATATATCGTATTAAATACAATGTATTTTTCTCTTTTAAATGTAATATTTCTTTTATGCACTTTTTCTCATGTAATATTTTAATTATTTTAATGTCTTTTTCTTCTGCAATTTTCATGTGTATATATATATATTTCAACTAAAAGTGCAAATTTTGAAAAATCTGTAAAAAATGGTTTTAAATGACATAATTTTCATCTTTAAATGCTTTTAACACGTGATAGCTTACTTAAAGTTTTCTTCTTTTTTCGTAAAGTTCACATCTAAATAAATAGTATTTTGTTCGATTTTAACATTAAATAGATATTTAGAGAATATACAGTACCTTTTTTTTTTTTTTTTTTTTTTTTTTTATTAATAGAAATTAGTCATAGAATTATGCTTTGTGCACACTTTCTACAGATAAATAAAAACTACTTAAGGTACTAATCTCTCTTGCAAAACTGGTTTCCTCTTCACAGATTGGGCAACCATATGTAATCATGGAAAAAATTAAAGACTAGATTACTCATTAACTAATAAAATTTTCTAAATTTGGTTTTCATCATCAGGAATTTAATATCTGATTTTTTGGTTCTAATTTTTTTCAAAAATTAATATTAAAATTAAAATCTCCAGAGATTTTAAAAGGTATGTTGTTTTAATGTGTAAGCATACAGTTTTAAAAAATGTGCATTTGTACTGAATGACTACTTTTTGATGATAACCAAATTTTAATAAAGTAGGATATCATAACACGCATCTTGTGATGGTAGGATGTGTAGGTATATTATAGAATTTTGAATTACATAAATAACATTTTCCACATAGTTGAACTTAGTACCTTTGATTATGTAGTCAAATATTTCTGGAACATATCAATATACAGTGAAGATATTAATAATCCCATTACTTGAGACCAGAAGTTGTTCAGATTATACAGGGCTATTACAAATGATGAACCCGATTTTTTAAAAATCATATTTTCGAAACTACTGCACATTTTACAATACGAACTGTAACGAACTCGATTACAGATTGGACGTATGCCGTGTAATAAAAGGGTCACACATCGAACATTTATAACTGAAAAAAAACTTAGTATATTTCCCTTTAAATTCGTGTATTACTTATTGTAATATGTGCAGTAGTTTCGAAAATATGATTTTTTTAAATCGGGTCCATCATTTGTAATAACCCTGTACATTTTTGCATAATATAAATTCTTTGATACATTGTTAAATTACCTGATAAACAGGATCCATAATGTGTTGAACTGAATAATTATATTACTCATTTTAAAACTGATAGAAATTTTTTCATTAAAAAATCTAAGAATTAAGGAGATGAAGTTGAAATAAGCTCTGAAACTTAGTTCTCTAGAGGGTAAAATAATTATGGGGGGGGGGGAGGCAATAATTCTACAATGTGAATTGTAGGTTCTTAACTGCAAAATTTATTGTTTACATTTGAGAAGTTGTGTTTTATATATAAAACTGTATTATATAGAATTGTATTAAAATCTTTTACTGTAGCTGTATAAAGAAATGGATATTTATTTAAAAATTCCCATTACAGTTTAATTTTTCCATCAGCATGTGTATTTTCAATAATAATTTCCAAAAATTATAAGTATTGTGTTTTGTTGTTTACAGGTGCTATAATGAATGTACCAATCGTAAAGAAAATGCTGCTACTGCTGTCATATATATGTGACTAGAAATGTTAGATATCAAGTTGTGCATTAATAACATTTTTTATATATTTTTCTGGAAACAAAAATAAAATTGTAATGTTAATATTCTTATTTTCTTTATATTCTTGTTTTGTTTATAGTAGTTTTTATATTTCTATATTTTGTAATGTTACATTAATTATTGAAATCCATAAGAAGGAATATACTGGTATATAAAGCAAAACTAAAAGATAATCTGGCTTTGGGTTTAGACTATACCAAAACTAAATATATTTTTTCCAGGAAATGAAAATTATAGTAGGGGAAAAAATCTAATATTAAACAACAACAAAAAAAAATCTAATATTTCAAAGAAATATCAGATTTTTTAACAATGGAAGATCTAGTGATGATAATTATAATTCGAGAACTACAAGAATTTCTTTCTTTAAACTGACATCATTTATATATTTTTTACTAATTAAGGATTTTCAAAATGGTCATTGAACTAAACATACATGTGTTGCGTGCAGGATTATAGAAAATATATTGATATATCTACTTAATATTATATATATATACCGATTCAAATTATCATTAAAAGAATGTATATGTATGTATTCTTAAAACATTGTACCCTAACTTCAACCTAAAATAATAATCAAGTTTCTAGTTGATTTTTTGTTTCAGTCAATTAAACCATAAAATACAAAATTTATGATAAAATTTCAATAAAAAGTTATAAAATAAATATATTGCAGTTACTTACTTAAAAATAAGAGGGTATAAAAAATAAAAAATACAATATAATAAAAAATATTAATTTTCTATGTTACTTCGTTTTAGAAATATGATGTGCACTATACGAAAAATACCTATTTTGAGAAAAATAAATTTCAAATTTACCTTGATTTGGATAATTATCGCTCCACATATTTTATCATAAAAGCAGTTCTAATAGGAGTACCATCATAATTTCTTTTTGAAACGTTTGGTAACATATTACTCTTTAATAATAATTTTTTAAATGACATTTTAAAAAGTTTTAAAGTGATCTTCCCCTCTCAATTAACAAACGAACTGAAAAATCCTTTCAGCAGAGACAGGATATATTACAAACAATAGTGTTAAATTGAGTCAGAAAAGCTACTGTCAAAATTCAGAGACTGCAAGACAGCGAAAATTTAGCTTTAAAAAAGGTATTCATGTAAAGTTAAAAAAACAATTAACGGTGCACAAAATGAAATTTTCTTATTACAGTTGAACCTCATTATCCCGACACTCTAATGACCAGAAAAAGGTGCCGTCATAAGTGGAGTGTCGCGGTAACCGGAGTTGGAGAAAAATATGTTTATAAAAAAGCTGTATTTTTAATTAATTTAAGACAATTTTAAATTCATAACTGTTATTGCAGTTTTAAGCAATAAAACATTATTATTAAACAAAACAAAACAAACACAAAAAATTGAAAAGTATAAAAATCAGATTTATGATGACTGTTTTTATCGTTACATGAAATATTGATGAAATAAGGTTTGCTTATCCCTAGATGTGCTTTATATTCGTTGTTTCAGAAATGGATGTTAGATAATTTCTGAACGTTTCAATGCAATGTGCAATGCTTCGGTTTTAGTCGAATGAAAAACGCCGTGTAACCACAAGAAAGCGCCGTCTGACCGGAACAAAAAGACTGCAAGTAAACTGATAAGTCTATCTGGAGCTTAAGTGGATCATTCATTGTATGTGGGTTTATTTATTCAAATAAAGGATTAAAGTAAAATGTCAATGTATGTTTCAGACACTTCTGTGAAAAGTTTGGCTAAGACATCTCTTACCGCTTAATTTCCGTGCTTATAAGATGGATTATGAAAAATGGAGAATTTTCCTAAACCGTCGTGATATCCGGAGTTGAAAATTATTCAACGTCGTAAAATCCGGAGTTTATTTACATTAAAATCATATTACAGAAAATCGGGACTTTAAAACTGACGTGATAAGCGGAGTAACGTGAAAACTGGGTATCTGGATAACGAGGTCCTACCATATTATTTTCCATTCTTAAAAAAAAAAAATACTTACTTGTGCGAAAATTTGTGAAAAATAACATTTTCCCAGGGAAAAAAAAAAAACTTTCGTTTTCCACCACTAGAAATTTTTCAGATATTTTACGTCTCTGATTTTATGGCTGTTCTCAAATCCAAAGGGGTACTTTCTGACAAATTTTTAATTCGTTTTTGTTCAGAAATACGTAAAATTGGCAGAAGTTACTATTCACAAACTAAGTAAGTGAAAAAATAAACACAAAAGATCTTTCTGAAAATTCTCTCAAATTTTGCATTTGAAATAAATTTTCAGACTTGACGACGAAAGAAAGGAGAAACCCATGTACTTTAAATAAACTTTTATTCTATAGGTAATTAATTTATCAAGTCAGGCCAACGCAAATAGATTTTTAGGTTGCACCAGAACGTTTTTCAATATCCATAATTCTCTTTCTATGGAAAAATACTGTCTCTATGACGAAAAAAAATCGCATAACTTTTTAATAATGTTAACATATGTGAACTTTGAGTAAGGATTATAAAAACAAAAAATTCGCTGATCACAAACTCGTTATGTTACTAGCCGAATTTCTGTTATTTGACGAAACTAACTGCTAATAAAATTAGCAAATAAAGCCTTCGTGCAAGAACATTAAAACGCAGAAATCCAACGTTTAAAAATACACAAAAATCAGCAAACAGCTGTTTCGAATTTACAATCGAGATTCTTCTTCAATGCAAGGCAGAGCTTGCTAAAAAAGCAAATATTGGCATGAAATATCGCTCCACTAATGGCAATATATATTCTGCTCCATTATTGGTATGAAATATTGTCCCATTATTGAAAAATACTGCCGCAATATTGGCATCCGGTATTGCACCAATATTGGCATGAAATACTGCCCCAATAATGGCATGAAACATTGCTCCAATATTGGCATGAAATATTGCCCCAAGGTTTCATGCCAATGTTCGGGGAATGTTTCACGCCAATATTGGGGCAATATTTTATGCCAATAATGAAACAATATTTTATGCCAATAATAGGGCTATATATTATGCCCATAATGAGGCAATATTTCATAGCCATAATGGGGCAATATTTCATGCTAGTATTGGTGCAATATCTCATGCCAATATTGTTCAATATTTCACTCCAATATCGGCGCTATATTGGCTAATTAAGGGCAAAATGTAACACAATATTGGCGGCAAATATTGGCTAAATAAGGGCAAAATGTAAACACCCGAATATTTGGCCAATATTGGGGAAATATTTCACGCCAATATCGGCGAAATATTGGCAAAATATGAGAAAATGTAAACACCCCAATATTGGTCAATATTGGCTGCAAATATTGGCTAAATAATGATAAAATGTAAACACTCTAATATTGCTAAATAAGGGCAAAATATGAACACTCAATATTGGGGCAATATTGGCTACAGATATTGGGTAAATAAGGGCAAAATGTAAACACCCCAATATTGGTGCAATATTTCATGCCAATATTGACGCAATATTTCATGCCAATATTGGAGTAATATTGTATAGCAATGTTGGGGCAATATTTCACTCCAATATCGGTGTAATATTGGCTACAAATATCGGCTAAATATTGGCAAAAAGTAAACACCCCAATATTGGGGCAATATTGGCTGCAAATATTGGCGTAATATCGGTTACAAATATTGGCTAAATAAGGGCAAAATGCAAACACCCCAATATTGGCTAAATAAGGGCAAAATGTAAACACCCCAATATTGGCGCAATATTGGCTGCAAATATTGGCTAAATAAGGGCAAAATGTAAACACCCCAATATTGGGGCAATATTGGCTACAAATATTGGCGTAATATTGGTTACAAATATTGGCTAAATAAGGGCAAAATGTAAACATCCCAATATTGGGGCAATATTGGCTGCAAATATTGTCGTAATATTGGTTACAAATATTGGCTAAATAAGGGCAAAATGTAAACACCCCAATATTGGGGCAATATTGGCTGCAAATATTGGTTACAAATATTGGCTAAATAAGGGCAACATGTAAACATCCCAATATTGGCGCAATATTGGCTGCAAATATTGGCTAAATAAGGGCAAAATGTAAACACCCCAATATTGGGGCAATATTGGCTACAAATATTGGCGTAATATTGGCTGCAAATATTGGCTAAATAAGGGCAAAATGTAAACACCCCAATATTGGGGCAATATTGGCTGCAAATATTGTCGTAATATTGGTTACAAATATTGGCTAAATAAGGGCAAAATGTAAACATCCCAATATTGGGGCAATATTGGCTGCAAATATTGGCTAAATAAGGGCAAAATGTAAACACCCCAATATTGGGGCAATATTGGCTGCAAATATTGGCGTAATATTGGTTACAAATATTGGCTAAATAAGGGCAAAATATAAACACCCCAATATTGAGGCAATATTGGCTGCAAATATTGGCTAAATAAGGGCAAAATGTAAACACCCCAATATTGGGGCAATATTGGCTGCAAATATTGGCGTAATATTGGTTACAAATATTGGCTAAATAAGGGCAAAATGTAAACATCCCAATATTGGGGCAATATTGGCTGCAAATATTGGTTAAATAAGGGCAAAATGTAAACACCCCAATATTGGGGCAATATTGGCTGCAAATATTGGCTAAATAAGGGCAAAATGTAAACACCCCAATATTGGGGCAATATTGGCTGCAAATATTGGTGTAATATTGGTTACAAATATTGGCTAAATAAGGGCAAAATGTAAACACCCCAATATTGGGGCAATATTGGCTGCAAATATTGGCTAAATAAGGGTAAAATGTAAACACCCCAATATTGGCGCAATATTGGCTGCAAATATTGGCTAAGTAAGGGCAAAATGTAAACACCCCAATATTGGCTAAATAAAGGTAAAATGTAAACACCCCAATATTGGGACAATATTTCTTGCCAATATTAGAACATTATTTCACGCCAATATCGGGCAGTATTGGCTAAATAAGAGCAAAATGTAAACATCCCAATATTGTGACAATCTTGTCTGCAAATATTGGGGTACTATTGGTTGCAAACATTGGCTAAATAAGGGCAAAATGTAAAAACCGCAATATTGGGGCAATATTTCATATGAATATTGGGGCAATATTGGCATAATATTGGGTGCAAAAATTAGCTAAAATATTTCAAAATATGAACACCCAATATTGGGGCAATATTTCATACCAATATTGGGGCTATATTTTATACCAATATTGGCGCAATATTGGCTGCAAATATTGGCTAAATAAGGGCAAAATGTAAACACCCCAATATTCATGCCAATATTGCGCCAAGATTTAGCCAAGATAAGCCAATATTGGCCCAATATTGTTTGGCTACTGGGGTACTATGTAACCAACGATCAATGAAGACGAAACAACTTTAAAATCTTATCCATTATCCAAGAGTGCACTGAATTAACATTTTTTCATATACGTGATGTGTTATTAGACATATCATCATATTAACACGTTTTGGCGCCTAATTACATTTACCTTGCTTTATTACAATCCATGAGATCAAAGTGTATTCTAAATTTTTGTTCAGTTGAGACATGTTGTGTAAATTAAAATTGTCTATTTATAGGTATTAAGGAGAATATTTTGAAATATTTATGTGTTGCTTTTATCACAGATATTAGGCTTAATTTAAAAGTTGTATTTTTTGTGAAATTTTGTTCGTGAATAGAAGTTTCACAGTTAGTAATTTTTGTTTCAAGCAATGTATATTTAAGAGAAAAAGGTTGCAATCTTTGTTTTCATTAATCTCTTTAAATCACTAATCATTGCAACGCATTTATTATGTGCATTCATTTTAAATATACAGGCTGAATGCTAATGTCCTGTAGAAGCCTAAATAATTTCAGAAGAGCGACAGTCATAGTCATTAAGGCTGCTCACAAATTCAAAGGGCCTTTTTCTGAAATATTTTTTAATTCTTATTTTTCGGTAATGCATGAAATTGGCAGGCGTTCTTATTTAGAAACTATGTAATCGAATAACGTTTCCCATTTTTTCGCAATAGCAAAGGATTTTTCAGAAAATACTGTCAAAATTGACGTTTGGAACCGAAATTTCGGACGTGACAACGCTAAAAAACCGTAGGTCACGTGAAAAAGTCGCTTACAACCATCTCCCCCTAGATATTTGAGAAAGCCTTAAAACGCGTCATATAATTAAAGGGTAATGCCATTTTGACGTCCTGAAATTTAAGGCCTTTTCGTGTTTACTTTAACTGATGACGGGCTTTTAAAATTTACCTCGAAACGCGTGCTGTGTGTTCTTTTGTTTTTCAGTGATTCATGTAAATTTTTATAGTTTATTACAAATCTTATTTACTTTTTAATGTTTTTTTCTCATCCGTTGTGCTTGAAGACACTTCATATAATTAAAGAGTAACGCCATTTTGAAGTCCTGAAATTTAAGACCTTTTCGGGAATTTATTTTTTAAAGAAAAGCGAAGTGGTTATACAAATTCATTTAAACTAATTTATGATAAATATGTTAAAGTAGAAAACAGTATATTGTTTTTATTGAAATGTTAAAAAATGACTGCGTGACAGCTGATTCTAGAAGATCTCTTTAAAAATGCGGATCAAGCAGTGGACACGATAACTCAACTTACACTTAAGGCTATTAGTCAGTTAGCTTCGGAATCCCCCCCCCCCCTTCCCCTCAATAACATTAAACCAATGAACGTAGAATGCATTCGTATATTTAAAATATCTGATCAGGAAATAAATATTTTAAACTTATTTTTTCCGAGTAGGGTAGACCGACCAGTAAGTGAACAGCCCCCAGTGAATGAGCAATTTTTATATATTTTAATAGAATAAGGTTTGAAAACCTCCTCACTGGATGGGGTTACAACAGTGCCTTAATTCTATTCAGTAGGAAGCTATTGTATTCATGATTGGTTACTGAAGTCACATTACTTTACTTTTAGAACATGTTTTATTTTTCATGCCTGAGAAACACATTGTTTCTGTGCTGAAATAATAAGGTAAGTGCTATGTCACTTCATATGTTTGATAAGAACACTGTAAACTGAAATGTCTGAAATTCAGACACTTAAGTGTCTGAAACGTAGTGTTCAATTTTCAGACGTTTTAAAATGTCTGAAAATTTTCAGGCACTTCTTGCGTCTGAATTTCAAACACATAAGTGACTGAAACTGGAGTGTTCGAATTTCAGACGTTTTAAAATGTCTGAAAATTTTTAGACACTTCTTGCGTCTGAATTTCAGACATTTCAAATGTCTTAATTGCGGCCATCTTTGAGCCCTTTTTTTTGCCATTATGAAGCCATCTTTGACCACCTTTCTTTCTAAGTCATATACGCAGCCATATTTGACCACATTGAATCATTTTTAGGTAGCTTTCTTTATAAAAAGCTACATATTGCAGCCGTTCGGAGGAAAGCGATTCCAAAAAAGTTTGGTATATTTTCATCGATCATGACCCCCAGACCCCGAAACCACCCTCCGTTCAAAATTGATATATATATATATATATATTTGACCTATGTCACACTGTAACTCTCGTATTTATGAACCGATTTGGATGTAATTCGGTATGTACATAGTACATATCAATGTCTCGACCGAGTTCGTTGGCCAGCTTTATCCGCCATTTTGTTTCAAAATGGCGGCCATTTAAAATTTTTTTAAAAATTTAAAATTTGAAATGTGGTACCAAAAAATTGAAAATGGAAAAATATTTTTTTCTTATGTATTTGACCTTTATACAAAGACTCCGTAGCAGTTTTTGTTTCGTCAATATCTTAAAAAATGGCTGAGTTATAGCATTTTGAATTTCAAGCGAAGCTGGCATTTTGAAACGTCCTGAATTTTGTTACGAGATAAAAGGCGTATTTATGAACCGATTTGGATGTAACTTCGTTTATACATAGTACAGACAAATGTCTCGATCGAGTTCGTTGGCCAGCTTCATCCGCCATTTTGTTTAAAAATGGCGGCCATTTAAAATTTTAAGAAAAATTTAAATTTGAAATGTGGTACCAAAAAACTGAAAATTGAAAAAATATTTTTTTCTTATGTGTTTGAGCTTGATAAAAAGATTCAGGAGAAGTTTTTGTTTTGTCTATATCTTAAAAAATGGCTGAGTTATTGCATTTTGAATTTCTAGCGTGGCTGACATTTTGAAACGCCCTGATTTTTGCCACGTGATAACAGACGTATTTATGAACCGATTTGGATGTAATTTGGTCTGTACATAGTACATACAAATAACTCAACCGAGTTCGTTGGCCAGCTTCATCCGCCATCTTGTTTCAAAATGGCGGCCATTTAAAAAAATTAAAAAAAAATTAAATTTAAAATGAGATACCAAAAAATTGGAAAAAGAAAAAGATTTTTTTCGTATGTGTTTGACCTTAATACAAAGTTTCCGTAACAGGTTTTGTTTCGTCTATATCTAAAAAAATGGCTGAGTTATAACATTTTGAATTTCTATTGTGGCTGACATTTTAAAACGACCTGATTTTTGTCACGCGATAACAGACGTATTTATGAACCGATTTGAATGTAATTTGGTCTGTACATAGTACATACCAATGTCTCGACCGAGTTCGTTGGCAAGCTTCATTCGCCATCTTGTTTCAAAAGGTTTGCCATTTTTAAAAAAATGTAATTTAAAATTTAAAATGAGGTATTAAAAAATTGGAAAATGAAAGAGATTTTCCTTATGTGTTTGGCCTTGATACAAAGATTCTGGAGCAGTTTTTGTTCCTGAAAATTTGTTCTTTTGTTTATATCCTAAAAAAGTGGTTGAATTATAGCACTTTGAATTTCTATCATGGCTAACACTTTGAAACGATCTTGTATTTGTCACGCGATACCACACGTATTCGCCTATTTGGATGGAAGAAGGCATGTGAATAGTATACATCAATATCTCGACCAAGTTCGCTGGCCAGCTTCATCAGCCATCTTGTTTCAAAATGGCGGCCATTAAATTAAAAAAAAATATATTTAAAGTGAGGTGCAAAAAAATTAGAAATGGAAAAAGGTTTCTTTCTTAAGTATTTGACCTTGGTATAAGGATTCAGGAGCTTTTTTTGTTTGACTTTATCTTAAAAAATGGCTCAGATATAGCAGTTTCAATTTCTAACGTGGGTGACATTTTGAAAAATCTGATTTTTTGCCTGCGACAGCACTGGTATATATCAACCGATTCCGATGTGAGTGAGCATGTGCACAGCAATTAATTAGATCTCGAACAAGTTCACTGGTTAGCCTCATCCACCATCTTGTCTTAAAATGGCAGGCACTTTAAGAAATCGCCGAATTTGGCAGCCAAATGTAAGTTACTTTAAATAAAAGCAGCTTGGATAAAGCTGACTAATTTCTCGAAATTCTCATTCATAATGATTTAGTATTGATAAATATTAGTATTGAATCTCCTACATTCGGTTTCCACTTAATTGAGCTTCGTTTGTTTGAATAATATAAGTTGGATTTTTTAAAATAAGGAATATGAAAGCTACCTCTTCCTCCCGGCACTGGCCGGAAGGACTTTTTATAAATGAGAATAATTTGTTACCATAAAGCAGAGTTAATTGCAGCGTGGTAAAACTGGGATGCTTCTCTGACCCCTGATTTTAGGGTACCCAAAATTGGGTACAAAGTTTTTATAAAGCAAATATTTTATATCAGTTTTGACTTTATTATGATCGTAATTAGTATTTTGTAGTTTTAGAATAGGATAATATATACAAATATATTCACCTAAATATGTATTTATGCGATTTCATATATGCCCTACGGCATCAAAAATGTTTATTACTTTTAGTGAGAACTTCAGATTAATTCCAGTCCAAAGACCTAGTATTTATTCGCCCCCCCCCCCCCCCCCCCCAACACCGCCACCTTCATATACTGCTACAAAAAAAAAAAAAAAAAAAAAAAAAAAAGTCCTTCCGGCCAGTGCCGGGAGGAAGAGGTAGCTTTCATATTCCTTATTTTAAAAAAGCCAACTTATATCATTCAAACACACGAAGCTCAATTTAGTGGAAACCGAATATAGGAGATTCAATACTAAATCACTATGAATGAGAATTTCGCGAAATTAGTCAGCTTTATGCAAGCTGCTTTTATTTAAAGTAACTTATATTTGGTTGCCATATTCGGCGATTTCTTAAAGTGCCTGCCATTTTAAGACAACATGGTGGATGAGGCTAACCAGTGAACTTGGTCGAGACCTTAGTAATTGCTGTGCATATGCTCACTCACATCGGAATCGATTGATATATACGAGTGCTGTCGCAGGCAAAAAGTCAGATTTTTCAAAATGTCACCCACATTAGAAATTCAAACTGCTATATCTGAGCCATTTTCTAAGATAAAGACAAAACAAAAAATGCCCCTCAATCCTTATATCAAGGTCAAATACTTAAGAAAGAAACCTTTTTCAATTTCTAAGTTTTTTGCACCTCACTTTAAATATAATTTTTTTAATTTAATGGTCCCCATTTTGAAACAAGATGGCGGATGAAGCTGGCCAGCTTACTTGGTAGAGATATTGATGTATACTATCCACATGCCTTCTTACATGGAAATAGGCGAATACGTGTGTTATCGCGTGACAAATACAAGATCGTTTCAAAATGTTAGCCATACTAGAAATTCAAAGTGCTATAATTCAACCATTTATTAAGATATAAACAAAAGAACAAATTTTCAGAAACAAAATCTGCTCCAGAATCTTTGTATCAAGGCCAAACACATAAAAAAATCTTTTTCATTTTCCAATTTTTTAATAACTCATTTAAAATTTTAAATTTAATTTTTTTTTAAATATGGCAACCCTTTTGAAACAAGATGGCGAATGAAGCTGGCCAACCAATTCGGCCGAGACATTGGTATGTACTATGTACAGACCAAGTTACATCACAATCGGTTCATAAATACGCCTGTTATCGCGTGACAAAAATCAGGTTGTTTTAAAATGTCAGCCACAATAGAAATTCAAAATGCTATAACTCAGCCATTTTTTTAGATATAGACAAAACAAAAACTGTTCCAGAATCTTTGTATGAAGATCAAACACATACAAAAAAAATCTTTTTCATTTTCCAATTTTTTGGTATCTCATTTTAAATTTAAAGTTTTTTTAAATTTTTTAAATGGCCGCCATTTTGAAACAAGACGGCGGATGAAGCTGGACAACGAACTCGGTCGAGACATTGGTAGGTACTATGTACACACCAAGGTACATCCAAATCTGTTCATAAATACGCCCATTATCACGTGACAAATATCAGGACGTTTCAAAATGTCAGCCACACTAGAAATTCAAAATGCTATAACTCAGCCATTTTTTAAGATATAGACGAAACAAAAACTGCTCCGGAATCTTTTTATCAAGGTCAAACACATAAGAAAAAAATATTTTTTCAATTTTCAATTTTTTGGTACCACATTTCAAATTTAAATTTTTCTTAAAAATTTAAATGGCCGCCATTTTTAAACAAAATGGCGGATGAAGCTGGCCAACGAACTCGGTCGAGACATTAGTATGTACTATGTATAAACGAAGTTATATCCAAATCGGTTCATAAATACGCCTTTTATCGCGTGACAAAATTCAGGACGTTTCAAAATGTCAGCCACGCTAGAAATTCAAAATGCTATAACTCAGCCATTTTTTAAGATATAGACGAAACAAAAACTGCTCCGGAATCTTTGTATAAAGGTCAAATACATAAGAAAAAAATATTTTTCCATTTTTAATATTTTGGTACCACATTTCAAGTTTTAAATTTTTTTAAAAATTTTAAATGGCCGCCATTTTGAAACAAAACGTCCGATGAAGCTGGCCAACGAACTCGGTCGAGACATTGGTATGTACTATGTACATACCGAATTACATCGAAATCGGTTCATAATTACGGGAGTTACAGTGTGACATAGGTCAGATATATATATATATATATATATATATATATATATATATATATATATATATATATATATATATATCAATTTTGAACGGAGGGTGGTTTCGGGGTCTGGGGGTCATGATCGATGAAAATATACCAAAATTTTTTGAAATCGCTTTCCTCCGAACGGCTGCAATAGGTAGCTTTTTTGTAAAGAAAGCTACCTAAAAGAAAGAAAAAAAAAAGACTGCTCGATGCCATCAAATACATATTTGGATAAATATATCCTTTTCTTTAACCTAATCATGTTCTAAAATTACAAAATATTTATTAAAATAAGTATAAGATCAAAACAAATTTAAAATATCAGCTTTATGGAAATTTTATACCAAATTTGTGGGCCCGTAAAGCTAACATCCCATAGAAAAAGCCCAGTTTGTCCATGCTGCAATCAGCTCTGCTTTATGGTAACAAATTATTCCCATTTATAAAAAATGATTCACTTCTTCGGAAAGAATTTTATCCCTGCTTTGTTGTACAATTTCTTTCTATTTAAATTAGATATTCCCAGTCAATTAGTTTAAGCATTTTTTGGATTTTTA
Source organism: Maratus speciosus (assembly GCA_963932465.1). Taxonomy (NCBI): domain Eukaryota; kingdom Metazoa; phylum Arthropoda; class Arachnida; order Araneae; family Salticidae; genus Maratus; species Maratus speciosus. The sequence continues at coordinate 109,772,305 of OZ010789.1, read as the reverse complement.
TTTCTGTGTTAAATAAAATCTAGCACTAGATTTCACAAAATTATCAGCATATGAGATCCGAACATTAAAAAAAATTTGAGCACGAAACACGTACTTTTCTTTTATCCCCCTTCGTTTTTATTATTATACTATTTATCATTACCAAGAAATGCTTAAACATTTGACAACCGCACATTGGCGCCTGAGACGAGCAGTAGTTATAAAATTCTGGATGGACAGCATGTTTATTTGGCTCTTTTCAGACGATAAATAATATAGTAAATATCAATGGACACAGAAATCCTTCATTATGATATGAGTACCCTTCCTTTCTGCTCCCCACGTTGCTTGCAATCACACAAGCAGTGTCAGCCGCAAAAGCGATTTCTTATCCACATGATTGGAACAGTCGCCGAAAAAAAAAATAAACACCTCCTACTAACTCTGCAACTAGAAGACAACAATAATTGAAGAAAGTTACTGGTACCAATCGTCTGGAAATAAAGTCTATTTTTAAATGATGTATTTAAAATTTGCATAGTGGCCATCTACAAATTAAAATTAGACCAAACTTTGTTTTTTTTTTTTCCAAAGGATGCACCCAATTTTGACACTATATTTTAAATCTTCGGTTCAAACTATGCCTAGAAACGAAATTTCTAGTCATTTGAATGATAAGTTTTTGAATTATAAGCATTCAAAATTTAGAGCTTCTAATGTTAAATTGCATTTTCATATTTTTATTAATATCTCCTGAAATTATAATCCTAATATGATAATTTTGTATGTGGTTATAATACTAAAAAGACTAAACATATATAAAAACATTGAATTTGTAAAATTGCATACCAAATTTGGGGCCACAAAAATCGATGGGAAGGTGAGGGGGCAGGGCCGAGGATCAGTTTCCATGTTTTAATCAGGTCCTGCTTCTAGAAGAAACACTACCCCGCTTTATATTTTTCTAAATAGAGCTGTCCGCTATTCGGGAGTGACCGGTTATAGAACTTTTACTGTATGCTTCAGTAATAACGGACATTCTCGAATAACAGACACCTATTTAGCGATCACTTTTTTCAATCCACAACATTTGTGGATTGAAAAGCAGATTAATAATATATTGAAGCATATTTTGTGTAATTTGTACTCGGTATGCTGGGTATTTGTACACTCTGGACTTCTTTTACGTATGAAAATAAAACCTCTAAATAGCGGGCAAATTCTACGGTCCTAGGGTGTCTGCTATTGAGAGGTTTTATTTAATATATGCAGCTATAAATATATTCTAAAAAAGTTAGAAAATGTTTTTTTTTTTTTTTTTTTTTTTTTTGGACAGTATAGGAAATGTGGTTCTAATAAGTTCCAGTACCAGCGGCTTACATTCATTACCCCACCCTTTCCCCTACTATATATACAGCAACAAAAATTTAAACACATTGATGACTTAATATATATATATATATATATATGAACATGTAAATATATGTTTGGATAAATATATCCTTTGTCATTAACTTCATCCTAATCTAAAAGTATGCAATATGATATATAATAAGTACAATAAATTGCTTTGCGCAAATGGATGCATTCTCCGATGATAATAAAAAATAATCCTGTAAAAAATCAGGATAATTTTGACGTTGAAAGTTGTCAGAAAATTTCTGTGTCTTAAAATTTAAATATGTTATACAGATGAAACACAGGAAATACATATAAATGTAGTTATTTTACTTTGAACAAGTTTCCATAGTTTAAAAAAAATTCTTTCATCGTGCAATTAAATACTGAGAAATTTCGAACTTTTTAAAAAAGCGTTACAAAGGAACAATTTAAGATGTATTTATAAAACATTAAAAATTTCACGATAATTTCAATTCTGATACTTTTATAATTATTTTTCAAGTTTTATGCCCACCACTTGAAGCAAAAATGTTCATAGCATTTCCTATACATAAATTTAATTTTGTTACATGAAAACATTAATTTCGAAAATGTAAAAGAATTAAATGATCTGTCATTAAACATAAAAATTCGTATACGAAATCATGTTAATATTATCTGTAACTAGAAATTACAACGGAAGGGTTTATTAATAACAATATCATTTAATAACTTGATCTTTTTAATTATATTTTGCCATGTAGTCAATTTCTTTTACATATAGCATATGGTAATCACCAGAGCTACTAAGCTATGTTTAAAAAGTTAAACATATATGTTTTTTTAATAACAGCCCCACCAGTGGCTGAGAGGTTCTGCTCTCGAAACTGGTAGACGGGAAGTGCTGGGTTCGATCCCAATCGCGCCCGTCGGCCTAATCGTTCGGAGTTTTTGTGGTTTTCTTCGAACCATGGATTTCCATGCGTTAATACGGGTTAGGTTCCCTTAGAAAGACCCCCACGAAGGGCACTCCCCCTCGGGCCTATATCCCTAGTGTAGATAATCGGACGTCACAAAATCAACCAACCAACCAACCTTTTTAATAACATGCAAGAGAAATAACATCTAATTTCAAAACTTATTTTGCATTAAAAATACATATTTAATTGTTATTTCTGTATCTTTTATAAAATGCACAAACGTTGAAAAAAAATCCCCCCAATTTTATATGAAAAATGCAGTAAAATATGAAAATATAGTCTTTTTTCCATTCTAAAGTGTAATTTCTTTTTAACAATCAATAAATCAATATTAATAAATTTTTCAATATCTGATGTTGTACAAAACTTTAATATAATTTTAAGCAATTAAACAAAGTAAATAATGATTTATTTCCTTACTTATTTTATTGTAAATCATTATATAGCTATTATAGAAAAATATTTTTAATAAAATTAACTATTAAAAAAATGGCATTATATTAAATGGCTAATATTTACTGACATTTTTATAGTCAGATTAATAGCTTGTATCCACAACAAAAATATATAGTGCTGCAACTGCTTTTTTTTTTTTTGACAAAAATACACTACTAAAAATGTTGACAAATTTGGGTGTCAATGTACACAAGCAATAACTTTTAATGCTTAAGCAATGATTTAAGCAATGATGATATTATTTTATATGAAAACATTTATTTATAAATCGAATGCTTCAAGAATTATCAAGCAAGTTAGTAAATTAAGCCTCAAAATGAAATAAATTTAGTCGAAAATATTAAAAAACACTGTAATACTGAAAAATATTTATTCTATATAGAAAGATACAAATATGATAAACACATGTATTCTTTAAAATGTGATTTAAATAATTAATATTACATAATTAATATTGTTCAAGGAAAATTTCTATTTCCAAATAAAAATTATATTTTTGTAAATAATCACATTCTTACCTTTTTAGTATTTCCTTAAATGTAATAAAGTAAATCCATGTAATATAAACGGTAACACAAAAATATAGACTCTTTCTTCTTACATATTTCACTAAATATTCAGATGAATGCTGATAATTGAAAAACATATAACGAAAAATTTTTTTTTTCATTATTCAACATATTTTTTTCATAATGATATAATTTAATATAATGCAGAATTTAATTCAATTCGCTTTTTCGAATCACATTTCACATGTAATTTCTTATTCTCCAATCTCTCAAGAACAATTATTGAAATTCCAAAAATGCACTTTATAAGCTGTGTAGCTAGTTGCATATACAATACATCTATGTGGATGGCACAATTACAATACTCAACATATCATTTTTATAATAATGGCATGTATTATTCCATAAATGAATTATTCCAAAAAACTGTTCCAGCTATGAGATGACACAGTCACAAAATATAAATACGGAATGTTACACATAAAAAAATTGCGGGCAACTTTGTTAAACAGGAAACTACATCATTGAAAGAACCGTTTTAACGCGCAAATTGCCAACGAACGTATTCGAACAAAGAGAAATAGGCGAAATCAGCATTTTAATTACCACTGCAGTCGAAAAGTAGTCACTGCAGTAGCTGAAAACCTCAGCCTACTGTTTACAAACCGTTATAAAGGGCTTGATAAGCTCATTTAAACTTTTTATCAGCGAGAAATAAATCACTGAATAAGGAGAAATAAGAAAAGTTTTATTTTCTTTATTGGGTATTTTTCTTAATGTGTTACATTTATTTGAGTATAGTTTTTGCAGTTTTTTTTTTATTTTTAGACATATAGAAAATATACTTTAAATAAAGATTTTATAGTAAAACTAGAAAATAACATATCGAATTTTCGGTGGTCATGAAGAGAGCGATTGTCCATCCCTGAAATGTAATTAATTATATTTTCTATACGTTTGATTATTTAAAAAATACTTTTTTCTCTTCCAAATAGCAATATATTAATTAAACGCTAAGAGAAAATGCTACTAAGAATTTTTCTCCAGAGGAGCCCCTCGCCCCCCCCCCTTAACTTCTCGTAGAAGACGATTTTAATTCTGTTCTTCTGTTAGTGTTCATATATACCAAATTTATCTTAAATGAGGAGGGCAGTTCAGAACGGAAAAATCCCATCGACAAAAAAAAAAAAAAAAAAAAAAAAAGACAGAGAGAGAGGAGAGAGAAAGAGAAATCAGTTCTCCATTGTGAAAAATATCGTTAGAAACTTATTTTTAAACGATTAATATTTCTTAATTTTTAAATTTCTTAAAAATTGTCTTACACGAAGAGTTCTGGCATAAATTCTTAGTTTAGCCTACTTCATGTTTAAATTCTGCATTTTACAAAAGCGGACTGGGCTGTGGACCCCAGGCATATACAGTGAAATCTCTCTGTGCGACCACCTCTCTGAACGACCATTTTTTTCATAGAACAAAATTTATTCCCATAGGCTCAATACTAATTTTACCTCCATTCAGAGACCATCCCAGTTGAATTCCCTCCATGAGCGACCCATTTCTTTGAAGAAAATGAAACAAATCCCGTTTTTTCTTGGTCACATGAAGAAGATTTTATTAGAAAAATAGATCCGGAGTGCGCATTATTCATCAAACTTCTAAACTAAGTTTAGATTTTTTTTTTAATTATTCCGGTAACTTTTAAATATTTAAACCTCTTTGTGCCTTTTTAGGTAATAAAATGAACTCTGGTAACAAATTAAGAATGACGGTCGATAAACTCCCCTGCCCTATTTTGACGGAAAACTCTCAAAGAAATACATAATTTAATCAAATCGTCTTTATTTGATCCCGCCAAAAAAAGAAAAAAAAAAAAACGCATTTATTGACTGGACTTTGAAAAGACTTGGAAACAAAAGTTATAAAATATAAAACAGTAAAATCAAAGCAAACGTCAATGTATTCATTTTTTAAACTCTGCAGTAATTAATTTATATAATTAACTTTTGTTTTGATACTTAAATTTCTATAGTTTCTTTTACTAACGTGAAAAATAAATTTTGGTAGCATTAATTGTTACCTTTTTTCAAAATTTTAAATCTAGATTTAAACATGACCTCCATTAAGAGACCACCTCTCAGAGCGACCACTTTTCATTGGAACGAACGTGGTCGCTTTAGGGAGGTTTTACTGTGTGTCCTAAAATCTTGCTCTTCAGTACGTTTCTTTCTCCCGCTACTCATAACTCTTAGTATTTAGGTGAGCGATTCTCCCTGTATACGATCATGATAACAAGTAATTTTTGGAAAACTTTATATTTTGTGAAAAGCAATTGTTTAATTATTTATTGCACCAAAAATAACTTAGCTCCAAAACCTTAGTAAGCGAACTTTTCTAATTTTCTCAGATGTCCCATGATTTCTTCTTTATAAATAAATACTAAATTAAATGGATGATAGAGTATTTTAAATATCTTTCATCCATTCGGAAATATTTTCTGATAACGCTGATATACATATTGCAATACAATTGTACGTACAGTCATCACTCATATGATACAATTGTATCGCATTCAGACACTTAAGTGTCTGAATTTCTAAATGTCTTAATTTCAGACATGTCACTATTATTCAGATATTTTTCTCCGTTCATTTATAACATGATCATAGTAAGACACTTATGTGTCTTAAATTTAGACATCTATGATGTCTGAAATTTCACATTTAGACATTTAAATGTCTGAATTACTTTTTCAGTCACATATGTGTCTGAATTTAAGACGCCTCCATTTGCAGTGAATTTACTGTTTTTATTTGCATTATGCACTAATTTTATTGTACATACATTAAATATATACATTATAGCCATATTTCTAATTGTTTTAACCATTGTAGAATATGCAAAATTTGAGAATAATAGATGTTTAATAACTGGTTAGGAAAATGTTAAAAATCCAATGAATGAACAGCTGTTCATTCACTGGAAGGAACACATTAGGCTACTTTACCTAGTGAATGAACTGTTTTGGGCTTTATGTTTTTGTGGCTTCTTTTGCACCTATATTTTGAATTCAGTGATTTTTCAAAAATGGCAACAAATGAAAAGTTAACAGATATAAAAACGTAACAAAAGAACATATACACACAAATTTCTAAAGGTAATAATTATTTATGACTTTCAAATCTTACTTTTTATATGTTTTTAGATGATTGATTGATATATTTTCACTGATGACCAAGAAGATTCCTCAAAAAGGAAATATGGGAGGTTCGAGTACTCTACAGAGGACTTTGAAAATACTGTACAAACTATGAGACTCAGGTCAACTCAGTTTGAAGAAGACATCTGTTCATTTTAATATTCCAAAAGCAACGTTGTCTATGAAACTGCGAGGAAAAACAATTGAAAGTAACCGTACGGGTCACTGCCTGTGTTGTCCTTTGAAGAAGAAAAACTCTTTGAACATTGGATAGTTGGAAATAGAAAATTGGATTTACAATGCATAAGGATGAAGTAATAGGTGATGTTTACAATGTCATGAAACAAACAAGAAGGAAAAACCCATTTATTGACAAACATCCAGGGGAGAAATGGATGGCTCTTTTTTTAAAATAGCATCCAAGGTTGGAAATATGAAGTAAGCACCATGACAACATGTGGAACACAGGTCCACATGTGGTGGAATTGGAAGTGACCTGCAGTACAGCATAGGATCTGGTATTTTAAGGATCATATGAAAGGCATAATAAAAACACCCGAACTTATTTCTGAAACATGCTCCCGTTCGTCTGGAGGTATTACTGAAATAGTTCAGGGCCATATATTTCAGGAAATATAATTAGTTTTTTCCTTTTTTTTAAAAAATCCGAAATTTATGATTAATTTCAAAACTAAAAAGTGACAATTTTTCAAGCTAATTAATTATCGTTCTGGGTTTAAAAAAGTCCTTCCGGCCAGTGCCGGGAGGAAGAAGTAGCTTTCATATTCCTTATTTTTAAAAAGCCAGCTTATATTATTCAAACACACGAAGCTCAGTTTAGTGGAAACCGATTATAGGAGATTCAATACTAATTTTTTATCAATACTAAATCATTATGAATGTGAATTTCGCGAAATTAGTCAGCTTTATCCATGCTGCTTTTATTTAAAGTAATTTATATTTGGTTGCCAAATGCGGCGATATCTTGAAGTGCCTGCCATTTCAAGACAGCATGGTGGATGAGGCTAACCAGTGAATTTGGTCGAGACATTAGTAATTCCTGTACACATGCTCACTCACATCGGAATCGGTTGATATATACGAGTGCTGTCGCAGGCAAAAAATCAGATTTTTCAAAATGTCACCCACATTAGAGATTCAAACTGCTACATCTAGGCCATTTTTTAAGATAAAGACAAAATTAAAAATGCTCCGGAATTATTATATCAAGGTCAAATACTTAAAAAAGAAACTTTTTTTTTTTTTTTTTTTTTTTTTTTTTATTCACTTTAAATATAATTTTTTTTTATTTAATGGCCGCCATTTTGAAACAAGATGGCTGATGAAGCTGGCTAGTGAACTTGGTTGAGACATTGCTACATACTATCCATATGCCTTCTTACATCGAAATAGGTTAATAAATACGCGTGTTATCGCTTGACAAACATCAGATCGTTTCGAAATGTCAGCCATGCTGGAAATTCAAAGTGCTATAATTCAACCATTTTTTAAGACATAGACGAAACAAAAGCTGCTCCGGAATCTTTGTATCAAGGTCAAACACATAAAAAAATCTTTTTCATTTTCCAATTTTTTAATACCTCATTTTTTAAATTTGAATTAATTTTTTTTTTAATGTCAGCCCTTTTGAAACAAGTTGGCGAATGAAGCTGGTCAACGAACTCGGTCGAGACATTGGTATGTACTATGTACACACCAAGTTACATCCAAATTGATTCATAAATACGCCTGTTATCGCGTGACAAAAATCAGGTCGTTTCAAAATGTCAGCCACAATAAAAATTCAAAATGCTATAACTCAGCCATTTTTTTTAGATATAGACGAAACAAAACCTGTTCCGAAATCTTTGTATTAAGGTCAAACACATATGAAAAAAATCTTTTTCATTTTCTAATTTTTTGGTACCTCATTTTAAATTTTTAAATAGCGGCCATTTTGAAACAAGATGGCGGATGAAGCTGGCGAAAGAACTCGGTCGAGACATTGGTGTGTACTGAGCATACAATTAGTTTCATCCAAATCGGTTCTTAAATACGAGAGTTACAGTGTGACAAAGATCAGATATATATATATATATATTTATCATATATATATCAACATTTGAATGGAGGGTGGTTTCGGGGTCTGGGGGTCATGATGGATGAAAATATACCAAAATTTTTTGAAATCACTTTCCCCCGAACGGCTGCAATAGGTAGCTTTTTGTAATGAAAGCTACCTAAAAGAACCGTAATTCCGTAAAAACATGTTATAAGTTATTTGTACATATTGTAAATGAATTATTATTACGAAATTTAAGTTGTTTTAAATTGCTGCCTGTTCATTCATTGGAAAATTTTACGTTCATTCACTGGTGACAACTGTTCATTTACTTGGTTTTTGTATGGATTTCTATTAAGACACCCCCAGCGTCCCAAACAATTAAAATGTAAAATTCCTTTTGTTATTTTTTTATCATTTGTAAACCAACAAATGTATTTGCACTGTCAAACTCCATTAGATACTGTTCATTAAAATATAATGAATCATAGTCTTTTTAAATGTGCTTAAATGTTCATTTACTGGTCGGTCTACCCTACTCTTATTAAAGGATGTCTTTTTTTTCTTAGTTCTTAAAATATTTCTAAAATATATACTTAGTTTTATATGAGGTGATAAAATCTTACTCACTGGTCATCAGCTAAACATAAAATATTAAATTAAGCATAGATTTTAGAAATATTTTGAGAACTAAGGTAGAAAAGAGACATCCTTTAAGAAGAGTAAACAGAAAAAGGAAGTTAAAATTTTTAATTTCCTAAGCAAAAAAATATGGATGCATTCTACACCCATATGTTTAACAGTATCGAGGGGAATTCAAAAGTTGACTAACAGTCTTATCGTAGATGAGATAAAGTAAAAAATAATTCTTTACTCCAAAAGCTAGTGAAATAGGTAGCCATTTTTAAAAATATGTCAATGATATCGATTAAAAGTGAAACGTAAATTTTAAATCAAACACTTCTCTTCTTAAAGTTATACAGAACATGAGACATAAAAATTCGGGAGAAATCTTTCGTATTTCACTAGAAGAATACATGAGGATTACTTTTCAAAAACATCAGGTTGATTGATTGAAAATAGGTTAAGATAGAGTGTCTATCAATTTTTAAAATGCTGTTCTGAAGAAGAAAAAAAAAACGCGCTTAAAGCTATCGTCATTGTTTACTAAAGTTACATTTATTGTTTTTAACGTTATCGTTATTGTTTACTAAAGTTATCGTTATTGTTGGCGTCTTCTACTTCCATAGCTCTAAAATCGCCCTTTCACTTTCGTATCGATTCTGCTAATAAAATATGGTTTTCGTGTGTATAAAAAGTGCTTTAACCTCTTTGCGACCCCTTTGCTAAATTTTTAATCGTTTACTACCGGTTTTTCAAAACAGAACATTTTCTGTAATTGAATCACGAAAATGTTCTGATTATTTAAGGTAAACTTTACGATAAAAAAAATAACTGGTCGGAATAATGAAGGATTCTGAGCACCTTAAGTGGCACGTATGCCGGTCGTTCGTTCCCAAGGGGTTAAACGAAAAAATTGTCATTACATTTTTGGGTTATCGAAAACCCTGTTATTACCAAACACTGTAAAAAATAATGCCAGTTTTACGGTAAGAATCGGAAAAATATTTGCCCTTATCGTACCGGAATAATTTCCAACACAGCTCGGAATAAAATCCGTAAAATCGGTATAAAATCCGTAAAATACCGTTTTACTGACTATTTCCATATTTTTACGGATTTTATTCCGAGCTGGGTCGGAAATTATTTCGGTACGATAAGGGCAACTATTTTTCCGATTCCTACCGGAAAACTGGCAGTACTTTTTTTACAGTGTACATTCTAGGTAAAAGTGAAATCGGTTGTTAAAAATATTTCTCATTAAAATAAATAATATTAATAATAATAGTAATAATAAAATCAGATGCTAAGGACAGAATTATTGCTTGATGGACCTACTGATATACAGAGTGTGTCAAATCGTAAAGCGACAGCTGCCCCAGGGGAATTTTTTCTTATCTGACAGATTATTATTATCATTAATATTATTTAAAAAACAGTGAACTCAGGTTTTGGAATTTTACACTCTCGGTTATGAATTATTTTTTAATTATTTTTCACTCTTCACATTCGTATAATTAAAATGTGTTTTTAGATTGTTTAAAAAACACAATGAAATCTTGTTGAAGTCTTGATATTTAACAGGTGTTAAAATTTAAAATTTGAAAACACTGACTTTTATAGCTTAGATTGGGAACCTCACACGAGATTATGACGAATTAAAGGGTTAAGAAATCATTGACAGTATTATAAAAAAAAATAATAAAAAATGACATTTAACCTGAAAGTTAAACAGTATCGACATATTACTTTCAAAATTGTAACTCAGACATAGTTGATAAAAAAAAAATATATTTAAAAATAGAATAAAAGTTACGTTTGAATATTTACTATTTGAAAATTATATTTTTTAAATCTCGAATAATTAATTTTTTAATTTAAAATAGTCCAGACTTCTTTTCAATGCCTATTATAGGCGTTAGCAAAAAATATATTCGGGTGTCAAAAAATGCACAAAAAGTTTAACACTCTGCCCTACAGCAAAATAGCCATAAGAAAAAGAAATTCAAAGTTTGTAATGTTACTAGAATTTCACAATGAGGATGTTGAATTAAACAGAGCTTAAAACAAGAAGTGGTCATAAAATGATGTTTTAAATTCAGATATCCTAGTTTCGAAGATCTTGTTAGATAATGCTATCCTATTAAATTTTCAATAATTGATTATAATATTTAAAATGAATAATATGAACAACGCGTTCAAAATGAACAATATCAGAGCAAAAAATCCCTGCCGGCCCGGTCTACAGGCAGAGGTGGATTTCGAAGTTAAGTATACTAATTTCACCAACAAAAACTGAATCATTATTAGATACAAATCCACTTTAGCAGTTTTATCTGTCTGCTTTTGATGAGTTTTTATTTCCTTTTTATAAAATAGCTGGTTTTATCAGAACCATGTTAAGGCGATATTAAAAAAATATTTTTTCATACTCAACAACTCGAAATTTTCTGGCGCATTTTCAGATTCATTTTTAATAATAAAAAAAAAATTATAAAACATGCTGACGTGATTTTTGAAAATATTTATAAGCGACCTGTGTTTTTATTTTTCTTTCAATTAATTAAAACTTGATTAATGAACAATTATTTTCTCAGTAGGGCAATATTTTTCGTTTCTAACACAATCGCATCGGGAAATTCTGTTCAAAATGTCCACTTTGACATCATTTTTTGAAATATATTCTGCCTCTATCAAAAAATCGATCATTACTGTACATTATATAGTTTCTGAATAAGAGAATCTAGCAATTGGATGCGTTTGAGAGCAAAAATGAATTTAAAAATGAGTAAGAAAATAGACAGTTTGGATTTGAATGCACCCTTAATAAGATGATTTTTTTCTTCAACCGCTATGTACTTTTAATTTGTTTTTGCTGTAAGAATTGGCCCTATCAAAAACTTGTCTATATAAATGTTGAAGACAATATTAAGAAGATATATGATAAATTCATGGAGATTTTATATCTTGTGAATTGACGGAGTTATGGATTTTTTATCAAAAATCTGCGATGCATAAATTTTTGGCGCTATTTTTAGAGGTAATAAAAACTTTAAACTGATTTGATATGTACAAAAATTAGGAAGTTAAGGCTTTTTTTTTGGTTTTCACAAAACCTCTCCCTATTTCCATCCCCTTTGTCCACTTTTGCCCATTAACAAACTTGACCGAGATTTTATGTCCCTTGATTTTATGTATCAGTTTGGAAGAGATTTGTGCAGAATTGCGGAAGTTATCTTGTCCAGAAGAAAGTGATAACACAATTGCTTCGAGAAATTCTGTTCAAAATGCCCAATTTGACTCATTTTTTGAAATATATTCTGCCTCTATCAAAAAACCGATCATTGCGGTACATTATATAGTTTCTGAATAAGCGAATCTACCAATTAAATGCGTTTGAGAGCAAAAATGAATTTGAAAATGAGTCAAAAAATAAGCAGTTTGGATTTGAGTGCATCCTTAATGCAATGATTTTTCCAACACAATCCGCTTCGGGAAATTCGGTTCAGAATGTCCACTTTAACAGCATTTTTTAAAAATATATTCTGCCTCTAACAAAAAATCGACCATTACGGTACATTATATAGTTTCTGAGTAAGAAAACGTACCAATTGGAAGCCTTTGAGAGCAAAAATGAATTGTAAAATGAGTCAGAAAATACGCAGTTTGGATTAGAATACACCCTTACTTAGATGATTTTTTTCTTCAACCGCTATGTATTTTTAATTTGTTTTTGCTGTAAGAATTGGTCCTATCCAAAACTTGCCTATATAGATGTTGTAGACAATATTAAGAAGATATATGATAAATTCATGGGGATTTTATATCTTTTGAATTGACGGAGTTATGGATTTTTTACTTCTTCAAACCCCCCTTTTTGTTTTCGTTTTTAATTTTTTTTGCGGTACGAATTGGTCCTATCAAAAACTTGTGAATATAAAAGTTGTAGATAATATTAACGAAATTTATAATAAAATTAATTGGAATTGATATCTTGAGAATTGACGAAGTTATGCATTTTTTTCTCCCCAAAACCCCATTTTTTGCGCCCCTTGAGCCCATTAACTTTATCATAAATCTGTGATACATAAAAGTTTGGCCCTATTTTTAGAAGTAATAAAAACTTTAAACTGATTTGATATGTACAAAAATTAAGAAGTTATGGGGGTTTTCAGTGTACACAAAACCGCTCCCTTTTTCCATCCCCTTGGTCCGATTTTGCCCATTAACGAACTTGACGGAGCTTTTATGCCCTTTGAAGTTTGGAAGAGATTGGTGCAGAATTACGAAAGTTATCGTGTCCAGAAGAAAGTGATATATATATATATATAAAGTTTTTTACTGAGGGTGGTTTTCGGTTCTAGGGGTCATGATCGGTGTAGATCTGCAAAAATTTTTCAGAAATTCCAACATTGGAACGATCCCAATAGGTAGTATTTCATACGAAATCTACCTAAAACCTGCAAACAGAAAAATATTAGCCAAAACTAAAAAGAAGTAAATAATGTAAAAAAAGTCCTTCCGGCCAGTGCCGGGAGGAAGAGGTAGCTTTCATAATCCTTATTTAAAAAAGCCAACTTATATCATGCAAACACACGAAGCTCAATTTAGTGGAAATCGAATATAGGAGATTCAATACTAATTTTTATCAATATAATGAATGAGAATTTCGCGAAATTAGTCAGCTTTATCCAAACTGCTTTTCTTTAAAGTAACTTATATTTGGCTGCCAAATTCGGCAATTTCTTAAAGTGCCTGTCATTTTAAGACAACATGGTGGATGAGGCTAAGCAGTGAACTTGATCGAGACCTTAGTAATTGCTGTGCACATGCTCACTCACATCGGAATCGGTTAATATATAGGAGTGCTGTCGCATGCAAAAAATCAGATTTTTCAAAATGTCACCCACCATAGAAATTGAAACTGCTATATCTGAGCCATTTTTTAAGGTAAAGACAAACAAAAAATGCTCCTGAATCCTTATATCAAGATCAAATACTTAAGAAAGAAACCTTTTTCAATTTCTAATTTTTTTGCACCTCACTTTAAATATATATATATTTTTAATTTAATGGCCGCCATTTTGAAACAAGATGGCTGATGAATCTGGCCAGCGAACTTGGTCGAGGTGTTGATGTATACTATCCACATGCCTTCATACATCGAAATAGGCGAATACGTGTGTTATCGCGTGACAAATACAAGATCGTTTCAAAATGTTAGCCATGCTAGAAATTCAAAGTGCTATAAATCAATCATTTTTTAAGATATCAACAAAAGAACAAATTTTCAGAAACAAAAACTGCTCCGGTATCTTTGTATCAAGGCCAAACACATAAAAAAATCTTTTTCATTTTCCAATTTTTTAATACCTCATTATGAATCTTAAATTTAATTTTTTTTAAATGGCAACCCTTTTGAAACAAGATGGCGAATGAAGCTGGCCAACGAACTTGGTCGAGACATTGGTATGTACTATGTACAGACCAAGTTACATCCAAATAGTTTCACAAATACGCCGGTTATCGCGTGACAAAAATCAGGTCGTTTTAAAATGTCAGCCACAAGAGAAATTCAAAATGTTATTACTCAGCCATTTTTTTTTAGATATAGACGAAAGAAAAACTGTTCCGGAATCTTTTATTAAGGTCAAACACAGACAAAAAAAATCTTTTTCATTTTCCAATTTTTTGGTATCTCATTTAATTTTTTTTATTTTTTAATTTTTTTAAATGGCCGCCATTTTGAAACAAGATGGCGGATGAAGCTGGCCAACGAACTCGGTCGAGATATTTGTATGTACTATGTACACACCAAGGTACATCCAATTCGGTTCATAAATACGCCTGTTATTACGTGAGAAAAATCAGGACGTTTCAAAATGTCAGCCACGCTAGAAATTCAAAATGCTGTAACTCAGCCATTTCTTAAGATATAGACGAAACAAAAACTGCTCCCGAATCTTTTTATCAAGGTCAAACACATAAGAAGAAAATATTTTTTCAATTTTCAATTTTTGGTTCCACATTTCAAATTTAAATTTTTCTTAAAAATTTAAATGGCCGCCATTTTTAAACAAGATGGCGGGTGAAGCTGGCCAACGAACCCTGTCGAGACATTGGTATGTACTATGTATAAACGAAGTTACATCCAAATCGGTTCATAAATACGCCTTTTATCGCGTGACAAAATTCAGGACGTTTCAAAATGTCAGCCACGCTAGAAATTCAAAATGCTATAACTCAGCCATTTTTTAAGATATAGACGAAACAAAAACTGCTCCGGAATCTTTGTATAAAGGTCAAATACATAAGAAAAAAATATTTTTCTATTTTCAATTTTTTGGTACCACATTTCAAAGTTTAAATTAAAAAAAAAATTTTAAATGGCCGCCATTTTGAAACAAAATGGCGGATGAAGCAGGCCATCGAACTCGGTCGAGAGGTTGGTATGTACTATGTACACGCCGAATTACATCCAAATCGGTTCATAAATACGCCTTTTATCGCGTGACAAAATTCAGGACGTTTCAAAATGTCAGCCACGCTAGAAATTCAAAATGCTATAACTCAGCCATTTTTTAAGATATAGACGAAACAAAAACTGCTCCGGAATCTTTGTATAAAGGCCAAATACATAAGAAAAAAATATTTTTCCATTTTTAATTTTTTGGTACCACATTTCAAGTTTTAAATTTTTTTTTTTAATTTTAAATGGTCGCCATTTTGAAACAAAACGGCGGATGAAGCTGGCCAACGAACTCGGTCGAGACATTTGTATGTACTATGTACACACCGAATTACATCGAAATCGGTTCATAATTACGGGAGTTACAGTGTGACTTAGGTCAGATATATATATATATATATATATATATATATATATCAATTTTGAACGGAGGGTGGTTTCGGGTTCTGGGGGTCATGGTCGATGAAAATATACCAAAATTTTTTGAAATCGCTTTCCTCCGAACGGCTGCAATAGGTAGCTTTTTTGTAAAGAAAGCTACCTAATAAAAAGATGCTTTATTGGGAGCGCAGAAGTGGTTAAGATTTAAAAAGAAATACACGTTTTTTTTTTGCTTTCTGCACTTTCAAAAATTAAAAAAATCCATCTCGGTTCGGCTTACAGGCGGAGGTAGATTTCGAAGTACTAATTTCACCAACAAAAATTAAGTCAAGATTAGAGATGAACCCAGTTTAACAATTTTGACGAATTTGGTATTTCATTTTTTCTGTAAGAGCTCGTTTTATTAGAACCATACACTGATGTCCAAAATTAAGGAGCAATCGCAAAATGCTAATTTTCAAGTACGCGGATACTCAAAAGGAAATAATATAATTCGAATAATTACTATCTCTACAGCACAGCTAGTCCATATAACATCTCATTCATGTCACACATGGTCACAAGTGTCACAGTCACTACGGTGAAGCAAAAAAAAAAAAAAAAAAAAAAGGAAATTCCATGCATATCATTATGAGTCTCAAATGATCGCTATATGTTACTCCACTGAGTCGTCACTGTAACTGCTGCTTTGTGACGAGTCACCATGTGACTTTGCAATGTAGTTACACTGTGACTGTCATGTATAGACTCAATTTCAAAGTCATCGGGAACGCTGCATTGTGATAAGTTATCAAATAATGTCACATTAAAGTCACATGATGACTTTCAGATGACAGATAGACTATTGTGAAGTCACCATTGTGCCCTTTTGTGAAAAGTCACCATGTGACTATAATGTAATATTATTTGGTGACTTATCCTAATGCAACGTTCATGATGACTTTGAAATTGAGTCTAAAAATGACAGTCACATGAGAGTCACAATGTAACTACATTGTAAAGTCACCTGGTGACTCGTGACAAAGTAGCAGTCACATTGACGTCTCAGTGGAGTCACATATAGTGATCATTTGAGACTCATAATGAGACGTGTGGAATTTCCTATTTTTGGTTTCACCGTAGTGACTGTGACACTTGTGATCACGTGTGACATGAATGAGATGCTATATGGACTAGCTGTGCTGTAGGAATGGTAATTGTTTGAATTATATTATTTCCTTTTGAGTAGTCGCTTACTTGAAAATTAGCATTTTGTGCTTGGTCCTTGATTTTGGACATCTGTGTGTTAAGGCGATATTCCAAAAAATATTTTTCAACGCTCAACAACTCGAAATTTTCTGACACATTTTCAGACTCGTTTTTAAAAGTAAAACAATGAAACTTGTTGACGTGATTTTTTGAAGAGATTTATAAGCGACCTGTGTTTTTATATTTCGTTCAATTAATTAGAACTTAATTTACAAACAATTATTTTCTCAGTACGACCATTTTTGTCGTTTCCAACACTATCGATTCGGAAAATTCGTTTCAAAATGCCCATTTTGACAGCATTTTTTGAAATATATTCTGTCTTTATAAACAGATCGGCAATAGAGCACATTATATAGTTTCTGAATAAGAGAACCTGCCAATTTAATGCGTTTGAGAGCGAAAATGAATTTAAAAATGAGTCAGAAAATAAGCCGCTTGGATTTGAGTATACTCTTAATACAATAATTTTTTCGTCAACCGCTATTTTTGTTTATTTATTTTTTTATTTTCTATTTTTATTTATTTATTTATTTATTTTCTATTTTTATTTATTTATTTAATTTTTGCTGTAAGGGTTGATCCTATCAAAAACTTGTTGATATGGAAGTTGTAGATAATATTGAGAAGATGTATAATCAATCTAAGCGGATTGGTTATCTTGTAAATTTACGAAGTTATGAATTTTTTTCTTCTTCACCCCCTCCCCCCATTCTTTTCGTTTTAAATTTTATTTTGCAGTAAGAGTTGGTCTTTCCAAAAACCTGTCAATATAAAAGTTGTAGATAATATTAAGAAGATTTATAATGAGTTTAAGTGAATTTGATATAGTACGAATTGGCGAAGTTATGAATTCTTTCTCCCTAAAACTCCATTTTCTGCGCCCCTTGAGCCCATTTTTAATTTTATCAAAAATCTCTGATACATAACATTTTGGCCCTTTTCCTAGAAGTAATAATAACTTTAAACTGGTTTGATATGTATAAAAATTAAGAAGTTATGGAGTTTTTCACAAAACCCCTCGCTATTTCCACCCCCTTGGTCCGATTTTGCCCATTAATGAACTTAAGCGAGATTTGAAATGTGGGTGGTTTTGGGTTCTGCAAAAAAATTTCAGAAATTCCAACATAGGGGAGATTGCAATAGATAGTATTTCTTACGAAATCTACCTAAAAAGGGAAGAAAATTAATTACTGCAACTCGGTAAAACTTTTTAGTTAAAAGCTGGAAAAAATTTAACAGAAGAAAAAAACAGCAAAATATTTCAAAAGAAATGCCTGGTTTTTAATCATTTTTAATTTTCTAATAAATTTGTACATGTTGAAATTGCTGTGTAAATTTCGTATATATATATATATATATATATATAGAGAGAGAGAGAGAGAGAGAGAGAGAATAATTTAAAAATTATTCAGAAAAAAAACATGAGTTACATATAGTTCACCCTGTAAATAAGTTTCAGTTTTACTTAGGGACATGTAAAAGAGTAAAACTGGAAACACAACGTAAAAGGAATTTCTAATTTAACATAAACAACATAGCGATTTCCTTCTATTTTAAAATTTAAGATATTTTGTTCAATGATGCGTGGTTTAAAGTAATTTATTTAAGCACCGATGAGATTACATCATATTCATGCAGCTAATTTTAATGCGTGACTAAATTTGCTCCATGCTCATATTTAAAATTTCTAAACTGTTTTAATTAAACTTCTCGATTCATGAAAAAAAAATAGAAACTTTCAAAGGGAATAAAACTTTATGCTTAAAAATTTAAAAATATGCTTAAAAAATTATTTAAACTACCAGAAATCGGATTAATTGTATGTAAAAGAGAAAATAAGAAAGTTTAAGGAAATTTAAAGTGTAATTATTTTAAGTACATATTTTGAAATATATAAAATATCAAGTTTAATAGAAAAAATTCTACTAAAACAATTAAAATAAAATTCTAACTTTAATTAATAATTTTAAATAAGTGCTAAAAGTTTCATTTAAATTGAATTATATTTCTCCATGTTTTCATGAATTGTTGGTTTATCGTCCTTAAAAGGAAAAATCAATTTAACACAAATTTAAATTGCTTTGTGTAATGCATTTTTGATAAAAATCTTTAACTGAACAGAAATAATAATAATAATTCAAACTATTTTATGAATTGTCAAAAATTTACTTGAAATGTATTTAGCATGTTGTTTTAGATGGTGATAATTATCGCTGTAGATGCTTTAGCAATATGAGAGTTAAAATGATGGTTTTAATTTTGAAAGTGCCAAATTGTTTTTTAATTCTTATTCATTTATAAATTAGACTATTTGGAAAATTTACCAGTCTCTCTTAACCCATTTGTGCCGCCTGAATTTTTGTTTTCTCAAATTTGTTGGTAAAATAACTTTAATATGTTGGAAAATGAACTGGAAAAATGCTAAAAAAATTACACTAAAATATTTTGCATTTAAGCGATAAAATATAAGCGTAATAAATATGGTAATGTGTCTAATATTTGTAATACTATAATATGTATACTTATATGTTTTATCGAAATTTATATAAAATAAGCTCTTAAGTTGTATATTATATACTATAATTAGTATTATGATGAACTACTAAAAAAAATACATTTATTTATTTACAGACGCTAATAACATTATAAGTATTAGTAATAATAAACTACGAATAATCGTATTTGAGGCTTAAAAAATTGTTTCATAATCATCTTGAAAATAACTTTACATAAATAACTGTCCCCTAATGGTTAATAAAAATATGTACCCATTCGTGCCTAACGCCCCATACTTTGTAAGTACAAAAATGCATAAAAAATAGGCTTGAACAAATAATTTCACAATAAAAAAATACGTATATTTCAAAAAAGTCTACAAGCTAAGACTACGATTTATTTATTTCGATTCCTGGTCGAATAAACGCAAATAAACTTACTTTTTACATTTCGCCATCTTGAAAAATGAAAAATTTATAAGCTCCGAAATAAGCCTTCATTTTAGCAAATAAATATCGATCTTTTGCTGTCATCTCTCGTTAACATATAATGACATTTAAAGATAATTATTTCATAAAATTTTCATTTTATAAAGCAGATGAAAATTATACAAATTTATTAAAATTAGAAGCGTCCCAAAAATGGGACGCTAGGCATAAATGGGTTAGTTGCGGCGTCATTGTTAATGAAATTACTGATTTAATTGAGTTATCTGCAGGTTTTATCATGTTCATTTTAAATGGATAGCTTTTTTAATTTATGACACTTTTATTCTACTTAATTTTAATTTAGTTTCATTGTGTTAGATTCTTACTATTCACTTTCTCATTTATTTTATTTTACTTACCTTTAAATTTAATTCTTCTTTTCCTTTATAATAATTTTATTTATCTACTTTTTATTTATTTTCAAGTTGTTTCTTTGTTTTTGTATTTTTTTTTTTTTTTTTTTTTTTGATTTAAATATTCTTATGCCTCTTACAAGGCTTGTTTTGTCAGATTTTTGGTAATTGGTTACTTAACTTTTTTTCTACTGTTTCTACTCTTCTTTTTCATTTCTCTTCTGTTTCCTTTCAGTCTTGCTTTTGTTCTCGATGTGATACCACGTCATTTATTTGCGCCTGAAAAAGAAAGGTAATTTTTTTCGAAATGTATTGTGACTTCTGAACTTTCATGTATATATATATATATAACCATTAATTAAACATAACCCAACGCTATCAAAAACCGTAATATTATGAATTAAAGCTGTAAGTATAAAAAGAAAAAGAAAAAAAGTGCCAAATAATTTATTATAAGAATTATTATGGAAAAAAAAGAAGAAAGTGGACACCGACAAATAATGGAAAAGCTTATATATTGAATTACGTTTTCAAGGGCACAGAATTCAATGATATAAGCAAAATGGTTGTTTTCTGTGAGAAAAAAAAGCTAAAGCTAAAAATTATTTTTCTCTGTGCCCGAACAACCATTATAATCAAGTGAATAGATTAAAAATGAAAACAGAATAGAATAAAATAATATGAAATGGAAAAATCAATAAAACCAATTTAAATATTTATAGCATATAAAATAGAAATATTACACAACATACCGATTTATATTTCAGTTTTTTTTCAATATCCACTCGCACATGGCTACGCGCATGGTAACCATAATATCGTAAAGATTAAGGTGAATAAAACAGTTAAGAAATCACAGTAATTGATACCAAAGGATGCAGTTAATACATTTTGAAATACCATGATAATTACAATTAATATAATATAAAATAAAATAAATAGAAAGTAATTATATTATTTAAAATAACTAAAATGCACTTATAATTTACTTAATTACTATTTAACAATATCGTCAAAATTTAGCTAAAAAATCCACCTGGTGTAGGAAATTACAACTGAAAAGGAGCTGCAAAAGACAAAATTTATAACTTATCGTCAAAAGACAAATTTTGGAGCTGCCATCTAGTAGTATTTTTATTATTCAAATGTCACAAAATGAACAATTGAAAGTCTTTGAATGTAAAAAATTTATCAACAGCAAAACCAAAAAAATCCTTATATATAGATAATTATAAACCTAATATAAACCACACTATATATTTAAAAAAAAAACTATTGTTAATAAATTTTTTTAAAAAGCATTCAAAATATTCTATTATCTTACTCATTTAAACTACACTAAGAATTTAAATAATTCCATAACATTGATAATATATAGCATATAGCTATATGCTATAAAATAAATTCAATAATAATTAATATAAATATATATTAAAAATAATATAAAAATCGTTAATAATAACTATTATATATAAGATAATTATAAAATGAACAGGAAATAAAAAACATATGGAAGTATATAGAAGATTATCAGATACATAAATTCCCAATACCTAAAAATCTCAAATATAGTGTGTGGATTATTTTCATACAGCCATAAAAATCTAAAAAGTATGAATGTGGGACATTCAATCACATTAAACCGAAAATAAATTTTATAACACAAAGTGAAAATAGAACAATATTAAAAAGAATAGAGGAATAATAATAAAAATAATTACCCAATTTTAATACATACAGTATAACTTTAGTTATATTAAATACACTTATATGTATATTGATCACTATAAAAATGGCATACTATTAGTAATTAATATGATATTGTCCTGAGTAAATTAAAATTTAATAACAAATGATTGTAAATTAGATAAAACTTTAATTAAGCTAAATATAATATTAATGAAAGTCACCAATTACATATAAAATATCAAATCAACATCCTTATAAAATACGTATTAAAAATAGTGATAATACAAAAGCCCCATTTTTTTTATAAATTAACCATTGCGTTTTATCCAGACAACACCACCCTCCTCCGTACTCTAACATCTACCCACCCATCCAACCTATAATAATTTTTTTATATATTATTTTACAATTTAAAATTTTTTTATAGATAATTTTATATTTTATATATTTTTTTGTAATTTTGTTTACGCATGTGATAATTTGTTTTAAAAGATCATGTAAGTAAAGTACTAATTGTATATTAATGAATATATGATTTTTTTTGGAAAACCATGATTTAATGCATCATAAATTAGTTTTTTAATATTATTGTTAATTAGAGGAGAAGAACATAAACATTTTATTCTATATAAATGATTAAGTATTATATTTCGAAATACAGAATGATGTAGACAAGATTTAAAATTTGTAAATGTATTAACTTTGAATTTAAATTCTTTACGTTTGTCATATAAATCTGTGATTGTTTTGTTGTCTTTTATTGTAATTTTAAGATCTAAGAAGTTAATTGTATTGTTAGATAAAAGGTTTTCCGTTAATTCCAAATTAGTGGGATAATCTACTGGAAATTGAGTAATTACAGATTGATCAGTTTCAATTAAAATTATGTCATCAATATAACCGTATAAATGTAGATTATTATTAGTAAAAGTACGTTCATAATGATATAAGTATAAGTCGGATAATAAACTGGATGTACAACCGCCTTCTGGTATACCGACATGCTGTAAATATAAAGTGTTATCTTGCAATATATAATTATTATAGATAATGAAGTTTGTTAAAGATTTAAAATATGCAATATCTATATTAGATGGTAATTCCAGTTTTTTATAACACTTTTTAAATAATGCATTTATAATATTATGTAAATGTCTATATTATTAAAAAGATCTTTGAAGTCATATGTCGTTATATTATATACACAATGAAGATTTTTTAAAATATTGACAAGTTGATAGCTATTTTTTATACAATGTGTATTATCATTGTTTGTAGTAAGTACATATAATTTTTTAAGAATTTTTAAGAGAAGTTTATTGGCTTTATTATATTATGTATTGCAACCAATAGTTTCAGTCCTAAATTTAATTGGAGTTTTATGAAATTACAAGTTGTAAGAAGTACAACAATACAAGTTGTAAGAAGTTGGTGATAATAAGATTTACATATAATAGCATAATTATTAGGAGATTTGTCTACATATGTAATAACGTAGTTTTTTTGTAATTTAGTAATTTGCTGGAAAAAATGCTTTGTATTAATATATATATATATATATACAACATACATATACTCAGAAACACACATATACAAACTGGTGTAAATAAATTAAAGGACAAACACAAAATGTTAATTTTTGAGTACAAAAGTTACTTTTAAATATTGAAAAGAAAGAGATATGAACGGCAATTATAGTAATAGATATTATTGCAACATCGAAATAATTCGAAGCGACATTACCTTAATATAACAAGTGGTCACAAGTATTACAGTCACACTCCAAATGGCAGTGAATCAAAATGTAATATTTACAATTCGTTTTATTTTTATTCTCAAATGACCGAAATTTGGTGAATCTCCCATGTGAAGTTACCTTTATTTTTGCTATGTGACTAACAACCAGGTGACGATACAAAAAGCCACCTTGTGACTATAATGAGACCATTAATTAGAGACTTCTCTGTGAAGTGGCGAAGGCGTTTGCATTTTAACGAGTCATCAAATGACGTCACGATGAAGTCATATGGTGACTCTCAGGTGACGGATATTTGACGACTCTACTGTGAACTCACCATTAGCGCTGCTTGAGAAAGTCACCACACGACTTGATTTTGATACCACTTGCGGGCTCCAAATGACGATTATATGAGAGTCATAAGGTGACATAGCAGTAACTTCACTTGGTGACTCGTCTTAAATCAATACTCAGAATGAATTCAACAAATAAGAAACACTTGAAAATAATAATGAGACTATCATATTTTGGTTCACATTAGTGACTGTCATATTTATGAACATTTGTGATGTCTCATCGACGGGACATCGACGCTGTAATATTAATGTAGTACGTAAATTTTACACCTGGGAATATTTCAATTTCTTTTGACTAGTACCTATTAACGTTTGTGTTACAAAACTTATATTATGTATTTGGCTTATGTTTTATAGACACAAGTGTACAATACAGGTAGGAGAGTGTTGCTTTGCATGCAATAATTTTTCCGCCTAAATTGTATTCCCTATGCAATAATTAGCCCCCTAACTGTTCTCCCGACTAAAGTTTTACTGAAAAATATGAAATCAAATATGTTCTTTACATCCCAGAACAATCCAGAAGTTCAAGAACAATTCGCCAATAATTTTGGTAGATATTTGACAAATTATGTGCAATCGAAAGAATCCAGTCCCTGTACCTTAACTTTTGGAGGACAGTGTACTATAATTTATAGACTCCAGTGTATAATATGGGTTGGAGCGTATTGCTTTAAATGTTATAATTTTTTAGGTTATTTTATTGAGACATCGTATGTTTACTGAATAATAGACATAATGGATACCAGCGTATATAAATAGGGTGATTTTGATTAAATTTCCGATTTGAACACGCTGTAACTGAAAAACAACTGATCAGAATGACCTGGCATTTCAGCTGAATATTGGAGAAAAAAATAGTTTCAAAATGTACCGATAGACGATTTTGTACTACTCAAGCATGGAAACTTGCCATTTCTCATGAAATGTTGACAAAGGATGGCTATGGTATAGTCTGTGGCCATGCAAAGCCCATTTACACCTGTAAGGTGGTTAAAATTGCAGAATAAGGGCAACGGAAAATTTGTTTCCATATTAACTAGTACTTCGTTATTGCGTCAAATAAAGATTTAAAATGAAGATTTTTGTATAAAATTGTGCAGTAAATGCCCCTAATATGTAAAAAAAGAGAGAAATTTTTAAAAAGAAAAATGGATGCATTACACCAAGGACATTTTATTTACTTTTAAAATAAAACGTTTACATTTAATAAAGCAAAGAAACTTACATTAAATTTGAAATAAAAATCATGTCAAAAGGATGTTTAGATCAAACATCTTTTTGCTATTAAAATATCTCACTGAATGAAATGTTTCATTCAAAGAAATAAAAGTTATTCAAGGGTTATAAAATGTATTAAAAGTGAAATGAAAGAGGATATCATATGAATTCCTTACATGATTGCGCTTCAAAAAGGATGAATTTGGGAATGCTTAAGTAAAACTGAAAATGCTGAGTATTTCATAAGAGATTTTGAAAGCACCTTTGTGTATCTCATTAGAATTTTAATCCGTAGAACCATGAAAAGATTTTTTAAAATCCGCATGATGAGAGGAAATGTCGTTGAATACCTTTATAAAACTGAATAACTTTTTACTTCATTCTACAGGCATATAAAATTTTACGGTTCTACAAATATAGAGTTATATTATTTACAAAATAGAATTTTCATGATTAATGTAAAAAAAAACAAAAAAAAAAAACAACAACAAAAAAAAACAACAACAACAACAACAAAAAAAAAACGAGAATTTACAAATGCAAACACTTGACTTAAGTTATTTTGAATGAATACATCATTCAATAATTAAAAACTAAACAAAAAAATATTATACGAACAATTCACATTTTCTATGTGTAACAGAGAAAGAAAATTCAAATGACTACACAGGTTGTAAAATAAAAATACTTTTTAAATAAATTCTGACAAAAGGGGTTAGGGGAAACTAGGGAGGGTTGACCATAGGGGAGCCTGGACACACCCGTCATTTTTCATATTTAAAAGAATTTCAGAGTTTTATCAATAGGTGTGAACCACTTCTACTGGAATGCTCAAACAAAAGTCTTTGTTTCATACAGATAATCGAAATAGGTGTGGAAAAAATCAGTTGTGAGGCGTTTTCAACCTAAAAGTTGTGTTTTTTAGACATAATTTGTAAGTTTTAAAAAATAAAATATATCATAGAAAATTAAGAAAGTAGATTTTAAGTAATGCAGAAATATCGAGTTTTCATTCCATTCTTAAAGATTGTACAGTAAGTTAGGCTTAATATAACAATGTGCTATTCTTTAAAAAAGGTCCTTGTGGAGAGGCTTGACCCGGGCAATGTGAGGGAGGATTGACCAGGTGCTCAGAGCTCCCTTAATTAGTGGGTTTTGGAATCTTTTATTATATACTTTGCATAATTAAAGGTTAATGGTTATATATAAAAAAGAATGTAAATTTATTCTGTACAGCTAGAGTAAAATGGTGTTATGGAAAAGAAAATGTTTAAAACTGATTAAAGAAAGATGTGAAACATTGGTATAGTATCCACTGCAAAAAAAAAACAATTTAATGAAATATGAATGGAAAAGTTGATAGGAAAGCGGAAAAGTCTAGAAAGGACTAGAAAGTATAAAAGAAGCAGTCTTAACTCTTTCAGGGCAGTGTTATGTTTATGAAACCACTTAAGTTTAATTCCAAAACGCCATAATGGCACTAGAATTTTGCTTAAATCTTTTCCACTTAATATGTATGCGAAATATAGTTTTTTTCTTGTTTCCAAATAAATTTGTTCGTAAATTCTGGTGCCAGTCATTTATTTCAACATTTTTGTACTGAAAGTACTAATTAACCCCTTAAAGGGTTAAAAGTTGTTAATGATAAGTTATGTGTTCATGCGGCTGCAAAAGAACATAGCTTTGATCGAAAAACTTTAGAAAGGTAAGTAAACAAATTTCACCAGAAAGAATACAGTGAGATGAAGCCAAACTATGTGACAACTAGAGTCGTCAGGTCGAGTGTTGCAAAAAGTAGGACGTGGAGACAAAAAAAAGGCGGGACAGTAGCTCCTAAATCCGGACCTAATAATACATGAAATCCTATGAAAAATACCTATGTCTTAAATGTTAAAATTTCATTTTCCCTGCTGTACAATTATACCTGCTCAGACAAAATCCTGTTTAAAACAAAATTTTTCTCCTCTTACTCGCGATTGCGTCTAAACAGGTTTGGTTAAGCATCATATATTCAAAATATTTTTTTATAATAATTAAAGTATGTAGTATAAAGTTATTTTGCTTTTTTAAACTTTTTTATTTCTCTTCACAAATATTTCAATATAAAACAAAAGGGCTGAAGCCTGTCATATAGTAAGTCAACCATTCCATATGTGGAGAGCCTTGACCTATTATTTTCTCATGGTTAAAATTTATAATTTTTCAATTTTTTTATATATTACACATCATTTAGTAATTTGTTTTGATAACTGATTGTATAACGAATAAAATGATATATAAAACTTTATTCTACGTTCAGTATTTAAAAAATAAAAAATCATTTTGTAAAAAGTGGGCCAACCCTCCCTAGTCTCCCTATATGATTCGTTTATCCCCTTGAGGGGCGATGGCATAAAATATATCCCACCTAATTTAAACAAGATTCTCACCAAAAAATTTTAACTAAATTTTATATTTTTAACTTTGAGGGGGGGGGGGGATCTTTTAAAAATTGTTTTTCCTTATTTAAAAATAAAATCTTTCGATTTTTCCGGTGAGAATTCAATATTTAGAGGCATTTTTGCTTGCCCCTGAAGGGGTTAAATAATACAAATAACACTTTTTGCAATTAGTATTATAAGATAATCGACACAATATAGATTAACCAATAACAAGATTACGATGGAAATTATATACCCAATAACGCTAAATACAGTGATTAAAAAAAAAAGTGGAGAATTTTTTTTTAGAAATAGTAGGTAATAAACATTTCAAAAAGAAAATGAAAACTCATAGTGTGAAACACTTTATCGAAGACAATATTTCAAAATATAAATAAGTCGCAAATACTTTCTGTGAATATAGTAAGCGATTACCATATTAAAATTACTCGATCAACTGGGACGTCACATATGAAAATATTGGAAAAATAAGAGTAGACATTTCTGAAATCCATATAGAAAATGCCACATCAATAGCAATAGAAAAAGTGTTATATCATATTGAATGTAAAAGACAAAAAGTTATTAAAAATTAATGCAACATAAGAAATAAACTGAAAAATATTCACCCATTTTAGGCTAAGCATAGAAATTTTATAAAATGTGGTATTATTTTCATTGAAATATGCTTACATTACATTCATTAAGATAAAAAAAAAGTTTCGTGCATGAAAAATAATATTTTGTTATGAAATAAAATGCATTCGGTCAATGGTGCGCTAACGCACCGTTAAATTTAAAATTAATAGTTTTTTAAAAAAATTTATGACATTTGTTTTATTATTATTTTATTTACAGAACTTGCAACTTTAATCGATTACAAAAACATATGATTAATCTCAAGTAGAATAATTATACATTTTCAAAAAGTCGAATTTGTCAATAACCGTTTCAGTTTTAAAAGACTAGCGTATTTTGAAAATTTCTCGACAGAAAGTGTTTACTCCAATTGAATTACTGATATTTTATAGATATCTCCAGAACCCTCAAAAATAGCAGAAAAATAAAATTAGTGAAAAATATTCGTCACAGTGTGAATAAAAAAATATTTATTGAAATGGTACCTTTACGCACCTTTGGCCGAAAATGGTTTAACCAATACAACGTATGAACAGGACCATAAAGTTTCACGAACACGTGGAATAATAATAATAATAATAATAATGTATATATATATACATATATACTCATATATATGTGTGTGTGTGTGTGCGTTACAGCTACAGTGCAGAAATCCAGTGATGTTCAGATTAACCAGAACGATCAGTTCGGAAAACTGTTTCATTTCTTAAATTGTCTAATTAATGTGCAAATTAATA
This sequence comes from Maratus speciosus, assembly GCA_963932465.1. Lineage (NCBI taxonomy): Eukaryota > Metazoa > Arthropoda > Arachnida > Araneae > Salticidae > Maratus > Maratus speciosus. The sequence continues at coordinate 109,742,881 of OZ010789.1, read as the reverse complement.
GTTAATATTTATATTAACTACTAGGGACTCGTTAATGGGAAAAAAGGTATTCGTTCAAACAGCAAAAACATTTTGTACACTTAATCAATTACTAAAATAACTACTAAGTTGTACTAGGTAGTACTAATACGTTTGCTTCAATAAAGTTATAAATAATATATAAATAATATAATTTTATATAGTAATCAACACATTCTGAATTAAATTTACTGACAGTTGTTAGAAAATTATAATACACGTTTCCCTCTCTTATTGCAATTTCAGGAAAAGAAAAATAAACAAATTTTCACAACTTAACGATTCGTAATACGTTAATGTGCATATTACCTGAGTAAAGAGCGGAAAATTCCATTTTTGTAGATAATCGTACTCGTTAACGAAACAAATAATGCAATCTGCAGATTAACTATGTAATATGAACATTAACGACTTTCGTACTTTAACGGTAATACACACCCACACACATATATCTATTTTCCGATAATACTTCAAGAATAGTAACTAAATTTCAATATATGTTTAATCGCAATAACACTTAACAAATCAAGATAGCATAATATACGAGTTGTTCTAGATGTTTGCGCTTTTTGATTTCCTGAAATTGAGAATTATTTCCGTCAAATAATTTTAAGTTATGGAGATAACATTCAAAGTACAAAGTGTAGTTAAAATTATTTCATAACTATTGAAACTTACTGCTTTAATCTATAAATATATTTTGTAGTAAACATCATATCTATTATTAGAACTAAAACTGTTGTTGTTCTAACTAAAAGTCATGTTTTTAGGAAAAAATCATTATCTTGTTCTGGTTAACAAATGTTTATCTGGGAAATAAAACAGTTATAACATTCACCATATGATTTTAAAAGTTTTATTTTAGATGATTTTTTAAGAATTTAGTATAAAGCTTTTTAGAGTTTAAAATAAAAATCTTAAGACATTAATCTTTTAAAAAATTAATCTTACTTAACATTACTTTAACATTAAAATTAACAATTAATTAGCATTAAAATGAATTTTTAGATTAATTTTTAGATTTAAATTAATTAATTTTGTTTCCTTGCCCCAAAAGCAATTTGGAAATGACTCTCCAGCACTGTTATCTTTCAGAACAAGAAATGCACAGTAATAGTGAAAGTCACATCTGAAAGACTTCTCAAGAGCAAAAATATAGCCCCTTTCTAGATATATACAAAATGGATAATTCTGGATCATTTCTAATAATTCTGAAAGATATTTATTTGACATTTTCTAGAAGGAATTGCCCAAAATATTCAGAGATGAGTTGCAAGCCATTGCTTAAAATTTTAACAAACGATTTCGCTAATACATATAAGAGTAACGCGGCTACTTCGGAAACATATAGTTTTTTCGTAAGCCACAGTTCTATAATGATCGATTAACAATCTCATCTTGACTTTTGTGATCATTTAAAGAATTATAGGCTAAAACATATGTTCGAGTTAATATTTATCACCGTATAAGTTGTTATTTTTTTCTGATTTAGGCGTTTTAATTAAAAAAAAATATTAAACTGAAAATTAATTTAATTAAATTTTGAGTAACTATTCTAAAATTATATTTCTAAAGTTATTTATTACAAAGTTAATTAGCTTAAATTTTATCATACATCAGAAATTTCAAAATCCTGATGGATTTTGAAATTTCTCAGTATATTATCACTTAATATTATTTTCTTTTTGCAATTAAAGAAATAAGAATATTTAAATATAGACTTTTATTTATATCTAGATATGTTTTCACATCTGAACTTCATAGCATTTGTTGAACAATTTTTGTTTGTTACATAATAAATTCATCTTTCGCAAAATAAAATATAATAAAGAAAAATGTAGATAAACCATTGAAAGCATACCAAAGATCTTTAATACTAACTATAGACTCGATGCCAGTTATTCTGTCATCATCAAAACAAATTAAATATTTAATTTAATGTAATTTTAAAGAAATAAAAAGAAAATATAATGAGGTTTTTATGATACAAAATATTAAACATAATTTAAAATATCTACATTTTCGTGTAAAGTATAGCATGTTGGAACCAACCTTTTTGTATCAGGTAAAAGCGTTGCAGTATGCTAAAATCTATTATTAAATTTAAGAATAGGTGACAGATTTTCCCCACTTCATATATTTTCTTAACAATAAGTTCATTATCCTTGAAGGAAATATTTTAGAGATAAAATTAATTATCTAATGGCGTGAACATGTTGTTGTAATGCATTATCGCATAAACAAGGAAAATTACCATGCAACGAACAATCAATAAAGACGAAACAACTTTAAAATCACTTCCATTATGCCAGAGTGCACTTAATTAACGTTTTTTCATATGTGTGATGTGTTATTAGACGTATAATTATATTAACACTTTTTGTCGCCTAATTGCATTTACCTTGCTTTATTACAATCCATGAGATGAAAGTGTATTCTAAATTTTTGTTCAGTTGAGGTATGTGTAAATTAAAATTGTTTCTTTTTAGGTGTTACAGGGAGTATTTTGGAATATTTATGTGTTGCTTTTGTCACAGATATTAGGCTTAATTTAAAAATATTTTTTGTGAAATTTTGTTCGTGAACAGAAGTTTCAAGACTAGAAATTTTGATTTCGAACACTATCTTTTTAATAGAAAAAGTTGCAATCTTTGTTTCCACTAACTACTTTAAATTACTAAACATTGCATCGCATTTATTATCTGCATTCATTTTAAATATAGAGGTTGCCCATTAAAGTCCTGTGCACACTCATTAATTTTAGAACAGCGACATCAGTAATTAATGTTTAATGTAGTGGTAAAAAATCTATATTAAAAAATCATGTTAATGGGTATTCTGGTCAAGAATTTTGAATAAATCAATTTTTGTTTGCATATTCTTTAAGTTTTGACCTTTAAGAATATATCTTCGGGAAAAAAATAAAATGCCAATAATTTACGATTATAGCTATTTTAGTGACGCAGCAATTGGACAAATCGTTTTGTCAGGCACGCCTAATTTTTCAAGGATATGGTTGCAATTTCTTTAATTCGTCCTTTTCCCTCCCCCCTTTTTTCTTCTCCTCTTTGTTTGAACTCTCCCGGAACATCTGGGCAATTTTGATTGGTCTCCCTGCGTGCACGTGAGACCAATTCCGTGGTTGTTTGTCAACAATGAGTTTCATCTTGCCGTTGACGGTCGAAATGTGAGGTACACCTCTCTGGCTCTGTCTCCCACCTCTGTTATTACACAGTTTTAATTTAATTTCATCTTTAATTTTTAAGCACTGATGATGAAGCCTTAGAGGTTTCGAAATATCTATATGCCTTTTAAACTTACTTATATTTGTGTTTTGTAACGTTGGTTCCCTCTTTTTAATTCTGTCATTTCCAAAATGCAGTTTCAACAGCTACTTCACTGTTGTTGCAATATGCGGAGGAGCGCCATCTTACATAAAGATTGTGCTGTCCACACATCCACGCTCTTGCAGTGCTGGAATGAGCTGGTTGCGAGAAACAGATTCACAACGTGTCCCATTGACTGTACAGGTGACAGGACCCGGAATGCCAATGTTTTCGAAAAAGAAAGGGCCAACGGTAAATGCTGTCGTAAACCCGTACCACACAGGGACCTGTGCAGAATGAAGAGGCAATGCTTGCATTTAAAACGGATTCTCACTTGCTTATATTCTGCAATTTTGAGCATTGATAGAACCTTTGAGATGGAAATGGGATTCGTCTGTCTAAAAAATGTTCCATGGCCATGCATTGTCCACTTCCATTCGAACAAAATATTGCAGGGCGAAAGTTTCTCGTTTTGGCAGGTAAGCAGGAAGCAACTCCTGAATATTCGTAATTTTCTATGGATAGCATTGGAAGAGGTTTCATAAAATTTTACAAACCGTGCTGACAGGCACGTCTAAAGTTCGGGTTATTCCCCGTACACTGCTTGACACTTCCTGCAATGCTGTAGCAATAGGCTCCACAGACGTCGAAGCAATTGCTTTCATTCCTGCGCCATATTCACGTCAAATGAACCCGTCTCTTCGAATTTATCAATCATCTTCTTCAGACCGAATGCAGTCATCGGGCCAGAGCGGCTTCTTAAACCCTTTAATGTCCAGAATTTATTCAATGCAATTGCCGTACAGTCACCGCTCTTGTAAAAAAGCTTCACAAGCAGAGCCCGATCCTTCAATGATAGAATCATGGCTACCTTCTCAGAGGCAGAATAATAGGAACTGCATGTTCCTCGCCTTTTTATCACAATTGTAATGTGCGATGCGCATGTCACGTCTTTAATCAGCATCTTATGACAAGTACAGCGCCATCTATCTATCAACTCTCGAACTTTTTTCCTTCCGCAAAACCAATTCCCATTGCCCACGTTTACTCAGATGAAATATCAGGTCATTCCGACCAGTGGTTCTTTTTTATAGCCTTTAGAAAGTACAACTTTAATTATAATCACCCTGAACATTATATTTCATCTGCTATTACCTCTATCTTATCAGAATATACAACAAAAGTCAAATTTAGCTTTTTTGATGAATATAACACTTATTTGAAGAAATGAATCAGTGTAACTTTGTTTGCTACACATTTTAGTCACGGCTATCAAAGCCTGAGAAGTAACGTGCCCGCAGGTTCTGTATGTAAGTACATATGTACGTATGTACGTAACGCGATAACCCTTAAAAGAAAAATATCCGATTTAATTAAAATTTTGTATACAGGCTGATTCTGATAAGACGCTTCCCTGATTACATTTGGGGGTTCATTGGTTAAGTATAAAGGTGGAATGGGGCTAAACCCCCCTCTTAATTTAGATAAATGGGTTTTTCATGCAGTATTATCCGATTTGCTTCAAATTTGGTATACCTGGTTATTCTGATAAAGCACGTCCCTGATTATATTTGGAAATTCATTGCTTGAATATAAGAGCGGATGGGGTAACTGATCCCCACACCTTAATTTATTTTTCGAGGAGCATTATTCTTTGAACTACGCGTGTAATATACAATTAGTGTGAATAGCCTGTGAGCTCAAAGCCATCAATTTATTACTGTGCACTTTTATTTTTATTATAACGATTGAGAGTAGAAGAATGTTACTAGCTCCGTCACATGTTCAATAGCTGAAATACAATGACTGGGACGGATAACTCGATGGGTCGTATAACCTGGATTTACCCTACATTTTTTCATCATTTCAAACTTTTTTTTGTCTTTTAAGAGGATGAAACCATTCACTTTCGTTTTCCAAAACATCCCTTCATAGCGATTCAGCGGCTGACATTCCAGTGTTTTTTCTTCTTAGTAGTCTTGGACGTTTTCTCATAGCGTTTCAGTTCCCGGAAAGTAGTTTCTGTGTTAAAAACATTGTGTTTTACAGAATTATTTTGCACTTTAAACAGTTCATCGTAGAATTTTTGTCTCATGTCAACATGCCATGATTCTTCATTGGATACCACACTTTGCATTTTTTACAACACAGGGTGTATCTGAAAAAGTGGGTAAAATTTTACGGGGTGATAGAACGCAGCTATACGAGCAAAATTTTCGTCATAGAATGTATGGTCGGAACGCAAGCGGTGAGAAGTTGAAAGGTAGTTTTCCACTATCCCAGGGCGATGGATTGGTCAAGATTTACCCTACTAGGTCCCATGGCTTGGCTACCAAGATCGCCGGATCTCTTGTGCCTGGACTTTTTTCTGAGGGACCACATGAAAAGCCTAATGTACGAGTGCCCCATTGAAACTGATATCGATCTAGTAGCCAGGATTGCCGTAGTTGCCGGCGATATTCGTGAAATGCCTGGTGTCCTCGCAAATGTGCGTCAGTCACTATCTCACAGGTGTGAAGCGTGCATTACAGCTGGCGGAAAATCATCTAGCATGTACATTAATTACATTCCTGTTAATAAAATGTTTTCTGAAGCATCTCTTGTCATTCTTGTGTTAATTCTTTAACTGCGGCAGTGGAAAATTACCTTTTAACTTCTCACCGCTTGCGTTTCGACCGCACATTCTATGACGAAATTTGCTCGTATTATATTACACCGTAAAGTTTTGCCCCCTTTTTCAGATAAACCCTGTATAAGCTGTTGTCTTTGCTGTGTAAATTCAATAAGTAGAAGCTCTTTCATCCCGCTTTCTATGGTACGGCACATTCTATAATCCGGCACACTAGACCGCGTTTTTTTCCCGAAGACTCTCTTGGTCGAAGAAATCAGTGACGAATTAGATGATGCATTAGATAGATTCATACAATTTGCCGAAAAAAAATCTACAATCCTGCAGAACTCATAAATCTGTGTATAATCCGTAACGGTTTTTTGAAGAAGAAATCTGAAGCAACATGATATTATAGACCTTTTTTTTAACACCGGACGTGTGGTCCCGAACGTGCCGGATTAAAGAGCTTCTACTGTATATCATATTTTACCATTTGCGAGAAAGATTTAAAGTACGATTGAGGAATTCTCTGCTTAAGGCGCCAGTGGAATGTCTTGCGCCTTAGACGGAGTATTATTTCGTATATGGAGTATTATGCATTATGTCTATGTAAATTTTTCTTCGAGCTTTTTACACTGTCAAAAAATACAAATGTTTCTAAATGTATGAAAATGAAAATATAATATAACCACGAATGAAAATATACAATTAGGTTTTCCGAGATACCCTTGAACCTGAAAAGAGTTCTTTTTCTTTAGAATCCTCAAAAAGCAATATATTTTTAACATTTAAAGAAGCCTTTATAAAAACAAAATTTCGTTTACTGACATTGATTTTTGGAGTAGTTTTTATAGTGTATTAATCAGCTTTCCAAAACAGAATATCAATTTTCAGGATTCTATCCGTTCTAAGTTAAACTTTTTCAGCTGCAATTTATACATGCAGTAAGAAAATAATATTAATTTTTATATTGATGTTAAAACTGTTGATCTATCATATTTGCCTGTAAAACATATCTGTAAAAGGTGAAACTATTTAAAGGAGAATTGATAGCAAAGAAAAAACCTGTATTTCGGATTGAGAAAACTGATTAATACGCTATTAAAAAATTTTTCGGAAACGTTTCGGAAAATCAGTGGTAGCAAAAGAAACCATATATATTTTTAAATGATTCTTTAAATCTGGAAAATAATTGGTTTCTGAGGTTTCTAAAGAATGAATTCTTTTCGAAATCGTCGGTAACTCGGAAGACGTTATTGTATGTTTTTGTTCGCGATTATACTTTATTTTCCTGAATTTAGAATGATCTGTATTTTTATGTGATGTATACAATGCAATAACGTAATGTGTAAAATGTTGATCCTTTCATACTTTGACATGCATTTTTTGGAATTCTACTGATTGCCCAAGCATTCTATACACAGCCGAATGTCACAGATTGTCGGAAAAATATAGTAAATTTTTATGCATGTGTATTACATGCATGTGTATACATAATGTATTTTTTAGTATTTATTTTTAGTATTTTAGTATTTAGTATTTAGTATTTAGTAGTTATTGTATGTTTTTGTTCGCGATTATATTCTATTTTCCTGGATTTAGAATCATCTGTCTTTTTATACAGTGTATAGAATATTTAGGAAATGTGTAAAATATTGATCCTTTATACTTTGACATGCAATTTTTGGAATTCTCTAGATTGTCCAAGCATTCTATACAATGCCGGATGTCACAGATTGTCGGAAAGACATAGTACATTTATTTGTTATGTGTATGTATGCATTTTGTATTTTCTTAGTATTTATTTTTAGTATTTAGCATTTAGTAGTTATTGTATGTTTTTTTCACGATTTTATTATATTTTCCTGGATTTAGAATGATCTGTCTTTATATACAGTGTATAGAATGTCTAGGCAATGTGTAAAATATTGATCCTTTCATATTTTAACATGCAATTTTTGGAATTCTACAGATTTCCCAGGCATTCTATACAACGCCGAATGTCAAGGATTGTCGGAAAGATATAATATATTTTTATGCATGTGTATCTAAAGATTTTGTATTTTGTATTTTTTATAGTATTTTTTAATGTTTTAGTATTTAGTAGTTATTGTATGTTTTTGTTCGCGATTATATTCTATTTTCCTGGATTTAGAATCATCTGTCTTTTTATACAGTGTAGAGATTGTCTAGGATTTGTATTAAATGTTAATCCTTTCATCCTTTGATATGTAATTTTTGGAAATCTATAGATTGCCTAGGCATTCTATACAATGGCAAATGTCACAGGTTGTTTGAAAGATATAGTAAACTTTTTTGCATGTGTATGTATACATTTCATATATTTTAGTATTTATTTTTAGCATTTATTTTTAGTATTTTTTAATATTTTAGTATTTAGTATTTAGTAGTGTATGTATGATTTGTTCGCGATTATATTATATTTCCCTGGATTTACAATCACCTGTCTTTTTATACAGTGTATAGAATATCTAAGAAATGTGTAAAATGTTGATCCTTTATACTTTGACATGCAATTTTTTGAATTCTCTAGATTGGCCAGGCATTCTATACAATGCCGAATATCACAGATTGTCGGAAAGACACAGTACATTTTTTTGTTATGTGTATGTATGCATTTTGTATTTTCTTAGTATTTTTTTTTAGTATTTTTTAGTATTTTAGTATTTAGCATTTAGTAGTTATTGTATGCTTTTTTCGCGATTTTATTATATTTTCCTGGATTTAGAATGATCTGTCTTTATATACAGTGTATAGAATGTCTGGGAAATTTGTAAAATGTTGATCGTTTCATAAATTGACATGCAATTTTTTGAATCCTATAGATTTCCCAGGCATTCTATACAATGCCGAATGTGACGGATTGTCGGAAAGATATAATACATTTTTATGCATGTGAATGTAAACATTTTGTATTTTGTATATTTTATAGTACTTTTTAGTGTTTTAGTATTAAGTATTTAGTAGTTATTGTATGTTTTTCTTCGCGATTATATTATATTTTCCTGGATTTAGAGTCATCTATCTTTTTATACAGTATATAAAATGTCTAGGTAATGTGTAAAAAGTTGATCCTTTCATACTTTGACATGCAATTTTTTGGAATTCTATAGATTGCTGTGGCATTCTAATCAATGCTGAATGTCACAGATTGTCGGAAAGATATAGTAAATTTTTTTGCATGTATATGTATACATTTTATATTTTTTAATATTTATTTATAGAATTTTTAGTATTTTAGTATTTAGTATTTAGTGGAAATTGCATGTTTTTGTTCGCGTTTATATTATATTTTCCTGGATTTAGTATGATCTGTCTTTTTATACAGTGTATAGAATGTCCAAGAAATGTGTAAAATATCGATCCTTTCATACTTTGACATGCAATTTTTGGAATTCTATAGATTGCTGTGGCATTCTAATCAATGCTGAATGTCACAGATTGTCTGAAAGATATAGTAAATTTTTTTGCATGTGTATGTATACATTTTATATTTTTTAATATTTATTTATAGAATTTTTAGTATTTTAGTATTTAGTATTTAATGGAAATTGCATGTTTTTGTTCGCGTTTATATTATATTTTCCTGGATTTACAATGATCTGTCTTTTTATACAGTGTATAGAATGTCCAAGAAATGTGTAAAATATTGACCCTTTCATACTTTGACATGCAATTTTTGGAATTCTATAGATTGCTGTGGCATTCTAATCAATGCTGAATGTCACAGATTGTCGGAAAGATATAGTAAATTTTTTTGCATGTGTATGTATACATTTTGTATTTTTTAATATTTATTTATAGAATTTTTAGTATTTTAGTATTTAGTATTTAATGGAAATTGCATGTTTTTGTTCGTGTTTATATTATATTTTCCTGGATTTAGAATGATCTGTCTTTTTATACAGTGTATAGAATGTCCAAGAAATGTGTAAAATATTGATCCTTTCATAGTTTGACATGCAATTTTTGGAATTCTATAGATTGCCCAAGCATTCTATACAATGCCGAATGTCACAGATTGTCGGAAAGATATAGTAAATTTTTTTGCATGTGTATGTATACATTTTGTATTTTTTAATATTTATTTATAGAATTTTTAGTATTTTAGTATTTAGTGGAAATTGCATGTTTTTGTTCGCGTTTATATTATATTTTCCTGGATTTAGAATGATCTGTCTTTTTGTACAGTGTATAGAATGTCCAAGAAATGTGTAAAATATTGATCCTTTCATACTTTGACATGCAATTTTTGGAATTCTATAGATTGCCCAAGCATTCTATACAATGCCGAATGTCACAGATTGTCGGAAAGATATAGTAAAATTTTTTGCATGTGTATGTATACATTTTATATTTTTTAATATTTATTTATAGAATTTTTAGTATTTTAGTATTTAGTATTTAGTGGAAATTGCATGTTTTTGTTCGCGTTTATATTATATTTTCCTGGATTTAGTATGATCTGTCTTTTTATACAGTGTATAGAATGTCCAAGAAATGTGTAAAATATTGATCCTTTCATACTTTGACATGCAATTTTTGGAATTCTATAGATTGCCCAAGCATTCTATACAATGCCGAATGTCACAGATTGTCGGAAAGATATAGTAAATTTTTTTGCATGTGTATGTATACATTTTGTATTTTTTAATATTTATTTATAGAATTTTTAGTATTTAGTATTTAGTGGAAATTGCATGTTTTTGTTCGCGTTTATATTATATTTTCCTGGATTTAGAATGATCTGTCTTTTTATACAGTGTATAGAATGTCCAAGAAATGTGTAAAATGTTGATCCTTTCATACTTTGACATGCAATTTTTGGAATTCTATAGGTTGCTGTGGCATTCTAATCAATGCTGAATGTCACAGATTGTCGGAAAGATATAGTAAATTTTTTTGCATGTGTATGTATACATTTTGTATTTTTTAATATTTATTTATAGAATTTTTAGTATTTTAGTATTTAGTATTTAGTGGAAATTGCATGTTTTTGTTCGCGTTTATATTATATTTTCCTGGATTTAGAATGATCTGTCTTTTTATACAGTGTATAGAATGTCCAAGAAATGTGTAAAATATTGATCCTTTCATACTTTGACATGCAATTTTTGGAATTCTATAGATTGCCCAAGCATTCTATACAATGCCGAATGTCACAGATTGTCGGAAAGATATTGTACATTTTTATGCATGAGTATGTATGCATTTTGTATTTTTTAGACATTAACCCTTAAGTGGTGAGGTGATTTTTTTTCTAACGTTAGTGGTGAGGTGGGATGTATGTAACTCCAAAATTTGATATCTTGTGCACACCTTAAAATTTAGCGAGTTAAAAACAAGAGAATTTCCTGTGAATTTACTTGTATAAAAACAACTGAAAAAGTACTGTAAATGTACATACATTTACATATAAATTCACGTAACTAAATACCACAAAATTTGTTTGCCAAATGTAGAGCTCATATACAGTTTCGCTGGGGTACAAAATACCCCACCTCACCTGTTAAGGGGTCTCAAGATTTTTAAAGCTTCAAAATTTTCGAAATTTTAGTTTTTTTAGATATTAAACTCCTATATTTTCTGAACACTTTAATATAAATAGTTCCTTGAAATACCCATTAGAACAGAAGTTATGGCTTTTAGAATTATAACCGCTCAATAGCTGAAGCGGCATTTATGCAATTTTGAAGTCATTTTTCTCCAAATGACGCTTTTCCACATAACACGCAAGATATCTCAAAAACATCTGAATATTTTTTTTAATGAAATTTTCAAAACATATGTTTCATGTTAGTCCATACAAACTGAGCCTAAAATTTTCTTTTTATTGTTCAAAAAATATATATTTTTTAGGTAATTATACTGTTGAAATTACTAAATACAACCTTGTATATAAAAAAATGTTTTAAATACAAATTTATTTAGGTCCCGGGTATTTATTATAATCTTAAGTAAAAGTAGGCACCTAAATTTTCATTCTAGTTGCAAAGTTTATTTTGTAATTCTGCGCGTAAGCTGTTATACCAATTTTCTGCTTGTCAAATGCTTGACAGTTTGGAGCTCCCTATAAATGCTAATTCTGCATCTTGCAATTTTTAAAATACATGAAATAAAAGACCATACATATATCTTTCATCCCAATAAAAATTGTGTTTTAAAATACATTTTAAGATATAAAATGTTGAAAATGGTCTTTTTAGGTGCGTTCGTAATTATATAAATATATAGTACCTATCGTTGTCGTTCAGTTCGTCTGTCCGCATATAACAGAGCAAAAAATACCCAACCGAATAGTCTGAAATTTTAAATATATAATTGCTGCAAAATTTCGTCGAGTGATTTCAAATTTTATGAAAATCGGATGTATAGTTTAATGACAGGGACAGTCAAAAGTTTTCCGTTACATTACGGCCAATGGGGATAAATTATTACAAGTGCATTTTAATGATGTTACAGCCTTCCGAATGGTCTGAAATTTTAAATATATAATTGTTGGAAAATTTTGTCGAGCCATTTCAAATTTTATGAAAATCGGATGTATAGTTTAATTACAAGGACAGTCAATAGTTTTCCGTTACGGCCAATGGGAATAAATTATTGCAAGTGCATTTTAATCATGTTACAGCCTTTCGAACAGAATGAAATTGATATGCACTTATGAAGTGCAGTAAAATAAACATTCAGTACAATATGCGGTGCAAAAAATATTTATAAAACTAGTTTTAGTACGAACGCACCTCATTTTCCACGTTTGACGAGCAATTTCCAACTTTTTTAATTATTTTTTGCAATTTTAAGAGTCTTGAGACTCCTTAAGGGTTAAAATGCACATATTTGTTTTCTTTTCATAAATGTTTAATGAAATTTCTAAAGAAAATCTTTTTTTTTTTGCAGTTATGTTCCTTTTAATTATGTTCATCAACGTAAATAAAGTGTTAAAACAGTTTATTTTTTTAGTAAAGAAAGCGATGCTTTAAACAATCACTTAAGGGAATGGATTTTGAAAATTACATCATCACGACAGGCTACAAGTAATTAATCTTTTTTTTCTAGAACGATGCGAGAGATTAAAAGTTTCCTAAAATGTAATTATATTTTACTCCCAGAAATATACATTAAGCACGCGATGAAGATACATTATAACTTTTTTAGGCAGTAGAATAAAGGTAGTGGTAGAAAAATAAATGATGAACAATATTAATAATGTACATTTATTCTTTTTATGTATTTATTTCATTCCGATTTGCGTATTTATTACCGAATTTTATTAGACTGCATATAAAAATAGTCAAATATTGGTACAAGTTTGGTACAAGTGAAATTGTATTGTAGGCCTATTTATTACATAAGTACATTACTAGTATTACATTACTAGCGTAAAAAAATGGGGTATTATACTTGTATGTGTCGCTAAACAGTTTCATAATATAGTTACCTCGATATATTGAAATTCAATATTAAAAAAAAATACATTCAATATTATTGTATAGTATAAACATGCCATTTCACATTTTAATTGTAAAAACAGTACTTTTATGTTTAATAAAAATCTAGTATATTTCCAAAAACACTACTCATATATGCATCTGTACTAAAAAAAATTCTTATGATTATTTTTTGAAATCTCTTGAAAGTTCATTTAAAAAATCTGTGTCCTTTAAATATCGTTCGCACATGCTGTTTGATGTGCTAATGAGCAAGGTGAAATGGGATTTTTATAAATTTTTACTGGTTTTAAAGGACACAGATTTTTTAAATGACTTTGAAGAGATTCCAAAAAATAATCATAGGGATATTTTTTAGCACAGATGTATATGTGAGTAGTGTTTTTGGAAATATATTGGATTTTTATTGAACAGAAAAGTAGTGTTTTTATTATTCAATGGAAAAATGACATGTTTATTCTATAAAATAGTAGTGAATGTATTTTTTTTTAAAATATTGAATTAAAATATATCTAAGTAACTATATTATGAAATTATTTTACGACTATAGCAAAGTCAAGTATGATACCCAGTTTTTTTGGTACAAGTAATGCCTGATAAAATCAGTATGGATGTAAACGCATAATGACATTTTTACCTTTTATGTGTTTCTGACCGAATGAACAGTCAGTCAGGAAAAAGAAAACATACTACTTTAGCACCAAATTTCCACAAAGAGATGCGAAAAAGCACTGTTTGACTAGGATTGTGTCTTGTGTAATTCGGTATGTATGTAAAAAAAAAAAAAACTTATAAGGCCGTATAAATATAAATATATATACCTGTTGTCCTAAAAAGGACTGACTGATTTTAAAATTCAATAACTTGCAAACGGTGACAGATATTTAAAAAATTCTTGCAGGAGCGTTATGCATAAGGTAAAAAGTTTTTTTACAGTGATTTTCGATTTTAGTTCGAATTACAAACAATAGATGGCGCTGTAAGCAATAGGCGCTAAAAACAGGCTCGATTTTTTGGTCGATCTCTTCTTCCATGCGAAAAAAGGAGATGGAAATGTATTAAGTGGGTCCCAAAGGACCAAAAATCGAGCCTGAATTTAGCGTCTATTGATCGCAGCACCATCTATTGTTTGTAATTCTAACTAAAATCGAAAATCACTGTAAAAAAACTTTTGACCTCATGCATAACCCTCCTGCAAGAATTTTTTAAATATCTGTCACCGTTTGCAACTTATTGAATTTTAAAATCAGTCAGTCCTTTTTAGGACACGATGAATATATATGAATCCGATTTAAAACAGAATATTTTACACCAGATACCTGTAGTTTTGATCCCTTATTTGCAATTTTATTCTGCAAAAGTATTAACACTTCCTAATAATGCATCCATCCCGACAGACAACTATGACCCAATATTTTATGTTTCAAAGTACAACAACAATGCTATAGATCCAAGGAAAAAACTAATAAGAATTCTTAACGAGGAAGAAATTAAGCCAAAGCTACAAATATTCACTGATGGCTCTAAGAGAGAAATTTGCACAGGTTATGCATTTTGTATGTTCCACAATGACCATCAAATTTCCACTAAGAAGGTTAAATTACAACAGCAAAACAGTCTTTCAAGCTAAATTACTGGCATTCGAAGACTCTATCATCTGTACTATTTCCTCAAATTTTGATCATATTCTAATCCTAACAGTCCAGACAGTCTGTCTGGCCTTCTACCTTTGAAACACGAAAAATCTTCAGGTTTTTTGGTAATAAGTATCTTACAGAAACTGCAAGAAACTTCCAAAATCTTCACGTTTTCATGGGTTCGTGGACACACAGGTGTCCTAGGCAACGGACTCGCTGATAAGTTAGCAAAAGAAGCAACAAGTATTCAAGATTCATTACTTCAGCGATTCTTCCCAATGCCGAAATCAGCGCTTAAAAAATCTATCTATGAAGCATTCCGCTATTCAAAATTGGCAAGCTAAATGGGACTATGGAATTGCAGGGAGATATACCATACCAATGCATTATTAGGAAAAGTCAAAGAAAATTTTATTCTTCATCATAGAAATTTATATATCTTTTCCTCAAACCATGACCCATTCCCCAGTTATCTAGCAGAATTTCGGAGATCACCGTATTTCCGTTGTGTTTGTGGCGCGTATGCTACCTTTTTACACGATATGCTAGACTGTACTCTGAAATCAACGCATCATTTACGGAAACCATCAAATATGAACTTGTAAAATTGGTTTTCCTATGTTTTAGGTAAACCATCACTTCTACAGAAGCTCATAGACAGTGTTCATCTTTTGGAGAAAATCAATTAACCTTCCAAAACCCTTGTGCAGCAGGAATAGAAGCCGAGGAAGAAGTAGTTCCACGTGATTCCGATTAAGATATTTATTAAATAGAATGTTCTTAAAATACTAAAATTTTAACTGTATTATTATTATTATTGTTCTTATTTTTCTCCCTCGCTCTCTTTCTCATAATAAAAATATAAGCGTTGTTAAGTGCTAACACAAAACAAGAATTTTCAATATCTGGTCAAGTGTAAGCACTGTAAAACAATTTTGTTAAAGAATTCGTTTATTGAAATTTGGTTAGAGCACGCAAACATGCTAGTATTAAAATAACAAAAGAAAATATAAAATGAAGGCGGCTGGTTAAGAGTGGAGAGAGAGAGGGAAAGTAAAAAGGAGTTATAGAATTTAAGCTACAGAATCTGTCAAAGTCAAAAAAAAAAAAAAAAAAAAAAAAAAATCGTCAATATACGCAATTTTTTAACTAAAATTTTACGGAATAGTTTCATTTTTCTAAGAAAACAGTAAAATTTCCGTAATTGACATTTTGAGATTATAAAGCCGTATAAATCCAGTAAGTTTTCCCTAAATTTTACGAAATATTACTGCATTACTTTAAAAACAGTACAAGTTCCGCAAATGATGTTTTGAAATAATTGCTTTTTTTTTTGTAAATCGAAGTAATTAATTGTTGTATATATATGTCTTATAGTGATATCATTTTTATTGAAATCCCATTATTGGCTAAATATGGCTCCATATTGAAAATATATTCAATGATTTTCCCATGATGGCTAAATAATATGTTTAACACGAGTTTTCAAGTAACACCGATAAAAATTAAGGCATCTATAATATGTATTTTTAACAACTCGCCATAACATTTTTTCCCTTATTTTTATTTATTTTTATTTTTATAAAAAGCTAACGTATTTTTACGATATATATATAGTATATATATATATATAACTGAAATCTTAATATATTTAATATCTTTTTAAATTTGAGATCGTTAAAAAGGAAATGTTAAAGTTTATTTTTCATTATGATTTTAAAATAATGTTTGACTTATTCATAACAAGCTGTTAATATTTTTTTAAGTATCTGTTAGGATGTTTTTTTTAAAACTATTTTTAATTTTAATATTTTTTAATCTGTTCATTTTGACAGATTCGCACATAAAATTTAAAACACATCTCAAATACGATAATGAAATTATTATAAAATTCACGTTTATCTAAGTTTTATAAGCAATAAAGGAAATTTGCTTTAATAACATGTAGTAATTATCTTTATTTGAGTTTACAGTAAATCATCATCCAAATAATTTAAAAAATTTGAAAAAGCTACTGTTTGAAAAAAAAAATGTTGGTATTCTTGCAAAACTAACTAACTAACTAACTAAATAAATAAATAAAAGTAATATTAAAATAAAATTTTAAAAATCTTGCAAAAAAAAGAAGCAGTAAAATTTATCTTTTATAAAGCATGAAACTAAAAAGCTAAATATTCAAAATTATTAAAAAAAATGTGTAGAATATTCAGAATTGTATACTCAATTGAAAAATTTTATCTCTACGAAAATACCTTCTTTGTTTAAAATGTTAGCCTTTGCTTTATAAAAGACATCTGAAATAAGTAACGATATTTGAGCACGTAGTTTGTGAAGCCGTGGACATAAACGTTAAGGGCACTGATCCGGAAGAGGACAGTTCCCTATTCCGAATCCCGTCAGGGAAAGTGTTGTTGGTTTAGTGTTGTTTGAAATAAATTGTGACTTTCTGACATTGATGCAAACGCACCCTTGAAAAGCGAAGTGTCAAATTCATAAATATATAAGTTTCTCCTTGAAAAATTATTCGTCTTTGATACGGACATTTTTAAATACGGAAATATGAAAAAAAAAACGGATTTTTTTCTGGAATTTACGGAAACAAATTTCCGCTAAAATACGGAAATAGTATGGCGTCTCTATTGCCGGTACAATTTCAGTATTTTAACGTAATTTTTTCTACAGTGTACATGAACAATTACTGTCATGGTTTTTGTAAATATTTCAGTTTGGAAAAGTATATCACTTATATAAGTTGAATATCCTTTGTTAACATTTTGTAAATGTTTTGTATACATTGATTTAATTGTAGTTAGCAGTTTCGATTTCATTTGTGTTATTAAGTATGATATGGAATATTGTTATTATTATATATTATTCTGTCTTGTACTCTATTTAGGTGTTGTGTCTCTCTATAAGATAATGTCACCGTATTGCTAATTGGTCAAAATTAACTTAATCGAGTTCTGTGAGATCTATCACCGTTTCCGTCTTGGTCGGGAGGGTCTTCGTTTTCAGAGGTTTTATTCGATTATTTGTGGCTCGCATTTAAATTTTCCTACCAACAGGTATGTAAGATAAAAGCTTTTTGGTAGGTCGCCCTGTTCGGTTGAACCTATGTTGCTACAATTGGTCATTTTGTATTTTTCTCTGTGACTAGCATCCGATTTGAGCGACAGCTATTACTAAATACAGCAATATGTTTATAACAGTGAACAGGAATGGAGTGTAAATGAAACAGTGGAGTGGTTAGATTTAGATGCAGACGTTCAAAAACAAGCTCAATTTCGTTAAAGACTGAGAGGGATAAAGTCCTGTCCCAAAACGCCAAAATTTATTTACTTAACTCGTATACAAATTATTTTACTATTCGTTTTGAAGGAATCTAAAAGATCAATTTTGTAAATAATAACACTTTATTTGGAACCATGTGGATTCCAATGACTCTTTATTCGAAACAGAAGGCGAAATGTCTTACCAAATTTGTAATGTTCCTAGATGATGATTCTATCTACTTCTAGTCGAAAACTCTGTTTGAAGTTAACACATGGCTCGATTTCATTAGAGAACTTCAATACCTAAGGAAAAAATGCGCTAAAAAACAATCGATTCCAACACCTACCGCGCCATATAGCTACTACACAGCCACAGATACCTAATTAACATATCATTGCAAGAATAAGCGTGAAAACCAGATTTAGGGGATACATACGTGCTTTTCGATACAAAGAAATTACAGAATAGGTCTCACTCATGCACAAATGTTAGAATTCAGGCCACCGTGATCGCATGCAAATTCCCAAAACTCCCTTGACACTATTCTCTTAAAAGAATAGCTAGGCATTTTGACACACTTATATTTGTAACTGCAGTGTCTTTTTATTTATCTAACATTATTAGAATATGTGTATTTTCTAATAATATTTAATGCACGTATTAATTTCGCCTTTGAAATTCCCACCTGTTCAATAAATTTTTAGATAATAAATGCAAGTTCAATTAGGTCCACAAAAATTTCTTTTCAGCAGGCTTAGGTAAAGGTATTAAGTATAAATCAGAGTTAAGGGATCAGACATTATGTATTATGGACAATCGGTTCTTATGTTCACCGTTCCTAAGAAACAGTGAATTTAATTTTTCAATTACATTACTTGTTCTATGTGTATTTTATATGTTTGAACGAATATGGCTAGAGATTTGTTACTGTTCTTCGTTGCCTTGAAATGGCAAGATTCTAAGAGTCAAATTCGGCTGGAACATCATATACTAAACTTCCTTGATCTTTTTTACGATTTGAGTTGACATGGAACACATTATAGCGTGTATTTCGAGAGTTATCAACTTTCAAACAATTGTAGCTTTAATGTTGCATATGGAGAAATGAAAATTAGCGGCTGTTAAGGCTATTCTCAAATCCAAAGGAGCTACTCTCTGACGCAATTTTGAATTCATTGTTCGGAAATGCATGAAATGGGTTGATGTTCTTATTCAGAAATTATGTAATCGAATAGCACTTTTTAGTAAAACCAAAGGATCTTTCAGAAAATATTGTCAAAATTGTGAATTTAAATCCGGAAATTTGAACCAATTTTTTGACTTGACAGTGTGATTATGGAAAAAAAGCTGTCATCACGTGAGCAGAATTTCTCATAACTCAATAAATAATCTATTTATCAAAAAATGCAAAGAGCCATTCAATTTAAAATTGCTTTAATAATCAGCCCGGCAGGTTTTATGCCATTGCATTTAAAAATGGCTCAGAAAATGTGCCAGAATGTTCCGCGTTTGTTGAGCTAAGGATTTGAGAGCTGCACCAGATAGGTTTGTCACAAACACCTTAAACAGGCAACACTTGGAACACAGTCATTATACACCAGCACACTCTCAGGAAAAAATTGTAAATTTATGACCGTTTGCCCTTCAATTTTCACGGGCAACACCCTTATTTGATGAAAAACGCTCTGACCCATTAAATAAGCGGCCTTATCCCTTAGATACTTAGAAAATTAATGGGAATCCACATATTCTTATAGTTCTAGCCCATCTGTTTCGACCCCATATATTTTCCTCCGCTAGGGTGTAACTCTTCAGTTTAGTCGTGTTTCGAAAAATAATGATACTTAACCTCGACCGTAACGTATTTTTTAACCCTCCAATAAGTGATTCTGTGATGATTATCTTACGTGGTACGTGCTACGGAACATTAAGCAAAGAGTTATTGTGTTTTAAAGTGCAGTATATCCTGTTTTACGGTCTGCACAAAATGATAGGCTTGGATTTTTTTTACGGGGTATGACTGGAGTCTCCTCCGCCGGCCTCTGCCTGTAATTTTACAGGGATATTTTTAATAGTGCAACTTTAATAAGAAGATATATAAAATGACTGTTATCGAAATTAGCACCTTTTTAAGTCTCACATATATATTTGAGAAGCTTATTTTAGTCTGTTATCACGCATATTTTTTTGTGCAAAATGTCTGCCGAAAACATCTATTTTGAAAATCTTGAACTAAGAAGCGTTCTTTAATTACGTAAGTTATTGCCATATAAAGAAAATTGCATTTCATTCATGAGATTTTTATAATGAAAAATTATAATTCTTAATTTTTTTCTATTCTTTAAATATTCATATTTTATTCTTAAATATTCATATAAAACTCATATTTTATGTACGCCAATAAAAAATATTCCTATACAAAGATTCTATCTAAAACACGATAACGACGGCTTAAGAATGCTTTGTTCCAGGTTTTATTTTTTATACAGATAAAACCCAAGTTATATAGCATATTTTATGCTTAAGCCGATTTAATGCCAGAGAAAATATTCTTAAATGGGATTAGTGTAGGAAAAGGTAATATGAAAGCTTGAGATTTTATATCCTTTGTAGTTATAATAGTATGCATAAATCTGTATAGTTAAAAGGATCTTGCATTTTTTCTTTCAATTTTTTTGAAATAAAATAATATTTAATGTAAGATAAACTGCAATTTAAATTTCTTCAGAAAATTAAAATCTAAAATTTCTTTAGATTTTATGCATCAGCTTTATTTTGTTTTATAAACATTATTGAAAAATTGTACATTAATTTTTATATGATCGATATTTCCTTTATACGTACGCTTTTTGTACAATAATACAGGGTCATCGAAAAAAGTTGGACACATTTTTAAAACTCCTAATTCCGAAATTAATTGAGGGATCGGATTAGTTTTCTTTGCAAAGCACTCGGCGGTTAACCAAGATTATTAGATGTAACTGTTTCGCTGCCATGACTTTCAGGCATTGCACAGAAATGATGTGCGGTACAAGTGGCCTTCATGCTATCCAACCTTTTTAATGGCACAGTCTAATTGTTTTATTATAGACCTGAATTTTATTAACAGTTTTTAATTTTACACACTTTTATCTAACTCAACCTGTTTTCTGTATATAAAGATGGAATTTTGCTATCAATTTTTAATCCACTTCTTGATAGACTAGAATTATAAAAATTACATTCAAAAGTGTGAAAGCGTTAGAGAAAAAAAAAGAAGGATATGTTTTTACAATCCAGTTCAATGCCCACGCCAAATGAATTTATTATAATGGAAACTTTTGGGACAAAACTTGATTTGCAGTTAAAAGATTATACGCGATTTCCAAGATCAACATTGAATGCTTATAAAATAGTTTTTTTAAAAACTATTTCTATTTTTATATTTATTGTATGCAAAGATGGGACTTTGTAATTTATTTTAATCCACTTTCTAATATACTAGAATTATACAAATTTGTACAAAGATATCTTTAAAATGACAATTCGGCAAAATGACAATTGAAAGAAAACAATGGATTTACTACGGCGCCAATAAACACTCGAGAAAATAGGCCAAATCACTGTGAAACAATGAAACATTTTAAAGACTAAAAAGTAGAAAATAAATGATAAAAAAGGAAGTTTGTAATATAGTTTTTTAAAATATGCTATAGTCTGTTAATTGTTTAAGATTATATTAAAATTTATACGTTGAGGAATCAATATAGAAATCTTAAAAAGATAGTTTAAATAATCGTTATATTTTTCCTGTTGTCCTGCCTCAAAAAATAAACAGTTGAAAAATTCTGTATTTTTTAATAAATTCACTTAATAGCATTTTCTATCAGGTGTAAAAAAATCAGTAATTTTTTCATAATTGTGTTCACTTCCCACGACAAATTAATGCATTGTAACGGAAATTTTTGAGAAAAAAAAAAACATGAAATGCAGTAAAAAAAAAATTAGGTGTGTTTTTTGAGATGAACGCTGAATTTTTATATTTTTACTTTTATACTTATTCATATTTAACTAGATGCATACGTAGATATGAAATATCCGTATTTTAAATATCAAAAGCGAAAAAACTTTACTGTCATTTTTAACCACGCGTATTATTTATATTTAGTATATATATATGTGTGTGTATTTACTGATTTATAAAAGGTATAAAAGTCTGACGTTTAACGATATTAGTATGCAAAATATGTTTATTTTTTCAGAAATGTTTTGTCACTAATGTGCTATTTTATCGATGGAAAGTATTAATATCTTGCAACGCATCTTGCTGAAAGAAAAAATATCCCACCTTCATCTAGAACGAATAGCTATCATTTTCTAAATCCCTAAATTAGAAATATAGATTTCCGAGTTATGTGAATAAGGTAAAAAAATAAACTGAATAGACGAAATGATCGAGAATTTTTAGTCTATAGTGTTCAAGGTGATGATGCATTATATTACGTATAGTTTGAATTGCAAGAAATTATAACTTGATTTCTAGAATTAATTCATAAACTAGAATTATAGTTATTGAAAGTCACTTCTTGTGTTCGCATTTATTTGCAGAGATTTTTAAATAAGTTTGACTACGACAATATAGGAAAACGCCCTTGAATTTTAATAGGGATAACTAGAACTCTGTAGCAAAGGGAACTAGAATTTATAAGGATGACATGGAACTAGAGCGTTTATAGAGGCACGATTTAATTTCTAGCAGCCAGTGGCAGAATTTTTGTCAGTGCTGAATTTCACGGTATCAAATTAAATTTTTTATTCCTCACACCCGAAATTAGTCCAATTTTATATAAACTAGAGGATCTGAAACGTGCTTCCCGGGTTGCAAAACGCACTATCCATACAGAGAACATGTAAAGATAACTTTTAATGGAAGACTAATACATTTTTATAATTAATATGGGCATTCTCACAATCTTTTGACTTTCGGGAATAAAAATCTGGTGAAATTAAACTTGCTAAAATAACATTTTAATCTGATAGACGAATGCCTTAATGATTCAAAATAAAGAAGAAATTGTCAGCAGCGAAAAATTTTTCATTTAACTGAGATTTATGTTAAACTTGCGAGTTTAATTTTCCTTACCATTTTACACAAAAACTTTTTATTTTCTTCTAGACTTTTATTTATAATGAATTTGCATAGTACTCACAGGACATTCAAAAATGAAATAATAACAATGTAGTATTTTTAGTACAAAATTTTCGTATAACATTGTCTTAAAGGGGTATTAAAGAAGGGACGATAAGGTAAAAAATGGGGACGGTATATGAAAAAGGGACGAAATGGGAAAAAAGGGACGGTAGGGATGGAACAGTAAGGTAAATTACCACATATTTTAGGCAAATAATATTAAGACTAAGTAGTAGCCACAATATTCATTGATTTTTAGAAACAGTTATTTACATGGGATTAAATTAAAAAAAATTTATTTACCTCGAAAAGTGCAGGAATAAACCTTGGTGACGGTAAGACTACGAATAAAGACACGATGCTTGAAATTGATATTTAAATTCTGCAGTAAATTTCCTGTCAAAAAATGTTAGAAATTCTTTCTCTAGCATACTTCTGCATGAGAAAAAACTTGAAAAAAATTCTGTGGCTGCATCTGAAGGGATTTTCTGTATAAGTTTAGCAAGAGGTACTATACGGTAAGGATTAAAAACACAGGGACAGAGTTAAAAAAATTAATATCAACCGTTAAAATGTGTGCAGGTTAATTTTTTGCTACATATTTATGTAAAACAAGTGTCCCAGTTTCGGAATAAAATTACATTGAATTACTTTCATTGAAACAATTTTATACAGACAGCTCCAAACTTAAAAATCAGCATCAGGGACACGGGGCGGTATAGGAGTTTTCCTGGTATTTGAACCCCCAAAATCGTCCAAAACTTATTTATCTCGTTAATATTGTTATGCAATCATGCAGTGGGATGTTCCCTAGTATAGGATATAAAAAAACACAAGAAAATGTACTAAAATAAAAATTATTATTTAGGAACATAAAAGTCAAAAGATTGTGAGAATGCCGCATATATATATTTTTAGAATGTCCAGCAATTAGACCAAAATTGAATGAAAAAAGGATCAATTTTGCATTTAAATATTAAAATTTTAAATTTACTAAGAACGGTGTTATTTATATTAGCGTGGTTGAGTGATTTTGTAATTATTATTATTTCACTTGTCACAACATAATTTTTTTTCTAAAAATAACTTATAGGATCCGATGACGGTATATAAAAAATGTAATTTAAGAAAAATAGTAGCAAGACTATTCATTTCTATAATCTTAAATCGTGCAGTAATTTGGACATTTTTGCAATTATCATCTTCTACACATCTCCAACAAATAAAAAAAAATTAAAGTGCTTTTCGATCTTTTTGGGACGCCACGTATACTTTTTTAACATAATGTTATTTTCAAATAATCCTTTTTAAAGTTTAACTATTCTTTTTAAAATCTACTTAACTTCAGTTATGACAAGACATTTAATCTTGATGTAAAAAAATTCGGTTAGATTTATAAATATTTTTCATCCGCTATGTTATAAAAACGTTCCATGCAGATTAGGGATTTATCCATGCAGCGAAGTTGCAAAAGATAACAGCTTAAAGTATTATTTTAAGTACTTAAATCAATGTTTATTTATCCCTATTTTGAACTAAAAGAAAAAAAAATTATTAACATGTTTCCTGTAAGATAAGTTAATCTTATACATTTATACATATGTTTTCATGCAGTTAACTGATGGATACAGGAGTAGTGAAAAATTGGTTAACATTTTTTCAGAGTTTTCTAGTGTGTATTCACAAGCATTGTTCCAAATGAGACGAAATTTAAATGGCATGCAATACAAGGGATGCGTTTGTCATTTGTTAAAAGAAAATTTCCTTTACTATAATTCATCCATAGATGGCTTTGTTCTACTCATAATTTTATATAGTTTGATGCCCAATATGCCTAAATAGTCTACGCGAGTAATTTGTGTAGTGCATTACCATTTTGGCGTTCTCGATCTAGGCATTAAATCATAAGAGCCAACCAATCAGTGGCGCCATGTGTTCTTTTTTAACATAATGTTATTTTCAAATAATCCTTTTTTAAATATAACTACTCCTTTTTAAATGTACTTAGCTTCAGTTATGACAAGAGCATTTAATCTTGACGTAAAAAAATCAGTTAGACTTAGAAATATTTTTCATCCGCTATGTTATAAAACCTTTCCAAGCAGATTAAGGAATTATCCATGCAGCGAAGTTGCAAAAAATAACAGCTTAAAGTATTATTTAAGTACTTAAATCAATTAAAAAGCAGTAAACCAACGTTTAAAATGCACAAATAATGCGTGAAAAGCAGCATTTTTGCTGCTTTTCACGCATTATTTGTGCATTTTAAACGTTGGTTTACTGCTTTTTAATATTCCTGCACAAAGGCTTTAATTGCTATTTTAACTTAAATCAATGTTTATTTATCCCTATTTTCAACTAAAAAAAAATTTTTTTAAACATGTTTCCTGTAAGGTAAGTTAACCTTATACATGTATACGTATGTTGTCATGCAGTTAATTGATGGGTACAGGAGTAGTGAAAAATTGGTTAAAAAATTTTCAGAGTTCTCTAGGGTGTATTCATATGCAGTGCTCCAAATGAGGCGAAATTTAAATGGCATGCAATACAAGGGATGCGTTTGTCATTTGTTAAAAGAAAATTTCCTTTACTATAATTCGTCCATAGATGGCTTTGTTCTACTCATAATTTTATATAGTTTGATGCCCAAATATGCCTAAATAGTCTACGCGAGTAATTTCAAAAGTGAATTACCATTTTGGCATTCTCGATCTAGGCGTTAAAGCATAAGAGTCAACCAATCAGTGGCGCGTAAACAACCAATGAAGCAAGCTGATTGGTTGTGGTCTTATGATTTAACGCCAGGAACGTCAACGCCTAAAACTATAACGCAGTAATGTAAACGCTTCTCAAGACGCTCGTAATCTTCACACATGGCAGCGTTCTTTGAAATTTTGGATTTGCATTTTCTATTGCCCAAAGATTGTTCTTGCATAGGATATCTGAGGTCAATGTCTAAACGTGTACTTTCGTACTTTTTCGATTTTCTTTGCAGTTCCTTTTTCTGGGGACACTTTCAAGTTTGAAACCCATTACGAAAGTGAAAGTGTAAACAGAGAAAAACAAACTGCAACAAAAAGCAAAAAGTACAAAAGTACCCGATTGGCATCCACTTAAAATATGCTATGCAAAAAAAAAAAAAAAAAAAAAAAAAAAAAAATTTTGAAAGTCAAACGTGAAATTTGAAAAGAACTCTGACATTGATTTAACCCCTTACTGCGCAGCTTTGCATATATGCAAACAACAGTGTTTTGGATTTAATAGATTTTTTTATTCGTATATACCTAATTCACACCAGAAAATTAAAATAGCAATATTTGCTTTAATTAATAACAGATATTCCGTATTTAAATACAGCGAAATTAACCATTGAAACTTTCTAGTGTAAAGTCAGAATCGCTGAAATACGTAATTTCTAGAACGCATTCTATGTTGGGAATTAAAGGGTTAAAGGATAAGTTTTATAAGGTAAATATTTCTTTAAGATAAGGTATTTGGAGACATGCTTATTAAGATATTTACTAATTTGCAATATTTTGGCGTAAAACAGCCACACGACAGTAGTTTTTACTTATATTGGAGACGTGCAACAGAAGAAAAGATTGACGTATTATATGAAAAATGTATCTCTGATTTTTTTTCATGCTTTTTCCTTTGTAATAAACCTTTTAGAAAATCATATATAATTTTTTCGAAACAAAATAAAAAATCACGTATTTAAGCGTTAACATTAGATAGCGAGTACCTTCGCGTGGGCAGTGCAGACTCTTAACCCTTTATGTCCCGAAGGTACTTTAAAGTACCATTAAAATAACTTGTTAAAAAATTCATTTACTACATCGATAAGCAGTAATACAGTTTAGAATGAGTTATAGGTACAGTCGTGGAAAAAAAAAAGTAAACACCCCCTGCTAACTCCTCAACAAATCATCGTAGAAGAAAGTTACTGGTACCGAACGATTGGAAATAAAGTCTACTTTTAAATGATGTATATAAAATTTTCTTAGGGGGTCATCTACATATTAAAATGAATCCAAACTTCATTTTTTTTCAATGGAAATGCCCAATTTTAACGAGATCTTTCAAATCTTCGGTTCAAACTATGCCTAGACACCAAATTTCAAGTCATTTGAATGATAAGTTTTTGAATTATAAACATTCAAAATTTAGTTCTTCTAATGTTAAATTACATTTTCATATTTTTATTTATATCTCCCGAAATTATGCTCCTAATGTGCTAATTTTTTTTGTAGTAATAATACTAATATACCCAAACATAAATAAGCTGAATTTGCAATTTTTATAATTTTATGATATGAATTATGAAATTAATATTCGAAAAAATTATGAATTGCAACCTACAATTTTTTTGA
This sequence comes from Maratus speciosus, assembly GCA_963932465.1. Taxonomy (NCBI): domain Eukaryota; kingdom Metazoa; phylum Arthropoda; class Arachnida; order Araneae; family Salticidae; genus Maratus; species Maratus speciosus. The sequence continues at coordinate 109,715,001 of OZ010789.1, read as the reverse complement.
TGGGTTTAGATTTATTAAGTCTTGCTTTATGGAAATTCAAAAATTTCACATTTTTATACCAAGTAGTTTTCAAATTATGCTTAAAAAACGGCAAAATGATGGCCGTCTATGATGGAAGTGAGTAGACATTTTGAAATTTATTCTGCTGTACTGTAATCAAACAGGTTTCATTGACGCTTAAACGTGCCTTGATCAAGAATGCGGTTCTCTCGGTTAACAATCCAGTACGGAACTTCAATTTGGATACAGCCCTTAAAATACGCTCGTTTTAAAATAATTAATTTCTCGGAAACTTATGGTACGAATTGCATAAAAATTCGTCTTTAGGCTAATTAAAGGGTGTAGAGTTCACTTATGCTGTCAGAATTGGGTACTGCTATTGAAAAAAATAAAGTTATGGTTCGTTTTAATATGTAGATAGCCCCCTAAGTCAATTTTATATACATCATTTAAAAGTAGACTTTATTTCCAATCGTTCGGTACCAGTAACTTTCTTCTACGATTATTTGTTGAGGAGTTAGAAGGGGGTGTTTACTTTTTTTTCCACGACTGTACTTCACTTTGTTCCAAAAGCATTATTGATTGCACAAAAGAAAATATTTTTTAAAGGATGGTTGAAGTTGAAAGATTGTGGGGGGAAAGTTTCAGTTCAGAAATATTTCTATAGGGTAACTCTAGGATAGATGGCCATAGTTTTTAAAGATTGAAATAAAAATTCTTAGAATGTAAATACAAGAAATATTGATGCATATTAAAAATTCTTATACATATACTCATAATATTTTAGGCAAAAAATAATTAAATATTGAAAATAAAAAGTGCGAAACAAAATTGAAATTTTAATGGCAGATGGTCATCTCTCCTTAAAACCGAGGAGAGATGGCCACCCAATACAGGAAAGAAAAAGTTAATTTAAATAGCAAAAAAAATAACACATTTCATATAGTTAATCATGAAAAACATACAGTAATTTGTAAAGATGCAGTTACATGATGGAAAACGAGTGAAGAAAATTCGAATAAACAAAATTTGAAGTATCATTTCAATACTTCACTTTTCGTAGAATCTTACCACATGCTTGGCGAAGGTCTTGATCATTTGTACACGTTTCATGGAACCACTTCAGGTACCTTATGCATTGTATCCAAAAATTCTTTTTGGATGTGATATTATAGTGTTTTGCACAACCAACACACTGATCCTAATCTAATTCTATTTACGCTGAATATCTAGAATCTGATAATTTAAATGTATTTAGTTTTCTTCGCTACTGGAATTGTGTTTTATTTTCTCGCGTTAATTGTAGGTTTATTACGTTAATTTAGTTTATTTATCAACTTTATCAGTTTATGTTATGAAAGTTTCCGACATTTTTCAGTATTTTCTAAAACAAATAAATCATTAGGTCTTATATTATTATTATTATTATTACTATTAAAATATTTATATTAGTTAAAATTTAAATAATTATATTAATTAATATATTTATAAGCTTATTATATATTTATTTTAAATTTAATTATAATTAGTTAAAATCATCACTAATTATAATTTTGAAATATTGATTAAAGGTGGCCATCTCTCCTTGATTTCATGTGGCCATCTATTCTGAAATTGAAGGACTGATGACCGCCCAATATAAAGCATCAGTAGCCATTGTACGTCTTTGTTTTAGTCTTAGAAGTAAATATTAGATTATATATGCGCCTTAAAAGTCCATATAATAAAAAATATATATAACGTAGGTACTGCAAAACATTCAGATACCGAAGTCAAAAAAATATTCAACCTCCTATTTAATTTACATTAAAATTACTCTCACTTTTTATAATCGAAAAAAATACAACTGCACGTCGCAATAAATAAACTCGTTAAACTATTTCATGCGAACAATGTTTATATTGCAATCTGTGATCAAGTTTTAGAGATATTTAGGCTGGCCATCTATCCTAGAATTACCCTATTTCTATTGTAAGGGCATTATATTTGTAAATTTACTAATTCTATAAAAAACTAAAAAATATTTTAAATAAAATATTTGAGTGGAGTTATTGCACAAAATCCCTATAAATTCAAATTTAATTAATTAATTTTAATTGACAAAATCCTTCTAAAATTTTTTAAATGATTGGGTAAATCTTCTAATATAGTTTCAAAAATTCACAAAAAAGCTTTAGAAGATGAAATTTTCATGAATTCATAATTTGCGACATAAAGGGTTAATATAAATATTTCACATGTTTAGAAATAAATACTCTCTTTCATTGCGCCCTCATTCCGAATCGACATCTTGCTTTAATTGTACAACAATTTATATTTAAATTTGTGGTACAACTAGCACGTCATTTGTATTATTTATAATTTAAAGTCTAATTCATAGGAGGAGAATGCACTCTATACGTCGTGAATATTTTTTCGCTACCCTGCAGGTATTAATACACTGTATAAAATATTGGGTTTATTTGTTTTTAAAATTACGCAGAAAATATTCTATTTAAATATAGCATGACATTTAGCTGAGGTAATATATTTCTTACTTATTATTATTTTAGTTCTCTTAACAACTTCATCTCACTTTTTAATGTCATCAATAACTTTTTATTTTTATTATAATATTGGGCCCCAATGCGTTGCTATATTCAAACTTGCATCTGAATACACGAACCAATTAATTTTATACTGTGCAATTTTACTTCAGGTATGACTAGTATATCATTTCTTTTATTTCTAGTTTAAATGTCATCACAATGTTAACTTTCTGTCATAAAAATACCAATTAAAGTATTAATATGCGTATTAACCGGTTCGATGTACATTTAATTGTTCACAAAAGTTAATATAAGATCTATATAGGCATCCCTCGACTTACGTATAGTAATGCTTTCCGTAAAGTTTTACGTAACTTGAATTTTACTTAGTCAAATTTGTAAGTTGCTTAGGTAAATTTTGTAAGAACTGCAATATTTATTACATATATTTATATATCCATATATATATTATTTACTCCGTATTATTTTATTATTAAAGCACCATGCGGCAGTATTTACTCGTATATGAACTATAAAAGTATGAAAAAATATAAAAACAAACTTAAAGAACACTTTTCAAATATCTTGTGGAATACAAGATTCATAAATTGACGAATTGATTTATAACAGTTTTGAATCTACATGAAACGACTATAAAAACGATAAATAATTAAAGAGGACTAATTTAACCTGTATTATTCAGAAATTTCTGATCACAAGACAAACGAATAGCACTCACAAAATAAAATAATCCTTGATAAGCACAAACTGTATTTATTATGAATTAGATGACTGTTATGAATAACTAACAATAAAGATTTTAAGTTGTGTTGTTATAGATTTAATTGTACATCACCAGTAAAGGTATAATTATATCAAATATATAAACTATATTACGGTTGTTGTTTATATCTATATATTTTATTTATAAAGAAAATATCAAAATTATTCAACTCCGTATCAAACGCGCTATTATTATTCACAAATGTAATTTTCGAGATTTATTACGTAACTTCGAATTTAAGTAAGTCGTGTATTACGTATTTCGGGGATGCCTGTATAACAAAAGTGAGGTCTTTTTTTGATTAAAATTTGATACAAATTTTCATAGAACGATTTATTACATTTTTTAAGTTATGATGACTTAAAGGTTTATAAATATTTCTGCTTCTATTCATCTTTCAAGAAGATTTCTGAAGAGCCTCATAAAAGGTCTTTAAACCATAATTGCGTGTAAACGCTGTCATCGGCTTTTGCTAAGAGCTATAACACCGTTTAAGGATGACACAAAAGTTGTCTTCGAAACTACATGACAGCTTTAACCTCTTCAGTTCCGAAGCTAAAATAATAATACAAATGCTTATTCATTGATTTTTTCCAAATTAAATGACATCGTAAATGAGAGAAAAAATATCTTTTCTGACATTGATCCTTTAGGCGCTTAGTAATTGAGGTTCAAAAATATGGATCTAACACTAAAAACATCAATTTAATAATCATTAACCTAAATTAACGCAATCATAAATTTAAGAGCTTTAAAAAAGTAAATAATCTGCAAATCCTCAAAATGTTTTATTGAAAAAGATTTAAGTTAAAGACTTATGAAAATTCCTCACTTTCTTGGTCATACTGCCTTTTGGGCATTTTTAGGCATTTTGCAAACTAAGATGAAAATAACATTTATTTTATGTGGGAATCAGCTTAGATGCTGCCATTTATTCGTTTCCTTTGAACGCAAAAAACACTCAGCTATTAAGACGTGATGTGAAAATATAAAACAAATCTGACAATTTAGTTTTTATAAGGAAAAGAACAGAGGTCTTTTACGTATGGGGACCCAGGGACCGAAGAGGTTAAACAAGAATCCTGAACAGCCGCTTTCTTGCCGCAATTCATTAATAAAAGTATTTATTTATATATAAATATTTTAAGTATTTGTAAGATTGTGCGTTTATTAACAGTAAGTGGCTCCAAAAAAGTATGTTGTTAATCTAAAGGTGAATAAATAAACAACATCTTATTCAATTTGAATATCCAATAAATAATGTTAAACAATATAATTGAGCAATAGCACATTTCTAAGCATAGCCATTAATTATTTTTTTTTTTTACTTCTGAATAACTACATAAATTTAAATAAACGATGATTTTTCTTTTTTAAGGCAAGCAAAATTGAAACCTATATATCTAAGACTATTTTTTTGAAAGAATGTATAATTATTTTTTATTAGATGTGATTTACTCTTTACAATCTTTCTATAACTTGCTATTAATTTTTTTAATTTCAGGTATTCTGCCAACAAATTTAATGCCTTCAGTGATGTAAAGGCATTTCTAAAGTACATATGTAATATGTATCAAAAAGGTATCAGCTTAGAAAAAATGTGCATGAACTTCAGATACGTGTATTTTGGAACACAAATTATGCTTTAACATGGTAACTTTTAAAAGTTTTAACAACTTTTACTTTAAGGGGATCGGGTAAGCTCTATCTCCGCCATGTTAAACTGCACCAACTTTATGTACCTTTTTCTCAGAAATGGTGAAATATAGAGGTCTAGAATTTTTAGTTTGAGTAACAGCTTTACGTATTTTAACAGCCCATTTTCTTTTTAAGTGAACCTGAAAATTAATTATTAATTTTTTTTTATTGAAAGTCATTTTTAAATTAGCATTTTTGTTAAGATTTCACTGCCTAAAATAAATAATTCTCAACAAATCATTAAATACCTGTGTAATACAATATAACATAATAAAAGTATTAAAGAAAATTGTTCTTAAGTTTAATATTGAAAAAGGAGCACAAACATGAAAAATCCAAGTTTTGAGAAAAGTCAATTAAGGATTTAAATGGCCATTAAGCCGTGAAGTACTCTTAGAAAGAATGAATAATTCCAACACTTCTTTATATATATATATATAAACATGTGTGACACATTGTTAGAAAGATAAAAGTTTAAACTATTTAATGATATAAAAAAGCAAAATTCGATTTTTTCCCCCAAATTTCGCTTACCTGGTCCCCTTAAGCCAATTAGCTTGAATTATGTGAAGAAATATTTAATCTCGATTAAAAAAAAATCTCCAACTTTTAAATAGTTTGATCTTTTATATTATAAAGCATATCCTAGATCATTAGTGATTATCCATTGAGAGGCCTTAGTGAAGAGAATAGCTTTAAATACAGGGTGTCCCAAAAAGATCTGTACGTACAACTTCAAAATTTTATATATATATAAAAAAATGAATAGGCCTACAGGAAAGCTAGTTGCAGCAATAGATAGAATAACTCGAAAAGTTTTTTTTCCTACATCATGTTTCTGGCCATAGATGGTGCTGCACAACACATACTCATACACGATTATGAAGGGGGTTCGGGGATCAAAATTCTATTTTTTTTATTTATAGAGATTTTGTTATGAATTTTTTTCTGAGATATGTTTTAATATAATAAGACTATTACATGTAAAAAAAAAATCTGAAAATTTTTAAATATTTTTTTAAAAAATTAAATTTTAAAATTTTAAACATATTTAAGTTTTGATGAAACCCTGGAAGTACTTAGTCGATTAAAAAAAAAACTTTACATTTTTGTATACAGAAAATGTGTCATCAGGATTTCTTAAAATATTGATTATGAATTTTATAAAAAAAAATCTAAGCGAAAAAATGAAGTTTTTTATGAGTGAGTTTTGCATTAATTAGCATATTTTCACAATTATAACTAAAAATTAAAAATCCTGAAGACAATTTGTTGGAAATATAGATTAAAATCTTTGTTGAAAATTTCATTCGTATATCTTGCAAGGAACTTTAGATATATTCTTTTAAAGTTGACGAATCGGGAAAAAAAATTCATTCTGAGATAAATGAAGTTAAAGTTCTTGTCAGAGGGCAGCTCATGCATCGCTTCTCAAGGCAAAAGGTATTATATCTCTGGATCTAGTGAAGATAAAAGTATGCGGTTTGCGGTATTTAACGCTAATGATTCAGTATTTTTTTTAAGCCAATAAAAAAAATTGCATTTTTAAAATAAGTTTTAGCCCCGGACCCCCCTTAAAGATTTCAGTTGTTCAAAAACTGTGGTTCTCCTGAAGAAAGCTCAATCTGACGTTTATCGAAACAAAGTTCCGATACTCCAACTCAAAGAAATTATCGAACGATTGATGTCGATCGAAATCGAACGGTTGACGTGTGCCACCTAAAACGTTCGTGAATTTAATTTGAGTATTGTCTTGATATTCGTCATGCTACGAAAAAATCTCATGGTGAAGTTTACTAAGGCAGCAGAATTTTTTCATTTTGAGTTATTCTATCTATTGTTGTAACTAGTTTTGCTCTAGGTCTATTCCTTTTTTCTTGCACTATTTCCGCCTTGATTTTGTGTATACCAATTTCTACCAAAAGGTGTCTTTTGACATCTTTGTATTTTAATGCAAATAATTGCCAAAATTGTTAAAATTTCAAATTATCAGTAAAATATAGATAATTTGAGCAATATATTTATTATTACATTGATTAGAGGTTATTTATTCAGGTTACAAATTCTAACCTAATGCAACTATCTACAAAATATTAGTATACATAAATGTAAGCAATCATGTTTTTATGTCAATAGGAACAACAGCAGAAAAATATTTTCTTCATTTTTTCAATTTTTATTAGAAAGTCAAACATTTTAATATTATTAATTTAAAAATCTTCCAGTCTCATGTATAAAAATCCAATCTTTGTAACAATAACAACGACAACAGTAATAATAAAAACAGCAGTGTAATAAAAAATATTCCTTTTTCAATACTACAGTTTTAAAACGAATGAAAACAAAATTCACGTGTATTGAACTTACTTCTAGAATTGGAGAACAAAAAGCGTTATTCAATTTTTTTAGAGCTAGTCACTGCAATGATCTACACTAAAATGCAACATGGTAGGAAACAAGCTAATATCAAAGTTATGTCAACTCCTGTATTTTCCGTTACAACAGAAGTCGGGATTCTCAAATCTGATTATAATTGATATGATGCTGTAAAATGGTGTTGATATTTAATTTTAAAAGTGTTTATAATTATAAATTATAAAATACTTAGAAATTAGAAATTATGAAATCTTTAAGGTGTCAAAAGACACCTTATGGTAGAAATAGGTATACCACATGCATAATTTTAGATCCAGGATGAGTTGGTAGAAAATTATACAGCTGAATTAATCTAACAACTATTGTACGGTATGTCAAAATATTTATTGTGGAGAGAGGATTAAACTTAGAGAATAATTTTAACTTACAATTCAAAAGATGTCTTTTGACACCTCTTGGTAGATATAGTGTTAATATAATTTTGAAGTTGTACAGATCTTTTTGAGACACTCTGTCTTGCTTAAGTGTCAAATTTCTATTTTGAAGTCATAGAAAATTTTTATTAACATTTTTAATATAAGGTAAAATATCATACTTTCAGATGTACGTTCTCATACATCCAACTGACAAATTTAGTCACTTTATAAACTGTATTACTGTATCAAATTTTACATTTATAAAAACACAGAAAAATTTCTTTCTTAAATGTAGGATTTCATTTAGTTCTGATAATAGTTGTTATTTTGTAATACAAGTTTTTAGAACAATTTCATTTTCTTACTTAAGGGGACAGTTTTCCTTTTAACAATATTTTTTATTTTTAAAAATATGGTTCAAATGATGACCTCACTGCATTTCAATGTTCAACTAAACGCACATTTCGAAAAAAAAAATCACATTTAATTAAATTTTTTTAGAAGTTAAAAACAATTTAAATTTTTAAAAATACTAAGTACTTTTTTAAATATTAATATTTTTGCCCCATTTAAAAAAAAAAAGATTTTGAAATGTGTATTACACAAGACTGCGCATAGATTTTTAGATACATCTAATATTACATTTAATATATATTTTTTACTGGCATATATAGTGTAAAACGATTAAATCTAACACTTTTATTTATAAAAAAGAAATAAAAAACTTGAAGTTTAATTCCATGTGGAGACTTATCACATATATAATAAAGAGCATGTACAAAATAGTTTAAATCTTTATATTAAATACAAAAAAGCCTTAGCATTTTTAAAACATGAAAGTGAAGAAAATATGAACATGGAGAAAAAGCCAGTTGAAGTTTTAATTTGAGTGGGTAATCGAGCTAGGTGTATTAATAAAATTTACAATATCTCACGATATAACTGCAGTATGGGTAAAAATGAGATGTCAAAATATTTATAATTAAACAGGCTATTTAATTTTTCTTTTAAATCGATTTTTTGATCAATTTTGAGGTAAACTTTCCCTTTAATATTAGTTATCTTATTTTGTTGTTTATGCTAAAATTAATACCGGACACTGAAACGATAGTAAATACAAACCTATGTACATAAAACACATGGACAAAATGTGCTTCAAAATGTAATTGATTACGGGCGCTACCGTCATCTTTTACTCACGAAGGCTAAACAAACCGAGATCTCCGTTTAAACAAATATCCGACCCACTACAAACATCCAAATTCTAAATTGGATTTTGAACCCGTAACCTCTTGTACAGTATTTTGCTCATTAAACCCTGGATAAACACGGTTTTTTATCCGGTTTATCAGGGTTTTTTTAACAACTCTTTAAAATATGATCCTGTGATAAAGACAGCCATTAAACTATTAAAATATATATTACCGATTTATTACACATTTAATTGCTGTCAAATGTTAATGTAGAATTAAAACAAGTCAAGGGAAATATAATTTTATAAAGTTGTTTATAGAACGATTCATTATATTTTTAAGTTTTCGTGACTTAATGGTTTATAAATATCTCTACTTTTATTACTCTATAAAGAGATTTCTTAAGAGCTTCATAAAATTTCACTAAAACAATAATTGCGTGTAAAAGTTGACATCGACGTTTTCTATAACATCCTTTACGGTTAGCATTAAAGCTGATTCGAAACGACGTGACAGCTTTAACTGAGAAACCTGGACACGAATCATTAATAAAAGTATTTATTTAAATATCAACTACATATTGGTATTTAAGTATTTGTAAGATCATGTAGTTACTAACCATAATGTTGTTCTAAAATAGGTCATCAAATATGTTGTTAATCTAAAGGTGAAAACGATGAAAAATACTTAACTTAGTTTGAATATTCAAAAAATAACGTTAAACAATATTAAGCAACAGCTCATTACAAAAATTACAATTTAATTCTTTAATTAAATTGTTTTACTTGTGATATAACTAGATATATTTGAATAAGCGAGTATGTTTTTTTGCTAAGACATTCAAATTCAAAATCTTTAAATCTAATAATATTTTTTAGAATTAATGCATAATTATTTTTTTTCTTAGATATAATTTACTTTTTGTAAACTTTCTTGTAACTTATTATTAAATTTTTAAGTTTCATGTATTCTTTTAACAAGTTTAATAGCTTTAATGATGTACGTATTTTTAATATGTACTACTTAATATGTCACAAAAAGTTATTCAGTTTAGAAAAAAATGTACTTGAACGTGAGATATATGTATTTGGGAAAACAAATTCGGATCTCAAATGTTCTTTTGAAAATTTTAACCAGCTTCGTTCAAAGTCATTTAGTTATTATAAAACTTTTCAATGATCGTTACTGATTAGCCATGTAGCGACCTTCCGAGAGGGAATTGCTTTAAATATTTTCTAAGTGTAAAATTTCTATTTTGAAGCAAAAGCAAAAATTTATTAATATTTTTCTTGCAAGAAAAAAAAAATCATGTTTTTAAGCACTTATTCTTATGCATTTAACTGACAAACTAGGTCACTTTATAAACTGAAATAATATACTCTATTTCACTTTAAAAAATCCTCGAAAAAAGTTATTTCTTAAATGTAGGATTTAATTTAGATTTTAAAATATTTGTTATAGCATTATAATAATTTTTAGAATAGTTTTGTTTGCATTATCGAATATTATTTATCTCATTTTCTCATTCATGTTTAAATTAATTCTGGACACTGATACAATAGTAAAGGAAAACCTATGTACCCATCAATAGTTGAAGAACATGTGCTTCAATTAGAGATTGATTGTTTACGCACGCTACGGTTATCTTTTGCTCACGAGGTATAAACAAAACGCGTAAAATAGAATCCGATGCACTACAAATATCCACACCTAAACTGAGGTTCGAACCCACAACCTCTCGTCACGTAGCTACCATCATAATGCCCATACAAGCAGTCGGTCCTTCTTCAAAATGTGAGTCTGTGATAAAGAGACCAATTAAACTATTAAAATGAATATAACCGATTTGCTACAAATTTAAAGTTCACAAAAGTTAATGTAAATTAAAACAACTCATATATAATATAATTTTATAAAAAATTTTATAGAACAATTCATTATAGTTTTAAGTTATAATGACTTAATGGTTTATAAATATTTCTGCTTTTATTCATCTATCAAGAAGATTTCTGAAGACTCTCATGAAAATACATCAAAACCATAATTGCATGTAAAAGTTGTCATCGGCTTCTGTTACGAGCTATAACATCCTTTATGGTTATCACAAAAGCTGTCTTCGAAACTACGTGACAGCTTTAAAGGAGAGAAATCTGGACAGATGTTTTCTTGACCGGAATCAATAATAAAATCATTTATTTAACCATATGTAATATATAAATGCATTAAATAGTCGTAAGATCATGTAATTACTAACCGTAATTTTGTCCTAAAATTGTTATCAGATATCCCATTAAATTAAGGCGTAAACGGCGAAAAATACCTTTTGAATATCCAAGAAATAATGTTAAAGCATAATTTTATATTCTTCTATATATAACAAAAGTAACGATTTGGAATTGGGACAAAAGATTTGGAAATGGACGAATGAAAATCTGCGTAGGTACAGCGAAATGCATCTGATTGGTCAGAGCTTTCTGTCTTTTTTTAGCGGGAATTGTGTTTGGGGAAAATCATAAAAATAGAGAATTTAGATAGGATGGGCGGGAAATGGGAAGAATCTTCTGCATTTCGATAGACATCTATTTTTGGTTTTTTTTTAGGGGTCAATGGCAAAAGGGGCATTCCACGTCAAATCAGGCAGTAAAATATCAATATGTAACCCACAATCACAGATTTTAATGAAACTGCGTGTGTTTGTTCTTACTATTAAGATATGATCACCAGTATTTTTTTTTTGCTCCTTGGTGAAATATTTTCTGAGAAAAAAATTGTCAAAATTTTGAAAAACTGCCGTCAGTTGGCATTCTTGATTGCTCGGTTTTCAAATGTAGCATGTCATATATATAATCATATTTCAATATCTACTCTACAAATCATCTTCAAATAATTTATGCACAATATTTAGGGTACGCAGCTTATGAAAAAAATATATTGTTACGCTTATAACATTTTAAGTGTGTCTAAAAAAATATTTAAACTTTGAAGTCGTGAATTTTTTATGAAAAATAATGCATTAACAAAAAAAGCATTATCAACAAAAGGCGGTATTTTTATTAAATTTATTTTTTATGGGAGATATACTTAAAGGTGTCCTTTACCTGATTCTGAAATAAAAATAGTGGGATTTTGGTTGTTTTTGGTAGTATTTCCTATTTAAAAATATTTTGAGGTGCATTTCATATCAAATCAAGCAGAGTCATTCCATGTCGGTTCCCCTAAGCCATTTAATCACTGTCACAAATTTCAATGAAATTGGGTTTGTTTATAGCTTATTTTAAGACGTAATCACCTTTAATTTTCTTGATCCTAAGTAAAATATTTTTTAAGATAAAAAATATCAAAATTTTGAAAAATTGTTTTAAATTTTTTTAATGACAGTTCGATATTCAAAGACTACATTAAAAAAAAAAAGAAAAAGTCATTTCAATATAAAATCACTAAATAGGTTTCAAATAATGTATATGTGACAAATAATGTAGGCTGATTATTATTTCTTGTTTTTTATCCTGTTTAAACACTAAGAGTGTTTTTTATCTTATGAATTCTTAAAATCAAGAATTTTGTCAAAAATAATGTGTTAATAAAAAATTTATTATTAACCGAAGGCAGGGTGTTATTGCTTTTTTTTAATTGTACGTAAAAATATCTTTTAAATGGTTATAAAATAAAAATAGTGAACATATGAGAAAAAATTATCAAAATTTTGGAAAAATGCCACGAGTTGCCATTAATGATTGTTCAATTTTCAAAGGCCTCATTTTATATATAAAATCATATTTCAATAACTAATAAAGAAATATTCTTCGAATAATTTAAGCAAGGTAAATAAAGTATGTGAATTATGAAAAAAATATTGCTGTAATGTTAAAAAATATTTAAATGTGTCTAAAAAATTGTATAATCTTTGAAATCAAAAATATTTTACAAAAAATAATGAAATTATTAAAAAATCTTTATCAATCAGAGGCGGAGTTTCTATGACTAATTTTTTAATTTTAAATTGTACATAATACTACATTATAACTGGATCTGAAATAAAAATAGTGGAATTTTGGTTGGTTTTAGTAGTATTTAAATCATATTTAAAATTATCAATATTTTCAAATGTAAAACCTATCCAATGTATCATCCCTGGAAATATTTTTATTTATACATTTATTTTATTTTTCAAATTATCTTTTATGTTCGTTTCTTAAGGAAAAAAATAAACAATATTGTTTTTTAGTAAAACTTCTAGGGAGAAGAGCAATTATCCCTTTCCAAAAAAGAGAAAAATCACTAGCTCCTCACCGCCCAATAGAAATTTTCAAAATGACAGTCCTAATCTTTAAACTCATATTTGGCTGTTAATATTGAAAATTTAGCATTGAGCTGCTAATATTGAAAAAAAAAACCAAATTTCACTCTGTTGAAGAAAAGTTTGACGTATTGTGCTTTAAATATATGCAAAAAATGCATAATCCATTATATTTATATCTTTCAAATAACTATATCTAAAAAAATGTTTAAAACTTAATGAGTTGCACTTTTGTAACTTTATTCAGTTTCTAATGATATGTACCGTAATTTCGGGTGTATAGCCCGCAGATCAAACAATTCAGTTTGGACCCAGAAATTTTATTCAGTATTTGAAGACCAATATTTACTGTGATCTAAAAAGTTACATTTTATTTTTAAAAATTTATGGGTCGAAACACGATTGTAAGATCCGCTGGCTATACACCGGAAATTACGGTAATTTGATTTTTTTCATCACAATATTGCTGAAAGATGGATTTTCAACATATATATGAGTGTATATATATCCCTGTTCTCAAACAAATTATTTAAAAATTATTCATTTATGTTTAATAAAGCATATATATATTGTTTATACACTTACAGAAAATACATATAGCAAATTTTATGATATTATGTCAATAATGTCTAAAAGTAAAGAACTTATCTAATAGTATGTAACGAAAAATTTAACATCTGGTATGTTTAATAAAGCATATATATATTGTTTATACACTTACAGAAAATACATATAGCAAATTTTATGATATTATGTCAATAATGTCTAAAAGTAAAGAACTTATCTAATAGTATGTAACGAAAAATTTAACATCTGGTGTAATGACAACAAAATTTTATAATTGTTTTACTTAATTTCGATGAATGAAAAAAGCTTACATGTTTATATTTTATTGAAGTACAGGTGAAAATGTCTCAAAGACATACCTCAACAAACACTGAGTATGTCACATTCACACTACAGATGATTTTTTTTTCTTTTGATCTTTCGGGTTTGATTTCAGATGGTAATGAATTAATTAGTTTTGTTAGAAGTGTCATTGCAGTCAGCATATTAGGCTCACTATTTTTTTTTTATATATAATTTGTTTTGATTGACTCGATGAACAACAATATTTAAAGGGACCATTTCATGACTTTTCAATTAAAAGCTCATTTATAAATTCATCATGTTGTTTAGTGATTATTATCGTCTTAAGATAATAAGTTGATATTAAAATTTTTAAATGCAGTTTATTTATTATTTGAACAGTTGAAAGTATTTTTCAATAAGAGTGCGGGCTGTTGATTTTAAGTCGGCTGTTGAGCAATGTAGTGTTGGTGAAGGAACTGGTACTATTTAATTTAATTTTTATTGCTGTAAATAATATTTGTTATTTTATTATTGTATGTATTATATTTAAGCAAGAGTAGAAATACACGATATCGTAGTCATTTTAGTACATCTTAGCATGAAAAGCTTCAATATTTATCATTAAACATTCACATTTTATGAAAATTTTGTTAAAATTTCTCATATTTTCACTATTTTTATTTTATAACTATTGAAAAGATATTTTTACGTACAATTAAAAAAAGTAATAACAGCCTGCCTTCGGTTAATAATAAATTTTTGATTAACACATTATTTTTCACAAAATTCTTGATTTTAAGAATTCACAAGATTAAACACACTCTTAGCATTTAAACATGACAAACAACAATAAATAATAATCTGCCTACATTATTTGTCACATATACATTATTTGAAACTTATTTAGTGATTTTATATTGAAATGACTTTTTTTTTATGCAGTCTTTGAATATAGATTTGCCATTAAAAACATTTTTTAAAAAATTTCAAAATTTAGATATTTTTTTTAATCTTAAAAAATATTTTACTTGTAATCACCTTTAATTTCCTTGATCCTGTCTTAAAATGAGCTATAAACATACCCAGTTTCATTGAAATTTGTGACAGTGAATTAAATATCTTAGGCGAACTGACATGGAATGACTCTGCTTGATTTGATTTGAAACACGCCTCAAAATATTTTTAAATATGAAATACTACTAAAAACACCCAAAATCCCACTACTTTTATTTCAGAATCAGGTAAAGGACACCTTTAAGTATATCCCCCACAAAAAATAAATTTAATAAAAATACCGCCTTTTGTTAATAATGCTATTTTAGGTAATGCATTATTTTTCATAAAAAAATCACGACTTCAAAGATTAAACATTTTTTTAGACACACTTAAAATGTTATATAAGCGTAACAGTATTTTTTTTTCATAAAATACGTACCCTATATATTATGCATAAATTATTTGAAGATGATTTGTGGAATAGATATTGAAATATGATCATATTTATGTCATGCTACATTTGAAAATCGAGCAGTCAAGAATGCCAACTGATGGCAGTTTTCAAAATTTTGACAATTTTTTTCTCAGAAACTATTTGACCAAGGAGTAAAAAAAAATACTGGGAATCATATCTTAATAAAAGGAACAAACACACGCAGTTTCATCAAAATCTGTGATGGTGGGTTACATGCCTGCCTGAACTGACATGGAATGACCCAAAAGGGATTTTGCAGAAATAACATAATTTCCATTAACTAGTGCGAAAGGGGAGGGGGGCTCATCTGAATTTGGAATATAAAAATTGAATGCATAGAAAATAAGGGATCGCTAAGAATGGAAACGCGAAACAATTACGTCTGGGTTTGGCCAGAAAATAATATGATACCGAACGGAATCGCGTAGCGAATATGCGGGGGTTGGGGGTGGGGGTGAGCGTAGCGAGCAGCGGTGCAGAGCCCCCTAGTCTAATAAATTTTGTAGAGTGGGCAGTTTAATTACATTTTTATGATGTTGAAATAATCATTAATATAAAATTTAAAAATAAAGTTATAGTTAAAATTAGGATTGAATTCTTTGAATTGAATGTTAAAAAAGATAATACTCAAAAATACTTTAATTATTTCAAATATAGTTAGAAATGTTAAAATATATACTATAATGTTTAACAATAATTTCATATCATGAAAGATTTAGAAGGTTTACTTTTCTTTAATTTGATTTTTAAATTAAAAAAATATGAATATGTGTCTACTGTACTTCATGATTTGGGCTTGACGGGCACAAATTTAAGCTGGAAAACAATGCTTTTATAATACAATTTTCTGAATAAGTTCAAAAGATTGATTTTTTTCCATTTCGGAACAAAATATTATATGAGGTAAAGAAATTATTTTTGATTTCGCAGATTAATTTCACCCCATTTCAACTGAAATATTCATACTTACAATGGAAGACAAACTATGCGACAAGCTAACACTCTGTCATTTATCAAAATAAGAAATTCCTTATTCATTTTAGAAAATCTATATTTGTTCAAAAATAGCTCAGTGAGCGAAATTATTAACTACAAATATATATTTTTGTTTAGTTATACTAATTATTATTACATATACACTATTTTTGCATTTCTATGTGGAGAAATATATTTACTTTGAGTTTTATAATAGGTATAGTACATAAATATTCTTTCGAATGTATAAAAATCTTTATACGCTGACAGCCACAGTTTGCAACGAAGTGGTGATTTTGGAAAACATTGACAAAGCGGTTTTCACTTATAGCGAGGCCATATATTGGAGTTATATTTTTATTCAAAATTAAACCTTTTTCTAAATTTATTTTCCTTTCCTCTGTTAAACGCTGGCATAGAAAAGAATATCTCTTTATTTCTAATTTAAGCGCGATCTTTATCGCGGCAATGTTTTTTTTTATTGGTATTTTATTCGATAAAGGCGCTACTTATAAATTTGTTTACGCAATTTAAAATCAGACATCTACTTTAAGCTATCTGGCATCTCGTATAAACAATAAAGACCCATAAATTGTATTTTTGCATCTGCCTGCAAGTAGATATTTGTCATTAATTATCCTGACCGTCATACTTTCTGTATTCAATGATAGGTTTGCATTTTATTTCACTTTTTAATAGATAACCAAATGTGGATTCACTACTTGGCGATTATCTCGTTCAAATTTTAATGTAGCTCGGCCAAGCTACATCAGATCAGTGTTTATCGAGTCGGTTTACAGTTTATAATCGGAGCGATATTTGTAAATTTTATACAAAGTGTTAATTTTATGTATTATTAATTGAAAAATAATTAATTTTTGTTATTGTTACACGTTGAACGTTAAACATAAATTATTAAACATGTCTGGAGGACCACGGGGTTGTCTTTTCAAATACATTGTAGTAATTTATCACTAGTTCCGTTTCATAGCAATAAATTGTCTTAAAAATATATTGATGACACACATATTCCGGCGGTATGGCGCCTCAGGATATATTTCTGGTACATTTGTTTGCGCGCTACTGCAGTCAATGTATTAAAGAAATAAACGGTCAAGTGCGAGTATTACTCGCGCACAGAGGGTAGAGGTCTGCACGGGCCGGAATTTCCAGGCCCGGGCCCGGCCCGGTGTAAAAATTGAAAGTTCGGCCCGAGCCCGGCCCGGCCCGTTTACATTTTTACCGTTCTCGGCCCGGCCCGGCCCGTACAAAAATCAGTGAAAACAGGCCCGGCCCGGCCCGACTCAATTTCTACAAAAAATTACGTTTTTTTCTCGACATACAATTAAGATTCCTTTAATGAATACTACATGCATATTTATGGGAACATTTTACAGTATATTTTAAATTACTATGTGTTCGCAAAATAGAAAACACACAATAGTAAACATTAACGATTACCGTATATACTCGCGTATAAGTCGAGGGCTTTCTGAAAATTTTCGTTAAGCAAATTCTGAGGGTCGACTTATACGCGAGTCAGTTAAAAAAGCAAAAACAAAAACTTCGAATACTGCAAAATTTTGGCTTTTTATGTGCATGAATAAGAAAAATAATATATAAAATATACAAATAATAATAATTTAACATTTAAAAAAATTCAATGATTTGTTTTTGTTTCTTACTACCTTTCCGCATTGGCAAGTGAAATCTTTGATTGATCTTGAGCAAAATTGAAGTAAAAAGTTACGGGGTCGACTTATACGCGGGTTTTTGATTTTTTTCTCAATTTGCATTCAAAAGTTAAGGGGTCGACTTATACGCGAGTCGACCTATACGCGAGTATACGGTACTTACAGTGTTTTAGTCAACGTCTGTACAGACATTTCAAAATTAAATGTTCTTTAAAAGATTAATGTAGTTTAGAATAAAGGGTTAAAAAATATGATAACTTTTGAAGCTTATAATAAAACGTAGATTTGTGAAAATATTTCTGTCATTTTTAAAGCTTTTCTCAAATCCAAAGGAGCTACATTTTGACACATTTATGAATTCCTTTCTTTTCGGAAACGCATGAAATTGGCAGGTATTCTTATTCAGAAACCATGTAAATGCCGTTTTTTTCTTAGATAAAAGTAATATATCTTTCAGAAAATACTGCCAAAGTTAGCGTTTTCAATCGAATTTCCGGAAGCGATAGCACAGGAAAGGAGAAAAACGTACAGTCACGTGACAAGAGTCTCTGTTATCTTTGTACGTAATTTATCAAAAATGGAAACGCTATTCAATTCCAAATGCCTTCAATACTCAGGCCTGTCAATTTTATGCCTTTATAGTTAAAAATGAGTCAGAAAATGTGTCTGAGAGTTTCGCATTGTTGAGCAGTAAATATGAGTACCACCTTAAGGTACATTTCCAAAGATACTGTTAACAGAAGTTCATTATCGCTAATAATACTTTTACAAAACATAATGCCTGTCCTACACATCCTGAGAACCATTAAGACCAGTTCCGTCCCGGCACAAGTTAAAAAATTAAACCCGGGATCAGGCATCATGTAACTGTACGATGCCGATCTCTACGATGGACATGTTACATTTCTGTATTGATGTTGTTAAACTCGCATCGGCTCGTAACGCACATTTATACTTCTCGAAAAGGTCATATTCATTGAAAATGGCCTCGTATTTTATCTGCTTCTCTCAAATTCTTATATCGGGCCGATAGGCCCGATTAATTTTTTTTATTAACCCGGCCCGGCCCTGCAGGCCCGTTCAATTTTTTTGCCGGCCCGGCCCTGCAGGCCCGTTCAATTTTTTTGCCGGCCCGGCCCTGCAGGCCCGTTCAATTTTTTTGCCGGCCCGGCCCGGCCCGTTGAAAAAATTGTCCTAATTCTGCCGGCCCGGCCCGGCCCGTTTGAAAATTCTCCTCCATTCCGCCGGCCCGGCCCGGCCCGGCCCGCGGGCCGGGCCAGGTACGGGCCTCGGGCCAAGCCCGGGCCCGTGCAGACCTCTAACAGAGGGTTCCGTTCAATAAATATATGAATTAGTAATTGTATTATTAAAATAACCGTTGCTAAAAGAATACTGACACTTTGTAAAAAAATATGCAAAGTAGGGTCGGGTATAACAGTATATACTAGAAAAATGTAAATTGATATACCATGAAAGTTCAAAGAGATATGGAACCTAAAAAATATCAAATACAGCTATTCTGTATAACTCAATTTTATTTTCTTCTATCTTTACAAGAAGAAAGTATTGGATTCGTGAAAATTTTCGAATTCCGGTTTTCGATGGATGTATACTTTTTAGGGTACAAAGGTAATGAAAAACATGTTTTTACAAAATGTCTATATGTGAGTCTGTCTATCTGTGTGTGACACAAATATTGTGGGCGCTCTGTCTTAAGAACTATTGAATGGAATTTAATAAAACTTTAGATTGATTTAGTCCTTGATATAAATTGGTGCTGATTACTTTTTGGTGTAAATCGCCCAACAGGTAGCGCTACTATGCTGCAATTTTCCCGATTTCCGCAATAGGTGTGTCTAAGAACTAATGCATGAATTTTCATCAAACTTTAGATTCAGTTAGTCCCTGATATGAACTGATCCTGATATGTTTTTGGTGTAAATTGCCCAAGAGATGCCACTGTAACTCAGAACTTTTCACGATTTCCGTACTAGCTCTATCTCAAAAACTAATGCACGAATTTTCACCAAACTTCAAATTCAATTAGAAGTTCACGAAAGTTATCCCTGATTAGATTTGGGCATAAATCGCCTAACCGGTGGCGCTACTGTGCTGCATTTATCAGGAAGAATTGACATGTATGATATAGAAGAAAGTTTTGGGATTGACACATCCGACTAGTATTATTTTAATCTCTTTATAATGAACTTAATTCAGTACTGACAACAAAAGAAATGCATATTTAAACTTCATTTGTCATTTCATAAAACTTAATTCATCAGAGTAATAACCTTTCTTTCTACAGTGCAGCTAAAACAAAACATTCGTTCAAAGTTCACATTTGGCATTGTGCTAAGCGAGCTTCGAAAGGAGGTCACAAAATTGCAACGCCGCCTTGGTCCTTGCCGCGTTTTCCAGATAGGTTTTTAATTAACTTTTAAGGCCACTCGAGGCGCATTGAAAGAGCCATTCAATGCAAATTGTCGCGAATCCCATAGTATTTATGTAATTCATTCTAATTAAGGGGTCTCAGGGATCTCAAAAATTGGAAAAAATGAAAAAAAGAGACCATATTCAACATTTAATATCGTAAAATGTATATGATTTTAAAACACAGCTTTTATTGAGATGAAAGATATAAGTACGTTCTTTCATTTTATGTATTTAAAAATTTGCAAGATGAAGAATTAGCATTTACAGGGTGCTCCAAACAGTCAGACATTTGATAAACAGAATATTGGTATAACAGCTTACGCGCACGATTAGAAAATAAATATTGTAACTAGAATAAACATTTTGACATCTACTTATACTTCAGATTATAATAATTACCCTGAACCTAAATAAATTTGTATTTAAAGCATTTTTATATTTTTAATACAAAGTTGTATTTAGCTAATAGAAAATTTTGAAATTGGAACAATATAATTACTTAAAAAATATTTTTTGAAGAATAAAAAGGAAATTTTAGGTTCAGTTTATACATATTAATATAAAACATATGTTTTGAAAATTTCATGAAAAAATATTCAAAAGTTTTTGAGATATCGTGCGCGTTATGCCAAAAAAGTAAATTGGAGAAAAATGGATTAAAAGTTTCGAAAAGGCCGCTTAAGCTATTGAGCGGGTATAATTCTAAAAGCCATAAATTCTGTTCTAATGAGAATTTGAAGGAAACAATTATATTAAAATGTTCAGAAAAGATGGAAGATTAACGTCTAAAAAAATTAAAATCAAAAAATTTTTGAAGCTTTAAGAGTCCTGAGACCCCTCGAGTTAGTCTGTTTTTAACAATTTGACGTTTATTGCTTTTATACTGTTACTGGCCATTGCATTACACACATATATCATTAAAAGTTGTTATCTAGGCTTTAAAAGCCAATGGTACATAGAGTACGTCACCCCTGTCATTATGTGTGTCCAAACCGTCCACATCTTTAAGGGTTTATATCTCGGCTAATTACTGACGATTTTTTTCGAAAATCATGATCAACAACGCTTTTATACTTCTGCTACGATAGGTACCTCCAGCGCTACTCAACAGTTTTGCTGAATGCCCGTAAATCGAAATTTGTGTGTAACGGAAAAATGCGATTTTCTCAAAAACTATGTGATCTAGGGTAATCGCTGTAATTTTCCTGCAAGGTTTAAATTAACGTCTACTCCCTCTAATTTTTTCATAATTTTAGCTTCAGTAGATTCGGGATTAGATGGGGTGGGGGCATATTTTTGCGCTACATTTTCGAATATATCTTTGAAAATGTAATACCTAAAATTAAAAGAAATGTATTTTTGAATTCAGCGTTACGAAAGCTTTCACACGATATATAAAGAAAATATTTTTTTTCATGCAACTGAATTTGCCCCAATACATTTTTACTAAATATATTTATAAATGTTTAATAATCTGAAAATATGTGGGTCAACAGTCTTTATTACTTCCTGAATTTGAACTTTCCACGTTCCATAGTTTGCGAGTAAAATGGCTGTGACAGACGGACAGACGGACAGACACAAGAGTGATCTTATAATGGTTCCGTTTTTACTTTTTAAGTACGGAGCCCTAAAAAACGGAAATAAATGATGAATAATAACAACAACAACAACAACAATAATAATAATAATAATAATAATAATAATAATAATAATAATAAACAAGTAAAAAGTTAAATTCTCTTCAGATGTTTTGCATTTTTATTACCGTATCAAAGTTTTAATGAAATTTTTTTCTGATACTTATTAGCCAGCTGTATATGAAAAACGTTCAAAATGGAAAGAAATTTCAAGAAATTATGTGTAAATGTAAAATACATCCATGCTTCTGGTTTGCATTATCTTTCTTTAGTTTCTTATTGAAGAAAAATAAACATCTTTTAAGAGCATTTAACATTAATAATTCTAAGCAATCTAATAAATAATATCTAAGCACTTTTAAAAAACCAGGGGGCTCCGCCCCCCAGCGTAATCGCGAAGCAATCCCTATTTTCTAGCCTACCCCAGATGTAATCGTTTTCCGTTTCCATTCTGGGTCGCTTCATGATCCTTTATTTTCTATGCATTCAATTTTTAGATTCCACTTGGTAAAAAGGCACTCCTCCCAAACTCCTGACAATTTTATTTCTTTACCTCCAAGTACATAATCATTAGAGCCCACAGAGTTTCATAATAAATTATAAGAATTATTAAGTATAAAATTATATGTATAGTATTACGAATATTGTAAATAGTTAGTGTTTGTACTTAAAAATAATGTAAATAGTTTAATTAAGCTCTATTCATAAGCTTAGTTTTTGTTGCATTGAAATATCCCAATTTGTTGATTTTCTACAAGCAAGTAAACCCTATTGGATTTCAATGGGAATCTATGGAAATTTGGCAAAATACTGGAAATAGCGCCAAGTTGGCGACTAATTTGGTGATATATCGCCAAGTTGGCAACAAACTTGGCGACGTTTGGCGACATAGCTGCCTCCCTTGATAATTCCCTTTATAGCGTTAGAGAGCAGACCTATCAGATGCGTTTCGCGGTATCTACGCAGATTTTTATTGGTCCATTTCCAAATCGTTACTTTTTTATGTATATAGAAGGATGTGTTTATAATTAAATGTTTCGTTAATTTGTTTGCTAGACGTTTACGACGTTGTTATGATACTTTTGAAACCTTCTCTCAGTAAATATTATGGTAATATGATATGTTATGGGATAGTTCTAATCAGGGCCGTAGCAAGGTCTTCAGAGGCCCCCCCCAAACACATTTTTCGGGGGCCCCCCTGTAAGATTTTAGAGAAATATCTATATTTAATTTGCCACCCGAGTTCCATTTTATAACAACACTAGCGGAGTTTCGCTGGTCGGATTTTCCAAAACGAATTTCAAATTGAACGAATTTGTAGTTGGGCTGCACTGCTTTCGGCAACGTACACCCATAGGGGCTATGTCCGCTCCGATCTCGAATCATACGAACCTTGAATTATTGTATTTTTTTTATTTCGATCCAGATTAAATTCAAATTTGCAAAATTTCGTTCACGTTGCTACAGGAACAGATTTCATATTCTTACAACGTGAATTTAATCAAAGGACTTGCAAAATTTAACTGAGTATTCTTCCATTTAGGGAAAAAAATGTCAAAAAAATAGCCGAAGAACGCGAAAGAACGCCAAAAATTGCATAAAAAAAATTAGAACTTCATAGAGATCAAACTTTACTTATATTGGGCTAAAAGATTGTAACTGGGTTTATTTTTTTTGCGAATATTAAAAAAACTACCAGAAAAGTGAAAAAAAGCTAAAAATCACATAAAATTCTCGAAAATTTTAAAAACAGCAGAGGACAAAATTTGGCAAAAAAGTTTGAAACTGAATTCCCTTTACAAATGTTATAAATCGCTAAGTATTGCTCATAAACAAAATAAATAAATAAAAAATATGGAAGTCATTTTCGTATTTTCAATTTTCTCTTTAGTTTGACAATGCCATCCGCGTGGACCAGACAGATTTTCTTTAAGCAGAAAATATTCACTTATAACAATTGTTTTCCTGCTCGGATTGGTGCCTTTTATTAAATACATATATATATATACATATTTATTAATTTTAAAAAATTACTTTTGGGATGTTGTTTTCATACATTCCGGTTTTCTCCAGTTTAAAATTGTCACCCAAGTTGAAATTTAAGAAGAAAAAAAAAATACCTTCGGATAGAAGGTACCTTTCTTTGGGCAACGAAGACGGGTTTCCTAGTAGATAATAATAAAGACAGATGTTTGTCTGACCAGAGTTTTTCTTTGTCTGACCAGATGTTTTTCTGTTCAGGACAAAATTTGACGGGAAGGTTACCTGTATGCCTGAAGTTATGCACCTTGAAACAGGTTTTTAAATTTTTTGATTAGAATTTTTTTCATTTAATTTTTTACACTATTTTTTGTATTTTTTCGAGTTTCGTGCTTTTTTCTCCACATTCATAAAAAGGAATCTATTTTCAATCCACCTGTCCATTTTAGCCAAATATAGTAAAGTAGTCTTCCTCGATTTTTAAATACTTCGCGAATTTTTTATGTGATTTTTAACTTTTTTTCGCGTTCTGACGTGATTTTATGACATTAGTAAAAGGAATCAGGTTTCAGTCTCTTAACCCGATGTACCTTTCGTATTTCGTCCTTTCGATTTTTAGATTTTTCACAAACTTTTTTTTTTTTTTTTCATTTTTAAGACCCCTGTGATTAGAAGAGATTTTATCTCACATTTGAAGAAATTTTCGTCTTTAGAAAGGAAAATTTCTAGAAATTTTGATCATTGATTCGCGACTTCTTCGTGTTATGAAGGAAAAAAGTCATGCGTAAAAGTTCAGTTTCTAATAGAGAAAAGTACAATGCAGCAAAGCTGGCGGAACACTCCTGTGATTTGATTTGACAAAAATGCATCTTTATATTTAGTAAGGATGTTAGGTAATTTTTACGTTAGATTAGTGAGTTTTCTATATTTTCGCGAAAAATGAGCAAATCAAATCAAAGCTTTTTTGTGTGTGTGTTTGAACGAAAGAAAAAGTTACGGAATAAATCCTTCAATTCACTGATTTTTAAGAGAGAGTGTGTAAAAGGAACCCAGTTTCAAGCTTTTATCCCAATATAGTAAAAATTTTGTCATCTGCGGCACGGATTTTTGACATCCCTAAAAGGGATCAGGTTTCAGTCTTTTAGCTCAATATAGAAAATATATCCACAGAAATTTCTGAATTTTTTACGAGCATTTTATGTGATTTTTAGCGTATTTTTGTCTTTCACGGCGATTTTTTAACATTCCAGTTTCAATCTTTTGGCTCGATATAATCAATTTTCTCTCAGCGATTTTTGAATTTTTGTCCAATTTTTTATAAGATTTTTACACTTTTTTTTCGCGTTTTGCGGAGTTTTTTTTTTTAATTTTTTTTTCTGAAACCGAAGAATTATCCAGTAGATTTTGCTGCTGTCATAATTAAGCTGAAGTGGAAAAATAACAAATTTGTTCCTGTAGCAACGTGAGCTACGATGCTGGAAAAGTTCACTTTTATCTGGAAACTATCACTTTTATCGAAAAAAAAAAAAAAATCAGTGATTGTTTGATTCAAGATGGGAGCGGGAATATCCGGAACAGGTTTACGTTGCGGAAGGCAGTGAAGGCTCCCAATGGAGAACTCATAAAATAGGTTCTTTTTTTTTAAAAATCAATCAGCGAAGCGGGCGAAGCTTTACTAGTAGATTAAATAAATACACAATATAATTTATGTATAGTTAACATAAGTAATTTATCGAGACAAGAGAAATGAAATGTTAAAAACGAAACAGGTCGAACATAAGGGGGTAGGCGGCATATGCAATACACATAGATGCCCGCTTATTGGGGTCTCCAACGAGATTAAGAAGCATATATTTTTTGAACATTTGAAAAAAAAAAAAAAATGAGGCTTAAAAGTTTTGAATCTTGAGTTCCGAATTTTACTCACTTTTAAGAGCGGCCCCCAGAAAGAAAATTTATGAAGTATTTGGAGCCTGCAAAATTTTTTCATCTGGGCACCTTTAAAAAGAATGGTAGATATAGAAAAAAAGGGCATGTCTGTTTTGGTTAAAAGAAGTAATAGTATTAAGAAAGTTTTTAACCTTATTGGGGCCCCCAACGAGATTAAAAAGCATATTTTTAAAACATTTGAATAATAAAAATTGGGCCTAAAAATTTTGAATCTTGAGTTCAACTTTTCCTCACTTCTATAGGGGTCCTCAAAAAAGTCAATTAAAAAAGTATTTAGAGCCAGCAAATTTTCTTTCATCTGTGCACCTTTAAAAAGAATCGTGACTATACAAAGAAAGCACATTTGCTTGAAAGAAGTAATAGTATTAAGGAAGTTTTGAAACTTATTGGGGCCCCCAACGAGATTAAAAAGCATATTTTTAAAACATTTGAATAATAAAAATGAGGCCTAAAAGTTTTGAATCTTGGGCTCCAACTTTTCCTCACGTTTATAGGGGGCCTTAAAAAAGACAATTCAAAAAGAATTTAGAGCCTGCAAAATTTCTTTCATCTGGGAACCTTTAAAAAGAATGCTGGCTATAGAAAGAAAGTGCATATCTGTTTTGTTCAAAAGAAGTAATAGTATTAAGAAAGCTTTGAACCTTATTGGGGCCCCCAACAAGATTAAAAAGCATATTTCAGAAACATTTGAATAAAAAAATGAGGCCTAAAAGTTTTGAATCTTGGGCTCCAACTTTTCCTCCCGTTTATAGGGCCCCTAAAAAAGACAATTCAAAAAGAATTTAGAGCCTGCAAAATTTCTTTCATCTAAGAACCTTTAAAGAGAATACTAGCTATAGAAAGAAAGTGCAAATCTGTTTTGGTCAAAAGAAGTAATAGTATTAAGGAAGCTTTGAACCTTATTGGGGCCCCAACGAGATTAAAAAGCATACTTTTAAAACATTTGAATAAAAAGATGGGGCCTAAAAATTTTGAATCTTAGGCTCCAACTTTTCCTCGAGTTTATAGGGGGCCCTAAAAAAGACAATTCAAAAAGAATTTAGAGCCTACAAAATTTCTTTCATCTAAGAACCTTTAAAGAGAATACTGGCTATAGAAAGAAAGCGCATATCTGTTTTGGTCAAAATAAGTAATAGTATTAAGAAAGTTTTGAACCTGGTTGGGGCCCCCAACGAGATTAAAAAGCATATTTTTAAAACATTTGAATAATAAAAATGGGGCCTAAAAGTTTTGAATCTTGAGTTGCAACTTTTTCTCACTTTTATTGGGGGCCCCAAAAAAGACAATTTAAAAAGTATTAAGAGCGTGCAAAATTTCTTTCATCTGGGCACCTTTAAAAAGAATAATGACTATAGAAAGGAAGCACATTTGGTTGAAGGAAGTAATAGTATAACGAAGTTTTGAAACTTATTGGGTCCCTCAGTGAGATTAAAAAGCATATTTTTTAAAAATTTGAATAAAAAAATGGGCTTAAAAGTTTTGAATCTTGGGCTTCAACTTTTCTGCACTTTTATAGGGGGCCCTAAAAAAGACAATTCAAAAACAATTTAGAGCCTGCAAAACTTCTTTCATCTGGGCCCCTTTAAAGAGAATGGTTGTTGTAGAAAAAAAGCGTAAATCTGTTTTGGTTAGAGGAAGTAAAATAGTATTAAAGAAGTTTTGAATCATTGGTTTCACCTTTTTCGCCCATTGATAGGCGCACCCGAAAAATACTAAAATGCCATTTTATTTTTTAAGTAGAACTATAAAGAATGGTGGATATAGAAGAAAAGCACATATTTGTTCTCTATTTCTAAATCTAATCAAGATCTTTGACAAAAAAAAAATGAATTTCGATAAAACAAAATAAAATTTTATTAAAAATACATAAAAAAATGATTTAAAAAATTAAAAAAAAGTCATTTGGCTGACAGGTACAATAGCTCACTACTGGGCCCCTGACTTTGCTCAGGTCCCCCCCAAATGGGGGGTATGGGGGGCGGTCGCTACGGCCCTGGTTCTAATTTAACTGAAGAACAAAATAATACTAAGAAAAAAAACAATTTCTGTCGTCATAACTGACGAGGTTTCGTCTAGTAGCATCGTAAGCTTCTGTTGATAGTTTAAATTAACTAAGATTCACATTTAATAAATTTGTAATCTTTTGCAAGCCGAAATGCGTGAATTCAGAGAAGAGTTCCGTATTAAACAAAGTAGGAAATATTAATTACAGAGATTATAAAGGGCATATAAAGTGAATTATTATCACGACGACTATCTTAGTAATGCATTAGGAAGAAATTTGCGGTTACGCAAAATTAAGGATTTATGGAATTCAAAATAAAGTGATTAGATACAGATGGAAAGTAGTTTATATGGCTGCATTCCCATTAATACAAAGAATAGAAACATTTGCAGTCATTATGGAAATTTGAATATTATGCCTTCTGTGTTATATGGTCGGTGATTTTTTTTATTATTCTATTTGAATGTCCAGATAATTTAAATTGGAAGTAAGATCTGAGACGTCTACATATTGCGATAAGTTTTTTTATTATTCGGAAACTTCGAAGTAATAGTGAAAATTCCGAAAGAAGAGATTTTACTTTATGTAATTACAAAATGTCTGTCATTAAATAAAAGAAAAATTACTATTTTGAATTTCTGGTATGAATTCGGAATTTCTGAATAAAAAAGAAATTCCTGAATTGACCGCATATATGGCCCATTGATGCAAAAGTGTTAAGGAAATGGCAAGGTAATGCAGTTTGTAGGTAATATTTTTTTATGTTACATTACCACCTTTTAAATTTTTTTTTTCGGAATCTGTTTCTAAGAAAGTGATTAATTTTCAATTTTGTATGTTTATTATACCATTCCTAATGAGATTTGATAGTATCCAGTTTTAATAAGGAAGGCTTTCTCATTTTAGTTTTCCTGTTTATTGTTTTGTTCTTACAATCTTGACCTGTTTAGTTACCTTTCATATTTAAAAAGTGGAAAAAATAAATTGTCGTTCAACGATCTTTTTTTAAGGACATAGAGCTGTTTAACCCTTTAAGCGTCGCGCTCGATAAGTGTAGGCTAATTTTTTTTAAATTAAGATTGTTTGATAGCCACCAGTTTTTTTAATAGAAATATTCCCTTTATTTAATGATGTGAGAATAAAACCAATTACATTATTTAGAAAAAACTGGTGGGAATCAAACACTGAATAAAAAAAAGTAGCCTACGCTACTCATGAAAGCCACAGGCGCGAGAATTAAGGATATGTTCAAAGAACGATTAATGCTTCTACATTAAAATATGTAGAGTACGCATTCCGTAAAAAAAGTGCAAAACCATCAGAAATTGTATTCATATTTTTTATTATGGAATAATTTAAAATTTGTGACTGCTTATGGAGGTTTTGATTCGAGATTCTGTTTGAATTATCAATTAAAAGCAATGAAAATCTGACCATGTGGCAGTTTTATTTTAGAACCAAAAAGGAAAAATGTATCTTTTGGAATTGAAAACAAAAATAATTTATTATTCGTAGTCATTTCGGTTCAGAAATGAATTCTGTAAGTAAAACAGTATCTCTTTTGTTTCTTTTTGTGTTTCTTTCCTTTTTTTTCTTCTTTGGAAAAGAAAACTATTTTGGGAATCTGTTACCATTATAAAAGAAAAACTACTTAGATGTGCCAATCCCAAAACCTTCTTCTATCTCATACATCTTAACATTTCAAAAAGTAGTTACAAATGTTAATACTTTATGTTAATACTAATAGTTGTTATACTAAATGTTAATCTTCGTAGTTCAATACTATATCAACTTTGATTTTCATCTTAAATTTCTGCTTCAGTCAATTAATCAGAGTATAAACTAGTTAATCTCGATCAGGATACTTATTTAAATCAATAGTTTATCGTTACTCTGTTGTACATGGCTGTTTGCGAATAGACGTCACAGCAGGATGCGAAGTCCCCGTCGCTGCCCCAGCGACCGATGTGCAACAGAATTACGATAAATCAAGAAATTATGCAAAAATCTCTATTGCAGCGCACCACTTTCGGCAGAATATTTTTAAGTGCAAGGAGGTCCTGCTTGCCATAGCCAAAAAAAAAAAAAAAAAAGGTTCAATTCTATGCATAACTTCATACACTTTTCGATGATACAATAATGAAAATAGCACAAAAATCTCTATTACAGCACACCCTTATGGTGGAATATTTCCAAATTGAAGGAGGCCCTGCTGACCATAGCCCAAAATGTACACAAAAAATTTCGTTCAATTTTATGCATAACTTCATATTATTTTTCGATGGTACAATGGCGACACACGGACAGACAGATATTTTGTATAAACGTGTTTTGGGGGTTCTCTGACTCCTAAAACTGTAAAGCCGTCGAAAACCGGAAGTCGAAAAAAATTTCGATGACAATACTTTCTGCTATTGAAGATAGAAGAAAGTAATAAAACTCAATATGCGCCTTATCGATATTTTTATAATTTGAAACAAAAGAACATATCTTCAAACTTTTGAAAATGCGTTTTCCTTTCCATGAACACCAAAACAGGTTTCTAAAATTTTTGAGGGAGGTCAATGAAAAATCTTCTGGGACGTCTAATTAGCTTCCAAATAATAATGAAGTAAGTGTTTTCTGATGGCATGTATAGAAATGTTAGGATTCCTGAGTTTGTAATATAAAGCCCACATTTTCTCGCAATGTAATACATTTTTTATGCTCTATTTTTTTAACACTAAGATAAGATTCGTCTAATAAAAATTTAACAGCTTCCCACAGCTTGCTGTCAAACATATTTGACATTGATCTTGCTAGCGGTGTAAAACGAAGCAACATTTGAATTTTGGCTAAACCATGTAGCTGTCTGCTGGAGTGACAAACCAATATCTATGAGTTTAAGTTTTCTTTAAATTTTTCTTTGCCGAAAAAGTAGTTATGATAATTTGAACGTCGATGGTTGCAAAATTGTATAGTTATATGGATATAATGCATCATAATTTTTTTAGGACACCCAATCGTGACGTAAAATAACATATTGTTTAAGTTTCAGTTTTAAATTATTATAATAAGTCAAATTGAAAATTCATTGACTACTTTATTCCTACTTTCATTGAAATTTTCTATTTTTCTTGCCATGAATGAACGAGATACTTAAATTTATGCTACGTATTTTTTAACTTCCGAATTTTCCCGGAGATTTAAAACTTTTTTTGTGATAAAACAAAATTAATTTTAATTAAGAACTTTTATCTATTCAACCTTTCTATCACGTTTCTTATAAAAGTTAAAAAGGTTAAAACATTAATCATTTATTTATTTCAATTGCACCTACGACTCTTATAGAGCTTTGGTAACACTTTATTCTTGGTAATTATGCTAAAGAGTGCATAGCCTTATTCAATAGGGTTTTAATGCAATTTAGATTTTGTATAATTCAGAAATAAATCTTGTTATATTTTCATCTTATGACCTAGAATAGTACAAAGTACTTACGATTCAATTTCATTTTTGGTCAACATTTAGATAAAAGTAAATTCGTCGAAAATTTTCTAAAAACTTCCATTTATACTGAGTAGCGTTAACTGTATTTAATACAGAAAATTCAGAGGTTAATTATTTTGCAATTTACATAAATAATGTCTTGTTATATTTTTTGATGTCTAAAAGTAATGAAATGTAGAAGATTTAAAACTAAATTGGGGAAATTGATAAAATGAATTTATTAATGTACATTTATACAGGCACTGAATTCGAGTTTGACTATTATAAACGTTTTCTGGTTTATAACAGCATCGGAGCTCTCAGAGTCTCGCGTTTTTTATAAAATAATGAGATATGACTATAAATGTGGTTTAAGTAAAAAGTTAAAATGCTTAAAAATTTAATCATTAGTTTATTTCAATAGCTCCTACAACTCTTGATGCTTTGGTAACATTTTATTTTGTGTAATGCAATATCGCTTCTGAACAGTGTATAGACTAATTCAATTAAAGAGTTTTAATGAAATTTATATTTTATAAAGTTCAGAAATAAATCTTAGTATATTTTCACTTAATGATCTAGAATAGTACAAAGTACTTGTGATTGAATTTCGTTTTCGTTCAATGTTAGATAAAAGTAAATGCTTCGATAATTTTCTACAAACTTCCATTTACATAGAGCAGCGTTAACTTGTATTTAATACAGAACTTCCAGATGTTAATTATTTTGCAATTTCTATAAATAATGTCTTGTTACAACTTTTTATGTCTAAAATTAATGAAATGTAGAGAATTTAAAACTAGCTTTACAGAAATTAAGGAAATTGGTAAAATGAATTTATTGATGTTTATACATATACTCTGTATGCGATTTTGGCTACTGAAAACGTTTTAATGGCTTATAACAGCATCGAAGGTCTCACATTCTTGCGCTTTTGATAAAATATTGCGATATGGCTATAAAAAGGGTGTAGCATATACATGCATAAAAATTTTTAATATTATGCTATTTATTTATGCTATGCAGATGCATTTTTGAACCAGTAGCTTCTTAGTATTTTAATTTTCAAGATTATCCCAAAACATCATTTAGTAAAAATGTAATTCATTAATTTAAAAAATAATAATTTTATTTTAATACGTCTTAAGAAAATTTTTATGAAAATGAGCTTATATTTCTTGGTAATTATAATATTTAAAGTTGCAATTAATTGTTAAACAGTTTTATGAACATGAAATTGGTGAATCAGAGAGCTTATTTTTTAAAGAAATAAAAATTCTATAGTTTTTCTCTATTCAAGTTTTAAAAAAAAAATCCTATAAACTTTAAAAAAGCTCTTTATTTTTTAAAACATTTTTAAAACACTCTCGTCTAAGAGCAATTTTTATATATAAACTACCTCATGAAAAAAAAAAATTATAGTTTTTATTTAATAAATATAATTCACTTCAACTTTGTTGTACAAAGAAACCTACTACAGTTTTATGATTGTCAGAAGACGTATGCAAAATTTATTTATACAATTTAATAATAATAATTCGTGTGTTAATATACGGCGTATTATTTCAGTGTCTAAAATGGGAAAAAGGGTTAATTGTTTATTAATTACTGTGTTTAGTTTGAAAATAGCTGTTACGGATTTGAAGAAGCTAAGGTATAAGTGAAATGAACTGTTTAATGCATCTACTTAAAGGACATTAAGTATGGGCTTTGAATTTAAAGAGGATTTTGAGATTAAAATATTTATTAAATATTTTCGATTGATTTAGGGAGATTCTATAAGTTGTTTATTTGAATCACTGAAGTAATTAAGATGAAAGTATTAAACATTCTATAATTACATTTTAAAGAAAAATGTTTATATTCTAAATATGTAGCGACTAATCTTAAAACAGGCATTTGAATTTTCATAAAATATGAATAAATTATTTCCCAGTTAACATGCAGAGTGTTGTTTCAGATATTTTTCTCTGGGGGGGGGGGGGGGGGGAGGGGGTCAGAAGATCCGTGGGGGGGGGGGAGGGTTGCTCTTCTACACTATTAATTAGTATTAAATCCGAAATTTTCCCCTGGCACCCCCGTGAATTGATAACTAAACACACATGTTGTGAAAAGCTTAAATAAATAGAAATTGATATTTATGCCATATCCTTTATTTACTGTTCAGGTATTAACCAAACTAGTAAAAGCGATTTATTACTCTAATTCTCAAATGATTGCTACAGATTACAACAAGCTTAAATATTTGCGAAATAAACTGAATTAACTATGTTCGTAATGTATATTAATTTAAAGATTATTATTAAAAATTATTTCAGCAGAAAGAGGATTTTGATAGTAAAGCGCTTATTGAATATTTCCAATCTATCGAGGGAGGATTTATGTTGCGTTATGTAAATCTTTAAAATAATACTTAAATTGATACCCTACATTAAGCATTATCTAATTTAATTTTATAGAAATACGGTTTCTAAATATTTATTAGTCAAAACATTAATTTATCGAAACATTGATTTAAGTTTTTTTGCCTATGGACAGATGCCATAAACGCACCGGCTTTGGCGTGATTTTTTTATGCCAATTTGGCGAAAACGTCGTTTTTGAATACCAGTTACATATAGCGTGCTATAATAGTACGTTATTTTTTTTATTTCAATATGAAAACAAAATAAAGTGATAAACAAAACATTTTCTATTATTTTTAAAAGGAAATAAGAAGCAATAAATGATATAATTATAGAACAAAGCAATTTATAATAGCATTATATATGGTTACATCAGTGGTGGCTCGTGACCGGTATTTTGTTTTTGGGGAGGGGGGCACTAAATCCATAGCTGCCAAATTTATTCTTCTCTTACCACTATTGCTTTAAAAGAAATCTTTGCCATATTTGTTGGCAGAATATTCGACCATTAAAAAAGATAATCTTCTTCTTTCAAAAAATAATTGCAAGAAAAGAATAATAATGTCCGCCATGCATTTAGTGCCCCAAAATATGACAGTCACGAGCCGCCACTGGCTACCATGCCAGGCAAAATAACGCCAATTTGGCGCCAATTAGATACCTCGGTACGTATATGACATCTGTGCCATATTTACTTGTAAAACTAAGCATAAACGTTCATTAGGTTTGTTTTCATAGCTATTTATATCTTTTTGCAGCAAATATCACTTTATGAGGCGAAACTGCACAAAGATTGAAAAAAACTAGAAAACGGGAAGTTTGTTTTTTCAGAATTTAGTGTCACCCTCGATGAGCATAAAATATATAAATATGGATAGTACAAAACATATTTCAGTTATAAGACTTAAAACACACGCTTTTATTTTCTACAGAATGACGTCATCCGCATCCGCAGAAGAATTCTTCATTTACGATAAAGTCTTAAACAACTTGTACAGTAAAGTAGGCATAGGACGTCACTATCGCTGAATAATACACACACACACACAAAAAAAAAAAAAAAAAAGAAAAAGAAAAACATGTCGTCATTCAAGAAACTCTACAAAAAAGAAAAAGAAAAAAAAAGAAATCGGCTATCTAATGTTCATATGCCTCATGTAGTATTAATATAGATACTTAAAATAAAATTTTGAAAAAGAAATCATTCATTTATATTTTTTCAAAATAGCACGTATTTTAATTAAATTTTTTAAAGTTGTTAAGAGAAAAGGGCAACAAAAAATTATAATTACTATTTTCCCCCTACTTTCTACAGAAATGGAGTACTTGAGTTGCCAAAATTAAACAAATGGCGCTAAAAACTACAAAAAAATTAATATTTCAAAAATGAATTGAGATGTTGTTTTCAAATAAATTGCACTTAAAAGTACATTTTCTCCCCAATACGGCGGTAGAAAAATTGAAAATGTGCGATGTTTAGAAGTTAAAAATCTTAAAATAGTAGAATACAGAAGATTAAGTTAGCTCGAAGTTAAATTGCAGTACAGTATTTGGTACTACTTAATTATCCCGTCGACCAAAAATCTATCGCCAAACTATAAGACTGAATGCCAAAAATGGTTGATCGTAAATGTCGCATTCTAAGTATATTATTACCATGCATTTAATGCTTTTCATGGTACTTCGCTGTTATATGGACTTTGGCGCTTTTGTAAAAAAGCACGCAATTCGGGATTAAGAAAGTGAGATTTTTTGCGAAATGACTATGAAAATAAAACAGAATAAGTATTATACGGGTTTATATATATATATTTAAAAATGCATCAGCTAACACGTATTAGATAAATTATTTATGTTTGTATATAATCTAATATATAAAAATGAAAATTTGTCTATCAGTCTGTTTGTAATTCTATACAAATCGACAGTTTGGAAGCCAAAATTGTGAAAAGATACGTACATGTGTATTAAAACACAGCCGAGGCAACTAAAGTAATCCGGAATCGAAATAATTTATAGTTAATTTTTAATTAATAAAAAACCACCAATTTAACAGCAATTTCTTATCAAATTTAAACATTTTTCGTTATAGCAGTTGCCAACAATTAAAATATACAATAAAATTATTACTACAACAATTAATTTTCTACTGCAAGATTTCCATGTGAAAAATGAAAATGAAATAAATAGTTCGCCGAATTAAAAAAAAAATTGAATATTACGTCATAACTTTTCTATTGCAAGATATTCACATGAAAAATGAAAATGAAATAAATGGTTTGACGAATTTAAATGAAAGTGAATATCACTTCATAACTTTTCTATTTCAAGGTTTCCACGTGAAAGAGGAAAATATTAGTCATATTGGATATATAAAGGACGTGGTGAATATAGTATAACGTCATATGAGTGTGAAAAAACGTATTGAAGCATGATTAAAACCCGATTACGGAAATATTGGCGTATTTTAACATTATTGCTCCAATTATAAATTGAAATAAGTTCATTTATAGCTGTATTCTTTTAGGTCTGTTATATACGTTTATACATTTTTATATTGTGTTTTCATTTGATTCATGCGTAAACAACACTTCGACTGCTTTTTTAATGTTTGTTTTATGTTGTATGTTAAATTTTGAAATTGATTTTTCAGAACAAACATCCTTCAAATTCTGGGCAACGCCGGGCACTTTAGTTTGTAACAGATAAATGGCTTTTGTATCTGTATATCTAATGCTAATATTACAAAGCGTTATAATATTATAAAGTGTACAATATTATTCGTACGTTTGTGAGGTGTTATATCTAAAACTACATAGCCAACATAACAAAAAAATATTGGTGGCCATCTCTTTTTTTTATGTCAGCGCAACAACCTACATCACTGCAGGAGCAAAAAAGATCTAAATTGCGATTCTGTGACATTGATTGGGTTAGAAACTTTAAATTCGGTGTGGTGGTAACTTTTAAGATGTAAATACTCGTTATGAATGCTCTCTAAAAGGTTCGAAAATTCTATTTGACAGATAAACGTAAAAATTTCTAGAAAGTTTCTAAATTGTGATTTATTTGGAATACTGAAATTTCTGGGATACTGTTGGGGTTTGAAACTAGAACTTTGTCATGACAGTAATTTATAAGATGTAAATGCTCGTTGTAGAACGAATTCTAAAAAATCGAAAGACTATACAAAGCGGAAAAAGATCTTAAGATGATCTAAGTATCGAAGTACATGGAATTGTTAGGAATATAAACATGAAAATTGACATGCCTGTATTTATCATGAAGTAAATTATAGCAATAGAACAATTTCTAAAAATGTCGCTATATAAAACACTGCAGAAACAAAAGTCTTTCGAAAATTTTCTATTTCTGTGTTACTGCTGAGTCCAAAAACTTGAAATTTTGCTTCGGGTTAGTTTTAAAGTATAAAATTGTCTCTATGAATGGTTTCTAAAAAATTTTAAATTTAAAAATATGAAATGATCGGAAAACGATCTCAATTACCATTAATTTGGAATTATTAGGTATAGCAACTTTAAATATTTCATAATGCTGCATTACCTCCACTAAACATGCTATTTAAATGCAACAAAACTGATAGATACTAACCTAGCATTAAATAAATTGGGTAAATATTGAATAAAGACCTGTATGAAACAGTGAGTAGGTTGCCGGAAAGTACTTATTATAGTGTTCCTTCTCTAGGCTTTTCTCTCTCTCGCCAAGGCCACTAACAGAGGGAAGTGCCGTTTTAAATGTGATACGAATTTTTTTTCTGATTCATTTTTCTAGACATTTTATCATAAGTTCATATTCTCAATTGTCATTAGTAGATTTTTTATATATTAACTTATTCTGGTGAAATTCCATAATCGGGTTTATATTGGCGTATTTTAGCTTACATGATTTGCTGAAAAAATATGTATGGATTTGTAAATTACTTCAAAAGACAATTTGACAGCTCAAAGGTTATGCAGATGATATATTCAGATCTTGTGTCATACTTTATATTGCAATCATTGCCGATTTCTTTTATTTAATACATTCTAAATACAGCTCAACTTGTGCAGAATATGTTTGAAAACAAAACAATACAGCGTATGTAGTGGCCAGCATACACTTATCATTTAAATCCGATCGAGCATATCTAAAACACACTTTAATGACGCATTGCATGCCACTGTTAATGTGTTCAGTACTTTGATACTATATCAGATTTTGAAGAGAGAATTCCTTATCTCTTATGGACAACCTTATTGCATCCGTGGAAAACAGATATTGTACAATATTAACTATTCCGGGGCAACACACAGCATATAAAGTATAGTCCATTCTTTTTAAACATCATAAATTTGTCATTTAACGTTACTCAAATTGGTGCGGAGCGTCTGATTATGCTCTTGACATCATTTTATTTAGTTAAAATTTCGATATAAAATAATTTAGTGTTTCATTTTCAATTTTACTTTTAATATATTGCGTACTTTCAATTTTATATCCATGCATGGCTATCTCGCATGGTTTGCTTTCCCATTATTTAAACAGTGTATACGAATTTATATGTAAGATTTTGTAATTCTACGATTCGTTTATTTTCATCATTTCAATTTATCGCAGTATATGGACAATTAAAGATAATATCTCATTTTCTTTGTTTCCACATGTTATTATTAAATCTATGTTCTCATCAATATCGCTCAGACTAATCCCTCTGAGGGAAGTCCTAGTAAAACTAACTTTAATGAAATATTGACATGAGTTAGAAGAAAGTTTTGTGATTGGCACATCCAACTAATAATTATATGTAATTGAAATTATAATCCCTTACATTTCATTATATTGTAATCAGACTGCGAATTTGCCCAGCTCTGCTGTGAAGAATGCCCGTTTCTTTTTTCGCTGTTACAACAAAGATAATGTCGAATTGAAGAAAATTCCGTCCCTTTTTACTTTCTTCTATCTTCAATAGAAGAAAGTATTGTAATCGGAATCTTTTCCGACTTCCAGTTTTCGACGGATTTACACGTTTTAAGAGTCAGAGATCTCAAAAAACATGTTTATAGAAAATGTCCGTGCGTCCGTATGTCCGTATGTCGCCATTGTACCATCGAAAAGTGTTAAGTTATGCATAGAATTGATCCAATTTTTTTTTAAAAGTTTGTGGCTATGGCAAGTAGGTCCTCCATTAATTTGGAAAAATTCCGTCGGTAGGGAGCGCTGTAATAGCGATTTTTGTGGCATTTTGAATTTTGTACCATCGAAAAGTGGATGAAGTTATGCATAGAATTGAACCAATTTTTTTTAAAACGTTTGGGGCTATGGCAAGCAGGTCCTCCATTAATTTTGAAAAAATCCGCCGGCAGGGGGCGATGTAATAGTGTTTTGTGGAATTTTGAATATTGTACCATCGAAAAGTGTATGAAGTTATGCATAGAATTGAACCAAATTTTTATTTTAAGTTTGTGGCTATGGCAAGTAGTTTCTCCATTAATTTGGAAAAAATCCGCGTGTAGGGGGCGCTGTAATAGCGATTTTTGTGGTATTTTGAATATTGTACCATCGAAAAGTGTATGACGTTATGCATAGAATTGAACCAAATTTTTATTTTAAGTTTGTGGCTATGGCAAGTAGTTCCTTTATTAATTTGGAAAAAATCCGCGTGTAGGGGGCGCTGTAATAGCGATTTTTGTGGCATTTTGAATATTGTACCATCGAAAAGTGTATGACGTTATGCATAGAATTGAACCAATTTTTTTTTAAGTTTGTGGCTATGGCAAGTAGGTCCTCCATTAATTTGGAAAAATTCCGACGGTAGGGAGCGCTGTAATAGCGATTTTTGTGGTATTTTGAATATTGTACCATCGAAAAGTGTATGACGTTATGCATAGAATTGAACCAAATTTTTATTTTAAGTTTGTGGCTATGGCAAGTAGTTCCTCCATTAATTTGGAAAAAATCCGCGTGTAGGGGGCGCTGTAATAGAGATTTTTGTGGCATTTTGAATATTGTACCATCGAAAAGTGTATGACGTTATGCATAGAATTGAACCAATTTTTTTTTAAGTTTGTGGCTATGGCAAGCAGGTCCTCCATTAATTTTGAAAATATCCGCCGGTAGGGGCACTGTAAAGCAATTTTTGTGGCATTTTGAATATTGTACCATCGAAAAGTGTATGACGTTATGCATAGAATTGAACCAATTTTTTTTTTAAGTTTGTGGCTATGGCAAGTAGTTTCTCCATTAATTTTGAAAATATCCGCCGGTAGGGGCACTGTAAAGCAATTTTTGTGGCATTTTGAATATTGTACCATCGAAAAGTGTATGACGTTATGCATAGAATTGAACCAATTTTTTTTTTAAGTTTGTGGCTATGGCAAGTAGTTCCTCCATTAATTTGGAAAAAATCCGCGTGTAGGGGGCGCTGTAATAGCGATTTTTGTGGTATTTTGAATATTGTACCATCGAAAAGTGTATGACGTTATGCATAGAATTGAACCAAATTTTTATTTTAAGTTTGTGGCTATGGCAAGTAGTTCCTCCATTAATTTGGAAAAAATCCGCGTGTAGGGGGCG
This sequence comes from Maratus speciosus, assembly GCA_963932465.1. Lineage (NCBI taxonomy): Eukaryota > Metazoa > Arthropoda > Arachnida > Araneae > Salticidae > Maratus > Maratus speciosus. The sequence continues at coordinate 109,674,260 of OZ010789.1, read as the reverse complement.
CTGTAATAGCGATTTTTGTGGCATTTTGAATATTGTACCATCGAAAAGTGTATGACGTTATGCATAGAATTGAACCAAATTTTTATTTTAAGTTTGTGGCTATGGCAAGTAGTTCCTTTATTAATTTGGAAAAAATCCGCGTGTAGGGGGCGCTGTAATAGCGATTTTTGTGGCATTTTGAATATTGTACCATCGAAAAGTGTATGACGTTATGCATAGAATTGAACCAATTTTTTTTTAAGTTTGTGGCTATGGCAAGTAGGTCCTCCATTAATTTGGAAAAATTCCGACGGTAGGGAGCGCTGTAATAGCTATTTTTGTGGCATTTTGAATTTTGTACCATCGAAAAGTGTATGAAGTTATGCATATAATTGAACCAAATTTTTTTTTAAAGTTTGGGGCTATGGCAAGCAGGTCCTCCATTAATTTTGAAAAAAAATCCGCGTGTAGGGGGCGCTGTAATAGCGATTTTTGTGGTATTTTGAATATTGTACCATCGAAAAGTGTATGACGTTATGCATAGAATTGAACCAAATTTTTATTTTAAGTTTGTGGCTATGGCAAGCAGGTCCTCCATTAATTTGGAAAAAATCCGCGTGTAGGGGGCGCTGTAATAGCGATTTTTGTGGCATTTTGAATATTGTACCATCGAAAAGTGTATGACGTTATGCATAGAATTGAACCAATTTTTTTTTAAGTTTGTGGCTATGGCAAGTAGTTTCTCCATTAATTTTGAAAATATCCGCCGGTAGGGGCACTGTAAAGCAATTTTTGTGGCATTTTGAATATTGTACCATCGAAAAGTGTATGACGTTATGCATAGAATTGAACCAATTTTTTTTTTAAGTTTGTGGCTATGGCAAGTAGTTTCTCCATTAATTTGGAAAAAATCCGCGTGTAGGGGGCACTGTAATAGCGATTTTTGTGGCATTTTGAATATTGTACCATCGAAAAATGTATGAAGTTATGCATAGAATTGAACCAAATTTTTATTTTAAGTTTGTGGCTATGGCAAGTAGTTCCTCCATTAATTTGGAAAAAATCCGCGTGTAGGGGGCGCTGTAATAGCGATTTTTGTGGTATTTTGAATATTGTACCATCGAAAAGTGTATGACGTTATGCATAGAATTGAACCAAATTTTTATTTTAAGTTTGTGGCTATGGCAAGTAGTTCCTTTATTAATTTGTAAAAAAATCCGCGTGTAGGGGGCGCTGTAATAGCGATTTTTGTGGCATTTTGAATATTGTACCATCGAAAAGTGTATGACGTTATGCATAGAATTGAACCAATTTTTTTTTAAGTTTGTGGCTATGGCAAGTAGGTCCTCCATTAATTTGGAAAAATTCCGACGTTAGGGAGCGCTGTAATAGCTATTTTTGTGGCATTTTGAATTTTGTACCATCGAAAAGTGTATGAAGTTATGCATATAATTGAACCAAATTTTTTTTTAAAGTTTGGGGCTATGGCAAGCAGGTCCTCCATTAATTTTGAAAAAAAATCCGCGTGTAGGGGGCGCTGTAATAGTGATTTTTGTGGTATTTTGAATATTGTACCATCGAAAAGTGTATGACGTTATGCATAGAATTGAACCAAATTTTTATTTTAAGTTTGTGGCTATGGCAAGTAGTTCCTCCATTAATTTGGAAAAAATCCGCGTGTAGGGGGCGCTGTAATAGCGATTTTTGTGGCATTTTGAATATTGTACCATCGAAAAGTGTATGACGTTATGCATAGAATTGAACCATTTTTTTTTTAAGTTTGTGGCTATGGCAAGCAGGTCCTCCATTAATTTTGAAAAAATCCGCCGGTAGGGGCACTGTAAAGCAATTTTTGTGGCATTTTGAATATTGTACCATCGAAAAGTGTATGACGTTATGCATAGAATTGAACCAATTTTTTTTTTAAGTTTGTGGCTATGGCAAGTAGGTCCTCCATTAATTTGGAAAAATTCCGACGGTAGGGAGCGCTGTAATAGCTATTTTTGTGGCATTTTGAATTTTGTACCATCGAAAAGTGTATGAAGTTATGCATAGAATTGAACCAATTTTTTTTTAACGTTTGGGGCTATGGCAAGCAGGTCCTCCATTAATTTTGAAAAAAATCCGCCGGCAGGGGTCACTGTAAAGCGATTTTTGTGGCATTTTGAATATTGTACTATCGAAAAGTGTATGAAGTTATGCATAGAATTGACGAAATTTTTATTTTAAGTTTGTTGCTATGGCAAGTAGGTCCTCCCTTAATTTGAAAAAAATTCCTCCGGTAGGGGGCGCTGTAATAGCGATTTTTGTGGCATTTTGAATATTGTACCATCGAAAAGTGTATGAAGTTATGCATAGAATTTAACCAAATTTTTTTTAAAAGTTTGTAGCTATGGCAAGTAGGTCCTCCATTAATTTGGAAAAAATCCGCCGGTAGGGGCACTGTAAAGCAATTTTTGTGGCATTTTGAATATTGTACCATCGAAAAGTGTATGACGTTATGCATAGAATTGAACCAATTTTTTTTTTAAGTTTGTGGCTATGGCAAGTAGGTCCTCCATTAATTTGGAAAAATTCCGACGGTACGGAGCGCTGTAATAGCTATTTTTGTGGCATTTTGAATTTTGTACCATCGAAAAGTGTATGAAGTTATGCATAGAATTGAACCAATTTTTTTTTAACGTTTGGGTCTATGGCAAGCAGGTCCTCCATTAATTTTGAAAAAAATCCGCCGGCAGGGGTCACTGTAAAGCGATTTTTGTGGCATTTTGGATATTGTACCATCGAAAAGTGTATGAAGTTATGCATAGAATTGACGAAATTTTTATTTTAAGTTTGTTGCTATGGCAAGTAGGTCCTCCCTTAATTTGAAAAAAATTCCTCCGGTAGGGGGCGCTGTAATAGCGATTTTTGTGGCATTTTGAATATTGTACCATCGAAAAGTGTATGAAGTTATGCATAGAATTTAACCAAATTTTTTTTAAAGTTTGTAGCTATGGCAAGTAGGTCCTCCATTAATTTGGAAAATATCCGCCGGTTGGGGGCGCTGTAATATCGATTTTTGTGCGATTTTTGTGGCACTTTGAATATTGTACTATCGAAAAGTGTATAAAGTTATGCATAGAATTTAACCAAATTTTTTTAATAAGATTTTGGCTATGGCAAGCAGGTTCTCCCTTAATTTGGAAAAAATCCGCCGGTAGGGGGCGCTGTAATACGATCTTTGTGCGTTTTTGTGGCACTTTGAATATTGTACCATCAAAAAGTGTATGAAGTTATGCATAGAATTGAACCATTTTTTTTGCGTATGTTTAAGGCCATAGCAAGAAAGTCCTCCCTGAATTTGAAAATATTCCGCCGAACGGGGGCACTATAATAGCAGTTTTTGTGTAATTTTCTTTCGAAGTTGATATAGTATTGAACTAATAAAAGTGAAATACAGTCGGACCTCTATTTAACGAACCTCTATTTAGCGAATTTCTTTAATTTGCAAACTTTTGCCTGGAACCAAGAACATTTTGCGAATTTCTTCGTAAAATAACCTCCAAATAGCGAAGTGCATTCTCTATTTAACGAACTTTTTCTTGTGATCAAATTTTTTTTCGCCCCATTTCTCAAAATATTTCTGGACATTTCAAACTTATTCTTTCTTTAAACACATTTTATGATGTTCAATGGCCTTGAACTGGTTTTCCTGGCGCCTTCTTTGTCAGCAGTGAGAATTCGGTAAGTACGGAGGACAAAGGCGATAATCCCTTAGAGTAACATAAAAAAATGTGGATACAGTGAGAAAAAAAAGAAGAAATTAACCATGATGTGCTCATTGATGATTGTATTTCACTTAATTCTGAAATTGAGACCTGGGAAACATTGTCCGAATTGGATATTTTCGACAGTGTGAAAAATAAAAACAATCTGCAATGAATTGCGATGAAGACGAATATGATGATGATGGAAATGATCATTATGCAGGAATTAACAAAACTTTGTATAATGAAATGCTAAAATCATTTGAAACAATCCAACGAGGATTACAGTTAGAAGAGAATACGCATGAAGGTGTTTCTGGTGCATTGCAAAGATGCGAGACATATTATGAGATAAAGCACTTTTTAAAAGAAAAAACTCAGGCAAAATTAACAGAGTTTTTCAGATATTAAATTTAAGGATGCATATGTTAATGTATGGTTAAAATTATTTGTTATAATAATAATAAATACCATAATGTCATTGTAATTCGTTTTAATTCATTCTTAATTTTTCATAATTCATAATTAATTTTTCATTTTAAGGTTATTTACTTTAAAGAGAAAATATAGTGTATTCACGGACAATGTTTTGTTTTCCTTGCAGATTTCAAAGCTTTAAACACATAGAAAAAATGAATTGATGATGGATATTGGCGGGTAAAATAAATAAAACAAATCGATATAATTTATTAAATAAAATGTGATTAATTACTTTTAGTGAAAATATTTAGTGTTTATGAATTTAAAATCTGTTTTATGCAGTTTAAAGTATTTTAAAAGGTGAATCTCTATTTAACGATTTTTCCATATAACGAACTGTTTTTCGCGATTTAGCGACTTCGTTAAATAGAGGTTCGACTGTATTGACATTTGTAACAACATTTTGAAATATTAAAATATATGAGATAGAAGAAAGTTTTGGGATTGGCACATCCAACTAGTTTCCGTTGTAGGAGAGACATTTTCCGTTATTTTAAGAAACGGAGGTTTTAAAAAAACACCCCTATATTTTTCTCTCTGGCTGACCTTGGAGTTGAACACCGAAGCAGACTGCTTCGAGTCCAGTTTCTTAACCATTGCCCCAGCTTGCTGCAATTTGAGTTTAAAATGAAGATACTGTTTTCTTCATGGTGGTTTGAGTAAGGCTTGATAAATGTTTCGTTTAGAATGCTCGTAATTTTGAATTTAATTGCGGTGAGATTTCGTCGTTGTGAGATAATGGTTTGAGTTTTAACACTTAAAGGATAACAGACGATAAAAATATGAATTAGACATTATTAATTTGATTGTTAGATTAAAATATGAATATTATATTTTTAGCTAAATTCAAGAACATATGTTTGCTTTTTTGGGTAAAGACTATTATATATTCTTTAAATGTGTTTGTTCGTTTAGAATGTATTTTAAGTGCGAATTTTTTTATAACTTTACAAAATAAATGGTGAGTAGGGGAGAGTAGCCATATTTGGACCGTCGCTTTAATTGGACCGTTGGCAGTCTGCCGTTAATTGCAGGAAGAGAATCCATCTACCGCTGAAATTCTACTCATCAGAATGGCGTCACTCGTGATTAGAAGAAGCAGCCGTCTACCACGTGCTGTTTTCAGACAATTTAAAAAAACCTAAAGTTACTTGTTTTGATCTAATTTTTTTCTACTAAACCTAAGTGAATATTTTAAAACTAAAGTAAGTTGTTATGTTTTCATATACATATATGAATTCATCTGCTTATTGCGCATATTTTTCACGCCGATTTGTTTGATTTCATTTTTGTTCTTAGTCTTGAAATTAACTGTTTTAAAAAATGGCGCAGTTGCCGTAATTGGGTCAATTTAAGGTGCTTAAATTGGACCAGATATGCGATCATAAATTTGAAAAGTAAGTAATGAATTTCGACGACCTTACGCTTCGTACACTATTGTTTTTAAATATTTTATAATGGATTACTATCTCCATGCAAGTTTTTTTTGTATATCTAGATTAATTTGTTTATACAGTTTAGGCCTATATAAACATAAAAATATTTTTACATGTCTATGCAATAAATTTTGTTTGCAATGTGTTTTATCTCGTCTGCAATTGCATTTATTTTCTTTTAATTCTTTATTCCTACCTCATGTTTGATCTTCAGAGTTGAATTCAAACATTTTCCTCTTGCAGGATATTTGTGATGGAAGGCTTTTTACAGTTCTGGGGGGTGGAATTATACTTCTTTGTCATTAAAACGCATAAAATCTCAAACCTTGATGAAAATGTTGAAAAAGACATAGACAAACTGTCTGGAAGAAAAACACCCGTGACAGCAAAAGCTGTTAAAGATATAGGAAACAAAAAGCAGACAGTAAGTTCTGAAGAAATTGACCTGCAGAAGGCTGCAGCTACAAATACTCCCCAAAAGCAAAAAAATCATTAAAAATGTTATTTCCCTTGCTAAATTCAGTTAAATCAAATTACAGAGGGAGAAAAGAAAATAGTTGTTTTAACATCATCGCCATATAAACTAAAACTTGAAATGAAAAAAAAAGACAAAAAGGAAGCTTTCACAGCTCAAAAGCAATTGGAACACCGAGTTTTAAAAAATAGGCGTAATGCAATCGGCAAGAAAATGATGGAAGAGAAGAACTACAAAGATAATGTAAGTCTGATAATTCACAATCTAAAAAGAAATATCTAGACAGTGATGATTGGTTTTGCCTAATTTGTAAGAAAAATAAAATAGCAAAAATGATTCAGTGATCAGATTGCCACATACGGTTCCATGTTGTGTGCGCTGGAAAACAAAAACAATAAACAAAATTCACGTATAAGCTTTGCATCACTCCTTACATGATATTCAAGTAACTGACAATTAGTTCCATAATTTCTATTTTTAATTACTGATAACTTTGATTTATATTTTGAATACATTTTGATTTAAAACAATTACTCTTATTTTCAGATATTTGATTTAATTATATTTCATTACTGTTATTTTGTTTGATTGTTTCATTAATCGCAAACTTTGCTTTTAATAAAGTTAGTTATATTCCCTAGTCATTAAAAAACCTGATATTATTTGGTTCAAATTAGGAGACTGGGGGTCCAACTTAGGCGACCAGTTGCTGAATTTGGACCATTTTTGACAAATTTTTTAAATTAAAATAAAATTTAAGATTTTCAAAAAGAAATTTATCTAAATATTTATTTAGTTAGTAGGTGAATGTATTGACCCTGTGTAATAATCTTTTGCAGATATTCTAAAAATTAAGTGAGTTACACCTGAAAATAAGTGAAGTGGTCCAAATTCGGCTACTCTCCCCTAATTTTAAATAGGTTAGAAAATTAATTGCTACTTTTTTTTTTTTAATCCGAAAACATTATGTTTGTTTGTTTGTTTTTAAATGAATTAGAAATTTTAATTTATTGAATTTTCGGTTTTCTATTTAAGCAAGAAAGGAAAAATCAGGCGTCAAGCATAGATTATGAATCACTATCCAACACATTCACAATAATGTAACAAAACTTTCCCGTTTAATAATTTAAAATATTATGTCTAATTGTACGATACGGAAACGCATAAAACATTTGTAAACCCAATTTCAGCTGTTCCCATCTGCAATTGGAAAATTGTCCGAATTCTTTGACCAACCTTGTATATGATATATAGATTTGTATCTGTTAACTACATGCATGCAAAAAAAAATTACTTCAGTTAGGAAATACATACCTCAGTTGAAAATTCCTGTTCAGACATTTCCGCTAGTAAAAAGAATGGTACGTGAATTCTTTTGTGCAGCCTATTGCTTATTCGTTGTATGCAAACTCTATACGAGGTATAGAATTTATATACAACGTGTAACATTCAAAAATTAATTAAACTTAAATATGGCTTCAAAATATTACAGAGATTTCTGTAATTCCAATAAGTATTTAAAAGTTGCGAGGACTTGAAATTGCAACGCTTTTGCACGGGCAACGGAGATTTTAAAAGGCATGAGAGCCCCTTAAGAAATATTTTGTTTTAAGTATTCTGTAATTTCATATATGACAAATATGGTTTCTAGATAATTATGTATTAACAAAATAAAACCTTAATCTGTTGAAAACCAGCACATTATTGGTAGCTTCAAAACGCAAAATTAAATAAAATTAGAAAATTAACAAAAATGTCGCATTTATTAGTTAAATTAAAACAAATGTAATAATTATGATATACAAATTATATAAAATTGAATGGTGTAATATATAATGTGGTAAAATTAATTTATTATTTATATACTTCTGAAATGCAAGTTACAAATATAGTACAAGCTTTAAAAAATTCTAAAATGAACTAAAGATGTTTAATCTCAATGCATATTAAATTAAAACTTTCAATATAAAGAGTATTTAAAGACTTCACTGTTAATTGGGAATTTTGAAATTATTTAGAGATATTATATATTGTGTTTATGAAAGTCTTTTAAATAGTACTTTCTACTCTGCATTAAGTATTCTGTAATTTCAATTTGAAGAAATATGATTTCTAAATATTTAATCGATAAAACTGACAGATTAATTGCAACTTTGTAACCTCTGGATAAATTGTTTCAAGTTAACAGAAAAGGTATTCAGAGTTTAATTAAGTGAAAATTATTTTGATCATTATGATTCATGTTTTGAATAATGTGGAATATTGTAATATCTAAGGAGTTTATCTGATTTATTAATTGTTAACGCTAATTCTGCAGTGGCTTCTGTAGTTTTAAAAGAAGCTTAAATAATAGTGAAAAGAACACAGTTATATGCGTATTTAATGTAGATTAAGTATAAGCTTTCAGTTTAAAGGGGAGTTTGTTGTTAAATGCTTATTAAATGTATTTGATTAGCTACTGAGATTTTATAATGTGTTAATATACAAATCTTTGAAATAATACTTAGATACTTTGTTTTCAGTATCCTATAACTTCATTTCCCAGATGTATATTTTGTATATTTTTATTCTTTAACCTCCTCCAACCCGAAGCTACAATAATACAAGGAACATTCATTCATTGGTTTTTAACAAACGAAATGACATCATATATGACAGAAAAAGGAAATTTTGTGAAATTCATCCCTTAGAGGATTAGTAATTTAGGTTCACAAATATGGATCTAAAATTACAAACCCCCTTAAAATACCAATTTAATTATCACTAACCTAAATTCACACAATCACAAATTTAAGGGCTTACTTAGGAATACTTAGATACTTTGTTTTCAGTATACTATAATTTCATTCTCAGATGTATATTTTGTATATTTTTGTTATTTAACCTCTTCCAACCCGAATCTACAATAATGCAACAAACACTGATTCCTTGGCTTTTAACAAACGAAATGACATCATATATGACAGAAAAAAGGAAATTTTCTGAAATTGATACCTTAGGGGATTAGTAATTTAGGTTCACAAATATGGATACAAAATTACAAACCCCCTTAAAATACCAATTTAATTATCACTAACCTAAATTCACACAATCCCAAATTTAAGGGCTTTAAACAAGTGAATGATATATAAACCCTCAAAAATTTTTATTATAAAGGATTTAAGTTAAATAAGTTAAATCCATGAAATTTTCTCACTTTCTTGGCCACAGTGTCTTGATGGCATTTTGCTGACTCAGATGAAAATAACGTTTATTTTATGAGGAAAACAGCATAGATATTACCTTTTATTGGTTGGATTTTAAAGCAAAAAATATTGAGCTATTAAAAGGTGAAGTCAAAATGTAAAACAAAACGAACTTTTTACTTTTTATGATGAAAAGATAGAGGTCAACATATGTGGACCCAGGTGGAAGAGCTTGAAAACTAAAACATTAATTGAAGCTGCAAAACCTTTGAGTAGATTAACAAAAAAGCTAATAAAGCTTTCTTAAATTAAAACAATTTAAACGTTTATGATTCGCGAATTGTATAAAATGGAAAGCTCTAATCTAAAAAGTGGTAAAACTGATTTCTTATTCATGTTATTCTGAAACGATTGTTACAAATTTAGAACAATCTTAAATAATTATGAAATGAACTAAATTATGTTTACTCTCATTGCACATTAAATTAAAACTTTCGATATAGAGATTATTTAATGACTAATTAGCAATTTTTAATTTATTTAGAAATATTTTATATTGTGTTTATGAAAGTCTTTAAAATAGTACTAAGACAGATACTCTGCAGTAAGTATTCTGTAATTTAATTTTGCAGAAATATAGTTCCAAATATTTAATCGTTAAAGCTAAAAGATTAATTGAAGCTTTGTAACTTAGGGATAAATTGTTTGCAAATTAACAGAAAAGGTATACAGAATTAAATTATGCGAAAGTTATTTTGATAATTATCATTCATGCATTGTATTAAGTGGAAAGTTGTAATATCTACAAGTTTAATTTGAATTATTAATTACTGCCTCTAATTCTAAAACGACTGCTGAAGTTTTAGAAGATGCTTAAATTTAAGTGAAGTGAACCGAGTTATATTTGTTCTTAGCTTAAGTAAAGTCTTTCAATTTAAAGAGGGGTTAGATACGAAATTCATATTAAATGTATCTGATTACCTACTAAGATTTTATAATGCATTTGTTAATATCTTTGTTAATTGTTAATATAATAATACTTAGATATTTTGTTTTCAGTAGCTTGTAATTTTCTCTTACTAAAATTTCATTTGCCTATTTTTAGTCTTAAAAAACTAAAACATTAATTCGAGCTTCAATACTAATGGATACAACGTTAACAGTAAATTACGAAAGACCTACTTAAACTGAAAATACTTAAATAATTATGCTCTGAGGTGGTATAAAGTACTCAGTAAAGTAAGTTTAAATAGTAACTATAAAAATATATATTTTCCCTTCTTTTTAATCTTTCTTTAATCTTTTCCCTTGTTTTTATTAACTTTTATTACTTTTAGCATTTCGATTCAAATTGCGGAATAAAATATTTTATAGCACTGTTTTACATTAAAAAATAGACTAAGAAATAAAAAAATCGTTTTTTTAAATACTTTTAAGTATTTTTATACACGTATATCACGTTATATATATATAAATGATACCAAGCGCCATAAGTTTATTTCTAACAAAATATAACATTTTAGTCATCTAAGTTAGCTGAAATTAAATAAAACGTTATTTTATTTTAAAGTTTTTATGACCGCAGTGTCTTGTATGATTATCCGAAGATTTTATTAGAGTAAGTATTTATCTTCTGTAAATTCATTTTATACTTAGTTTAATGAATGTTTATGTTTCGGCTTGGTCGTTTATCAAGGGCATTAGTTATAAAGGATTACCCAAGATACCGAAAGAAATTACTTGGAAGTATCTAGAGACAGAAAGTAAAAAATATCTTTTCAATAAAGATCCCACATAAAAAACAGTAAAGAGGAACTATCAAAAGGCCGGATTTACCACAGCAACCAAATGGTGTATGACCTCAAATAGGGACATAACATTAAATTGTGTTTTGATATCAATCAGCAGAAGGAATGTTCTTCTAACATGTAACTATTGTACTTGTTAGTAAAGTCTTTCTTTTTACAATCAAACGAATAACAGTTAGTATTGGAAAGCAATATTTTTGCAGTTACGGGCACACGCACATACATACATATATATATATACTACATAAATTATACCACATATTTTTTATAATATAATAATATTTAGATTAATTATTTGAATTTTCAAAAATGTTTAATTTGTATAATATTAATTTTTGATTTGAGATAATTATGTTATTTTATTATAATACATTTGATAAAATTATAATGTTTCATTTTGATGGCATTAATTAGCAATATCATAATATTCACTTAATAATTAACGTTGTATAATATTTTATTACTTTAATTCTAAACTATAGATGGCATCACATCCAACTGTTTTATTTAAATACGATTCATAATAATAAATTCTAGTTAATTGAGTTAGTTGTATCTAGTATCAAATTATTGATAGATGACAGTGTTGAGGTTACATGTTGTCCATAGAGTTGGTATATTTTAACATTTTAGATTTGAAAAATTCTTTATTCTATTTATTCATTTTTCTTTAACTATTTCCATGTGTTGTAATATTTGGTGATTTAACATGTTACTTTCTTCTATCTTCAATAGAAGAAAGTATTGTAATCGAAATTTTTTTCGACTTCCGGTTTTCGACGGATTTGTATGTTTTAGGGGTCAGAGATTCCAAAAAACATGTTTATAGAAAATGTCTGTCTGTCTGTGTGTCCGTCTGTCCGTCTGTCCGTCTGTCTGTCGCCATTGTACCATCAAAAAGTGTATGAAGTTACGTATAGAATTAAACCAAAATTTTATTATAAGTTTTTGGATATGGCAAGCAGGTCCTCCCGGAATTTGGAAAAAATTCGCCGGTAGGGGGCGCTGATATAACAATTTTTGTGCGATTTTGAATATTGTACCATCCATAAGTGTATGGAGTTATGCATATAATTGAACCAAATTTTTAGTTTAAGTTTTTGGATATGACAAGCAGGTCCCCCTGAATTTGGAAAAAATTCGCCGGTAGGGGGCGCTGTAAATGCGTTTTTTGTGCGATTTTGAATATTGTACCATCGAAAAGTGTATGAAGTTATGCATAGAATTGAACCAAATTTTTATTTTAAGTTTTTGGCTATGGCAAGCAGGTCCTCCCTGAATTTGGAAAAAAATTCGCCGGTAGGGGGCGCTATAATAGCGATTTTTGTGCGATTTTGAATATTGTACCGTCCAAAAGTGTATGAAGTTATGCATAGAATTAAACCAAATTTTTATTTTAAGTTTTTGGCTATAGCAAGCAGGTCCTCCCTGAATTTGGAAAAAAATCGCCGGTAGGGGGCGCTGTAATAGCGATTTTTGTGCGATTTTGAATATTGTACCATCCAAAAGTGTATGAAGTTATGCATAGAATTAAACCAAAGTTTTATTTTAAGTTTTTGGATATGGCAAGCAGGTCCTCCATGAATTTGCAAAAAATTCGCCGTTAGGGGGCGCTGTAATAGCGATTTTTGTGCGATTTTGAATATTGCATCATCGTAAAGTGTATGAAGTTATGCATAGAATTGAACCAAAAAAAAAAAAAAATTAAGTTCTTGGCTATGGCAAGGTTGTCCTCCCTTAATTTGTAAAAAAATCGCTCGTAGAGCGCGCTGTAATAGCGATTATTGTACAATTTTTGTGCTATTTTGAATATTGTACCGCCGAAAAGTGTATGAAGTTATGCATAGAATTGAACCAAATTTTATGTGTTTATTTTTGGTCATGTCACGAAGGTCCTCCCTGAATTTGGAAAAATTCTGCCGGAAGGGGGCACTATAATTGCGATGTCTGTACCATTTTCATTATTGTACCATCGAAAAGTGTATGAAGTTATCCATATAATTGAACCAAATTTTTTGTGCATGTTTCTGGCTATGGCAAACAAGTCCTCCCTGAACTTGAAAAAATTCCGAAAGAAGAGGGCGCTATAATTCCGATCTCTGTGCCATTTTCATTATTGTACCATCGAACAGCGTATAAAATTATGCATACAATTGAACCAAAATGTTTGTGCTTGTTTTTGGCTTTGGCCAACAGGTTCTCCTTGAATTTGGAAATATTGCGCGGTAAAGGGGCTCCGTGCTAGCGATTTTTGTATACTTTTCTTGATTTTTCGTAGTTCTATTGTGCATCGGCGGCTCATGCAGCGGCGGGAGCTCGCTTCCTGCTATGCCGGCTATTCGCAAACAGCTGATAACGACAGAATAAGGAAAAATTAATAATGTTAACAAATATCATGATATAGATTAACTCGTTTTTAGTCCGTTTAATTGACTTGAGCAGAAATTTAAGATGAAAATCAAAGTTGGTATAGTATTGAACTAATAATATTGAAGTATTAATATGTGTAACTAGGTTTTGAAATATTAAGATGTATAAGATAGAAGGAAAGTTTTGGGATTGGCACATCCAACTAGTTTTTACTTATTTTTGATTTCATAGTTCCAGTACTTTTTACTTTCTTCTATCTTCAATAGAAGAAAATATTGTAATCGAAATTTTTTTCGACTTCCGGTTTTCGACGGATTTGCATGTTTTAGGGGTCAGAGATTCCAAAAAACATGTTTATAGAAAATGTCTGTGTGTCCGTCTGTCCGTCTGTCCGTCCGTCCGTCTGTCCGTCTGTCTGTCGCCATTGTACCATCAAAAAGTGTATGAAGTTATGTATAGAATTAAACCAAAATTTTATTATAAGTTTTTGGCTATGGCAAGCAGGTCCTCCCGGAATTTGGAAAAAATTCGCCGGTAGGGGGCGCTGATATAACAATTTTTGTGCGATTTTGAATATTGTACCATCCAAAAGTGTATGGAGTTATGCATAGAATTGAACCAAATTTTTAGTTTAAGTTTTTGGATATGACAAGCAGAACCTCCCTGAATTTGGAAAAAATTCGCCGGTAGGGGCGCTGTAAATGCGATTTTTGTGCGATTTTGAATAGTGTACCATCGAAAAGTGTATGAAATTATGCATAGAATTGAACGAAATTTTTATTTTAAGTTTTTGGCTATGGCAAGCAGGTCCTCCCTGAATTTGGAAAAAATTCGCCGGTAGGGGGCGCTGTAATAGCGATTTTTGTGCGATTTTGAATATTTTACCGTCCAAAAGTGTATGAAGTTATGCATAGAATTAAACCAAATTTTTATTTTAAGTTTTTGGATATGGCAAGCAGGTCCTCACTGAATTTGCAAAAAATTCGCAGTTAGGGGGCGCTGTAATAGCGATTTTTGTGCGATTTTGAATATTGCACCATCGAAAAGTGTATGAAGTTATGCATAGAATTGAACCCAAAAAAAATTTTAAGTTCTTGGCTATGGCAAGGTGGTCCTCCCTTAATTTGTAAAAAAATCGCTCGTAGAGGGCGCTGTAATAGCGATTTTTGTACAATTTTTGTGCCATTTTGAATATTGTACTGTCGAAAAGTGTATGAAGTTATGCATAGAATTGAACCAAATTTTATGTGTTTATTTTTGGTCATGTCACGAAGGTTCTTCCTGAATTTGGAAAGATTCTGCCGGTAGGGGGCACTATAATTGAGATGTCTGTACAATTTTCATTATTGTAACATCGAAAAGTGTATGAAGTTATCCATATAATTGAACCAAATTTTTTGTGCATGTTTCTGGCTATGGCAAACAAGTCCTCCCTGAACTTGAAAAAATTCCGAAAGAAGGGGTAGCTATAATTCCGATCTCTGTGCCATTTTCATTATTGTACCATCGAACAGCGTATAAAATTATGCATACAATTGAACCAAAATATTTGTGCTTGTTTTTGGCTTTGGCCAACAGGTCCTCCTTGAATTTGGAAATATTGCGCGGTAAAGGGGCTCCGTGTTAGCGATTTTTGTATACTTTTATGATTTTTCGTAGTTCTATTGTGCATCGGCGGCTCATGCAGCGGCGGGAACTCGTTTCCTGCTAAGCCGGCTATTCGCAAACAGCTGATAACAACAGAATAAGGAAAAAATAATAATTTTAACAAATATCATGATATAGATTAACTCGTTTTTAGTCCGTTTAATTGACTTGAGCAGAAATTTAAGATGAAAATCAAAGTTGGTATAGTATTGAACTAATAATATTGTATTAACATGTGTAACTAGGTTTTGAAATATTAAGATGTATAAGATAGAAGAAAGTTTTGAGATTGGCACATCCAACTAGTTTGTTCTTATTTATAATTGGTTAAATTAACTGTAAACTGTATTTTTGCAATAAATCTATGTGCTTCTCAGTTTTCAAGTTAATATGTTGGCTGTCTGTCTCTATGTTCTTCATATTTGTTTGGAATTAGTTAGTAAATAATTTTTTATGTCAATTTTCAATTCTTAAATATTTTATTCATTATATTATACGGAATTCTGGAATTTAGATGTTTTTGTTTTGTTTCGCTGTTAATTTTCTCATAAATTTAGTACTACAATTGATCGGACAATTTGAGTGTTAAGTACGTAATACTTAGTAGCATGCTTTAGTAAAAAAGAAATCAATTGTATTTTTTTATATTATGAGATATTACCGTTGATAACGTGATAATAACGTGATAATATAAGTTTTAATATTCGTCTTGTTGTGTTTTTGCATTCCTTTCGTAAATTTTGCCTCTTACATATTTTGTTCCTCCATTTTGAATCTCCATTTTTCATTTTTTGTTTTACCACTTTTACATAGGATTTACAATATTATAATATAGCAAAGAAAAAAAATATTTGGTCGATTTTTTATTTATTTAAATGGTTAATATTTACAAAATGTTTTATTATATATACAGGGTGTTGCCGAATTTGAGCAATAAATTTAGATGGATGATAGTAGGCCTCAAGAGGATGAAAAATTACAGAATATGTAGTCACAAACCACCTATTTAAACAAAAATATAGGGCGTTATACCATAACCAAACTTGGGTTGACTGTTATAACTTTCAGAAAACTGAAGTATATTATAATGAAACTTTTAATAGAGATGCTCACCTGTGTTGTAAATGTGATAACACACACAAAAAAAAGAACTGGTAGAAATTCCCATTCTACGCCCAGCAGTATGCAATTGACGCTCCACATTTTGGATTGTGATTATCAGTTCATACGGTATCATCGATCGCGTGAACACCCTATTGTTCCAGAACATTTTGTGATGTTACCACGTTTCTTACAAATAAGGTATATATCGTTACATTTTTATTTAAATATTTTATTTTTCGCAAAATTATTACAGTCGAGCCGACTTCAGTTAGGTTAAACATGTGACAAAATAAGTGGTTTGCTTTTCATCCTCTTGATATCTACTATCACCCGTCAGAATTTGTCGGTTGAATATGCCAACACCCTGTATATTAGGGTGGAGTGAAAAAAATTACAATCAGAAATTAAAAAAAGCCTATATGTGGAAAAGTTGCCGATTAGAAAGCCTATTTATAATACAAAATCTCATCTAAATCAAATGAAGTTTCTGGATTCCCAAATAATTTTAAATTTCAGCAATTTCGTCTAATTTGTCACAAAACTAACAAGAAAGAAAGATTCCTTAGTTATAATACCTCCGACTTGAAACGACGATTGCTTGAAATTAAATTGTCAAATGTAATACTGGGAATTGAGGAATTCGCTTTTTAAATTCGCAATGCGTGTGCGCAAACTCCTATATTGACCTATCTTACAGCATTTGGACGACGCGCCGGCTGGTGCATTGCTCTTTGTTAGTGCAAGTACGACTATTTTCTTTCTTTGAGCTGGTTGTCTGCGTTCTTAGTACGTATATTATTTAGTTTGCATTACATTTTTCATGTACAGTAAATTCTGCCTAAGGCGGACTCTGTGTAAGCCGAAAATCTGTCTACCGCGGAAAATTCTTCAAGTCCCGGCGAACCCATAGAAAATTACATTAATTCATGCTGCATAAGGCGGAAGCTGTCTAACGCGGAAACGGAAAAGATTTTAAGGTCCCACCGAAACCAAAATTTTGCATAAGGCGGAAAAAACGATATTTAAAAAAAAAGGCATTTCGTTTATCAAACTTTAAAATTGTTAAGTCAAATACTCAATGTCGAGGATGTTTCCGTAACCCTTTGAAAAAGTTAATTCAAAAGAACAGAAACTTTATAAATTTTAAATAATTTTTACTTATCCCATTTTTTCCTATACAAAAGTGCTTTTAAAAGTTATTTCTAGTAGAATGCAAATTTATGAAAATATATATTTTCTAAAGTATAATATATTATACCTTATGGTTGTACTCAAATTCAAAATAAAAGCATTCTGTCTCATTCTCGAAGTTTATTATTATTATTATTATTATTATTATTGTGTGTGTGTATAAACTTCCAATTTGCATATATTACAGCAGTACTAAGAAATTGAATTGCGTTTCTCATTTATCTATACAGACAAAGAATCTTTCAAAATTTCAGTTTTCAATCGATTTTCGGCTCAGGAAAATCAATGAAAGATAGTCAAAGATCGAGTTTTTTTGTTCGCTTTTTTTTTTTGGGGGGGGGGGGGAGGAGGAGGAGGTGGGGTGAGCTTTTTTGCATAAGCCGGAATATTGTCTACCACGGAAATTTTTCTCAGTCCCAACCGATTCCGCCTTAGACAGAGTTCACTGTACTTTATTTTGTGACATTTTTGTCAAGTATATTTAATTTAGTTATCATCTCGATTTCGTGTTATGTAGGGGATAAAGAAATGCCTAGGACGCGATCAGACAATTTGTACCCAATGTTTGGTGCTCCTGAATTTTTTTAAACATTTTTTGCTACCGACCTATACGGGCGTTGTAAGATATTATTTATATGTATGACAGAAACTTTTAAGAGAATACAGAAACAGGAGACTGGTGTAGCTGATGTGTGATAACCATTAATGAATGTTCTCAAATTCATATGGGAAAATTTTCAATTCCCATTGTAACAGATCAGCAAATATTTTATAAGATGAGATATTACTATAAAAAATATCGTAATATTAAAAGGCTTTACAAAAGAGAAGGTAAACTAAATTCTTCGATAAACGTGTTATCATTTAATCCGAGGGTTTTCCTATATTTTTATAAGAATGCTTGTAAATTCCAGGCTATATATATTTATTAATTGCAGTTTGATGCTATAATATCTTTAATATCACATCTTTCTATATATGGTTCAAAATAAAATTCTGTTTGAAATATTTTTGTCTGCAGTCATTTTAACAGGATTTCTAGAAGCAGAAAAATCCGGGCCAGCCGGTTAAAGGGTTAAAGTATCAGCGGGGAAAAAACTGTTCGGTATATTACTAAGTAAATGTAAGAAATTTTTAATTTGTACATGTAAAATTAAAGCTCCTATAGCGAAAAGAGTTTTTTAACTGATCAAAGACCTAATCGAAGAATGATAATTCGAAATTTTAACATTAAAGCCAAACAATTGAGAAAAGAGTGCAATGCAATAAAAAAAAGGCAGCAGAAAGAAGTCAAACCGTTTAGATGCAAAGGAGTGAATAAAAAAACAGATAATAGAATTTTCTGTTCTGTTATGGGGCACATTTTGAATTCTTCAAGTTCCTCTGATGAATATGAAACTACTGAATATTAAAAATGTGAAGTGATGCATATATTTACATGTCAAGATTCTTCTTTAACTTCGCAAATGAGGATTATGCTCCCAAATGCAGTACAGACTTGCAACAGAACTGATGTTTCTGATGATCAGTAGAAATTCTTATAAATGCAGTATTAAAATATATGAGGATAATTACCAAAGAAATCCTTCGAAAGTAGTCGATTGTAGCAAAATCAGAAAGGAGAGAATAAAAAAAAATGCAATGAATAATTACCAAATAATTCGAGAATAATTACCAAAGAAATTCTTCGAAGACACACCTACATTTTTAATGTCTGAATTAAAATCTTTAAACTAATTTTCATACACTAGACAGACTTGACTACATTAAACAGGAAAATTAAATAAAAATATATATATAAACATTTAATTAAAAACAAAAATATATACAAAATTAGACGTTTCGCTGTGAAACGCACAGCCTCATCAGTACACACATCAGCAACAGCAGAATTTCGAAAAATGTCCTGGACACAGTCAAAGTCAATGTTAAAGTTACTCATTCAAAAACACAAAGTATTCCATTGGGAACGTACCAGATTCGTTGAGCGTGTAAGGGTATTGCGTTTTTACTGCGCTGGAATATTTTGTGTTTTTGAAAGAGTAACTTTAACATTGTCTTTGACTGTGTCCAGGACATGTTTCGATATTCTGCTGTTACTGATGTGTATTGATGAGGCTGTGCGTTGCACAGCGAAACGTCTAATTTTGTATATATTTTTGTTTTTAAATAAATATTTATATATATATTTTTAATTTAATTTCTCTGTTTAATGTAGTCAAGTCTGTCTAGTGTATGAAAATTAGTTTAAATTCTTCGAAGGTAGTCGATCGTAGCAAAATCAGAAGGGAGAGAATAAAAAAATCGCAATGAATTGAAAAAGAAAATAGGGAGAACACTCTTCATCCAAATGGGAAGAATTTTAAAATGAATACAAGCAGCAAAAATGCAACAAGAAGTTCGAGAATTAGAGTATCCAATATTAATTTTCAAAGCAGACAACTATATAGATCTAATTCAAAGGCAATCAGTTACACATACTGAACCACTACTTACATTATCTATTTCTGGTAATGGACTTAAGGCGATGATTTTGGATATTCCTGCTGTAATGCATGCTTTAAGATTTCCGTGCCAATCACAAGCAGTAGAGCGTTCAGTCAATTTAGTTATTCAAACATAAGCTCGGTGTGTGCCAACGACGCAAGAGATGGATTCGTGAGATCGAAAATAGCATTACCCAAATTTGGTACCAAAAGTTAATATATTCGAGATCTATGAAGCAATTAAACAAAATGTTTAAAAATAAAGGGCGGGGGGTGCTGGAACTCAATGTGCACGTGACGACACCTCCACGTTTTGGGTTATTTTCACACAGATAAAAAAACGAAAAGGTGCACGAAAAATTCGAAAATTCGAAAATTTCATGGAAATTTCTGTGCCAAATCGACAGCCAAAGATTATTTTATGCTCAACTTTATGCTACTTATTAAGCTCAATTTTCTAAAAGATTACTACACTGATAGCGAGAAATTTTTCCGTATACAGGTTAAGAAATTGGGGAAAGAAATTTTTTGGTGTAAAATTCATAATTTTAAAATGTTGTTGAAATTTCTGTGCCAAATGGGCAACCAAAGATTACTTTATAGAAAGCTCAATTTTCTCGCAGATGATTACAGGTAGAAACTTTTCCAGATAGGCTAATAAATTAGGCAAAACTGTATTTTTTCAAGCTTTTTCACATCACCCTACTGTATTACAAAATTTAAAATTTGTTGCCAAAGTTAACATTATTTTATATAAATTTCTTTTTTAATAATACACTGGTTTCCAAAAATTAAGGAAAAACAACAAAAGTAAGGATTACTCAAAATGTTACAAGTAGATTTTAATAAAATTGAGCCACAAAGTACAGCACGTAGTAAGTTATAAAATAACATTAAAAGAAATTACCAGACGATTGTGGTGTTTCAGAAATTAGCACAAATATAAAATAAGCAAAATAAATGTGTCAGTTTGGTATAGGAAAACTACCTTTAATATGGAATATGATCATCCCTGGAAGCAATACAGCGCATACAGCGGTGTGTGACACAGCCAGTTATGCGATCGATAAGCTATCTGGGAAGTGCGAGCCATGGCTCTTGTAAAGCAGTTATAAGCGTGGCAAGGGTCTAGGGAGAGAGATTAAGAACAGCGACACATGCTCCTAAAGCATTTCCAAACATGCTCGATGGGATTCAAGTCCAGTGATCGCGCAGGCCATTACATGCGCTGAATTGTTTGGTGCTGAAGATAATCTTCTACGATGTGAGCCCTGTGCGGTCTAGCGTTATCGTCCTGTAACAAGAAATCATTACCTATTGCACAGGCATAATGGCACACATAAGCATAAAGAATGTCATCTCTATAGACGTGAGCATTCACAGTTCCACGTGGAAAGGCATGGAGTTCTGTACGTCCGTCCAGAGAGATACAATCCCAAACACAGACACTGCCTCCTCCATACGAATCTCTTTTACGAATGTTTGATGGATGATAGCGTGTTACCTGTTATCTCCAAATCAAAAAGTGCCTATTATCTCTTTGAAGGCTAAACTGGAACTCATCTGTGAAGAGAGCACGCCTTTATTGATCAGCCGTCCAGTGGACATGTTGATGTGCTCGCCTTAAACGTTCCCTCCTGTGACATGATGTGAGCGGCACACAAATGTCTAGTCTCATCGCTTAAACACCACATTCATGAAGCCTTCTACGCACAGTAACCTTCCAGTGGCTGCAACAAGGTAGGCTCTTTCATGAGAGGGGGTTGCTGTTCTATACCTTCGTACACATGACCGCAAATATCGGTCATCGGTGCTTGTCGTAGCTCTTGCTCGTCCTTGGCTAAACCTTGTGAAGGCCGAACGAGTGGTTTGGAATTGTTTTCAAAGCCTATGAACTACAGAAGGTCTCAGATTTAGTCATCTGGCCACCTCTGTCTTTGGCTTACATCCAATCTTCCAATAGCACTATATCGCAGTTATGCGGACAAATGATACCTCGAAGTTACACTAATGATATGGCTATTTCAGTTTTCTTATACCATAATCACAGCAACACCAGCAGCCGTACTCTCTAGCATGCATTTTTATGACCCTCACAGATGACGCAATCCAATTGCAGCGCCACTAATTTGTATTTTGTAATTTCATTCAGCATCTTTTAGTTAACAACATATGCGAATTTCATACGGATAGGTTCATTTTTGAACGAGTTATTGCTCTTTTTGTGATTTTTCCTTAATTTTTGGAAAACAATGTATTCTGTGTATTATACCAGCTTATTAAGTTAAAACCCTATTCTTAAACCTATTAAGTCTATTAATCTCCATATGTAAAGATATAAGATCCTAATCCAACTAATAATATTTATTCTAAATAGCGTAAATCTAAAAATGGCGATCACTACTCATAGAGAGATACATTATCAAACAATTTTAAATCTCTCTATTCTAAAAAAAAAAAAAATAAATAAAAAGTAAACTAACGCTGTCACCGCCACCAGTTTTGAATTTTTTGTGACCGGAAATCTTTCTTCATTAATATTAAGAAAAAATATTGCATACAGAAGTATGAAAATCGGCGGTATTATAGAGAAATGTTTGATAAACACGCTGATGCACACAGTTTTCAAATCGAAGAATTATTTTAAGAGATATTTAATGTTAAAGTTGTTCAAAATCGTTCCATTAAAAAAGTTTTAAAGGAGCAAAAACTATACATGGGAATTTAATCATTTTTAGATAATTTTATACATTAGAAGTTCTCGGTGTGCAAACTGCATTTATTTTTTTTAATTTGACTCATTTTTGAGGTTTTATTTCTATTTTAAACTTAAATTTTCAGCATATCGAGACATATTTTTTACAACTTTTAGAAAAGGGTATTATTTTAAATTGTTGCCAAATTAAAAAAAAAAAAACCGCAAAGAATTATATTGATTCAAATTAAAAATTTATTTACACGTGACTATTATAAACAGAAAGAAAAAATCTTTTAAATGAGAATAAATTGAGAATAAATGACAATGAAAAATGAGAAGAAAATTGTAAAATAATAAATCCATTAACATGCGTTAAAAGTCGCAAATGATGGAAATTTCGTCATATCTAAAATTGCCAAACCGTAATATTACCAAACAGTTTAAATTAAAAAATATATTTGCGCGAGACATTTATTTCATATTTTGAGATAATCCTTTAAAACTATTGTTGAGAATTCTAAGGCATTGCAAATAATATTTCCTTTCTAACAACAAAAGTATTTTCACGTGAATATTAAAAAGAGAAAGAAAACTTTGGTGAAAATTACGTCATATTTAAAACGATACATTTAAAATGTCTTATAAAAAAATTTCTTATAGCGTTGTCAAAAAATATCGGGAGACAAAGACTGTTTACTTAATTCATTTTATATTAGCTTATTTCACACGTTTCACTGATCTGATTTAATGAAAGACGAAAACAACCAAATCGTCATTGTTTTTTTAATTATAATTCCTTCTTCCAAAATTTTTTTAAACCAATCAAATTAGCCTGCTTTTAGAGTTTGTAGTGTCTGAAGGGTTGTTGGCGAGCGTAGCTCATAGGGGGCAGAGCCCCCTAAAGTTATTAAAACGCTTTGACCGCCGAGTAAAAGGGTAAAATTGTAGTGCTGCTTTCTCTGTATTTTTTTAAATGCTCTGTATGCTCTGTAAATGCTCTGTAATTTTTTTTAAAAGATGTTTTTTCGAACATGGCCATTTTTTATATTAAGGATAGGCACACATAAGCCTTGAGAATATTAATCAAAACTTATTTTTTGAAACTGGGTTATATCTGTAGAAATATATTATTTTAAATAGTGCCTCTACTGCAGTTAAACCCACAGCTTATTGAACGGATATATCAGCTCGCGGCGATGAGAAGGTTAAAATAAATAACGCGAATGGAAGAAATATTTTAATTCTTGGTACATCAAAGATTTTTCTGGAAGGGTATCGTTTTGTTTGAAAAATGTTGTATTCCGATAATTTAAAATATGAGAAAAAGCATTTACTACTATTCATTTCCTTTTAAATGTTTCAGGGTTGCGATCTTTAAATACATTTTGTCACCTCTTAATCTAATGCTTCCCTCTCTTCGGGATGGTCTACTTTTTGGCAGTATGCTAAGGTCCGCAGTCAAGTCAAGCAGTACTAGTTTCACACGCAATCGGTGTCGTTCTCAAGATCAGTAATGATAAAATAAAATAAATTCGAAAAAAAAATCCGCACAAAAAAATTCGAATATTTTTCCGATTATTGACAGTAATTACTGACACTGGTATTTCAGATCCTATATCCGTTTCCCAATTGTTTACATAGACATAATTTTTCAACATTTTGGAGGTTTTGTTACAGTGTTGGAACGTGCTTCATAATCTATGTTTGTTGCACGACTTTCCTTTTTTTTGTTTTCATAAATTCAGTTACTGTCTATGAGCAATAATTGCTGGACGGACATTTTAAATTGTGTTATGCGTTTTTAATTTTAACTAATTTTTTGCATATTACTTGGTGTGTTTAGATTCTATAGATCTTATACAGAACTGCACAAAATAATTCCAGTCCATTTCGACTTACAGAAAATAGCCGAAGGTGAAAATTCAACTATGTTATGTATTTCCTAACTGAACTAAATTATTGCATACTATGAAGTATATATGAAAATCTGTCGATGATACACAGGCTTCACAAAGGAATTCGGATATTTTTCTGACTATAGATGATAATTGCTGAAATTGGGGTTTAAAATCTGTTATGCGTTTTCCAAATACATTTCATAAAGTATGAAATCCACAATCCTACGCTTAATTTCTCTCCTGCAACATCGTTCCGTCTTTTTCCAGCCCTTCGTTCTCTTGTTGCCAATTTAACTTGCTAGAAGTTCAGCGGCAAACATTGGATTCAAGAAGTCCAAACTAGGCGATGGAGTTTTGTCCGCTGCATTCACGACTCTTACAACTATATTATACGGTGAAAGTTTGTTACAGTATTATGAATATATTGGAAAGTATTTTATAATCGATGCTTGACTATGGTTTTTCATTCTTGTTTAGTCTCAATCGAGAAAAAGATTTACAGGAGCATGATAGATCCCACAATGTTACAGTAAAGTTTCACGTAACATTTTATTATAAAAGCAATATAGGAAACGACTCATCAAAGGAAGGTTGTTCCAGTAAACTTTTATCCAACTCTAATAACCCCACTTTAGAATATCGTCTTGAAAGAATATCTAAAACAAAAATTCACCAGTGCTAAAAACCTTTCATGAGCTGTCATCAAACATGAGACTATATGTACTCCAATATCCGAATTTCATTAATAATACAGAGAGAAAAATTGTTAAAGTCAAATAAAAATTCATCAAATAATCGTCGCAAATAGACAACATTTGAACATGAAAGTTGTTATTTTCTTTTAATGATATTTAGGTTATTGACTGTTGTTTTATTTTTGATATTATTATGGACATTATACATATATTTGCCAATTGAAATCGTCTGTGTGCATTAAAAAATTTTGTGACCCTGACTTTAAAATATAAATTAGTCAGCATTCGATAATATGGATTGAATCAATGAAATATTACATATTTTTTACATACAAAACTTGAAAAAAATTATCAACACGGTATCGTATTTATTCAATGAACTTTCCATTAAAAGTATTTATACAGATGAAAGTACACTGCAAAATAGCTTTATAGCGCTGACACATGGCTACACTGTAACAAAAGACAAATGATACTTAATCTTGAAAAATGTAATATCAGCGACCAAAAACATACGATAACCTCTCCGAGTTATTTACGAATCCGAAAATAGTTCTTCGGATTTCTTGTTCTTCCATGGATTTTCGGAAAGTTTTTTGAGTATTTTTTATCCTAGATTAATCAGTTTTTTCTAACCGGAATATCGATTTTTCAGACGCCGAATATTCCGCGCAAACCTTTTTCCTGTTCAACAAACATGATAGATTAACAGGATTAAAACCAGCATTAAAACTTGTATTTTTTTTTTTTTACTCTTTCATGTATAAATATAATTATGCAGTTGAAAACACTTGAGAATTGGTAGTAACCCAAAAACCTATATTCCGGCTTCTGAAAACTGATAAACACAGTATAAAAACTTGTCGGAAACGTTTCCAAAAATCAGCGGTAACAAATGAAACATTTCATCTAAAAATGCTTTTATAAATCTCAAAAATATATGTTTCCGAGGTATCTCAAAATAAAGAACGATTTTCTGAATCGTGTGTAACTACAGAGGTTATTGTATATTTTCGTGCGCGGTTATAATATATTTTCTTAAATCAAGAATTTTTTAAATTTTTCATAGTGTATACTCTTTCATTTAATTAGGTAGATTCGTAATTAATTATATAAATACGTAGCACGTATATTTGCCGTCTGTTCCGTTCGTTAGTCTGTCATCCTTTTCGCATACAACAGCGCAAAAACTACCAAACCGAATGGTTTGAAATTTGATACATATATAATCGTTGCAGAATTGTGTCGAGTTATTTCAAATTTTATGAAAATCGAATCAAAACTTAAAAATATATTTAAAAAATTTTTTTCATTCTGTTAAGTCCTATAATATGTAAATAATTCAATCATATCCCATTATAGGTAATGATTCTAGGTTGCCATGGTGATTACGTACTATTATTTCCGTATTATTGAATTTAATATACATAATCGTAATAAATTTTATGTTCATGCATCTTTCCATAAGAGTGCAACAGCTATTGCTCCAAGAACCGAATATTTATAAAACTAGTTACAGTACGAACGCATTTCATTTGCTACGTTTGACGTACAATTTCCAACTTGTTATTAATTTTCATAGTATAAACCTTTTCATTTAATTATTAATCATGATAAGCAGAAAAATGACAGCATTATATCTTTGCTTAACTTATTTTTACTTATGTCTTCAACTCTTTATAGAATAAGTCGCATTAAAAACTCCTAAAAATGTTTTTTTCCCCGATATACAAGGATTCTTTGTTAAACTGCTTTTCTTTTGAATATATTTATATTTACTATCAACCGAATTCAAATGGTCATGCCCTTCATCCTTCTGCGGATTTATCTTTATCATATCTGGGTAAGTTTTTGGAGACGGCACAGCATTTTGGCTCAGAGCCAAAAATGTAGAATAGGTTTCACTATAATTTAGATTATATATGGTGCACAATTTTCTTTATTTCCTTTCAAGTACCCCATAATATAAAAAACAAAAAATCGAATATCCCTTTAAGAAAAGCTGGAAAATTTACAGAAGTGTAATAAATTTTGTTTCAGATCAAATAGTTCAATATATGATACACAAAACAAAAAACAATTCATATTAAATCCCCTATTTTATAAATTGCATAAATAAATATTATTTGAATCAATGAGCTTTAATTGATTTAATCACTGTTATTTATTTTTTAGTATGTCTCAAAAGAAAAAAAAATCTTTCTAGTAAAACTGGTTTCGATACAAAAACTAATAGAGAAGAAGGTCCAAATACCGGCTACCACTTTTGTTTTCAACCCAGATCGTACAGTTTTCAAAATTAGCAAAGGAAAAATGGACAGCAGGGTACCTTGACATGTCTTACACCTGTTTAGAGAGAAAAAAATTAGTTTAAAAAAGTTTTCTGTTTATAGAAAGCAAAATTCCGAAAGTTTTCAAATTTTGAGTTTTGAAAATGGGGTCTAAATACCGGCTACCTAAGTTTTCTTTTCAAAAGATCACACAAATAGAGCTAATGAAAATTATTAAACAATTAGAATATTATTTTAATAAATTTTATTGATTAATAACATTTCTTATGCATAGAAAAAATACGTGATTATTAATAAACAATCATTCTTGTCAAATTTATAAAATTCTTAACGACTATTTCTCACAGATTTCTTTCCATTATGTTTATAATTTTGTTTTTTAACGTGTAAAAAAAAGCTTGCTGATTGAATGAGAACTATTTTATCTGAAAAAAATTACAAACATAATATTACTTTCTGAGTCGGTGCAGTCGATATAGGCCTACATATCGCATTCTTAACATTGAACCCAGAATCCCCTCCCCCACTCTTGTCCACAGAGAAAGCAACCATGCAGAAAACACAAATTGCATCATCTTCCTTTGTTGTGTATGGTATTTTTTCACTTTTTAAAAATCCAATTTCTGCCCTTTTCATCTGTTTTCCGCTGTCATTTTTCTTCTTTCTCTTCACATTTATTGCAGGCAATTTTGGAGTATCCAACAGCGCTCTTTTGTGAAGTAATCCGGCAACCAGTATTGTTCATGAAGAATTATGGCCACGGTTTTTTTTCATATTGCGAAATAGGACTTGAACTATTTCTGAACCATTTAAATTAATTTATTAATTATGGAACCATTTAAATTATTTTTTCCTCCCCTTCAAGCAGAGTAACCGAAAGAGGTCCAAATACTGGCTAGCCGGTATTTAGACCACACTAGGTAGCCAGTATTCGGACCACTGCTATGTTTAAGTTAAAACTGGTATCCCTCATTCATATAATAAAATATCAATAACGTGCGCGTGGCAATTGAGAGCTAAATATGTCTAGAAAATATTTTAATCATCAATTCAAGCCAGTATACGATCAGTATATTTAAAAAATATGAGAAACACATATCTGAAAAACTTTTGATGTTCCAGAATATGTCGTTTCGTCACTTTTGCATTTGCTGTTTGTAAATGAAACAGACTTCAGCGACGTACTTCTCGTAACTTTCTTCTCTCAATTAAAGTTACAAATTCTGCCCTAGGCTGCGCTACGCTCAGTTCTCAGAACACCTAGTAGCCGGTATTTGGACCTCAGCGGTATTTGGACCTTCTCCTCTACTTATACAAGATGCCCCTGAACTCATGGATCAAAATATAGGGGTAGATAAGG
Organism: Maratus speciosus; assembly: GCA_963932465.1. Lineage (NCBI taxonomy): Eukaryota > Metazoa > Arthropoda > Arachnida > Araneae > Salticidae > Maratus > Maratus speciosus. The sequence goes on along the minus strand of OZ010789.1, from coordinate 109,645,408 downwards.
TACACAAACGAAAGCAATGTAGAGTAGGAAATGAAAAGTGTTGGCGAAAACAAGAAATGCGGTGGAAATTAGAACAACCGTTTTATTGATATAACAATTACAGTAAGTGTTCAAATGCGCCACCACTATTATCTATACAGGTCTAGCACGTAATTGGCGTAACATTTCGAAGATTCCAAGTGATCCGTGACTGTCCAAACGGACATCAATTGACTCTGTTGAGGACCTCGTTGCAAGATTTTCAGTCACTGCTGCAACTATCCGTGAAAAACCTGGAATCTGCAAAAGGGTACGTCAAGCGTTAGTCACTTGCTAGATACTGCCAAACCTGTATCAATGTTGGTGGTAGTGCATTTGAGTGCTTACTGTAATTGTTATGTCAATAAAACTCTTCAGTAAATAAATAAATAGAAATGCTTAATTCATCTTTAAAAAGTTAAACTTACACTATGTGCAAAACTATGTAAAAGATGAGACAATATTTAAAAAGATGTTAAATTACTTTAATACCTTAGTTCTTTCAACTATAAAAATATAGTCTTCGTCAGAGAAATATAAGAAATACAATTGTTATTAACGTCTAATTTTCAAAATTCACGTAGATGGTGACGAAAGGAGTGAAAATGGAAATTAATTTTTAGATCCGGAAAACATTGGGAAAATAAAACATGGATATAGGGAAGTGGAATAAATTCCAAATTCTGGGTATGCTTATGGGAACAAACCCAGAATTTAACTCAGTTTGCTTAAAGAATCATAAAAAGAGTAATATTCCACTTCCCTATATCCATGTTTTATTTTCCCAATGTTTTCCGATTTAAAAATTGACTTCCAATTTCACTCATTTCATCACCATCTACGTGAATTTTGAAAATTAGACGTTAATAACAATTGTATGCCTTATATTTGTCTGACGAAGACTATGTTTTTATAGTTGAAAGTACTAAGGTATTAAAGATGGAATTTAACATCTTTTTAAGTATTGTCGCATCTTTTAAGTAGTTTTGCACATAGTATATGTTTAAGTTTAATAAAACTCTTATTTGCATTTACTCGCAATTTCTTATTTTTCGCTAACACTCTTCATTTCTGATCTCACATTTCAAAACCAAAATTTCTTCTTTATGTGTACTTTACCTTCCCTTTGCTTTCGCTCATGAATTCCGGAGCTCTGTATAACGGATAATTCAAAATAGAAGTGATATGGCGATTATCACTTAATCCGCAACGTACTTAAAATTGTAAACAGTATACAAGTCAAAAGTAGCTTTTAGATTTACTATTTGATTTCAAAAGTGTTGCATATATATGAAAATTAGAAATTTGCATTTTCATATGAAACCTGGGTGCCCTCCATGGCACACTGCATCAAAATTTATCTTGATCTGTGAATTTATAATATAATACCAACGAACGAAAATATACACTAAACATCTTCCAAGTTACCCGCGATTCAAAAGAACGTTCTTTGTCTTTCAAAACTTCAAAAACTAATCCATTTTCAAGGTTTAAAGACGCATTTATGAAAAAAAAAAGTTTCTTTTACATTATCGGGACAGTTTTTGAACTTTGTTTTTATTTAGTAGTTGAAACATTTTCTAAGCCTAGAATATAGTTTTTCGGATTCTATTCATTCTCAAGTAAACATTTTCATGTTCATCAAACATGTTTTATAAAAATAACATGATAAATTAACAGCATTAACAATAACATTAAAAATAATATTATTTTGTTAGTCGTGGATGTATAAATTCAGTTACGCAGATGTTTAATTGGGTATTTATACGAGGGTGTATCAATAAGTTTTTGCCCTCACATAGAACAAAAACTATTGTTTCGAGACTTGCAGTTCGAAATGTTCTGCAAGCTGGCAGCATGCTGGTTCAGCATGCACGGATATCGCGGATGAATATCGCGGAAGCAGGCCCGAAACTTCCAGTACCGTTGCAAATATTGACCGTGTGTATGCGATTATTAGAGAGAATCGGCGCATAACACTCCAGGAGATTGGCAGCATGCTGGCATTTTGTACGGCGGGCGCACAGAGGAGTATTTCTAAAAAAAGATGGACAAAAGTCAAAAAATGAACTTCGTTAAAAACCGCAATACTTTATTGGTTTTTATAGCTTACTAGTGAGTGCTTTAGGTAAAAAATATCTTAAGAATGTTCGGTAACACTCCCCGTCTCGTTAAAAGTCTGAACACAGCTGTCTTGCATCGCAGATTTATCTTTTCCCAGCGCTGTGGTGAGAATGTAATGTGTGGTATTTAATTGCATTTATTGTTGCATACAGTGGAGATCTGAATAAAACTCTTTATGGACAAAGAAGTGGGAGGTATGTAGCTTAAATTACTGTATTTAGTTTTAGTTATAAAAGAATGTAATTATGAATATAACCACATTGTTTTATCTTTAAAAATAAGTATATTTTTTACTAGTTCTTTAAAATTATTAGTGATTTATAAGTACGTTCCGCACTTTACCCGGCAAAACTTTTTACTGGAATATAAAATATAGATATACCTTGCTATATTCATAAAATAAAATCTTGCCCAAACTTGCCCCAATTTTTTTTACCGTTTTATAAAAAATTGGTATCAGAAGATGACGATATTTTGAAAACGAAAACTCTTAATTTTTCTTTCAGAAAGTTCAGTGACAGCAAAAGATCTTTCAATAAAGTTGATGTTTGACGTTATGCAAGATTGTTCTAATAAGAAAATAGATGAAAAATTATGTTTCATGGAAAGTAAAGTTATAAAAATTACGAAATGTCCGGTAGATAAACAAGAATCCTTAAAAAGTTCGTTAAGCCGTTTCAAATTGGATTTTAACGAAAAATGGGAGTCTGCCAATAGGACAAAAAGTCGCTTTAACATTGGCTTAACAGTTCCAAAAAATTGGCTGTAGAATATACTAGCTGTACTATATCAAAAAAAGGTCGACCAACAAAAGATTTCGTTGAATTATGTGACAGAAGCAATTGACGAAAAACAAGAGATTTAAGGGAGCAAGTACCTCTTGATCAATTAACATATGCAGCTAGTACAAATCAACGAGCTGCTGGTAATACTGATACCTTGACACTCATAAAACATATAACTCTAATTCAACAAGAGATATCAAATACCAAAAATTATAACCTCAGCAAAAAGAAACCACCATTAAGAAGCATACACCATCAGAAGCAATTTTGTAGAAGCTGGTCTAACGAGAAAGCAATGGGAAATTATTTATAGTGCAAATAAGAATATTTACTTGTTATTCTCTGATTAAGAAAGCAAAGAAAGATTGCTATATAAGTGAGGAGTCGATGAATGTGACAGAAACAAGCACTGAAGTTAACCTACAGGACCTTCTTGATCACAACTCTTTAAGACTGTGTATATATTTAGAAGAAGTGATTCAACATAATAGAGAAGAAGAAAACCACAATTTAGAACAAATATCTAAATGGGGTTCCGATGGCTACCAACAATCGCAATTTAAACAGATATTTTAGAATACTTCTGATAGTGATGCAACTATATTTATTCTCTTGTTCCTTTACGTTTAGAGGCACTCTCCAGTGGACATAGAATTGATGTTAAGAAATTTGAAAATTACACCGAAGAAACTGCAATGCTTTATGTCGAATTATATGGGTGGCACCCAATGTCACCAACAGTACATAAAGGTTTTGTACATGGGGCCACAGTAATTACACATGCATGCCTATCGGTCAACTTTCGGAGGAGGCTGCTGAAGCTAGAAACAAACATTTCCGCCAATGTAGTCAAAGGTTTTCCCGAAAATTTTCTCGAAAGAAATGTAAAAAAAATAACAGATGATTACTAAATTCTGATCCTTTTCGAAGCAGCTCAAGACAAAAGCCTAAGAAAAAAAAGCCTTTTTCTAGCGAAACAAACAGAAACACCATACGGACAATAATCAAAAGAAGAGGAAGATGAGGATGAAGACGAAACAGATGCAAATAAATCTGATTAGAAGAGTAAGTTACAGAAAGAACTTTTTAAAAATATGTAAAAAAAGTGGAATATTTCACCAAATATGATAAATGTTTATTCTAAACTGTTTTAAATAGTAGTTTACTTCTTAAAAAGCAAAGATTATTTGTAAATTCGTAAAAAAAATTATATATAACGACTCTCAATAGCTTTTTACAACATTTCAACTTGATATAGCTCACAAAATAATTTTGTCCACATTTTTCATAAAATACTCCACTGTGCGGCGGTGTGTTCTCTATTGTTCACGAGCACCTTTGATTTCGCTGTCTCAGGGTGGTTACATAGCGCTGGAGGAGATTTCTACGCATCCGGAATTGAAAAGTTGGTTCACCGTTCCGAGAAATGTTTACAGTCTCTTGGGGACTATGCGGAAAATGAACTTCCATTGTATATTGTCATAGCCGTGTTGCCTATGTAGATGTGTTTTAATAAATAGCCATAACTTGGAAGTGTAACTTATTTTTTGATTTGCCCTTGTATCTATTTATTGATTGTGTAGCATTTATCGTTCATTTACAGACACCCGTTAAAGAATTCGGTTAAAAGATCGGTAATTGCTTGAAGTATGTTTTCCGCTGTGGTATGCATTTTTAAAATTGTCTAATTTTTAATGTATTACGTGGTGCGCATATTCTATCGATGATATACATGGCTGGACAAACCAAATAGCACACTTTACCACATATAAACAGTAATTCTTGAAAATGGATTTTTACTGACAAGGGACCCTTCCCAAAAGATGTACCCATAGTTTGATGAAACTTTTACCATACTGAGTACTCTTGATATGATGAAGAATGGTATCAATGTTATCGGTCATCGTCAAGGTTTAGTATTTTAAAATATTTTACATTTTTTATGGTGCAATTAAACTTTCATCAATGCAATGATATCATAAAACTGCAGTCTCTTGTATATAATCAATGTTTATCGTCCCAATTTGTGGCAAAGAAGGAATGGTCTAGTGTGTTGAAACATCCTTTGAAAATGTTTAAATATGTAATGTTTAAAAGTGGATATCTTGAATAAAACCACCCAACTTGTCAAAATTTAGTTGATTTTTGTTTTACAAGTAGTGGAACCGAATATCATAAATGTGAAAATTTCATTTTGTAATTTGTGGATGGGACTTAAATTCATTGTGTTTTACTCACTTGTATACTAATGATAATTTCTGTGACGATTACGTTATTTGCAGATATAGGAATATTTTTGAATAAAACTTTTAATGATTTTCATTAGTTGTACCCTAGATACTTTGTAAATATTTAAAAAATACAAAATCTTGATGATGGACAGTAAGATATTATTATTCTCTATGATAAAATTTTATTGAAATCGGGGTGTACGTTTTGGGTAGGTGCCTTATCAGTTATTTGTTTCTTAAATTGTTTATTTAGCTCTCTCATTTCATTGCATTATTAAACGAAATTTTCTAATGTTGTGTTAGTGTTGCAATGTGTTTAATAATCCATTCCTGATGCACGATTTTCCGTTCTAGTTTCTTTCTTACTTAAAAAAAAAGAGGAAAACTTCGTCATCTTTAAACTTTCTGGATTAACTGAAACTTGTGTTTACTCTTTTGGGGGTAAAACTTGAGTACCGAAATGGTACATTGAACCTTTAATGAAGAAGCTAATGGCAAAGCTAAATGGGTCGTACAGGAATCAAAAGTCTCAGAATTTACTTCGGGAGACTTAATTTATTTCTCGCATTAAACTAAGAATTTTCTTTATGAAGTGTATCACTTTCTAATTTATTCCTTCGAAACCATCTAAAAGGAGAAACATGTAATTAGAATATAATGTAAATGAACCTTCATATATTAATAATTTTGAAGCATATGAAACTGTACGACTGAACATCTAAAAGAAAACACCCCTACTAACTCTGGAATAATTTATAGTAGAAGAAAGCTAGTGGTACCAAATGACTGGAAATAAAGTCCACTTTTAAATGATGTATATGAAATTTGCTTAGGAGACCATCTACATAAAAAATAATCAGCCCAAACATTGTTTTTTCAATAGAAACACCCACTTTTGACAATATATTTTAAATCTTTGGTTCAAACTATGCCTACGTATCAAATTTCAACTCATTTGAATAATAAGTTTTTGAATTATGGACATTTAAAATTTAGAGCTTCTAATGTTTAATTATTAAGTCTACCGGAAAGTTCTGTCCTATAATGTGATTTCACGCCTACTTTTTTAAAATTCAGATTTTTTCATTGGCACCACTTTACTCATCGCGTCTCAATTAATATAATAATTAAGGGGAAAACAATGGGAATTTTATAATTTGAAAAAAGTGGTGTTAATGAAGAAATCTGAATTTAAAAAAGTAGGCGTGAAATAACATTATCGGACAAAACGTTCCTGCAGACCTAATACATTTTCATATTTTTAGTGAATACATCAAATCAAATCTTCCGCTAAAAATAATAATGCATAAAAATTCATAACCAATATGAAATCGTAATTCATGTAACGTTTATATTAAATATAACAGTACTTTTTTTTTAAACTATTACACTCTTTATTTTTACTTTCTTCTATCTTTAAAAGAAGAAAGTATTGGATTCATGAACATTTTTTAATTCCGGTTTTTGACGGATTTACACGTTTTGGGGGTCAGAGAATCCGAAAAACATGTTTTTACAAAATGCCTGTCTATTAGTCTGTCTGTGTGTGTGTGACACAAATTTTGTGGGCGCTCTATCTCAAGATCGGATTTTAATAAAAATTCATATTCAGTTAGTCCCTGATATAAATGGGTGCTGGTTAGTTTTTGGTGTAAATTGCTCAACAGGTGGCGCTGCTACGCAGCATTTCCACGATTTCCACAAGAGCTCAATCTCCAGAACTAATGCACATATTTTTATCAAAGTTTAGATTCAGTTAGTCCTTGACAAGAATTGACGTTTTATACATTTTGGTGTAAAGCGCTCAACAGGTGGCACAGCTATGCTGCCTTTTTGTGATTTTCACAATAGTCCTATCTCAAGAACTAATGCTTGGATTTTCAACAAACTTCAGATTCGAGTATACCTTGATATGAATTACTGCTGTTTATGTTTTGGTGCATATCGCTTCACAAGTGGCGCTGCTATGCTGCCTGTTTCAGAATTTCCACTATAGCTCTATCTCAATAGCTAATGCGCGAATTTATATAAAACTTCAGATTCAGGTATACCTTGATATCAGTTAGTGCTGTTTATGTTTTGGTGTAAATCGCTCAACAGGTGGCGCTGCTATGCTACAATTTTAAAAATTTCCGCTCTAGCGCTATCTCAAGAAATAATGCACGAATTTTCATCAAACTTCAAATTCAGATATAATTTGATATGAATTGGTGCTAAATTGATGTAATTTCTTGTATTATTTAAATGATTTAATTGACTTGATTTATGTAGAAGAAAGTTTTTTGATGGCTACAACATACTAGTTTATTTATATTTTCTACTTTTTAGAGTTTAAAATAATTCATTTATGTGTTTCCGCAGCCTCTTATTACCATATCTTAGTGAGAGTCGTAATTAATTTCACCCATTTATTTTTTTGTAACGCGTAAACAGTTCTAACCATAAAGATTATTTGACAATTTACCACTTACGGCATTTATCGCATAACTAAAGAAAAAGGATTTAAAAATAATTTATTAATAATCCACTCCTGATGCAATATTTTCCGGCTAATTTTTTTTCTTTTACAAAGATAGTATGCTTATAAAAATAATGAAGAAACTTAGTCATCTTTGTGTTTACTCTTCAGAGTGTAAAACTGGAAGACCGAAATGGTACATTGAATCGTTAATGGCGAAGCTAAATGGGGTGTAATGGAATCGGAAGTCACAGGATTTACTTTGGGAGACTTTATTTATTTCTCACATTAAACCGGGAGTTTTCTTTATGAAGTGTATTATTTTCTAATTTATTCCTTAAAAACTATTTAGAAGGAGAAACACATAATTAGAATGTCATGTAAATGGACCTTCATATATTAATAGTTTTTTGAAGCATATGAAACTGCACTACTAAAAAAAACGTCTTTTTACATTATTTTATTTAAGGTAAGATGGTTTTTGTACGTAAAGGAGGAATTTAGTAATAGATATTTGTTATTACTTCTTGATATGCCAGAATTATAAAAATAACGTACATTCACGAAAAAAAGTAAACATCTCCAACTAACTCTGGAACAAATTACTGTAGAAGAAAGTTATTAATACCCAACGTTTGGAAATAAAGCCCACTTTTAAATTATGTATACAAATTTCGCTTAGGGAGCCATCTAGATATCAAAAAAGAACCTAAACTTCGTTTTTTCAATTGCAATGCCCAATTTTTATTCCATAAATAAATTATACACCCTCCAATTAACATAAATATAAAGTGTCATGAAATACCGACAATTAGTTTAAGATAAATAAATTATTTTAAGATGAAAAACATTTTAGAGGCTGTATCCAAATTGAAGATCGGTACACGATTGTTGAAATGCTACAGAATGACTAAGTCAATTCTATTAATGTATTATTTCTTGCAAAATATGATCATTTTACGTAATAACATTCTGTTAGTGTTCAAAAGTGTTTAACAATCCATTACTGATGCACGATTTCCCCTTCTAGTTTTTTTCTTGCCTATAAAATTAATGAAGAAAACTTCGTCATGTTTAAACTTTCTGAGTTAACGGAAACTTGTATTTACTCTTCTGGGGGTAAAACTGGAAGACCGAAATGGTACATTGAATCTTTAATGAAGAAGCTAATGTCGAAGCTAAATGGGGCGTAAGGGAATCTAAAGTCACAGGATTTACTTTGGGAGACTTAATTTATTTCTCGCATTAAACAGACAGTTATCTTTATGAAGTGTATAACTTTCTACTTTATTCCCCCAAAAAACATTTAAAAGGAGAAGAATATAATGAGAATATCGTGTAAATTAACGTTCATACATGAATAAGTTTTTGAAGCATATGAAACTACACTGCTGAACATTAAAACACAACTTTTTACACCCTTTATTTAAGTTAACATGGTTTTTGTACGTAAAGATGGAATTCCGTGATAGATGCTTCACTTACATCTTGATATACTAAGATTATGAAAATAATTACACAGGTGGGTTTTTGTTAACAATATAGTATTTTAATACTTTTAGAACTTTATTATCAATTACTAAATTAATATTAAGTAATTTTTCTTTTCCCATCCGCATGTAATAAATCACCAAATAACACAGGCCTGTGATGAAAAAAATACAAGAGAATTAATAGCTGAACTTCATGTATATTTTGAACAACATGCCAATTTGAAAAAAAGTAATAAAAAATTCTATCTCGTCACGTTTTCTTGAAAAATTCAATTTTACTTTGATTTTTATGAACATTCCACAGACCATAAGCCATTCTATAGGTCCCGTTCCTCATGGATATGATGTGCTAGTGCATTTGCCTCCAATTTAATTGCCAGTCATCTCTTCAGAGTCTAAAGACTCGGAACATCCAGAAGTTCAAGGCTCCGATACCGAATATAAGCCCTCTGGAAGTAATTCACCTCGGTCCTTCTCTCAGGTTGAACTTAATGACCTGACTAGAGATCTGGGTTTTGTCGAAAGAGGCGGCTGAATTGTTGGGCTCCAGATTGAAAGAAAAAACAACTTAGTGGCAAAAGGAATTTCTTTTTATTGGTACAGGAATCGAAAAAAAGAAATTTGTTGAGTACTTTGAGGTAGAGGAGAACCTGGTCTATTCTTCTGATGTTCACGGATTGATGAGTAATTTTAATATCACCTACGATAAAGATGAATGGAGATTGTTTGTAGGTTAATCGAAGAGGAACCTTAAAGCTGCCTTTCTTCATCAATGAAGTTGGTATGCATCTGTACTAGTTGGACACACGGTGCATTTAAAAAAACGCTATAAAATGCCTTGCTCTCGTCTTCAACAAAATAAAATATGCTAACCTCGGTTGGGTCGTTAGCGGTGATTTGAAAGATCTCTCCATGCTCTTTTGCCAACAAGGCGGATACATAAAGTACCCATGTTTCATTTGTGAGTGGGACAGTCTAGATAAGACTCAACATTGGGTCAAAAAAGAATGCCGAAAAGACAAAATCTTAAACCAGGCATCAAGAATGTGACACGTAACAGCTTAGTTGAGCCAAAAATTGTATTGTTCCAAAATATTGCGATTGTTTCAAATACCAGTATAAAAAGTTTCCAGGTTTGTCCGAAGCCAAGTTGGAAGAGGAAATATTTGTTGATCCAGCTATCCGCAAGCTTATGAAGGATAAATAATTTGAGACTAGCATGACAACAAAGAAAAAAGAAGCTTGGGTTGCCTTCAAAGATGTCGTCAGTAAATTTATGTGTAATTACAAGGATGCTGACTAAAAACCAATTATAATGAATATGCTGGGCAAATTTTAAGCATTGGGTTGTTCCATGAGTGTCAAAATACATTTCTTTCATTCACATGCGGACTTTTCCCCCGAAAATTTAGGATCAGTCAACGAAGAACACGGTGAAAGGTTTCATCAAGACATCAAAGATTTGGAGGACAAATATCAAGGAAGATTTGACAAGAACATGCTCGCCGACTACTGTTCGATGTTAACACGAGATAGGCCAGAGATTGAACATAAAAAAAAGAACACCAAAAAGCCCAAAGGTTTCAAAGGAAAAAGAATACGTATTTAAATAAAAACTTTTTTTTTTTTTTTAACTCTCGTTTAAAGTTTGTTTGAAACTTTCAAGTACACATACATTATATTTGCTCCTATTGGTCAGTCGTCTATTTTATGTGCATTACCTTAATAAAAACAAATTAAAATGGTATATTGTTGATTTTTTTTTCTAGAAACTGCACCATAATTTGATGTAAAATTTTAAACTCAAACAAACTTTTTGATCTTGTCTCGACCAGGAGCGGTTCATGTGATCTGGCAACAGTGGTTTTCATCCATTTAAACCTATATAAAAAAATCGATTACTGAAAAATCAATTTGCCTCACCAAGAATCGGTTATTTTACACAGATTTAAGTTGATAAAAACTAACTGTTGCCAGATAGTATGTGCAAAATTGTTCGAGAGAATTCCTTTTCAAATAGGATTTTAGAAAAAATATTGATATTGATTTTACAAAAAATTCTGACGTGATAAAAAATTTGGAGGTCATTTTCGAAATCAGCACATCAAATAACATAAAAATCAGCGAAAACTTCTCTTGTATTTTTCAAAAACTTTAATTTCGTTGGTCTGTGTAATCATTATGGTTAGAACTCTACACCTTAAAGAAACAATGAAATTAATTTTGCGTCAAACAACCTTCTCCAAAATATTCTATTAACTGGTTCTGAAACTACAACAAGGAAGTATTTTATACAGTTAAAAAGTAGAAATTATAAATAAATATGAAGAATGTGATAGATTTTAAAAAATACTTTTTTATTTAATACAAACTTTACATGAATTACGATTTCATATTGGTTGTAAATTTTAATTTACTTTAGCTGTATCGAAATATTTGATTGCAGCATAAATATGAAATGTATTTCAATGTAATAGAATAAAAAATATAATTCCGTAATAAGAATAAAATTTTCTACAAGAGCACATTTTACTTCGAGGATATAAACTGACGCGTTATCTGTGGAATTATTATTTTCCATTTCATTGTTTCAAAATCTTTTAAAAGGAGAATTTCATGTAAAAGTGAGTTCTTTTAGTGAATTGCACACACATGAACATATACAGTTTTCCAAAATAAGGTGGCCCATTTTAAATTGCGTAAAATCAAGAAAATGATGTAAGACTTTGGTTTAGACCAATAAGCTCCACATGTTGAAAAATTTTGTTTAAGAAAATAAAATATCTGGTTTGAAATTTTGTATAATAGTTTAATAAGTTTAATAGTTTTTAATAGTGTTTTACTTAAAGTGATAAACAAAAGCATCCCATTAATTTCCATCTTACCGCTTGTTCCGAAGTAATTTTATTTTTGTAAAAAAACAAACAGTCAATTTATATACAGTAAAACCTCCCTATGCGACCACCTCCCTTAAGCGACCACCTCCCTGAACGTTCATTTTTTCATGGAACGAAATTTATTCTCATAGGCTCAATACTAATTTTACCTCCATTCAGAGACCATCCCAATTAAACTCTCTCCATGAGCAACCAATTTCTTTGAAGAAAATAAAACAAATTCCGTTTTTTCCTGATCGTTTGCAGAAGGTTTTACTAGAAAAATAATTCCGGAGAGCGCATTATTCATTAAACTTCTAAGCTAAGTTTAGATTTATAAAAACTTTTCAAAATAACAGACATTACATTACAAGATAAAAACACTAAAAACAATATAAAAGGACGTTTCGGATTCGTTCTGAATCCCTCATCAGCTAATTCCTAACGTAAAAGTCATACTAGATTTTAAAGTTCAACAAGTAGAAAAACATTACATCAAGTTGCCAAAAAATTATAGTTAAAACTAAACTGAATATTCTATTGGCTATTTTATTTTGGCTATATATCTATTTTTTGGCAATTTGGTGTAATGTTTTTCTACTTATTGAACGTTAAAATCTAGTATGACTTTTACGTTAGGAATTAGCTGATGAGGGATTCAGAATGAATCCGAAACGTCCTTTTATATTGTTTTTAGTGTTTTTATCTTGTAATGTAATGTAATGTCTGTTATTTTGAAAAGTTTTTATAAATATGAATGAATTGAGACGTAGTCCTCTTGTTTATATCTAAGTTTAGATTCTTTTAAATTCCGGTAACTTTTAAGTGTTTAAACCCCTTTGTGCCTTTTTAGGCAATGAATTTAACTCTGATGACAAATTAAGATTGACGGTCAATAAACTCCCCTGCCCAATTTTTCCAGAAAACTCGCAATGAAATAGATAAATTAATGAAATCGTCATTATCTGTTCCCGTCCCAAAAAATTGCATTTATTTTCTGAACTTCGAAAGGAGTTGGAAATAAAAGTTATAAAAGATAAAACCGTAAAATCAAAGCAAACGTCAATGTATGCATTTTTTAAACTCTGCAGTAATTAACTTATGTAATTAGCTTTTATTTAGATACTTAAATTTTTATATTTTTTCCTAATGTGAAAAATAAGTTTTAGTTTAATTTAATTGTTACTTTTTTCAACAAATAAAATCTAGATTTAAACATGACCTAGATTAAGTAACCACCTCTCGGAGCGACCAATTTTTCTTGGAACGGAACGTGGCCGCTTTAGGGAGGTTTTACTGTATATTACAAGAATGAAATATATATATAAAAATAAAATAATAATATTTGAATCGTTATTCGATTTTAATATAATTTCCCTTCTAAGAAAACCATAATAATTATTTTTGTATTTAATATTCTATTAGGCGTATCGTCCATCTTTCGTCAGAATTATTTCCAACTAGTGTAAATTAATTATTTAATTATTGTTTACAGGTATTATATTCTGTTATTCTTATCCCTCAACTTCCGCCAGAACGAGAATAAAAATATTTGACATTTACTTGAAAAATATCAACATTCATTTTCATACCTTATAATGTCCCTGAACATCGTTTACTAAATATGATCCAAAACCCTAAAAATACTTGAAGTAAATTTAAGAAAGAAATGAAGTAAATATTTTGTTTCTGATAAATCCAACACATAAAGTTTCGTCTTATAAATAATGATACAAGAAATAATAACATCTGTCATCTTCAAACATTTCATCTAAGATAATCACCTTTCCATTTGTGGCTGCCTTTTATTTATTTCTTTACATAAAGGATAACATTACCTTATATTAAAGTATCCTTTTTTATCATTTCTAAAGATAAAATAAATACCTATGAGCGTATGGTGTCGAAGAAGAAACGTATTTTGAAATTTCCCTTATCATTCTTTAAATATAACGAAATTTTTCTGTTTGTATGTATAGCATTCAATTTGAAGGTATGTGATAATGCATTATAAATTGTTAATAAGGGTCAATAGACACTCTAAAGAATAAGAACGAAAAATCATGCATCCGGTTTAGCTTATGAAACACTTTCCAACACATTCAGAATACTTTAATAAAGGTTTACTGTTTATTAAGAGGAACGATGTGTAAATAAACAATTTAGAAAATGCATAATGCAATTACCATCAATAGTCAAAAAATTATCCTAATTTTTTTTGCAGCCCTGTATATGATTTATAGATTTTTATGTATACTGTACAGTAGGATAAAAGTTTGTTAAATTAAACGTAAGAACAGTTCAAAATTCCCACTCAAAAATTTTCGTCAAGAAATGGAAATGTACATGAAGTATTTTGTGTAGCCCTGTATATGATCTATAGATTTGTATGCATACTACACAGTAGGATAAATGTCAGTTCATTTAAACGTAAGCACCGTTCAAAATTCCAATTGAGAAATTTCCGTCAATAAACGGAAATGTACATGAAGTATTTTGTGTAGCCCTGTATATGATCTATAAAATTATGCACACCAAGTAATATGCAAAAAAGTATTTAAATTTAAAAAGGCGTACCACAAATAATAACGCACTTCCAGCAATTATTCTTCATAGCCAGTAATGTTGGCAAATATTTTTGTGTATCTCTGTAAATGAACGATAAATCCTATGCACACCAGATTCTACAATAACTACCCTGTAGTAAAGCTCAGTGATATATATAAATTTAAATATTTTTAAAATAGTGTTCCTATGTTAAAGAACATTTGTCTTTCTTTTGCACTATAAGTTCTAATTATCATAATAGTCCAGGCAATAGAGACCGTATAGGGACTCTACCTAGCAAAATTAATGGTAGTACTGGAAATCGGCTTTCTAGATGTTTTTTGGGTCGCTGAATCCGAATTTGTAGCTTCCCACCAAAATTTCCCCCGGCAACACCCCCCCAAAATTTTGGTAAAAAGCCCCCCCCCCCCCCAAAAAAAAAAGATTTTTATTAAAAAATTCCATTTTTTTTTTTGTTTTAGGGGAAAAGTAGCTAGAAATTAAGAAAGTAGACAAAATTTGCAACAAATTAGATATATGAGATTATGACTTAGGATGAAGGGGAAGGGGGAATCTGCCTCGGAACATGCGCCGCAGTGCTGCGTGGACTAAGTTGCGCAATTCCACTTAACCACTCATACGTTTACATTAACCCTCCCATCTTCCCTCCGAACTTTCTCTATAAGGTTTACTTTAAGTTTTTTGGGTCGCTGAATCAGAATTTTTAACTTACCCCCAAAATTTTCTCCCCCGAACCCCCCCCCCAAATAGTTGTTTTTAACTTAAATTTCTTATTGTTTTAGGGGGAAAACATTGCAAAATTCAGAAACTAGACAAAATTTGCAACAAATAGGATGTATGAAATTATGACGTACGATAAACGGGGAGAGAGGGGGCTGCCTCGGAACATTCCCCGCGCGATTTTCTCAAAAAACAAATTTTTTCAAAAAATCAATTCAGCGACCCCAAAAACATAAAGTGAGTCGAAATTCAGAACTAGTATTAATTTTGCCAGATAAAATCCCCTATTGCCTGGACTTCATAATTTAGTGCATGTTCAGAGGCAGCCCTCACCCTCTCCGTTCATCCTAATTCATAATGTCATGTATCCTATTTGTTGCAAATTTTGTCTAGTTTCTGAATTTCGTAATGCTTTTCCCCTAAAACAATAAGAAATTTAAGTTAAAAACAACTATTTGGGGGTGTTTTGGGGGGGGGGGGATTTTTTGGGGAAAGTTAAAAATTCGGATTCAGCGACCCAAAAATCTTAAAGTAAACCTTATAGAGAAAGTTCGGAGAGGAGATGGGAGGGCGAATGTAAACGTGTGAGTGGTTAAGTGGATTTGCGCAACTTAGTTTACGCAGCACCGCGCGCATGTTCCGAGGCAGATCCCCCCTTCCCCTTCATCCTAAGTCATAATGTCATATATCTAATTTGTTGGAAATTTTGTCTACTTTCTGAATTTCTAGATACTTTTTCTCTAAAACAATAAAAAAATTGATTTTTTTAATAAAAATCTTTTTTGGGGGCCTTTTTACCAAAATTTGACTAGGTTGCCGGGGGAAATTTTGGTGGGAAGTTACAAATTCGGATTCAGCGACCCAAAAAACATCTAGAATATACGAAACGAAATAAAGTTCGGTACGCATTTAAAAATCATTTTCAGTTATACTTCTTTTTTTTCTGCACTTTAGTTCTCACAGATGTCCTGTCCAGAATTTAATGTAACGATTATTTATGTTTTTATGATTTTTGCCCAGCAATTTTATATTTTTATGACAGTGATCTATTTCAAATTAGAACGATAAGCGCAATAACCAGATTCATTTCCCTGGATTATATAAACATCCTTTCATTTATGCCGTCTGCCAGTAGACAGCCTTGATAGGGTTACGCTATTAAACTGCGGATTAATATGGCGAAAGGCGCCCCTATTTCTATGTCTTGCAAGTTTAAATTTTTCTCATTACTTTTCATATAACGGATTTTTTATCTTTATTTTTTGTCATTTTTGGCCATTTCGGGGATATGGTATAGTTGGCCTATAGAAACACTACTGTTTTGTCGTCACTTTTGATTTAGACCTCTGCCTTAATAGAAGTGTTAAATTTACGGGTCAATCCTACCTTAATAATCATTCTATGTATCATGCCACCTACAATATACGAGTCTACTTGTTAATAAAATAATTTGCAAAGGAAAACTCTGTCTTTTAAAATGTGAAATAATTTGGTGTCAGTTTTTCACTCCGGATTACGGATTCTTGGTGGTTATACGGAATCAACTGCTTAATTCTGCAATGGGTGTCCGCTTATGATCACGTTCTACCCTATCTCCTTGATAGGAATATGGTGCCTTGAATATGGTACTGGAACTGATATGGAGATAGATTTCGTGGGAGGGCCCCCGCTCGTAAAATGTATTACGCTTTTTGTGGTATGCTAGGCTGTACTTCAAATTTTTTTTTCACCCGCACTCGTATGTTCGTTATCACCAAGCGTACGGATATTCCACTGTTGTACTGTGTCAAAGATCATGGACTAGTCACTTTCCGCTGTAGATGTGTGTTCTCTTTAGTACTATATCTTCCCTATGATTTAAAGGGCAAAGTTTATTCAGAAGTCACAGCGCTGCTGCAGTCGTTTTCCGTCTTAGACAGGGGAGTCTTTAACCGCAGCTGCTTCCCTGCTCTCCCTGACCTCTCAAACAGCAAGTGGATCTGTTTTTTCGTCACTGTCTCTTTAGGGTGACTTCGCGGAAGTTATATGTTTGCCGCCGCTGTGCATCCTCAGACATGTCCTCCGTGAGTTCAAGGTTCGCCCCTGAAGTGTCAAACTCTCTCTGCATACTAAGCTGGATATGTACCGATAGTGAAATTTCAAGGTAGTACGTAGGTTTCATAGGTGTTCAAGAATATGCGCGTTGCTGCGAAATGTGGACAGTGTGTTATTATATGTTGTGCTCCATATCGAGGGCTGCGTAATGATAATTTTCTATACAGTAGCATTAGTAAAAATGTAATCAAAAGTTTTAATCGTTGGGGATTATTTTTGCTTCTGATCAAGTGTGACAGTGTACAGAAGTTTTATAAAAATATAATAGAGCCATTGCAACACTTGTTGAAGGTTGTTTGCATTTTCCTCATAAAAATATATAGGAGATAGTAATACAAAAAAATAGTAATAATAAAATAAAAAGAAACATTTATTCTAGTGCCCAGTAATTACAAATTCTGGTACTGTAGTGCGGTTGTAGTACCAGATTCATATATAAAAATTTCAATTTAATTGTGAATAAAATGAATCGCTGTAACAAAAAAAGTCCTTCCGGCCAGTGCCGGGAGGAAGAGGTACCTTTCATATTCCTTATTTTAAAAAAGCCAACTTATATTATTCAAAGACACGAAGCTCAATTTGGTGGAAACCGAATATAGGAGATTCAATACTAGTTTTTATCAATACTAAATCATTATGAATGAGAATTTCGCGAAATTAGTCAGCTTTATCCAAGCTGCTTTTATTTAAACTTATACTTGGCTTATATAAACTTATATTTGGCTGCCAAATTCGGCGATTTCTTAAAGTGCCTGCCATTTTAAGACAACATGTTGGATGAGGCTAACCAGCGAACTTGGTCGAGACCTTAGTAATTGCTGTGCACATGCTCACTCATATCGAAATCGATTGATATATACGAGTGCTGTCGCAGGCAAAAAATCAGATTTTTCAAAATGTCACCCACATTAGATATTGAAATTGCTATATCTGAGCCATTTTTTAAGATAAAGAAAAACAAAAAATGCTCCTGAATCCTTATATCAAGGTCAAATACGTAAGAAAGAAACCTTTTTCAATTTCTAATTTTTTTGCACCTCACTTTAAATATAATTTTTTTTTTTTGATTCAATGGCCGTCATTTTGAAACGAGATGGCTGATGAAGCTGGCCAGCAAACTTGGTCGAGATATTGATGTATACTATCCACATACCTTCTTACATCGAAATAGGCGAATACGTGTGTTATCGCGTGACAAATACAAGATCGTTTCAAAATGTTAGCCATGCTAGAAATTCAAAGTGCTATAATTCAACCATTTTTTAAGATATAAACAAAAGAACAAATTTTCAGAAACAAAAACTGCTCCGGAATCTTTGTATCAAGGCCAAACACATAAAAAAAATCTTTTTCATTTTTCAATTTTTAATACCTCATTTTAAATTTAAAATTTACTTTTTTTAAATGGAAACCCTTTTGTACTGACCTTTTACTATGTACAGACCAAGTTACATCCAAATCGGTTCATAAATACGCCTGTTATCACGTGGCAAAAATCAGGTCGTTTTAAAATGTCAGCCATAACAGAAATTCAAAATGCTATAACTCAGCCATTTTTTTAGATATAGACGAAAGAAAAACTGTTCCGGAATCTTTGTATTAAGGTCAAACACATACGAAAAAAATCTTTTTCATTTTCCAATTTTTTGATATCTCATTTTAAATTAAAATTTTTTTTTAATTTTTTAAATGGCCGCCATTTTGAAACAAGATGGCGGATGAAGCTGGACAAGGAACTCGGTCGAGATATTTGTATGTACTATGTACACACCAAGGTACATCCAAATCGGTTCATAAATACGCCGGTTATCACGTGACAAAAATTAGGACGTTTCAAAATGTCAGCCACGCTAGAAATTCAAAATGCTATAACTCAGCCATTTTTTAAGATATAGACGAAACAAAAACTGCTCCGGAATCTTTGTATAAATGTTAAATACATAAGAAAAAAATATTTTTCCATTTTAATTTTTTTGGTACCACATTTCAAATTTTAAATTTTTTAAAAATTTTTAAATGGCCGCCATTTTGAAACAAAATGGCAAATGAAGCTGGCCAACGAACTAGGTCGAGACATTGGTATGTACTATGTACACACGGAATTACATCCAAATCGGTTCATAAATACGAAAGTTACAGTGTGACAAAGGTCAGATATATATATATGGATATATATATATATATATATATATATATATATATATATATATGTCAATTTTGAACGGAGGGTGGTTTCGGGGTCTGGGCGTCATGATCGATGAAAATATACCAAAATTTTTTGAAATCGCTTTCCTCCGAACGGCTACAATAGGTAGCTTTTTGTAATGAAAGCTACCTAATAAAACAATGCTTTACGATATTACATTTATAAATATATATTTTATTTGAAATAAAATAAGCTATGGATGTTTTTTACCGGAATTCAACTCTGACTCATGTATGGATAAAATATTACAACGTGAATAAAATTAAATGATGCAACAATTTAACTCCACGTGCAACAGGTAAAAAATACCTCCCCTTTATCTCATTCTTCCTTGCACAGGTGCGTTTGACGAGAGATGAATAAAAGAGGGATTTACAAAAGCTGGAAGATATTTTACTCATTCTTTTGAGCCGCATGACATTCTGCATGACTTTTCACAGAATAATATATGGAAAACTCAAAAATACGTTTATTTTTTTTGAAAAACATAAGGGTGAATATCACAATATGCGAGATTTTGAAAATTTAAATCGTTTCAAAGCTTCTGATTTTAAAAAAATGTTGATTGAACAGCTGAATAAAGGAATTTATATGCAAAATTGTTAAAGTTTGAAGTGCTTAAGTTCATTTTTATGTAATTATAATTATGTGTCATTTTCTTGGCATATGTATCCTATGATAATGACAATTTAATTCTAAAACATTTTTCACATTCTTGTTTTTTTTTTATTTTTAGATCTAACATTTTAATTTTGTTTAAAGGAACATGTTTCCTTTACAGTACCTCAATTTCTGTATAATGTTGAGTTTTATTTGTAATTTATAGAAACCAGGAAAATGACAAAATAATGTGTTTAAACATTATTTTCAAAGAAATATCTAAAAGATCTTGTTGGTAGCAATGATTTTACTACTACGGACTTGAACTATGTCAAGAACAAGAAAAATTACTCTGTAGCGCCATATTTATACCTCATAAAGAACTAAAATGAGCAGACCAGGACAATGACATTCATTTTCAGTGACAATCATAGTTTAATTATGGAAAATTATTTGTAAAATACAGAACTTGTTACCTTCCACATGTGTTGTATAAGATATAATTATTAATTAGAAACAAAAAAACTAGAAAAAGATATTTGTACATGATAGCAGAAAGCCTTTTACTTTGCACACATCACAGTGTGACATGCCAAGAAAATAACAATATGAAATTTTAAATCTTTTAATTGCTTTATTTTTGTGTTATTATGAATATAATATTTCTTGAAAATACTTCTAAGAAATTTTTTTTAGAATGTAAAAAAGAAAATTCATTACATAACATTAAATAGAAATTTTACAGATGCAGACTGAAATTTCCGCATTTTGTGATATTGCCCCATAAATATGTGGTATCAAATTTTGCTAGAATAAATAATATTAAAAAAATGAAAAAATATATTTTTATAGCATACATTTTGGTTAAATTAATAAAAAGCATTATAAAATATAAAGTGTTTTCTTTAATCACTTGAAGTATGTATTAGCTACAAAATGATTTTGATTTTAATTTGTACTGTCAAAGTTAATGCTTAAATTACGAATAACGCCTTCCCGATTTTGTAAAATGAAGTATTGAAAAAAAAAATTGATATTATTAAAAAAAAAAAAAAGAGAATTCATCTATGTACCAGGTGTCCTGTAAATTTGTTAACAGTTCAAAAAATCATAAAAAGTAAAGAAAACAGTTTACTTGAATGCGGTTTGCGAAAAACATATTCTGAGGAGGGGTTTAGGGGGGGATTGTTTTGGTAAAGTAAAAAAAAAAAAAAAAAAAAAAAAAAAAAAAAAAAAAAAAAAAATGCTGAACATTTTTGTCAGTAGAGGCCGCTTCACGCACTTATAGGAAATATGAAAATTTGATTCCTATAAAATGCCGAATTTACGTTTAACATTTTATTTAAAATTTCCTGTTCTGGTGTCTTTCAATGTGATCTTGACGTAGGTAGATAAGGCACTACTGGTGAAGCTGTTTTACATTAACCAGGAATCCGTCGATCGAAGCTTTAAGACAGTTTCGGACACACAAAGGAATGAAAAAGGGAAAAGCTGCAACAACTCCTCTCTAACTGCTCTCCTTCGTTTGACGTTTCAAAGATACAGGAAGTTTGTGTGAACGACCTCAGCGGTGCACCACATTTATCAGAAGCCTTTAACGTGGCTGTAGCTTAGCAAATGGGCACTCTAAGAGAACAGTTCACGAGTGCGGTAAGTAACGCAAGAGAGATACACAGAATAACTGGCATATCAAAGATATCGGTATTCCATATCCTTCATGGTGTGTTAAAATTGTAGCCTTACAAGCTGTAATTACTTCACCAAATGACACTGTGAAGCAAGAGGAATTTGTAAGGTGGGCTTTGACGAAAGTCTCAATTATCAGTCCGCAATCATCATCTTGTAAGCAGATGAAGTTCATTTTTCATTATAAGGAACACTTAATGCCTATAACTGTCGAATCTGGACACAGGAGGAACCACATACCTATGCCGAGGTGATGCTATATTCACCCCGTGTTACTGTTGGATGTGGCTTCAATTCGTTCATTATCTGGAATTACTTTTTCTTTCAAGAATGTTGCGCAAAAGTTGAAGTGTTAACAAATGTATGGGACACCCAATATTTATGTAAAAATGGGAATCTGAATAAAAGAAAAACATGCAGATGTTCTCCCAGATTTTATTTATGAACAAGTAACTTTCCTCCCTGCATTACTTATCTTTTCATTAATTTTAATTATAGTTTCATAATGAATATACAGTTATCATTAAATTTCTTAAATTACTTGCTATTATTCACATAGCTAGTATATAACCCCGTCAAAAATGACAGTATGTGAACAAAAAATCTTCAAAGCAACGTTTAAAAGTTCAGCTAATAAAGATGGAATATAGAGGAGAAGAATAAAGATAGGCTTTCAATCATAGGATTTGTACTCAAAAATAGTACTCGGTTCGCGGCACTGGTGCTTCCAAAATAAGCATCAAGTAATTTGGATGTAGTTTAAATTTTTGATTATAGATGGCAGCATCAAATTTCATTGGGTACTTCATTACTTTTTTCTGAGATTCAAAATATTCCACATGATCAATAAATATGAATGACAAATAAGAGAAAATGCTTGTTGACAAAGGTATAAGCCCTGTTTTTCATTTTTAATTTTAAGTTCATAGCAATAAACAAACTTCTATCAAAATGGCTACATTTTTTGGTAACACTTAATCATGAAAATTATACATTAAAATAGATATTTCTGACTAATAAATAAATAAATAAATAAATAAAAGATGCAACATTTTGTGATTTTTGTATTTTGTTAATAAATAAACGGTCAAGTGCGAGCATTACTCGCGCATAGAGGGTTTCGTAAAATAAATATATGAATTTGTAATTGTATTATAAAAAAATAAAAACGTTGCTAAAAGAATACTAAGACTTTGTAAAAAACTATACAACGTAGGGTTGGGTATAACTGTATATATAAGAAAAGTGTAAATGGGTATACCATGAAAGTTCAAAGAGATATGGAACCTAAATAATATCAAATATAGCTATTCGTATAAATCTTTTTTTAATATTATCCTAATCTGTTTATGATTAACTTAATTCGGTATTTACAATAAAATCAGTGCATAGTTGAACTTCATTTGGCATTTCATGAAACTAAATTCAGCGTAGTAATAACCTTTATTTCTACTGTGTAGCTAAAACAAAACCTTTGTTCAAAGTTTAAATTTGGCATTGTGCTAAGCGCGCTTCGAATTGGGGTCTGAAAGTTGCAACGCCGCCTTGGTCAGTGCCTCGTTTTTCCAGATAGGTGTTTAATTAAATTTAAAGTCACTCGAGGCATATTGAGAGATACAATCAATGCAAACTATCGCGAATCCCACAGTATTTATGCGATTCATTCTAATTAAATCTTAGGCGATACCCTTAAAAAACGGACACCTAATTTAAATTCCAAAACAGACAAACGGCACCAAGAATATTTAATTAAAATTTTCCTTTTATCATGTACGTGAAAATAAGCAAGTTAGCATTTTCTAATAAATTTGTTTATAAATTCTGGTGTCAGTTCATTATTTCATAAGTTTATAAATAGAATTACTCCCTGCCGGAAAGGATTAAGTGGTCGCAGGACTCTTAAAGCATCAAAATTTAAGAAATTTTAATTTTTTTAGATGTTAAACTCGTATCTTTTTTGAATATTTTGATACAATTGTTTCCTTGAAATTCCCATTAGAACAGAAGTTTTGGCTTTTAGAATTATACCCGCTCAATAGCTGAAGCGGCGTTTCCGAAAATTTAAAGTCAATATTTTCCAAATGGCGTTTTTTGGGCATAACGCGCAGGATAACTCAAAACTTCTGAATATTTTTTCATGAAATTTTCAAAGCATATATTTCATGTTAGTCTGTATAAACTGAACCTAAAATTTCCTTTTTATTGTGCAAAAAAATATTTTTTTTAGGTCATTTTACTGTTGAAATTTTCAAAATTTTGTATTAACTAAATGCAACATTGCCTTAAAAATATAAAAATGCTTTAAATACAAATTTATTTAAGATCAGGGAAATTATTACAATCTGAAGTATAAGTAAGCACCAAAATTTTCATTCTAGTTGCAATATTTATTTTGTAATCCTGCGCGTAAACTGTTTTGCCAATTTTTTGTTCGACAAATGTCTAACAGTTTCGAACCCCCTATAAATACTAATTCTGTATCTTGCAATTTTTTATCCCAATTAAAATTGTGTTTTAAAATCATATACATTTTAAGACATTAAATGTTAAAAATGGTCTTTTTTTCATTTTTTCCACTTTTTAGAGTCCCGAGACCCCTTATGTTTTAAGAATCAGTATGTTTTTAACAATTTGACGTTTATTGCTTTTATACTGTTACTGTACATTACATTACACATATATATCATTAACATTGTTAACTAGGCATAGAGTACGCCGCCCCTGTCCTTGTGTATGTCCAAACTGACCGTACTTTTAAGAGTTAATATCTCGGCTAATTACCGATGATTTTTTTCGAAAATCATTATCAACACTGTTTTTATTCTTCTGCAACGATAGGTATACTCAGCGATGCTCAACAATTTTTCTGAATGCCCGTAAATCGAAATTTGTGCATAACAGAAAAATGCTAATTACTCAAAAACTATGTGACCTAGGGTAATCGCTTTAATTTTCCGGCAAGGTTTCCGGCAAGGTTCCGGCAACGTCTATTACCTCTAATTTTTTCATAATTTTAGTTTCAGTAGATTCAGAATTAGATGGGGGGGGGGGCATATTTTTGCTCTACATTTTCAACAATATCTTTGAAAATATAATTCCTAAAATTTAAAGGAATGTATTTTTGAGTTCAGCGTTACAAGTGCTTTCACAAGATACCCCACATGATATGCAAAGAAAAGATTTTTTTTTCAAGTAGCATAATTAGCCCCTCTACTTTTTTACTAAATATATTTATGAATGTTTATTAATCTGAAAATGTGTGGGTCAATGGTCTTTATTACTTCCCCGAATTTGGACTTTCTACGTTCCATAGTTTACGAGTTAAATGGCTGTGATAGACAGACAGACAGACAGACACAGGAGTGATCTTATAATGGTTCCGTTTTTACTTTTTAAGTACGGAACCCTAAAAAATATTACCCTTTGATTTTGTATGACAGCAACAAAGATATTATATAAACTACAATTTAAAATACAGAAATTTGAACTAAAAAATGCTTCCTTTGAAAATATTAGAATTATATCCCAAACTTTAAATATTACATCATAGTAATTTCATTGCATTTGTAACTAGTATATATATATATATATATATATATATATATATATATTATCATTATTATTATTATTATTATTATTATATATACAGTAGAATCTCGATTATCCGAAGTAATTGGGACCGACCATTTTTCGAAAATCGAAATTTTCGGATAATCGAGAAGACTTTATTTTAAGATTAAGGAGAAATATATTCAATATTTCGTATTATGGTAACAAATGCTTAATAAAAATAAAGCAACAGCAAAATAGAAACAAGAATAAATTACCAAAACTTTTATTTTGAAAATAAGTACCTTTTACGTGTATTGTTAGGGTTTTAAAATGTGTTTTGTTTATCGCTGTTTCGATTGCCTTTGCTTTGAAGCTCTATCACGGAGTTTTTAATAATTATTAATTCACCAGTATGACAGTCTTTCTGCTGCTCCAGCCATTCCAAACCTTTTGCAAAACATTCAAAATCTTCAGAATTGCTAATTTGTTCCTTTTCTTCGTTCCACTCCGCAGCTTACGGGATCCCACGTTAAATTCAAAGGAACTGCAAGAAAGGAGATCGAAAATATTGATATGTACTCATAGTTCGGAAAGGAATGCTTGCACACAAGGAATATGGTCCAAAAAAAGCTAAAAAAAGTTTTAAAAAAAAAAGCTTTAAAAATGGATTTTGCACACAAGGAATGTGATAGTAAAAAAAAAAAAAAAAAAAAAAGCTTCTAAAAGGGATTTTGGTTAAAAGAGTTTCGGATAAAAAAGGTTCTACTGTATATATAATATAGGAAAACTTACGTTTAATTCTATAAAGCTTGTTTTATAAAGTATATTTACATATTCATATTACCTACTAGAAGACTTTTTCATTATTATTCTTTACCAGATATTAATTTTGTGACTTACAAATTATTTTACTACCCAGGCACTAATTTTGAATTATTCTGTAATACACTAAGCAGAAAATTTGTAATGATTATAATCTGCATCATTTCTCAAAGTAAATTGCATAATAAGTAAAGTAA
Organism: Maratus speciosus; assembly: GCA_963932465.1. Lineage (NCBI taxonomy): Eukaryota > Metazoa > Arthropoda > Arachnida > Araneae > Salticidae > Maratus > Maratus speciosus. Next base: position 109,618,978 of record OZ010789.1, on the reverse strand, counting down.
ATTACAAGAGTAATGTAAAGCTTAATGCAAAATTGTAACTAATAATTGCATTAATATAATCATTTTTTTTCTCTACAAAATTTCTATGTTAAAACGGTAGTATGTATATCCCTTATATTTTAATTATAATAATAATTGATAAGAAATATTCATTTTATTTGCAATGCCTTCAAATCTGATAAAATGCATAATAAAAGTACAATTTCAACAAATAGTTTCTTTGTTTATATTAAATACCGGTAGATGGCGCCAAAATAATATTTAACAACGAAACGTTAATCCAGTATAAAATAATTAACAGGAATGATTCACATGATAACTCCCTGAATTCAAACTTATTGCTTATAAATGTAAAAAAAAAGTGAAAAACGAACTTCAAAATATTTAAATTCTTTAATATGCTTTTACAAATATTTTAAGAGTAGAATCGGAATGTCAACCGTATTTTTTTAATGAATTGCTCGAAGAATCGTTCATTTGTTTCTGGATTTGGAATTTGTGTTTCTGAATGGGGGACAGTGTTCGTTTGTTTACATCCGTAACAATAAGTGGAACAATTGCTTTATTTACGGCATCGGAATGCTTAAGCCTAACATGGCTGCGATATGTTTTTCTTTCCGAGAATGAGCGCGACCTGGTAATGTCACCTTAGCGTATTATATAAATAAATAAATAGAAAACCACAAACACTACCATTTTATTGTTAATGCAAAAGACAGTTATGCTTAAAAATATACAATATAAATGATGTAAGCCAATGGTATTAAAAGTTTGTGGCTAGTCTCCCCCGAGGAAGCCCAATAGTTAGTCAGAAGAGGCGCGAGAACTTTCATCTTTCTTTGAATTAAATTAAAATCTGACAAAACTTGCACTATATATAAAAAAATCTTGTAAATGCAATTAAGCATTGATAAATACCTAATTAGAATGCGTTTTATGTCCTCAATTTTGCATAAAATGTTACTCCTTATTAATGCAACACAATTATTCTGAATGGTCAACAAATTATACCAGCTGTAATTTCCCAACAGAGTGAAAATGTATCCAGACAGGCATTTGAACTCAGGATGTTAGCGTGCCTATCAGATTTGTCGAACATAGCTCAGTAGGTTGAGCGTTGGTATATACTACTTGAGCGAGTTTTTTGACCAGCTTCATCCGCCATCTTGTTTCAAAATAGTGGCCATTTGAATTTTTGATTTTTTTTTGTGTGTGTGTTTTCTAACATTGTATACTTATAGAAAATGTTATGTTTCACAAAATGCAAACTCGTATATATCATTTTAAACTGAATGTTAAAAACATTAAAAGATATTTTAAAGACTCACACTGTTTAAACTAACAACATAGGTCATTTTAAAAAGAAAGTCAGGAAACCTAAAAATTTCCAAAAGTGTCCACAAAATTCAAATGGCTGCCATTTTGAAACAAGATGGCGGATGAAGCGGGCCAACGAACTCAGTCGAGACATTAGTATGTACTATGCATATGAAAAATTTCATCCAAATCGATTAAAAAATTCGAGAGTTACAGCATGACAAAATTCATATATATATATATATATATATATGTATATATAAGTCATCATTTCAAAGGAGAGTGGTTTTGGTATCTGGGGTCATGATCGGCGAAAATAATAGCAAAATTTCCCGAAGTGCTTTCTTTCGGACGGCTGCAATAGGTAACTTTTTACTTTTTGTAATGAAAGCTACTTAAAAGTGCCCACAATTTTGGCAACATTGTACAATTAATTAAGAAAAAAAAAATGAATACATTATGGAAAATCTGAACTTTCTCTTTACCTTTTTTATCCATTTTGTCCTTTCTCTGCACCGATTAATATTCTATAAATCTTCACAAAGCATTATTTAGTATTTCGAAATCTTCACAATAAATTTGTGTAATAATATTTGCTTAGTAAAGTCTTATGTGACATAAGCTAACACGGAGTAATCCTTTCATATAATTATTAAAAACTCTATTTGTTGAATTTCCGATAACACACGATAAAGTATAGAAAGTACATGATTTAGTAAGCTGATTGGGAAAAAAAAAAGAAAAAAAAAAGAAGTTTTCAATTCCTCAGTTTTCTGCAAGACTTTCTGAGTCTTCCTAATTCCCTAAAGAATTTAAATAAACGTACGTAAAGAAAGCAGAAACTTAACAACTTCATGTTTAATTGCTGTTAAAGGCTAAATTTATTACCGCTATGCTTTATCAGGAAAGAATAGTGTTTTTTCGGTCCTTTTGGATGTTTAAGTTAAACTACAGAAAATACTTGAATTAGTAAGGTGATATATATATATATATATATATATATATATATAAGAAGTTTTCAATTCATTCGTTTTCTGTAAGCCTTCTGAGCTCTCCTAATTCCCCAAAGAATTTAATTAAACGTATGTAAAGAAAACCGAAACTTAACAACTTGATGTTTACTTTCTATTAAAGGCTAAATTTATTCCTCTTATGCTTTATCAGATAAGGACAATGTTTTTCGGTCCTTTTGAATGTTGTAGTGCTTTATGATGTTTTTAGAATGTATTTTATTTATTCATTATTCGATGGCATTCATTATTCGATTACGTTATTCTATGCCAGTTTCTGTATTCCAGTTTCTGATTTTTTTAGATGTTTTGTTTCATAGTAAATAATTTCATCTTCAAAATGAAACTGATTATTTAAATTTATAAATTATTACATATAGTTATAATTAATACAAAGTAGAAAGCAAGTTTTTAGAATTAGTTATGTAGATAAAGATATATATTTAAAAGAAAAAAGAGAATTTTCTCTCTTCTTTTAAAAAAAGTTAAAATATATTAAATTATATTATATTAAAAATAGCTTGACAATCATTATAGTTATGCTTACATGAAGTGGTCAATATTTTCTGGAATTATTAAAAATGAATGAAAATACAATTTAGAAAAACAAAATTTATCTCTTTAAAACTTGATATGTATTTAATGTATAAAAATACATACTAATCATAATAGTTATGATTAACATAATGTAGACATAATATTTTAGATATATTACCTTTTTGAGCCACGAGTTATTGCCTTTTTGTAATGTTGAATTGACAGTGGAATTACAAATTCACTTTTTTGCATTCATTACGCAAAATGCACACTCGCAATTTAATAGTTTTTAAATTTTAGAAAATAATATTAAACTAGTCGGATGTAGCAATTTTAAAACTTTCTTCAACCTCATGCATGTTAATACTTCAAAATTTGCTATCACAGTGCCAAAATAAATGACAATGTAAGCCCATCTTGAGGATTGTAAAAATATGAAATTCCGTGCATTAGTTCTTGAGATATGACTATCGCCAAAATCGAGTAAATCCTGAAAAATGCAGCATAGCAGTGTCACTTGTTGGGTGAATTACACAAAAACGTAATCGGAACTACTTATGTGAACGTCTAACTGAATCTGAATCTGAAGTTTGTTGAAAATTCGTGCATTTGTTTTTGAGATAGAGTTATTGCGGAAGTTGTGAATAACATACCAGCGCCGCCGGTTGGAGATTTACACCAAAACCTAATCCACACCAAGTTGTATCAGGGACTAAATGAACCTAAAGTTTTATTAAATTATGTGCATTAGTTCTTGAGATAGAATGCCCAAAACATTTGTGTCACATACATACAGACAGACAGGTATTTTGCAAGAACATGTTTTTGGTTATCTCTGACTCTTAAAATGTGTAAATCCGCCGAAAACAGAATTTAAAAAATTTCACGAATCCAATACTTTCTTCTTGTAAAGATAGAAAAAATTAAAAAAAAATTAGAAGTGCACATTAACTGATCGAACTCACTTTACAGGGCAACACAATGTTAAATATGTTTTAAAGTTCTGGAATAAAAGAATTGTATGCATTTCGCAACACGGAATGATGAATAATAATAATAATAATGAAGTAATTAAATTAAATAAATAATATAATACATAATAATAAATTATTTAAAAACTTTTAAACTACAAACCGTAAAAAGCGACATATTATTTCTAGATTAATTTTAACACAATTAATCTAATTGGTAAATAAATCATAAATTACTACTCATATTATTTCTGTTTAAACTAATTTTAATTTAATTAAAAAAAAATTTTTTTATTTTTATCTAAGCTGAATGAAAAAATCATTTAGCATTGCTAAATGTTTATATTAATGAGTTGATTTATATCCCAAGCGAATTTTCGTTTACATTTTTTAAATAATCTACTGATATCCCAGTTCGATTTAAAAGAACCTTACTGAATAAAAGAAAAATACCTATCATTTTTATCATAGAGTTGATGAGAAAGTAAGTTTCTTTGTTTTTTAATTTCTTTTATCCCTTTTCAAATAAAGACTTCCCTTTTTTCTCTATAAATCCCTAAGGTCACAGAGGTGATCAACAGATAAAAGGACAACAAAAACATGTTTTATTTCCCCTTTTCTAATACCTAAGAGAAAAGTTTATACTCTTTTTAAGTTAAGTGTCAGATTAGGGAACTTATCCAAATGAACTAAATGTAAAATTGTAGAAAATAACACTACATTTGTTCTAATATATAGGCATTTAAAATTGCTAAAATTATTATCAAAACATAACAATTTCTATTTTGTAATAAATAAAATTACTTTTATATTAAAAAAATCTTGTTATGGTGTATACAAAACTTCTTTGAATATTTGAAAATTTTAAATAATGAAAGGGCTTTAAGAAATATTTTTCGGGCGTTTACCGGATGTGTCTGTTTAAAATTAATATTTTAGGAAATAAGTACTTCGCATACAAATTTCATTTTTCTCTAGTTTCGCCAATGATATAAATTTGAACATTTCTCCAGCAAATTTAGATTATATGAATATTCATATTGACTCAACTCTGTTTAGTATTCAATTCTACGTTTAAAAACTATTATTTGACGAAACTGTATGCTAATAAAGGTTTACAACTTGAAATCGCTAAATTTATTTTGACACATAACTTAGCATATTATTTTGCTATCAAAATGTGTAATCGTTTATCGCCAATACAGTGATAACTATTACTTTAATGATAGTCTACCAGACGTAAATATGTAAATATACACTCCTTCGTTGATATGCTGCCGCCAATGGTATAGACATATGAAATCGGGCACTATGTGAGAAAGTTGGGAATTAATAACTAGAACTCTTCAAATAATATAATGGAAGGTTTATCTACAAAATATTTACATTAAAACACACTATTTACACTTATTAATATTACACACACTTTACGGCTATAACAGATCCTGCCCAACATAAAATTACATTTTAAGATTTGATCACTCACTAGATTGTCTCACTATAAATACACTATTCTCTTCTCTATTGACCGTACTTAGCTAGATTTATTTAGCTGTATAACCACACATATATCTTCCAAACTCTCGAAACATACGCATACGCTTCTCCAGGAAAATACTCCGTGCGCACAGCAAGAGTAGTTACTTTTCCATACTAAACGTTTCACGTCCAACCCAAGAGTGATTCTTTAACTGGTTCTCATCATGCCTTCTCCCAGATTCCGGGGTCTTCAACTGTAAAATCAAAGACAATCCACGTGCCCCTTTTCGCCGCTTGCTTACTGACCAGGTATCACAGGATATTATATTTTGTGCACTATCTTGCTTTTCAATTACTTATTATATTATACGAATTCCAATAGATGACATCCCTTCTGGTATTTCATTTTATACTATAGAGGCATGGCAGTATAGAGAGGGTGCTTTGAATTTTCTGCCGATAATTCGATGGATCCAATTCCAGTTCGAAATTGTTTCAAATATTTGAGCTACAGAACAAGTATTATTCACTCAAATACAATCAGCGTTTTATTTCTTTACCGCATAATCTCTTTTCCCGTTGTTTATCTTTACCTTAAACTTTCATTTCCCAATAGCCAACATGCTTCAGGGAGCTTTAGTAACATATAAAATTACATGTCAATCCAAGTATAATTACGCGAGTTAGAGTACGTACCGATGTACAGATAATAAAATTCAAAAACATTTTTCAACTGTGATGGAAAGTATTAAAAAATAACTTAAATATTCCTGAAATTTTTCATTTATTTATTTATTTTTCTGAATTTATTTTGTATCTAGTATATATATAATTTTTTTTTACTTTAAGTACATTTATAGAAGAAAAAATCTGTCTTGAGGATACACAGAGATAATTATTAAAATAGAATTAATTTTTGAAAAAAATATATTTACTTCGAAGATTTTTGTATTCCAGAAGAAGATTAATACGATTGTTAAATATTTAGAAGTCAACGAACTCTTCAAAATAACTCTTCCAGATTCTTATTATTCTTTTACATAATATTTTCATACTTCAAAAACGGCGTAACTACTTGTTTAAAAAAATACCGTTTAATTCTTCTATTAAAAATCAATATTTTTATTACAAAAAATTTTGGCGCCATTATACAATAAATGTGAACAGTTATGCATTTATGCAAATCATATAGCATTACAGTAGAACCTGTTTTAGCCGAAACTCTTTTAACCGAAACTCCCAGTTAACCAAAATCCATTTTTACAGTTTTTTTTTTCTTTTTAATTATCACACTCCTTGTGTGCAAAATCCTTTTTCAAAGCTTTTTTTTTTTTTTTAACTATCATATTTCTTTTGTGCAAGCGGTCCTTTCCGAAGTACGAGTACCTATAAATATTTTCGATCGCCTTTCTAAGAGTTCCTTTAAATTTAACTTGTGTTCCTGTAAGCTGCGGAGTGGAACGAGGAAAATGAACAAATTAGCGATTATATCTGTCTAATACTTTTGAATGTTTTGCAAAAGGTTTGGCATGGCTGGAGCAGCAGAAAGACTGTGATATTGGTGAACTAATAATATAAAAAAACTCCGTGATAGAGCTTCAAAACAAAGGCAAACGAAACTGCGACAAAGAAATCATTTTTTCAAATCTTTGTGATATATGTGAAAGGTACTTAATTTCAAAATTAAAATTCAAGTGATTTCTTCTCTTTTCTGTTTTGCTATTGCTTTATTTTTATTAAGCACTTATTATCATAGTAAGAAATATTGCTTATATTTCTCGGTAATCTTAAAATTGAAGCCTTCTCGATTATCCAAAAATTTCGATTTTCCGAAAAAGGGTCGGTCCCATTTACTTCGGATAATCGATGCTCTGCTGTATTTGCAATTTCCAAACTGAAGACGGAAAGAAAGTAAACTATACGCAGATAATTTTCTTTTCCAAAATTTCAATACAACTCTAAATATAATCCTATTGAGTACATATCGAAATATGCATGCATCAAATAGTTTACAACAATCGTACTTTGTGTAATTTCCTTATCCCTCACGGTAAACAACATTTGATTATTTTGTTATTCCGTGGGATTACTACTGAGCTGCAAGTAAATTTTGCTGGAAGACGAACCCTATTGTAACCTATCACTTGATATATGCGAAATAAATCCAATTTTATCCACCTGTCAATAAAATCCTCTGTTAGCAGCATTGAGCAAAGAGTAAAAGTTATAAAAGATTTTTCTTGGAGAAATTTATATTGCATATTAACTTTTTATGACGGAATGTTTAGAACACTTTAAAAATAAATATTGCGAAATATTTAGACGGATGACAAAATAATATAGACCAGAAGAGAAAGCATTTGAAATATTGGTATCTTTATTTTTTTGGGAGGGTTGAATGATCAATAAAATAGTTTAATAATAATAATAGTAACAATAATAATAAAACAGGCTTATCACTTGACATGTGAGAAATAAATCCGATTTTATCCAACTGTCAATAAAATCCTCTGTTAGCAGCGTTGAGCAAAGAGTAAAAGTTATAAAAGATTTTTCTTGGAGAAATTTATATTGCATATTAACTTTTTATGACGGAATGTTTAGAACACTTTAAAAATAAATATTGCGAAATATTTAGACGGATGACAAAATAATATAGACCAGAAGAGAAAGCATTTGAAATATTGGTCTCTTTATTTTTTTGGGAGGGTTGAATGATCAATAAAATAGTTTAATAATAATAATAGTAACAATAATAATAAAACAGGCTTATCACTTGACATGTGCGAAATAAATCCGATTTTATCCAACTGTCAATAAAATCCTCTGTTCGCAGCATTGAGCAAAGAGTAAAAGTTATAAAAGATTTTTCTTGGAGAAATTTATATTGCATATTAACTTTTTATGACGGAATGTTTAGAACACTTTAAAAATAAATATTGCGAAATATTTAGACGGATGACAAAATAATATAGACCAGAAGAGAAAGCATTTGAAATATTGGTCTCTTTATTTTTTTGGGAGGGTTGAATGATCAATAAAATAGTTTAATAATAATAATAGTAACAATAATAATAAAACAGGCTTATCACTTGACATGTGCGAAATAAATCCGATTTTTTCCAACTGTCAATAAAATCTTCTGTTAGCAGCGTTGAGCAAAGAGTAAAAGTTATAAAAAAATTTTCTTGGAGAAATTTATATTGCATATTAACTTTTTATGACAGAATATTTAGAACACTTTTAAAAATAAATATTGTGAAATATTTAGATGGATGACAAAGTAATATAGACCAGAAGAGAATGCATTTGAAATATTGGTCTCTTTATTTTTTTGGGAGGGTTGAATGATCTATTAAATAGTTTAATAATAATAATAGTAACAATGATAATAAAACAGGCCTATCACTTGACATGTGCGAAATAAGTCCGATTTTATCCAACTGTCAATGAAACCCTCTGTTAGCAGCATTGAGCGAAAGGAAAAAGTTATAAAATATTTTCTTGGAGGAATTTATATTGCATATTAACTTTTTTAGGACGGAATGTTTAGAGCAATTTTATAAATAAATATTTTCAAATATTTAGATGGATGACAAAGTGATATAGAACAGAAGAGAAAGTATTTGAAATATTTGTCTCTTTATTTTTTTTGGGAGGGTTGAATGATCAATAAAATAGTTTAATAAAAATAATAGTAACAATAATAATAAAACAGGCCTATCACTTGACATGTGCGAAATAAATCCGATTTTATCCACCTGTAAGTAAAATCCTCTGTTAGCAGCATTGAGCGAAAGGAAAACGTTATAAAAGATTTTCTTGGAGGAATTTATATTGCATATTAACTTTTTATGACGGAATGTTTAGAACACTTTTAAAAATAAATATTCTGAAATATTTAGATGGATGACAAAGTAATATAGACCAGAAGAGAAAGCATTTGAAATATTTGTCTCTTTATTTTTTTGGGAGGGTTGAATGATCAATAAAATAGTTTAATAATAATAATAGTAACAATAATAATAAAACAGGTCTATCACTTGACATGTGCGAAATAAATCCGATTTTATCCACCTGTAAGTAAAATCCTCTGTTAGCAGCATTGAGCGAAAGGAAAACGTTATAAAAGATTTTCTTGGAGGAATTTATATTGCATATTAACTTTTTATGACGGAATGTTTAGAACACTTTTAAAAATAAATATTGTGAAATATTTAGATGGATGACAAAGTAATTCTAAATCTCACTGAAAGATGGCGTTGCGTTGTCGCAAACCAGGAATGTTTAAAATAACATCACAGTTTTAAAATTGAATTGTTTTTTTTCGCGTTTCAACGATTAAACAGAATGAAAGGGGAAAAGTGAATGGACGTCGATCCACATTTGCCATGTGTTAGTTTAGCATTCTTACCGTTTGATACAGTTCAGCGACAAATGTCGGTGATATTTAGTACTTAAAAATAAATATTGTGAAATATTTAGGTTGATGACAAAGTAATATAGAACAGAAGAGATATGAATTTGAATATATGAATATATTTGAAATATATGAATATATTGGAATATATTTGAAATATTTGTCTCTTTATTTATTTATTTTTATTTATTTATTTTTTTTTGGGGGGGGGGAGTTTAATTATCAATAAAATAGTTTAAGAATAATAATAGTAACAATAATAATAAAACAGGGTGTTCTAAAATGGGCTGATGATTTTTAAAATGGATCAGAAAGCAAGCAGAGCAGAAAGCAAGCAATGATATAAATGTAAAATAACCTCACAGTTTTAAAATTTAAATGTTTTTTCCGCATTTCAACAATTAAACAGAATGAAGGGGAAAAGGTGAATGAGCGTCGATCCACATTTACTATGCGTTAGTTTAGCTTTCTTACCGTTTGATACAGCTCAGCGACAAGTGTCGGAGATATTTAGTACTAAAAGAACGAATCAAAATAATGAAACTAATGATTTCTGCAAGAATATCTTTAATAGTTTTCCCGGTTTGTCATTTATTCCATATTGAAAAACATCAATAAATTTTATTATAACGTATATAAATCAAGTGCTCAATGGTAAGCAATTTCATTTTTGACTCCTAAGTATTTTTCGTGTGTGAATTGTGCATCTGTTTGAGAGGATTGACAATAAACTCATTGCAGGCAGAGCAGATTCTGCCTACAATGACGTCACATATACATAATCGATTTGTATGTGATTTTTTTGCAAATTTACAGATAGGAAGCAAAACATTTTGAAGTAAGCCTCAGCTAAATCCGGCTGGAATAATAAAACAAGAGCCTTACTGTGTTCAATTACAGTCTGCTATAAATACAACAAGTTAGAAATTGTACGTCAAATGTGGCAAATACGTTCATACTATACCTAATTTTTTAAATATTCAGATCTTGGTGCAATAGCTGTTGCAATCTCATGCAAAAATACATGAATACAAAATTTATTACGATTATATATATTAAATTCTTTTATGAATATATTCTTTTATAATGACTTTTTTTTGAATTTTTGCTCATTTTGTGTGGAATGACCCTCTTTGTAAAAAAATCCCTGCCGGCTCAGCCAAAAAGCGCAGGTAGATTTCGAAGTTGAAAGATAAATTTTTATTTTAAATAACGAAAGAACAAATAAATTAGTATAACATTAATAAAAATATAAATAAAACGTCGAAATAAAAATCACTTGATGACGTAAACACGTGTAATTTGCTTAAAGTCAAGTGACTGTGACATTTACGATCAACCATTATTGGCGATAAATAGTTTGGCGATAAATTTTTGGTTGACGGGATAACCAAGTAGTACCAATATTAGTTTTTGTTACATTAAAATATCTCAATTTTTTATATCCAATTTTTTAATTTGCAAATAAACCCTGTTGGTTTGCAATGGAAGTCTATAAGAATTTGGCGAAAAATTAGAGATATTGACAAGTTGGCTTCCCTTTTGGCAACTAATTTTGGTCGCCAAATTTCGTGATATATCGCCAAGTTGGTGATAAACGGCTGCATTTGGTGATATAACAAGGTCCCTCCCTACGGTAACCCCTTTATATGGATGAAGATACGACAGCGTAATATATATATATATATATATATATATATATATATATATATATGTGGATTTTTATTTTTCAAGTGGAAATCTTGCAATAGAAAAGTTGTGGTAAGAATTTTATTGGGTTTTTTAAAAAATTGTTGGCAACTGCTATAACGGATTTTTTTTCCTGTCATTTTTTTTGTTTTTTTTTTGTTTTTTTTTTGTAAGAGCTGTTTTTATCAGAAGCATGTTAAGACGGTATTCAAAATTTTTAACCCCCCCCCCCCTTTTTCTACTGCCTCGGGCCGATTTTTCTCTTTTGCAATCCCCGCCGAAAACTTAGCCATCTCAATGTGTTTGTCGAGTTTAAAGACGATCCGTGCATAATTGTGACTTTTATCGTGCGGACAAAATTTAGTACAGTGGTGGTACAGTTTAGTAGGTGGGGGTGGTTTTGGGTTCCTGGGGTCATATAATGAAAAGTTATGAAGGAATTTTTCAAAAGTAGAACCATGGTAACGACTGCAATAGGTATTAATTACGAAATCTACCTAAAATCTACTTTTTAACGTCTTCAGTCTTTTTAGTTTTAGAAAATTTACGAAGAAAGTTTTAGCAATATCGCTGTGAAACAGCTCAAATGATAATAAAACTCTGGTATGGAAAAATAACATATTTTCGCCACTGTAGAGAATTTTATGAATAATTTATATCAACTACTTTGCTGGGAAATAGCAACAGTAAATAAAATAGTACTTTCAAAACCACTGTATAAGTAAAATTGACTTTGTGGTATGTTACAGATATGCAACACATGATGCAAAGTGTTAATCTTTAAATGAAAACTCCTAGATGCATACCAAATTCTTCTAAATCAAAATCCTCACTATCATACACCAGTCAGTAACTTAAAAATTGACAGAAAATGTTGAGAACCGTTTAAAATCCCCTAAAATCCGTTTAAAATATTTAAAGATCATCAAAACTATCTTTAAATAAAGGAAAACTATTATTAAAAAGATGATCATTACGCATATCTCTAATAGGTGAATCCGGACTATTAAATTCTTTAGTTAACTGAGAAAATCATTAAATCGAGGTTATACTGTATATACCATTATAGTATTAATGTAAGAAATTATAAGCAATCTATAAGAAAAATATTAAGTAACTTAATAAAAATTATAAAGACACAAACTTATTTAATAAAGTATGTTACGTAAAGCATATTATGTTAAACATAATTTTATGAAATTTTCGATTAAAAAAAAAAAAAAGTTTCAGCAAAGAGCAATTTTTTTAAGACAGAAAATTGTAACAATATGGAAAGGATTTTTTATACTAAACATTTTTTTCATATTGCAAGTTTTATACAGGGTCACTCTCAACGGTGTCCAATGGCTAATTCCAAAACCGTTAGCAATAAACATATAGTTTCAATTACAAAAATTTTACTCTGGAATTAAAGTTTTCTAATACTTTAAGCACTTTCTGTACGATCCCTCGAAGCATGGCCCAACTCATCTGTGTTCAGATACAGAAAATTGGCTTAAGTCATACAATTCAAAGCTTCATCACCTGGTAAATTTTAGTGTTAGATGAATGGGACTTTTTTTTTGTCCTATTTCTTAGTGTAAAGGGAAATTTTTACTAAATATTACTTACAGGACTGCGGGACAGTATAAAAATTTAAATTTCGTAACTTTTTAAGAAAGGTTTTTATTGTCCAAACTTTTAAAATAATTTTTTACCTCATTTAAAACATTTTTGTAGTTGAAACTGTATGTCTATGACTAAGGGTTATAAATTAGCCAATAAACACCATTGAGAATGGATAACGTGTATAATGAAAGCAATTCAGTAGTTAGAATCGCTTTTTTGTGTTATTGATGCGTAGCTCTTAACCGAATGGTATATAGATTTTGACTAGACCATGGCACTTTTATGTATTTTTATTCAGATTTTAAAAAAAATGAAGATGTTATTTTGTTTAAAAAAATATTATTTTAATTACAAAATAAAAACTTACTCCTTAGATTCTAAATTTGAATATTGTATTTAATAAGTTAAAAAATGTATTTTAAATATTAATTCTCTTATTGTATATACTGTATATTTTGAAAACTTCATTGTATGGCATGCTTATTTAATAATGAATGAAAATTTTATTCATACGTATTTTTTTCTATAGAATATATATATTTTTTCATAATAGGAAAGTATAATTGACATGTTTTTGAGAAAATTTCTTAAAAATGAAAGGTCCATGAAAACAACATACTAATAACAATATTCATTTCTTGTGTTTGACACTGATGGATTTCTTTAACAAAAGGGTGAATAAAAAAATCTCCTGAAATATTTACATAATTATCCATCTATAGCAATTTTGGAAATTTATACTACATGGTTTAACATAATCATGTATTAAAATTTGAATAAGGCTTTTTTTCCCGCTGAACTTCCTGTAAAATTTTATGTTTAGCTGAGAGTAAATCGATAAGCTTTTTTTCATTCCTTTTTTAGTGTGTGATCACTATAGTTAAAAAAATCTTTCCAAAAGTAGTTTTTTAAATTGTTATTTATAAACCTTGATGGCTAATTATATTTTTAATAGTACATTAAAAATAAATAATCTTAAAAAAATCGTTTTAGTATTTATTTGCGTATCAATGAAAAATTCACATTTATATTAGAAGTTATTTATATGCTAATACGATGCAGATGCGATTGTATTTTCCCAATTTGAATTTAAACAAGAAAGAAAAAAATCATGCGTCAAACATAGATTATGAAACACTTTTCAACACATTCAGAACAATGATACAAAACTGCACCGTTTAATAAGTTAAAATATTATGTCTAATTTAACCACATAGAAACGCATAAAACATTTGAGAACCCAATTTCAGCTATCCCCATCTACAATCAGGAAATTATCCAAATTCTTTGATCAGCCCTGTATATATTGTATTGTCCTATTGTATTTTAATCCTCTTGTAGTAAAATTCAGTGATTTATATCATTTCCAACACATTTGAAATAGCGTAATGTCATTAAAATACACTGCAAGCGATTTTTCTCCATTGACTATAATATAACGGAATACGTTTGAGTGCCCCTGTAAATGAAATATTAATATGCAATATATTAATAATATATAGCATAATAATAATTCATATGCAATACCAAACATGCATTGGTGGCCCTAAATAATTTTTATCAATTGCATGAAAATCCGAGTATATTTACGGGAGTTAGAGCGTGGACAGACGGACTTACAAACCTAATGCATGAACACTTTTCAACTTTGTTGGAAAGTGTTAAAAAAACAACAACCGAGAACTGTTTTAGTTATGATACACATCACAGCAGTTCGCAGTATGGCACTATAAGTATTTGCCTTGTGGGTATTAGTGAGTTTTCTTCAGAAATTTTTAAAAATCTTCTTAAAAAATAAACAAGAAAGAAAAAAAAAGACATGCGCTACGCATAGGTTAGGAAACACTTTCCAACACTTTTAGAATATTGTAACAAAACTTCACTGTTTAATAACGTAAAAGAAAATATCTAAATAAACAAATTATAAAACGTATAACGCAGTTGAACACCCAATTTTAGCAATTAAAGCCCGAAGTCGATAAGATATTCGAATTCTTTTGAGCAGATGGCTGCTCAAAAGAATCCGAAAATCTAACGACTTCGGGAGTTAATTGCTGAAACTGGGATACACGGCTGCTCAAAAGAATAAGAATTTGAATATCTTATCGAAGTCGGGCTTTAATTTCTGAAACTGGGATACACGGCTGCTCAAAAGAATATGAATTCGAATATCTTATCGACTTCAGGTTTTAATTTCTGAAACTGGGATACACAGCTGTTCAAAAGAATTCGAACATCTTATCGACTTCGGACTTTAATTGCTGAAACTGGGTATTCTACTGTGTTATACATTTTATAATTTGTTTATTTAGATATTTTCTTTTACGTCATTAAGCAGGGAAGTTTTGTTACAATATTCTAAAAATATTGGAAAGTGTTTCATAAGCTATGCGTAAAGCATTTTTTCTTTTTTTTTTTTTTTAAGAAGATTTTTAAAAATTTCTGAAGTAAACTCACTAATACCCACAAGGCAAATACTTATACTACCAGATTGAGAACTGCTGCTATTATAACTAAAACAGTTCTCGGTTGTTGTTTTTTTAATTCAAATTGTGAAAATATAATCCCCTCGGTAATATATTTTCTGGAGATATGCTACACTGCATATATTTTGCTAAATTATTGTTAAGCTATAAAACGCAAAACACATTTGAATTCTTTTTCAGGATTTGAAGCCAATATAGGGTGACTTGAAATATTTTTTGCTGCTGTGTATATGGTATATAGATTTTTATACAAAATACATATAAGACTAAAATCTAATTTGTTACGCAACGAATAACACAACTAATCACATCTGAAAACACTTATCACTCATATACATTACAGTAATCGAATTAAAATTTTTTTTGCTCCTGTAAATGAACGAATAAATGTTATGCGTTCTTTATTCTGCCATAAGCATAATGTAGTGGTCAATGCACACCCATTTCATTATGTTTGAAATAGTGTAATATTTAATACGCTGCAAATGAATTTTTCCCATAGGTCATAAAAGAAATTATTTTGAGTATCCTTGCAAGTTAATGATAAATACCCTAAAGTTTATATTCTACAGTATAAATGCTGTATTGCATTCAGTATTGTATATCATTTTCAGCGTGCTTGAAATACTATATCTTTATTAAAATGCACTGCAAACTTTTTTTCCACTGAGAGTATAACGCAACAGAAGTAACAGAATTCTTTTGTGTATCCCTGTAAACGAACTATAAATGACAGATATCCCATTTTCAAAAGGAAATGTGCTATAGTAAATCTCACTAATATATTCCAACTACATGGTAATCCTAGTATATTTACGTGAGTATCACGGATAGATGAACAGGCAGGCGTCCAGATAAACACATGTCATACATACTTTTAATAAATTATGTTTGAAAGTGCTAGAAAGAAAAATTGTACACCGTAGATTATCACTAGATAGTACACCAGAATTAGTTCATTTAGAAAAGTGAATATCATTAAAATACCCTTCAAGCAATAATTGCGAACAGAGGTTATTGAATCCGAAATGTCTGGTGTGGCTCTGTTGGAAAAAATATCACACAGAAAATAACTCATTGGAAATATGCTGTTCTAAAATTCAACAAAATTCATAAAATTTACAACTATTTAAGCAGGGATGACAGGGATGACCGCCCCGGGAACCCAGCTTTCGCTTTAGAGTATAAGTGCAATCCCGGGCAACTATTTAAGCATGTAGAACGAAAGTTAGAGCTCAGGATTTTGTCCACCGGCTGGTGAACAGCAAATTGAAAAAAAAAAAAATCAAGGTGCAAAGCACATAACAAAAAATATATATACTGTTCCAGTTAAAAAATAGCATAGTGTCATTGAAGTCTGTATTTAAAAAATTATCCTTAATAAATTTTATTTTCCACATGTATTTTAAGTATTATTTACGAACAGAATAATTTTAGAAAGTAATTTAACTAAAAGCTATATTAAGAGGAAATATACCAGTAAGCCTTTAAATCCTAAATTCGACTTTTGCTTTGATGTTAAATCGGTGAATAACACACCATTTTAGATGACTTGCTTTTATTTAGTGTGATTTCAGTACAGCTTATAAACTGAAATTACAAACCAACGTCCCGAAAAATTCTGTTCAGAAATAACTTCTATCTTTGAAATAGAAATCTCTTTGATCTTTATTTATTCATTGAAGGCACAACTGCATATAATTTATAACGCTGATTAAAAATTAAAATATATACTTTTTTTATACTTAGTGGTAAATTATGATGCATAGTTTATAAAATGCTATAAGCGGGTTTATTTATTTTTTAAATAACTTAGAATTACAAAAATGTTTTGTGTGGTCAGCGAGATAAATTGATGTTTTTCTTACATAGTGTATTAACCCCTTGAGTAGGCCCACATACGATGCATACGTGGTTGAAAGCGCGTGCGTAACGACGGCAACGGAAAAATATTATTTTTCATTTTATGGCGATTTTAACAGAAAAATCGCCATAAAATGAAAAACAATATTTTTCTTTGTATTTTATGGTGATTTTAACAAAGTTTTATTTTTATAACTGTGATTTATCACCAGTTTTTCGGTGGTGTTTCATTTAGTATCTGAAATGTTATGATTATTTTAAATCAGGAACAAAGAAATAAATGTTTATAAATAATATTCATGGATTAAAATACATTTTATTGAAAATAACTTGGAATAGGATAATTACAATTTTCAGCTTGTATTTTAGACGATGTTTTATTTGAAATTATTTGTAAGAAAAAAGATTTCATTTATACATCTGGCTTTGTAAATATATAAATAAATTTTCAAATTTATCAACATTTATTTTTTTGTTAAAAATAAATAAAATAACCCATAAGCTACTTTATTTGCATCATAATGTTTTTCTTTCAATTTCAAATTCAACGTGTTTGCGAATCCGCAGCTGTTTGTCACAATTTCTACTCTGCAACAGAGGATTTCTCGTGAATGTTTCAATAAATCATTTCACTTCAAATAATTTATTTTATCTAGAAAATTTACAACGCTATTGTTATGTAACTGCGATGTAGCAAAAAACTGTGTTACACATTAGTGTAAATAGAGTTAATGCATTAACAGATTTCTAATTCTGAAAGAAAGAAAGCATCTCGTTAATTAGCAGATAAAAGAGAACTTTGTTTATCTGACATCTTCCGAAGACTGTAAATTATTTATACTACGTTGTAAACAACTGTTAAAGACATTTCACACACAAAAGAGAGATAAAATAATGAATACTATTTTAAGCTACATATTAATGAATGAAGTAAATGAACGTTAAAATGAAAATCAGTGAATAAGATTATTTATTATAGCAAACAAAAAATATACAGGATGTCCCAAACCTACACACAAATTTAAAAGTTCAATAATTTAGTAACCATAATAAATATAAATATGAAATAAATTTTATAAAGTCACTAATAAATATCTACAGTGTGGCCAATGGGCTACTTTTTATAAAATTCAGATTTCTTGATTGGCACCACTTAATTAAAATAGTAAATTTAGCCTTATTTAATGACATATTAATGAACCCCATAGTGACGAGCGTCTTTTACAGAATTTTTAATTTTTAATCTTTTATCACCAGTTTTTCAAAACAGAAATTTTTGCCTACTTGAATCGAGAGAATGCTCGAATTAAATAAAGCAAAATTTACAATAAAAATTTACTGGTGATAATAATCACGCATTCTGAGCACTTTACGCGGCACGTATACCGGTCGCTCGTCTCCAAGGGGTTAAGGTGAAAACGAGGGAAATTTTACCATTTCAGAAAAGTGGTGTCAATCAACTAATCCGAATTTAAAAGAAGTAGCCCACTGTAAACACTGATTATTTATGTAGTGATTTGAAAAAAAAAAACATTTCACTTCAAATAATTTATTTTTATCCAGAAGATTTACAACGCTATTGTTATGTAACGGCGGCGTAGCAAAAACTGTGTTACACATCAGTGTAAATAAGAGTTAATGCATTAACAGATTTCTAATTAAGAAAGAAAGAAAAGATCTCAGTAATTAACAGATAAAAGAGAACTTTTGTTTATCTGACATTTTCCGAAGACTGTAAATTATTTATACTACGTTGTAAACAACTGTCAAAGACATTTCACACACAAAAGAGAGATAAAATAATGAATAGTATTTTAGGCTACGCGTTAATGAATGAAGTAAATGAACGCTAAAATAAAAATCAGTGAATAAGATTATTTATTATAACAAACAAAAAAATATACAGGATGTCCCAAACAGACACCGAAATATAAAAGTTCAATAATTTGGTAACCATAATAAATATAAATATGGAATAAATATTATAAAGTCACTAATAAATATCTACAGTGTTGCCAATGGGCTACTTTTTATAAAATTCAAATTTCTTTATTGGCACCACTTAATTGAAATAGTAAATTTTGCCTTATTTAATGACATTATTAATTAAGGTAAAAACAAGGGGAATTTTACCATTTCAGAAAAGTGTTGCCAATCATGAAATCCGAATTAAAAAAAATTAGCCCACTGGAAACACTGAATATTTATGTAGTGATTTGGAAAAAAATGTTACTAGATGGCTCTATGGTCTGTCAAATTACAAAGAAATGCCCAAATAACATGTAAAGCTTGATCAAACTGCACTCAGTTTTTTTAAATTATTTTCTCTATTTATTTATTGAAACACGAAAAATTTTAAACTTTGCGTTTTGAAATTTCCAAGTGACTGTCAGTATCTTTACAGGTTGAGATAATGTAACACAATTTATTTAACAAAGCTTGTATGATTTTAAAAGTATTGTGTAAAATACTTACGACATACTTTAAAAACAAGTAATTTTGATCACTTTTGTATGATTATTATAGTTAAAGAATTAATTTAAAATTCAGGTGTCCTTTTAGGCATGCTCTGTAATAAATGGCCATAAATTGTATATGAATAAAAGATAGCTTATATAATTTTTTTGGGGTTTGCAATGTAAAAACGTATATCAAAACACTAAACATATATCTGTTTAAACTTTAAAGAATCGCGAAAGACAGAAAACTTTTATTTGCATTAATTTTTTATCATTAACTGCAACAATAGATTTTCAATCACCACAAAAGGTATTTTAGGCCCGTAAATAAAATGTAACATGAAAATGAGATGTTAGAGAGGTTATGTTTCTTGAAACTGCCACCAAATGGAAGCACCAAACGTTTGTACTCTGTTTGACTTGCTCAAGAAACTGTCTGTTAATGGTATCACTTCAATTGTGCAACTAGCCAAAGACGATCTTGGGATGAATCCAGGGGTGCAGTGGCGGTATACGAAGGCATAGGCCGGTAGGTATAGGAGGTATACCCCTTGATTTTATAAGAAGCTGCGTATAACTTCTGTTTCTCAAAAATAGCTATAGCGTATAATCTAGCCATGGACATTCATGACCTTAGCGTATACCCTCACTTCTAGCATTACTACTTCAACACTGGATCAATCTCCTATAAAATTATCAAATATAGTATATAATTACTCTAAATGAAAACAACTGATATTTTAAGGGGGCAGATCACGTTGACGGTTAAAAAAAAGTTTTTTCGCAAATTTTCAGAATGTATACCTTCAAAAGTTACAAATCCACTGCAAAAAGAATTTTACAAAAATACCAATTAGAACAGAAGGCATAGCTAAAAATATCATTCATAAAAGCATTTGCTGTAATGTTATAAGCAAACCTTGAAGCCGTTTTTCTAAAAATAGATTTTTTGGTATTGCGTGTACTCTCATTTAAAAACCAATTATCATAGAACCTTCAAATAATGTATATTCTTAGTTTACTTGTGTTAGTGTATGCTGAACCTCAATTTAGTCTGATTTTTGTCACAGAAAATTGTGAATTGAAAAAATAAGTATACATTTTTTGGTGAAATTTAGTGAATATGATTAGAAAAGTCATTAATTATAATAAAGAGTTTTAATATACTTTCAAATTTAGGTTCAATGTAAAATATAGTATTATAAGTAACAAAATATGAAACGTTAAACATATATCTGCAGTAGAATTTATAAAATCGTGCGCGCAAAATGAATATTTCAATATTTATATTTTTCAAAAGCCACATTTGCCATTATGATTTATTTAATTAATATTACTAAATATATGTGTATTTGAATATTTTATCAAACCATAAGAATTTGAAAAAGCAAAGAAGAAAATCTTTACGTTTCATTCATTCGTTAAGAAACTACAGAGTTTTTTGTACTGCTTTAAATACGGTCATTTTCTGGCTGCTCAACGTGATCTGCCTCCTTAAAGCATTATTATGCTGGTTTATGTTGTTTCACCATCTGATATGTATATGCTTCTACTCAAGTTTTTTCTCTTATTGTGTGTTACAAGCTGTACACAAAATTAATGTGGTGTTCTATAACCCTTTAAGTCGAGATGTATTTGTAAACAAAGCTAGTCATGCCTGTAGAAAGTAAAACATGATCTGCAATCGCTACCTGTTGATAAAAAATGATACTTTACTCTATCTGCAAACCAGAACTATCGTTCGATTCGAGTTTTTATTACATACGACTCAGAAGCAAAAATTTAAATGAATGTCTACCCGCACGATCGTACGGGTTGGGTCTTAAAGGGATAAAATAGTAAATTTCCGTTTATTGATGTTAACAAGAAATTTATAATTTAAGCATAAGGAACAGACAAATAAAGCTTATATTACTCTTTTTATATTTTAATTTACTCCTGAGGAATTTGTATTCATGTCTTCTCATGGATTAATATTCCATCACAAGGCAATTTTGTTTTATATTGTCTTTATCTGAGAAAGTCAATAGAAAATATGTAATCTAGAATTTTACTGCAATAAGTTTTTAAAAGGAATAACCATTCATATTTGGTAAATTAGTTAATTCCACTCTCTGAAAAGTAGGAAGCAATAACAGAATTAAGAGAAATATAGAGAAGTGTTTTGATTTGGCTTGAAGCTAAAAAAGAAACCCTAAAAGTCGGTCACAATTCGTCCCAAACTCTTGCGGCTCTAGAGAGTCTGTGTGCAGCTCGCTTTGAAAACCTCTCCCCGTACAGCGAATCCAGCCTTTCTTCCACTTGCTTATCGCGTTTGGGCCGAATTGGAGAATTAAATTTGAGCGATAATTTCGGTTTCTTATTGCAAACCGTTTTGACGGCTTACCGTGACTCTATCATATTAGAAACTCTGTGAAAGCCATACTGTTGTTTTCATGTTTCATTTTTTCTGCTTTTTCCTGCATTTCCATTTAATGTTTTTTTTGTTTAAATAATTTATTAACGCTTTTTCTCCAGAAATAAAAAACGTAACTCAAGTACATATTTTTATAATTACTAGAAAATTAATTTTGTTAATGCAGTATACATATATTTATTTTACATAGGGATCTATTTCACAGTTTGCATATTACTTTGAAAAATAAACAAACAAAATTTGAAAAGAAAAGTTACTGCATGAAAAAAATTAAGAAAATCATCTAGATTTCTTACTCAAATATTCTAAATTTAATTTATATTTAGTTCCACCACTCAGACTCAATTTAAAACAGAGGAAAGAGGAACGTTAAATTTCAAATTTGATTACAATTTCAATTTATTTGTTAAACCAATGAGATTTTGTTGCTTTACAGCGAAAAATTTAACTCTTAATTTGAGTAAAAAAGCATTGCTTGTAGTTATGTTTTTAGATTTTAAGATTATTTCAATTTATATATTTTTTTAATCTATTAAATTAACACAAAACAACAATGAAAGTAAAGAATCGGAAAACGAAAAATTACGCAGAATTATCTAAAGATAAAAATATTATGTTAAGATAAATATTCTAAATACTAAATTCAAATACATTTTATTTTACTTTTTACTTTTCTTAACCAAATATTTCCTATATCGTATTGCACCATTTATCTTTCCATAAAATATTAAAAATGGTCTTATAACATTGATACTAGTAACTCAAAAAGTGCAGAAATGTTAGTGTAAACATTTTATATATTAGAAAAGAATTTTAAGATAAATAACTTGTTTCTTATTAAAATACAAATAAGGCTCCAGGATAACTCTATTTGAATTATGATAGGAAGTTTTCTTCGTGAAACTCAAAACTTCAAATAATAGGGTTACATTACGCTTTTATATTACATTTATGTTAATCAAAATAAATCGGATTTGAGAGATAAGAGATATAGGAATATTGATGAACTACATACATCTTATGTATAGTCAATTTATTAAAATGTGGCATCATTTGCTGGAAATAAAATTGGGACTGAAGAACAAAGGCAAATTAGAGAGAAGTCTATCAGAGAGGCTGCCATGTGATTAAATTTCAATTCTGTGGTTTAGAGACATTGGCAAAATTTTCGACAAATAGATTTTGCATCTATGAACGCTCAAGTATTAGGCCAAGCGCGTGTGACTGACATTTGCAGTTATGCGTAGGTTAGTTGGCTGAATCGCCACGTTATCTTTTGTACAAGAGGGCTAAACAAACTGGCACCTAAATTTAAAGTTAAATATGATATATTGCACATATCCATCGCTGAATTGGGATTTGAATCTTGCACCTGTTGCCCAGCCAGCGCTCTGACCGTTAGATAAGTGGGAGTTATGTGTAGGAACAGGCACAGATGTCATATATGCACAGGAGCACCTAACTGGCTCTAAAATGCGGTTGTTTTGCCCAATATGGTTACGTGGCAATTGTTGGTTATTTATTAATAAATTGTTTATTTACTTTTATTTCTTTTTTAAAATTATATAAAAAAATGTTTTGCTCTATAGTCATTAATTAAACATTTCTTTATTTATTGTTATTTCCTTTTTAAAATTATAGAAAATAATTTAAAAATATATATGAAACTTGTATTCGAAAACGATGTTTTCGCCAAATTGGGGTCAGAAAAGAATCGCGCCAAACCCGGTGCGTATATAACATCTGTGCCTAGGAACGTACAAGTCCTCAGAACCAAATGAATTTCAGTTTTTCCTTGCTGTATTACAGTTATGACAGTTATGTTGTCAACAATTTCTTTGCACAGAATTCTTTGTAAAAATGGTTTATATAAACAAGAAGACTGGTCAGTGGTATACTTCTGAACTCATCCTCACAGGAAAGAGTTTTTCAACAGGACACGTGTTCAAATAAACTGAACTTCAAATCAGTAGACAAACTTTCTCTGCTCGAGTGTGTCTGCGTTCAACAATCGAGAAAAGACATAATTTAATTTGGAGAAAATTATGGATTGCCAGATGGATTATCGTCCATTAAATATTCTAGAAAAATATTGATAAGGAGATGTCCAAGTTTGGTGTGGCATCTCTACATTTGGACACACAACAATCCCATAACATTACATATTGAGATGGAAATGCAATTTTATAGAGGTGGCATTATTGATGTTTATGCAACTGCATATGATGTTGCAAATGTTGATTATTGTATCTTAAAAGGTGAAAACAGTACACTGTTAAGAGTATCGTGAAAAATTATCTCTGTGTTTAAAGGCTGTCTGTTTTCTGGCCAATGAGAACGCTCCATAAGCGTTTATGCAGCGTTCTCATTGGTCAGAAAACAGATAGCCTTTAAAAACAGAGGTAATTTTTCACGATATTTTTAACAAAGTACATAACACACGCATCGTGTAGTAGAAAATTATATTCACCAATTGAACCAATAAACTGGCTAGCTTAATTCCCGATCCTGAATTTAGCACGGCTGGAAAGTTCTTGAAAGTTGCATTGATGATTATAAATATTAGAGTATTAGATAAGGTATGGGAAAAATAATGTACTTATGAGTCTGTGGGGGTCGAAACATGTTGTTCATTAATGAATTAATAAAGAAATTAACCTCAAAATAACTTAACATCAATTTTACATAAAATAAAACATAACTAATTCCTAAACACAAAAATGTAAATGGGAATTACTGATTTGGTTAACGGAAAAAAGCATTTAAAATTATTTTAGTGAATAAAAAGACCAAACGTAAAGCCTAGAATATGCATGCAATGTTTTAATTTTTTAACATTTCAGCATTTATAAAAAGTAATTTTTATTTCGATCCTTTTAATTTAATATCTCTTTCACTACAATATACATGCTTCAATCAGATATGATAAAACTGTGTTTCCAATTTTTTAAAACCCTTCCCTTTATCGCAACAAGAATTTAAAAAAAATACTACATTGTACGAAAAATAACGAGAGTAACAATTTTATCATTTTTCAGTAATCTCTTCTTTAAAGAGAAAGTTGTTTCACTGTATAAAAACTGTTGTAGATAGAAATACAAATTTCGTGCAGTCTCGTTTTAAGAAATATGTAGCTAAAGAAGATAGATGAAAGATATTTATAAAACGTAACCACATTTGTTAACTAACTCATATCTACCAATTTAATAACTATAACAGTAGCAATTAGGATAATGTTGTAAATAAGAAATTTATATAAAAAAATACTATTAGAAAGAATCTATATTTATTATGATCTGTGATTTTAAGTACTTATTTAAAAAGAAACATGTCAATAAACTTATATTTTTGTAAATTTCTTTCAGAATCTTAATAATCATTAAAATGTTTCTGTTGGGTTATATCTGTTTCGAGGTTATAATGATTTGAAAGGCTACATGGGGGCAGATATATAAATTTATTTAGCAACTAAGGAAAATATACTAATTGCACAAAGTTATAGATCATCTTATCAATCTTATAACATATTTATATAAAGCAACATTTTTCTTATTGGAGCAATATAAAATTAGCTAACATCAAAAATCTTAATGTAATGTACCTAAATGAAATGCAAGTTATTAAAATTTAGCTTAGTATGATTACAAATAGTATTTTTCAGTCTAAGAGTAGTCTTCGGTAAAATGGGGGATAAACACGTAATGTAGCAAATTTTTAACGAAAAAGATTCCATCTTAAATTTTCTTATTTACTGCACATTCACAAAAAAACATGAATCTTGCAAATACAAACATAAATGACAGTCACGAACACATACGGTTTTGATTTCAAAACAAATAACTCACTAATTGAAAATAAATTTCAAATTAAACAACTTTCAAAAACCTTTCATCTTACATGAAGGCCTTAACCTTTATCTACTGACGGTACTCATAAGTACCACTCACTTTAAACTTTCACCCCATAGTGAATATTACTAATATTCTAATAGTACTTTGCAAAAACACTCTTTTAACTCCACTTTATCCGGATACATGGCAACAGTAGTTCTAGGATTGTTATTTTGGCGAGGAAGGAGGCTATCTTTGACATATACGATGGGTTTTGTAACGACATTTTGTACAGATTGTCACGCTCGTCTTTTTATTGCTTCAAACACAGTAAAGGATATAAGATAAGTGTTGGATTTTTTATGGGTTCATTATGATCTTAGAATACAGTTTGACTAGCTATTTTAGGTGAACGGTGTATGTATTTGGTTTAACAATTGAATTACTCGGTGGTACTTATAAGTACCGTCAGTACACTGGGTGTTAGAGAAAAACTTCTTGTCTACTTTTCGTCTGTGTAGTTCAGGCATGTCAAACTCATTAACCACCGAGGGCCAAATTGAACATTGTATATAAAGGCGCGGGCCACATAACATAAAAAAAGGTAATTAAATTTATTTTTATCGCACCGGATTAAACAATACATGCAAAATAAAATACAGTCTTGTAAAGAAAAAAAAAGCAAAATTCTAAAGCGAAAACTAAAAAAATTCATAAAATTCATTGTAAAAAATGCAATACAACATTTAATAAGTAAAATCACAATGGTACAAAAATGTAACGTTAAGTGTATTACATTGATCTTTGCTTTTCTTCTTTTAATTTTGTGATTGCTTCTTTTTATAAAACAAGCAAGAGCACTATTATTTGTATTGTAAACGTACTTTTTAAAAGTCAAACTTTATTCAGTAAAACTTTCACGATTAAGTAAACAAATATAAGCTATGCTGATTGTACCGACAACATGAAAGGTAGATTACTCTTCTGAAATAGTGGTACAGGTTTTGAAAATAAAATGTCAAGTTGGCAACATTGCAGCCACTGCTAGCGAAAGACGGTTCCTGCAAAGTTTATTTTCTGCATCAACCATGAACTGAATCAAACTTAGAGAAAATGCCAAAGTCTTGGCGGGCCACATCAAAACTGTCGGCGGGCCAATTGTGGCCCGCGGGCCACGTGTTTGACATGCCTGGTGTAGTTATACATCGTTTTCATCTGTTTTAAAATGTAATTACTAAAATGTAATGTAGTAATGATTTCCCTGGAATTTCTTTTCTGTTTCATTGTTATTTTTCATAGGAAATGGAAAAAGTTGTGGCACCGACTCGTTTTTGCTATGCTAGAAATGGCATATGTAAATTCCTATATTGCATATGTGGAGATGCCAGAGAACATATTGTCCCTGGAATATGGACGTTGCATAACTAAAGGACTTCTAACAAGATCGAAACCTAAAAAAAAAATATTTTTTTTAACCCTTTCAGGGGCAAAGCATTTTCAAATGTGTTGAAATAAATGATTGGCACCGGAATTTGCCAAAATATTTATTCGCAAATAAGAAAAAGCCTACATTTCACATACTCATTAAATCGAAAATATTTTCTGGTGCCATTTGAAATACCTTGTGGCTTTTCTGTTACGATATTTTAGTCATAGTGTACTGACGGTACTTTAAAGTACCACTTTAAATAATTACCTCTAAATAATTCAATTTCTTACTGGTGAGTATTTTTTTTATGTTTATCCTTTAATTTTCCAATATAGTAACCGAAAAAAAATTACATGAAAAGAATTGCAGTAGATCATAATGCAGTAGATATAGGGTTAAACTAAATTATAAAATAAATATTTTGCCAACACCGGGCGAAGATAAAATAAACAAGAACTCTTTTTGTGTTCTACCAGCAATTATAAAAAATCCCAACTAAAAACGACCCACCAGTGGCTGAGAGGTTCTGCTCTCGAAGCTGGTAGACGGGAGGTGCTGGGTCCGAACCCAATCGCCCCCATCGGCCTAATCGTACGGAGTTTTCGTGGTTTTCTTCGAGCCAAGGATTTCCATACGTAAATACGGGTTAGGTGTCCTTAGAAAGACCCTCACGAAGGGCACTCCCCTTTCGGGTCTATATCCCTAGAGTAGATAATCGGCCGTAAAAACCAACCAACCAACCAATCAACCCAACTAAAAACTGACTAAAAACCGTCTAAGAAATGCATACTGGCGCCATCTGTTTCGTAACAGAGCAAGAAAATCAAAAAATAATATTAAATTCAAATTACTTGCACTAGTCAACTTGATTATCGCCCAGCCAAGGATTTCCATACGTAAATACGGGTTAGGTTTCCCTAGAAAGACCCTCACGAGGGGCACTCCCCCCTCGGGCCTGTATCCCTAGAGTAGATAATCGGTAATTAAAAAAAAAAAAAAAAAAAAAAAAAAAAAAAAAAAAAAAAACCAACCCAACTAAAAACTGACTGAAAACAGTCTAAGCATTCTGGCGCCATCTGTTTCGTAACAAAGCAAGAAAATCAAAAATTAATATTAAATTCAAATCACTTGCACTAATCAACTTGATTATCATATGAAAGCGAACTAAAAACTCATTTTAATAATTTTTTCTTAAATATGCATATTTACATTTGAAATATATCTGAATATTACACTATAAACCATAGCATTATTTTCAAGATTATTTTTTATAAAAAAAAGTAAACCTGTGAAAAATCAATTCTATGGAATTAATGAACTATCATTACTTTTCTCGTTTTATTCAGAAGCAAGTGTCAAAATGGCTGACATTAGAAACTTCTACAAAGAAGATAAAGCCGTAATTGCGTATAATATCTCTCATTATCTTTTATCGCTGGCCGCAATTTCAGCAGTAAGTGACGTGAAAGACGAGATGTAGTAATAACGACTTCATAAAAACGGAAAAAAATATTTCATGTGTGCGAATATGTGGCAGATTGATTGAATTTGAGTATCGCCAGAATGTAGTGCGGTGTAATAAGATCTTTATAACGTTGTTATTAATCAGACTGGCCATAAAAATTTAAAATATGAAATATCAGTTGGAAAAACAATAATAATGATAAAATAATAATCTAATTATGGATAGATTTCTAAATCTATTTTACTGTTATTAAAATGTCTAATTACGACTACTGATTTTGATGTTAATGAAACTCAAAAGAATTTTATTATTTAATTATTTAATTTGCGTAAACGAAAATTTCTTCAGTTGTTCCGTATTTCAAACATGCATACTGCTTCACAAATAATTTAAATTCAAAATGTTTGTATACTATATAACTCATATCACTTCTTTTAGATTAATTTTTATAAGAAATGGCTGCACACTAGTTCATACATTTCGATAGAGCTATATAGTTCTTTATCTTTTCTTGTTCTATACAGAAATACGTCTCAAAAACAGTAGGCGTAAAAATAGCCTATAATTTCACCAATAAGCAACAGGAAAGATGAGATGAACTTATGCACTCGAAGAATGCGAGTACGAATATGAGGCGCTTGATTTAGCGTAAGTATTACCAGAATGTATTGTGGTGTAATAAGATCTTCTTTATAATATTGCTATTAAGCAGACTGACCAGAAAAAAAAAATTTAAAGCATAAAATGCCAATTGGAAAAACAAAAATAGTGAAAAAAAATCTCTTTTTTGAATGTAGTTTTTAAATTTCTTTCTCTATTTAAATATAAATGTATAATTACGCCTACAAATTTTGATTTTACTTTACATCAAAATTTTTTGGAAAATTAGTTAATTAATGTTAGCGAAAATTTCTTTAGCTGTTCAGTATAAAATACGGATATTCATTCATAAATAATTTAAATTTAAGATGTATATGTTGTAGGCTAATTGGGAAATCAGGCTCTTTGCAAAGAGCCTAGGCTGTATATACATCTATAGAAACCATAGCTCTTCTTTTATATTAACCTTTATAAATATTGCTATTAACTAGACTGACCGGGAAAAAAAGCATAAAATACACTGGTGTTCAAATTTAAGGACCAGTCACAAAATGCTAATTTTTAAGTAAGCGAATACTCAAAAGGAAATAATATAATTCAAATAATTGCTATCCCTACAGTACAGCTAGTCCATATAGCATCTCATTCATGTCCCACATGGTCACAAGTGTCACAGTCACTACGGTGAAGCAAAAAAATAGGAAATTCCACACGTCTCATTATAAGTCTCAAATGATCCCTATATGTCAGTCCACCGAGACGTCAATGTGACTGCTGCTTTGTGACGAGTCAACAGGTGACTTTACAATGTAGTTACATTGTGACTCTCATGTGACTGCCATTTTTAGACTCAATTTCAAAGTCATCATGAACGTTGCATTATGATAAGTCACCAAATAATTTCACTTTATAGTCGCATGATGACTTTTTACAAAAGAGCACAATGGTGACTTCACAGTAGTTTCCCTGTCACCTGAAAGTCATCACGTGACTTTAACGTGACATTATTTGGTAGAACGATTGACACTTGTGACCATGTGTGACATGAATGAGATGTTATATGGACTAGCTGTGCTATAGAGATAGTAATTATTCGAATTATATTATTTTCTTTTGAGTATTCGCGTACTTAAAAATTAGTATTTTATGATCGGTCCTTAATTTTGGACACCAGTGTACCAATTGGAAAACAAGAATAGTGAAAAAAAATCTTTTTTTCTGAATGCACTTTTTAATTTCTTTCTCTGTTTAAATATAAATGTATAATTACGCCTACCAATTTTGATTTTACTTTATATAATTTTTTTTTGAAAATTAGTTAATTAATGTTAGTAAAAAATTTCTTTAGTTGTTCAGTATCAAATATGAATATTCATTCATAAATAATTTAAATTTAAGATGTATACATCTCTAGAAACCATAGCACTTCTTCTAGATTAATCTTTATAACAAATGACCGTGTCACAGTGAGTGGTGTAGCCGTAAAAAAAGCAGAGGGTATGCACTCTAAGCAGATGGTATACGCTCAAGGCAAAGGGTATACCTTACAGTGTATATACTATAGCTTTTTTCAGACACAGAGGGTATACGGTTTTCCTTAAAAAAATCCAGAAGGTATACAGCGTATACCCTGCAATACATCCCTGGTCATAGTTGATACAATTCTATAGAGTTGTCCATCATTACCTTTTCTTGTTCTAATTAGAAACACGTATCAAAATAGCTGAAGTAGAAAGAAGATGAAACCGTAATTGCGTGTAATAATCTCTTATTATCTTTTATCATCAGCGTATACATGAGGTTGATTGATTGAATTTATGTGTTACCAGAATGTATTGTGCTGTAATATGATCTTCATTATAATGTTGCTATTAATCAGACGTAAAAAAAATTAAAGCATTAATTACCAATTGGTAATACCTCCTTATATTATATCACAGGATATAATTTTACAGAAGGAAGAGACAGGAAAGACGGGATTATTTACTACTGAGAGCATAAGAGATATACGCCATTGTTCATCGATGCGAACACGAAACAGATTGATTGAGTTTAATTATTACAAGAATGTATTTTTCTGTAATAAGATCTTTAAAATGTTGCTATTAATCAGACTGATCTAAAAGTATTAAAGCATAAAATACCAATTAGATAAACAAGAAAAGTGAAAAAATAATAATTTTTTCTAAGGATCATTTTTAAAAAATTCTGTCTTTGTTAAAAATAAAATGTATAATTAATTACGGCTATTAATTTTGATTTTACTGAAGTTTAAAAATTTCTTAGCAAAAATTAGTTAATTTCTGTAAGTGTTACCTTTTTCTGTTGACACACATACATATCTCTTTTCAGTTTTAAAATATGCATATTCAATCATAAATAATTTAAATTTTAAATGTATGCATACTATATAAATCATAGCACTTCTTCTACATTAATCGCTATAAGAAATGGCGTATCATAGTTGATATAATCGTATAGAATTAATAAACCACCATTATCTTCTCTCGTTTTATACAGAAAAGCGTGTCAAAATAGCTGACGGAGAAACTTTTACAAAGAAGATGAAAACGTAATTGCGTGTAATGTCTCTCATTATCTTTTATCGCGAGCCATAATTTTCCCAGTAAGTGACAGGAAATACGAGATGGACTAGTAGCGACCACACAAGTCATAAAATTACCCTTTCATCGAATGTGAATATGAGACAGATTGATTGTGTTTAGGTATTATTAGACTGTATTGTGGTGAAATAACATCTTCTTCGTGATGATTATGTTAATCACAGTTACCGTAAAACATATACATGTAAAAAAGAAAACTTTTCTTCCTGCCTATGTTATCTGAAAATTAAAGAACTCTAATTTATGCATGTAGAGTATTACAAAGTTAGCTGTATGAGTTACAAGAAAGTATTATTGCAATTGAACTTATTCGATAATGTTACATACACAAAATCAATTATAATTAATACTAAAACAACAATACGAAAAATAGTAACTAGAATTACATTAGTGCAGTTAATTGCATTTGCATAAAGTAGATTAAACATTTCAAATTCACCCTAACATTCTTAGATTTCTCATCTGGCTACACCTAGAATAAAAATGCAGCTAAATGGTGAACATTTTCTGGAACAAAAGGCCTAATCACAAAATGGCTGATCGAATCCACCAATGAAAAGTAGTGTCATAAACATACATTTTTATTTAAAAGTTGTAGTTCTCAGATTATATAAAAATCTCGAAGCAATGAAAATAAGTTTATTCCAAATTTTACATAAAACTATAGACATTACCAAACTATGAGTGCATTATGGTCATATCAGAATATCTATTTTCAGTGTGTTTGCATAAATATCAGAATGCTACTTGTTTGAATCTGCCGTAACACACAAAGAGTCCATAGGTGCAGTATATTATTATTATTATTTAATTAAAAGTATAGATTATAATCTCTCAAAACAAAAATATGGACTTACTTGTAATATTTAGTAAGAGATTTTAACTTTATTCTAGTAAACGGACAATGTGCTGTACACATATTTGCGTATTTGCTCATCATATCAATCCATAATGAGATAGTTCGTAATAGAAAGAACAATTATTTTGGTGTTTTTTCACCATGTTGGCTCTAATGAAAACATAAAAAGTTCTTGTCTTTGGTTGTGGATTTTTAGCAATTGTGTTATCAATTTTATTAATTGATAATTCAAGAAAGTTTGTTAGAATATTTAATGTTAGAACATTTAAAAAGTAGCACGTTTGTAATGCAACCAACGTTCCAGTTATTTCTTCTTACATAAGTAAATCGAAGTGAAGAGACAAACTCTCCAACTGGATGTGAATTGAAGTGAAGAGGAGAATAGAGACAGCGTGGTGGTTGCTGATATGGGTAGGATGCCGGTAGTGCATCCGAGTAAATATTGGTTTCGTTTAAAGAAATAATATGAGTGGCTTTGTGGAAGGATTATGTTGTTCTTAAATAAGAGCAAATGTGTATATAGCTTTTTCTTCAAATGTAAATAATTTTGTATATAGCAGTTAGTGTTTAATAAACTTCATATTTAAATATTCAAGAGAGATTCCTCCATCATCGTCTGTCTTGATACTACAATCGTATTAAAAAAGTAATTAAATGCGCAAAATAGTTTACCTAAAAATAATAGATGTTTCTGTGTAATAATATTTTTTTGATATTTAAAAAATTATATTCCGTTAAAATTGAATTACAAATTGATAAAAAATTGTGTTTTGGCTTTCATTTAGACGCCTAATTCCAGTATATAATAGAAACATAGAGTTGCTTTTAAACTTTTAAAAGCTGCATTTAATTTAGTTTTATGAAGTTTCTTTTGTGACAAATCACACTGTGATAAATAAGTCATATACTATAAGAGTCTTCCACATATTAAAACGGTATTTGTTGTTTTCTTACTACAATTAAAAATGTAGTTATATCCCATTTTTGGAATACCGTTATTATTGTTTAGCATTATAAATATATAACTTAACTAGTCGGATATGGCAATCCCAAAACTTTCTTCTATCTCATACATGTTAATACTTCCTGAAAAATGCAGCATAACAGCACCACCGGTTAGATGATTTACACAGAGATCCAATTATCAACAACTTTGACAACTTCTAACTGAATCTGAAGTTTCATAAAAAACCGTACATTAGTTTTTGAAGTAGAGCTATTGCGAAAATTGTAAAAAATTCTGCTTAGCAGCGCCATCTGTTGGACGATTTACACCAAACACTAATTACGACCAATTTATACCAGGAAGTAACCGAATCTGATGCTTGATGAAAATTCATGCAGTAGTTCTAGAGACACAGCTATTGTGGAAATCGTGAAAAATGCAGCACAGCAGCGCCACCTGTTAAGCGATTTACACCAAATATTGAAAAGCATTAATCTATACCAAGGACTATTTGAATCTGAAGTTTGATGAAAATTCGTATATTCTTTCTTGAGTTAGAGCTATTACGATAATCATGAATAATGCCGCATAGCAGCGCCACCTGTCGGGCGATTTTCACCAAAAACTAATCAGCACCAAACTACATCTTGGACTAATTGAGTCCGAAGTTTTATGAAAATCAGTACAGTAGTTCTTGATAGCTGTTGCAGAAATCATGAAAAATGTCGTATAGTAGCGCCACCTGTTGGGCGATTTTTACCAAAAACTAATCCGGACCAGTTTATATCAAGGTCTAACTGAATCTAAAGTTTTGTGAAATTCCGCGCATTAGTTCTTCAGATAGAGCGCCCACAAAATTTTTGTCACAGACTCACAGAGTGATAGAGTGACAGACAGACATTTTCTAAAAACCATCAAATCGTATTCAGGACATTCTAAAACGTATAAATCCATCGAAAAACGGAAGTCGAAAATTTTCACGAATCCAATACTTTCTTCTTGTAAAGATAGAAGAAAGTAAAAATTTTAATTATAGGCTATTTTGAGAATAGTAAGTGAAGAACAGTCGAAATTCAGGATTCTTTGGACTACGAAAA
The DNA here is from genome assembly GCA_963932465.1 of Maratus speciosus. Taxonomy (NCBI): domain Eukaryota; kingdom Metazoa; phylum Arthropoda; class Arachnida; order Araneae; family Salticidae; genus Maratus; species Maratus speciosus. The sequence goes on along the minus strand of OZ010789.1, from coordinate 109,583,873 downwards.
CAGTGCACATTATCCTTCCCCAAACAGCTGCGATAACCAAAAGCGAACGATGGGACAGCCGATGAACAAACATATGTTCAAGGCATTTCCTTATGAATCTAAAAAATAACTTATTTTATAGTCAAAACATAATTACTAGATGTTCTAGGATAATTATTTACCTAATTTTAATTTAATGTAAATATACCCTCTAAAAAATAAATTCGTAAATTTAGACATTAATCCTTTATGTACTGAATTATGAATTCATGAAAATTTTATCATCTAAAGCGTTTTTCGTGAATTGTTTAAACTACATTAGGAGATTTAAATAATCATTTAATAAATTTTAGGAGGATTTTAGAAGGATTGGACGATTTAGAAAGATTAATTAAATTTGAATGTCTAGGGATTTTGTGCAATATTTATAACCGCATTCACATATTTTATTTTAAATATTTTTCTTAGTATTTTGTAGAATTAGGAAATCTACAACTATAATGTTCTTACAATAGAATTATAGAAATATTTCCGAATTGAAAAATCCCCTCCCCCCCTCCCAACGCCAAGAAAGCTGAAAAGATGCAAAGGCAAAAGAAATCATCCTTTTAAAAATATTTTTGTTTTGTGTAACCAATAATGCTTTTGGAACAAGATAAAGTAATGTATCTATAACTCATTCTAAACTGTATTACAACTAATCGATTTATTTAATGAATTTTATAAGACATTACTTTAATGGTACTTATAAGTACCGTCTGTTGACAAGGCTTAAAACAGGTATGAGTGATTCTCCGTAAAGAGGCAATATTGCATTCCTTTACCTCTAACATGAAAAATATTATCAAAAACTGTTGTTCTTTTGTATATATGTACTTCCACAATAGTGTTCTTTTTAAAATAAATTCATCAAAATGATTTATTAATTATAATTTAAACAAAAATTAATATAAGATAGTTATTCCCTCATTAGTTCCTACACCTTTTATGTAATTTTAAACTTATTTTTCTCAAATTTAATTAAAATAAATATTTATTATGAAAGTGTTCAGGAAAGTTAAATAACTTTATTAATCATAAACAGTAGTTTCGCATTTTTTACTTAATTAAAAACCTGTTTTAATTAACAATTACCATTTTACCTAATGTTTAAATCATTTCCTCACATTTTGAAAAAAATCTAAATTTCAGCCACAAAGGGGCAGCATTGTTCCCAATGTTAGGGTCATTCTGTTTGTTGCATTGACACCTTTCTGTTTGGGAGTCTTTAGTTTGAGGTGCATATTGTATGCTGCAGAATAAAATAAAGAAATAAACAATTGTGCATGGGTGATTTTTTTAATCATCATTCCCTCACACAGGATACCTATTTCAAGGTAAGTCAAGAAAAAAAAATATTTCTTGCTAATATTGTGCTATATGACTGATACTTTAAGCAATTATTCATAAATCATTTGCAACCCTTTTGTGTAGCTTGAAAAAGGCAGCCATATTGAATTTTATCATTCCCTCACCTATCATTCGCTCACATTTGCTGAAATGAGGGAATATATGTGAGAAAATGATAGCATTTGTCAAAATAATTTAAAAAGTTTGGCTTTAGTATTTCAAAGCACTAACCAACTGCATTTATGCATTTTAGTACAAAATATCATTCTTGGTTTCAATCTATTTAGATAATTTTAGATCATATTCTATTTAGATCAATACTTTGAAACTTTCTTTTCAGTTTTAAAAGAAAAATGTGGAGCAATTCAAATATTTCATGTTACTCCAGAAGAAATAGAGATTTCTACAAAAAAAAAAAAAAAAAAAAAAAAAAAAAAAAAAAAAAAAACCGTTTGATGCGGATTCTCATTATGAAGCCTTCACAGAAACTCAATAGGTGCATCAAGTTATTTTCAGGGAAGACAAGTCTAAACTAACTGTTAGAAGTTTGAGCTGCTTTGACTGCAACCAACAGGATTGCAGTCACTTCCCCGCAACGACCATTTGGAAAATCATTTTTTCAAAGACTAAAATTTAAGACATTAAAAAATCGCACGGAGTTGATCATACATTACGTACGCCATGAATTAAACATTAATAGTGTTATTACACGTAAAAATTGCAAGCGACAAAAATCGCCCGCGGCTCGTACGTATTATCCACCTGAACCTTACGTATTATCCACCTGAAACTTACATATTATCCAAGCATTTCATTGGCTGTTCGGGAAAAGGCTTTTCGATCGTCAAATTTCCAAGAAATCTGACGACCAATTTTAAATGAAATTTCATTCTTAAACTTCTAAAGATCCCACAATAATACTTTTTACACCGTCGTATAGAGAAAAAAAAACGTACTTTTAAATGCAATTTGTTTCAAAGCTGTATCTTAATTTGTTTCTGAGTTATTAATTTTTTTTGTAGTTTTTATTATTTTTTTGTCATAGTGGCAACAGAAGTATCCATCTTTGTTGAAAGTAAAGGGAAATACAGATTACTGTATAGACCAATCAGAAAACGAATAAAATGCGGATTAAACTAATAAAAAGCTTCAGATATGCTTTTGATTTCGTACCCTAATGAGGGCAATAACCATTTTTCCAAATGATTAAAAAAAGGTAAGATTCAAAAAGGTATTTACGTAATAATAAGAATTTGTAAATTTTATTACACATAATACATAAGTATATATTTTAAATTATCTGCAAGAGATTGGGTTATACTGCTATATAAAGATGAACAATATCTTGGAGAAGTTATAGCACAGATAAATGACACATTTGATACAATGACTCAGTGCATTGCATCTTAGCAAAGGGACATATAAATGACCATCACCAAAACCAGGCATTTATATTTATCATATTTCTGATATTATAAAAATAACTGTACCACCAGTGCCCTATGGTAGAAGGGCTACCTTGCTTACATTAACTAAATGAATTTATCCTATTTTTAGGATTAATTTATGTGTAATGTTAATTTTACAATTATTTCGTGACATTGTATTAACCTAGAAATTGAAAAATATTAGGTTTGTGTGTATAAAGCAGAAATTGTAATAAAAGAAGCTTATTGCCACATATATGTATTTTTAAAAGAATTTTCTCATATGCAAAGTATCATTCCCTCACTTTACTGTCATTCCCTCATTTTTATAAAAAATTAAAATCTCCATAATTTTGCAAAATTTTCAAAACATTCGCTGCGGATGCATTTTTATGTTCATTTGACATTAGAACAAACATTTATGTAACAATTTTTTAAAAAAGTAAGTAGTTCATATTTTCACTCCAGTGCTTCTCAAATTTGCCCCTTTACGGAAAATCACTCGTATACTGATGATACAAAAATGAGTTGTCTATACGTGTATAAATTGCCAAATACACATCCTCTTTCATCAGTTTCAGAATACACATTTTGCTGTGTATTTTAATAGCACATTAAGCGGCTTAAGGGTGTAAAATGTTATCAGATAACTCAGAAATGCACAGTTTAACGTGTAAATTGTGCATGAGTGCATATATATATATGTGTGTAACATAGAAAAACGATGGATTTTATGTGCATAACATATTCTTATAGTCCCAGATGTAAATTTTGAACTAAATATTTTTATGGCTGCAAAAGAAATTTGCATGAAGAACAAACACGTGTGCTTGGTGTTTGTTCTCTTTCTGGTAGATTTGTTTTTAGACCACACGATATTGTAACTTTAATTTACAAAAACAAGGTCATCTGAAATTATATTTGCGGCATGTCATTCCCTGTTAACCCTTTATGTACTGAAGTAATATGAATTCATGAAAATTTTATCTTCTAAAGCATTTTTCGAGAATTCTTGAAACTACATTAGAAGATTTACATAATCATTTAATAAATTTTGGAAGTATTTTAGAAGGAATTAGAAGGATTCATTAAATTTGAATTTATAGAGATTTTGTGCAATATTTATAACCCCACTCAAATCTTTAATTTCAAATATTTTTCTTAGTATTTTGTAGAATTAGAAAATGTACAAATATAATGTTCTTCCAATAGAAATACAGAAATATTTCCGAATTGAAAATCCCCCCCCCCTCCCCCCTCTGAAAGCTGAAAAGAAGCAAAGCCAAAAGAAGTCATCCTTTTAAAAAGATTTTTGTTTTGTGTGACCAATAATGCTTTTGGAACAAGATAGATAAAGTAATGCATCTATAACTCATTCTAAATTGTATTATTAATATTCGATGTATTAAATGAATTTTATATTAAATGAATTAAATGAATTATGTATTAAATGAATTTTAATGGTACTTATAAGTCAGTAGATAAAGAGTTAAAACTGTTTTGAAGACCTAAAATACTATAAGCACAATTTATGAATAGAATCTGTATAATCTAAAAAAATATACTGTAAAATAAAATGTTGAAAAATTCGGAAATCGTGACGCCGCCGGTGTATTTCCATTTTATGTCGGATTTTTTTCCATCGATTTCAGTCACAAGTTTTGAAAGATGCATCTAGAACGATACCAGAAGAGGAGGAGAAATTATTTTTATTTAACTTAATCTACAGTAAAACTAGTATGTTGTAGCCATCACAAAACTTTCTTCTATATAAATCACGTCAATTAAATCATTTAAATAGTACAAGAAATAACAACGATTTAGCACCAATTCATATCAAAGTCAATCTGAATTTGAAGTTGGATGAAAATTCGTGCATTAGTTCTTGAGATAGAGCTATAGCTGAAATTCTGAAAAATATAGCATAGCCGCGCCACCTGTTGAGCGATTTCCACCAAAAATAAACAGCACTAAATGATATCAAGGTATACCTGAATCTGAAGTTTGTTGAAAATCCAAGCATTAGTTCTTGAGATAAAGCTATTGCGGAAATCGCAAAAAATACAGCATAGCAGCGCCACCTGTTGAGCGATTTACACCAAAAATTAAACAGCACTAATTTATATCAGGGACTAACTGAATCTGAAGTTTGATGAAAATTCGTGCATTTTTTCTTGACTTAGATCTATTGCGATAATCATGTTAATGCAGCATAGCAGCGCCACCTGATGGGCGATTTTCACAAAAAAGTAATCAGCACCAAACTATATCGTGGACTAACTAAATCTGAAGTTTTATGAAAATCCGTGCGGTAGTTCTTGAGATATAGCTATTGCAGAAATCGTGAAAAAGGCCGCATAGCAGCGCCACCTGTTAGGCGATTTTCACCAAAAACTAATAATGTCCAGCTTATGTCAAGGTCTAACTAAATATAAAGTTTTGTGAAATTCTGTGCATTAGTTCTTGAGATAGAGCGCCCACAAAATTTTTGTCACATACAGACTCACAGAGTGACAGAGTGACAATGTGACAGACAGACTCACAGACAGACATTTTCTAAAAACCATCACAGGGCCTATATCCCACGTGCTGATAATTGGCCGACATAAATACAACCAACCAACCAACCAAATAAAAACCATCAAATCGTGTTCTGGGCATTCTAAAACGTATAAATCCGTCGAAAACCGGAAGTCGAAAATTTTCACGAATCCAATACTTTCTTCTTGTAAAGATAGAAGAAAGTAAAAACAATACTTACGGAAACGGGATTTGAACTCACGATCCGCGACTTTCTAAGCCATTAACTTCACCATTCAGCTTCTATTTTACAAGTCAAACTTTGAAGTAACGATATTTATTGTGTTCAGATAAGAACACATATTTCTACACATATTTCTGTATAATACTGTTGCACATAATCCTGTGTAATATTCTGTTCTTACACATATAGCTATGTAAAATTCGTACACATGCTTTTTTGTAATTTTCTTTTCTTACTCATACATCTGTGTAATATTCTTACTCATATTTCGGTGTAATATGTGAAATACAGAGAAATTTGTGTAATATACTAAATTTGTAAATCACATTAACACAGAATTCGGGTAAATCCATAACATTCTCTATCATTTACATACTTGTTTGACTTTAAAAGCGATAACAAATTACATACTTCCATTAAGCAGATAAATACACATAAATACAGATAACTTTTAACGACAAGAGCGTAAATTTAATAACAAAGGTAAAATTTTATAAATTTACACATATACGCGTTAAAAGTGACTAATTTACAAAATTATGTTTTAGAATGTAATCCTTCAAAGGGGTGAAAAACGTAAGATAATTTCAGTCATATATCTATGTAATATTTATTGCCGTACGAAAGGAATTACAGATATTAAATTTGCTATTTTGCCGTAGAGCAGCTAACGTATTTTAGCAGTACATAGAAATGCTCATAAAGGGAGAAAAGGATAAAACTGCTGTTTTGTCGTTCCTAATTCTAATAAAGAAATAAATATATCACTTTTAACGTCTTTAGAAATGGCATTTATAGCTTTTCTTTTGTCCCTTGTTGCAACATTTCTAGCATAACTATTTGGCAATAGCTATTTTACCGGAAAACATTTCATAAAACATAAGAAAGTTATTTTTAAAGAATCATAATATGAAAATTTACAGAATTGATATGTCAAAAATTTTTTAATTAATTTTTAATTTTTGTAAGCCATCAACATATATTTAAGTATTTTTTTCAAAGACTAGGGGGCTCGGCCCCCTACGAGCTACGCTCGCCAACCCCCGTCCAGACACCGCAGACTCTAAATGCACGCTAATTTGACCAGCTTTAAAAATATTTCGAAATATTGAATTATAATTTAAAAAACAGTGGCGATCTCCCCATAAACGGATTTTTTATTCATTTCTCTTTGATTGGGGAATTTTAACGCCAAATCCGCTGCGGTACTACTTGATTATCCCGTCGACCCATTTCACCAAATTATATAAATCGCCAAACCACTCGCCAAATTATACAAATTGACATAATTTTTATTTTAAATAACGAAAGAACAAATAAATTAGTACAACATTAACAAAAATACAAATAAAACGTCGAAATAAAAATAACTTGATGACGTAGACACGTGTAACAACATTTCAAAATAAGCTAATATAAAAGGAATTAAGTAAACAGAGTCTTTGTCTCCTGGTATTTTTTAACAAAGTGAAAAGAAAGTTCTTTTAAATGAGACATTTTAAAATAATCGTTTTTAATGTGACGTAAATTTGACCAAACTATTCTTTCTCTTTTTAATATTCACGTGAAAATACTTGTGTTAGAAATGAAATATTATTTGCGCTTTCCTAACAAAAATAGTTGAAAAGTTTTCTCTCAAAATATCATATAAATGTCTAGCGCAATTTATAAATTTAAACCGTTTTGCAATACTATTTTGTGTTCATTTTATGTAATAACTGTAATGTGACGTAAATATGATGTAATTTCTCCTATTTAAGACTTTTAACGCATGTTAATAAATTTATTATTTTACAAATTCCTTTCTCTCTTAAAATTCACGTGTAATTATAGTTTTTATGACGTAATTTTTAATAAGTTCCTGCTTTTTGTACATAATTATTTAATTCTAATTCCAAATGTTTTTTTCTGTTTATAATAGTCACGTGTAAATAAATTTTTAATTTATTTACACGTATAAATAATCTTTTTTTTTTTTTTTTTTTTTTTTTTGAAGCAAACATTATTGTTTCCGCTGTTTATACAGTTGGCAACAGTTTAAATTAATATCACTTTCTAAAATCTGTAAAAAATATGTCTAGAAATGCTGAAAATTTGAATTTAAAATAGAAATAAATCCTCAAAAAATTAGTCAAATTAAAAAAAGAAATATAGTCTGCACACCGAGAGCTTCAAACGTATAAAATGATCTAAAAATGATTAAATTCCCATGCACAGTTTTTGCTCCTATAAAACTTTTTTAATGGAACGATTTTGTCCAACTTTAGCATTAAATATCTGTTAAAATAATTCTTCGATTTGAAAACTGTCTGCATGAGCGTGTTTATCAAACATTTCTGTATAATACCACCGATTTTCATATTTTTGTATGCATTATTTTTCTTAATATTAACGAAGTAATACCTCCGGTCACAAAAAATTCAAAACCGGCGGCGGCGGCGGCGGTGACAGCGGTAGTTACTTTTTTTTAGAACTAGGGGGCTCTGCCCCCTACGAGCTACGCTCGTCAACCCCCGTTCAGACACCGCAGACTCTAACAGCACGCTAATTTGATCGCCTTTAAAAAGATTTCGGAAGATTGAATTATAATTTGAATCTGACAATTATAATCTGACGTAATTTTCACCAAACTTTTCTTTCTCTTTTTAATATTCACGTCAAAATACTTTTGTTAGAAATGAAATATTATGATCATCTTAAAATGTCAAGTAAATGTCTCGCGCAATTTTTTAATTAAAACTGTTTTGCAATATTATTTTTTGTTCATTTTACGTAATAAGTGTAATATGACGTAAATTCTCCTATTTAGGACTTCTAACGCATGTTACTGAATTTATTATTTTACAATATTTTTTCTCATTTAAAATTCACGAGTAACTATAGTTTTTATGACGTAATTTTCAATGAGTTCCTGCTTTTTATATTTTTTGTTTATAATAGTCTCGTGTAAAATAAATTAGTAGTAAAGTAACATTACTGCTTGCGCTGTTTATACAGTTGGCAACAGTTTAAAGTAATACAATTTTCTAAAATTTGTAAAAAATATCTCTCGAAATGCTGAAAATTTGAATTTAAAATAGAAATAAAACCTCGAAAAATTATTCAAATTAAAAAACTAACTGCAATCTGCACACCGGGAAATTCTGACGCATAAAATGATCTAAAAATGATTAAATTCCTATGTACAGTTTTTGCTCCTATAAAACTTTTTTAATGGAACGATTTTGTCCAACTTTGGCATTAAATATCTCTTAAAATAATTCTTCGATTTGAAAACTGTCTACATCAGCGTGTTTATCAAACATTTTTCTATAATACTACCGATTTTCATATTTTTGTATGCAACAGTTTTTTTAATATTAACGAAGAAAGACCTCCGGTCACAAAAAATTCAAAACCGGCGGCGGCGGCGGCGGTGACAGCGGTAGTTACTTTTTTTTAGAATAGAGAGATAGAGAGATATATAATGAAAAAAAGAAATCGGTCAAAATATAAACAATGCTCTAAGCTTGTTCAAGGAATGCCATGAAATCTCATAAAAAAATCTAACACAATAATTAATGTCTCCCCAAAATGGAAAAGTAAAAGCAAATGTCCTAAACATCTAAGCATTTGCTTTAGTTGATGGAAGGTGAGGATAATCATTTGATGACAAATTTAAAATTCTTTAACACGTTCACGCCGGCGTTGTGGGTCACACTCGACTGTCTCAGAGCTGCAAAGTCTCCGGCTTTTTAGATACCAGTATTTTAATACAGAAAATGGTGTTTTATTTAATTAGAACAATTGAGCGATTTAAAGGAACAACATTTTCTCTAAAATAATAGTGGTGTGCAAAAAGCCGGAGACTTGACAATTCTGAGACAGTCGAGTGTGACCCACCGCGCCGGCTTGAACGTGTTAAAAACGCGTTTAATTTGAAATGAGGAAGTTATCAAGAAAATTGATGTCTATGAATTTTTATATTAAAACATCGTTGAAATTCATAACGCTAAAATATTTTAGATGCCTTATCAAGCTTTAATGTCTAATTTGAAAGCTTATTTCATGATAATTTTTCAAGAACTGAAGTGAGTTTATGAAGATAAAATCCGTTAAATTTAAACTGCTGCAGAACGAATGGGTTATTTTAAAGTTAAGTTGCAATTTAACTGATTTTGTTTCTATTTTGACAATTTAAATCTATATTAAGGAAGTAATTAGGACTTTTATTTCTTCATATAATGTCCACCATGTATTTCTTTAAATAATTTTATCCATAAAATATTTTGTACACAATTTTCTTTTAATGATTTAGTAATATGGGGATATACCTTATGATCGGAAATATCTTTAAAAATTAAACATTAAATCATTTCCTAAGTTACCATTAAACATTTTATACCTTTAAGATAGTATCAATTTAAAAAAGAAGTTTAAAGACCGTCTAATTCCCAAAGAAAATTTTTACATGTGACTAAATATATATTAAAGAACATTTGAATCCTAACCATTTTACTTTTGCTCCAAAATGTATAATATATTAAAATAAAAGTTTTTGAAATTACAGGAATGAGAGACTTTAAAAGATATGTGATAGTGTGTAAATATTTTTATATATGTAATTCATTTTAAATTTATAAATCCAAATTCAAAAGGAAATAATATATACATATAAAGAAAGATGGAGATAAAGCATAAGCCTTCAAAAGTGTCCTCCCACACATAAAAAACATTGTTTCTTAAATTAAGAATAAAAATCAATTGAATGTTAGATTATCTTAATTTATATACACTTGAGAGTTTCCCAAGTTTTATTTCTATTATTTGTGGTTGTTGCTTCCCACTAAGACAATTTTATTTTGTTTTAATTTTTTATATCTTATGTTTTTACATTTCTCACATTAATTTATTTATCATGCTTCAAGATTGATAGATTGGGAGTTAACCCTAGTACATATTCCAAATTTCATTGTGTCCTATCGAAGATACCGTATATAAATTGCTCTTGAAATTGAAAAGTCGCTTAACACGTTCACTGCCAAAACTATAAAGTAAGAATTTTCAAATTTCTTGTTGAAAGTCGTTTGCCACTACAAATTCAGAAATGTAAATTTCGTTCTACTGATACAGCGAAATTTCTGCCAATAAAAAAAGCATTTATTTAAATTCTAAAATAGTGGTGACAAAGTAATTAATAAATTAAATCCACGACTAATAAAAACACGAGGTATACTCGTGGTTTGCAGCGAATAGGTTAATTTTTATTAGTATCAGTTGAAAAAAGATTTATGTCTTAATATTGTTAAAATTTTAAAGTTTTTCTTCTTAATATGAACTCCAGTAAGTTAGTTTTTTCATTTAAGCTAAAAGACGGAAGAATATATGATAATTATCTGTAAATATTGGGTTTTGAAAGACAAGCTTGTAATACAGTTTTTGAGAGATATCAATATACATTTTTTAGCGTATTATTTGTAATAACATAGACATTTATTTTGGGATCACAAATTAAATTACTCAGTTTAAAACACCGTGATAAATTTACCCCATGAATTAAAATATTCAAGGAGATATTTTTTATCTGTTTGAACAGAAACTTCTGTTCATTCTTCTGTGAAAATGCTTGCAAAACCGTTATGCTACATTGACCCTGCAACCAGGAAGCAAAATGGGGTGCGGTAGAATTGTATGTTAGGGGATTTACGTCGGGTCCCAGTATTAATTTAGGATAATTGACTGACATTGTTCTTGAGGCATTCGATGATCTCAGCTTCTTTCTTTCAAAATTATTAAGGCCGAAAACAAATAGCTCTTGAGATAAATCTTGAAATTCTCGAATAAAACTAAATCATCGTTTTAATTATTGTAACAAAGTAACAAATATATTTCTAAATATTGAAAAAAGCTCTTAAATTTAATTTTAATCAAGAGATTTGATGTTTGTTGAAATAGCATTGTTACCAAATTTTTTTATAACTAGGGGGCTCGGCCCCCTACGAGCTACGCTCGCCAACCCCCGTTCAGACACCGCATTTTCTTAAAGCACGCTAATTTGATCGGCTTTAAAAAGATTTTGAAAGATTGCATTATAATTTAAGAAACAGTGGCGATCGCCCTATAAACGGGTTTCTATTCATGTCTCTTTGATTGGGGAATTTAAAGAAAAAATCAGCTGTGTTAAAAGATACAATGGCTGTTTTCATCTTTGATTAAATAAAATCAGTTAAACATTTCTAAATATGCTAATGTAAAAAGAATTAAGTAAACAGAGCCTTTGTCTCCCGGTATTTTTTAACAAAGCGAAAAGGAATTACTTTCTGACGTAATTTTCACCAAACTTTTCTTACTCTTTTTAATATTCACGTGAAAATACTTTTGTTAGAAATGAAATATTATTTGCGCTGTCCCAACAAAAATAGTTGGAAAGATCATCTCGAAATATCAAATAAATGTATTGCGCAATTTTTAAATTTAAACTGTATGGCGATATTATTTTTTGTTCATTTTACATAATAAGTGTAATGTGGCGTAAATGTGACGTAATTTCTGCTATTTAAGACTTCTAACGCATATTAATGAATCTATTATTTTACAATATCCTTTCTCTGTTAAAATTCACGTGTAAATATAGTTCTTATGAAGTAATTTTCAATAAGTTCCTGCTTTTTATACGTAATTAGTTAATTCTAATTTGAAAGTTTTTTTTTCTGTTTATAATAGTCACGTGTAAATAAATTTTTAATTTGAAGCAAACATTATTGTTTGTGCTGTTTATACTGTTGGCAACAGGTTAAATTAGTACAATCTTCTAAAATAAGTTAAAAATATCTCTCGAAATGCTGAAAATTTGAATTTAAATTAGAAATAAAACCTCAAAAAATGAGTCAAATTAAAAAATAATTGCATTCTGCACACCGGGAAATTATAACGTATAAAATAATCTAAAAATTATTAAATTCCGATGTATAGTTTATGCTCCTATAAAACTTTTTTAATGGAGCGATTTTGTCCAACTTTAGCATTAAATATCTTGTTAAAATAATTCTTCGATTTGAAAACTGCCTGCATCAGAGTGTTTATCAAACATTTCTCTATAATACCGCCGATTTTCATATTTGTGTATGCAATATTTTTCTTAATATTAACGGAAAAATACCTCCGGTCACAAAAAATTCAAAACCGGCGGCGATGACAGCGTAAGTTACTTTTTTTTTAGAATAGAGAGATTACAATGAATATTTAATTGGGTAATCACGGTTATAATTGTTCAATTTATACCACCGTGGCAAATCGCTCATACGCGATTCAACATAATTTTTTTTCTTTTTTTTCAACTAATAGGTTTGACATAGACGGGTCTTTCTACAAGAAAAGTGTCTTAAGTGTATGTCAAATGACAATCAAATTTCAAATAAAAATTGATTGAAATTTGATTTTCATTTGAAATACTGTATGCAAGGCGAATGATTCTCTCGGGAAAATTTTACGAGTATTAATGTAATGTCATAAGTGTAGTTATCTGGAAGATCGCTAAATTATGCTATGTGCCACTATGTCACCACTGAAGGTTGAAGGGTTGCATTTACTGAACCCTCCCTATCTCTTCTACATCTTGATTCTTAAGGGTTTTGCTCTTTATGGACACTTTTAAGTCTGCATGTAGAAATAGGTTCTTTAGTTTTATGTTAAAAAAATGGCAGTGACTTGTGCCGGTGGGCTGAGACCTTATCCACAAGCAACTTATTGTACCACCGCTAGATTTCATAATTTTTCAATACTAATATCATCTATATTGCATTTACTTTTTAAAAAACTGTTAATCAAAATGTGTATGATATAACACTGTGATAAATTTCCTCCATGAATTAAAATATTCAAGGAACTATTTTTTATCTGTTTGAAAGGAAACTTCTGTTCGTTCTTCTGTGAAAACTCTTGCAAAACCGTTATGCTACATTGACCCTGCATCGAGGAAGCTAAATGGGGCGCGGTAGAATTGTATGTTAGGGGATTTACGTCTAGACAAAATATTAATTTAGGATAGTTGACTGACATTGTTCTTGAGGCATTCGATGATCTCAGCTTCTTTCTTTCATAATTATTAAGGCGGAAAACAAACAGCTCTTGCGTTAAGTCTTCAAATTCTTGAATAAAACTAAATCATCGTTTTAATTACTGTAACAAAGTAACAAATATATTTCTAAATGCTGAAAAATAGTCTTAAATTTAATTTGAGTAGCTGTTTGTTGAAATTGTTTTGTTAACATTGTTTTAAGTAAGTTCGTAATTATATAAATACTAAGCACATATAGTTGTCGTTTTCTGGCTCTCCCGTCTGTCTGTCCTTCTGTCCGCATATAACATCACAAAAAACTACTCAATCAAATGGTTTGAAATTTAATATATATATTCGTTGCAGACTTTTTTCGAGTCATAATCTTAAATCTATCGAGTCACTTAAAAAGATATTAATAAAAGTTTTCTTCATTCTATTAAATCCTATCATACGAAATTAATTCAATGATATCTCATGATAGGTAATTATTTTATGTTGCCAGGGTAATAACGTCCTATTTAAGATGAAGCCCTATTATTTCCGTATTACTGAACTTAATATGATTGAATTAAATTTTTTATTTATGCATATTTGCATAAGAGTGCAACATATATTGCACTAAGATATGAATATTTATAAAACTAGTTATAATACGAAAGCACCTCAGTCGCAACGTTTGACATACAATATCCGACTTGTGTTATAATTGCAATGAATATTTAATTGGGTAATCACGAATATAATTGTTCGGTTTAAAAGATCGTGACAAATCGCTCATCAGCAATACAACTTCAATAAATTATTTTTTCTTTTTATTCCACTGATAGTTCTGACTTAGGAGCGTCTTTCTACAAGAAAAGTGTGATAAGTGTTATCCGGAAGATTGCTAGATTATGCTATGTGCAACTATGCCACCACAGAAGGTTGGGTGATAAATTTACTAAATCCTCCCTATCTCTTCTGCATCTTGATTCTTAAGGGTTATTCTATCTATGTATGCTTTTACAGATGCATACAGAGCTATGTTCTGCAGTTTTATGATACAGTAAAAAAATGGCTGTATCTAGACGAGGGTCGGGTGGGCTGAGACCTGATTCACGAGCCACTTCTAGATTTCAGAGCCCCACCAGTGGCTGACAGGTTCTGATCTCGAAGCTGGTAGACGGGAGGTGCTGGGTTCGAACCCAATCGCGGCTGTCGGCCTAATCGTTCGAAGAAATTCGTGGTTTTCTTCGAACCTTGGATATCGTTGCGTAAATACGGGTTAGGTTACCTTAGAAAGACCCCCACAGAGGGAACTTCCCCCTCGGGCCTATATCCCTCGTTTAGATAATCGGCCGTCATAAAATCAACTCAACTCTAGACTTCAGAATCTTTCAATACCAATATCATCTATATTGCATTTAATTTTTAAAAACTTTTAATCAGTATGTTTATGATAGGATCTGCTTCTGTCTATATTTATGCATCATTAAAGTAGAAGCAGTGGCGTAGCTACATATTCAGCGCCCTGGAGCAAGCAAAGTTTGTGCGCCCTCTTGTCTCTCAAAAAAGTTCTGCGTAATTTTGTTTGGAAGTTACACACACACACATATATAAATATATGTGTGTGTGTGTGTGTGTGTAACTAGCTGACCCGCCCGGTGTTGCCCGGGCCCGTTATAATAACGTAAACAAAAATCAAGTTGGTATGATTTTATATATTCATATGTAATTCAAATGAGCATGGTTTTAGGGGTGGCCCACACCTTCAGCAGCGTCTAGTGTGTTCCCGACAAACCTCTTTCAGAACGAAACTGTGGCCTGGGTCCCCGCTACCAAAGGCAGTGTATGCCAGGAGTATTCCGTACGCGACGGAGACAATCGAAAATTGAATGAGTAAAGCCTGTAGTAATCGAGCCTATAGAACCCGAGATAAGAATGCGTATCCTGGCGGTGGAACTATAATCTTTAAAACAATCATAAGCTAAGTTGAACGGACCAATTTCCGTTGAAATAGAGCCCATAACAGCCGAGAAAAGAATGCGCCTTTAATGTTCGAAAATGGTTGTAACAGAAGTCTAAGATAAACTTTCACAATGCAGAAAGTAGCTGAATAGTAAGCTAAGCTTAATTATCCATTTACCGTTGAAATCGGACATATTGAACCCGAGAAAAGAATGAATCATTAATGTTCGAGAATGTTAGTAAATGAAAAGTCTAAGACAAATTTTCATAAACTAGAGCTGAACCGTAATCTAGATTGAATTAACCAATCCCGTTGAAATCGGCCCTCTAGCATTCGAGGAAAGAATGCACCCCGAAGCAGTGGAAGGTGCTTGTTGCCTCCACCCCCTGTAAATTTAACGAATTACCTTTAGCATTAACGTGATATATTTAATTTACGGAGGAAATCCCATCCCTCTAAAGTTAACCACTTACCTTTAACAGTAGCGCGAATTTTAATTCACGGCTGTTGTGAGTAAACGTAAGTTGATGCCGTAAAAGAAGATTAATATTCGAAAAAAGTGGTAGCTGGAGTAAAAGAAATTTTTTTAGTGGTTTCCAAAGTAGTCAGAGGACCCTAGAACTATGCTAAAGAAAATTGCAATACTATCAGATAATTTTTAATGAAACTGCAACAAGGACCCTAAGAAGGCGATTAATATTCAAAATTGGTGGTAGCTGAAGTGTGAGTAATTTTTTTGTTATTCATGTAATAGCTGGGGCACCTAAGAAATATTTAGGGAAAAAATCCTAGTGAATCGGACCATTTTTATAGGGGACCAAAAGGAGCTTATTGATAATTGAGAGCAAGGCCTAAGATGAAAACACGATAAAAGGTCCTAGTACTTAGCGCTTTCGATTTTCAATTAGTCGAAATTAAGTATAGGGTATAAGAAGTAATGGGATTAAAATAATTTAACAACCGGTTCGCTGCTCGAATGATTTTTGATGTACAAAAATGAAAGAAAAATGAAGCATCACACATAGATTATGAAACACTTTCCAATTGTATAAGAACATTGTTAAAAAAACTTTGATCCTTTGGTATGGTGAAAAAAATCCTGCAACATGTTGCCCTATAAAAGGACGTTAATAAATATTCGGCAATCATGAAACCATGATCATATCATAATTTCTATCAGAAAATGCATTAAAACAATAAACAATATAATATAAAAATAGCAGAAATGTAAGTTTAAGAATTAACCCATGTTCATGACCTAAAGTTGTATATGTATAACATATTTAGAAAAATATTATCTATGCTATAGCTAGTGAGACAAATTTTTGCAAGACCAAAACTTCTCGAGTTATGACATTTAGAAATTTTAGGAATTTTTACCATTTCTTAGTAAAAAAAAAAAAAAAAAAAAAACGGCCAGACAACGTTGGAAATTCGTAAAATACAAAGTATCATGATTCGGCAAGTTTAGATCATACAATGTCTTTTCATTTGTTAGAGCTGGAAAAATATTTTTCTAAATATAAATTATAAGACTAGAGGAACTTATCAAAATTTTGGATTTGTTGCATTTATGAAAATAACTACTTTCATTTAAAAAACTGCTAAGATATGAAGAACAATATAAAAAAGTGTCCACTTGGAAGTATATATCTAAATCTGTCGATTTAAGTATTAGCTATAGATCAGCGATAACAGGGAACATTCCGTGCCAAAGCAAAGTACCGTTTATTCGAATAACAGCGTTGCCTGGGCCCGTGATGAAACCGAAAGCGAGCGAAATCGCGAAGAAACACCCAGGTTTTCATTGATTTCGTCGAAATTTCACACATTTTATTTTGTAAAAAAATATTTCTACCCGTCCGAATGTTTCAAAATTTTTGTAGATGATGTAAATCTGATCTATTGAGAATCTCAATACCATCTGAATTTGAGATACTCTTAAAAGATTGTGTTCAAATGCGGTCATTTAATTACTTTTAGCGTAGAAAAATATCGTCTCTATGAGTCATAAAATGATCTCCATTTGCCGGTGTATTTGTAAGGGTTAAAATTCCCATTTTTTAAAACCGATTGTCCCATCGATAAGAAGATGGTTTTAGATTTACGAATATATTATTGGTTTGTCAGTACCTCTAAAATTTCGCCTTGAAGCAGCGAAACCCCAACGAAACACTCAGATTCTTGCTGATTTCCTCGAAAATTTCACACATTTTATTTGGTAAGAAATATTTCTACCCGTTCGTACGTTTCAAAATTTTTGTAGGTGATGTAAATCTGGTCTATTTATTAAAGCGCTAAAAAAGGAATACGGTCGTTTAGTTATTTTTAGCGTAGAAAAAATATCGTGACGCGCGAAGTGATCTGCTTTTACCGGTGTATTTGAAAGGGTTAAAATTCATATTTGCTACCAATTGCACCACCGATTAGAAAAGGGTTTCACTTTAAGAACATATTTTGGTTTGTCCGTACCTCCAAAATTGCGCCCTGGAGGGGCATTGCAATAAGGGAGAAAAAGTTATTCGGAAAAACGACCTTTTTTGAAAATTGTTTTTCAAGCGGTTAACTGCGATATTTTTTTTTTAATTGATTGCGGCATTTGAGACGTAGATCTTTCAGCATATGTCTTTCATTTTTAACTTTACTAAGCGGTTTGGCCGATGTAAGTTAATAAATAATGACAAAATACCCCCGAAATTTCTTCTTTTCGTTATTCATTTTCAACTGATGCATATATAAGGCTTCTGTGACGCCAGAGTTTTTTCTTTCTCGCTAGGACCGAGTTGAGTTTTTAATGAGAGTGAGTTACGATTTTTAATTAATAACTCAAAAAATTATTAGAATTTTAAAATTCTGTGTGTCAGGTGCATCAGGAGACATTTTGAGCTAGCCTCACAAAAATTTTCAGTCTCGTACGTGACGTAGATTTTGCTAGTCATCGCACACACACAGACAGAGCAAAACTTTCTTTTATTAGTATAGATAAGTAGTTAGTGTAATTTTCAATAACCTTACCATATAACTGGGATTAGCCTAGGACTGTCAATTTAGTTACCAAAATTCTTTAAAATTTCGTTTAAGCTGAATTTTCTCTTACAGGAGTGACGAAGAAAAAATATATTATTGTTCCAAATGAAATATTATTTTATTAAATGAAATTAATCAGGACTTATCACAAAGTTATGCCTACAAAACAATGTTGTGCAGATAAACATTTAAAGAAAGCAAATTAATGTAAATGCGATTTTCGCTTTTAAAGTATCATTATAACAACCGGTTCGCCGAACTTAAGACAAATTAACAACCGGTGCGAACCGGCTGAATCCCACCACTGGGTATAAGTATTAATCATTAGAAAAAAATTTCAAAGAAATGCTTTGAAAAAGAGCTCTAGAACCCCAATAAAAATATGAAGGTGTTGACTTGGGGAGAGAAGACCAAGACTCAATTTTGAAGTCATGCAATGAGAATGTAACAGAATTAGTGGGTGAAAAATGCATAGCGCACAAAAAGTTACCCTAGGGGGCTAGTGTCTGAACTGAAATGTAGAAACGAAAAATAAAGCCAAATGGAAAAAGAGCCCCCAAAACGAAGGACGGATTAAAAGGGGCGATTTATTAACAATTTAGGGCACAAAAACTTAAAGTGGCCTTGTACCAAGCCCCAGGGGTCCAGGGTCTCAACTGGAATGTAGCTGGGCAAGGGCCCCAAGAAAGCGATTAATTTTAAAATTCGGTGGTAGCTGAAGTCTGAAAAATTTTTATGTTGTTCGCGTAGTAGCTGGATTTCCTATCATGTTGTTACAAAAAAAAAGTTATTGAATCAGACCATTTTTAAGGGAGATATAATAGGAGGTCCAAAAGAAGCCAACTGATAGTTGAGAGCAGGGCCCTAAGATGGAAACATGTTAAAAGGTTCTAGTACTTAGCGCTTTAGATCTCAATAAGTCGAAATTAAGCATAGGGTATTTATTATTCATTCGAATAAAATCTTAAAGAAGCGCGAAAAAAAAATGGGGGAAATTCTTAAAAAAGGGCACTAAGTGCCCAATAAAAATATGAGGGTGCTGGCCCAGGGAGAGGAGTCCAAGTCTCAATTTTAAAGTTATGCATTGATTGGTTGACAATATTAGGGTGTGAAAAATGCATGGCGCAGAAAAATTTCAAGGGGTCCAGTGTCTTAACTGGAATGTAGAAACGGAGAATAATTAAATGGGAAAAGGGCCCCCAAAACGAAGAAGATCGGATAAAAAGGGATAAGTTCTGAGCAATTCAGGGCATACAAACTGAAAGGTACTAAGGGGGCGCCGGTCATAAAAAATTAAAAATCTGAGCTCCAGGTGTATCAGGACCTGTCTTTGGACTACCCTCATCCAAATTTTCAGACTTCTACGCGTAGTATATTTCACTAGCCACCACACACAGAGCGAAACTTCCTTTTATTAGTATAGACTAGCTGACCTACCGGGTGTTGCCCGGGCCCGTGATAATATTCTTAAATGAACCTGAAATTTTTATGATTTTATTTCTTAAGGCTGTTCTTAAATCCAAAGGGGCAATTTTATGACATGCATTTTAATTAATTTTTACTCCAGAACCGGCATGTGTTGTTATTCAGAAACTTTTTAATCGAAAGACGTTTTCTGGATTTTTTGTAAACACAATAGATCTTACTGAAAACATTGTCAAAGAAGGCGTTTTCAACGGAATTTCCCGACGGAAGTAGAAAAAAGTCCTTCCGGCCAGTGCCGGGAGGAAGAGGTAGCTTTCATATTCCTTATTTTAAAAAAGCCAACTTATATTATTCAAACACACGAAGCTCAATTAAGTGGAAACCGAATGTAGGAGATTCAATACTAATTTTTATCAATACTAAATCAATATGAATGAGAATTTTGCGAAATTAGTCAGCTTTATCCAAGCTGCTTTTATTTAAAGTCACTTATATTTGGCTGCCAAATTCGGCAATTTCTTAAAGTGCCTGCCATTTTAAGACAACATGGTGGATGAGGCTAACCAGTGAACTTGGTCGAGAACTTAGTAATTGCTGTGCACATGCTCCCTCATATCGGAATCGGTTGATATATACGAGTGCTCTCGCAGGCAAAAAATCAGATTTTTCAAAATGTCATCCACTTTAGAAATTGAAACTGCTATATCTGAGCCATTTTTTAAGATAAAGACAAACAAAAAATGCTCCTGAATCCTTATATCAAGGTCAAATACTTAAGAAAGAAACCTTTTTCAATTTCTAATTTTTTTGCACCTCACTTTAAATATAATTTTTTTTAATTTAATGGCCGCCATTTTGAAACAAGATGGCTGATGAAGCTGGCCAGCGAACTTGGTCGAGATATTGATGTATACTATCCACATGCCTTCTTCCATCGAAATAGGCGAATACGTGTGGTATCGCGTGACAAATACAAGATCGTTTCAAAGTGTTATCCATGATAGAAATTCAAAGTGCTATAATACAATCACTTTTTAAGATATAAACAAAAGAACAAATTTTCAGAAACAAAAACTGCTCCAGAATCTTTGTATCAAGGCCAAACACATAAAAAAATCTTTTTCATTTTCCAATTTTTTAATACCTCATTTTAAATTTTAAATTACCATTTAAAAAAAAAATGGCAACCCTTTTGAAACAAGATGGCGAATGAAGCTGGCCAACGAACTCGGTCGAGACATTGGTATGTACTATGTACAGACCAAGTTACATTCAAATCGATTCATAAATACGCCTGTTATCGCGTGACAAAAATCAGGTCGTTCTAAAATGTCAGTCACAAAAGAAATTCAAAATGTTATAACTCAGCCATTTTTTTAAATGTAGACGAAACAAAACCTGTTCCGGAATCTTTGTATTAAGGTCAAACACATACAAAAAAAATCTTTTTCATTTTGCAATTTTTTGGTATCTCATTTTAAATTTAATTTTTTTTAAATTTTTTTTAAATGGCCGCCATTTTGAAATAAAATGGCGAATGAAGCTGGCCAACGAACTCGGTTGAATTATTTGTATGTACTATGTACACACCAAGGTACATCCAAATCGGTTCATAAATACGTCTGTTATCACGTGGCAAAAATCAGGACGTTTCAAAATGTCAGCCACGCTAGAAATTCAAAATGCTATAACTCAGCCATTTTTTAAGATATAGACGAAACAAAAACTGCCCCCGAATCTTTTTATCAAGGTCAAACACATAAGAAAAAAATATTTTTTCAATTTTCAATTTTTTGGTACCACATTTCAAATTTAATTTTTTCTTAAAATTTTAAATGGCCGCCATTTTTAAACAAGAGGGGGGATGAAGCTGGCCAACGAACTCGTTCGAGACATTGGTCTGTACTATATATAAACGAAGTTACATCCAAATCGGTTCATAAATACGCCTTTTATCGCGTGACAAAATTCAGGACGTTTCAAAATGTCAGTTTCGCTAGAAATTCAAAATGCTATAACTCAGCCATTTTTTAAGATATAGACGAAACAAAAACTGCTACGGAGTCTTTGTATAAAGGTCAAATACATAAAAAATAAATATTTTTCCATTTTCAATTTTTTGGTACCACATTTCAAATTTTAAATTTTTTAAAAGTTTTTAAATGGCCGCCATTTTGAA
This sequence comes from Maratus speciosus, assembly GCA_963932465.1. Taxonomy (NCBI): domain Eukaryota; kingdom Metazoa; phylum Arthropoda; class Arachnida; order Araneae; family Salticidae; genus Maratus; species Maratus speciosus. Next base: position 109,561,697 of record OZ010789.1, on the reverse strand, counting down.
ACAAAATAGCGGATGAAGCTGGCCAACGAACTCGGTCGAGACATTGGTACGTACTATGTACACACCGAATTATATCCATATCGGTTCATAAATACGAGAGTTACAGTGTGACATAGGTCAGATATATATATATATATATATATATATATATATATCAATTTTGAACGGAGGGTGGTTTCGGGTTCTGGGGGTCATGATCGATGAAAATATACCAAAATTTTTTGAAATCGCTTTCCTCCGAACGGCTGCAATAGGTAGCTTTTTGTAAAGAAAGTCTACGAAGGGAAAAACCTTGTCATATATCTTTAACACGATTTTGTCTGAAATACGAGCTCGATGACTGCGTGAAAAATCGATTTAAAATAAAAAAAAAAAAAAAAAACAGCCCTGTTCTAACGTATATACAAAATAGCTGACCGCCGTTTTGATTATCACATTTATAGACAATATTGAAACAGTCCCGTTTTCATATTAAAATGTAATTTTTAACAAAAAAGAATGCTTGAATTACATTTTCTTCGCCGAAAGTATTCTTTATAAATACTTTTGCACATCAAGCGCAAAAATCAATATAATACACATATATATAGGGGAAATTACAATCACAGCATTGTACGAATACACGAAGCCTACACATTTCAAACAAATACTTGATAAATGATTTTACAAAAAACTAAATAAAATAAAATACGTATATATATATTTAAAGAGAGGCCGCGCTGTTTGGTACCAGATAGGCTGGGAATTCTTGGGGCAGACCATGTCACTATTAGTCACAAAGAAAATTACAGAACATACACATTAGGCTTTAAAAGATTTAATTGGTCCTCTGAAGCAAAGAAACTTTCAAGAAAAAAAAAACCAATTCTTCTGTCTTGCAAAGAGAAATAAAAATCATTAATAAAAAATGATTCAAAAAAGTGATTTTTAAAAAAAAAATTATTAAATGATTTAAGACTTTTCATATGTAATGTGTATAGCAAATTTTAAAACTATTAGCTTCACCTAAGGGAGGGAGCAGCTTTACCTGGTTTAGGGCGCACAGACCTGCAGGTCATTTGCCCGGCGGCCAGTCAGCCTTATTTAAACCTAAAATTATGCGATTAAATAAGGTTTAATGCGGAAAAATACTGTTACCAAAAAGTGGTGTAATTTTGCATAGGCTATAATCAGGCCCTAAGGTACACTGAATTGGGTACTTAACTTTTTCTCTCTTTTTGAAGCTTATCGATTCTGCAACATTTGCAATATTTTCAAAATCTTAAAAACAATACTCACAAAATTTAAGTTGCTGCTTCCCTTTACCCGCATCCCCCCCTCCCGTCTAAATTTTGTCGCCGTGAGCTGATGTGGAATATGTTTAAATCCAGCTCTTATTATTGTTTTGTAATCTGTATTAATGCATGTTTAGTTTCCACAAAACAAACAAAAAAACCATTTCAAAATTTTCGTTTTCTTGGATTTTGTCTGTAAAATGGTCAATAATTTTCTTCAACGTGTCAGGCTATTTTTTCCAAATCGTAAAATAATTATCGTAAATTACTACTGTTACATCGTACATATAGATTTCTCAGCGGTGAATTCTTTGGCTACCATTATTTCCGCACAGTAATCATCATGATAAATTTCTAAAACATTTTTAATAGAAATGTACCAGAAAGATTATTTTTTGGAAATAGTGATAGGCAGTAAAGTGACCGATGAGAGCCCTGTTAAATAAGTTTTGATTACTTTAAGATCTGAAAATCTTCAACGGTCGTCGCCAGAAAAGTTACAGAAAATGATCAGGCATTCTGAAACGCTGTTGGAGAAGTTACTTGAGGCTACAATATGGTGGTATGAATTAAAATTAAAACTTCCTGAATAGAAGCCATTTCTTTCAACTGTGTATGAAAACATATTTTAAATCGAAATAGTTGAGATTAAACACAAGGTAAAATATCATAGGAATTCGCTGATTGTAACAAGATTCATCTACAATGTCTGATTAATAATGAAAAAGAATACAAATATTTTAAGACATCTTTATTTCGCTTTTTCTAATTTTGCGCCCTTAGGATTCGTGCGCCTGGAGCAGTCTGCTCCAACTGCTCCACGGTAGCTACGCCCCTGAGTAGAAGGTAAAAGATGTGCTGGGAATAAGCACTACCAAAAAATTTTAAAGCCCGCATTTGAATTTGCGACTGGATATTAAACCAAGCGACAGAGTTAAAATCCTTGTGTTATTCAGTACAGTGGCCAGATCTGCTGTTTTGACCACGGACTCTTAAGTTCTGTATAGCATACGTCCCGATGAGGTTGTCAGCCTAACACGGGACCCTCAATGTTTAGTCCCCAAGCTAGCTTGATATTCATTTTATCGACCACAAAGGGATAAGAGATTGAGTGAATCATTTTCCAGCTTGCAGCTCGGAATCGAACTGTAGACTTGTAGTGTAGTAGATCTACGCGCTGACCCCTATTCTATTGAGCTTGGGGGACTGGTTACGGGACTGGTAAAACTACTTAATTCTTCTTTTCCTTTTCCTGTTAAATTTAGTATTTTTCAGCTGTACTACTACTTTCTTTCCGGCGAGCAAAATGTTCTTCATAAAACAAAATTTTCAACGAGTAATTTTGTATTTCCTTGAATAGAAATTGCGGCTTTTTCTCCTGCAAAAATGCTTTCAAAGCTATTATGCTCAGTCGACTCCCCAAAGAGAAAAACCAATTGCAATATTCGAGGCAGTTTATTAATTTATGAATGTTGACTGACATTGTTCTGTAACATTCTTTATTGGAAAGTAACTAAGGCTTTCCGAGTGTTCCTTTTAAATATGTAAATGATTTGATAAATATATAAGGGAATTTCTCTTACCTTGAATGATCCGTCATCGTATCCGTGTTCGAAGTATCCTACATAGCTTTAATTATTACTTTATATCCGTAGTTTCTTTCACTTAGTTAATTTTATTATGTATACACACTTGAATAAATAATAGTGTATTTGTTGATTACAATTTAATGATAAGACAGATTAGTAGAATTAATATAAATACAAAATTTTACATTGAAGAGGATATACTTACTTATTAAATGTACAGAAAAATATTCTGCCAACTTATAGCTTTAAGAGCTCATTGAAGACTGACGAAATATAACATACAAAAATCAAGGTTAAATAAAATTTATATTTAGAGTTTTTTAACAATTTGGAAATTCTTATAAAAAGTTAATATTAGCCTATCAACAGTATATATAAAAAGTAATTAAGAATGTCTTTGAAATAAGCTTTAGATAATTATTTTTTACCGGAAATACGTCTTATTTCGAATCATATTGTAAACACAAATCAGCATGAGAAATTATTTAGTTTGTTTTTAATGAGAATTTATTGTAGAGTGCTGATCTAACTTGTAATTGATTTATTCTTTCCATAATTTAAAGATTAGTGAATCACTTTATTTTTAATATTTCTAATATTCTTTGACTGCCGTTTCTTCCCTTCATATTCATTAAATTAGAACCGGAAAAGCTTTTGAGTAAATATCCAAAATTCTTGCTTATAACTTGCGCGAAACTAAATATAGTCATTTAAGGTACATCCAACACCATCCTATACAGATATCTGTATATACGATGGTTTATCAATAAAGTTTTGCCCTCACATAGAAATAATTGAGAGAAATTTATGAAATTTCTACATTGTATCAGTCCTTTTCTATATAGTCACCGTGCACAGTAACACATTTCTGCAAACGGTATTTCAAAGAGAGGGGGTAGGTGGGGGTAGGTATTCCAGGAGGCGTTATAGTAGACATAAAGGAGGGGGCATTTTTGTAACTTTTACCGACATCCACATGTGACATATTGTTGGAAAGGCCTGTGACCACATATTCATGCTATGCACCTCATGAGCCCCTCCCACCAAATTTGCTCTCGAGGAGCTCATTTCTAAATTTTGCGGACAGCATTCATGCCCCACGGGGACCAAATTTGGGGGGAGGGACTGATGTCCATTACAGCGTCCCCATAAACTTTCTTCAAGGGATTGTGGATTTTGGTGCACAACATTCTTTTGCCAGAAATTTAATGATGACTCTTTCTTTGAACTTCAGACCCATAGTTCTAATCAGTCAATCTGAAAAGGAAAATACTATACAATTAGAGTAAGGTTACCTCTATAATATCATGCAGATATAGTCCAGTAGCGTGAACGAAATAAATTTTAGAGCAACGGAGGCCTTAATTTTAGATTCTTCCTCAAACAAAGTTACAGTTTGATCTCAGCTCTCCTATGCAATAAAGAAAGAAAGAAAAAAAAAGAACGCTTGGAAAGAACGCTCTACATGTTTAACAACATTAGTTTGCAAATTTCTTCCCGTGAGTTGTGTAGGATCTTAACCCATTTATGCCTAGCGCCCCAGTGTTGGAACGCTTCGAATTTTAATAAATTTGTATAATTCTTTGTCTTCTTTATAACATGCAAATTGTATGAAATAATTATCTATAAATGTCTTTATCTGTTACCGAAAGACGACAGCATGAGATGGATATTTATTTGCTGAAATGAAGGCTTTTTTCTGAGTTTATAGAGTTTTCATTTTCAAGATGGCGAAATGCAAAAAGTAAGTTTATTTGTGTTTTTTGTTCCAAGGATCCAAATAAATAAGTCATAATCTTAGATTGTAGACTTCTTTGAAATATGTATTTTTTTAAATTGTGACATTATATTTTCAAGCCTATTTTTTTATGCATTTTTGTAGCGTACAAAATATAGAACGCTAGGCACAAATGAGTACATATTTTTATTAGCCATTTAGGACACAGTTATTTATGTAAAGTTTTTTCCAAGATGATTATGAAACAAACTGTTTTTAAGCCTCAAATATGATTATTTTTTGTTTATCATTATCATTACTAATACTTATAATGTTATTAGTCTCTGTAAAGAAATAAATATATTTTTTAGTAGTTCATAAAAATACTAATTATAGTATATAATATACAATTATATACTATACAATTTTAATACTCATTTTATATAAATTTGGACAACACATATAATTATGCATATTATACCATTACAAATATTATGCATATTTCCATATTTTGTACGTTTACATTTTATCAAATAAATACAAAACTAGAGAACAGGGATTTTGCTTCTCCAGAATTTAGTGTCGCTCCCGATGAAAAAAATATATATATATGTAAATATAGATACAATAGAGTCCCGATTATCCAAGTTAATCGAACTTATACCTTTGGAATCGATCCTTTTCTTCTGATGGACTGGTGGCTTCTATTATTATAAAACAGCCATTATAAACGAAGTGTTAGTGTTAGGTGAAGATGAAAGAGCAGCCGTAAAAAGTTAGAAAAAATTATGGTCATCCCCCCCCCCCCCCATTCTGACCAGAAAATCAGAGTTCTAACTTTTTACGGCTGCTCTTTCATCTTCACCTAACACTTCATTTATAATGGCTGTTTCATAATAATATAAGCCATCAGTCCATCAGAAGAAAATATGTGGGTCAAAGTGGAAACTCGGTTAAGCGCGACTCGGATAATCGGGACTCTACTGTAGCTTAGTTTTAAGACTTAGAACACGCGATTTTATTTATATAAAACGACGTCATCCGAATCCGCTGAAAAATTCCTCATTTACGATGCAATCATAAACATCTACAATAAGGCTAACAGGTAAGGCATTGGCACGGCACGCCAAGAATCCAGGTTCGATCCCTGGTCTGGACATTTTTCGCTCTGTTGGAATAAACTTCAACTGTGCTACTCCAGCTTTGAATAGAATATCTACAATAAAGTTTGGGTAGGACGTCACTATCTCAGAATAATACACAAATGCAGCAAAAAGAAATCAATTCATTTATATTTTTTCAAAATAGCACGTATTTTAATTACTTTTTTCTGTTTTTTTATGAGAAAGTGCCAACAAAAAGATATAATTGCTATTTTCCAACTATTTTTCCTTTACTTTCTACAGAAATGAAGTACTCGAGTTGCCAAAATTCAACAAATGTCCCTAAAAACTACAAAAAAATTATTATTTCAAGAATAAATGGAGATACAGTTTTTAAATAAATTGTATTTAAAAGATTTTTTTTTTCCCAATACGATGGTCTAAAAATTGAAAATGTGCGATGTTTAGAAATAAAAAAAAATGCTATAGAGTATTTAATCGTACAATGATACATGTGCTTTGTTTATTGCTGGCTTCTGTAAGGTAACGTTATTTTTTGGAGACAACACAAAATAAGCTGGGAGAAAGAAATAGCATACCGTACCGGGGGCTAAAATTTTTCGCGTAATTTTTTTTTCTATTTTTCCATTTCATTTTGCAACATTTTAAAGCGATTTTACTAACAAATGTGAGAAAACAAAAATTCAGGCACAAATGGGTTAACGAAACAATGCAATAACATTTAGTTTTCATCCTATTTATAGAAAAGAAATTTAACACTGGTAAGTATGGAAAAAAATAATAAAATGTTCTGTAAAAAAATATGCAAAGCTGTAGAAATAAAATAAGATGTTAAATTCTAAAGTTACGTTTCTTTCTCAAGAAATGTTACATTTCAAACAAACAACAACAAAAAAAATTCTACCGTAACTTTTGTAACTTTTTTGCTTACTAAAACAAAAGGAATCTTACGGGAACCAAACGTCGCCTGAATCTTAAAATATTTATGACGTTTCTTAGAAAACACACTGAATATCAGAAAAGAGTGAAATGCGATACTCACAGTAAGTTGCTTAGAATAGATAAATTTTATACAAAGGAAATTCAAATGAATTCTTTCAACATTAAAATATTCTATAACATGAGAAAAGATAAAAAAATTTTGTAACAAAATCTATAAATTTTAATGAAAGCCTAAGAGAATTTCAACCGCGTATTAAAATGAATATTTTTTAAAAATTTTTATGGAACATATAGTATGAATTTATTTGCAAAAACATAGTTGTATAATATATTGAAATACGCTTCAAGTTGAAAATGTATTTAATTTTTTACAAAATATAACTTATTACTTTCAGTGTAGATCTATATACCTATAATTAATAATTTTCTATACATATTTATAACTTAAATTAGGTTTAATTTGAGTAGTGTGTGTCTTTTAGCTGAGTTCGTAATTATATAAATACTACGTATCGCCTATAGTCGTCACTTGGTCCGTCTGTCTGTCCATACGTCCGTTTATAACAGAGGAAAAACTAGCCAACTGAATGTCCTCAAATTTTAAATATAAAAATGTTGCAAAATTTTGTAGAGTCATTTCAAATTTTATGAAATTCGGATGCATGGTTTAATTACAAGGACAGTCAAACGTTTTCCGTTACGTTACGGCCAATGAAAAAAAAAATACTTCAAGTGCATTTTAATGATGTTAGAGCCATTCGAACAGAATGAGATTAACATGCACTTATGAAGTGCACGAAAATATATGTTCAGTACAATATGTGGTGCAAAAAATATTTATAAAACTAGTTATGGTGTGAACGCACCTCATTTACCACGTTTGACGTACAATTTTCAACTTGTTTGATAAAATTTTAATATTGAAGAACAAGTCTATAAATATGATACAAAAGTGTATAATTTAATATAATGTAAATATTTATTTTGGAAGTGGTCAAAAATGAATGTAAAATATTATTTTTTTTATTTCAGAGTTAATAGACATTTTATGAAGAGTATACGCAATTTACTCACATTCGTTCTTTTTTTTTACATCCATAAATATTACATTACGTTACACCCCGGAACATTATTCAGTTAACTTAAATTTGCCATCGAAAAGTAAGATTCTCTTATTGGTTAGTATCTTAAATCTTATATTCTATTAACCTTTACACGGGGACTCGGACTGTCCGGCTTTAGCATGTACTCTTGGACAGATGCTGTCAGAAGCCCCGTATAAAGATTAATCTTAGTATCTGTATTTTACAGCAAAAACATGTTCGTGAGTAACGCTGACCTCCTTATATTGATGGTAGCTGGGATCTTAGCAAAAAATTCTCTTTTATTGCAACTTTTTAAAAACTTCTAAACATAGAAAAGTTTCAATTTTACCGTAAAAAAAAGAACACTTTCAAGTGCAATTTTTTTGAAAACAACATCTCAATTTACCGCTTTCTTTATGTTATTAAAAAATAATTTTCAAGAATGAATATGTTTAAATTCAATTACGAAAGTTTACCCTGTTTGAATTTAAAACAATGTAAATAAATCAGCTTTTAATTTTTACTTGTAATATTCCATAAATAAAATACGAAACGAAATTTAAATTCTACTCTACATAAATAAAATACGAATTTAATAGGTATGTAACCGAATTACACGTTAAAACACTGAAATAATAAGAAAGGGTTCTATTAATAGTAAAATGTTTAGGAATGGACCGTTAACATGTGGCTAATACGAAATTGTCAGCCAAAAATGCCTTTTCTCTTTTATGAATTTTTTTTATTTACTTTTTTAACAGTAACTGTTTTTCGTGTAGTTGGCGGACAATTTAAGAAAATATACTAAAAAAAAAAAAATCTCTTAGAGTTTAAGGGCACATGGAACATAAAATAGTTCAAATTTTTGAGTTTTCAATTATCACCCTAAAAAATATAGCTAAAATATTATAGTGCTAAATGATTATGTACTTAAAAGATTATGGTGTTGGAAGGTTTTAAAATAATATATTTTATGCACTGTGGGTGTGTATATAGTTTTTTGCCTTGTTCTCGAAATGTGTTTTTTAATGCTTTGGTACTTTTTTCTAAAATTACATTTCAGGTAAACAATTAAAACTCCCCAAAATTGTGTAACTAACGTGTTTCTTTAAAAACATCTAACATTAGAAGTTTGAGTATTTTTTTTTAAATAATGCAAAATATGTTCTTAAAATTTTTAAAATTTTCAAAGTTTTTAGTAAAATATTTTTAATTTTATTTCTTTTAAGCTAAAATGAGAATTGCAATTTATTATTCTCAAATAGTATGTTTTCTAACACCATAACAAATTTTAAGGTGATATATTAACAGTTTTTTTAGAAAAGTGTACCGAACTGACATATTGTGCAAGAAATTTCATAGAGATATGTTAAAAGTTAATTAGTTCTTGACAACTAATTTATGCATGAAATTAATGTATTTTGATTTATATATGAGTATAATATAATGTGTATATTTACTGTATTTTTTTTTCATTTCTATCTCTATTTTTAAATAAAATACATGATGTTAAATATTTCACAAAAACAGCTTCATTTGGCTTATCGAGATGTTCTATGTCCCCTTAATATTGAAAAGGAATTTCGTCTACATTCTGTGCGCCAGGCATGTTTATTAAGGGTTGGAATGTCTGGTACTCTTAATAAACAGAAAGTCGATCAAACTTCATGGAAACTATTTTCACAACTAATTTCTATGTATAGATACCGTATTTCTTGATACCGTTGACAGATACCGTTTTAACATCGTGCATTAGTATTTAGGCATATCACACATTGAACAAACAAGCGACAGAAAAGCGTAAGTCAAAAGACATTTCACCCTGATAACAAAGAAGAAACCAGTTTGAACGCTACAACTTGTCGCGTGTCTCACGTTTTTGTCTGCTTGTCGATCTGCCTTACTCAACAAAATGTCCGCTTAAACAAAAGTATATAGTTTAATCTTGCTTAAAGCAAATTTGTGTTAATAACATACTCTATACTACCAATATCGTAGTCATAGATTAAACCTCTGTGTTTCTTTTTCGATTTAAATTAGGAGATTTTTTTCTCGAAAATATTAGTTTGTTTTATGACAATATAATAGATTACATGCTTTACATGATAATGTAGAAACACATAAAAACCCTTGAAGGACGATTTCTTGAATTCAACGAAAACATCAAGTAATTAGCCTACAAGATTGCCGTTTGGACAAAAATACTCCTCACTATTGAATGCTTTGTTTGGGAAAATTAAAAACATTAGTTCCAAAATTACCTACATTATACCTACAAAGTTGAAAAAATAGTGAAATATAATAAGCTGTACCTACGTATCCGTCGTTAATGGAGTTCAATAACACAGGTATTTTCTATAGAGTTATCTAAATCGTAGATCAAATGTTATTGCCAATAAGTGCGTCTGAATGAATTGCGTCGGCTAGTTGTCGTCCAAGATAACTCAACAATTTACTAAAAAGTAATCAATTAAGCCAAGCCACGACAAATATAACATCTAACACAGCCATAACAGCGATTTAACTATGAAGGACTGTTAGTTAAGTTGATTTATTCACTAGAATTATTTAAACAAAGCAGAAAAATGTAAAATTACCCATGCCAGCGACGACAATCCACGACAGAGAATTATCACAAGCAAATGGCAACCTACAACAATAGAGACAAAACACCAAAGAACAAAATGTGTTTTGAAAAATAAGAATTTTAAAAGAACCAAGTCAATTCAACTCTTGAATCTTGATTAAGATAATAATTCGCAAAAACCAGTCTTAATTTAAATATCAAAAACTCTGACATCCGCCCAGCATGATTTGCACAGCCAACAATCTACACAAATATCAATTAGCAACGGGAAACTTAAAAAAAAAAATGCAACAAGAGGCACTGCAACCACGACGTACTGCTTCTAAATTAGATCAAACGAATCTTCGTCCCGTTTCTAGGCAACAACCTGGCAGCTAGGGACAGGATCAGCGGTCTAAACAAAGATAGCTCAATATTCAGAGCTTTGTCAATTTAAGCAACAGGTCTTGGGTACGACTCTTGGCCTGGCCATCTTTTTCATTTAGAAGGAAAATTTTCTGCTTTTATGATATCTTTACCAATCAGTATGATTATGTTAAAAATAATAAAATGTATCTACGTGCCATCGTTTAATGGAGTTCCATTAATTGTAGCATATTCTGTTGATCTGTGTACATGGCAGACCAGGTACTATTGTCAATAACGTTGTTTTAGTGAAATGTGTCAGTCGGTTGTCGGTCTATGCACCTGAATAGGAAGAGTTTTGATAATTATATCAAAAATTGCGGTTTCAACTTGAGGCTTGGGCACTTTTTCATTTGGTTGGGAAAATGTCAGTTCGTATTTTTGAAACTTAGAAGAATTTTTGAATCATTGAAAAAAAAATTAAACTTAGAAAAAGAGCAATTTGTAGAGGTTGTTTTAAAGGACACTTTGATAATTTTTATACAAATTTTCATGTGAAAAGTTTAATAACTGTATAAGAAAGGTTTCATATCATCAAAAAATATTTTAAACTACTGCGAGATAATATTTTGTGAAATTCGTTGAATTTGCGATTGTAGGATTCACGCTTTATATAATTTTGGTGATTACAAATCACTGTTTTGTTTAGAAATTCTCATTATTATTTTTGTTATAAATAATAATAATTTTAAAGAAATTAAATGGTCAAATGAAAAATATTGTTCAGAAGCAGTTTAATAACTCTAAATGTATGTACAACAAAATTATGTGTATTCAAATTTTATTGTTGATATTAATCTCTTAAATATTGGATAAATGTTAATTTGTTTGAATTTTGGTTAATGATCAATAAAAGTTTCCTTTATTCTCTGATTTATGTTAAATGTTTATTTCTAAATTAATTGCTAAATTATTGGCAAATTATTAAATTAATAATTTGCCTTATATTTTTAAAAATAATTATGCAAATCTATGGCCTTGCAATTTGACCCTTGAATGTAATTTAGAAACCTCAGCATTGATGACCGTGACCATTGTGATATTGCAACAAATATCTCTTCACGTTACGCCCTTATGATACTAATACATTATTCAAGCAAAGAATGTACCTTAAATGGTAATATATTTATATATCACGTTTAAAAGTTTATGTACTGTAAGAACTTTACTAATTACCCCCAAAGACTATTTATTCACGAACTCTTAATTCGGGAGGAGATCCCCCTAGGGTCTTTGGACTTTCCCACGCTAAGAGAAATCTCATAAACTCATAGTTCATCTCTGAACAAAGCTATAGCGCCGTCGAGTCTGCAAATATGAATGGAACTTGCAGTACAATTTCGTTCCGGCGCTAACTTAACATTCCATTGAATTGCACAGAGAGCAGGTGTTACAGCCGTCCAGTAAGTGAGCGGTGGCAACGGCTGAGGGGGAGAAAAGACGATTTATCCTAGGGCGGCGAGCTTCAGCCTTCGAGAAATAGGCGGTGGCATCGGCTAAGAGGGAAAAAGACTAGTTTTCCCTAGGACCGGGAGTTTCAGCCTTGGAGAGAGACGAGGTGGCAACGCGGGAGGAAGAGAGAAGGAGTTGAGAAGTGAGAGAGCGAGGACGCTGGCGAGGAGGTCTTGCTGGACCTAGTGGTGAATGAGCGAAGCGAGGAGATGAGATAGATGGTCGTCCGATCAGTCTTTTCTCCGATTGAAGCACTATATCTGTGGAAGCAGCCCGCTGATGGAACTTTTTATCCTGTTAAAATGACGAGAACCCAAGACTAATATTATTTAAGTTGTATATACTCTTATTTAATCTAGAGATCAATGTAAATAAAGGACTTAGATTTTAGTAACTTACGCTACCATAGACTCTTGTCCAGTGATATCTAAGTCCCTACAGTGGTGGCAGCTAAAGAGGATTAAGAACTGGTGAATATAATCTATCACAGTTCGTCAAAAAACAGGAAGGGCCGCAACCAGGCCGCAAGTTAGAAAGGAGACCTTGATCCCCAGACCAGAGTCTTCGGCAAATCCAGTAGGGATTCCAGAGCCAAGGCATTCCGACGCCGTGCAAGAGACGTAAGACGTTCCGGAGATCCGAAATTGACAGACGGAGGGTAGAAAGGAGACCTTGATCCCCAGAGCAGAGTCTTCGGCGAATCCAGCAAGGATTCCAGACCCAAGGCAATCCGACGCCGTGCAAGAGACGAGAGACACCCGAATGCAGGGAAGTCGAGCCCGCCGGATGGTTTAGCCTACGAATGACCGGAGCTGTACCGGTCTAAGATGGAAGTCAGAAGAGCAGTCAACAATATCTCAGGTTAGCACTCTTTATTTGATTCATTGCAGAGGTTTAATCGAAATAGTATAGTTAATAACAAACATGTTTTTTAATCATTGTATATTTAATAGAGTTTAGGAAGTAAGGAATTTGATAATAACATTTTGTGAAATTTTTCCAACTGGATTCTAAGAAATTTAAGTAAATATTAATTTTCTAAAGTTCCTTAAAACTGTTTTAAATAAGTATTACTTGTACTAAAGGTTAATAATTCAGTGAGGATAATTTAAATTGCTTATGAGAGGTGGCGCATCGTTTGGATGCACTGAATGCAAATAATTTAAATTCTGTTTTGTATGTGAATTTTATTCAGAATATATGTTTTCAAAATTTAAGAGACTTTCTGAGCAATTTACTTAAAAGGAATGATACCAAAGAATATATAAAGTTATATATGAAAACTTGGTTGGTTAATGATAAGGCTGTTTATCATATTAATATTATTGAAATTGTTGTGATATTTTTATGTCGCGAGAGTTTGTGATTATCCACAACTAGGGAAATATTTAGGGGCTTCAAAGTTGATAATTGCATGATTGGCATAGCATTTTTTACTGTTAATTAGTAGGAAACATGTCAGTGTTTGCAGGTAAGAAAAAGTGCGATCTAAAAGAGTTAGCTATTGAATTCGGCGCGAGCATAGAAGAGTCGGATAATATAGCCAAAATTATTAAAAAACTCGAAGAAGCAGAGGACTATGACGAAACTTTAGCACTAGCCCAGCTAAAAATCTTAGAGAAAGATAGGGTTGAGAGAGAAAATGAAGAAAGGTTAGAACGAGAGCGGAATAAGGCCTTTGAGAGGGAAGAAAAGGCTAAGGCTTTGGAGCGGGAGCATGAATTGTCGAGAATTAGGTTAGAACGGGAACCAGATGAGTTTAGTTTAGCTTCTAGCCAAAATAAGAGAGAGCCGAAAATATCTTTAAAATCAGTCCTGCCCAAATTCGACTCCGATAAGTCCGAAATATCAATCTATCTCAGTTTATTCGAAAGACAAGCGCAGAAAGCCCAAATCGAGAAAAGTCGATGGGTTACGCATTTACTAGGATTGTTGCCGACGGAACTGGGGGAGCTTATCTTGAGAGAACCACCCGCATGTTCCGACGATTTTGATCATGTAAAAAAGATGTTACTAGAAAGGTTCCAGCTTTCGGCAGAAGACTTTCGACTAAAATTTGTTACGACACAAAAGCCTGAAAACAAAACGTGGAAAGATTACGTATATGAGGCTTCCAATTACTTTGATCAATGGTTAAGCGGTTTAGGAGTGGGAAATTTCGACCAACTGAGAGAGCTAATAATCACAGATCAGTTAAAAAGAAAGGTTAATCCAGAAACGAAGCATAATTTCATTGATGTTTGGAGTGCGATAATCACTCCATTTGATTTGGCGAAGAAATTAGATGCGTATGATTCGGCTAGGAAAACTATGAAACGACTAGGGCCCCCGAAAGTTCAAAACCTTCCCAAACCTTTCGAGCGGAATAAATTTGCGAGTAAACCAAAAACGGAACTTAAAACGGAAGACTTAAAGAATAATTGGAGAATTAAAGATACCCCTAAAAATCGGGATGAAATATTCGATAAAAAGAAAGAGATTACATGTTTTTTGTGTAGAAAAACCAGCCATTACAAGTACTCTTGCCCGGAGCTAAAAAAGAAAGAAAAGGCTGAGTCAGTTTATCATGTAGCGGGTCCCGCGGATATAGAGGAGGCATTCGAACCATATGTTAGCCTAGGATTAATTAATGGGAAGGAAATAAGAATTTTAAGGGATACCGGCTCAAATTTGGACCTCATTTCGGCCCACGATGTAACAACGGATCAGTTGATAGGAGAAAAAGTATGGGTCCGATAGGCGCTTGATAATGAACTTCGTTGTTTACCGATTGTGGAAGTAGAAATAGACCTAAGTACTGGCGAGAAAATACTCACGAAAGCAGCAACGGTAGACAAAGATACCGACATGAACCATTATTGGTTAGGAAATAAAACTCAACAGTTGATTGATAAGCATAAATTAAATCCGCATTGCATCAGTGCCATAATGACGCGACAAATGACACGCCGCGGAATCGAAAGCGAGACAAATCAACTCAGAGAAACAGAGGGGGAGAAAAACCCGGAAAAAGTTCACCCGATGAAAGCGCAGCTTACGGCGGGTGCGAGCGAGAATCTTCGTTCGGCAGGGAAAACGCATTCGGAAGAATTAGAATCCCCGGATCCTGAGAGGAGAAACGAAAGAGACGCAAAGAGCAGAGAAGAAAATCACTGCTTTCTACCGCAGACAAACGCTGAAGAACCAGAGACAGGTCTAGCGCGCGTTAGCGGGGAAAAATTACGAGAGGCTCAAAGGGAAGATGATAGTTTAAAATTGGTAAGGCTAAAGGCAAACGAAAAAAAATCAGGTTTTGAGGTAAAAGATGGGTTATTGATCAGAAAGACAACAGACCATAAACCGTATGAAGCGATGTCAGGAATTAGCGATCGAAACTATGATTATAACTAGAGATGAAAGGAAAAAGTGGTATGACCGGGACGTGGTAGAGAGAAAGTTTAAAGTAGGTGATAAAGTTTTGGTATTAGCGTTGAATAAAACCAATATGTTTTCTGTTAGTTGGAATGGTCCTGGCACAGTGGAAAAGAAAGTTTCGGAAACGAATTATATAGTAAATTTACCTCATCGTAGAACGCCTTCTCAAATTTATCACGTAAATTTACTCAAACTCTACCTTCAAAGAGAACAGTTAGTGAATTTAGTCATGGAAGAACATTATGAGCCCAATGGAAACGAATACGATTTAGAGATTCCGCAATTAACTAGCACCCCGGAAGAATAGGATTTCCAAAAAATAGTGACAGACAGTGCTTTAGGAGAAAGATGCTCGTCAGACCAGATAACGGAGTTAGCTGAAGTTTTATGGGGGAGGAGGGATGTTTTCTCTAACGACCCGGGAATAACCGATTTAATTGAGCATGACATAGAGTTGACTAGCGATGTACCCGTAAGGCTTCGCCCTTATCGAAATTCACCAAGACAAACGGAAATTTTAAAAGCAGAGATAAAGCGAATGCTAGAATTTGGAGTGATAATTGAGGGGGAGTCGGAATATAATTCTCCTATGATACTTGTAGAAGCCCCGGGCGAGATCCTCGTCCTTGCATTGACTATCGGAAAATTAACGCAATAACTCGTCCCGAAGTTTTTCCTTTACCTAACATAGAAGAGAGAGTCGAACGAGTGGCAAGGGCCAATTACATAACTACCTTGGATTTGACGAAGGGTTATTGGCAGATCCCTATGACTCCGAAAGCTCAGAAAATAGCAGCTTTCGTGACTAGTTGGGGTTCATTTCTTCCGATCATGATGCCATTTGGGTTGATAGGAGCGAGCTATAGATTTTCAAAATTTATGAGTACATTACTTAGAGGCCTGGAAGATTTTTGTCTCCCGTACTTAGACGATATGGCCATATTTTCCGATGATTGGAATGAACATATGAGACATCTAGGAATAGTTTTAGATCGAATCAAGGAAGCCAAAATAAAGGTAAAATTATCTAAGTGCAAATTTGCGCAGCGTACGGTCAAATATTTGGGACATGTGGTGGGCGACGGACGGCGCACCCCCGCAGAGTCTAAAATACAAGCGATAACGGAATTTCCAGCACCTAAATCGAAACCGAAATAGGCCGTTTTTTAGGGATGTCGGGGTACTATTCTAGATATATTAGAAATTATGCCACAATAATAGAACCTTTGACGAGGGCGTTGAAAGGGAAAGAACGTAGGGCTAAAATTAGTTGGACGCCAGAGATGGAAGAAGTTTTCCTCACTTTAAAGAGGAAATTGACCGAAAACCCGGTTTTATATGCGCCAAATTATGCAGAGGAATTCATCATTCAGAGTGACGCATCTGACCGCGGTATAGGAATTATAATGGCCCAACGCGTAAATGGTGAAGAACACCCAGTCATATACCTCAGTAGGAAATTCACTCCTCCAGAGCAAAAGTTTTCTGCGAGCGAGAAAGAATGTGCTGCTATAATATATGCTATAAAAAAATTAAGGCATTATTTAGACGGCCAGAAGTTTAGTATCGAGACAGACCACAACCCTCTAATTTGGCTTCAAAAGAACGCTGGAAATAATCCGCGACTAATCCGTTGGTCCTTGATACTTCAGCCTTATCATTATACAATCAGGCACCGTCCGGGGAAAGAAATAGTGCATGTTGATTGCTTAAGTAGGGTTGAATAAATTTAGGGAAATTGTATATACTTCTCAAAAAAAGTGCTTGCATCATAAGGTATAAATAATTTTCATTTTGTATATATTGTTGTAATACTCATAATAATGTTCCTGGAAAAGTGTGTAAATTTATGTGTGATTAGTACAAAAAAAACGAATGGTTAACCTCTGTGGTGAACGAATTTTGAGTGTAACACTGACTTCACTATAGATTTTCCAGCTACGTGAAAAATCTCTCTTGGAGGGGGGATTGCTGTAAGAACGTTACTAATTACCCCCAAAGACTATTTATTCACGAACTATTAATTCGGGAGGAGATCCCCCCTAGGGTCTTCTGGACTTTCCCATGCTAAGAGAAATCTCATAAACTCATAGTTCATCTCTGAACAAAGCTATAGCGCCGTCGAGTCTGCAAATATGAATGGAACTGGCAGTACAATTTCGTTCCGGCGCTAACTTAACATTCCATTGAATTGCACAGAGAGCAGGTGTTACAGCCGTCCAGTAAGTGAGCGGTGGCAACGGCTGAGGGGGAGAAAAGACGATTTCTCCTAGGGCGGCGAGCTTCAGCCTTCGAGAAATAGGCGGTGGCATCGGCTAAGAGGGAAAAAGACTAGTTTTCCCTAGGACCGGGAGTTTCAACCTTGGAGAGAGGCGAGGTGGCAACGCGGGAGGAAGAGAGAAGGAGTTGAGAAGTGAGAGAGCGAGGACGCTGGCGAGGAGGTCTTGCTGGACCTAGTGGTGAATGAGCGAAGCGAGGAGATGAGATAGATGGTCGTCCGATCAGTCTTTACTCGGATTGAAGCACTATATCTGTGGAAGCAGCCCGTTGATGGAACTTTTTATCCTGTTAAAATGACGAGAACCCAAAACTAATATTATTTAAGTTGTATATACTCTTATTTAATCTAGAGATCAATGTAAATAAAGGACTTAGATTTTAGTAACTTACGCTACTTTAGACTCTTGTCCAGTGATATCTAAGTCCCTACATTACAATTAGATGGCTGTTTTCAAAATTAAAAAGAATGTGCTCTACCTGAATAACATATTCAAATTCTCAGAACATCTCTTTCATTTTTAGGATTCCGTACTTAAAAAGTATAAACGGAACCATTATAAGATCACTTCTGTGTCTGTCTGTCTGTCACAGCCGTTTTACTCATACACTATGGAACGTAGAATGTTCAAATTGGGGGAAGTAATAAAGACAATAGATCCATATATTTACAGATTATTAAACATTAACAAATACATTTAGGAACAATGTAGAGGGACTAATTAAGTTACTTGAAAAAAAACTTTTTTCTTTGTATATCGTGTGGGGTATCGGAGGAAAGCATCCGTAAGGCTGAACTCAAAAATACATTTCTTTTAATTTTACGTATTATATTTTAAGAGATATCGTCGAAAATGTAGTGCAAAAATATATCCCCCCCCCACTTTCTATTAACGAATCAACTGAAACTAAAGTTATGAAAAATATCAGAGATAGTAGACATTAATTTAAACCTTGGAGGAAAATTATAGCAATTTTCCTAGGTCACATAGTTTTTGTAAAAATCGCATTTTTCCGTTACACATAAATTTCGATTTTCGGGTACTCAGCAAAGGTGCTGAGGAGCGTACGATGTACGTTTCGTAGAAGAAGTTTAAAAGCATTGTTTTAATGATTTTCAAAAAAATCGTCGGTAGTTAGCAGAGATATTAACCCTTAAAGACACGGACGGTTTGGACATACATAATGACAGGGGCGGCGTACTCTATGTACCATCGGCTTTTAAAGCCTAGATAACAACTTTTACTGGTATTTTTGTGTAATACGATGGCCAGTAGCAGTATAAAAGAAATAAATGTCAAATTGTTAAAAACAGACTAATTACAATTAATCATACAAGTGCTATTGGATTCTCGAATAGTTTACATTGAGTGGATGTATCAATATACCTCTAGTGTCTTTAAAAGATATTTAAAAACCTATTTGGAAAAATCCGGCACTGACCAAGGCGGCGTTGCAACTGCGATCTCCCTTTCGAAGCACACTTTGCACACAGCCCAGTTTAAAGTTTGAACAAGGGTTTTGTTTTAGCTACACAGTAAAAAGAAAACATTTTCCTACGCTGAATTTTGTTTTATGAAATGCCAAATGAAGTTTAAATATGCACTACTTTTATTGTCAGTAACGAATTAAGTTCATTATAAAAAGATTAGGATAGATTAAAAAAAAGAGTTATACAGGATAGCACTATTCATTATTATTTAGGAAATTTCAGCAATATTTGATATTATTTGTTATACTCTTTGAACTTTTATGGTATACCCATTCATACTTTTCTAGCATATACAGAATCCGACCCAACCCTACGTTTTATAGTTTTTTACAAAGTATTATTATTTTTTAGCAACGATTTGTTTTAATAATGCAGTTAATAATTCATATATTCATTGAACGGAACAATCCGAACGCGGGTTATACTTGGACGTGACCGTTTATTTAAAAAAGCTATACAATATAACGTTAATTTTCAAAACGGAGACACTGCTTTTTTTAGAAGGATTTCAAAGATTTATATTTTTACGATATGTAGAGCATTACGGAAATTAATTTCAAAAGATATAATTTTGTATTTTTTGAATCCGACCAAATGTAACACTTTTCTAAATGAACATTAATGCGTTAATGCAATCTTTTGACTTTTTAAAATTTTTGTTTGTGTTTCTGTAAATGAATTTTTAAATTTTAATTAATCTATAGCATATAGTAAATAGAAAGCGAAATAATATGTAACATATGTTCAGAATGAGAATCTGTAGAAAAATACATTTTATGCTGCGTAGTCGTTTCAAGTGATCACGTGTTATTTATTATTTGAAAGTTGCCTTTGTTTATTTTGAAGCAGTTGTAAAAGTTTTTTGACGTGAATTCAACCTATAATTGGGTACTTTTATGGATTTTTTAAAAATAAAAACGTACTTTATGGACATATTTTGCTTTGAGTATAATTTTACTATGGTTAATTTTAAAATAATATGGTTGCATCAAATGGTGGGAAAATGGTAAAGCGCCCTACCACAGCAAAGGTAAAAAGACCAAGTTGGCGTTTTATCCTGCCCCCCCCCCCCCCCCCCCCGCTTACAATTGTGCCGCAAGAGTTGAAATGGCTGTAAGCGAATTTATATGCACAGCTACATGGCCATTTGACCAGAACATTGTTTATAACAAGGATTTAATACACACCACTCCAAGAAATCACAATGCATTATCGGATACACAAGTTTCAGGTACAGAGGTTTCCATGCAGCAAGCACCTAAGCAAGTACAGAAAGTACAGTAAGTTTCCTACATAGGAAGTTCCTAGTCATTCTAAAGATTACGCTGTTAAAAGTTTATCCGCATAGACTAGTTTAATTAAAAATCATACAATCAATGCAAATGCAAAGGATGCCATTGATCAGTCTTCGCCACTTCTAAAAATAAACTACAAATGAAGCCAGTAATTGTCAAAAGCGAAAAACTGAAAAAAAAACCCCACAGTAATAACGAGTTCTCCATTCAAAAAGAAACTGGAAGAACGTGAGCTAATAAGGACTCGATCTTATAAAAAGAAGCGACAATTACGCCTCTCGCTGCGCCGCCCGAGATATTCTCGGGCATGCATTTTTCCGTCAAATTAATATCATTTGGTTATTTCCAACAGTTATGTTTTAGCGAAAACTTGGATTTAATCAGGACGTTTCCCCCCGATTACCATAGTCAAAAATTTCTGCTTTAAAGAACCGGTGATAAACGATTAAAAATTCTGCAAAAGACGCTTATCGCGAAGAATTACTTACTCAGCGAGAGGGTTAAAGGGGGCACAGGATCTTTCAGTTTGTCGAAAGAATCAAAAACACCGCCTCTTTCAAAGTACCAAAACACAAACAATTTGTAATTAAGATCCTTTTTTTTCCCTTTCTGCCTAAAGAATATAACCTTAACTATATTATCCAGGAAAATAAATGTTGTATGAGCAAAATTAATATTTAAATTTTAAATTTAAAAATTCATCTGACTAATGCATGATTAAGTGCTGACCGTATGATGAAATTCTAAATTATGCATATAGAAAATAATTTTTTAACAAAATAGAATTATAACACACCTACTTCTAACTTAAAACCAAAATATACGCAAAAAAATGTTTTTAAATTTATTTAAAATTTAATTTTAGTACAAAATAAGAAAAATGTTCAAAAATTTCAATATTTTTTTCAAGTTTTTGAAGTGCAAAAGAATAAATAAACAAGATATGAGATTTTTTTTGGTTTTAGCATGTAGATTATAAAAAAAGCATATTTGGTTAATTTTTGTTAAGCTGTAGCTGACATTGTTTAAAAGTAACAGAGCGCGTAACCTTCAAATTTACTAGTCCGAGAAAAAGTGTTTCAAACTTTCAATATATATAATGGATATTCAATTATACTTACCGACTGTAAATGATTGTAACTCAAGAAATAATGCACATTTTTGAATGGGTTTTTTTGCATATTGATGAGAATTTTGAAAATGTTTAGAATAAAACAAAAACCGAAAACTGATTTTTTGAAATTTTAAAGGTTCTGTGCCCCCTTAATTCAAAGTGTTCGAAAGGAAAGTAGCGAAGAAAACTGAAAGGGAATCGGATAAAAAAAAAAAGACAAAGTAAGTGACGATGAAGAAGACTGGCTATGTCAAGTTTGTTGCAAATAATACATTAAGGATTGTAAAGAATGGGTTCAATGCACTGGGTGTAATCACTAAGCACATGTTCAATGCATTCCTACACCCATTTGTGTCAACTCTGAATCCGATATGGAATTGTGTGTTTCTGACGGAGATTAAACCGAAAAACCAGTTTTTAAATCTTATAAAATTTTGAAGATTCATTATTTTCATGCTGTTGTTTATAATTTTTTGCGATTGGATACTGTGCTTGAAGTTTTTTCCTTATTACAACTTGTATGACTTTATTACTATAATTATTGATGTCGATTGTAAAAGCAAACAATTACGTTTTATAATTCTAATAAAGAATATTATGATTTCAGTTCTATCATTTTATTTTTCAATGTGAGGCCACGGCACATTTGATGGGCCTTATACCCGCTTAAATAATCAATTGCATTACCTTTGAAAATATTGCATTCATTAAACTCTGCAAAAACTTGGCACTCGTAAGCCATATAGAATCAAAAAGAAATATCACTTCTACATACAAGTAAATTTTTGGGTGTTTTCAATGACCTGTTATCAAATTATGACCAATTATTTCTACACTGGGTCATTTTCCATGTTCTACTCTACAATTTCCCTATTTTTGAAACACTAAAATAGAAGGACGTCAAATAAATACGCAGAAAAGGAAGAATAATTTTAAAACACTAATTGTGGCAGAGTTACTGATGGAAAACAAACACCTTCTTTTATATTTCATACCAATAAATGGTTAAAAATATCGGTACTACTTGGTTATTCCGTCGACCAATTTCGCCAAATTATACAAAATCACCAAACTATTCGCCTAATTATACAAACTGACATAATTTTTATTTTAATTAACGAAAGAACAAATAAATTAGTAAAATATTAATAAAAATACAAATTAAAAGTCAAATCAAAAATCACTTGATGAAGTAAAAAATCCGTGTATCGTGTTTAATGTCAAGAGATTGTGTCATTTAGGATTATCCATTATTGGCATTTAATCTTATAGTTGGCGTAAGTTTTATGGTCGACGGGAGAATCATGCAGTACTAAAATATCGCATATATCTGCAGTAATATTTTTATATTGCAAAACTAAATGTAAAAAATATAATAATGTATTAAAAGTAAGACCTTAGAAAAATTTAAATTTTTTTCAACTATCTTTCGAAATAAAATGATGCAAATAATAAATATAAAAACCATTTCATCATTTCAGTCAATTTTTTATTATCTTAAAAATAAGAAATGATAAATATTGCTTTTCATAATTTACTTTTCTGATAAGTTCCACTGATGGGTTCCAAAACTCAAGTACGTTTCTTCGTAGATTACACGAATTCTAAATTTGAAACAGAAAATACTTTTGAAATTAGATTCTCCAGAGTAATATCTTTGTGGAAAAGAATGTTAAATTTCTGCTTAAGGGGAATTGTTTCATCTTAAATTTCTGTAACAACAACTTTAAAATATTTCCCGTTGCTGTGCTACATTGAAAAAAGTACAAATTTAGTGTTTTAAATTAATGAAATAAGCTGTATATCTTTATTGAATTTAAAATTTCGTGTGATAATACTATTTTTGAAATGAATAAGTTGTTTAAAATCGCTCTGAATAATATTTTCAACTCAAATTATTCAAACGCCAAATACGTCTCCTTATACAACATACATATATTGTACAATTTGCATCAAAATATGGCTCAAATGAAATTAGCCTAAAAAACATATTTTCAGTTTTTGCATTTTATTGCCCATTTTTAGGTGCGTTCGTAATTATATAAGGATAATTCGATGAAAACTTGTCATGTCTGTCACACAGCTGAAAATCGCTATGCTTGTTGGCTACGAGTTTTTTAGAACGGAAAAATGTGACTTATTTTATCGGAGATATCTCATCAATTGAATAACGCGAAGCAAACTTTTCATAAATAACGGCGGCCAACAAGCATAGCGATTTTCAGCTGTGTGACAGACATGACAAGTTTTCATGGAATTACACATAAATACGTATCAACTATAGTCTTCGTCTGGTCTGTAAGTCTGTCTGTAAGTCTGTCTGTCCGTCAGTCTGCATGTAACAGCGCAAAAACTACTCAAACAAATGGTTTGAAATTTAATATATATATTATCGTTGCAAAATTTTATCGAGTCATTTCAAATTTTATGAAAATCGAATAAAAACTTAAAAAGATATTAACAAAAGTTTTTTGCATTCCATTAAATCCTATCATACGCAATTAATTCCATGATATCCCATGATAGGTAATGATTCTAGGTTGCCATGGTGATTACGTCCTATTTAAGATGGAGGCATATTATTTTCGCTTTACTGAATTTAATATATATAATCGTAATAAATGTTGTACTCATGCATTTTTGCATAATGGTGCAACACCTATTGCACCAATATCTGATTATTTACAAAATTAGTTGTAGTTCGAACGCATCTCATTTTCCACGTTTGACGTACAATTTCCGAAATCTTTTATTTTAATTAGACCAGTCTTAAAATAGTAAACAAGTGATTTAATACAGAAAGATGTACAGGTTGAACCAAAAGTCTTGCCCTGATTATAGTAATTCATTACAAATTATCCGTTTGTATAATAATGTAACTTGTTGTATAAGTGGATAGGTCAATTTTAATAGTTTTTGTGTGCAATGGAATGAAACATTTCCCGATCGGTGTATTGGAAGGGATGGACACCCCCCCCCCCCCCCCGCTGTCTCCAGATATTAATCCTCTGGATTTTTTCTTTGGCGGTATATCGAGGTCAGTGTCTTTGCCACACCAATTGCTGACTTCGTGGAACTGAAGACTAGGGTACAAATTGCTGTGTGTACTGTAACAGAAGACATGTTAAAGAATACTTTGCGGAAACTAGAAAACCGTTTAAATATTCTCCAAGCTACCAAGGGGGCACAGGCTGAAATTACTCAGGTACGTGGTCTTATAAAAAAAAAATATAACAGTACTTACAATATATCCAAACAAACATATCTCTAATTATAATAGTTTGAGAACAATAAATATTTATAATCAGGGCAATACTTTTGGTTCACCCTATATATCGGTAGGATTAGAGCATGGGTAGTATAATTTATTTTACTTATGACGTACGTGATCAAATCAACTAACTCTCCATTTTTTTTGTTTTGTCTATGATTTGAATGCGTGAGTTATCAAAGCAAAAATCACGAATCACGAGCACAATGCCTGTACCCTTTGAAAATCAGAAATGAGTTAGTGTCTTATTTTTCCAACATTGTCCAAGCACTGAAACGGATGCTGTCAATACAGCAATTGGCTCTATTGGGCCTAATTAGAAATTTCTACAGATATTATATAAACTAATGTTATAAGCTTTAATCCTTGTATGTTTGAAAAAGCTATTTGAAAAAGCTAGTTATAAGGTATTATCAAATTAAATGTCTTCAAGGAATTAAATTCAAGTTCGTATATTTTCAGTATCCTGTTATTATTTCAATATTTAAATTAAATTAATGTTTTGCACATAACTTTAGCACGCACACACACACACATATATAACATATATGAAGACGTGAGTTCCAAAACTAGCCATATCCAAATTAAAACAAGTTGGAAATTGCACGATAAACGTAAAAAATGAGGTGCGTTCGTAATATAGCTAGTTTCAACAAAAATTTTTGAGCCGGATATTGTACTGAATGTATGTTTTAGTGCGGTTCAATAAGTGCATTTAAATTTCATTCTGCTCGAAAGGCCCCACCCGAGTCCGAGAGGTTCTGCTGTCGAAGCTGGTAGACGGGAGGTGCTGGGCTCGATCCCAATCGCGCCCGTCAGCCTAATCGTTCGGAGTTTTCGTGGTTTTCCTCGAACCTTGGTTCTCCAAGCGTTAATACGGGTTAGGTTCCCTTAGAAAGACCTCCACGGAAGGCACTCCCCCCCTTCGGGCCTATATCCCACGTGCAGATAATTGGCCGACATAAATACAACCTCTGCTCGAAAGACTATAACACCTTTAAAATGCACTTGAAATACGTTTTCCCTATTTTCCGTAATTAACGTAAAACTTTGTACTGTTCCTGTAATTAAACTATACATCCGATTTTCATAAAATTTGAAATGGCGCGACAAAATATTACAACAATTATATATTTAAATTTTCAGGCTATTTGGTTGGGTAGTTTTTGCTCTGTTATATGCGGACGGACGGTCTGAACGACGACTATACATGCTACGTATTTAATATAATTACGAAGGCACCTAAAAATCGTGTTTTCTGTATCAATCTGTTCTATTGGTAAACCTACACCGAAAAAACACTATTGTCTGAAAATAAAACAGTTTTATCTTGTATATTTTTAAAATCTTGGTTTACAATGAAAACCAATGGACGCAATTAGCGGTTTTTCGCGATTTTCTAAAATTTGATTTTCTGGATGAGACAAGTTTTGAAACTCACGTCCTTATACAGTAGCGCCAACTTTTCTAGAATATTGGGTGGGATCAAAATTTTTTGAGTAAAATAACACATATACAATGAAACCTCCCTGTGCGACCACATCTATTAAGCGACCACCTCCCTGATCGACCTTTTTTTCCTGGTACAAAATTTAATCCCATAGGCTCAATACTAATTTTACCTCCATTCAGAGACCATCTCAGATGAACTCCCTCCATGAGAGACCAATTTCTTTGAAGAAAATTCCGTTTTTTTCCTGCTCGCTTGAAGAAGGTTTTCTTAGAAAAATAATTTCGTAGAGCGCATTATTGATCAAACTTCTAAACTATGTTTAGATTTTTTTTCAAGTATTTAAACCCCTTTGTTACTTTTTAGGCAAAGAATTTAACTCTGATGACAAATTAAGAATGACAGTCAATAAATTCCCCCTGTCCTATTCTGTCGGGAAACTCTCAAAGAAATAGATAATTAATGAAATCGTCATTATTTGTTAACGTCCAAAAAAAAAAAAAAAAAAAAAAAAAAAAAAAAAAAAATGCATTTGTTTACTGAACTTTGTAACGACTGGGAAATAAAAGTTTTAAAAGATAAAACCGTAAAATGAAAGCAAACGTCAATGTATTCATTGTTTAAACTCTGCAGCAATTAACTTATGAATGTAATTAACTTTTGTTTTGATACTTAAATTTTTATATTTTTTCCTAACGTGAAAAATAAATTTTAGTAACATTAATTGTTACCTTTTTTCAACAATTAAAATCTAGATTTAAACATGACCTCCATTAAAAGGCCACCTCTCGGAGCGACCATTTTTTATTGGAACGGATCGCGGTCGCTTTAGGGAAGTTTTACTGTATATTTTTTTCCTTTAGTGTGTATGCGTGTGGAGTGAGAGAGGGGAGGAGCGAATGACTAAAGATGATAATTTTAAATTAAATTATGTTTATTTCTAAGCAAATTTTTAAATTATTATAATTCAATTATAATAATTCCATTAATTTATATTCTTCTAAGTTCTTCCTCATAAATACATTAATATTTATTTTAAATAACATTGGAATTGCTAACTATTGAAAGTGCAAAAACTAAATGTCAAGAAAAGCATACATTTTATTCACCTAACTGCTTTATCAATTCAAGTCATCATAGCAGACGGCAAAATATGCTGGAAATTTGTTTTTGTTAGAAATTTAGCTATACATCCGCTGAAGGTTTTTTTCAGTGCTGTAAATTTAATTGATGTCCTTACCATTTTTCAAACAAAGCAATTTTGAGAACTTCAATGAAACCAAATTTCATTTCAGTGATGAAATATCTAAAAAAATAAATTATGAATTAAATCAATTGAAATTGGGCGGGAAGACAGGTAAAATTATTGGGTGGGCTCGCGCCCCATTGCCTCATATAAGTTGGCGCCACTGTCCTCATATGTATGTATAAACTTTCTAATTTGTACTCTCAAATATCATTAGAAATACAATATATAAGAAATAAAAAAAAAAGAATTCTTGTAAATTATTAAACTTAAATTAAAAACAGTTTTGTTAAGATTTTGTGTATTTTAAGCGATAATATTTATCACGGGATTATTCGATTTTTTAAAAACTTTTAAAACAATAAAGAAAGAATAGACTGACTATAAACACAAATGTATCATTGTTGCTCAAGATATATTTCAAAGTTGTTCAGTGGAAACAAAAAAAACTTGCTGTATTTGTGCATGTAATAAAAAATATATATATTGTTTGTGTATAAATCAAAAGGGAAAGTTTTATGTTTCGGAACAAACACGTTACATAATACAAAATAAATGATGCAAAAATAGCATTTTGCCACCTAAAGGCATTTCCTCCTAAAGATTATCTTACTGTCTATTTTTTGCCATTTGCCTGTTTTATTATCTTACATAAAGGGAAATGTTTTCTCTTGAATAGATATATGTCTCTTTTCAAATCTAAGTGAAAGATAAAAATTGTGCCGTAAATAAAGTTTTAGGAAATGCAACTTTTTTTCTTTTAAAGTACTTTTAATGTTTTTTTATTTGCTTTGTTTTAAGTATTTTAATAAAATTAACTTAATTTTTTTTCGAAAGTTTAATTTTCTAATAACAGCAAGTTTTGAATATTGAAACTGAAAATATCGAAAAATGGCTTATATTTTCAACATTCGAAAGCAAAGTTATAGGTTAAATTTGTACTGTCAAAAAGTAACAATATCTAGCCAATACACGAGTTTTGTACGTGTACCTAGAGAAATGTATTTTTTTCCGTTAAAATATAATGGAAAAAGCTTTATGTTTCGAAACGAACGTTACTTAAGGGGTTTCGGTACACTTTTAAGAACTTTGAAGATTAAATTTACTTTAAATTAAGTTTTTTTACTGATGTACATTAACTAAAGTATGCAAATATTATTATTGGTAATAATTAGAAAAACTGATTTTTACAAGGAAAAAAATCATTTTGTGGGTAAAAATTGAGAATTTTATTATTCTTTTTTAAAAACTAAAGAATTTTAAAGTTAGCTGTTTTTTGATACATTACTGTGTTTAAAACACTAAAACTTCTACAAATATTTGTCAAATCACCCCACTATTTTTTTGTAACGTCAATATAGTGTACTTAATAAAATTAAGGATGGATTTTACAATATAATAAAAAAACCAAATCAAAATCAAAACGTTGAAGAAATGTTTCTGATGCGTTTTTGTCTATGTTTGTATATTTCGTTTTTATTCTCACAAACTAATTCATCAATTGTAAAATCGACCCTAATTTTTTTAAGTAGCCCTGAAGATACAAAAGATAATGCAGTGATTTGACATATACAGTGAAATCTCCCTGTGCGACAACCTTCATTAAGCAACCACCTCTCTGAACGACCATTTTTCATGGAACGAAATTTATTCCCATAGGCTCAATACTAATTTTACCTCCATTCAGAGACCATTCCAGATGAACTCCCTCCATGAGCGACCAATTTCTTTGAAAAAAATTCCGTTTTTTCCTGGTCGCTTGAAGAAGCTTTTATTTGAAAAATAATTCCAGGGAGCGCATTATTCATCAAACTTCTAAACTAAGTTTAGATTTTTTTTTATCACGGTTACTTTAAGTGTTTAAACCCCTTTGTGTCTTTTTAGGCAATGAATTTAACTCTGATGACAAATTAAAAATGACGGTCAATAAACCCCCCTGCCCTATTCTGTCGGGAAACTCTCAAAGAAATAGATAAATTAATGAAATCGTCATTATTTGTTCTCGTCCAAAAAGAAAATTGCATTTATTTACTGAACTTCGAAAAGACTGGGAAATAAAGTTTTGAAAGATAAAACCGTAAAATGTATTCATTTTACATCATACCAATGTATTCATTTTTTAAACTCTGCAGTAATTAACTTAATTAACTTTTGTTTTGATTATTAAAGTTTTATATTTTTTCCTAATGTGGAAAATAAAATTTTGTATCATTAATTGTCGCCTTTTTTTCTACACATAAAATCTAGATTTAAACATGACCTCCATTAAGAGACCACCTCTCGGAGCGACCAATTTTTATTGGAACGGAACGTGGTCGCTTTAGAGAGGTTTTACTGTACTTAGAAAAACTGATTTCGACAAGAAGAAAAATCATTTTGAGCGTAAAAATTGAGAATTTAAATTTTTTTATTATTATTATTTAAAGAATTTTTAAGTTTGCTGTTTTTTAAAATATGACTGTGTTTAAAACACTAAAACTTCTACAAATACAGTAAAACCTCCCTAAAGAGACCATGTTCCGTTCCAATAAAAACTGGTCGCTCTGAGAGGTGGTCTCTTAATGGAAGTCATGTTTAAATCTAGAGTTTAATTGTTGAAAAAAGGTAACAATTAATGTTACTAAAATTTATTTTTCACATTAAGAAAAAATATAAAAAGTTAAGTATCAAAAGAAAAGTTAATTAAATTAATTACTGCAGAGTTTAAAAAATGAATACATTGACGTTTGCTTTGATTTTACGGTTTTATTTTTTATAACTTTTATTTCCAGGTCCTTTCAAAGTTCAGTAAATAAATGCAATTTTTTTTGGGCGGGAACAAATAATGGCGATTTCATAAATTTATCTATTTCTTTGGGAGTTTCCTGACAGAATAGGGCAGGGGAGTTTATTGACCGTCATTCTTAATTTGTCATCCGAGTTAAAATCATTGCCTAAAAAAGCACAAATTTTATTTATACAATTAAAAGTTACCGGAATATTAATAATAAAAAATCTTAACTTAGTTTAGAAGTTTGATGAATAACGCACTCTCCGGAATTATTTTTCTGATAAAACCTTCTTCAAGCGACCAGGAAAAAACGGAATTTGTTTCATTTTCTTGAAAGAAATTGATCGCTCATGGAGGGAGTTCAACTAGGATGGTCTCTGAATCGAGATAAAATTAGTATTGAGCCTATGGGAATAAATTTCATTCTATAAAAATATGATAGTTCAGGGAGGTGATCGTTTAATGGAGGTGGTCGCACAGGGAGGTTTCACTGCATTTAAATCTTGCTCTAAGTCCATTTATTCACGAGTCTACTACCAGGGAAAACACAATTATTGATAATGTATTCACCAACATCGCCGTGCAATGTGTCGTTAATCTTTAATATTTTAGTCATTATAAACAGATTTGGATAAGATTTAAAAAATGTTATACAGAACAGCAATATTTGATACTATTTAGGCTTCATATTTCTCTGAACTTTCATGGTATACCCATCTATACTTTTCTAGCATATATATCTATACCCAACACAAGGTTGTATAGTTTTTTACAAAGTCTTATTATTCTTTTAGAAACTTTTTTTGTAATATTATAGTTACCAATTAAAATATTTATTGTACACTGTGAAAAAAAAAATAAATAAATAAAATAAAAATAAAATGTTACTAAGAATTTTCTAGGAAACTGAGATGAATAGAACTTTTTATGTAACGGCATCAACAAAAATTCACGTAACAGATGCACTTTTGCAGTGTAAATCAAAAAGTCTGTAAGGTTACTAAGAATTTGTTAGGAAACTGGAATACCTAGAACTTTTTATGTATCTGGAACTCGGGTTACAGATAAAATTTTAGTACTATTACTCTAATTTTGGTAGATTATTTTGTAAAGCTACAGATTTCTGTAGCTTTACAAAAACTAGATTTGTAGATTTACATTTTTTTTTTTTTTTTTTTTTTTTTTTTTTTTTACAGTGGACAGATAAAATTTAGTAAGTATACAGACTTCGGTAACTTTACATCTGTAGAATTAAATCTTCTTTTTTTTTTTTTTTTTTTTTTTTGTTTTACAGTGTACGAACCCTCTGTTCGAGAGTAATACTCGCACATGACCGATTATGTAATCTATAATATGGGAAATGAACTAACAGGCGACATTATATTAATATTTATGAGCAAGATTATTTTTATACTTTTATGGGATATTAACACCCGTTTATAAAAAATAGACATTCAACTTCTTACTTCAGTAAATATTTCTTAATCCATTTATGCCTAGCGTCCCATTTTTGGGACGTTTCGAATTTTAATAAATTTTTATAATTTTCTTCTTCTTTACAACAAGAATATTGTATGAAGTAATTGTCTATAAATGTCTTTATCTATTACCGAGAGATGACAGCATAAGGTTGATATTTATTTGTTTAAATGAAGGCTTTTTTTCTGTGTTTATATATTTTTCATTTTTCAAGACAGCGAAATGAAAAAAGTTAGTTTATTGAAGTTTTTTGCATCAAGGATCCAAATAGCAGTCCAAGTCATAATCTTAGCTTGTAGACTTCTTTGAAATAGGTGTTTTTGAAAATTGCGAAATTATATGTTCAAGCCTATTTTTTATGCGTGTTTGTAACGTACAAAATAGAGTGCGCTAGGAGCAAATGAGCACATATTGCTATTAGCCACTTAGGAGGCATGTTATTTATGTAAAGTCCTTTTCAAGATGAATTTGAAATTATTTTTTTTTTTGCTTCAAATACGATTGTTCTTAATTTATTATTAATAAAATTTATTAATGTTATTAGTCTCTGTAAAGAAATATATTTTTTAATAGTTCATAAAAAGACTGATTATAGAATATAATATCAATTTAAAACCTTAATTTATATAAATTTAGACAAAACATATAATTATGCATTTTTCCACATATGGATATTCCCATATTTAGTACGTTTACATTTTATGAAATAAATACAAAAATATTTGGAGTAATTTGCTTTAGTATTTTTCCAGTTCATTTTGTAACATTTAAAAGTGATTTTACGAACAAATTTGAGAAAACAAAAATTCAGGCATAAATGGGTTAAACAGCGTCAAATTCTTTTCATTTAAAATTCATTTAGGATTTCTTTACTTGATTTTTTTCCGTCATTTTTAAAAATTAACTTGAAAAATGAAAAAGTTTCATAATGAAATTATCAAAAAATACTAAATGAATTTTTAATAAACTTCGTAAGTAAAGATTTAGGTCATATCTGCACCATCAAAAATTAACTAAAAATTCTGTTTTTGTATCCGTAAGGGAATAGATAAATTGTTTCTTTATGAATAAAAATATAAAGATCTTTACGCTTTAAAATAAACGTAACATTACCCACTACTAAACTAGTATATTGTGGCCATCACAAAATTTTCTTCTGCATAAATCACGACGAAAAAATCATTTAAATATTACAAGAAATTACACCAATTTATCACCAATTCATATCAAAGTAGACCTGAATTTGAAGTTTGATGAAAATTCGTGCATTAGTTCTTGAGATAGAGCTATAGTGGAAATTCTGAAAAGTGCAGCATAGCAGCGCCAACTGTTGAGCGATTTACACCAAAATGTACAAAATGCCAATTCGTGTCAAGGACTAACTGATTCTGGTGCTTGATGAAATTTCGAGCATTAGTTCTTGAGATACATATATAGTGGAAATTCTGAAAAATGCGGCATAGCAGCGCCACCTGTTGAGCGATTTGCACCAAAACATAAACAGCACAAATTCATACTAAGGTATACCTGAATCTGAAGTTTGTTGAAAATCCAAGCATTAGTTATTGAGATAGAACTATTGCGGAAATCGTAAAAAATGCAGTATAACAGCGCCACCTGTTGAGCGATTTACACAAAAAAGGCATAAAACTTCAATTCCTGTCAAGGACTAAGTGAATCTGAAGTTTGATGAAAATCCGTACATTAGTTCTGGAGATTTACATATTACTGAAATTGTGAAAAATGCTGCGTAGCCGCGCCTCCTTTTGAGAGATTAACACCAAAAACTAATCAGCACCAATTCATATCAGTGACTAACTGAATAGAAATTTTTATTAAATTCCGTGGGTTCGTTCTTGAGATAGAGCGCCCACAAAATTTGTGTCACATACATGCAGACAGACAGACTCACAGACAGACGTTTTGTAAAAAACATGTTTTTCGGAATCTCTGACCCCTAAAACGTATAAATTCGTCTAAAACCGAAAGTCGAAAATTTTTAGAAATCCAATACTTTCTTCTTGTAAAGATAGAAGAAAGTAAAAATACAAGCACAAAGAATATGAACAAGCAGAATAGTAAAAAAAATAGTGAAGAACAAGAAGAATAGAAGAATAAAATAAGAACAGAAAAATAGAAAAGTATGAAAAAAATAAAAGAAATGTTAGAAGACAAAAAAATAGAATACAAAAAAAAAAAAAAAAAAAAAAAAAAGAATGTTAAAAAATAGAATAATTTTTCACAAACAAAAATTTTCCTGTAATGACCACCTTACTAGTGTTATCATTTTCTTATATTTCTTTAATAAAAAGAAAATATTTTTGCTTGAATACATACATTTTTTTGCTTAACATTGGTGAAAAATAAGTGCTCATAAATTCATCTGTTAGTATTTTTTGCTATTGATTAAAAAAAGATAACTGTCTAATTAGAGACATCGTCAATATTGAAAAAATGGGTAAGTATGATCGCACAGAGGGTTTCGTTTAATATTCTTTTCAAAACACCTGGAGCATTCTCACAAACTTTTGACTTCTATGTCCCTGAATAATAATTTTTATTTTAGTACATATTCTTGTGTTTTTTTTATATATATACTGGGAAACATCCCACTGCATGATTGCATAACAATATTAATGAGATAAATAAGTTTTCGACGATGTTGGGTGTCCAAATACCAGGAAATCTCATATACCGTCCCGTGTCCCTGATGCTGATTTTTAAGTTTGGAGCTGTCTGTATAAAACTGTTTCAATAAAAGTAATTCAATGTAATTTTTTTCCGAAACTGGGACAATTGTTTTATATAAATATGTAGTAAAAAATTAACCTGCACACATTTTTACGGTTGATATTATTTTTTGAACTTTGTCCCTGGGTTTTAGATTCCTTACCGTCCCTCTTCTAAAATTATACAGAAAATCATTTCAGATTCACCACAGAATTTTTTTTTATGTTTTTTATCATGCAGAAGTATGCTGGAGAAAGAATGTCTAAAATTCTTTGAGAAGAAATTTATTGCAGAATTTAAATCAGCATTTAAATATCAATTTCAAGATCGTGGCTTTATTCGTAGTCTTACCATCCCCAAGGTTTATTCCTGCACTTTTCGAGGTAAATTAATTTTACTTTTAAATTTAATCCAATGTAAATAACGGTTTCTAAAAATCAATGAACATTATGGCTATCACTTAGTCTTAACATGATTTGTCTAAGAATAGTGGTAATTTTCCTTACCGTCCCATCCCTTTTTTTCCATTACCGTCCTTTTTTTCCTATATCATTCCCTTTTTTTCCTTCCGCCCCTTCTTTAACAGTACTTTAAGACAATGTTATACCAAAATTTTGTACTAAAAATACTACATTTTTATTATTTCTTATTTGAATGTCCTGTGGGTACTATGCAAATTCATTATAAGTAAAAATTTAGAAGAAAACAGAAAGTTATAGAGGTAAAATTGTAAGGAAAATTAAACTCACAAGTTTAACATAAACCTCAGTTAAATAAAAAAAATTTCGCTGTTGACCATTTTTTCTTTATTTTGAATCATTAAGGCATTCGTCTATCAGATTAAAATGTTATTTTAGCAAGTTTAATTTTATCAGATTTTTTATTCCTGAATGTCAAAAGATTGTGAGAATGCCCCACTTAAAATTGGAAAAATTGAAAAAAATGAACAAACCGACCATTTTCAACATTTAATATTATAAAATATATATGAATTTATAATACAATTTTTATTGGGATGAAATGTGTACGTATGTTCTTTCATTTCATGTATTTAAGAAATGGCAAGATGCAGAATTAGCATTTATAGGGGGCTCCAAACTGTTAGACATTTGGCGAGCAGAAAATGGATATAATAGCTTACGCTCAGGATTACAAAATAAATTTTGAACTAGAAAAAAAAATTTTTGGTACCTAATTATACTTAAGATTAGAATAATAACTCTGAACTTAAATAAATTTGTATTTAAAGCATTTTTTATATTTTTAATACAAAGTTGTATTTAGCTAATTCAAAATTTTGAAAATTTCAACAGTACAATCACCTAAAAAATTTATTTTTAACAATAAAAAGGAAATTTTAGGTTCAGTTTATACAGACTAACGTGAAACGTATGTTTTGAAAATTTCATAAAAAAATATTCAGAAGTTTTTGAGATATCGTGCGCATTATGCCCAAAAACGTCATTTAAAGAAAAATGACTTCAAAGTTTCGGAAACGCCGCCGCTTCAGCTATTGTGCGGGTATAATTCTGAAAGCTGTAAGTTCTGTTTTAATGGGAATTTCAAGGAAACAATTATATCAAAATGTTCAAGAAAGATAGGCGTTTAACGTCTAAAAAAATTAAAAATTCGAAAATTTTGAAGGTTTAAGACTTCTGAGACCCCTTAAACAAACCTTTTAATCCTTTAATCCAAAACACATAGCCTTTAACTAATATAACCAACTTGATAATTTGTAATTATTAAATCTTTGTATAACAAATAATAGACACAAATAAATTTAATTTTTATAAGGATTATAAAGGGAAGATTTTTTAAAATCAAATTAAAAATAATCAAGTTAAATTATTTAAACAAAATCTGCTAGTTCCAATTTCCACCGAGGTAAATTCTGTTTTAAACAAACCACCTTCTGATCGAAGCCATCGTAAACCAAGTTGGAAAGGCAAAACCCGTATATGATCGTGCCCATGAAACACGAGATATGAAAGCGCTCCCGACGATAAAAACTGAACTGAAATATGTAAGGCTATCGATATCAAGTGGAATGAGTCAAACTCCGTCGTTATTGGGCTTATATAATACAAGATACTTTGAAAGGAAACTAAAAAAACGGAAATTATTATTCGAAAATATTGGTATGTGATACTCATAATTTTACTTTAATGTTATAGAGTGTCATTATTAAGTTAATTATAATAATTGGAAACAGTTGCATTGAAATCCAACTGAGAGTTGCCGCGTTATGAAAACCGGGCACAGTTAGAGTGAAAACTTTATCAAAGCACCGTTGGCGTTTAAAAGTGGAAATAAAATATGTTAGGCTATTGATATCAAGTTTAATGAACCAAAATTCACCCCGTCATCGTCGTGCCTATAGAACCTGAGATACTTTGAAATGAAAAAAAAATCTGAAATTATTATTCGAAAATAGTGGTATGTGTTGCTATTTTATTTTAATATTATAGAGTGCCATTATTAAGTTAATTATAATGTTTAGAATCAGTCTCTATCATAATATCTATCATGTGGGCTAATTGCGATAGTTAATCAAAAGTACGTAGTTTACCCCCTCCCCATCTCCGCAAGTATAATAAATACAGCCCGATAGCGAGGGAAGCCCACTAACCTCTATCATAATAATATCTGTCATGTGCCTCTAATAAATAATCGGACTAAAAATAATGTTAATTAATAACAAAATAATGACTTAAAAAGATGAATATTAGTGGAGAAACGCTAAGATTAAAATAATGTGCCGAAGGAAAGCATTTGTTTTCTTTTAAAAAATCGATTTTTTAAATAATTAATGTTCTAATTAACCGATTTTAACGAAAATAACATATTCGGAATCAGCATAAAAAAATAAGCATACATGCATAAATTTCAAATCTATAAATGCAACATTTGTAAAAAAAATTATAGACTGCGAAAGCATCGCACTATGTCCGGCACCAGCTGTCTGTCAGTAAAAGATTTCTCAAATACCTGTGGTCAACTCGTTGTCTTTGAAAAGTGATTAAATTTAATTTTTTAAATGGATTTTTAATGGATATTTCGACATCTAGTTGGGATATTAAAAAAAAATTTAGATTTTATGAAAGAGAAATTTTTTTGCGTGTGGGTACTAAATTTTGTGTTTTTAGGTGGAATAGTTCGTGAGATACGGGTGTCTTTGCGAATCTCTAGTCCTTTATCGCCGTGGTAGCCGGGCGGCAAATTGTGGCACCCCACCTCTTTTCAAATTTCTGAAAGGAAATCTTTGCGGTCTGATTCAAATCAATGCTTTTGTTGAATTATTTATATTTTTCATCTTTTAATTAGTGTTTTTAATTAATAACTTGCGTTCATTAAGACTTTATGAAATTTTTATGATTTGTCGTGTGATCGAGGGTATTACGCTATAAGTATGCAAAATTTTTATACAGTTTCTGAGAACGAGCTGTGTGACGGACTGATGGACGGACAGACAGAGTGAGACGAATAGTGTTTCATCAGATGAACAAAACCCTGAAAAAGAGCAAATTTTCAAATCGGCTACAGTTCTAGATTTTTTTTTCTTATTAAATAGCACTTTTTTTCATAATAGGGAGAGAGAGTGATAGCAATTTTTTAAAGTTTTCATATTAAGTGAATGATTTAAATATGTGAAAGTGTAAAATTAAATTACAAAATTCATGTAATAATGAGATCAATTATGTCTTTGGATACATAATAACTTTGCAATAAATAATGGCAAAATATGAAAATGGTGCAAATCCCTATTAAAGCATTATGATCATTGTTCAACTTTTTTTTTTTTTTTTTTTTTTTACGGAAAAAAAAATTATCGTCATTTTTAAAAGCTTTTCGCAATAACAAATAAAATTTAAATGCAAAAATTCAGATAAGGGTCATTCTCCAAAACTAAGACAATTGTTGTACCCAGAGTTTATTGCATGCAAAAATGTAAATTTTTGTAATAGTTTTGAATGCAATAGCAGAAGTATTATTAGAGGTATGCAGTCTATGCATAAAATCATGATTTTAATTACTCATTATTTTTTAATTTAATTTTGACATAGGTAAATATCAACTCCATGGATTGTAACCCTACCCAAGTTCATAAAAACACGTAGTTTTTCGTACTTAGCCTTAATTTAATTTTTTTTTTTTTTACGTTCTATAGGAGAGATAATGAGCTTCGTATGAAGAAAGAAATTTATTTTGTGTTAATTTTTTAAATGCCAAATCTATGTCTGAAGATCTGTAAGCAGGGTGTTGTATCAACTCTATGCCTATGTTTCATTTAATATAGAAACCTATAAGGGGCAACACTTTAGATTTGTCTGCCGCTTAGTTGAAGACGAAGGGTACCATATTTCTATTGTTTCAACAACTGTATGGATAGCTGCTGTTGTATTTCACAAAGCAGCTTTTACTAATTAAGAAGGATAAGGATATGTTTTTATAACATCAACTTCATGACCACTCTAACTGTTTAAAGTATAAAGTTAAAAATAAATATATATTTTAGTATATTTCTTAGATGTACCCATAAGTACTTTTTAAGGGTGTATTCCAATCCAAGCTGCTTATTTTCTGATTCATTTTTAAATTCATTTTTGCTCTCAAACACATGAAACTAGTAAAGTCTCTTATTTAGAAACTACATAATGGCCGTGCTTGTCGATTTTTTGATAAATGCAGAAAATATCAAAGTTGACTTTTTGA
This sequence comes from Maratus speciosus, assembly GCA_963932465.1. Classification (NCBI taxonomy): domain Eukaryota; kingdom Metazoa; phylum Arthropoda; class Arachnida; order Araneae; family Salticidae; genus Maratus; species Maratus speciosus. Next base: position 109,522,271 of record OZ010789.1, on the reverse strand, counting down.
ACCGAATTTTCCGAGTAGCGAGATCTGGAAATGAAAAAAAATGGTCATATTGAGAAAATAATTGTTTAAAAATCACATTCTATTGAGTTGAGCAAAAAATTAAATCACACGGCCTCTTATACATCTCTTCAAAAATCACCTAAGCAAGTTTCATGTTTTTACTTTTAAAAATGAGTCTGAAAATGTCTCAGAAAATTTCGAACTGTTGAGAGTGGAAAAATATTTTTTCGAATACATCCTTAGAAACATGTGCTCATTAGATTGAAATTTTTGGGATTAGGCTGGTATAAAGTGGATATTTTCAACTTAACGGACATCAAATTCATGCCATATCTCCATGCCACTTCATATAATGGAGTGAGTTGATATCACTACCCATAAAGTTGAATGCAAATTATATCCATTGCTTAAAATAGCTTAAACATATGAGGTCAGTTCCTGTATTGCGTATATATTCCTAATTTCAAAGCATTATGTCAACAGGAAGTGGATGAAAAATGAGTAAGAAGATTTGGCTGCCAGAATTACAAGCAGAATTGTAAATTAAAGAAAGCATGTAATATGAAGAGTGCATATGAAAAAAGCACGCTTTTATAAATTAATATTAATATTTTATTGGCATCATCTTCTTATTAAAATTAAAAATCTTATTTATTTTTTTTTTTTTTTGCAAAAAATCGCAATATAATAATATTCTGATTAAATGACCATTTAAAAACTATCAGAAGAATTAAAAAGACATTTTCACATATTCAATCTTCAGGAATCAGTTTATTGTAGAAAACGAAAAGTCAACTGTGTATAAACAGACACCAAGAAATCATTCCACGAAAAAAATATCCTGGTTAACTAACTATTTAAAAAATATCAGAAGAAAAAAATAAAACACTAGAAGTTTCACCTATGGAAACTTCAGGAATCAAGTGACTATTAAACCGAAAGTCATCTGTTTACAAATTAACATCAAGAAACAATTCCATCATCTATTTTTTGAATTTTACCTCCAACGAAGTCAGTTAAAGTAAACAAAATTTAACAGGAAAGTTACTGCTCCATATTTGCAAGAAACGAACTTGAAAGGGAAAAAAATATAGATTTCTAACGAAAAATTAATTCTTAAAGATTGTGCTTAAAATTTTCACTAGAGAGCTAAATGTGAGATTATTTTAAACATTTATTTTAATTCATAAATCTGAAATAGTTTTGTATACGTCCATTTAAATGTCGTCTTTTTTGTATAACTTCATGAAGTGGAGTTTATGTTTGCTCCACCAGCTTCAAAATTAGAAGTCAATTCTTAAAAAAAAACCCCAGATTTTTTTGTATATAAAACCATAGCAAACATGCATTGCATTAAGGAAACTCTTAACTTACATTATAAATACAATTTATACTTCTAAATTTACTATTTACTAAAGTTACTGTTGTACAGTGGAAAAAAGCAGCACTACTAAAACTGCAACAAATTATTGTAGAAGAAAGTTTCTGGTACTAAACGATTGGAAATAAAGTCTACTTTTAAATGTTCTATATAAAATTTGCTTAGGTGTGCATATACATATCAAAATAAGCCCAAAATTATTTTTTTTTCAATAGCAACACTCAAGTTGGTCACCATAAATAAATTCTATTCCCTTCAATTTGCCTAAAAAGAAATTTTCATGAAATCCGTACGGCTAGTTTCTGAGAAATTAATTATTTTAAAATAAGCTTATCTTAGGAGCTGTATCCAAATAAAAGTTCGGTACTCGAATGTTGAAATGCTACAGAATGACTATGCCACTTCTATTAATGTATTATTTCTTGCCAATATGACCATTTCACTAGCTTAATATGTTTCGACTATTGCCAGCCAAATGTTTCAATAAAATGAGCAATATATATATATATATATTTCAAAATGAGCTGTTTTAAGCATCATATTTTTATTATACATATATTTATGTACCCTTTAAGCCAGCATTTTAATGTTTTTTAATTATAATTCGAAAACTACTTGGAAGAAAAATTTGAAATTGATAATTTGTATAAAGCAGGATATTATAAATATAAATCTATCAAAAAATTGTAGGTTGCAATTTCCAATTTTTTTAATATTAATTTCATAATTCATAATTCATGTTATAAAATGTTTAAAATTACCAATTCAATGCATTTATGTTCCGTTTTTTTAATGTTATATCCACACAAAAAATATCACATTAGGATTATAATTTCAGGAGTTATTAATAAAAATATAAAAATGCAATGTAGCATTAGAAGCTCTAAATTTTGAATGCTTACTATTAAAAACTTATCATTGAAATGACTTGAAATTTTGTTTCTAGGCATAGTTTGAACCGAATATTTAAAATATACTATCCAATTTCGGTGTTGCGATGGAAAAAAAAAAACGAAGCAAAGTTAAGTCTGGTTTTTATTTGTAGATGGCCCCTAAGAAAACTTTATGTACATAATTTAAAAGTAGGCTTTATTTCCAATCGTTTGGAACCAGTGACTTTCTTCTATTATAATTAGTTGCAAAGTTAGTAGGGGGGAGGGGGGCAAGGGAGTGCTTACTTTTTCCCCCAGGACCGCACATATTTTCTAAATTGTACGGTACTTCTTTTTGCCAAAACAATCTACTACTGTCACGTGATTTAATTGCCACGCAGTTAGTATGCTAGCATGTTTAAAATAATTTTGTAAATTATTTTAATTGCAAAACAAGTGTTTTAGCTATTTGATTAATTTGGTTTCTCATACGAATTTTTCCATGTCAGTTTAAATTTGTTTAATATTTATTACTAAAAATACTATATCCTATATTTTAACAAATATTCAAATTGAAACGCAGTTTAATATTTGATACAGAAATCTATTTCATTTTGATGCAAGCTTTTGACAGTTCACTTTTTACTTCTGAAGAGGAAAAATCTATTTTAAACAAAATGTAGTCAGAACTACTTCAAACAACTTTGCCAAAAGCTTTCTCCATTCTTACAAAATACTGCTAAACTTAATTTGCATTCAATTTTCGAACACCGCTGCCTCTTAACTTAAACGAAAAGAAGCCCTAGAATTCGAATTAGATTGCTCGATTCAGTTTCTCACCTAAGCCAATTACGTTTTGGAGAATTTTACATTCCAAAGGCGAATTTTATATTAGATATGCAGAAAAGTTTTGCCTGAGATAATTTTTTTTTAGCTTAAATTTGTTTAAAGATTTTGATTGAGTTCCGGAAAATTTATGTAATTTTTTGAAAGAATTTCTTATTCCAGATTTCTTATTTATTAATACTATCATATAATATTATTTATTAATACTATTATATACTATTATTTTATTTATGAATGTCTAGGAATTGAAATATTTAAAAACATCAATTGTTGTTATGTTAAATGAATTTTTGTTTTAAATATAACAAAATTTCAATTTTTATACAATCGAATAGAGAAAATATTGTATATACAAATAATATCTGTTAGAAAACTGAAACTTAATTTACTGCTATTGCATTATCATTTTTCCCCAATCATACTCCGTGGTAACGATGTTATAGGAATTGAATTTTTTGACCTTAGAGAAAAAATGCCCAATCCGGGATACGAACCCAAAACCTTTGATTTAAATTGTCAATGCTATACCGATTGAGCTACACGGCCGACGACAGGCGGATATATTTGGCTCAGACAATCTTATTGGGATCTGTCCTGCCATGCAGATATCTCAATAGAATATACTGCAGTTAATAGAACTCCATTAAAAACGATGGGAACGTAGATACACTATTATTTTTTCCTCAATCACAGTGATTGGCTAATATATCATACGAATTGAATTTTTCCAACTGAGTGATCCCGGCACAGGTAACTAAATCGGTAGAACATTGGTAATCAAAGTCAAAAGTTCTGTGTTCGGATCCAGGCTTCGGCATTTTTTCGATCAGTTAGAAAAATTCAACTCATATGATTACTGATATTGTTAATTTCAAACCGTTATTTTAAAAATTTTAAAAACTTTGAACACATAATTAATACATTTCACATACAAATGTGTTTTGTTGTTGTTAGTGGACAGTATATTCACATACGTATGTATATTAATTGTAAAAAAATGATTATGATTATGCAATTAAAACTACAGTGATACCTCGGTTTTCGACGATAATCCGTTCGAAAAGAATCGGAGAAATCCGAAACCGACGAAAACCGAGCAATTATTTCCTTATTATCCGACGGCCAAAAAGGGTTATGTGTTTCACGCGTATCTGGCTATGCGGATTTCTTTACACCTTCGAAACATCCCAACGGCTGGATGGATTTTAATAAATGATGTCTCTATTGATTCGTCTTAAACGTCCGATGGTTATAGGCTAGGTTTTGTTTTTATAAATTCAAAATGGCAGCTGTAAAATATAAAATGGCGGTAGAGACGAAAATATTTTTTTACGCACCCTATTGAGAGACATATCATTGGATAGGTCTTTCAAAATGAAGATGATGTTGCATTGACTATTTTACAGTCAGAAGCTCCGATTAAGTATTACATAACCTGGAAGTTGTGTAGGTAGGATCTCTAGCTTTACTGCAACTCTAACCTTCATAAACATCTATTGGCCTCATCAAAACTGTGTTTATAGGTAGGAACTAACAATTAAACGCAACTTAAAAGTCATCAATACAAGTAAATAAAAAAATAGGTAAGTAATACAAAAAATAGTTTCACATTGATGAGAAATTATTAATTAGTTCGCTTTTAACGCAATCGGGTTTTTTTTTATTTTTAATATTTCATTTTTGCTTGTGAATCTATGTAAATCCAATTTATTCGTTCTAAACACTCCTGAATATGTACCAAAAACACGTTTTATGAAGAAAAAGTATAGAGTTTAATATTAAAAACAATAAGAAATTAATATAGTTTTTTGGCGTATGGTATCTAGGCACTATTTTTGGGGTCACTTCCCTTTTTGGTGTTTTGGCAGTAGGACTAGCTTCAGTATCAAAGAATCAATGCCGCTCAAAAAAGTGGCCTGTTTCTGTCGCCTCTTTAAGATTTGCCTAAAATGGGGCAAAGCATTATCATTAAACATGTTGCAGGCACGGCTCGCAACAGATTTGTCTGCATGATTTTTTCCACAAAGCTCTGCACATTACTCCATATAGAGAAGATGTCCCTAATGTCTGAAGAAGGCACATCCATCCCTGTCACTTCCTCCTCATCTGTCGTCTGTTTCCTTTCTAGGTGAAGGTCTTGCAGCTCTTCAGTTGTGAGTTCTTCACTGTGTTTACCCACCAAATCTTCCACATCCTCACCAAACACCTCCAAACTCATGGACTTCCCAAAATCAATAATCGGCTGTACCACATCTGTAGGGTCTGCTGAATGGGGAAACTTTCTTTGGGTCCATGATGGACCACTCGCAATCAATAAAATATGCCCCAAAGTACTCTAAAAAACCCGTAATTGTTTGTCTAGACACACGGGGTGATGCACGCACGACGAGAAACAACGTCATACTGAACAGGAGAACGCGTAGACGCTCTCTTTGTTCACAGAAAATGCAAAGATGTCACTAGGGTACACTGACGAAATTCGAGGCAACCAACGAAAGCACGAGACAAATGTTTCGTGGAAAAAAATCGACGAAAACTGAAACTGACTGATGGAAAGAATACGTCTTTCCAACAGATTTTCCTTTTTAAGATATAAACTATGCTGCCATTATTTACAAGGTAGCCATACGAAAAGGAATATCCTGGACTATAATATAATCTAAACAAAGTTAAGTGCCTGTTTTAGTAAAGTATCATATAGATACAATTAACTACCCTAATAAAACTATAAAACTCAAAAGGAAGTTATGATTTATAGTAGTGTAGGACAAAACGAAAAGATAACAACCAAAATTTACAACTAACCTTTGACATCAAAAAGACCACACAGATGGAATAGCGTAAAAATATATAATTGGTATCAGCAAAAATCAACCTATACGGTTGCATCACATAAATTGATCTTCGCCCAATGAGGATCGCCCGTAAAAATGGGTGGTAACTCTCTATGCAAATTTTATAGGTATATTGTATAATTTTATGTATGCATGTGTAATGTAAACAGGATGTTGTCCGATTTTTTGTTTCTGTGTATAAAAAAAAAAGATATACTACTTGCAGATTTTCTCTCGATGTTGTTGGCAGCTAAAAAACAAGTGCTGCTAGATGCATTCGAGTACGTTAGCACATCGCTTTAGCAACGCCAACTAACTTTTAAATAAAGCCAAGTAATGGATTAAAATAATTGTGATGATCTAATATTTATTAAATAGTGTGCCAATCAACTATAAATTTTTTTTTGTGCTGATGTGTGGGGGTCCAACCCGACTGATAAGAATTCTCCAAGCTGCCGAGGGCAATATACCAGGTAGATGAAATTATGATGTTTCATTCCATTGTGTGTTATAGTAAAAATATTTACCTATAAAATATAACGGACAATGGTGATGTAAATTAATTAAATAATTAATTTAAAAGGGTCTGATAAAATATTTATAGGTGCAACAGTTAGCATTGTTGAGGCTTATGACCCACAAAATGTAATAGCATTTTTTTTAATTGTAAATATTTCATAAAATAAATAGTAAGTCAAGATTGAATATTAGTAATATTTTCTTTCTTTCAATTCTTAAGTAACATTATTCTTTTCTAGGTAAGGGGATTTCAGGACAATCCACTTATTTTTATAATTTTCTAAATAGATATTTAAAGAATAGAGGCCTATTCTCAGTTACACACGAATGATTTATTTAAGAATCTCTGAAATTTATATGAGGATTGTATAAGCTCAGAAGGTATGCGATCGACGAAAAGATTGACACAGCGCTTTGGTTATTTATAATGTAGTAATTATATATGATATCTTATTCAGATTTCCCTGAAGGGAACTTTTATTTATGTAGCATATCTAGAGTCATTGGGGCTATTAACACTGAACGATATTTAAGAATACTAAAAATTAATCTCGTTAGCCTGATTAATATTAAACAACCTCATTTCCTCTGTTGTAATACATTTATGTTACAGACATATTTTAGCAAGTCTATATCATTCCAACACCGACAATAATCGAAGTCAACGAAAACCGAGGTATTACTGTATTTTCATTTTCATTCTGCACACCGAAAATATGTTTTGTAATCTGGTAGTCCGAACTGAATGTCCTGGTATCATTGAAATTCACTTTCTAAAAACTATCACACTATATGATAAATGTTCCATTTTAATTATCGCGCATGCTGTACTCTTTCTAACAACATGTACATATTTTATGATAATTTAAATAGATTTACGAAAGTTAGAGTGCTTAAAGTTTTATAGGCAAACAGAAATTAGAAGTATTTTTTTAAAACTTGGAAACGTTAAAATCTGTGTTTACAATAATAATGTTATTGAAATATTGGATTAATATAGCAATATATAACTGTGAAATGTCATTTGAAGTTTATAGTATACCGTCTGCTACAGAGTAACAGTTCTCTTACATAATTCAATATTTTTCTTTTTCTATAATAGTTTGAATGTGGATAACGCTACATTTTCTACCTTACATCGGATTCCTGTGGCAGTTCAAATTAATTTTAATTAGTGAATGTTTATTTTTTAGCTTAAATATTAAAGATGAGAATTAATTTGAAAAACAGGAGAATTAATTTGAAAAGATTATTTGAGAGGTTCTGAGATATTAGCCAGACATTTCAGAAGATATAAAATAAACAAATGCTTATCGTTCATAATTGTGGATAAAAAAAAATGTATGAGGTACGATCGAAAAAGGTAAGATTAATTACTGAAAAGTAACACTAACCACGGTGATTAAATAATGAGAGTCGTTAATTATCAAAATAACGATAGCTTTTGTTTTATTTGATTGATTTGATGATATTGATAATTGATTCTTATGTATTCTGTACCACTGAATGCGAAATTGACCTTTATTTTTTACCATCACGTAAAAATATTTTGCAAATCGTAAATAAAAAAAAGGCATCTATATAAGCAGGACTGAGCGAGAAATTGCGAATAAATCGGAGTCCTTTATTTCAAAAGGTAGACTTTGTAGACGAGTAAAATAAACATGTGTCATAATTCAATACAAAATGAGAAGGCGCTCAATTCGAAAATCTGAACAAAAAATAAATAAAATGAAATAGGGCTATATGCACATGCTACATGAAGAAAAAGTGGCATTCAGTTACTATTCAATGACGAAAAAAAAGGAAATCTAAACGGCTATTGACACGACTTATGGACCTGCAGCGCGGGATTATACGCGCAGGGTATGACAAATATTCTCGTTGCGTAAAAATATCTCTATTGATTCCCGGATTATGGATGGTAAATAAAATCTTGATGGATAAATTAACTTGCTATTTTTAAAATCGATCTGTAAAGGTTCCATGCTGCATAATCTGGCGAAAGCTGTGGTTCTTCTGTTGTATTTTTACGCAACGAGAATATTTGCAGTGATTCAGTGTCCCTTGATTTGCCTAAAATTTGGAAAGAGATGCTATGTAATTTTAGTAACAATAGTAAACATTAATCCACGCTCGAAAATAGCCAGATTAATTTTACTTTGTTTTATGTTTTGCAATGTTTTTTCACTATGCATGATGTCTCGTGACATTTTTTACCATGTTATTGTTTTTTAAGTTATGTGAAATTTATCCACGCTCGCAAATAGCTAATACAATTTTAATTTTAATTTTATGTTTGCAATGTTTTTCATTATGCATCATGTCTCGTGACATTGTTTACTATGTTATTGTTTATAAATTATGTGAAAATATTTCCTATTGTGAATGATTTTGAAAATGTCGCCCTTTGTGCGATGAAACGATCGTCGATCTTAATAAAGATATTTTATCCCTTTTATAGCATTATTTAACTTAATCTGTTTATAAGTGATTATTATACATGTTGTTATAGAAAATGGTATATTTCAACTGATTAAGATGAACTGGAGACCCATTCATTTTGAATTTTGTTTAAATATTTTATATTAAGACATTTTTTTTTTAAACTTGTGACAAGGTTATTGTGTTCTTTTGTTATTAAAGTATAATTTACAAAATTTATGACACATGATTCTTGCTCTGCGTAAAGTATGGAGAATACTTAATACATGGAAATATTTATGTGACATTTCGAATAGTATTGCCTCACTGTGGTAATTAATTTGTCGTTTAAGCTTTTGCATCGGATATGTGTATAAATATACAGGGTGAACCAAAAGTCTTGCCCTGATTATAATAATTCATTAGAAATTAACAGTTTGTATAATAAAGTAACTTGTTGTATCATTGGATAGGTCAGTTTTAGAAGTTTTTTGTGCAATAGAACGAAACATTTCCGAATCGATGGATTGGAAGGGATGGACCGACACCCCGGTCTCCGCATATTAATCCTCTGGATTTTTTTTTTTTTTTTGGGGGGGGGGGGGGGCTATATCAAGGACAACACTTTATGCCACACCAATTTCTGAAAAAATGAAGACTATGATACAAGCTGCTGTGTGTACTGTAACAGAAGACATGTTAAAGAACACTTGGCGGAAACTAGAATACCGTTTAGACATTCTCTAAGCTACCAAGGGGGCACACATTGAAATTTACTGAGGTACGTGGTCTTATAAAAGATTTATAACAGTACTTACAATTTATCCAAACAAACATATGTCTAATTGCAATAGTTTAAGAATAATAAATATTTATAATCAAGGCAAGACTTTTGGTTCACCCTACATATATATAAATTTAATACAACAAAAAAGTACGTATAACAGTATCTAAACAAACCTCTAATTCAAAGATGACACGTAATTTTATTTTATATATTGGGTTGAGGAAAAAGTAATTTCGTTTTTTTTTCATGTTTTTCAAAGCGAATTTATTCATATAAATTTCAAATACTAATCAATGAGAGATGTGCCGTTTTGATCGATTATCTTTTGCCACTTTTCAGGTAAAACCACAATTTCGTAACTGTAAAACTTCTGAGATTTCTGAGCGAAAAACTGAACAAAGTCAGCACTGTCGTTATGGAAGACAACACCTTTCCTATTCATCAATTCTGTCCGTTTTTTTAAATCGCCTCCTTCAATCGCATTAGCTGTTGACAGTAGAGAGTGTGAATTAATGGTTATGCCAAGTTCAAGTAGCTCATGATGAACGCTTCCTTTCCAATTCCAACCAAACACTCACATCACTTTCCTTGGCGTCAATCCGAGTTTTGCCACCGTTTGTGAGCTTCTCTGGGCTTCAACCACAATCTTTTTCGTACATTATTGTCGTACGTGATCCACTTTTCAATCCCCCCGTAATCATTCGTTTCAAAAATGGCTCTATTGCGTTTCGTTTCCGCAGCGATTCACAAATGGAAACTCGGTCCATTTAATTTTTTTCTATCAGTTCATGTGGGTCCCAAGTATCGAGCATCTTTTGGTATCCCGTTTTATGTAAATGGTTCTAAACTGTTTTTTGGTCGATGTTTATTTCCGTCGCGATGTCGCGAGATGACATATGTCGGTCTATCTCAGTTTTTTAAAGAAGTTCATCGACTTTTTCAACGATTGGCCGGCCAGGGCGAGGTTCGTCTTTAACATCGTAATTTCCGATACGCAAACGAGCAAACAAATTCTGACACTGGCTTTCAATTAAGCACTCATCACCATAAACATCACACAATTTTCGATGAGCCTGCGATTCATTTTTCCTTTTTCGGAAGTAAAAAAGCAAAATGTGACGAAAATGACCTTCTGGAATTTCTATCTTCAAAGCGCAATAACTTTTGACTGAGTAAACAGATGACGCTACCTTTATATATAGGATATTCTATGGACTGTTGCCTTTCAAATGATCTATAGTATGGCTTCACTGAATAAGTATTACTAGAGATAGGCAACTTTAAAACCACCTATTGGACAAAAACGAAATTACTTTTTCCTCAACCCAATATAATACCTTTAAAAAATTGCTAACAGGTTCGAACAACAAAATTGCCGAATTCCCTATTTAAAGATGGCATGTAACAATATTTTACATAATTGTTATAGTAAAAAAAATATAGATAACAACTTGCTGTATAAAACGTACTATGGGATCTCTATATACTAGAGTAAAACCCCCAGTAACTTACACCTTAAAGATTCTTTCTTGTTCAAAACAGTATTACACAGTTTTAAATCTTTTTTATACGTATCTTTGTTTTTGAAAGAATAGTAGGGATATATTAAAAATTTATTGTTGGCAAAATTTTGAAAAATTATACTTTCTATTATTAAAATTATTTTTTTCATAAATATGGTCATAAACTCCAGTAACTGACACATAAGTTATAACAGTTAAGACAAATTTCAAGTAGATGACGAGATTACTTTGTGGAATTTTATAAAAAAAGTGCTTATTAGAGTCTGACTTTAGCTGAAGTGTCAGTTATTGGTTGTGTGTCAATAGCTAGGGGTTTCACCATATATATAAATAGCATATTCGAGTTATTTTATTTCTTCATATTTAATGTACTATTTTCTATCTTAAAATGCTTTTTCATTACTTTTCATATCTCAAATTCAAGTTTTCACTAGGACTAGTAAATTTTCTTTCCGTATCAAAATACATTCCATCTTAGAATATTCTTTTAATCTGTAATGCAATTTTTAATTAGGAAAAGCGACGAATCCAATATTGTTTTCGCGGAAATCAGTTCTGTATCGCACTATTTTCTACATATACCTGTACAGAGATTTAGCACGCTCTCTGCTTTGTTTACATCTCTTGTTTTAATGCGCTTTTTTCATGAATGTTGTACTTCTATGCGCGACCAATATAAACACATTCTCTAGATCAGAGTGGATTTTTTGTGTTTTTACTTTTGAAATAGAACCGTACGACATCCGATAATGTCTTCTGCTACTCCTTAGGGAGTTTTTAATCAGTTTTTAATAATTTTAGAAGGCCAGTGGTGTAGTGGTCAGCACGACTGTCTGCCGCACCGCAGGTCGAGAGTTCGACTACCGACTGGGCAAGATTCACTCAGCCTTTCATCCCTTCGGGGTCGATAAAATGAGTACCAAGCTTGCTTGGGAACTAAACACCGAGGGTCTCGCGTTAGGTTGACCACCTGGCCGGGACGCATGCTGCATAGCACCTCGGGGCCCAGGGTCAAGAAAACAGAGATGGGCACTGTCGGCCCAGATCCTTCTTGGATTGTATAGCCACAGAGTTTAGTTTAGTTTAGTTTTAATAATTTTAATATTTGTTACTAGTTAATTAGTTTTACTAGAGTATGTAAGTATATATTACGTTAAGAGCTTATTCGTCTGTTATATGTTATCAGCTCTAAGATTCAAATGTGACCCAAAATTAAATGAAGAGCTTTGCGGTTTTATTTAAAGAATCCTCCGTAAACTACGAAATGAGCTTTGACAAATAAACATCCAGTACTTACCACTTTATCTACTGAATTATGAATTTATGAAAATTTTATCCTCTAAAGCAGTTTTCGTGAATTGCGTAAGCTATATTAGAAGATTTACACAATCATTTAACAAATTTTACAAGGATTTTTGAAGGATTGAAGGATTAATTACATTTGAATTTATAGGGATTTTGTGCAATATTTATAACCCCACTCAAATCTTTTATTTTAAATCTTTTTCTTAGTATTTTGTATAATTAGGAAATGTACAAATATAATGTTCTTAGAATAGAAATATAAAAATATTTCTGAATTAAAAAATCCCCCCCCCCCCCCCGACACCAAGAAAGCTAAAAAGATGCAAAAGCAAAACAAATCATCCTTTTAAGAATATTTTTGGAACAAGAAAAATAATGCATCTATAACTAATTCTAAACTGTATTACTAATCTATGTATTTAATGAATATTATATCAAGTTATTTATTGGTACTTTTAAGTACCGTCAGCAGATAAAGGGTTAAATGCCATTAAGATCTAAAAATGATATGTTTGGCTGTCTGTTTATAGGTCTATTTTTTATTTTGCAAGCTTTAGATTTTGTGAAAATTGGCCAACCACTACAAAATTTAAGCATGCATAGTATTATTTTAATTTTTTTAAATAGTCACTGTTTCATGCATCGTTATTTTACAGGAGTACGACAAACGGTTTAATATATCACCGTCAACAGTACGGCAAAATAAGTGATATTGATCGCAATCTATACTAAGTAAAAAAATATTTAGATTACTACTGCTGTATCACCGAATTCTCCTATTTTAACCTACATCATACAATCAGTAACAACCATATTTTTTACATTTATTTTTACAATTTCTGTACAGCTTGCACGGATGATCCGATTTTCATATTTTTATTAAAAAGACATCTTTTTCTACAGATGGCCTGTTTCAATAGCATAAAGATCTAAAAATGATATGCTTGTGTGCCTGTTAATAAGTCTATTTTTTACTTTGTATGCTTTACGTTTTGTAAAAATCGGCCATTCATCATGAATGTGAGTATGCACAGTATTATTTTAATTTTTCAAAATAGTCACCGTTTCATGCATTGTTCTTTTACAGGAGTACGACAAACGATTCAATATATCACCGCCATCTGTGCGTCAAAATAAGTGACATTGATCGCAATCTATACTAGTTAAAAAAATATGTTTGTGTGTGTCTGTCTGCGATGGCTAGAAAAATGTACCGCGCGTAGAGGTTCGAATATTTGGGGCACATCCTGATGGAATTGCGGCTCAGATTTGTCATTTTTTGATAATTAGCCGATATATTAATTGAGCTCTGAAAGTAACAAGTAAAAATTAAAATAAAAAAAAACCCGACTGTGTAAAAAGCGAACTAATTATTTCTCATCAATGTTAAACTATTTTATATTACTTAGCTATTTTTTTATTTACTTGTATTGATGATTTTTAAGTTGTTTTTAATTGTTAGTTCCTATCTATTAAACACTGATGAGACCTATAGATGTCTATGACGGTTAGAGTTGCAGTAAACTTAGAGATCCTACCTACACAACTTCCAGGTTGTGTAATATGTAAACGTAGTTTCTGACTGTAAAATAGTCAATGAAACATCGTCTTCCTTTTGAAAGTCCTATCCAATGATATGCTACTCAATATAGTGCATAATTTTTTTTCGTCTCTTTTGCCATTTTGTATTTTACGGCCGCCATTTTGATTGTATGAAAACAAAATCTAGCCTATAACCATCGGACGGTTAAGACGAATCAATAGAGACTTCATCCATTAAAATCCATCCAGCCATTGGGATTTTTCGTAAACATAAACAAATCCACATACCCAGGTACGCATGAAACACATAAGCCTTCTTGGCAGTCGGGTAAAAAGACACACCAACAAAAGCGTAGAGGCGATTCGTTCCAGAATCCCTTTCTGAAACTTCGATGCAGCGAAGAACCGAAGGCTGTTCCCCCCCCCCCACCACCACCACCATGCTTCGAAGCACACATGGGCTGAACCGCTGAAAATAAGGAAAAATTAAGAAAAAAATATATATATATTTATTAACTTTCGTACTTTTTACTTCCAAACGCCACAAATCCACTAAAAAAAAAAAAAAAAAATACAAATTTTAACCCCTTCAAGAAAAAAAAAATCGATTCCGCGACTTTTATCCTGTTTTTTCGTAGCTCTCAGCCGCCCGAAATTATATTTATAAATTAATAGATAACGATTCTCCAACGAAAAACGATGTTACAGATATGAAATGTAAACGTTTAAAGTATTTATATTTAAAAACTATCTATGATATAAATAAAGATGACTATGGAATGAAAGTATGAATAAAAGTACCGGGTTATACAGAAGTTCAGTTTTGAAATGTTAATAATTAGAAAGCCATGTACAATAGAAAGGTGGGATTTTCACATATATGCTCAGAAACTTGTGGGATTTTTGTTTATAATGACATTTTTTAAAAATAAATAGTTAAATTATTTAGCAACAGATGGCACTGCTGTACAACCTCGAAAGTATCTGTACCATGTGTTGGATAAGTAGATGAGTTCATTTAGGAACATCTTTCCTAAAAAACTGCTCAGATTTCGCTTTAAGGGTCGTTTATGTTAAACGCTTTTTCGAAGGTTAAATTGCATTTAAAAGGTTGATACAAAATTTGATGTGTAACTGCTATGTTTAGACATGCTTTCTTTGCGTGACAAAGCTTTATTAGTTAATATGTTTTACAAAAAGGAAGAAACGGCAAGTTTTGCTTTGCTTTCTTATCGAACAATGCGCGGGGTTAAAACTGGAAAAGGACCAAGGACCCTTACACATCTGAAGGCTATGATAGAAAGGTTTGAATAAACGAGCTCATTGGAAGATCAGGAAAGCCGGATTCCCCATAAAGAAGCGGGACTCCCCATTAAGAAGCGGGACACTCCACTAAGAAGCGGGACTCCCCATTAAGAAGCGGGACTCCCCATCAAGAAGCGGGACTCCCCAAACGCCTGTTGCAGCCTTAAACGAAGTAAAACACGATGCCAATACTCAATACACTTTATTATGTGATAGCAAAACACATATTAATTTCAGCGCCACCTGTTGGCGAAACGTGTAACTAATATAACATATTATTTTTTCATTAAAAACAAATCCCACATATTTCTAAGCATTTCAGTGAAACAGCATCTTTCTATTGTATATAGTTTACTAATTATTAGCATTTTAAAACGCCCGGAACTTCTGGATCACCGATACTAAAAATGACAATGATTTTGAGGCATTGAAAATATAACCATAAAAGCTAATTCTATTGTTCCTGGCAGTACTAAAATTTCTCAAAGTAAGTTTGCAACTCCTTGTGACACACTTTTCCCTAAACTAACTAAATGACATTTTAACATAATCTTTTTACACGCCGGGCACTCGATTTACATCACGTATAAAACTCTCTAAACATTCAGGTGATTGGAATTATTTAAAAAGAAAATCTTCAAAAATTTTCTCAGAACATGAATACGCATGTGATTTTTGCTATGTTTTTTCAATTAAATGACCCCTGTTAAACCTCCATCGAAAGCGCAAAAAACATAACGTTAAGATTAAATAAAGCATGATAAACTAGTTGGATGTGCCAATCCCAAAACTTTCTTCTATCTTATACATAATATTTCAAAAACTAGTTACACATGTTAATACTTCAATATTTTTAGTTCAATACTATACCAACTTTGATTTTCATCTCAAGCTTCTGCTTCAGTCAATTAAACGGACTAAAAACGAGTTAATGAGTTAATATCATGATATTTGTTAAAATTAATAGTTTTTCCTTATTCTGCTGTTATCAGATGTTTGCGAATAGCCGGCTTAGCAAATAGCGAGTTCCTGCCTCTGCACGAGCCGCTGATGGACAACAGAACTACAAAGAAACGAGAAGAGCATACAAAAGTCGCTATTACAGAGCCCTTTTACCGCGCAATATTTCCAAATTCAAGGAGAACCTGTTGGCCAAAGCCAAAAACATGCACGAAAAAATTTGGTTCAATTGTATGCATATTTTTATACACTTTTCGATGGTATAATAAAGAAAATGGCACAAACATCGCTATTACAACGGCCCCCTTCCGGCAGATGTTTTTCAAATTCAGGGAGGAATTGTTTGCCATAGCCAGAAGCGTACACACAAAATTTGGTTCAATTCTATGCATAACTTCATACAATTTTCGATGGTACAATAATGAAAATGGTACAGACATCGCAGTTATAGCGCCTCCTTCCGGCGGAACTTTTCCAAATTCAGGGAGGGCCTTTGTGCCATGACCAAAAACAAACACAAAATATTTGGCTCGATTCTATGTATAACTTCATAGACTTTTCGATGGTACAATATTCAAAATCGCACAAAAATCGCTATAACAGTGCCCCCTAGCGGCCATTATTTTCCAAATTCAGGGAGGACCTGCTTGCCATAGTCAAAAACTTAAAATAAAAATTTGTTTCAATTCTATGCATAACTTCATACACTTTTGGATGGTACAATATTCAAAATCGCACAAAACTCGCTGTCACAGCGCCCCCTACCGGCGAATTTTTTCCAAATTCAGGAAGGACCTACTTGCCATATCCAAAAACTTTAAATAAAAATTTGGTTCAATTCTATGCATAACTTCATACACTTTTGGTTGGTACAATATTTAAAATCGCACAAAAATCGCTATTACAGCGCCCCTTATTGGCGATTTTTTTCCAAATTCAGGGAGGATTCTGCTTGCCATAGCCAAAAACTTAAAATAAAAATTTGGTTCAATTCTATGCATAACTTCATAAACTTTTTGATGGTACAATGGCGACAGACAGACGGACACACGGACAGACAGACATTTTCTATAAACATGTTTTATGGGATCTCTGACCCCTAAAACGTGTAAATCTGTCGAAAACCGGAAGTCTAAAAATATTTCGATTGCAATACTTTCTTCTATTAAACATAGAAGAAAGTAAAAACTAGTAATTTGGAAACTCAGGTGGAGCATATGAAAAAAATCTAGTTCCTTCGATGCATTCCCGAGTTGGGAGCACCGGGGTTAAATGTACCCCGCAGTGACCAGGGATGTAGTGGAGGGGCTACGGGGGTATACGCCGTATACCCTCTGGATTTTTTAAGGAACACCGTATACCCTCTATTTCTCAAGAAAGGTATAGTATGTACACTCTAGGGTATACGCTCTGCCTTGAGCGTATACCCTCTGCTTTTTTTACGACTACACCACTGGCAGTGACGCAATGATTTTCTAAATTTTAGAAAATCATCACTTCGTTGACAGACTTAAGTGGTCGAGAACGGAAAGGCAGGCATCGAGGGTACCAACAGGCCTAGATAAAATGGCTCAGTTTATTCAGCGGTGAATAAATACCAAACTTTTCCCGTGCTATGCCGGAAAAGTTGGCAGAACAAGAATAGTCATCAAAATTCTCTCCTTCATCAAGGTCAAGCAGCTTTTGCTGACTATAATGTTCTGTTCGGAAAAATGTCCGGCGAATGACGCTCGTGTGATACGGCTAGTAAGGATAAAATTGAAAACAGAAATACAATTATAGTGTATTTTTACATAAGTGCATTAAAATATGGAAATAATTTTCTTTCACTTCGAGTTTCTTATCATGGTTTGATTCGGTGTAACCTGAGCAGAATCGTAAAAAAGTAAAGTTTTAATAAACGGATCTAAATATTATACATATGATAATATATAAAAGTGTAATGTACTATAATTAGGTTTATACGACTGAATCGATACAAAGTAACATATATCTAATTTTATTCAGTAATTTTCTTTAAAAAAAAAAAGTTTCTGTATGGAGAAGCAAAATTCGTTCGCTTTTATTAGATTTGTGTTTAAGCTCATATACTTTTCAATTAATGAGTGTTTATGTTTTAGCCCAAATATTTGTCAGGAGCATTAATTTGAAAGGATTATCTGAGAAGCTAAGAGAAAATAACTAGAAATTTCAGGAGATAAAAAGTAAAAAATAACACTTATCGTTAATGACTTTGGACAGAAATATATGAGATACTGTCAAAAAGATAAGATTACCCACAGAAAGATAAGATTAAGCACAGTGACCATATGGAGTTTGACCTTAATTAAGAAAACAGCGATTAATTTTGCTTTTATTTCAATGGGGAAAACTAATGCTTATGTTTTAGGGTATTTACTTGCATCTGTAAATGAATTAAACAGTAGTAATCATATTTAGATGTATAAAAATAAAAGTTATTAGAAAATATTTTTTTTCTCAGAAACTGCTGTTTTGGTTTCTTGTTATTTATAATAGATGTCTTTTACAATTTGAAAGATTAGTTCCCTACTTCCCCCTTATTCCCTTAAATCGTCAGTTTATTTGGTTTATTTTAGAATTAATAAGATTTAGGTAATGATAATACGAAACAGTTTGATTTTTTATGTTTTTGTTGTTGGTATGGTAGTTTGTTACTAAAGTTTCTGTTACTTAACCATAGCATAGAACATTTTAACCCTTTACGGAATTATTTATCAAGAAATTGCTTCACTTCAATAATTATCTTCTTTAAAATGTGAAGGCATACGGAATTTTTAAATAATAATAATGTGAAATTGAGAAATGTTTTATCATTAAAACTGATTAAATATATCGGTAGTTATAACTTTTCTTCTAAAATATTTACAAAAGTAATCAGATTAATTAACGAAAAATACTCTTATGGAGGTATCACAATTCTTATAAAAGCAATGTATTTAAATGTATCATGATCCTCTCTGTAAATAGAAATGCTTTTGTAGTTCAAAATGTTTCATATAACTTAAAAAAAATCTATACCTATGAAAACGATTAAAAAAATTGCAACTTTTTGAAAATATTTAGCTTCGACTGTTTCTCTACTCCATTTAAATTTGATCGAGGAAAATAAACTTTTATTAACAGATAGAGTAAATGAATTTTATATTAAGTTAATGTACCGTCAGTGCATAAAGGGTAATAAGTAAAGGGTGCATAAGTAATTTTAAGTCCAGTGACACTCTTAATTTGATATATCGATGATTCTCGAATAAAAACGGATGTATCGCCCTTTTTTAAATTCCAAAACAGTTGCCTGTTATTACTTTCAGTTGTCGGAAAATTACTGCAAAAAAATTAATAGAGCAGACAGACTTTGAAAGTTTCTTTAACCCTTAAATGCCGGGTGTTGCTTTTTAGCAACATACCCAAATTAGGCTTCTAAAATACTATTAGAATAATATTGAAGCTATAATGCCTAATGTTCCCAATAAAATACATTCTGATAATATTATTAAATTGATTTTCAACATGTAGATGGCAACACTTGTGCCGTTTAAGAATAAAGATAGATTTATTTTTTCAATTGTTGCTATTTGTTCTTTTTGTTTTGCTTGGAAGCTTGCGAATTACTCTATTTTGTTCTGCAGTAAGCAAGTAAAATTTATTTCTTATTATAGTTCCTAAAACTCTTATGTGTTTATTATAATAGAATTTTATGAATGAAAATTATTTTTTCAATTAAAGACTAGTATTGCCGATTAGTAACAAACTGTTTTTTAGCCGTAAACCATACTTAAAACAAAATATGAATTTTTTAAGTATTTTTCTCATGATTTATTTAAAAAATGAAAGCTGAAAAACATTATTACAATGATTTTTGAAAAGTCAAGCATTTAAGGGTTAATTTACACGTGTGTTTGATAAGTTTTGGTTAAAATGGGATATAATTTTGAGTGTAGATGTGCAGTTGTATATGTGTGAATGCAGATGCTATATTTGTGCATAATTTAGATATAGGGTTCATCTAATTATAGAACTTTCTCTCATTGCTCTATAATCAATTTTTTTTTCACAAACTGCGGTTTTTCTTTCTTATCATTTACAGTAGATGTCTTTTACAATTGGAAGGATTTGTCAGTTTGTTTGGTTTATTTTAGAAGTATTAAAATTTAAGTAATGATAATAGGAAAAAGTTTAATTTTTCATGCTTTTGTTGTTGATATGGTAGTTTGTTACTCAAGTTCCTGATACTTAAATATAACATAGAATATTTTTAACAGAAGTAATTTTAATTAGAGTGACACCTTTAATTTGATTTATCACTGATTCTCGAATAACAACGGATGTAATGCCTTTTAATGCAAAACAGTCGCTGTTATTACTTTCATTTGCTTGAAAACTATTGCTAAAAAATTAAATGCTTAAATTAAAAAAAAACTAAATTGCTAAATTAAATAGAGCACTCAGATTTTGAAAGTTTTTTTTCATTTACATCTGTGTTTGATAAGTTTTGGTTAAAATGGAAGATAAATGTGAGTGTAATTGTGTATGTGTGAATGCAGATGCTACATTTGTGAATAATTTATATATAGGGTTCATTAAATTATAGAATTTTCTCCCACAGCTCTATAGCCAGACAATGTAGAATAATGTGGATGATAAACGCTTTATGTTAAAAAAATCACTTAGTCATATGGTTCAAGATAATCAGTAGTCCTCTACCATCTGTTAAATTACTATTTAATAAAAACATAATACCCATAAAGATTTTAATTGAAAAAGTAGGCATTTGAAAATAGACAGAAATAGATATTTGGAATTTTACAGCTCATTTTACTCAAAATGATGATTGTGTAACTTACCACCTTTATCATCTGAGCTTTTCATGTGTTATACACCAACCATCCCCCGCAAATTCCAAAACGGACAATGTAAATACCATAAAACATAGTCTAGCATTACGTGAGTCATAAATGTTGGGAATGAAAGCCCAATTCGTAATCCGATTGGTCTAATTACAGAAATTTCTCTCGTAGTTCTATAACTAAACAACTTAAAACGATATGCTACACAATGAAATCTCATCCCAAAAATCATCCATCTGTCAATGTGAGTCCCATAAAAATCCGTTTAGTAGAATTTGAGTTATAAGCTTTCGGAATGAAATCCGCATTTGCATCTTCTATATAGTATAGTAGATGTTCAATATTTGATTGAAATCCTTCGAGTTCGTTAAATGAAATTTCAATAATTTATATATATCTGCAATTTTTTATATTTAACGGATATAATGAGTATTTGATTAGTTCGGAGATAAATGAGATAAATTTACTGATTTATTGCAAAATATTTTTATGTTAACAATTCACGGAGAAGAGATATTTATATGAAGGCATTTCCCGATTCAATGAAATTACGAGTACAAAATATTTGACGAAATTGTTTCTGAAAATACGATATTCTTAAAACTACGGGCAATCATTTACCAGATTCAAGAGGCATCCAAACAGATATTTTTGCCAGAAGAAAAATATTGTTTTCCAGAATTGATTTCCTAGATTTACGATATACGTATAGAAAATAAATTCGAAATATGCTTTTGTTAAGGGTACTATTTGTGCGAAAAATGTTCGACATTTTTTTTCAGATCGTTCGTGGGTGACAATTTAGACTTCGAAAATTTCTCTTTCTGTAATTTTACGTATGCAGCGGAGAGATAAATTGGATAAAAATACCGTGACTTATGTCACGAAGCTTATATATTTAGAATTCACGAAAAAGAAATATTTATACGGATAGGCAATTTCCTGCTTCATACAAAGTTTACAATTCTTGTAAACTTTTAAAAATTGTTTCAAAAAATCCATTATTTTTAAAACTGTCATCTTTTATTTACAGTTTTTTCTTTTCAAGTGATATTTACACAGGTTTTATCTATTAAAAAAAAATATTTTCTTGAATTGACTCCCTGGAATTACAGTAGATTTATTGAAAATTTTAAAAAAAATGTTTAATTCAGATTAATATTTGAATCATATTTGTTTGATATTTCTTCGAAAATTTTCGTGGGAAAAATATAAGTTTCGAGAATTTATAATTCTGTAATTTTGTGTATGTAACTGAAAGGTAAATGAAGTAAAACTATTGTTATTGCTGGCAAAATAAATATATATTAAAAATTCACAAAGGAAAATTATTTTAAACAAACAGTAATCGTTCTTTAGAATCAATTGTCAATTAGAATCAGTTGACGTTTTTGGACTTTCAAGAAGAATATTGTCATTTAGTAATTTCGTAGACATAGGATAGATTTATGTATTTAAGGGGTCTCAGGACTCTTAAAGCTTTAAAATTTTCAAATTATGATTTTTTTTAGATGTTAAACTCCTATCTTTTCTGAACATTTTGATATATATAACAGTTTTCTTAAAATTGCCATTAGAACACAAGTTATGGCTTTTAGAGTTATACCAGAATATAGCTAAAGCGGCTTTTCCGAAACTTTGAAGTAATTTTTCTCCAATTTTTGAGCGTATCTTGCACGGTATCTCAAAACTTCCGAACATTTTTTCATGAAATTTTCAAAACATTTGTTTCATGTTAGTCTGTATACACTGAACCTAAAATTTCCTTTTTATTGTTCAAAAAAATATTTTTTACATGATTATACTGTTGAAAGTTTCTAAAATTTTAATTAACTAAATACAGCTTTGCATTAAATATATGAAAATGCTTTAAATAAAAAATTATTTAGGTTCAGGGTAATTATGACAATCTGAAGTATGCGTAGGCAACAAAATTGTCATTCTAGTTGCAAAATTTATTTTGTAATCCTGCGCGTAAACTGTTATAAAAAATTTTCTGCTCGTCAAATGTCTGACACTTTGGAGCCCCCTATAAATGCTAATTCTGCATCTTGCAATTTTTTAAAAATGTAAAATGAAAGAACATACTTATATCTTTCATCCCAGTAAAAATGGTGTTTTAAAATGATATACATTTTAAGATATTACATGTTGAAAATGGTCTTTTTTCCATTTTTTTTTTCAATTTTAAGAGTCTTGATAGCCCTAAAAATGAATTTGAAAAATATTTTTACAAAGAAAATTATTTGCATTATATTGTTAAATCTTCGATATGCTAATGTACAGTTGTGGAAAAAAAAAAGAAAAGTAAACACCCCCTACTAACTCCTCAACAAATTATTGTAGACGAAAGTTACTGGTACCGAACGATTGGAAATAAAGTCTACTTTTAAATGATGTATATAAAATTTGCTTAGGGGGGCCATCTACTTATTAAAACGAATCCAAACTTCATTTTTTTCAATGGCAATACCCAATTTTAACGAGATATTTCAAATCTTTGATTCAAACTATGCCTTGACACCAAATTTCAAGTCATTTGAACGTTAAGTTTTTGAATTATAAACATTCAAAATTTAGTACTTGTAATGTTAAGAAGCTACTTCACTCAAATGAAAAGACTCATTCGCTAATGCTAATCCTATGGAAGAAATTTATAAAGATATCTCGGTCGCATTTCAATATTTTTAAATGATTTCTTTTACATTGAATAGTTGAGATCGATCTGTATGCAGGCCGTTTTTTACTTTTTCAAATTTGATTGCAGATATTTTTTATGGGGATGCTTTTACTTTCGAAACCGGTTCCGAAAATGAAAGTGTCTTCATAAAAAAAATACCTGTAAACAAAATCGAAAAAGTAAATAACGGCCTGCATACAAATCGATCTCAACTATTCAATGCAAAAGAAATCATTTAAAAGTATTGAAATGCGACCGAGATATCTTTATAAATTTCTTCCATAGGATTAGCATTGGCGAACGGGTCTTTACGTTTGACTGAAGTAGCCTCTTAAATTATATTTTCGTATTTTTATTTATAACTTCTGAAATTATGATCCTAATGTTCTGATTTTTTGTGTAACAATAATACTAATATACCCAAACATAAATACGTTGAATTTGCAATTTTTATAATTTTATGATATGAATTATGAAATTAATAGTCGAAAAAGTTATGAATTGCAACCTACAATTTTTTTGATGGATTCTGATTTATTAAGTCCTGTTTTATGGAAATCCAAAATTTCACATTTTTCTTCCAAGTAGTTTTCAAATTATGCTTAAAAAACGGCAAAATGATGGTTTAAGGGACCGTCTATGATAGAAGTGACTAAATATTTTGAAATTTCTTATGCTATCCTGTAATCTAACAGGCTTAATTGACTGCTTAAGGTGCCTTGATCAAGAAGGGAGCTCTCTCGGTTAACAATCGAGTACCGAACTTCAATTTGGATACAGGCCTTAAAATACGCTCGTTTTAAAATAATTAATTTCTCGGAAACTTATGGTACGAATTGCATAAAAATTTGTTTTTAGACTAATTGAAGGGTGCAGAGTTCATTTATGCTGTCAGAATTGTGTACTGCTATTGAAAAACACAAAGTTATGGTTCGTCTTAATATGTAGATGGCCCCCTAAGCAAATTTTATATACATCGTTTAAAAGTAGACTTTATTTCCAATCGTTCGGTACCAGTAACTTTCTTCTACGATAATTTTTTGAGGAGTTAGTAGAGGGTGTTTACTTTTTTTTTTTTTTCCACGACTGTACTTTTCGGGTGTGTAAATTTAGTTTTGGACTATTACTTTTCCTGAAATTTTAAGTTATTAACTTAAATTTAAATTATGTAAAATTTTACGGATTTGTGGCAAAATGTTTATCCCTTAAAAATTAACGGAAAAAAATATTTTCATGAAGAGCTACATTTCCGCTTCATTAACATTTTGCAATATTTCAAGAAATTGTTTCGGAAAATATATGAAATATATTATTTTTAATAATAAGAGCAATCATTTACCAGATTCTAGTGATGTTCAGACATATGCTTTAATAACCGATTAATAAATGTTCACTGCATTCCGTGTCCCCGACCTCAGAACCTCTCTTGTTAGTTTTGTAAATTTAGACACATAAATACCGCATTCTGTCAAGTTTTGATGGAAATAACCTACACTTTTAAAACTGTTTCTGCCTAGCAATCTGCGTAATCATATATGGATACGATATGTGATTAATTTGGACAGTTGAAGAAAGAAGGAATTTTAAGTTCTAGGAGTGAATGGGGATGATATATTTTTTGCAAGGCAACAACGAGGGAATGTATTTAAATAAATGTGGTTATCTTATAGGTTTATTAAGATAAGATTACATGATTTTGAATAGATTTATAAGTTAAATTAACTGAAAAGGGGAAATTTTAGGATATAAAATATAGGAAAGGGAAGATTTTATTTATATATGATTTTTGATATCATACTATTATTGTGTAGAAAACGTCAATAAGATGTGCAATATTACATGGTAATGAGATTATACTTACGATAATTATTAATATGATACTTAGCGTAGTATACTATAGATAAAAAAAGAAAAAAACGTTAAAAACGCCCGAATATGCAAACTTTGAGCAGACTTGTTACGGTAGATTTTAGCGTACCGACTTCAGTGCAGTTTTGACACTTAAGGCGGTATGCTAAATTCTACCGAAACTAGTCTGCTCAAAGTTTGCATATTCTGGCAGTTTGAAAGTTGTTCCTAAATTTATATTATGCTTACAATAGTTAGCGACGTCCGGACGGTAGTAAAAAAACCGACCTCATAAATAATTTTCAATGTTTGGAAATGTTAATTTGATAACTTTGAAAATGTTAATTTGTTAAGGAAATTTTGAAAATAAGCATACTGCATTACATTTCTTGAATAAAATTCTTGAAATAGTTAATTTATTTTTCAGATAAATTATGAGCTGAATTATATTAAATATCTGCATCAGCAATTTTCGTAATGACTTTCACAACATAAAAGATAAAATCTTTTGTAAGCATCACTTTCATGAATAAAATTTTGCTTTTGATATTTAAAATAATCCTAATTTGCATGACAAACGCCAGGATAAACATACTCTTTGGGAAATATAATGTATGTGCTCATTTCATAAAGTTCAGTATCATAAATTCTGCATCACAATTTAATCTAAATATCAGAAAATCAAAATTAATGTTTATACCCCACAGGTTATTCGTATAAGATAATAAAAAAGTTACAATTGATATTTATGGTGTTTATAGGTCGTTATAGTATACACTGTAAGAAAATATATATATATATATATACTGCCAGTTTTCCGGTAGGAATAGGAAAAATAGTTGCCCTTATCGAACCGGAATAATTTCCGACCCAGCTCGGAATAAAATCCGTAAAAATAAGGAAATAGTCAGTAAAACAGTATTTTACGGATTTTATACCGAGCTGGTTTGGAAATTATTCCAGTACGATAAGGGCAACTATTTTTTCGATTCCTACCGGAAAACTGGCAGTATTTTTTTTACAGTGTACATTCTGAAGTCGCATTGCCTATTTCCGAAAAAAAATATTCCACATGAATAATTATCACTAACTCATTTTATAAAGTTACAATTTTATTAATGTATTTTTTTAAATTCTATATTACTGATATTTATCTATTTCGAAAACTTTAGTTAATTTTTTTATTTAATTAAGTGGTAAAGTTATATCGCCCCCTTATGCTGATTCCCTTAAATACGTCTTATGCATTGTAAATAAAAAAATTCCGTAAAATTACTAAAGTTTTTCTAGGAAACTGGGATTCCTAGAACTTTTTATGTAACGGCAACAACAAAAATTCATGTAACAGACACACTTTTGTGCGGAAAATAAAAAAATCTGTAAGGTTACTAAGAATTTTTTAGGAAACTGGGATGCCTAGAACTTTTCATGTAACTGCAACCAGGGTTACAGATAAAATTTTAGTAAGATTACTGTAATTTTAGCAGATTCATTTGTAAAGTTACACTGTAAAAAAAAAAAAAAAAAAAAAAAAAAAAAAAAAAAAAATACGACCAGTTTTCCTGTAGGAATCGGAAAAATAGTTGCCCTTATCGTACTGGAAAATTTTCCGACCCAGCTCGGAATAAAATCCGTAAAATACCGTTTTATTGACTATTTGAACTCAATATGAATCCTGAACTCATGTCTGTCAAAGTGCCTTCTGACGAAGGGATTCTTACGACAATGCAGAGATGCAAACGAACCAATAAAATCACGTACAAGCGTGGAACGTATTTCTAATCGCGGAAGAAAAATGAAGTAAGCTGCCTTTCCTACAAAAACGCACGAAAGGGGCTTCTAGAATAACAATAAGAAAAGGAAATGTAAAAAATGAGAATTGTAGAATAGATAATAGTAATAGAAATCATATCGGTATTTAAGCTTTAATAAAGATAATGAAAAGATCTAGAAACAAACAAACAAAAAAATATAATACGTGTTTTAAAATAGACGCTAATTTTCCTATATCTGATGGATGTGTGGTATGTAGATGAGACGGGAAAAGACCGAGCCCGGGTCCGCCAATTTCTCAGTCTTCGGTCTTGGATGGGCTGGGGCTGTTTTTATGGTATTAGAATGCTATTTTATAAGACAACTTGTAAATTTGCAGATTTATGTCTGGCATTGACGGGGATGACCTGTTGGTATGGCGCCAATCGGAAGAAGCGCGAATAATTTGTTACTCGATATTCTTTTGTGACAATATGATATTTTTTACTTACAATGTTTATTTATTTTTTAATTAATTTTTTTTAGAGATTTAATGCGAAATTAATATTTTCTGTTGTTTTTAGTCAACCAGTATTAACTTAATGTTTGTAATTTTTTAGCTTTATATTGAGTGAGAATCATAATCGCTCTTCATATGGGAATGACGTTACTGATTCTAACCATTTTTCAACATGAACTCTGCTAATGCTAATACTGATGTTCTGTTCTGCACATTCATGAAGCCACTTTCATTCGTAAGTAGGTATAATTGGCATCTATTTTTATTCCGACGGAAAGCAATCGAACAGTGTTTCTTCTTTTTCTATGAAAGAATCAAAGTTTTCAGATAATGGTGTCAAATTTTTAATTTAGGCTCCTTTTAGGGGACACAAAAATCACACAAAATTGTTTTGACGAAGGAATCGATTACAATTTAAGGTGTACAACTTTTATAGGGAATAGAAAATCGTTGTTCGCTTCTTCGTCATATAAATAATATTCTTTCCAAATTTCATTCACTTATTCATGAAACATACTTCATTAATTTGTTCATCAGATTTGCTTGTTGGGGGAGAAAGATATGAGAAAAACTTTTAACCTTTTATCTTCTAATGGTACTTATAAGTACCATTAAAATAACTTGTTATAAAATTCATTTAATACATCGATTAGTAGTAATACAGTTTAGAATGAGTTATAGATGCATTACTTTATCTTGTCCCAAAAGCATTATTGGTTACACAAAACAACAATATTTTTAAAAGGAGGATTTCTTTTGTCTTTGCATCTTTTCAGCTTTCTTGGCGTTCGCAGTGAGGTGGGAGATTTTTCAATTCGGAAATATTTCTATGTTTCTATTGTAAGAATTACATTTGTACATTTTCTAATTATACAAAATACTAAGAAAATTACTTAAAATAAAAGATTTGAGTGGGGTTATAAATATTCACAAAATCCTTATAAATTCAAATTTAATGAATCCTTCTAAATCCTTCAATCCTTCTCAAATCCTTCTAAAATTTATTAAATGATTATGTAAATCTTGTAATGTAGTTTAAACAATTCACAAAAATGCTTTAGAAAATAAAATTTTCATGAATTCATAATTCAGTACATAAAAGGTACAGGAACTATATTTGTATTTGATGCCAATCTTCTTTTTTTTTATAAGATTCAAAGTAAATTTCAGTAAAATTAATTATGTGCTGATGATTAACTGTAATTTCCTTATAATAGGTTGTTTTAAAATGAGATATTACATTTAAAACAATTTTTTAAATATTATTTTTTTTAATTCCATACTTTCGGTATCGGGTTCGAGTCCTGATGACCAAAAAACGTTTCGCGCTAGTATTTAAAATAGTCAAGCTCGGTCGAACTCATCTTTATGGGTACGTGCCAGTAGCCGCAGGCTACTAATAGGCTTGAAAAACTACTGAGCACGACTCATCTTATCAAGAATACCATCAATATGAGGTACGTTTAAGATTTTTCCATATAAAAGTGCTACCATTGAGTTAATAAATATGTTTCCATAATGGACATTTCTCCTCGTCAATTGTTGGAGTAACACGATTAAAAGCACAAATGATTTGACACAGGCCGAATTTCTATCCTGTGCGAAAGTATTAATCACGGCTGTGAACAAGTTATTAAGAGTTGTACTAGCACTACTTCTAAAAGAATTAGAAGTTCTAGTGGTACTTATAATTGACGGAATGGTGTGATCGTTTTAATTGGAGCTCGGCTAATGGACAGTAAGAGAGGAGTTGCTATGCTTGCTCCTAGCTTATCTTCTCCATCATAAAATACTGTGACATTAACGTCAACTCAAGTTCAGTTAGGATGAAACACACTGTGTTTGTGAATAAATAAGTTGCTTGCGACCCCAGGTTCTATGGCAATTTTTCATCCTCTTAATACTTACTATTATCTCTCTATTTTGACTGTCGAATTCGACAATACCCTATATATCCTTCTATATATAAAAAAAAGTTTTGATTTGGAAATGGACCAATGAAAATCTGCGTAGATATTCCCGGCAGATCGGCATCCAATTTGAATGCTTAAGCATGGCCTTTCTTCGTTAATATTAAAAAAACTGTTGCATACAAAAATATGAAAATCGGTAGTATTATAGAGAAATTTTTGATAAACACGCTGATGCAGATAGTTTTCAAATCGAAGAATTATTTTAAGAGATATTTAATGCCAAAGTGGGACAAAATCGTTCCATAAAAAAGTTTTATAGGAGCAAAAACTGTACATAGGAATTTAATCATTTTTAGATAATTTTATGCATATGAATTTCCCGGTATGTAGACTGCATTTAGTTTTTTAATTTGAATTATTTTTTGAGGTTTTTATTTCTATTTTAAATTCAAATTTTCAGCATTTCGAGAGATATTTTTTTCATATTTTAGAAAATTGTATTAATTTAAACTGTTGCCAACTGTATAAACAGCGCAAACAATAATGTTTGCTTCAAATTAAAAATTTATTTTCCACATGACTATTATAAACAGAAAATATAAAAAGCAGGAACACATTGAAAATGACGTCATAAATCTATATTATACGTGAATTTTAAAAGAGAAAGAATATTGTAAAACAATAAATTCATTAACATGCGTTAGAAGTCTTAAATAGGAGAATTTACGTCACATTGCACTTATTACGTAAAATGAACAAAAAATAATATTGCAAAACAGTTTAAATCTAAAAAATGAGCGAGACATTTATTTGATATTTTAAGATGATCATAATATTTCATTTCTAACAAAAGTATTTTGACGTGAATATTAAAAAGAGAAAGAAAAGTTTGGTGAAAATTACGTCAGATTATAATCGTCAGATTCAAATTATAATTCAATCTTCCGAAATCTTTTTAAAGCCGATCAAATTAGCGTGCTGTTACAGTCTGCGGTGTCTGAACGGGGGTTGGCGAGCATAGCTCGTAGGGGGCAGAGCTCCCTAGTAGTATAGATAGAAATGAAGATATTGCAAGAACAGTTACCGAAAAGAGACAAAACCAAAAGAAAAATGAGCTAGAAAAAGCTACTACAACATCATAGACCGGGAGGCGACAGCACAGACTATCACCTCATCGAGTTCACGGCTAAAATTCCAGAATTAGTTAAAACTTGATTCGCATAGTAAAACGCAAGCGGTTTTGCGCAGTCATATCTCGGTGGAAAACACCTAAAAATCCGATTTTAGTGGTTGACTCGTAGGTTTATCACTGTGTTTTCCTGCACCCAAAGGTATGAAAACATGGAGGATTGGGAGGAGGAAAACACAATGGTAAACCTACGGGTCAACCACTAAAATCGGGTTTTCAGGTGTTTTCCACAAATATATTACTTGGCAGACCGATTGCATTTTAATATGCGAATCGAGATTTAACTAATCCTAGAATTTCATCTGTGAAGTCGATGAGGTGATTGTCTGAGCTGACGCCTTCCTGTCTTTTATATTCTCTAAAGAATTTGGGAATATTTAAATTCAAATGGATGGAACACAAGATCCGTAAAATTTTTCCGTATACATTTTGTTTCTCTTATACAATTGACAAATATTTTAATTGTTTTAGAATTCTTGTCGTTAATTTATAATTTAATCATGCATGTGGTATGAAAATTTTCATTCATAGCTATTTTATATATGTATATATATATATATATATAAATATTTTTAAATAAAACTTAGGATATTTACTATTGAAATTAGGTTAAAATTGAATTTATGTGGTTTATAATAATGTGTAAAAATATGTGGCATTATTATTTTAACTCCTTTCTTTTGGTTTTAGTGTCCTATGACATATCATTTCCTTCATACCTACTATTATTATTTTTATTTTTTAAATTATAATTAAGATGCAAGTAATTTAGGTACTTCAAATTTATTTTTTCTTTCGTAACGTTTCATTAAAACCTAAAAACCGTTAAATGACACATTAAATGGATGTTTTTTTTATGCTAAACTAAAGAAGTTTATATAAAACATATATTTTTTACTTCCTTTATTATTTATTGTGTCCTTAAAGGAAAATGTTTTTTAAATTTAAATCTAACTTATTTGAATAATTAATTAAACCTTTTCATGAGACAAATCTCGATTCAATTATCTAATTATCACACTTTCTTTCAAAAGCCTCATTAAATCTTGAACGTTGTTTTCAATTTCTATTTTTATTCTTTCTTTGTTTTCTTAGTCTCAACAAGCCTTAAAAAAATAATTGAAAAACAATGTATTTTCTTATTCTTTTATGTGAAATGTTTGAATATTCGATTATTTAGAGTAACGAACAACATCATTTACTTAATTCAGTATATTATTTACTACTCATTATACTGTTCTCAAAAACATTTAATAAAATAAAAATTGAGTAACAGGGAATGGATAACGTTTTTTTAATAATTTCAATTTCATAAAATTTTAAGTAAATATTTAGAACATACACAATATGTAACTATGCAATAAGAATAATAATATAAATACGGATAAGTTGAAGCATCATAAGTTATGTTGACTGACTTTCTGCGGCATATAGCTAAGGATTTTTCATTAAAATAGTAGTATCTATTACAAATAATAGATAGAATAGTGAAAAATTAAACACATTTATAATACAAACGATACTTATTTACAAAAGAATATTTTTGCTTTAATTTACTACATGGAGAAAATAGAAGTAGGGCAAGTCAGGGTAATTTTGTGCCTCATTTTCAATTATTATTATCATGATCTTATTGTGTGGTATGAATATTTTAAAAAATATTAAAGTGCTTATACATGTGTGCGATGCATTAAATATATCCATGTTATCTAAGTAGTACATTTTCATGAAGGAAAAAAATATTTTCTGCAATCTGTCAAAAACTATGCAAAATGACATCCTTCAGAAGTTTAAATATCGCTCTACTTACATCAAGCCGCAGGAATAGCGAGATGATGTACTTATGAATAAAAATTTGCACTGGCATGTTGAAAGCACCCTCTAATAATTATTTCTTTTCTTCATTCTTCACCTTTGAATAAAATTATATTTGTACAAGCACTAAATTTTCCCACATTAAAAAAAGCGGGGTAATTTGGTGCTGTTGTATTTTACATATAAATTGATTCATTTTTACTGTATTTTTATTATATTTGCTGATTATCACTAACATTTTTTTCGGAACAAATTTGTGTGTGAACATTTGACAATTAACTTTAACATTTTGACAAAGATAAAAGCACTAGTAGCTGTGTCTTCGTGGTTTCATGACTTGGAGGCAAATGGCTTAAACACTACTGTGACTGGAATGCAGATGTATGGACAGTGACTATCGAAATGAGTAAGACCAGAAATCTAATTTGTGTTTTAAAATGTTTACGCACAGCCTTTTATTAAGAAACTGATGCATAAAATTATTTTTTGTATATAGGCCTATTATTCAGAAGATTGTGTAATGCCTAAAATATCATTATATCCATTCTAAAATGTTTCATGCCTGTATCATTGAGTGGGGTACTTTTTGCCGCCTTTTATAATTTTAAACATGTGTATGTGTATGTTCAAGAATGTTGATAGCTATTTCTTAAGAAATTGTTTGGAAAATTTTTAGTGTTATTAAAATTATTCAGAAGGAATCATTCAGAACTATCTGACATATCATAACATCCATTCTAAAAGGTTTTCCTCTATATTAGTGAGCCAAGTCACTGTATTGGAACCTTTTAATTATCATTTATGCTTTCACTTATGAATAATAACATGTGTATTAAAACTTTTGTTTAAAATGTATTAATTTTTTATGGTTAATTTAGTTTGAATGGGCATTTTTTAAAGAGCATAAAACTTTATGAATTTCAACAAAGCCTTCATATTCTTCGTGTACTTTCTGCTTAAAACTGTCCCTTTAAAAAACATATGCTCTCAAATAAAAATTCACAGTGCTCCCAAATATCATCTTATTAAAAAAATGTTCTGAATATTACACTGTAAAGGTAAAAAAGTTTTCTGGATTTTACTTTAAAAGTAGTTGTAACTTATTAAGTACTGACAAATTTGTTTCTTTCATATATGAATCTGTTCCTGAAAAAGTCATGTTTTGCCTTGTACATTTCACTCTTTTTAAAAACCTATATATATATAGTTTAAAAAAACTAAGCACCAAAGTACATCGCCTTCTCCTATATTATTTCAAAACAAAAATAATTCTACATTATTGAATTCAAATGTTCATTTTATATATTATTTTTGTTGTCAGCATCTTTTTTTATGCACATACAAAATGCTCAACGAAGTCAATCAAGGCATCATAAAAGATATATTTGAACAGGCTTTTGTAATATTACAGTTACATTCAGTTAAAACATGTTGCTTGGTTAAAAATTGCAGTTAATTAAAAATGAAAAAAAAAATGTATCAACAAATAATCCGGAAGATTTTGGCGCGAAAGTCTCGTATAGGTCCACTGGTATGTACTGACCAGTATGTACTGGCATGCAATGTCATTCACAACGATAAAATAAAATGATTAAATATGTCTGTTTCTTTTTCCTTAAAATAATTTAATTAAGAATTAAATAAAAAGAAAAGTGCCCAGTTAAACTGATGGCATTGAGCTCACAGGCTGTTCACACTAATTGTATATTATACATTTATTAAAGAAAAGAATACCTTTCAAAAAATAAATGAAGGGGATTAGCTCCTGTTTTCCCCCTTTATACTTAACCAATGAACCTCCAAATCTAATAAGGAAAGCTCCTTAGCATAATAAACTGGTATACCAAATTTCAAGCAAATCAGATAATTCTCCATGAAAAAACCATATCGCTAAATTAAGGGGGGTATTAGGTCCCCCATTTCTCCCTTTTAGCTGAAAAAAAGAGCCTTCAAATCTAATCAGAAAAGCTCCTTATCAGAATAAACCTAGAAAAAAAAATAAAGTAAATTGGATAATTCTGCATGAAAATCCATTTATCTAAATTAAGAGGAGGGTACTTGCCCCAATTCCCCCCTTTTATACTTAACCAATGAACCTCCAAATCAAATGAAGGAAGCGCCATATCGGAATAAACTGGTGTATCCAATTTGAAGCAAATCAAATAATTCTGCATGAAAAACCATTTATCTAAATTAAGGAGGTGACTAACGGACTAGCCCCTGTCCCCCTATATACTTAACCAATAAACCTCCAAATCTAATCAAGGCAGCTCCTTAACAAAATAACCCGGTATACCAAATTTGGAACAAATCGAATAACTCTGCATAAAAAAACCATTTATCTAAATTAAGAGAGGGGGGGACTACCCCCCCCCCATTTCCCCCCCTTTATACTTAACGAATGAACCTCCAAATATAATCAGGGAAGCTCCTTAACATAATAAACCAGTATACCAAATTTGGAGCAAATCAATTAATTCTGCATGAAAAAACCATTTCGCTAAATTAAGGGGGGTATCAACTCCCCCATTTCTTCCTTTAAGCTGAACCAATGAACCTTCAAATGTAATCAGAAAAGCTCCTACTCAGAATAAACCTAGGAAAAAAAAATTAAACTAAATTGGATAATTCTGCATGAAAACCCATTTATCTAAATTAAGGGAGGGTACTTGCCCCTATTTCCCCCTTTTATACATAACCAATGAACCTCCAAATCAAATGAAGGAAGTACCATATCGGAATAAACTTGTATGTCAAATTTGAAGCAAATCGAATAATTCTGCATGAGAAACTCATTTATCTAAATTAAGGAGGAGACTAGCGGATTAAGGAGGTGGCTAACGGACTAGCCCCTGTCCCCCCTATATACTTAACGAATAAACCTCCAAATCTAATCAAGGCAGTTCCTTAACATAATAAATCGGTATACCAAATTAGGAGCAAATCGAATAATTCTGCATGAAAAACCCATTTATCTAAATTAAGGGGGTAGTCCCCCTTTCCCCCCCTTTATACTTAAGTAATGAACTTGAAAATCTAATCACGGAAGCTCTTTAACATTATAAACTGGTATACTAAATTTGGAGCAAATCGAATAATTCTGCATGAAAAACCATTTACCTAAACTAAGGGAGGCTAGCCCCCCTTTTTCCCCCTTTATACTTAAGTAATGAACTTCCAAATCTAATAGGGGAAGTTCCTTAATATAATAAACCGGTATACCAAATTTGAAGCAAATCGAATATTTCTGCATGAAAAATCCATTTATCTAAATTAAGGGGGGGGACTATCTCCCCCTTTTCCCCTTTATCCTTAAACAATGAACCGCCAAAACTAATCAGGGAAGCGCCTTATCAGAATGAACCTAGAAAAAATTTTTGAAGCAAATTGGATATTTCTAGCAAGAGTTATCGCGTTACGTACGTACATACAGAACCGGAGGGCACATAAGTTCTCAGGCTTTGATAGCCTGTGAGCTAAAAAATGATTGTGTTTAGTTTGAGGGTATATTTATCAAAGAATTGCATTTTGTATTTACGGGTTGGATCTGAAATTTACTAATAAAATAAAATAAGTGATATGTTTTAATCACAGGTAATATCATAATATGCAACAGCAAATAGTGGCAAGTTGGGTATTGACGTATTTACTAAAAGAAAACTATCATACAGTGCATTTGGGACCATTTTCCTACTCAAAAACTTGTTTACAAGCAAATATCTTACATTATTTATGGCAGAAAAGTACGTGTGCTTGCATCTTAAGTGAGTCAGTCGACTATTCTTTGCACAAATACGAGTTCGATAATTTTTTTTCAAAATGTATAAATAATTAATTCAAATTATTTTTATATGTTTATTGGGTTAAGTAATGAATTTTTCAGATACGATGATCAATTTGCACTGCAAATTCTTTCTTTCTATTTTTTGCTCCTTTTCAGGAATTTGTATTGTGTGACAAATTGGTCACCTATGTTACCAAGAAAAATTCAAAGATATTAAAAATTATTTCGAAATTTTGTATTGCTAAAGCATAGATTAATATTCCGGCTATTCGTCGAATAAATAAATATCACCAATAATACATTTGCAATGTTTTTAATAGTTTTAAAAAGTATAAAAACATGAAGCAGACAGGAATAAGTGCAAATATTAATTGAATTTTCCTCAATTATTGACGTAATCATGGACTCTAGTATTTGAAAATTCTGAATTTGTTCATTCTGTCAGTAAATTGCAAGG
This sequence comes from Maratus speciosus, assembly GCA_963932465.1. Taxonomy (NCBI): domain Eukaryota; kingdom Metazoa; phylum Arthropoda; class Arachnida; order Araneae; family Salticidae; genus Maratus; species Maratus speciosus. The sequence goes on along the minus strand of OZ010789.1, from coordinate 109,485,150 downwards.
TTTTTCATTCTAATTCGAGATTATTTTCATTAATACATTTGTAAATAATGAAGATAGTGTGCTGAAAATTTAAGCAAGCTTATCTTGTTCTATGTGAAATTGGTGATATTTTTACAAATTTTATAACTAGAAAATAATTTAAACAAAGACACTGAATATAATAGTACCTAAATTTCGAAAAATGGGGTGTCGAGATCAGCTTTATTCGAAATTGAGTAGTGGCTAATTCTAACATTTTTTAAGACTCATAATATTTCATACAAAGAAAAGCAAGTGAATTTTAATTTTTGTAACAATATTTGCATCTGCATTTATTAATGTTAAAGAAATAACGGGTTAGTCCTTATAGCACAGACAGTCGATGTTACAACACTGTGATGTCACAATTGTCACAAATACTCACAGTTATGACAGTAACTAGGAAGTAAATTCTCATAGTGGATTGTCAATTTACGATTCCACTGTTAAGTGTAACATACCGTTAATTTGGCCAAAAAGTAGGTCAACTTCGAGATTTTTTATAGATAAAATAACGTGACACAAAAAATGAATTTACCCATTTATTAGTCATAGTTTTTACTATAAAATACATTTTTATTATGCAATAATTATTGAAATTGACGTAGATATTGTCAGCTGCATATGGGTATGCTCTACTTGCAACAAGCTGCGCCGCTTGTGGAAGCCTGAAACAAACAAAGTCATTTGTTTCAGTAAATATATTGAATTTGCAGGGTGTACGCCATTAAGGAAATTGAACGGAATTTTGTAAAATGGTAGTCGTTTCAAAAAAGTATAATTTTTTCGCTCTTTTTTCGAAAACTTTAATGTGGCTTAAAAATTATTAATTTTATTATCATTATTTTTGCGCTCGCTTTCAATTGACTGTAACTTCTTAAAAGTTTCAAATATCACTTAACCGTTCTAGTGGCTTATTATACACACTACTAAGTTTAGACAAATGTAAAACAAAATCGTCTTTTTTGTCAATAGTAATTTCCACGTAACCCTTTATCTACTGCATTATGATCTACTGCAATTTTTTTCATGTAACTTTTTTTTCAGTTACTACAATGAAAATTAAAGGATAAATATAAAAAAAAAACTCACCCGTGAGAAATTTAATTCCTTAGAGGTAATTAATTGAAGTGGGACTTTAAAAGTACCGTCTGTACACTATGACTAGAATTTCGTAACAGAAAACCCACAAGGTACTTCAAATGTCCCCAGAATTGTGGTAAAATATTTTCGATTTAATAAGTATGTGAAATATAGCCTTTTTCTTACTTACAAATAAATTTATTGGTAAATTCCGGTGCCAATCATTTATTTCAACACTTTATTATTGAAAATGCTTTGCCCCTGAAAGGATTAAAAAAAAACTATTTTTTTTAAGGTTTCGATCTTGTCACCAGTACTTTAGTTATGCGACGTCTATATTCCAGGGATAGCAAAAAAGAGCCGGTGCCACAACTTTTTCGATTTCCTATAAAAAAGAATAATGAAACAAACATTTTATTAATTACATTTTAAAGCAGATGAAAACGATGGATAACTACACGGACGAAAAGTAAACAAGAAGTTTTCCTCTAACACCCAGTGTACTGACGGTACTTATAAGTTCCACCGAGTAATTAAACTGTTAAATCAAATACATACATTGTTCACCTAAAATAAGTAGTCAAAATGTAATTCTAAGATCATAATGAACACATAAAAATATCTGGCACTTATCTTATATCCTTTACTGTGTTTGTAACAATAAAAAGACCACCGTGACATTCTGTACAAAATATCGGCACAAAACACATCCACTGTTTCAAAGCTAGCCTCCTTCCTTGCTAAAATAACAATCCTAGAACTACTGCTGCCATGTATACAAATAAAGTGGAGTTAAAGGAGTGTTTTTGCAATATACCATTAGAATATTAGTAATATTCACTATTGGATGAAAGTTTAAAGTGAGTGGTAGTTAAAAGTATCGTCAGTAGATAAAGGGTTAAATAAGACAGGATTTCGCCAGCAATCACCTTGACCAATTTTTCTAGTTATGTAGTGTAACTTGTCACAAAATGGGATATACTGACTTCACAGATACATTGATGTGATTCATATTACACATCACGCTATTTCAATAGAGTTGCATTTGGGTCACCGTGGTAATAGAGGTTCGAATTGAGACACTTGGGGATTTTCTGATTGAAAAAGGTATTGTGACAACAAAATTTATAGAGAATTGTTTTACTTTATCAGATACAATATGAAATTTATTATTTTGTCTAAAGCGTTCAGTATCTTATTATGTACATAAAGTTTGTTTAAGATAATTTAGAATAGACATTTAAATCTATGGTAATTGTAAGAATGTAAGTTTATACATAAGATTTAATCTTCGCGAAATATTTCGAGAACAAAGCATTTACCACGCTAACTCTCTATTTAAAAATTTTTAAATAGTTTTTGGACGGCGTAATAGCAGTAAAAACTTTTTATCTCTTCTAGTATAAGTATCAATAGGCTTATTTAATTTTTCTTGAGTTACTCAAGACTGATATCGTGTATTTGAAATGGTAAACTAATTTTCCAAGTGTGCAATATTAATATCTTAAAACATTTTATTTATTCCAGATATTTAAGAATATTGATAACAGAGTCTTTGAAATAACAACTCCAAAGTATTCTTACGAACTAGCTTAATAGCTAGTTAATGAACTATAGGAAAAATTCGTAAATATTACTTACTATGTTTGAAAGAGAGATAACAGGATCAATATTGTCTCGAAGTTTTTAATCAATGTTTTTTTTTTTATGTATGGGGAAAAATATTCTGAGATGTGATAGAGATAATGGATAATTAGTTTTTGTAACCCATAAGCGGATAATGGAGAAATTAATATCTAAACAGAAAACATCGAAGAAATTAAAAAAGCAATCGGAGTGTTCATATTTTGCAGGCGGTACGTAATTATTGTTTTTCTGCAATAAAGCCTATTATAAAACATTTTTGTTTTCAGTTGAAAAATACGATATGTTGTTTCGTAATTAAATTTAAATATGTAAAACTAATTCTGAATATATATTATGCATTTTTAAAAATGACATTAGCTACACAAAATACACAATTTCTTATGTTGCGTAATACATTTTTTTTTAAGGAAACGCACAGTTAAAAATGTTTCTTTATCTAGAAAAATGTAATTGAGCCACAAAGAAAATACACATTAACCTCTTATCAATAACCTATATGCGTGATATTTCATACCAATATTGGCGCAATATTGGCTACAAATATTGGCTAAATAAGTGAAAAATATAAACACCCCAATATTGGTACAATATTTCACACTAATAATGGCGTAAAATTGGCTGCAAATATTGACTAAATAAGGGCAAATGAAAACCCCCCAATATTGGAGCAATATTTCATGCCAATATTGCACCAATACTTAGCCAAGATGTAGCCAATATTGGTCCAATATTGTTTGGCTACTGGGGTATTATGCATTTTAAAAATGACATAAACTACACAAAATAGAGGATTTCTTATGTTGAGTAATCAATTTTTTTTAAGGAAGCACGCTTTAAAAAAAGTTTCTTTACCTACGAAAATGTAATAGAACCACAACGAAAATACACAATAACCTCTTCCGAGTTGCTCACGATTCATAAAAACGTTCTTTATATTTAAAAACGTTGGAAACTAATATAGTTTTGATTTAAAGAAGCATTTACAAAAACAAATTTATTTTGCTGCCACTGATTTTTGGAAACGTTTTCGAAGATTTTATCGGGTATTAATCATTTATCTCGATCTGGTATATAAGTTTTTCTAATGCTATCAATTCTGATATAATTTTTTAAATGTTAAACAAACAGGTTTTACTGGAAAACATGAATAAATTAACAGCATTGAAAACATTAAATGTAATGTTATTTTATTTCTCTTTCATATATAAATTCAGTTTCGCAGCTGAAAATGTTTAATAAAAATTGACAGCATTTTCAAAAACCACGTTTTGATGTGAGAAAACTGATTAATGCACTATACATTAACAGCATTAACGCGAATGCACGGCTATGTACTATAAATTAAAAATATTAACATTAACATTAACATTAAAATTAATATTATTCTATTTCTCTTGCATGTATAAATTCACTTACGTAGAAGAAAATGTTTAATTGAAAATTGATAGCATCTTAAAAATCCATATTTTGGTTTGATAAAACTGCTATTGCACTATAAAAACTATATGGAAACATTTTTCTAATCTATTTTAAGATATTTTGAATGTATTTTAAATACCTTTATATTACATACATGCAACTGAAAGTACTTTTTGTACAATTATTTGTGCTTTTTATATGTATATGAAACCATTTCAGAAAATTAGTGACAGAAAAAGAAACTTTTATTTTATATGAGGACTGTTCAATAAAGAATGATCATAATTTTTTTATTGGCATAATTTATAACACATAAATTTACTTTTGTATTCTATTGTTAGCTTAATGTGTAATGAATACCTGGTAATTATTTTGTTCATTTATTTCCAGTAGTACGTCAGTGGCAGCCATGAAAATTCAGATAATTTCAGCATCGCCTACGGGAACTCCGTAAAGGATGGAGGAAGTATGGTCTTGCCTGCTTGAAATTTTGCTTTCGCCAGAAGGAATCATCGATCATTGGCTGGACAATCTTCACTCAACGTTCATCCCTTCGAGGTCGATAAAATGAGTACGAAGCTAGCTTGGGAACTAAAGACTGAGGCCCCGCGTTAGGCTGATCACCTGACCGAGACATAAAAAAGTTCGGTGAATGGATGTATATCTCATAAACAACCCGAGTTAAAAATGCATCCCTGCCCATGCGCAGGTAGAAACCAATGGAAAGACGGCATGTAGAAAGAAGCGCAAGAATCCAAGGCATAATAGTCTGCTATGGGCAGACAAACGGTGTGTTTGAAAACTCGCGTCATATTGAAATGGAGCAACGGATAAGCATAAAGTTTTGCTACAAATTGGGAAAAACTGCCACAGAAACGCATACAATGGTGATCCAGGTGTACGGAACAGTCACAGTGAGCAGAAAATGCATGTACGACTGGTTTAAACGTTTTCGGGATGGAAAGGAAATCGTAGATGACGAACCACGTTCATGTCGACCCTCAACAAGTACGCGACAGACAATATCGAGTGGGAGCGACAGATGATGCAAATAATCGCCGACTGTCTTTGCGATGGATATCGGAGGAATTGGGAATCAGCAAAGACAGTGGTGGTACCATCATACACCAAGATGTGTGACATCTGTGCTTCTGTCGATCCCAAAAGAGGACTTCGCTGACTCGTTCCAGCAGCTTTATCAACGATGTCATAAGTGTATTGTGGCCAACAGATGATAATTTGAGTGTTCCTTCCAGTCACTGAACTTTCTAGATGCTCCTTGTATTCTATATAGCATCCCGGGGCCCAGGTTCATGAAAAAAGTCTTGGGCACTGTAAGACGTGATCCTTAACGGATCGTAAAACACAGTTTTTAGAAGACTTAGTTTTTAGAAAACTTAGTTTTTAGAAGATTGTATCGATAAAGAGAGTTTTTCAGAATCATGAGTAATTCTAAAGACTTTTTTATATATTTTTGTGTATGTTTCTATTATATTTTCGTAGATTATATTAATAATAAGAGAATTTGTCTTTTCTTACAGCGTATATTTCAAGAAAATTTCATTTTGAGTACAAATATAATTAACACAGTCTTTTACAGAAAAAGGAAGAAAAAACTTCAGTAAAAACGTAATCTCGTGGCCCGTTGGGATTTAAGAAAAGAAAAAGAATTAAGAAACAGAAAATTGAAAAGAACGGCTAGTACGTGATGCAGCATAACGAAATAAAAAAAATAGTTAATCATTTGAAACGATTTTAGTATAATGATGTAAAAGAAAAAATAAATGCTTTACATTTTTCCCTAACTTAATGAAGCAAAAAATGAATAAAAGCAATTAATAATATGTTTTTATATGTTTCTATCGTATTTTATTAGGAGCAAAAAATAGTTTTACTTAATGAGCTTAGTATGTTTAAAGTAATGATAAACTTAGTAAAAGTTATTGTTAGCTGCTAGAGATTTCTTGCTGGTTTTATCTTAATATATTTTTATTACAATGCTAATTATTTTAAAAGACTTTTTTTGTAACACTTTGAAAGAAAAAAAGAAAAAGATTTTTATTGTTTTATGCTAGAATACTTGTGAAAGAAAAAAGATTTATTCCCAATACTTTTACTCTCTTGCACAGAGTTCTTTTTATGTTAACTAAGCTTGTTCGTGTTACTTAAAAATTTAAACTCAGCCTAATGAAGATTTATGTTTCTAGCAAGGAAATTTCAGATGTAGGATAAAAATATGATCTAGTGTTAGTTGATTTGGGAGAAATTCTCTTTTAAAGGAAACTTCTGCATTGTGTTTTTACGCTATATCCGAGATTGTAGGCAATATATAAAATCCTTAGAATCATCAGATGCAAACAAGAATTAACGAAAAAGATATGCTAACTAAATTTACACATACTCGTATATTTATGCGTATATATATATATACACATATATATACTAGGGGACTCAGCCCTCTGTTCGCTGACGCTCGCCAATCCTCGTGAATTGCATTCACAATGGGACCCATACTCCATCCCAGCTCTCTTCGCTCGCTCCACTCTATTTGCATCATCTCTAGCCAGAATGAAAATTATCATAAATCATTTTAACATACGAAATTTGCAAATCGTTTTAATGTATAAAATACTAATGGTAAACATCTTTTAAAATGTAAATAAAAATGCTTTTTCCCCGATAATATTTCACAGAACACCTGAAATTCATTTAAAACTCTTTGAAAAACACTACGGAGGCACTAAGTATGACGCTAACGAAATGTAAACAAAACGTTTTCTGCTGTTTCTAAAAGACAATCTTGATTAGAAAGCTGATTCGCTAAATGCACACGTCGTCGTAAAATTTACAAATGGCATTGGCATTAATACATCGATCAAATGATCTGTATTTAAAATAGATTATCTCTGAATAAATAAAATAAATATAGAAGCTCTATATTTCGAGTTGAAACGATATATTCATCTTAATAAAATAAATAAGCGACATGAATGCTTAATTCATAATATATTTCTTTAGAAAATAGGTGAAAACATACATAAGTTTTAAAAACATTTAAAACAATCAAGATATTAAAAACATTGGAGTCAAAAGATGTTAAAAACACGAGCGCTTTCAACTAAAACATTAGTCGTCATCAGGGGAACTGCTGCAGGCTGAAAGACAACCGCTGGTTAAATACAGAGAGCGAAACGAAAAACCACAAATAGGAGGATGGGAAGGAAAGAAAATAGAGGAGTTGCTATAGAAACCTGAAAAAAGGGGAGAGGGGGTGGAGGAGGGAAGGGTTATTCAAAATCAAATTAACCGGTTACTCCCAGCATGTTAAACCATATTCCTGGTATATCATAGGACAGAACGTCATTACAGGTACGCTTGCCTCTTGTCAAAATTTTCAAAGATTCCCTGATTATACAAATATTATACTGTGATGCATGTGAAATGACTTTAACACGTTGAGTGTCACGGTGGCTGACACTGAGGCTGAAAAATTTATAACTTTTTTTTAGTAATTTTTAAGAAAGTATAATCCTGTAATAAATAAAATGTAAGTAAATTTTAAATAAATTTTCAGTATTTACTTTAAACAATATATATATTTTTAGTTTTATATTCTATTTTAGACCGCCAAAATCTCAGAAATGAATACTCAGATTTCACGAAATTTTCTTTGTTTTTGACGAAATGGTTTCCTGGAAAATGCTCCGAGCGAACATTTCGTGAAATTGATGAAATTAGTTTCTTCACTTGCTTGACGATATAAATTTCGTCAATAGTTTCGTCAAAAGAGGGCTGGTGGCGCCATCTCTCAAACAGTTTGGAAGCTCCGGTATTTGACACGGGGAAAGAAAAAAAATCACTTCTCTCTCTTTCCTCGGCATGATTCGAACTCACGACCTTTCGTGTGGGGGGTCGCTGCTCTTCCAACCTGACTGCTGTGGACTTGAAAGTGTCTGCTTTTAGACTGGTATAATCAATTCTACTTCGTGTTTATATTTTTATAACGTAGATTGCAATTTTATCGGCGCTGCTATATTTTCTTAAAGTTTAAAGAAAGGCTAATTTAATTTTATGGTTTCTCGTATCAATGGATAATTATAATATGGCTTGATTAAATAATTTACAACAGAAATTTTCTTTGATCAATGGATGATTAGAATATGGTCTGGTTAATTTCTTGCTCACAAATAGCGAATTGTGAAGTGCATATTGCGTGAGATTTTATCACATTGAGTAGGAGGATAAGATTTTAACACTTTACTGTTTATAAAGAGGAGAGGGATCAATTATGTTTATTTTTAATTTGATTGAAAACATAATATACTTCTTAAAAAAAAAGATATCCTAGAAGTTTGGAATTTTATTGACCTAATTTTCTTATTGAATGGTTTTGAAGAACACAGGAAATTTATTCTTTTCGAATTAAAACATAACGAACGACAACATATAAATAAAATAATAATAATAATAATAACAAGCATTCCTAAAAATTCTAAAAGCTAAAAAAATAACTAATGAAGAAACAATATCTACCTATATTTCAGTATTTTCTGAAAAGCACTAAGTGCTGTTTTAAAATAAATTATTACAGGACTAACATAAACAAGCAAATATATGTTTGCTAAAATCGCAGGACTTGAGGAACTGTTTCCTTAAAATGCATTGAGTCTGACCGTGATTGAGGCAAAACTTTCGTCAAATATTTGCGGGTTTACGTTTCGTTAAAAGTCACGTGATGTTAATAGGAATTGATGGTCAAAAACGACGAAATACAGCTCGAGGAATTCTGAATCGTCAAAAGGGAGAGTTTTATTTCTGAGAGTGCAGTCATCGGTTAATGATGCTTTCTAAACGGAAAGTTCAATGTCAATCACCGGTGACTGACGTGGCGCTTAACGTGTTAAATAGGATATCAATATCTGTATCTTGATTTAACCGGGATAAATTAAATTATCCACAGCTCTATCCCGGTTAAATCAAGAATTTTCGGATTTTAACGAGATATAATCAATGGAAAAATTCGTTCAAGTCAGGGATTTTTTAGAGTGCGCTCATCTATTGTTCGACATTAATTTCGTGCTCTATTACTTTGAAAAATATTTCAGCATGATGAATTAGAATTTTATAATACTGAATTTATGCATTTAGATTTTCAATTTATATTAAGTAAAATATTCTATAAGCACATGGCTCTGGATATGAAAAACAATCACATTAATAAAATACGGAACAAAATTATACAAAAATTCTAGCTTTAGCATGAAAAGACACCGTTTGAATATTTTACCAAAAGAATCGTTTTTAATAGTTTCTTAAATTTTATTTCTAATGTCTCCCTACTTGAAAAAATGTACATTTTATTCAAATTATTTTAAATTTCACTCTACGAACTGTGCTTTTAAATAATTTATGTTTTACGATTTTTATTTCTTGATATAATTTCTTTCTACCTTAATACCAATAGTTTTCTAAAATATATATTAAGCATCATTTAAATTCTCGTAATGCTATTTTTAGACAACAAAAGGACAGTTTTCAGCAAATGTCAAATCCGAAAAGGGCTCGTAAACATATTCGGAAAACTCGAAGCAGAGATATTCTATTTTAACGAATTCTGCAGTTTTCAATACGAAAATAGCTCTCTGGAAATGCTGATATATTGCATTTAAAGCTTCCCGTATTCGAAGCATATTGTGTTTTTACCTCTTCAATTTTATTTTAATATTTAAGATCATAAGAAATCAAAATTGCTATGTAGTACTTATACATAGATATACTTTTGGAAGAGATGAATTCGATAGATTGAATTCAGTTTCTGAATCTAAGTATCATCGATATTTTGAACATAAAACTGCATTTCTTTTGAAATATATAAAGTCATATGAAAACATTAAAGCTTAAAATCCCCTCAAATCGTTATGGCAGTCTCAAAGAATTTCTCTTGTAAAATATTAGGCTTCATGCGTCGCAAAATTTAAAATTGAGTTTAAAATTAAGTTTTATACAGTACAATTTATAACACAATACATTTTACTTTAATTTAAAAATGCGTAAACTATACAATCATTTTACTTCATAAGTCATTTTAATAAAACAAACATTTATCTTATATTATAATACGAGCAAAAAATGTGTGTGTGTGTAAATTTTATCTTAAAAACGGCTCTAACGATTTTGACTAAATTTTGTATTTTACCATTTTCGGGCACGGTAAGACGATTGGGCTAGGTCATGTGTTCGAGAAAATTCGATTAGTGGGTCAAATTGGATCACAATGGGTCAGGGTCAAGCTAATTATTTCTAAAAAACGGCTCAATCAATTTTCACTAAATTTTATATCCAACCGATTTTGAATAAGAGAAAACTATTGGGCCAGGTCACACATTCAAGAAATTTCGATTATTGAGTTATTTTTTGTCACTTCGGGTCAAGCTAATTTTATCTAAAAAGCGGCTCTAACGATTTTGACTAAATTTTGTAATCTACTGTTTAGTATTACGAGAAGACCGACGGGCTAAGTCACATGCTAGAGAAAATTCAATTAGTGGGTCATTTTTGGGTCTTTATGGGTCAAGCTAAGTTTATCTAGAAAACGGCTCTAACGATTTTGACGAAATTTTACTTTCTATAGTTTTCGGGCACGAGTATAAAATTGGGCAAGATCGCATGTTCAAGAAAATTCGATTAGTGGGTCATTTTGGGTTACAATGGGTCAAGTGTCAAGCTAATTCTTTTATAAAAAAAGGCTCAAAACATTTTGACAAAATTTTCGAATTAACGCTTCGGGGCATGAGATGACCATTGGGCTAAGTCACGTTCGAGAAAAGACGATTAGTGGGTTATTTTGGGTCACTGTGGGTCAAGCTAATTGTATCTAAAAACGACTCAAAACATTTTGACAAAATTTTGTATTATATCGTTTCTGGGCATGGGAAGACCATTGGGCTAAGTCATATGTTCGAGAAAATTCGATTTGTGTGTCATTTTTGGGTCACTGTGGGTCAAGATAATGTTATCTAAAAAACGACTGAAACAATTTTGACAAAATTTTGTATTATACCTCTTCTTTTCATGAGAAGACGTGTGAGCTAAGTCACATGTTCGAGAGAAATCGATTACTGGGTCATTTTTGGGTCACTGTGGGTCGAGTTAATTGTATCTAAAAACGGGTCAAAACATTTTGACAAACTATTGTAATATATTGTTTCTGAGCATGAGAAGACCATTGGGCTAAGTCACATATTCGAGAAAATTCGATTAGTGGGTCATTTTTGGGTCACTGTGTGTCAAGATAATTTTATCTAAAAAACGACTCAAACGAATTTGACAAAATTTAATATTATACCGTTTCTGGGCATGAGAAGACCACTGGGCTAAGTCGCGTGTTCGAGAAAATTCGATTTGTTGGTCATTTTTGGGTCACTGTGAGTTAAGCTAATTACAGACGGGTGTCAAAATAATACGAACACCTATGACACCAATGGCGTACGAATTGCAACTGTTCCATAAATGTTCGAAGCATGAAGTTCCCTTTGGACAGTTCTTACTGAAATGGTTTCTGGAGATGACTATTTATATATGACGCTATCTGGGATAAAGATTGCCTGCGCTTTCTAACCGCTATGGGGGTCAACGCTCTTTTATCCCTCTCAGAAAGCTTTATTTTCCGTCCACCGTTGTACTTCGCAGACGACAATTTACCGCATATCATGTACGCTGTCATAACGGTTGACACAATATTTCTTGCACGCCCCAAATAATTGTCTATTTCCGTCACGGAGCAACCAGCGCACCGCATTCCGACAATCATTCCTTTTTCGAACTCTGACAAGTCTGTCATTACTGAATTTTCCAGAGTGTATGGTAAGCGCCATGCAACACCTATGACTGATGTTGAGTGACTGATACCTTACCTTTCATAACCGCTAGCTGGCAGAATTGAGTGCAAAGTGACATGCGCGTTCTGGTCCTTTGAAATGGACCGTACCTTTTCATGGGTGTTCGTATTATTTTGTCACCCATCTGTATATCTAAAAAAAAGGGCTCAAAATATTTTGATAAAATTATGTACCATATCATTTCTGAGCATGAGAAGACCATTGGGATAGCACACATTTTCGACAAATTCAGATTAGTGGGTCTCTTTTGGGTTACCGTGGGTCAAGCTAATTTTATCTATAAAGCAACTTTAACAATTTTGACTAAATTTGGTATTCTGTCTTTTTCGGGGTCAAGAAGAGCATTGTTTAGGTCGCATGTTCGAACAAATTCGTTTGGTGGGTCATTTTGGGTCACAATGTCTCAGGATCATGCCAATTGTATCTAAACAGCAAGAATGATACAGTGAGTATAAAATATCGAATTGAACACAAGACTAATTTTGACCGAGCTTAGCTCGGTCATCCCTGCTAGTTTTTATTATGAGTGATAAACCAACCTCAATAACTTTTAAACCTGTAATCTTTACCTGAAATAACATTCAGAATTTTAAGGTTTAACTATCTTACTATCGTGTCATAACTTTTCAGCATTACATTACGAAGGTATACTGTCAACACTTAAAATTTGAAACAAAGCTAGTAAAGATACATAGCAGGAAATACGGTACGGATATTAAAAGAATTATTAACGTAACTGATAAATAGTATAAATCTTTGATATGTAAATGTATATATATTTTGTATGATTGGCAGGCCATATTTAAGAGATTACATTCAATATAAGTTAATCATAATATAATATCATAATATATCATCAATATACGTTATTAAGTTAACAGAAAGTGAACAACCAAGAAGTGACGACAAGCATTTAACTGTGTTTCTACTTGATATAATATTAATAAATAAATAAATAAAAGTGCAGTGTGGAATAAGAAACTTTGTCTTCTTTAATAGTATATATATAAATATGCAGTGTGGTCAGAAAAAAAACTTCCCCGATATATGAACCCCTAGCGGCTTAACCGCTCAACCAATCGAAAAGAAATTTTAGATATACTTATTTGAAGGTGTGCGCTCGAGAACGTGATTATTTAAAACAATAGAGATCTCTCGGTTACGGTTACAGTGAAAAAATTTTGAAATTTTCAAATAGCAACACCCATTTTATTTTATGCGCGAATTCATCAGCGAATTAAAAAACCATAAATGGCGTTGGAATGATACACGTATGATGAAAATTTCCGACGTAAAACAGTTGCAAAAAAGACCATTGCGAGGAACGAAGGAGTGGCTACAAGACATGTTGTTCAGCAGCCGATTTTTTTTCACTTGTGAACTGAGTAATGTAAGATTTGTTTAAAAATCTGTTTTTGAGTTGTGTTTGTGTACACATAGTGAAAATAAAAATTTAATAATTTGTTTTAGAGTGCTGAATATTATATTGGATAGGAACTGATTACGATTGAGACCGACAATTTTAGTCATACGTGTATCGTTCTAATGCCATTTATGGTTTTTCAATGCGTTGATTAATTTGCGCAGGAATAAAAAGTGTGTTGCCCTTCAAAAATTTTGACATTTTTTCACTGTAACCGTAACCGTAAGAGCTCTGTTGTTTAAAACCATCACGATTTCGAGCGCATACTTTCAAATAACTAAATCTGAAATTTCCTTTCGATTGGTTGAGCGGTTAGGTTGCTAAGGCTACGTATATCGGGGAAGCTTCTTTATGACGACCCTGTATATATATATATATATATATATATAGCACATTATGTTTTAAATGCGTTTGTCAGACCCAGAATCCTGCACCATAAATAAACTAAGTATAACCATAAAACATCCAAGAAATTTAAACAGATATAACCTGAACAAGAAAAAACAACAAAAGGCTGTGGCCTCTTCAGCGGTGGGCATTTTAGAAAGCACAGCAATGTTTCAGATTAATTACAATTTACAACAAACTATTATTCAGTAGTGGCAGTGGGTTTCGGCCAGAGTGTCGCAAAGCATAAATCAAATGCATAAAAACAATTGAAAGCATATAGCGAACACTCCCCCACCGGACCCGACGCCACAATAAACAGTGCATCTCGAAGATACAACTGATTCAGAACGTATGTGTAATGTATACTGAAACAATAAAATTATTTTACCCAAATCCGAGCAACACAGCCACAAAAAACAATAACTAAATTCCAGTGATCCATAATCTGTCCATAAACGTTCCATGTCTGTTGCCACACAATTGCAGACATCCTTGTAAAACCGTCCAAAAAAGGCTTTAAGTTATACAAATCATTAACTGTCAATCGCATAGCAACTCCTCAAAAATGAAGACTGTCTGTAAAACTAGTATATTTATTAATGAAATTCAAAGGTATATTGTTTTTATAATACAAAATGCTGGTTAAATTAAAAAGTTCTTTAAAAAATAAATTTTTATTCGAACAGAGTTTATAGTAGCGAAAAATCTGACCTATTATGATATTGACGTAAACGCGTTTATGGATATTTGAACTCCAATTAACTAAATGGTTAACTTCAAAATTAAAGTTATCCCGTTTATTATAAATTGATATGTGTATACCGTTTGAAATGTTTATTTTCAAATCAAGATAATCAGCAGCACTATTATTTTCATTTGTTTTTTTGAAAACCAGCATATCAGGATAAATGTTACATGATAGGGAGATGTTGTTACATGATGTTACATGTTGTTACAATGTTACATGATAGGGGTTACAGGAGTTGCTATGCGATTGACAGTTAATGATTTGTATAACTTAAAGCCTTTTTTGGACGGTTTTACAAGGATGCCTGCAATTGTGTGGCAACAGACATGGAACGTTTATGGACAGATTATGGATCACTGGAATTTAGTTATTGTTTTTTGTGGCTATGTTGCTCGGATTTGGGTAAAATAATTTTATTGTTTCAGTATACATTACACATACGTTCTGAATCAGTTGTATCTTCGAGATGCACTGTTTATTGTGGCGTCGGGTCCGGTGGGGGAGTGTTCGCTATATGCTTTCAATTGTTTTTATGCATTTGATTTATGCTTTGCGACACTCTGGCCGAAACCCACTGCCACTACTGAATAATAGTTTGTTGTAAATTGTAATTAATCTGTAACATTGCTGTGCTTTCTAAAATGCCCACCGCTGAAGAGGCCACAGCCTTTTGTTGTTTTTTCTTGTTCAGGTTATATCTGTTTAAATTTCTTGGATGTTTTATGGTTATACTTAGTTTATTTATGGTGCAGGATTCTGGGTCTGACAAACGCATTTAAAACATAATGTGCTATATATAATCTGTGTGGTTATATGCAGCTGTAGCGCTTATCGCATGGTTTTTATTTTTATTTTTATATTTTACTTTTAGTTTTTACTTTTGATTTTTTTGAGCTTATATATCTTCGCTTCAGAGAAATAGTAGGCCATCTAGTAATAATCAAAAATGAGATGTCTGACTTACTCCTATGAAAAACTGTATCTCCATCTAGTTGAACAGTAGGGAATTTTTATAAAACATATCGGAGATATAGTATAAAATATAACTTTGTGTTTCAGAAGTTGTTCCACTAGATGTAAACGCAGTTTCTCATAGCGGTAAGTCGAGATATCTCATTTTTTATTATTATTAGATGTCCTACTGTATCTCTGAGGCGACGATATAGATATTCGAGCACATATATATATATATATATATATATATATATATATATATATATACAGTGTGATTCATAAATATCGAAAGAATAAGCTATTTCCTTAAATATTGCCCCTAAACCCATACTTCCAATTACAAAGTTTCATAAAAAAGGGTGCGAAATATGATGACATAAGTTGCAATTCAATGGGGGGGGGGGGGGGGTCTATTTGAAAAAATACGAAAATGAAATTTTTATACGGCCCCCGGAGGGTAAAAATTTCAATTAGGAAAACTTTCATTAACCATTCTTGAATTAAACACAAAAAAGTGCATCCTCATAGCTGCAAAACTCGCAGAGTTATGGCCGTTTAAATAATTCATCAGGTTTTAAGGGATTAGACAGAAATTGAAATGCGTGCAATTCTAGAAACACCGTTCTAGGAAACATGTAAAAAATATATTTATTGAGTTAGAATTTTGATTTTTTATTTTCTTTTTGTGACCATATAAATTGCAAACAAAATCACATCTTAAAATTTCTCATAAAGTTAATTTTTTTTTTTTAATTATTATTTTTTTTTAAGTGGTTTTCAAAATCGTTATAACTCGAAACATCGGATTTCAAAATTTTTTAATTTGGTTAAAGAGGAAAATAGAATTTTAGATTCATTTCACGATTTTTTTAAATGTTAATTTTAAAAATATTAAAAATATTTATTTAAAAAAGGATGAAACATAAAAAAAAACATATTTTCAAAAGTAAATATTTTTTCAAATTTGACGAAACAAAATGAATGTAAAATAATCAAAAAAGGCATCTTCCAAGTTTGCACCTTTTTTATTTACCGATTCTTGACTTATAATAATTCAAAGACGAAAAATGGTAAAAAAAAAGAACATCCTACAGAAAAAGATATTTGAATTTTTAAACAAAGATCGGCTCCTAATTAAATGTTTAAATGCTTTTTAAAAAATTGCACGTGAAAAAGTAACTTCTTTCTGTAGCTTAAACTTCTGATTGAGTTTAACATTTGCGTTTCCACCTCCTTTCTGTGCTATTTAAATTTCCGTAAACAAATGTTAAATGTGTAATTTAAAACAATTCTTTTTCTGACATGCCGATTAAGAGTTTTATCATAATTTTAGCCCTCACAACTTTAGGCTTTTTATCGTCTCGGCGAGGCCGTTAAAAAAAGTTTTTATTCTGGGGCCGGGACGTGCCAGGCCCGGACTGGCGATTTTTCCCTGAAGACTCGGACACTCAGGGCCTAACGTATTTTTGCATACCAAACCGGGACT
Organism: Maratus speciosus; assembly: GCA_963932465.1. Taxonomy (NCBI): domain Eukaryota; kingdom Metazoa; phylum Arthropoda; class Arachnida; order Araneae; family Salticidae; genus Maratus; species Maratus speciosus. The sequence goes on along the minus strand of OZ010789.1, from coordinate 109,468,084 downwards.
GGCTTCTTTCTTCCTAGGTCTGCATGGGGCGAAATTTTGCAGCCCCGGTCTCAAACATACCGTCTTAAAATCATTGTCTCTGACTGACCTAATACGTGCAAAAATAAGTAAAATTTGGCTCAGCCCAAAAACTTTTACAAAAAATGCATATATTTTGAAATCGCCATTATTTTACAATTAAACTTAAAAATTCATTTTATAAAAGGGTAATAGATTTAAAGGAAAAAAATTAAAATACAGTAAAACTAGTGAAACAGAGCCTGCCTATGACGGAATCCTTTCTTAAACGGAAAAATCTTTTTATCCATGCAAAATGAATATAATAATACCTGAGAAAATAATAGACTACATTTACAACTTCTAAGAAGGGAACTTGTCCATAATGCATTGTTCTCTTCCCTACGTGATTCTGCCTTAAAAGATTTTACTGTATGACATTTTTCAAAGTCTCCAACACATGGAATATGGATTAACGATATTAAAGCAAAAAATAGGGTTTTTGGGAGAAAAAAATTCATAACTTCGTCAATTCTCAAGATATCAATTCCAATTAATTTTATTATAAATCTCCTTAATATTATCTACAACTTTTATATTCACAAGTTTTTGATAGGACCAATTCGTACCGCAAAAAAAATAAAAAAAATAAAATAAAATAAAATAAAAACGAAAACAAAAAGGGGGTTTGAAGAAGTAAAAAATCCATAACTCCGTCAATTCAAAAGATATAAAATCCCCATGACTTTATCATATATCTTCTTAATATTGTCTACAACATCTATGCAGACAAGTTTTAGATGGGACCAATTCTTACAGCAAAAACAAATTAAAAATACATAGCGGTTGAAGAAAAAAATCATCTAAGTAAGGGTGTATTCAAATTCAAACTGCTTAATTTCTGACTCATTTTACAATTCATTTTTGCTCTCAAAGACTTCCAATTGGTTTGATTTCTTACTCAGAAATTATATAATGTACCGTAATGGTCGATTTTTTGATAGAGGCAGAATATATTTTTAAAAATGCTGTTAAAGTGGGCTTTTTGAACCGAAATTCCCGAAGCGGATTGTGTTGGAAAAATCATTGCATTAAATATGCACTCAAATCAAAATTGCTTATTGTCTGACTCACTTTTAAATTCATTTTTGCTCTCAAACGCATTTAATTGGTAGATTCGCTTATTCAGAAACTATATAATGTACCGCAATAATCGATTTTTTGATAGAGGCAGAATATATTTCAAAAAATGATGTCAAAGTAGGCATTTTGAGCGGAATTTCCCGAAGCAATTGTGTTAGAAACGAATAATATTGTCCTTCTGAGAATATAATTGTTTATATATCAAGTTTTAATTAATTGAACGAAAAATAAAAACACAGGTCGCTTATAAATCTCTTCAAAAATCTTCACGGCTCGTCAAAAATCACGTCAGCAAGTTTCATATATTTTTTAGGTAGATTTTGTATGAAATACTACCTGTTGGGATCGTTCCTACGTTGGAATTCTGGAAAATTTTTGCAGATCTACACCGATCATGACCCCTAGAACCCAAAATCACCCTCAGTTAAAAACTTTATATATATATATCACTTTCTTCTGGACACGATAACTTCCGCAATTCTGCACAAATCTCTTCCAAACTGATACATAAAATCAAGGGACATAAAATCTCGGTCATGTTCGTTAATGGGCAAAAGCGGACAAAGGGGATGGAAATAGGGAGGGGTTTTGTGAAAACCGAAAAAACCCCATAACTTCTTAATTTTTGTACATATCAAATCAGTTTAAAGTTTTTATTACATCTAAAAATAGCGCCAAAAATTCATGCATCACAGATTTTTGATAAAATTAAAAATAGGCTCAAGGGGCGCAAAAATAGGGTTTTTGGGAGAAAAAAATTCCTTACTTCTTCAATTCTCAAGATATCAAATCTAATTAATTTTATTATACATCTCCTTAATATTATCTACAACTTTTATTTTCACAAGATTTTGATAGGACCAATTCGTACCGCAAAAAAAAAAAAATAAATAAATAAAAACGAAAACAAAAAAGGGGGAGTTGAAGAAGAAAAATTTTCATAACTCCGTCAATTCACAAGATATAAAATCTCCATGAATTTATCATATATCTTCTTAATATTGTCTTCAACATTTATATAGACAAGTTTTTGATAGGCCCAATTCTTACAGCAAAAACAAATTAAAAATACATAGCGGTTGAAGAAAAAAATCATCTTATTAAGGGTGCATTCAAATCCAAACTGCTTATTTTCTTACTCATTTTTAAATTCATTTTTGTTCACAAACGCATCCAATTGCTAGATTCTCTTATTCAGAAACTATGTAATGTGCAGTAATGATCAATTTTTTGATAGAGGCAGAATATATTTCAAAAAATGATGTCAAAGTGGGCATTTTGAACAGAATTTCCCGAAGCGATTGTGTTAGAAACGAAAAATATTGCCCTACTGAGAAAATAATTGTTTATTAATCAAGTTTTAATTAATTGAAAGAAAAATAAAAACACAGGTCGCTTTCAAAACCACGTCAGCATGTTTCATATTTCTTTTTATTAAAAATGAATCTGAAAATGTGCCAGAAATTTCGAGTTGTTGAGCATAGAAAAATATATTTTTTTTAATATCGCCTTAACATGATTCTGATAAAACCAGCTATTTTATAAAAATGAAATAAAAACTCGTCAAAATCAGACAGATAAAACTGTTAAAGTGGATTTATATCTAATAATGATTTAGTTTTTGTTGGTGAAATTAGTATGCTTAATTTCGAAATCTACCTCTGCCTGTAGGCCAGGCCGGCAGGGATTTTTTCTTTTATGAAACTTTGCATTTTGAAGTATGTGTCTAAAGGCAATATTTAAGAAAATAGCCTATTGTTTTGATATTTATGAATCACACGGTATATATTACGTGAAGATGCATGCACGTATGTGGTGATAGAGTAGATGGAGAACAAGTGTATCGTGAATAAACAAAGGAAATTTTTATTATATAAATATAATAGAGCAAAATTAAATTTACATGAGATATAATCCATGGCGTTCACAACAGAAAAAAACAGCCACACAAAAATGATGATAACATTATTACAATTTAAGCCTTTGTATCACCGTTAAAGGTGCTTATACAGTGCGTTTTAAAATGCGATTTCATTTATTGGTGCTATCTCCCAACATACCATCTATGCTAATAAAACAAAGTTTCGATCTCTCTCTCTCTCTGTGTGTATGTCTGTCTGTGTGCGATGGCTAGCGAAATCTACGGCACGTACGAAGCTGAATTGTTTTGTGAACATAGTCGAAGGCCTCTCCTGGTGCACCTGAGTTTCTGGATTTTAAATTACTAATAATTAGTTGAGAATTTAATAAGAAACCACAAATTAAAAGATTGAAAATGTATTCGGAATTCAACAAAAGCATATATCTTTTATCAAACCACAGAATATTTCTTCGAAAACTGGAAGAGAAGGGGAGGGGTTAATAAAATTACAGCGCTTCCATGGCGATAAATGTAATAGGTTTTCTAAAAAAGGACTCTATCTTAAATTCTACGAGGCCTGAAAATTGGAAAATTGCACGGCTAGACGCAAAAATTTCCCCTTTCAGAAATTAAAAAAAAGCATTCCCGCTGCGGTTTCAGGAAGTAAAAAAATCTACTAAAATCGATTTATAATTTTATTTCTTCGGAAGAAAGGTTCAAAATCTCTGCCATGGACGACAGATGTTTATTGTAGACAACCGACGCGTTTCATTAGTGGACATTTTCGAAATAATATCTGTTATGTTTTAAAAGCTTTACATAACATTCCCCCTTCTTAAATTTACAAAAAATTTAATTTTTTATACTTTGTTTATTTTAATAAACTATTTCAGTTTACGATCTTTCAATTTGACAGCAAATTTTACCAAGTTTTTAAATATTAAATTATAAATCTTCATTCTTAATTATTCCATTTAAAATTACGTTTATTGTATTCTACTATATTTTCCCATTCCTCTGGTAAAATTTCATAATAATTGCTAAAACTGTTTAACAGAGAAACGAAATTATAACTCCCAGACTTTCCTTTATTTTTATAGCTTTTCATTCACTTCGTACCCCAAAAGAAGCAAATTTTTAAGCAGTATTTGTCTCTTATCTCAGAACAGGCCGGATATTCCATTTGACGTCACAAGAACTCACAAGACGCCAACATTCCTTTCCTCACGCTTCATAAAAGTGTTGCCATTCCACGGTGATTATTCCACCGCTAAAACATTTTCCATCGATTCATTATCGATATTCCGGCCTTTGTTGTTTTCTGATTGGCTATTCCGCCGAGAGCGTCCTCCCGATTTCGGCAGGCGTTTCAAAAAGAGGGGCAGTTCGTTATTTTTGCCAGAACGAGAAGGTTCATAGTTTTAGTTCGGGAAGCTTCGCCGTTGGGCCAGGATGCCTAACGGGCTCCTACTTTTCCACCGATGAGCGTTTAAAAGAATTAGTATTTCTTCCTTTATAATTTAATTCTGCATTCTATCTCATTTCATTGACTTCAACCGAGATTGCAGCTAATATTAATCATCCCAATTTAGACAGTTTAAAGAAGATTTCGAAGAATGCAATATGCACATTTCTTTAGGGGATTGCCCTCCCGCCGAGTCTCGGGGTCTAGCAAGGAGACGAAAGATTCTTTATCTTCGCTACTCTACAAACGGAATACAGATTGTTTTGCTCATCATTTTTCTCAGTAATTCGACGAATGAATGATAAATATTTACTAAATTTGTGAATTTCTAAAGATTAAATGAGTTTTCACCAGTGTGATTCTTCAAGTGATCAGATTTCTGTTTTCACTACTTTGGTGTTATTTCTGATGTCTTGGAATAATCATTCTTATTTTTACAAAAATCATCGCCACACCTTAACGCCATAGTGTTCGTGCTTCCTCATAATGAAACAATGTATTTACGAAATAACTCTTTATTCTTATTTCTGTGTGTTAAATAATTAGAAATTATCAATTTTAAAACTTTATTGACTTTTTTTTTTAAAACTTTATTTGAAATAACAACTACTTACATTATGAAGATGAATGTACTAAGAACAATTCTCATAACTATTAACCAAATATTTGTACAACATATTTAAGTTCATTAAGTCTTATCATAAGAAGTTCATAATTTAAAAAAAGATATTTTATGTTTTTACTTCCTACTGGATCCAGTAATAAAAATTTAAGAATGTTTTGGTAAATAAAATTTCTTCGACAATTAATTATCTTGGATTGTTTGTGTTTCATGGGGTGAGTAATTATTTTGTTTTTCTTTTCAGATTTATTTAAATTTATTTACAACGCAATTCCTACTTCCACTATAATTACGGCCGTAGTGTGGTTCTGGGAGGTGTGAATTGGATTTATTTCGGTTTAATTTGAATTTTTCAATTGAATGTTTGCTCCAATTTACATATCCCAGAGTCACATTACAATATAAAAAATTTAAAATATAAAATTTATAGTTTTAATTTTTATGCATCCAAATGTAGAATTTTTCGCTGATTTCAGATATGTAAATTTCTTCACGTTAGCTCAATTGCAAACTTAGATATTAATTATTATTTCGTTAACCTTTTAGAGGGCGGTGTCCTTAAAAAAGGACACCTAATTTTAATTCCAAAAGTGACAAACGGCACCAAGAATATTTAATTAAAATTTTCCTTTCATAATGTTCTACGTGGAAATAAGAAAGTTCGTATTTTCTAATAACTTCGTTTATAAATTCTGGTGTCAGTTATTTCATCAGTTTATATAAGCAGAATTACTCCGCGCCGGAAAGGGTTAATTGGATGATTCAAATTTTCAAAATGATCAAATTTTCATTTTAAAAGCCATTCTCCCAAGCCGCAAATGATTTTTACACTAGGATTCTTTAGAACACCTTTCAATTTTTTTAAATACACCATTTAGAGATTTTAAAGTTATGCGTCTATCCCTATCTTTAAACGCTTTTTAATAATATATAAATTTTGTAAAAATCGATCCGCAAGATTTTGTTTTATAAAAAATTACATTTTTATAAAGAAAGAAAGAGATGAACAGTGAATTTGTTAAATTTACGAAAACTGACATACCGATTGATTTGGAACTTTCAGATAGTTTAAAACACATAATAAAGATTTTAAAGAGCAGGGGGCATCAAATTTCGGGGGGGAGGGGGTGGAAATAATTTTTTTAGGGGGGCACGATCATATATTTAAAACCGTACCGTTTTCTACCGTTTTAGATGCGGATTTTTGACAGAGTCCTTGGATAAATATTACTTATTTAGTATAAAATTTCAAAAGTGTATTTCCCACTATTTTCGAGAGTAGGGGGCATGAAATTTCGGGGAGAAGGGAGGGGCAAATTTTTTTTTTAAGGGGTGCACGATCAAATATTTAAAATCGTACCGTTTTCTACCGTTTTAGATGCGAATTTTTAACAGAGCCATGGCATAAATATGACTTATTTAACATAAAACTTTCAGATAGTTTATAACACATAATTAAGATTTTAAAGAGTAGGCGGCATCAAAATATAGGGGGTGGAGGGGAGGCAATAATTTTTTTTTTGGGGGGGGGGGGGTGCGATCACATATTTAAAACAATACCGTTTTCTACCGTCTTAAATGCGGATTTTTGAAAGCGCCCCGGGATAAATATTACTTATTTAATATAAAATTTCAAAAGTGTACTTACCGCTATTTTCGAATAGTAATTTCAACAAATATAATACATTTTTGCTTAAGTCCGCCACACCCTTGACTAATATATCTATGGGAAGGTTGCATAACGGAGTTTCGTTCAGAATAAGTTTAGTTAAGAATAGAGTTTGCCCCCTGGTGGTTAAATATGGAACTAAAAGATGCGAGAATTTTTTTTCCACGATTTTGCAGAGCGTAAGCAGCTCCCTTACAAAAATTTCTTATAGAATTCTATAAAAAAACTTATAGAAAAAGTATTATAGAATCCTATAGAATTATGGCCCGTTTTTCTATAGGTTAGATTAACCGAGAGCTATAGAAATACCTATAGAAGTTCAATAGAAATTTCTATAGAGTTTCTATAAAAATATTCGAATTTATTCTATAAAATATTCTATAAAAACATTCGAATTATATTCTATAAAAAGTATTCGGATTTTGCCAACACGCACCTGACCCTACTAACCGCGCTCGATGCTGCCTAGGTTCTGTGATCGGATATGAATCGGTACATTCAGCGAATGCTATGGCTGTTCGCAGACTTCTGCTTCTTATTAGAGTAATTTAAGCTTCTTTCTTTTGCGATTTGCGTTCCCAATATTCAAACTCGTATAGAAATCGTATACATTGTATACGCTGTGTGAATTAGTGAAACCGAAATCATCTGTAACTTAGAAAATCAGATTTAAACTAAAAAAAAAAAAAAAAAAAAAAAAAAAAAAAAAAAAAAAAAAAAAAGTCCGTAAAATAAAGAATTTAATTATTTGTGTATTTTCTTATTAATTGTTGGTGGGGTTGCTATATTATTTGCAATTTAAAATGAGTGAGATCTGTTATAAATACTGTTCAGATGTAAACTTCAGCTTTCTGCTAAAATTCATTAATCTGACGGCGTCAGACGCTGAAATCTATTTCAATATACTATTGAAAAAATATTTAAAAGTCTCAAAAATTATTATTTGTTAAACTTGAAACATAATTGTTTAAATATTTTTTTACTTCAAAATTAAATATTTGAATAAGAATTACAATTAATTAATAAAGGTTATTAAATTAGATGACTGCTTTTATAAAATTAACAGCAAATTATTAAAAGATTATAAAATTAAACAAGAAATTAATTTATCAAAAACAAATTATCTAACCATAGTTTAAAACAATGTAGTTCGGTTGATATATTATTACATTAACAATTGAATCCCAATGTATTAGAATTATGAATTAAATTATAATCATATTAATCTATGGAATACTATTAGCTTAAAACTTATAAATTACAATTTTTTTAAAATTTTAATATATAGGTATAAATAAATTAGTACACATAAATTGTTAAAGATCAAAACATATATTTAAAAAAATCTACAGAATCATTAGTCTGTGATATATAGGTATAAGTCAATTTGTACGCATAAATAAAATATATATATATATATATATATATATATATATATATTTTAATTAAAAATATCTATAGAAACATTGTTCTATAGAACTTCTATAAGTTTTATAGTACTCTATAGAAAAACCGCTCTATAGAAGAAAATTTCTGAAACATTCTATAGAAATATTTTCTTTAGAAAAAGTATTCTATAGAACTCTCTAAAACTCTATAGAACAGTATTCCATAGAAAGTCTATTCTATAAAACTTATAAAGAATTCTATAGAATTCTATACAGCTCTATGAACTATCTTCTTCAGGGCTCGCCTGCTAAACGGTGCTGTAGGCAGCGGGAACCCGGTTCGAGATTCGTTCGATTCTAGATGGGGCTTTTTATGACATTTTGCAGTACAAATTTCAGGTTCATTTAAGAATATTATGGGCGCAGGCAACGCTGGACGGCTCAGATAGTTTAATATAAAGTGTTTATAGAATTCTTACAAATGATGATACTGAGTTAATTTTTCATGCCAAAAGTTTATTTATCATTTATGCAGTTTCGCATTGTTATTGCTAAAATAAACATAGTAATTTTTGTAATATTAAAAAGGTTGGAGACCTCAGAAAACAGATATTCTACAAAAGTAAGTTCGTATGCCTCATAATATTGTATCAGAAAATCGACAATATTTATAAGAATTATGTAATTTTCTGTTCATTGCTGATGGGAAAAAATTATCTTTAGTCAATAATTTTTTTATGTTTTAATTTTTTTTTATTATTTTTTACATGCATAAAATGATGTATTCGAGAATCTGATTATATATTTTTAGAATCGAAGTTGTTGAATCATAAAGAATTATTAATTAAAAAATGTGGAAAACGAAGCAATAAAACTGTAGTATGGTTTAAGGAAATTTATCTAGAAGCTTCGTTTTTATCAGTATACAATTATAGCAAAGAAAATGCGACTTTCTGAATTTCCTTTTCTTTTTAAATGTATTTTGAAGATAATGTGAAATATTAAATGTAAATTAGTGCACACATTCTAAATATTCAAATAATATTTAAGATAAAATCATACTAATTATAAAATATTAGATATTTCAGAAAAATGCTACACAATCAAGATGAACAGACCCTTGTTCTCTGAATAGTTTTTTTGATCTACGCAATGCAGAAATAAAAGAATTTTCAGGAAATAAATTCGTCTCTGAAACGATTAAACAATCCTATTTCTATTCTGAAAAAATGATACAGTAAATACACAAGCACATTAGTTTGGATAAGATATGACGCAATATTTTTTTTAATGATATCATCCAATAAAAGCGCAGCAATGCAAATAATAGAGGTGAACAAAGTATATTTCCTTTAACAAAACACTATAGTACTTTTTAACGTCTAACAAAAAAAGAGATTTCCGCATTTCCCCGTATGAAAACAATGGAAATTTTCAAGAATGGACTAAATACAGACAGACAAATGTCAAGGTCCTTTAAATCAGAGAATGTTTGCATTAAATTGCAGCATATGAGTTTTATTTAATTTTTTAGATTGCAGATATGATTGTTTTAGGAGAAAACTTTTAAATATTTGTATTTAAATTAGTTATTTTTCTTTGTGCAAGAAGGGTTTCTTTTTTAATACTTTTCCTTTACAAAAAGTTAAAGCCAAAAGATAAAAATGAATGAGATATCAAAAAGCAAATCATTTTGAAGATTAGTCTTTTATTTGAATGAAAATGATACTCTTTTTAATTATTAGAAAATAATTATTTATAATTTACCTAGAAGCTTTTTTTTTTCTTTAGCAGAAGCAAAATAATTTATTAAAATGAAAGAAAATTACTAAACCATTTCATTGCAAAACTCTTTATATAAAATAAGTATATATAAAAATACGATTTTTTTTTTATACGGCCTTCTTCAATAATTTATATTTAGAAAATAAAAATAGCTTACGATTACGATCAAAACTTCCCGAGTAACAATTTTTGAATTTTACAAATTTTCTGTTTATTGGTTATAAAAGCAGAAAGACGAGTTATATTATCCGAAAGTATTGAAAGTTCATAAAATTAAAAGTATCATGCAGATTAAAAGTATCACCGGCAGATTATTTACGCGGTAAAGTTTCGTTATAGAAAAATAAGAGTTTTTAATTAAAAAAAAACAAAAAAAACAGGGCTTTATGTCTCATTTGACCAATGAATGCTGTTTTTACAGTATTCGAGTGTATATTGTTTGATTCATTACAATATAATATGAATGTTCATATTATTACGGTCAATCTTTCCAACGGCAGAAACGATCACAGGTGTTATGGATACAACAGTGATAAAATATAGTTTCTTAAGAGCCTACACTACTCACGCGAAGGCACTTACAGGCTCATGTTAAACCAAATGCAGCGTTTTATTCAATCTTCTTGTTTGCATTTCAATATTTTTAAATTATTTTTCGTGTAGGGTAGCTGAGGTCAATTTATTACCTGGGATTTTTTTTTTCAATACTTCGATTTTGATCAGATTTTTTTTCTGAGGACACATTCTGTTTCGAATCGATTCCATATGTTATCAGGTTAAGTGAAAATCAAGCCACTTGGTTTCTCGTACCGAAACAAAAATTATGGTGACTTCACATTTAAGTTACCAAATGAGAGTAACCAGGTGAATCTATTATGACGCCGCCTGGGGACTGTTGAAAAATTTATGGTCACGATGTCTTCCAAGTGAAGTCACCAAATGACAGCCCCCTTAATACTGGCTGGTGACTTTATTTATTTAACCTGAAATATTGCATTTCGTCTTATGATTTTATTTAGTATATTTTCTATTTGATATTTCACTTAGATAAGAAAAACCGAAAAAGTAAGTAAAAAAAATAGAATAGTTATATCTAAATTTAACTAAAAATAAAATAAGCACTTACAATAATTTCAGATGTTGCATTTTTAATATAAAAATTAAATTTCGAGAAAATAATTTCAGAAAAAATAAATATATATTAAAATACTTTCATTTTTGCCAGAGATTCTAATATCCTTTCTTCTATAAAGTATTTTATTGACCCTTTTTAAGGAATTCTTTTGAAAACTCAATCTTTTTTTAAAAGAAATCTTGAAGTTAGTTTATCATACTATGAAATAAACTCCCAATTATATTAAATATTCCCTTTTTAAGAGGTATTTCTAAAGTTAATTATGTTCGGAGGTTTTGTGGAATGGAACAGCAGTTTTTTAAAACTCCTTAAAAGCTAACAAAGAAACTGTTATTTGAAACAAGATATTTAATATTTGAAATATTTTTTAAATAAACGTTTCATTAATTATAAAAAGTCCCCAGAAAAAGTTTCGTGCTTCGTTGCACTTTCGTGTTTTACTTATCTTCGTGTTTCACTTCATCGGAACAGTATTTTTTCCGCTATTTCTTTTAGTTGCACATGATTTAATGAAAAATGAGAAGTTTTTAATTAGGTTGATTTTAAGAAAACATGCATTTATTTTTACTCTATATTTGTAAATTAAAATGGGTAAGACATAGTCTTTTACTTTAAAAATAATATAAAAACTGTGATAATTATTTTTTTCAAAACTGGAAACTGAAAGATGTAAAACGTAAATGCTAAAACATGAACATAGCTTTTTTTTAAAATGTTTTATAAGTAACGCGCTTGAGGTGAATGAAAACTGCTGAGATAAAATGGATTAACATAGAACATTTTAACCATTTGTTACAGGCAAGATTTTCAAGAATGCATTGAATGAGTTAAAAATGCGATTGGATTGAAATAATACTCGGTCTGGTATAAGGGGAAAACACCTGATTTACTAAAAATAAAATATATCAAGCAATAATTTTAACCCTTTTTTGATCATTTTCAAAGTTTACCATTCCCTTAAAAGGGTACAAAAATATTTTAAAATACCTTTATTGAATAATTGCATTTTGCAAAAAATTACGATATCAAAGTTTTTATTTTATCCCCAAGGTATAATTTCTTTTTAGTGAAACAAAATCTCCAACATACCTAATAATAATAATAATAATAATAATAATAATTTCAAGGGGAAATAATTACTCTCTCACATTATCTAAGACATGTACTGTTATTTGATTTTATTTACGTGATAAAATAAGATTAACAAATTCCTTTTTAATTTCTAATTTACCTCTGTAATTAAATTGCCAAATTTGGACAAGTATGAATACGCTTATTATTTTATTTGAAAAATACTGAATTAATAGATGAATATTTGAATAAGCTATTCAAAACAGTTTTTGGTTTCTTCTTATAATTATTTGAAGTCTAATTATGACGTGTTTTTTTAGCTCCAAATCCTCAAGTGTATGAATATGTAACAAAAAGAAAATTTTTTTAAAGAGATTCAAGAAATAAGTGACTGTTTAATAGTAAAATTAAGGAAAATATAACATGTAAGTCTAATGAATTTTAAGACTTTGATTTAAATGTTTCTCATAGGTTTTCAAAAATAGAGACTTTAAATGCATTTTTTGAAGAAAATAAATTTCATAAACAATCTGTTACGGGGAACATTCTATGTTCAAAACATATTGTTATATTTATATAAGATTAATTACCTAAATTTGTGATGTTTTGAGTGTAATTAAATATCTGTATATATGTCTAAAATTTTTGGACATTTTACAGTTATTTTATTATTATGGTTATTTCTCTGCTACTTAAATATTACACAAGGAAAATGTATGAAAAATCCTCATAGTGATAAACTGAATGAGTGAGTATATCTACTAGAAATGAGTTTTTTTTTTTTTTTTTTTTTTTTTTTTTTCCGAGCAGTAGCTTATCTGCACTCGACAATTTGAAATCGGAGCCGGAAAAAATTTGTGTCATCAGATTCCGAGTCCTTCAGTGTCCAAAATAGTATAGGAAAAACGGGTTTCTTTTAAAACAATTGATGGCCATTCACCAATTTTGCGGAAGAACCAATTTTTGGCACTAGAAATGAAGATCCGTTGAGCCCCGAAAATAAAGTTGTTGTACTATGTTTTGGATTGGGAGCAAAAGGGAGTGTAATAAGAGCTGGCGAAGTGCAGTTCTTCACACATAAAGCAATCCTTTCTTTTCAGAGAGAACTATATCGTAGAGTCTCCGAAGTAGAGTCCTGCATCGGGTCGCGTTACCCGCTTTTACCCGAACCCGACCCGACCCGCGGTTCGGGTCGGGTCGGATTGACTTAATTCTTTTTTTGGTGCGGGTCGGGTTCGGGTCGGGTTGGCTTTCATTGTTTCGGGTTGGCTTTTTTACTTTTGCGGGTCGGGTTCGGGTTGACTCGCTTTTTTAAAAGAATGTGAAAAATATTTTTTCCCGTTAAAAGCCTATATAAACCGCAGATCAAAGTTTCACAAAAGCAAAATGTGTGTCTGTCTGTTTTGTATTTAGTCATCCTTTCACCAGTCTTCGAAATAACAAACTGCATTATATTTTTATCGTATTTTAAAAATACAATACGCAGCAAAACGCTAAATGGTTCTTCCTGTCTATCAAGTGAATAATTTAATTGTGGTGTTACGCGATGCAGTATGTTAGACGGGAAAATTTTCAAACTAATAACTGCTGATAAAATAAAGGCAGATGGTCACTTGTCACTTGTGTAAAACAAGGCGTATCGTTATAAATGGAACTTTTGAAACCGCAACTAATTTAAAGCATATTTAAAGATTAGATTTTTTGTTTTATACCATTTAGAGTCCTGCATCGGGTCGGGTCAAAGGTTTTACTATAGTTGAATATTAAAGAATATAGATTTGTTCATTCTTCTCCGTAAAACCATAAAAATGATATTAGAGAATTAGAGGTCTACACGGGCCGGAATTTCCAGGCCCGCCCCGTCCCGTCCCGTGTAAAACTTAAAATTTCGGCCCTAGCCCGGCAACGCCCGTTTATAATTTTATCGGCTTCGTCTAAATATTTATATCGAGCCGGTAGGCCGGCTTAATTGTAGCTATCGGCCCGGCCTGGCAGGGCCGTTCATTTCTTTTGCCGGCCCGGACCGTTTATTTTGTTTATCAGCCCGGCCCGTTGAAAAAAACTGACCTAATAAAGCGGCCTGGCCAGTTTGAAATTTTGCCGACCCGCTGCGGCCCGAGGGCCGGATCGGTGCAGACCTCTATTAGAGATACGTAGATAATTTTTCATAACGGTATTAAAACATGATTTGCTTTCCTTACATTGCGGGTTCGGGTCGGGTTGCGGATTCACTTAAAATGGAATTTGCGGGTTCGGGAAGGGTAAAACCCGACCCGCGCAGGACTCTACTCCGAAGAATACGCATCTTACGTCAACGTGTAAAGGAGTTTGATCGAGCTCCCGCTAGAGCGATGGATGTCTCATGAGCGATGCATGTCTCATGAGCGATGCATGTCTCATGCATGTCTCAAGAGCATGCAGAGACAGTTGAAATGAAACAGATAAATAGGGTCAGTCTTGCCTGGGACAGCGACTGTAGATGTCGTTCGCTAGCGAGCTCTGTGTGAGCCGAAAGAGTTTGTTATAGTTTTAAGAACGTTGTGATGGCGATTTTAAGAATAAGCCTGGATTGCGGCTTGTAAACTCCAATGCAGAAATCTGTACAGATATTTTCTGTGAAGACATTTGTAGAAATCTGTGTAGATATGTAAATAGTTTTTTTTTTATTTTATTAAATTCGTTAAGTTTTGATATTGAATTACGTGTTATTCAATGGTTATACTAGCTGTAGTGATTTTTATTGAAGTGAAGATATCACAGGAGGCATTTTTAACCCAGGGAGGTGGAAAGATAAAAAATTTTTAAGCAGGTGAAGCTAGGTATCGTTTTTTAAAATTATGAACCGAATGACACCAACCGCAAGTTGATACGATCATTTGGTATAATATAGGGGAGACTAGGGAGGGTTGACCATATTGGAGGCTTGACCCACCCATCAGTTTCCATAAAGAATGTCAGAGTTTTATCAATAGGTGTCAAGTAAAACTACTAGAATGCTCAAACAACAGTCTTTGTTTCATACAGATAATCGAAATATGTGTGGAAAAAATAAATTGTGAACGGTTTTTACCCTAAAAGTTGTATTTTTTAGAAATATTTTGTAAGCTTTTTTCAGATAAAATATATCATAGAAATTTAAGTAATGCATAAATATCGTGCTTTCATTCCAGGTATAAAGATTGTACAATAAGTTAGGCTTAACATAACAGTGTGCTATTCTTTAGAAAATGAATATGTGGGGAGGTTTGACCCAGTCAATGTGAGGGACGGTTGACCAGATGCTCAAGGTTCCTTAATTAAGTGGTTTTGGGAATCTTTTTTATTATACATTGTGCATAATGAAAGGTTAATGGTTATATATAAAAATGAATGTACATTTACTCTGTAAAGCTACAGTAAAATGGGGTGATGGAAAAGAAAATGTTTAAAACTGATTAAAGAAAGATGTGAAAAATTGCTATAATATTCACTGCAAGAAAAAAATTTAATCAAATATAAATGAGAAAATTGATAGCAACTTTTTTCCATTTAAATATTACTTACAATAGGTAAATAGAACAGAGGAAATTAGAAACTATGAAAGCAGCAGTTTTACCGCTTTTAGCTGCATCTTTATGAAACCATTTAATTTTAATTCCAAAGCGCCACAATTGCACGAG
The DNA here is from genome assembly GCA_963932465.1 of Maratus speciosus. Classification (NCBI taxonomy): domain Eukaryota; kingdom Metazoa; phylum Arthropoda; class Arachnida; order Araneae; family Salticidae; genus Maratus; species Maratus speciosus. The sequence continues at coordinate 109,452,289 of OZ010789.1, read as the reverse complement.
AATTTTGTTAAAATCTTTTCCATTTATTATGTATGTGAAATATAGTCTTTTTCTTTTTTCCAAATTAATTTGTTTGTAAACTCCGGGGCTGGTCATTTATTTCAACATTTTATTACTGTAAGTACTTTGACACTAAAAGCGTTGAAAGATGTTAATGATAAGTTAAGTGCTTATGCGGATGCAAAAGAACATAGCATCGATCTAAAAACTTCAGGAAGATCTGTAGTCAAATCTCACCAGGATGAATACAGTGAGATGAAGCCAAACTATGTGAAAACTAGAGTTGTTAGATCGAGTGTCACAAAAAAGTAGGACTAGGAGACAAAAAAGGGGTACAGTGGCTCCTAAATCCGGTCATAATAATACACGAAACCCTATGAAAACGGAACCTGTCTCTAACGGAATGCTGTCTTAAATGTCAAAATTTCATTTTCCCTCCTGTACAATTATAGACAAAATAATGTTTAAAACAAAATTTTTCTCCTCTGACTTGCAATTGCGTCTAAACAGGCTTGCTTAAGCATCATATTTACAAAAAAAAAATATTTTTTATAATAATTAAAGCATGTAGCATAAAGTTATTTTTTTAAACTGATTTTATTCCTCTTCCCAAATGCCCCACCAGTGGCTGAGAGGTTCTGCTCTCGAAGCTGGTAGACGGGAGGTGCTGGGTTCGAACTCAATCGCGCCCGTCGGCCTAATTGTTCAGAGTTTTCCGTGGTTTTCTTCGAACCATGGATTTCCTTGCGTTAATACAGGTTAGGTTCCCTTAGAAAGAATTCCACGGAGGTCCCCCCCCCCCTCTTAGGACCTATATCGCTCGTACTGATAATTGGCCGTCATAACCACAACCACAACAACAACCTCTTCACAAATATTTCTATATAAATCAAAGTCGATCTAGCCTCTCATATAGTGGGGAGCTTTGACCCATTATTTTCTCATGATTAAAATCATGATTTTTCAAATTTCTTATATATTACACTTATGTAGCAATTTTATTTTGATAACTGATAGTATAAAGAATACAATGATACATAAAACTTTATTCTATGTTCAATATTTAAAAAATAAAAAATCATTTTGTAAAAAGTGGGTCAACCCTCCCTAGTCTGCCCTACATAATTTTTTTTTTTTAAAGAGTTTGCAAAATATTACAAATAATTATTTTTTTCAATAAATCATATATAAACGCAATATCACTTTTAATGATCGAAAGAATAATAAAGACGTATAATTTTTTCTATCTTCAATAGAAAAATGTATTGTAATCGAAATTCTTTTCGACTTCCAATTTTCGACAGATTTACATGTTTTAGGGGTCAGAGATTCCCCCAAACATGTTTACAAAAAATGTCTGTCTGTCCATGTGTCGCCATTTTATCATCAAAAAGTGTATGAAATTATGCAGAGAATTGAATCAAATTTTCTTATGTATGTTTTTGGATATCGCCATCAGGGAATTTTGAATTTTGAATTTTGAAATATTCCATAAATTTTCTCGATTTATCGTACTTCTATAGTACATCAGCGGCTCGTGCAGCGACGGGAACTTCACATTCTGCTAAGTCAGCTGATGTACAACAGAATAACGAAAAACTATTGATTTTCATAAATATCATGATCGAGATTAACTCGTTTTTACTCCGATTAATTGACTGAAGCAGAAATTTAAGATAAAAATCAAAATTGGTAAAGTACTGAACTAATAATATTGAAATGTTAATATTTGTAACTACATTGTGAAATATTAAGATGTATGAGATAGAAGTAAGATTCGGGATTGGCACATACAACTAGTTAAATTCCTATAAGGTAATTCGATTTATGAGAACTTATAATCATCATCTATGAGCTGATTAAAATTAACAGCTAAAGAAATGCCACATCTAATGAAACTATTAAATACAGTACCTCTCAGCCATCTGAAACCATCTATCATGTACTATTGAAACATGCATTAAATATTTCATTCAATCAAGTTCTAACTTTTCTATGCATCTGTTAGAAGCAATTTAAAAGCTTTAGGTGCTATACCGAAATTAATGATTTTGTACTTTACGAAATCCATTATTCACAACTTTTAGGATTATCTGAATTTTAAATAATATAATTCACAGTGTCTATTAAGTGACGAATATTTTGTTCATAAATTTGGAAACAAGTCTTATATGAATAGGAATCAATTAAAGGTAAATTCCAAGTCTTACAAAACTTTTAAAAAATATTTATTAATATTTTTTCTTCAAATTTTATCATTAAAAATCCAACTAAGATCCATTTTAATTTTAATATTCAAAATAAATATTTTCGTCATATGGTATACACTTTAAATACTTTAAGAATAACTTTATGATTAAGGAAATATAAAGTACGATTCAAATAATTTCTTTTAAATTAAAATTGTTGTCCCAAAACTAGATGTTGGGACTAGACTATAGTTGACTAGGCTATATACAATGCGCCATAAATTATAAAATTTTCCATAAAATTTTCAACCTGTTATTGTTATTTTTTTAAAGAATTACAGACAACTAATAAAAAAAAATAAAAACAATTCTGAAGGTGATTTTAGAACTTTAATATTTATAAATTTTAAAGTCATATTCAAATGATGTTGACAAAAAATAATGTTATGTTAATATCGCTCACCCGCAAGAAAAGTACACATCTCGACAAAAGTAAATTTCACAGGAGAGGCAAATGGGGGAGGGAGAAGTTTCGCATTTTTTTAATGTAACATAAAACGATAGCTCTTAATTCTGCATGCAGATGTAAAAGTGTACAAAAAATGCTTAAAACCTTTAAGAATCAAGACATAAAAGCGATGGGGTGGATTTTGTAAATTTATACCCCGCCCCATAATAAATGTTACGCCTTGCTGAGTTGTGACACTTTTCTTGTTGCACAATTTGTCAAATTCCAGTCGCCTTTCAAAAAAGTCCTTCCGGCCAGTGCCGGGAGGAAGAGGTAGCTTTCATAATCCTTATTTAAAAAAAGCCAAATTATATCATTCAAACACACGAAGCTCAATTTAGTGGAAACCGAATATAGGAGATTCAATACTAATTTTTATCAATATAATGAATGAGAATTTCGCGAAATTAGTCAGCTTTATCCAAGCTGCTTTTCTTTAAAGTAACATATATTTGGCTGCCAAATTCGGCAATTTCTTAAAGTGCCTGTCATTTTAAGACAACATGGTGGATGAGACTAAGCAGTGAACTTGGTCGAGACCTTAGTAATTGCTGTGCACATGCTCACTCACATCGGAATCGGTTAATATATAGGAGTGCTGTCGCATGCAAAAAATCAGATTTTTCAAAATGTCACCCACAATAGAAATTGAAACTGCTATATCTGAGCCATTTTGTAAGGTAAAGACAAACAAAAAATGCTCCTGAATCCTTATATCAAGGTCAAATACTTAAGAAAGAAACCTTTTTCAATTTCTAATTTTTTTGCACCTCACTTTAAATATATATATATTTTTTAATTTAATGGTCGCCATTTTGAAACAAGATGGCTGATGTATCTGGCCAGCGAACTTGGTCGAGGTGTTGATGTATAATATCCACATGCCTTCTTACATCGAAATAGGCGAATACGTGTGTTATCGCGTGACAAATACAAGATCGTTTCAAAATGTTAGCCATGCTAGAAATTCAAAGTGCTATAAATCAACCATTTTTTAAGATATAAACAAAAGAACAAATTTTCAGAAACAAAAACAGCTCCGGAATCTTTGTATCAAGGCCAAACACATAAAAAAACTTTTTCATTTTCCAATTGTTTAATACCTCATTTTGAATTTTAAATTTAATTTTTTTTAAATGGCAACCCTTTTGAAACAAGATGGCGAATGAAGCTGGCCAACGAACTCGGTCGAGACATTGGTATGTACTATGTACAGACCAAGTTACATCCAAATAGGTTCATAATTGCGCCTGTTATCGCGTGACAAATATCAGGTCGTTTTAAAATGTCAGCCACAAGAGAAATTCAAAATGCTATTACTCAGCCATTTTTTTTAGATATAGACGAAAGAAAAACTGTTCCGGAATCTTTGTATTAAGGTCAAACACATACAAAAAAAAATCTTTTTCACTTTCCAATTTTTTGGTATCTCATTTAATTTTTTTTATTTTTTAATTTTTTTAAATGGCCGCCATTTTGAAACAAGATGGCGGATGAAGCCGGCCAACGAACTCGGTCGAGATATTTGTATGTACTATGTACACACCAAGGTACATCCAAGTCGGTTCTTAAATACGCCTGTTATTACGTGAGAAAAATCAGGACGTTTCAAAATGCCAGCCACGCTAGCAATTCAAAATGCTATAACTCAGCCATTTCTTAAGATATAGACAAAACAAAAACTGCTCCCGAATCTTTTTATCAAGGTCAAACACATAAGAAGAAAATATTTTTTCAATTTTTAATTTTTTGGTACCACATTTCAAGTTTTAATATTTTTAAAAAATTTTAAATGTCCGCCATTTTGAAACAAAACGGCGGATGAAGCTGGCCAACGAACTCGGCCGAGAGATTGGTATGTACTATGTACACACTGAATTACATCCAAATCGGTTCATAAATACGCCTTTTATCGCGTGACAAAATTCAGGACGTTTCAAAATGTCAGCCACGCTAGAAATTCAAAATGCTATAACTCAGCCATTTTTTAAGGTATAGACGAAACAAAACTGCTCCGGAATCTTTGTATAAAGGTCAAATACATAAGAAAAAAATATTTTTCCATTTTTAATTTTTTGGTACCACATTTCAAGTTTTAAATTTTTTTAAAAATTTTAAATGGCCGCCATTTTGAAACAAAACGGCGGATGAAGCTGGCCAACGAACTCGGTCGAGACATTGGTATGTACTATGTACACACCGAATTACATCGAAATCGGTTCATAATTACGGGAGTTACAGTGTGACATAGGTCAGATATATATATATATATATATATATATATATATATCAATTTTGAACGGAGGGTGGTTTCGGGGTCTGGGGGTCATGATCGATGAAAATATACCAAAATTTTTTGAAATCGCTTTCCTCCGAACGGCTGCAATAGGTAGCTTTTTTGTAAAGAAAGCTACCTAATAGTACCTCCAAAAATGTGGATTTTTAACGCTTTTCAACGAAGTTGAAAAGTGTTTATGAATTCGGTTTGTTTGTCTGTCTGTCTGCCTATATGACCGTCCGTCTGTCTGTCAGTCTGTCTGTCCGCACTCTAACTCGCATAAATACAGCCCAATTACCATGAAATTCTTAGATGATATTGGGTATGTTTGGCATGTTTGGTATTGTAAATGAAGTCTATAGCAGATACGATTCATTTACAATGACACTCAAAATAATTCAGTTACATTACTGTCAAGTGGGGAAAATTGTTTGCGATGTATTTTAATGATATCACACTATTTTAAATATACTGATATTTATATATAACACTGATTTACTATGGCATTTACCGTATAGAATATGCTGTGCATAGAATATATCGTTCATTTACAGGGACACTCAAAGGAATTTGGTTGAAGAAGAAATTTAACTTTTGAAGTATATATGAACAATAATTGCTGGAAGTGCGTTTGCAGTTGTGGTACGCGTTTTCAAATTGAACTATTTTTAAAAAATATTACTTGGTGTGGAATAAATTCTACAGATCATATACAGGGATGCACAAAAGTTCTCAAGTACATCTCCGTTTATTCACAGAAATGGCTGAATGGGAAATTTCAACCAGTGGCGTAGCCAGAGGGAGGGTCCAGATGCACTGTACACCACGAACTTTACAAAGTTTTCTTAGCCTTATACAATCAGATAAATTTCTGCTATTAACCAAGGCGAAAAAAACTTTTCAATTTTAGTAGTATGAAGAGCATTTGGACCCACCTATGGCGACGCCACTGATTTCAACAGTGCTATTTTCACTGAACTAATTTTTAACATGGACACCTGATTTTTCGTTCTTGTTTTAAATCGCAATGTTTTAACTTTAATATATTATCATTTATTATCAAAAATATTAGTTTGCATCAATATACGAATCAACTACAGATTCATAACAAGGTATCTAAATTAAATTAACAGAAAAAGCATATTTCAAAACTTTTTTATAATTATTATACTACTATAATCTTACAATTGCATTTCATCGAAACAAAATTATAGTCACAATAAAATAAAAATACAAAATATGTATACAAGAAATGATTATTAAATTAAGAAATCACATAGACGTAATAACGTCATCAAAACAGTTTCTATAACAATTGAAAAATAAAAGAAGTAGGTAAGTTATGTTTTCATGCTTACATAGTAATAACTATTTATTAGATCAAAATATTTCTATTTATTTATAAACTACATTATTGCAAAACGTAACCTTACTTAGGAGCACAAAAAGTAAAAGAACTGTTGGTTGTTGTTTAGTAATAATTCAAAAACAAATATGTTTTTTTCAGTTTTCAGATTTATTTTCTCCGAAAGCATAAACAGTTTGTTTTGTAGCTTCTTCAAACTTTTGAAAGAGAAAAATAATTATTCAAATAAAAGATATAACAGATAATTATTCCAGATTAAAAAAAAAAAAATACTTAATTTAAAATAAAAAACTAGGTAAGTAGTTTTATCTTTTCTTTTTTAAAATTGTTATTCTTATTAAGTTAAATAATGCTATAAAAAGTGATAGAATATCTTTATTAAGACTTACGATCGTTTCATCGCACAATCGGCGACATTTTCAAAATCAATCATAATAGAAAATATTTTCACATAACTTAAAAACAATAATATAGTAAACAATGTCACGAGACATGAAGCATAATGAAAATATTGCAACCATAAAATAAAATAAAAATTAAATTAGCTATTTGCGAGCGTGGATTAATTTTCACATAATTAAAAAACAGCATGGTAAACAATTAATATAGGTATGACAAGCAGAAAACTTAAAACTAGAATCAAAGAACATATAGCAGACATCAAATACAATAGAAGAACCACAGCTTTGGCCAGATTATGCAGCGAAGAACCTTTACAGATTGAATTTAAAAATAGCAAGTTAATTTATCCATCAAGATTTTATTTACCATCCATAGTACGAGAATCAATAGAAATATTTTTACGCAACGAGAATATTTGCAATGAATCTCTGTCCCTTGATTTACCTAGAATTTGGAAAGAGATACTAAGTAATTGTAGAAACAATAGTAAAAATTAATCCACACTCGCAAATAGCCAAGTTAATTTTATTTTATTTTATGTTTTGCAATGTTTTTCAGTATGCTTGATGTCTCGTGACATTGTTTACCATGTTGTTTTTAAATTATGTGAAAATTAATCCACGCTCGCAAATAGCTAATTTAATTTTTATTTTATTTTATGGTTGCAATATTTTCATTATGCTTCATGTCTCGTGACATTGTTTACTATATTATTGTTTTTAAGTTATGTGAAAATATTTTCTATTATGACTGATTTTGAAAATGTCGCCGATTGTGCGATGAAACGATCGTAAGTCTTAATAAAGATATTCTATCACTTTTTATAGCATTATTTAACTTAATTTGTTTATAAGTGATTATTATACAAGTTTATATTGTTATTCTTATTAAAATAAAAATTACAGCATTTTATAGGACTTTCTCAAACTGGAACTTTATTTTAAAAAGTTCTGTATGGACACAGCCCTTTATCTTCATTGTGAATGTTATAATGTAAAAAAAGGGACATAACTTTGAAGAATATGCTTGGAAGTAATTAAAGAAAAGCAATCTTGTTTCTTCCATTTACTCAAAGGAAAGGGTTTCGAATGCGTTTCATGTAAATGTAAAAGCTCTCTTTTACCTCTAGCTTTAATTTAATACTCAGGAAAATAGCATTGGTCATAAGAATACTTTGCGTTGAATGAAAAAGCTATTGATTTACCAAATTTTAAAATTTTGATTCTGAAAAACTGAAGAACGTTACCTTCATTATCTTTCAAAGAACTTCTATGCACACCCCATTTCGCATCTCAATCGTTTTAAACCTTAAAAAATCAGAATGAACTAACTCATTTACACAAAAATGACGCCCCGTCTTTTTGGCGTGCTACACTGTTAAAAATTTGCAGCATTCTGTCCAGTCATCTGGTTTTCCATCCTGGTCATCCGTTTTTATCGAAAACGGTTACACAACTGTAATTTAACACTATTCTGACCATACTATTGGCCATTTTATGGTAAGAATATAGTTAATTTATGGTTATGAAACCGTTTTTTCAAAAAACGGTCAAATGACTGGACAGAATGCTGCAAATTTTTAACAGTGTAATCAATGTCACGTACTGTTGAACGCTGTACTTTTGGATGTACTTTTTTGTTGTTGCTGTTGTTTTAATGTGTTTCTCTATTACTGAATGTACAATATCGCCTTCATTTTACGTGTTTCCGCAGATCAAGAATTTTATTGTTATTTTATAGATTTTTAGTGTCTTAAATAATGAAATAATATATTAATTTTTATTTTGTCCGTCGCAGTTATCACAATGAAAAGTTAATTCCAAATTTCCACCATCAACACGTGAAACAATGCCTTGTAAATACATCCACAAACAAGTATGTATTTTATTTGCTCCGCGTTCACCTTCATATTCCAAAAATGACATTCGACAACATCACTACACTGTTAAAAATTTGCAGCATTCTGGCATGTCATTTGACCGTTTTTTCCGAAAACGGTTACACAACCGTAATTTTAACACTATTCTGACCATATTATTGCCCATTTTATAGTCAGAATATAGTTAAATTATGGTTATGAAACCGTTTTTTCAAAAAACGGTCGAATGACCTGCTAGAATGCTGCAAGATTTTTAGCAGTGTACCTACCTGTCAAGTAACCTGACAAATTGTAAAGTTGTAACTATTCATTTATGGCCAAGCTATTAACCAATTGACAATATAATAATCACCAACAGAGCGATATTTTCCCATGTAAGGAAATTTTCATATTTTTATTACAAAGGCAATAAAGAGTTTCATAAATTGCTGGAGTATGAGATTATGCAAAACTTTTTGCGAGATGTGTCACTTTTTTTGTTTCATTACTGCGCATTTCCTATAATGGAAAAGTGGCCCATAGTGTAATATAGAGGTTTTCCGTATAACGACACGAATAATAATTTGCCCGTAGCAAGACGAACGTATGACACACCTATTTATGGAATAAAACACAAAATGAATTTTTGCGAGATGTGTCTCTTTTCTTGTGGGTGAGCGATATGTAGTAACATGTCCTTTTTTACAAAAAGATTATTAAAAAATCCATGCGGGCTCTACCTACAGTCGGAGGTAGATTTCGAAGTTAAGCACTAGTTTCTCCAACAAAAATTAAATCAAGATTAGAAACAAATAGAGTTTAACATTTGTTCGAACCTTGTGCGCATGCCGAACGAGCTCCGCAGCTTTGCGGTCATGTGACCCAGTTCAGTTGTTCTTTAGCTGCCATTGCGGCACGTTGTGTATTCTAGCAGGTCTTATCCCCAAGTATAGAGTATGTTGTTCTTTAGCTGCCATTGCGGCACGTTGTGTATTCTAGCGGGTCTTATCCCCAAGTATAGAGTATGTTGTTCTTGAGCTGCCATTGTGGCACGTTAGGTTATAGCGGGTCTTATCCCCAATTATTCTGTTTCTTATAGCGGGAGTATTCCCCAAAAAATATGTTTTATGAACGTCACTTGTTCTAACAGCGGGTTATTGCCCCAGAGTCACTTCATCATTCTATGTTCTTCAGTGTTCGTGATTGTTTGTAACAATTGTGTGCTGTGTGTTATAAAAAATGTGAAAAAGAAACCTAATCGTCTTCATTCTTAAAGTTACACACAGTATTCACATACATTTTTGTGGTCCGTCGAGCCGGAGCGAAATAGCTGCTATGGAAAAATTAAATAGAACAAAAGGTGCTCTGAAAGGTGCTATAACGAAATTAGAAAATTTCGTAAAAGATAATACAGACGAAATTAATTACTCGAGTACCGAGCTCAAATTAAGATTCGAAAATTACCTGAGCTTCAAGCAAAAGTATCGGAAATACGGGATAAATATTATGATATCCCTGATATTAAGGACTTACCAGAAATCGAAAACGAGTTAGATGAACTCGAAGATCGTCTCGAGAAACTTGAGGTAAGTCTCAACCTATTTCTTAAAAATCTTAAAGTTTCTGAAATAAATATGCATGCTGATAGTATTGAATCTATAAGTTTGAATAATATTAAAGTTAAGTTACCTGAAATCCCACTACCAACATTCAATGGTAAATATGAAGAGTGGTCAATCTTTAAAGTACAATTTACAAATTTAATTATCAATAATGCCCAGTTAAATGACGCTCAGAAGCTGTTTTATTTGCGAGCATCGCTAAAAAATGAAGCAAAACAACTAGAGAGCCCAGACGATTCCTTTGAGTCATTGTTTACAGCACTTACTGAAAGATTCGAAAATCAACGTTTGCTCATTGACACTCATTTATCAGCCATAATTAATTATGAAAAAATACATTACGAGTCTTCTAAAGAATTGAGATCCTTTATTGATTGTGTAAATAAAAATTTGAGGGCCTTAAAATATTACAATATGAACAAAACAATCTGTCTGATGCTATCCTTATCAATATTATATTGAAAAAGGTAGATAAGGAATCTCGAAAGTTATTTCAATAGAGCAGTTCACATCACGTGACTTTTACCCGAGAACAATGAAGAAAGCTGTAGGACACACAAACAGAAAAAGCATTGATAAAGGTAGCGATAGCTGTCCTACAGCAGCAGCAAAAACCTGTTCGTGACGTCACCTTGCACAGCTCTATATTCGATTAAAAAATCAGAATACCCGCAATTTAATGAATTAATGTCATTTTTGGAAAACCGCAGTTCTACGTTAGAAAGCGTAAATAGATACTCTGCTTCAAAACCCTTAAACAAAAACATTCCTCTTTCGAACAAACAAAAAAATTTCATGCTAAATTCGAATGATAAATCGAATGGAAAAACTTGTATTCTGTGTAAATTGGCTTTTCATAATTTGAACAAATGTTCTCAGTTTCTAAAAATGAATGTTTCTGAACGATACGATTTTGTGAAGAAAAATAAACTGTGTATCAATTGTTTGAATAATTCTCATTTCGTAAATTCTTGCATTTCAAAATATAATTGTAATACCCGTGGATTGCGACACAGCTCATCGCTTCATCGAGATAAAAAAAATAAATCCAAAAATGAATTGGCTTCCCCCCAAATTTCCTCCCCTCTTACAGGTGCGGTAAATAGAGAAACGGAAAACATTTCGATAAATAATGAATCTTTAAAGACCTTGAATAATATAAGTAAAGAAAGAAAATCAATTTTATTGAGTACATGCTTTGTTTTTATAGAAGATAATTTCGGAAATAAACGAAAGTTTAGAGTAATTTTGGATAATGCTAGCAATGTCAATATTTTAACTAAGGATTGCGCTGACATGCTGAAATTTAAAAAAAAAGGATAATTAATGTACCCGTTACAGGATTAAACGGTTATACTTATAATGTAAAAAATAAAATTTCGAGTGTAATTACAAACGAAGATGGCTCTTTCAGGGAGAATATAGATTTCTTAATTGTTCCCAAAATCACGGATGTAATTCCATCAAAGCAATTAAATGTATCGGACATGAATTTACCGAATATTGTGGAATTGGCAGACCCCACATTTTTCAAACCGGGAAAAATTCACGCATTGGTTGGCGCTGAATTATTTTATAGAATTTTAAAGCATAATTCAATTAAGATAAATGATAAACTTTTTCTGCAAGACACTGTTTTTGGATGGATCCCAACTGGGGTGCTAGAGGAGAACACGCAAACAAACAATATTACTATGTGCAATTTCGTTAGAGATTTCGATGAAATAATTGATAATTTAAAACAATTTTGGGAGCTTGAGTCTATAGGCATTAAACATGATGATCCGAAAATATCAGAAACTGATCAAGCACAACAAATATTCGATAAAACTGTCAAATTTGTAGGCGATCGTTATGAAGTTCAGTTACCGTGGAAAAAAGACTGGAAGGATTTAAATGATAATTTTAACGTTGCGAAACAGCGTTTGGAAGGTCTAAAAAGAAAATTTTATCGAAACCCAGAGCTTTTTCGACAATATTCTAAAATAATCACGGAATATTTAAAGCAAGGAATTATAGAGCAGGTGCAAGAAAATGAACCTGTTTTAGACAGGGCAGTTTATTATTTGCCCCATCATGCGGTCTGTAAAGAAGATAAACTTACTACAAAGGTCCGAATCGTCTTCGATGCCAGCTCTCATGATAACAATGATTTGTCCCTTAATGATTGTTTATGGCCCGGCACCAACTTAAATCCACTTCTATTTGATATTTTAATCCACTTCAGATTATACGAAATTGCCTTTTCTTCTGATATCGAGAAGGCGTTCCTTCAAATCTCACTAGCTGAAAAAGATCGGGATTCTGTCCGTTTTCTGTGGTATGATGATGGTTTAAAATCTTTCAAGGTCTTCAGATTCAAACGTGTTATTTTTGGAGTCAATGCCTCTCCATTCCTCCTATCTGCTACCATAAAGGAGCACATCAAGCGGTTTACGAACCTACACCCAAGAACTGTTCACCTACTCGATAAATATATTTATGTGGACGATTTTATATCTGGCGAAGATACGCTGCAAGAAGCTCTTGATGTTTCCCTGAATACTAACAAAATAATGTCTGAAGCAGGAATGATTCTTTGAAAATGGATAACCAATGATGAAGCGTTACTGAAGTGCTGGCAAAAGGAAGGTTTAAATATTCAAACAGAACATGCTGCAATAAGCCTAGGAAGCAATCTAAGCAAGGTATTAGGAATGTCCTGGAAAACAGAAGAAGATTGTCTGACATTCGAAGTCAAAAGTTTAATAGAATTCTTGTCATCGCAAAAAAGCTCAAAACGTCTACTATTGCAAGCAGTTGGTAAAATCTTCGATCCGTTAGGCATGCTGACGCCATTCACCATTAGAATAAAATGCCTGTTCCAAGAACTATGGCTAAAGAAGACAGCATGGGATGAACAGTTACCAACTAATGTGCACGAAAAATGGTTAAAGTGGCTCGAAGAACTTCCAAATTTAGCAGAATTAAAAATTCCGAGGAAAATTCTTGGTAGCTTGAATCAAGTAATAGCTGTAGGCATACATGCCTTTTCTGATGCTAGTAAAATAGCGTATGGATCTGCAATTTATCTGAGAATAAAAAGAGAGAGTGGTGTGGAAGTCAATCTCGTGACTTCAAAGAGTCGTGTTGCACCGATAAAGGAGATAACTCTGCCTCGGCTAGAACTTCTCGGAGCCTTACTAAGTGCAAGACTGACCAATAAAGTAAAACCCATCCTAGATCAAAAAATCACATCGAAAGTGTACTATTGGACGGATTCCAAAATAACCTTATTCTGGATCAAAGGATCATCAAAGCGATGGAAGCAGTTTGTGGCTAACCGTGTCATAGAGATTAATGCACTTTCAGATTCGAACTCTTGGTATCACTGCTCTAGCAAGGACAATCCTGCCGATCTCTTGACCAGAGGTGCGAGTGTTAATTCCCTTGTAGAGAATCCAATGTGGTTTAGGGGACCAAAATTCCTAGCAGCTGATGACTTAGTGACTGAGCAAGAAACTATTTCTGTGCCAGAAACAGATTACTTTCCCGAGACTAAATCAAAATATAAAAATAACTGTAATGATTTCAATTCTAATATTTCTCTTTCTCTTTTCAGGAATCCTGAAGAAGTAAATTTTTTTTCTCAACATAAGTGGTAAATACTATAGTATTCTTCGCATACTGGCACATGTTTATAGGTTTTTTTCACAATTGCAAATGTAAGTTAGCAGACCGGCGCAGAGGCAGCCTCACAACCCCAGAAATAAAAAATTCAGAAGTTTCTCTAATTAGATTAGTACAAAATGCAGAATTTCAGGAAGAGATTAAGGGTTTAAAACAGGAATCAAGGGTTCCCCCTTCCAGTAAAATTAAATGTTTATCCCCCTTTTTGGATCAAGATAATATCTTAAGAGTTAGCGGTAGGTTGGAAAATTCAGATTTAAACTTTGATAAGAAGCATCAAATCATTTTGCCGAAAGGCCATAAGCTCACAAAACTCATATTTGAGCATTTTCACAGGAAGTATTTTCATATTGGTCCCCAAACTTTAATCCATTACGTACGAATGCGGTTTTGGCCCGTAAGTGGAAAAAATTTAGCGCGAAAAGTAGTGCATGATTGCGTTGTCTGTTTTAGGAACAACCCAGTTACTGCTAATCAAATCATGGGTGACCTCCCATCGGAAAGAGTAACTCCAAATTTTACGTTTAACCATACAGGAGCCGATTTTTGCGGCCCTTTTGAGATTAAATATAAAAATAAAAGAAAAGGGATTTTTCATAAGGTTTATGTCGCGATTTTCGTTTGCTTAGTAACAAAGGCTATTCATTTAGAAATAGTAACGGATCTAACTTCTGATGCGTTTATCGCCGCACTTAAACCCTTTGTTTCAAGGCGAGGAAAATGCGCTTCTATTATGACAGACAATGCTAAGAATTTTAGGGGTGCTAAATCAGAATTGCACAAACTTCATGAGTTAGTTCGTAGACCGGATGAAAAATTAGCTAATTACCTTACTTCAGAAGCTATTGAATGGAAGTTCATTCCTCCTAGATCGCCCAACTTCGGTGGTTTATGGGAGGCTGGTGTAAAATCTTTCAAGTATTATCTTAAACGAACATTAAAAGGTGCTAGATTGACTATGGAAGAATTCCAAACAGTCACCACCCAAATCGAAGGGGTACTAAATTCGCGTCCCTTAACTCCGTTATCGACCGATATAAATGATTTTAATGCATTGACACCAGGCCATTTCCTAATTGGTCGGCCTATCGATGCCATTCTAGAACCTCAGTTGATTGATATCACAGAATCGAGATTATCTAGGTGGCAGAGAATCACTAAATTCGTCCAATTAATTTGGAGAAATTGGCAATTAAATTACTTGAGTCATCTCCAAAATCGTTCAAAATGGCAGGTAAAAGGGGAAAACATCAAACCAGGCGCGATGGTTGTCATAAAGGAGGACAATTTACCTCCCTGTAAGTGGATGCTAGGGCGAATCTTAGAGGTTATACCAGGAAAGGATGGTAATGTTAGGGTTGCAAAGGTAAAAACAGCCTCGAATATCTTTCTTAGATCCATATCTAGATTGTGTGTCTTGCCCATTAATGAAATGTAATGTGTATACTTATTTCTTATTGTTTACTTATTTTAAAGTGCACCTAAGATTTACATGTTATTCTACATTAAACTTTTTTTAAGGACAATATAGAACTATTTCTAGAAAATAGCTTAACTTTTGTTTAACCTAGTATTGCACTTTATTGTATTGTATAGTTCTTGTTATTCCAACTTATCCTTATTGTATTTGTATTGTAATATTATTTTATGGTATTGGTATTTTATTTAGTTCTTGTATTTATAGTGTATTTTGAATATTTTGAATGTGCTACGCACATTGCAACGCGGGGCAGCATGTTCGGACCTTGTGCGCATGCCGAACGAGCTCCGCAGCTTTGCGGTCATGTTACCCAGTTCAGTTGTTCTTTAGCTGCCATTGCGGCACGTTGTGTATTCTAGCGGGTCTTATCCCCAAGTATAGAGTATGTTGTTCTTTAGCTGCCATTGCGGCACGTTGTGTATTCTAGCGGGTCTTATCCCCAAGTATAGAGTATGTTGTTCTTGAGCTGCCATTGTGGCACGTTAGGTTATAGCGGGTCTTATCCCCAATTATTCTGTTTCTTATAGCGGGAGTATTCCCCCAAAAATATGTTTTATGAACGTCACTTGTTCTAACAGCGGGTTATTACCCCAACGTCACTTCATCATTCTATGTTCTTCAGTGTTCGTGATTGTTTGTAACAATTGTGTGCTGTGTGTTATAAAAAATGTGAAAAAGAAACCTAATCGTCTTCATTCTTAAAGTTACACACAGTATTCACATACAACATTCTTATGTGGTCGCTTTTGACGAGTTTTTATTTTCAGTTTCCTGCAAGAGCTGGTTTTATCAGAATCATGTTAATACGATAATTTTTCATTCAACTACTATTTTTTTAAAAATTGTTTTTGCTTTTAAGAGTTGGGGCCCTATCAAAAACTTGTCAATGTAAAAGTAGTAGATATTATCAAAAGATTTATAATAAATTTAAGTGAAATTGATATCTTCAGATTTGACGAACTTATGAATTTTTTTCTCCCTAAAACCCCATTTTTTCGCCCCTTGAGCCCCTTTTTATTTTTATCAAAAATCTGTAATACATAAACTTTGGGCCCTTTTTCTAGAAGTAATAATAACTTTAAACTGATTTGATATGTATTACAATTTAGAAGCTATGGATTTTTTATTTTAGTTTTCACAAAACACCACCCTATTTCTACACCCTGGGTCCGATTTAGCCCATTAACGAACTTTACCGAGACTTTCAGCCCCTTGATTTTATGTTTCAGTTTGGAAGAGATTTATGCAGAATTATGGAAGTTATCATGTCCATAAAAAAGGGATATATATATATATGTATAGAGAGAGAGAGAGAGAGATGCGTATATATAGTTTTGAAATGGGGGTGCTTTTGTGTTCTAGGGGTCATGATCACTGTAGATCTGAATTTTTTTTTCAGAAATTCCAACATAGGGGAAGTTTATGACAGCAAAGTAAAATTACAGTCTGCGTAATTAAATTGAAAAACTGAAGTACAGGAAGAAAAGATCAAGTAACAAAATTTTTAATCTATAAAAGAAGATACGAGGGTGTATCAATAAGTTGTTACCCTCATATAGAAATAATGGAGTGAACTTTATGAAATTGCTACATTTAATGAGTCCTTTTCTATATAGTCAGTGTACACAGTAACACATTTGTGCAACCGGTATTTCAACGAGAGGGGGGAGGATGCATTCTAGGAAGCACGATAGTAGACCCAAACAGGGGCGTTTTTCAAACTTTTACCGACCCCACATGTGACATATTGTTAGAAAGGCCTGTGACCACTTATACATGCTATGCACCTCACGAGCCCCTCCACCAAAATTGCCCTCCGATTGGCACTTTTTATAATTTTGCGGACATCATTCATGCCCCCGTGGGGCAAATTTGGGTGGAGGGCCTCGGCAGGTGCATAGCATGAATAAGGGGTCACAGGCCTTTCCGACTCATACAATGTATCAGTTAAAAAAAAATTCACTCAGTTATTTCTATGTGAGGTGAAAAGCTTGTGATACACCCACGTATAAATATAAAATTTTCATCTTAGAAAATAAAAGTAGGAAAAATCATCCAGGAGGCATATTATTATGAAACACTTTCCAGTATATTCAGAGTACTGTAACAAACCTTCACCGTTTAATAAGATGAAAGATGATGTCTATCTAAACAATTTAGAGAACACATAACACATCTGAAATCCCAATTTAAACAATTTCCGTCTATATTCTGAAAAATATCCGAAATCTTATGTGCGGCTTCGTATATGATCAATAGATTTGTATATATGATACAAAGTATATATACTTATATATTAATTGTATGCAAAAATGTGTTTCATTTGGGAAACACATAACGCAGTTGAAAACTCATTTTCAGCAATTTCCAAAATTAAGCGAAAATATGCGCGAATATTTTTGGGCAGTCCTGTATATGATCCATTAAATTTTCACACACTAAGTAATAATCTAAAACTTATAGTTAAATTTAAAAACGACTACCGCAACTGGAAACGCATTTCCAGCAATTTATTATTGATACACAACACTGTAGCCGATTTTTTTTTACCCTGTAAATAAATGATGAAGGTAACGCACACACCATTCTATAGCATCGTGTATCTCACTTCAATGATATATGTTAATTTCATTGTGGTTTTAAATGTGTAACACCATTAAAATACACCAAGGATGGAATTTCCCTATAAACCGTAATGTAATGGAATTTCCCTGATTACGAACTGTCAGGCTAATGTCAGACGAACGTCTATTTGCCCGCTTTTTGTTTCAAAATGCACAGAAACACATGCTAGCAAAAGTGTATGAAGGCTGTAGGAAGGAAAAAAGCGTGCAAACAGAAGTCCATCTGACGTTCACTTCATTTCCAATACCAAACATGCCATAGTAAACTTTGTTAACATATAACAATTGTATGGCAATCCGAATATATTTACTGAAGTAAGAGAATGGGCAGACGGCAGACAGCCAAACCGAATTCATTTAATTCGATTATGCAATTCTGTTTCAACTGAAACTGTTTTCATCTACTCGTATGCTGGAAAGTATTAAAAAAAACTTCTTTTTAACAAAATCTTTTGATTATAAAAGCAATAAGAGATAATAAAGTTATGAAATATTAGTAAAAAGTATTAATTTATTAAAATTGCAGATAATGTTTATCCTGCTCAGTGAAATAAAATCTATATTAAAAAAAGAAAAATGTTTGTCTGTATGTGATTGTGCTGATTGCTAGGGAAATCTATCGCACTTATAGGTCTGAAAATTTCGTTCCAGATAGACGAGGACCTGTAACAATGTATCTAAGGATAAGCCTTTTGATTTTTTATTAGATTTTTTGCTGTTTTACCTCGAACGAAAGAAATTAGCTATTTCCGCAATCTTCCAAGTCCAACTGGGTCGTTTTGTGTGCCCTTGTAACTGAACTGTCTGCCACGCTTCAGGTGGTGAGTTCGGCTCCCGTCTCGGCAAGGTTCACTCAACATTTCATGCCATCGGGGTCGATAAATGAGTACCAAGCTTTTTTGGGAACTAAACAACGAGGGTCTCGCGTTGGGCTGACCACCCGGGAGGGACACATACTGCATAGCATCTCGGGGTCCAGTATCAAGTAAACAGAGTTGGGCACTGTATGCCGTCACCCTTCATGGAACGTGCAGCCACAGGTTTAGTTTTTTTTTTTTTGTAACTCAACAACAAATTCTGTGCCCATCAATTTCCATAATAAGCATATTGAAAATCAACTCAGTGATATGTATCATTTTTCATATGTTTGAATCAGTGTAACATCATTAAACTACACCGCTTACAATCTTTTACCCATAGACCGTAATACAACGGAAATGTCTTGAGAGTCTCTGTAAACGAAATATAAATGCTACACACTTCCTTTTCGATACCGAACATGCCACAGTAAGTAATAATAACGTATAAAAATTGCATGGAACTCCGTGTTAATGTATGTGAATTAGAGGACAGACAGAAACTGAGAAACTGAATTCATAAACAGCTTTTCTACTTTGTTCGGAAGTGTTGAGTAAAATTATTAACTCTTTCTTACGAACCTTCCACCCGAAATGCTTCATATGTACTTTGATTTTATTTCTTTCACTAAATTGTTTAATATTTGTTATATTATTATTATTATATTATTGTATTATAGTATTTTGAAAAATTGTTTGTTGATCTTTTCCAGTTTTTGCTCCACGTAAAAGTTTTTCTATTCTTTCTCCTTTTTTTCTATACTTTTTACCACATAAAATACGATAATACTTTTTATTCAACAAAAGAAACTCAAAAAAAAATTTTTCTTTCCGATTTAACAATTGCACAGTTTCTAGTCTCTGATTGTTTTAAAAATAATACATTATGCCAATCTTTTCAAAAACTCTTTTTTTTTTTTTTTATTCTTCATATTGAAACGTTGTGTCACGGTCTATAGAACTGTAAAGAGACTTTAAATATAAATTTACGAATGACTAGCTTACGTTTTATTGAAGATTAAAAAAATAAAAATAAATTAGAGAAGGGAAACTAAATATATTTTTAGACATTTTTAACTTAGACTTTTTCGAAGTAAATTTTTTATAGCAGTTTCTTTTTACATGGGTTACCGTTATAAAATGCAATGATCTTCACTCTACCAAAACGCTCTTAGTTTCATTTTTAGTTTATAGTACTTGAAAGAGTTTTTAAGAAGATGTCAATAGTAAATATTTTATTTTATTTAGTTATTAGTAAAATATACCTTTCTGCAATTGTCTTTTTTCTAGTGTATGTTGTTGGAATTTCTATTATAAAATTTATGACTTATGTTGAAATATGAGTAGAATGTTGACAGATTTTTTGTTCAATATTTAACTTTTGTGGCAAATCATTTTGTAATTCTAGAGGTGATACTATAGATAAATTAAATTAAAGCTATTTAAGGAATTGTTGTATTTGAATTTGCAATTTATACAATTATTACTTTATTATTTAGTAATTGCAAACTTCATGTTAATTTCAAGCACTTTCTTTACTATCTTTTACTTTTTTTAGGAAGTATTATATATTTTTACTTTTTTATGTATATTATCTTTTACTTTTTTAAGGAATTTGTTTATTATCTTAAAGCTTCATCTGACTAATGAGCTTTATTCTATAAATGGTCGTATATATTACACAAAATATTACAATCGTAATATTACACAAAATATAAAAGGTCGTAAATATTACACAAAACACCTATATTCTAAAAAATTAAATAGCATATTTTTGCGATGAAATGCAGGAAATGTTTTTATCAAATAAAAACCACTAACATTTCAGTCGACCAATTCACTAATTCAAATAGTAACTATTTTCTAGTAATTTAAATAGTAGCTATTCATTTAAAAAACACAATTAGTACTATTTCTTTGTTCTTTATTAAACGTTTTTCGATCTCCCCAGTAGTACATCAACAATAACTGGCTTGTTTTAAAGGGAGATTATCAACAATGTGTTCATTATTTTTTTTTATTATTAGCGGTATTTAAAAGGGTCTTTTCTCTGCAGCAGATTTTTTAATTTCGATAAATCAATATGTTTAAAGTACAATTTGCGCCTAGAAAGAATTTTTTAAGATTGTGTAGTGTAGTTTAAAAACATGGCTTAATTTTTTAAAGAAAAAAAATATAATGCATATTAAAACTTGTTTAAAAAGGAGAGGTGATCAGCAAAGGTCAATTTTTTTAAAGCCAATAATGGACATTAGATCTAGTGATCATAAAGTAATACCACATTATTTACTATAGTAACGAACATACATAACTCGTTAACTTCTTGAATTAATGAAACTTTCGTTTTATCTTTTTCTATATTAAAAAGTAAAACAAAGTTCGAGAAAACTTTGACGTCATATCGACGATAGTAACTTTCTGAGTGATAAATTTCACTTTATCACTTTTTTTAACTTCTAAACATCGCACAATTTCATTTTTTTACAACTTCGAATAGAAAACATGGTATACTTACGCATGCAATTTGTTAGAAAACTCTATTTTAATTTAGAGATATTTTGGGGTTTATAAAATAATTTTCGAGCTTCATTTTCTTTAAAATCCATATTTCAATCGCTTGCAGCTCGATTACGATTAATCCGTTTATATTTAAAACGATACGAATATTTGAATATTTGTTTCTGAATATAACTCTGCAACGAAATCAAACCTTCGCTAAAAAAAGAAATGAACACAAGTTTAAGAAATTACCCTCGAACAATACACTTAAACAGTAAAACAATCGGAGTCAAAAAGTCTCCGGTGTAGAGAAAAATTTGACCATTTATTTTGACTATAAACTGCTGTCTTATGGTTAATACGGAAGAAAGTTTTCTAATAAATTTCGAAATTTTATGTGAATACATAGTTTATATTTTGCGTAATAAAAAGTGTATTTGGTGGCACAAGATAAAACACATATTAAATGTGAAACGTTTCTTGGGATTTCAATTAAAAATGGTTTTCACCATTGTCCTGTATACCGGCAGCCTTAAGGCCCTACTTCAGTCACGCGAAAAGACCCGTTCGCTAATGCTATTCCTATGGAAGAAATTTATAAAGATATCTCGGTTGCATTTCAATATTTTTAGATGATTTTTTTTTGCAATGGCTAGCTAAGGTCAATCTGTATGCAGGCCGTTTTTTACTTTTTCCATTTTCATTGGGGATTTTTTTCAAGAGGATGCTTTCATTTTAGGAACCGGTTCTGAAAATGAAAGTGTCCTGATTAAAAATACTTGTAACCGAAATTGAAAAAGCAGAAAATGTCCTGCATACAGATCGACCTCAGCTGGCCACTGCAAAAAAAATCATCTAAAAATAGTGAAATGCGACCGAGATATCTTTATAAATTTTTTCCATAGGAATAGCATTAGCGAACGGGTCTTTTCGCGTGACTGAAGTAGGACCTTAACTGTAACACAGAAAGCACGAGCTGGATTACGTATTATTTTTAAAAGAAAAAACAGCGGTGTTTAAATATATGTATATAAAGGTAGATTAAAAGAGAAGATTGGATAAACTTTAAGAGATACTAGAGCACGCTGAATTTAACAATTTGTACATAGGAAAACGAGGTGGCAATGCACTTATTAAATGAAAAACACATGTGTCTCACACCTAGTCGAACGCGGGTTTTCATTTATATTTTTAAATTTTAGAAAGATAATTTATCAAACATTTTAAAACACTTAGCTGGCTTTATGTAAAGCAGGAATATATCATGAGAACAGCTTGAAACTCTCACATGTCAAGATAACATTGAGTTAGACATACCATATTCCAGAATACAGCTCACAGTTTATTCAATGTCACTGGCTGAATTACAGTATCTTTACAGCACTTCCTGTGCTGTCATCATATTTTACAGAAAGCAAAGTAAGGCGGTTAAAATTATCGTTACAAAATACAGGGTGTCCAAAATAAAGATATTTAAAACCGATACTTTTTTTTATATAAAACTTGGATCATAATCCATTTATGCAGTTAAATGTACAGGATGTCTCATTTGACTCTGACTATATAATTTAGCTCATCACTTTAACAATAAGGAAGATATCTACGGCAAACTTTGAAATAGACTTACCTTACTTTGTATGGAATGCAATAATATCACGAAAAGGGATACTTCATTTCTGTTAATGAATCCATTGGAACTGTCACTTACAGTCGGAAATATGGATCGTTTAGTTCAACAGTATTTGGATGATGTTGTTAGCCACATCGGGCGTTTCTCGGTATCGAATAATATAGTATGAGGTGTGTTCACTTTTGAAGCAGAGCTACTCACAAAGCGACACTAGAAACTTCAGAGATAGAACTTTTTTTTCAACCATTTATCTGCTAACGGTACTTATAAAGTACCACTAAGATACCTCGTTATAAAATTCATTTAATGTATAGATTAGTTGTAATACAGTTTAAAATTAGTTATAGATGTATTACATAATCTTGTTCCAAAAGCACTATTGGTCAAAGCAAAAATATTTTTAAAAGGATGATTTGTTTTGCCTTTGCATCTTTTCAGCTTTCTTGGCGATGGGGGGGGGGGGGGGGGGGATTTTTCAGTTCGGAAATATTTCTATAGTTCTATTGGAAGAATCTTATCTTCTTCAGTTCCGAAGTTAAATTATTAATACAAATGCTTATTCATTGGTTTTTACAAACAAAACGACAGTAGTAGGAAAAGGGGGCTCCGAGGACAGGAGGAGGCGGCACTGCGGCACAATGCCGCATCCGATCCCGTCCCGCCTCTGATGCCTCCTCTCGTCCTCCCATTGGCCCCGCACCACCTCCGACACCGCACCCCCTCCGACACCGCCCCCTAGCGGGAAAAATTGCGTTTTTAGAGTATTTTTCTGCTTTAACATGAGAATTGAACGTTAGATCGACTAGATTATCATACTATAAGATGAAGATTAAATTTACATTTGAATTTTGAACAACCTTTACCTTAATGAGTATTATTAATTAAGCAAAATAATGGAAAATAACAATTTTAAAGGAAAAAAGCTGATTTCTGTAGATTTTCTTTCAACTGCAAGATCAGAATATCAACTTAAATGGAGAAAGTTAAACATATATTTGAATTTTTGATGATTAACATCTTAATGAGTATTATTAATTAAGCAAAACAATGAAAAATATCAATTTTTAATGAAAAAAGATGAATTTTTTCAAGTACAGGATCAGAATATACTCTTAAATGGGGAAAGTTAAACGCGTACATTTGAATTTTGAAGAATCTTTACCTTAATGAGCATTATTAATTAAGCAAAACAATGTAAAATAACAATTTTAAAGGAAAAAAGCTGATTTCTGTAGATTATTTTCAACTACAAGTTCAGAATATCAACTTAAATTGAGAAAGTTAAACATATATTTGAATTTTGAACAATCTTTACCTTAATGAGTATTATTAATTATACAAAATAACAAAAAAATATATAAACTTTAATGGAAAAAGCAGATTTATTTATTTATTTATTTATTTTTTCCAACCATAAAATGAGAATATCGTCTTAAAATGGAAATTTAAACATACATTTCAGTTTGAGAACAACCCTCACCTTAATTAATTTTGATTAACTGAACAAATAACAAAAGTTAATATGGAATAAAAAGATGAATTTTATTAACTTTTATACAAGTTTGAGATTTTAACAGACATTTAAACACTAGTTATGTAAGATTTAAAACCTTAGACAAATACGTCCTAAGACATATATTAATTAATCAAAATAAATTCAATTATCAGCTAAATCAATAACTTAATAAAAAATATCAATTTTTAGGTAAAAAGAGACTGAATTCTTTACAACTGTTACATGAAAGATATAAACATTTATTTTAGTTTTGAACAACCATAACCTTAATGAATTTTAATAATTGAAAAATAACAAAGGAAAATATTATATTTTAATGAAAAAAGACAAATTTAAACGAATTTGATTAACTTTTACACTAGTTGAGAACTGGAAATGAATAAAATTGTTTTATGAGTTCATTTGATCATTGACACATTCGAGATTTTGAACATATATCTGAATTTTGAATGAACACCATCTTAATGAATATTAATAATTAAGTAAAACAATGGAAAATATCAATTGTTAAGGAAAAAAATCAGAATATCAACATACAAGAGGAAAGATACGAAGATTTCAACTTAAAAGGGAAATTTAAACATTTATTTCAGTTTTTTAAAAACCATTACCTTAATGAATTTTAATAATTGAAAAAATAACTAAGGAAAATATTATTTTTTAATGATAAAAGACAAATTTAAACGAATTTGATTAACTTTTACACTAGTTTGAGATTTTGTCATCCTTTTAGATGCTACCTATGTAGAATTTTAACCTTTCAAGGAGACACACTTCAACAAATACTCATTACTAAACAAAATAAATTAATTTTAATCTAATCAATAACTGAAAATTTCACATTTTAAAAATATTTTCATAAATGTGCATAAAAATACGAGTTTACAAACTAATATCCCTATTTTTATTACATTTAACTAAATCTTTCAACATTCAAGCTTAATTTTTATACACAAAGCATTATTTAATCAAATCCAGTACTTTAAGATTTAACGAAATTCACAGATTTTCACTTTTTAAACCAATCCTATCAGTTAAAAAACGAGAGCACCTCCTATAATTTTATAGCATTGGGTGAAACGAGACGAATTAGCAGCACATTAAAACTTAAACATAATAAAAAAAGTTATTAAATAATTGCTTAGTGCATAACTTTCCCTCAAAATGAAAAACAAATGAATTCTTGAAACCCCCAATCTTACTAAGTAAAAAAAAAAAATAAATAAATAAAAATAATTCGGCCTTGGACGGATTCGAACCGCCAACCCCATGGTTAACAGCCATATGCGCTATCCAATTGCGCTACAAGGGCATCGAAGATTTTTGAATTATTGCAATACTTATCTACATCAAACTCGATTCTTGCTCCTATATATTTTACCATTACATAATATTAAAAACTGTTTTTTTTTTCATTTATCAGAAAATTATTAAATCACAGAACGATCACACATCAAGTTTTTTCAAATATGAATGCTATCTTTACAGTTTTCTAATGATACAGGGTATACATGAACACAAACTTTAATTTTCAAACATTTCATATTTCAAATAGTCTATATTTCAAACCAAACTATTTGAAATTTTCACACGTAACAGCAAATATTACTTAGATCTTTTCACTATTACCTTTTAAAAAATAGCAGATAACTACTTTTGAATTAATTTTCCAAGAACTGTAACTGAAATTGTAACCTCTGGAACTGTAACCTCAACTGTAACTGGAACTGGAACCTCAACTCCTTATAGAAATCTCTGTTTTAACACAATTTCTTGAAATTGAACAACGAATTGACCTTTACAGCAATACTTATCTACATCAAACTCGATTATTGCTCCTATATATTTTAACATTACATAATTTTAACAAATTTACATCGAATTTGTAAGATTTTAACACTTTGATGACATACACCTCAAGAAATATTCATAATTAAACAAAAAAAATAATCTTATCAATAACTGGAAATTTCACATTTAAAAAACATATTTTCGTGATTGTACACATAAAAATATCAGTTTACAAACCAATTTTCATAATTTATCACATTCGAACTTAATTTTTACACACAAAACATTATTTAATCATATTCTATACTTTATGATTCAGTGAAATTTGGACTAGTCTACGTTATTCTGCTCATATTATTAATCAAATTGTCTTATGCTTCACCTTGCATTTCGAAGATTTCCGAATTATCATCCAGCAAGTTGCGTAAAACATAAATACTGTCTTTATAGTTTAATGATACATAGTATACATGACTAGTCTGAGTTATTCTATCCATATTATTAACCAAATTATTATATGTTTCATCTTACACATAGAAGATTTCTGAATTTTCATCCATCAAGTTGCTTAAAATATTAAAACTACGTTTATAGTTCTAATGATGCATAGCATACATGAATGCAATCTTTAATTTTAACATTTCTATTTCAAATAACCTATTTCAAAGCCAAACTATATGAATTTTTACTACAACGCTTATCAACATCACAGAACAATTTACGCTTCACACTTTTCTAATAATTATTATATATGTACTCCTCAGAAATATTACTACCATATGAATAAGTAAACAAAATGTAATATATATATACACATATATATATATATTAAATAACCTCATACACGAAAAGTATCACAGAAGAAAAATACTAATAATCATTTAAAATAATTAACTATTGCATAAAATTCCATCTATTACATATAAAACTTCAACTGATGAATGAAAAATATGCAAATTAGCAAAATAAAATTTACAAAAGTAAGAAAAAAATACAAGTCATTGAAAATTTAATTAAAAAAAAGCTTTTAAAAATTGCAAGATTAATTCCTACCTTAAATGTCATTACCACTATCTCTTCGCAGAATATAATAATCTATGGTTTGCTATAACAGAATTTCTTGATAACATTTATTATACTACTGATTTGTAGGCATGCGTGAGTTGTCACGTGATCAAAACGTTTGAGAATAATATAAATTTTCGAAAAGCAGCGCAGCATTTCTCATTTCAACTGTTAGACTTAAGGGAGAGGGTAACTTTAGTGCACAACTCTGATAAATTTCCAGATTTTAATTCAAGTGGGGAATCGATTTCTTTGTTAGTGAATAAAGTAAGTTTTAGTATATCATTGCAATATATAAGTATAATGGTTGGTAACCATTATAATGCTATTTAAAATACTATTTTTTTAAAAACTTTTTCATAACTTTTTTGTACATTTTTTTAAACATTTTGCAAATTTTTTTTGCAATTTTTTTGTAATTTTTTTATTATTTTTTTATGTTGTAATTTTTTTTTTCACATTTGTAAAAAAAATTTTTTTGTAAAATTTTTTTTTCACTTTTGAAAAAAAAAATTTTGTAAAAATATTTTTTTTCAGTTTTGAAAAAAAAAAATCTAGTTGCAATTTTTTTTTTCACTTTTCTAAAAATCCGATTTGGAAAAAAAAAACTTATGTTGTAATTTTTTTTTTTTTTTACATTTGGAAATTTTTCTTTTTACTTTTGAAATTTTTTTATTTTGTGAATATATCTAGAAAACTGAATATTTTTTAAACTTGTATATTTTTCATTCATCTGTTAATTTTTGTCTCTTCTTATGAATTTTTTTAAGATGAGAAAGCGTTTTTTCGTTTAAAATGTTAGGAGATATATTCCAAGAATGAAATGGACTGTAGAAAAATAAACACGTTGATATGTATAGATAAAAAAATATTTATTATGACCATGTAAGGAATACACTGTGAATAATATCTACATTCATGTTAGTTGGAAGAATCATGGATAACAAACATTTCTTTACATGCAGTGTTTATGCCTTTCAAATTTTAATTTTGGGATAATTGTAGTAAATCTTATACAATTAGATTTGGTACATAGTCTAAATCTCTTCCTTGATTGTTAAATTCTTCAAACGTCTGATTATTTGTTGAATATCTTCGCAAAGTTTACATACAACTGGTGATACACTATATGATGTAGTAGGCATTTCAGATTCATGTTTTCTTGAAAACGGTTTTTGGCAATCATCGTAAGTATAGGCTTTTTCATCTGTATGGATCTGTATATGTTCTTTTAAATTCCATTTACTTACAAATGGTGTTTAGCAAATAGAAAACATCTGCAAGAGAAATAAATGTAAACAATTAGAATTTTCTTCATCGATATAGATAAAAAACACTTGTTAAAGTATAAACAACAAAATATTTGATTTTAAATTTACTCTAATTACGTTTCATATATGAATTATAGTATTTCATATATAAGTACTCACATATTTATTATTCTGAAACTCTTCATGTGCTAAGGGCGAATCATTCAGATCATTCATTTCTGATAAAGAGGACTGCTGCTGTTTTGATTCATCTTGTTGCAACATCTGTACAATAAAAGAAATATATTTATATACTTCGGAAAGGTTTAATACATAAATAATAATTTATTCATTGTTTATTTTTATAATTATATATTGCAATGATATACTAAAACTTACTTTATTCACTAACAAAGAAATCGATTCCCCACTTGAATTAAAATCTGGAAATTTATCAGAGTTGTGCACTGAAGTTACCTTCTCCCTTAAGTCTAAAAGTTGAAATGAGAAATGCTGCGCTGCTTTTCGAAAATTTATATTATTCTCAAACGTTTTGATCACGTGACAACTCACGCATGCGTACAAATCAGTAGTATAATAAGTGTTATCAAGAAATTCTGTTATAGCAAACCATAGATTATTATATTCTGCGAAGAGATAGTGGTAATGACATTTAAGGTAGGAGTTAAACTTGCAATTTTTAAAAGCTTTTTTTTTAATTAAATTTTCAATGACTTGTATTTTTTTCTTGCCTTTGTAAATTTTATTTTGCTAATTTGCATATTTTTCATTCATCAGTTGAAGTTTTAGATGGAATTTTATGTAATAGTTAATTATTTTAATTGATTATTAGTACTTTCCTTCTGTGATACTTTTCGTGTATGAGGTTATTTAATATCTATCTATCTATCTATCTATCTATCTATCTATCTATCTATCTATATATATATATTACATTTTCTTTACTTATTCATAAGGCAGTAATATTTCTGAGGAGTACATATCTAATAATTATTAGAAAAGTGTGAAGCGCAAATTGTTCTGTGATGTTGATAAGCGTTGTAGTAAAAATTCATATAGTTTGGCTTTGAAATAGGTTATTTGAAATATGAAATGTTAAAATTAAAGATTGAATTCATGTATGCTATGCATCATTAGAACTATAAACGTAGTATTAATATTTTAAGCAACTTGATGGATGAAAATTCAGAAATCTTCGATGTGTAAGATGAAACATATGATAATTTGGTTAATAATATGGATAGAATAACTCAGACTAGTCATGTATACTATGTATCATTAAACTATAAAAACAGTATTTATGTTTTACGCAACTTGATGGATGATGATTCGGAAATCTTCGAAATGCAAGGTGAAACATAAGACAATTTGATTAATAATATGAGCAGAATAACCTAGACTAGTCCGAATTTCACTGAATCATAAAGTATAGAATATGATTAAATAATGTTTTGTGTGTAAAAATTAAGTTCGAATGTGATAAATTATGGAATTTGGTTTGTAAACTGTTATTTTTATGTGTACAATCACGAAAATATGTTTTTTAAATGGGAAATTTCCAGTTATTGATAAGATTATTTTTTTTTGTTTAATTATGAATATTTCTTGAGGTGTATGTCATCAAAGTGTTAAAATCTTACAAATTCGATGAAATTTGTTAAAATTATGTAATGTTAAAATATATAGGAGCAATAATCGAGCTTGATGTAGATAAGTATTGCTGTAGAGGTCAATTCGTTGTTGAATTTCAAGAAAATGTGTTAAAACAGAGTTTTCTATAAGGAGTTGATGTAATTTCAGTTACAGTTCTTGGAAAATTAATTCAAAAGTAGTTATCTGCTATTTTTTAAAAAGTAATAGTGAAAAGATCTAAGTAATATTTGCTCTTACGTGTGAAAATTTCAAATAGTTTGGTTTGAAATATAGACTATTTGAAATATGAAATGTTTGAAAATTAAAGTTTGTGTTCAAGTATACCCTGTATCATTAGAAAACTGTAAAGATAGCATTCATATTTGAAAGAACTTGATGTGTGATCGTTCTGTGATTTAATAATTTTCTGATAAATGAAAAAAACACAGTTTTTAAAATTATGTAATGGTAAAATATATAGGAGCAAGAATCGAGTTTGATGTAGATAAGTATTGCAATAATTCAAAAATTTTCGATGCCCTTGTAGCGCAATTGGATAGCGCATATGGCTGTTAACCATGGGGTTGGCGGTTCGAATCCGTCAAGGCCGAATTATTTTCTTTCTTTCTTTATTTTTTTTTACTTAGTAAGATTGGGGGTTTCAAGAATTCATTTGTTTTTCATTTTGAGGGAAAGTTATGCACTAACCAATTATTTAATAACTTTTTTTGATTATGTTTAAGTTTTAATAT
Source organism: Maratus speciosus (assembly GCA_963932465.1). Lineage (NCBI taxonomy): Eukaryota > Metazoa > Arthropoda > Arachnida > Araneae > Salticidae > Maratus > Maratus speciosus. The sequence continues at coordinate 109,421,280 of OZ010789.1, read as the reverse complement.
GCTGCTAATTCGTCTCGTTTCACCCAATGCTATAAAACTATAGGAGGTGCTCTTGTTTTTTAACTCATATGGTTGGTTTAAAAAATGAAAATCGGTGAATTTCGTTAAATCTGAAAGTACTGGATGTGATTAAATAATACTTTGTGTATAAAAATTATGCTTGAATGTAGAAAAATTTAGTTAATGTAATAAAAATAAGGATATTAGTTTGTAAACTCGTATTTTTATGCACATTCATGAAAATATTTTTAAAATGTGAAATTTTCAGTTATTGATTAGATTAAAATTAATTTGTTTTGTATATTAATGAGTATTTGTTGAAGTGTGTCTCGTTGAAAGGTTAAAATTCTTCATAGGTAGCATATAAAAGGATGACAAAATCTCAAACTAGTGTAAAAGTTAATCAAATCCGTTTAAATTTGTCTTTTATCATTAAAAAATAATATTTTCCTTAGTTATTTTTTCAATTATTAAAATTCATTAAGGTAATGGTTTTTCAAAAACGGAAATAAATGTTTAAATTTCCCTTTTAAGTGGAAATCTTCGTATCTTTCCTCTTGTATGTTGATATTCTGATCTTTTTCCTTAAAAATTGATATTTTCCATTGTTTTACTTAATTATTAATATTCATTAAGATGGTGTTCATTCAAAATTCAGATATATGTTCAAAATCTCGAATGTGTCAATGATCAAATGAACTCATAAAACAATTTTATTCATTTCCAGTTCTCAACTAGTGTAAAAGTTAATCAAATTCGTTTAAATTTGTCTTTTTCATTAAAATATAATATTTTCCTTTGTTATTTTTCAACTATTAAAATTAATTAAGGTTATGGTTGTTCAAAACTAAAATAAATGTTTATATCTTTCATGTAACAGTTGTAAAGAATCCAGTCTCTTTTTACCTAAAAATTGACATTTTTTCTTGAATGGAAACATTTTCTGTTATGCTTTGTAGTTCATCATGTGCAGTAAACACGAACTAAAAATTAGTTCGAATATGATGTCAGAGAAGGTTTGTGATCCCTTCCCAAGTTTGAAGAATGCTAGGAGTAGCGTGCAGTGAATGCGATCTGGAATTATTATCTTATTACTAACCCTATCGAAAAAATTCTGTTGAATCTGCTAAAATCAAGGAAATTAGATTGAATATATCTTGGTGTATCATCATCTAACGAATTAAATATTACATAACTAACGTCTAAAAAGCACGATAAAATCTCATAGTAGTGTAAAGTTAACCGAGTTCGTTTAAATGCGTTTTTTCATTAAAAAAGCAATATTTTCCATTGTTCCGCTTAATTATTACTAATCATTAAGGTAATGATTGTTCAAAACTGAAAGATATAAGTTTATATCTTTCATTTAACAGTTGAAAAGAAGCATTAAAATTGATATTTTTCTTGGATGTAAACATTTTCTGATATGCTTTTGTGACGTCAAAACTCTATTGTTGCGGTCCCCCAAGTTTAGGGAATGTGAGCGGTTGACGATAGTGAATAGGGGTTGAAATTATTTTTTCTTATACCAGACTTGTTGAAAATATTCTGTTGAATCTTCTAAAAATTAAGGAAATTAGCTTGTAAACTCTTATTTTTATATGTACAATCATGAAAATATATATATATATATATTTTTAATGATAAATTTCCAGTTACTGATTAAGCTGAAAATTGAATTTATTTTGATTAATTAATATTTGTCTAAGGTTTTAAATCTTACATAACTAGTGTTTAAATGTCTGTTAAATTCTCAAACTTGTATAAAAGTTAATAAAATTCATCTTTTTATTCCCTATTAACTTTTGTTATTTGTTCAGTTAATCAAAATTAATTAAGGTGAGGGTTGTTCTCAAACTGAAATGTATGTTTAAATTTCCATTTTAAGACGATATTCTCATTTTATGGTTGGAAAAAAAAATAAATCTGCTTTTTTCATTAAAATTTATATTTTTTTGTTATTTTGCATAATTAATAATACTCATTAAGGTAAAGTTTGTTCAAAATTCAAATATATGTTTAACTTTCTCAATTTAAGTTGATATTCTGATCTTGTACTTGAAAATAATCTACAGAAATCGGCTTTTTTCCTTTAAAATTGTTATTTTACATTGTTTTGCTTAATTAATAATGCTCATTAAGGTAAAGATTCTTCAAAATTCAAATGTACGCGTTTAACTTTCCCCATTTAAGAGTATATTCTGATCTTGTACTTGAAAAAATTCATCTTTTTTCATTAAAAATTGATATTTTTCATTGTTTTGCTTAATTAATAATGCTCATTAAGATGTTAATCGTCCAAAATTCAAATATATGTTTAACTTTCTCCATTTAAGTTGATATTCTGATCTTGCAGTTGAAAGAAAATCTACAGAAATCAGCATTTTTCCTTTAAAATTGATATTTTCCATTATTTTGCTTAATTAATAATACTCATTAAGGTAAAGGTTGTTCAAAATTCAAATGTAAATTTAATTTTCATCTTATAGTATGATAATCTAGTCGATCTAACGTTCAACTCTCATGTTATAGCAGAAAAATACTCTAAAAACGCAATTTTTCCCGCTAGGGGGCAGTGTCGGGGGGGGGGGGGGGTGCGGTGTCGGAGGGGGTGCGGGGCCGAAGGGGGGACGAGAGGAGGCATCGGAGGTGGCACGGTGCCGCAGTGCCGCCTCCTCCTGTCCTCGGAGCCCCCTTTTCCTACTACTAACGACATCGTAAATGACAGAAAAAATATCGTTTCTGAAATGGATCCTTTAGACGCTTAGTAATTTAAGATAGTAAAATATGGACCTAAAGTTACGAACCCCTTAAAAACATTAATTTAATAACCAATAACCTAAACTAAAGCAATAACAAATTAAAGAGCTTTAAACAGGTAAATAATCTACAAATCCTGAAAATTTTTTATTGAAAAATATTTAGGTTGAATACTTATGAAAATTTCTCACTTTCTTGGTCATACTATCTTTTGAGCATTTTTAGGTATTTTGAAAACTCATGAAAATAACATTTATTTTATGTAGGAATAAGCTTAGATGCTGCCATTTATTCGTTTGCTTTGAACGCAAAAAACATTCAGCTATTAAGAAGTGATGTGAAAATGTAAAAAAATCGGACATTTTAGTTTTTATAAGGAAAAGAACAGAGGTCCCAGGGACCGACGAGGTTAAATTTGTACTTTTTCTAATTCTACAAAATACTAGGATAAAAATATTTAAAATAAAAGATTTGAGTGGGGTTGTAAATATTGCACAAAACCTCTATAAATTCAAATTTAATTAATGCTTCTAAATCCTTCAATCCTTCTAAAATCCTTCCAAAATTTATTAAATGATTATGCAAATCTTCAAAAGTTAGTTTCAAAAATTCATGAAAAATGCTTTAGAAGATAAAATTTTCATGAATTTATAATTCAGTACATAAAGGGTTAAAGAAAATTCTTCACAAAATTTAACCGCAGAAAATTCTATCATTAAATAAGTGTAATATTACATTTTGCAAATAGTGAAGAGAGCAAAATGTAGCGCAAATTAGCAATTGAGTGCAATTAGCAAAATGTAGCGAGAACCGCTATCTTAATTAGAGAATACATAAACAGAGCACATAACAAAACAGATCTGATATCTCAGAGTCTGATATGCTCTTTATCTTAATCCATAGTAAAAATGGGAAATGCGACTAAGTAATGATGAAAAATAAACATTCGTTCATTTTTAGTAATTTTCTTTCCTGTTTGTATGTGTTTTTTCTTTCAGCAAAATAAATGAAAGCGTGATGCATTTTACGTCTCATATAATAATTTGCGGAACAATCATGAGATATTTTCTGGATCTTTTCCAAAAATGAGCTTATCTTTGCGAATCTATAGTTTTTTTTAAGCTATTGTTTAATTTATAATTCGTTACTATATTATTTTTCGTTTACTCTATGCATTTTAAATTATATAATTAACAGAAGATGGTCTGATATTTTACGTAAATTTTCGTCTTTTAATAATTAAAATTATTGAAGAAGTAATTGAATTATTCATTTTTTATTATTTATCGTTGTTTAGTTATTATTATTTATTAATAACCTGTGTTATCGTTGACTAATGGCTTATGGATAAACCCTTAGATTTAGAGATAGGGTTTAAGATGAAATTATGTTTTAAATGTTGGTCTTTATCAAATGAATATCTAGTCACGTTTAAAAAGTTATAATTACATTTTTCTGCATGCTGAAACAAGCAATTCAGTAAAAACTGCATATATGTCTGGTCATTTTTTACCGAGTTATGGTACTTTAAATTTTATGAATTTTCGACTTTTTCTGGTACTAAAACAGAAAACACCAAATTTATCTAATCACTATATATTAAAAAAATTCAAACGTCTCTTAATCTGGGAAAATATAATATAACTACGAATAGACGTATGCAACAATCATTTCCGGGGTACTCACGTGCCCGAAAAGTGTTCTTATTTTAATAAAAATATTTCTTATAATATAATATATTATTATATATAAATAATTTTATTATTTAATATTATGATTATATATAAAAAATATATTTTTTTAGAAAATAATATATTTCTCAGATTTAATCTTTTCACTGCCGCGAACTGACATACCCGTTCACTAAGCTGCAGCTTTCACTGCAACAGAAGCATTATTTAAATTAATATCATTCTACAGACAAAATTGAGTTTTGAAAAATTAAATTATGGTTCATACTCTCAAGGCTTACATGCCTATACGTAATATTTTTTTTTTTTAACCTCACGTTGGATAAAGGATCTTTTTTTACCATTTCTAATAAATTACAGTGAAAAAACATTACAATTTTGCCTTTTTGCTCGGTGGTCAGGGGGAAGAAGCATTTGAGCATATCACACGGTCCCATGTAGTTTACAGCTTGTCAAACCCTGAAACAAACAAAATAATTTTTTTTAGAAATATATAATGAATTTTCGGTGCTGGCCGTTTACGTTTTTAAGGAAATTGAACGAAATTGGGTAAAAGGGTTGTCATTTGAAAAATTGTTATTTTTTTCGCGTTTTTTTCTCTTACTTCAATAAAGCTTAAAAAATATTATTATTGTTATTATTACATATGAGAGATTAATTGCCCTACAAAATAAATAACCTGTAATTTCCTTAATAAAAGAAAATCGATTGTTTTAGCCATTTAAACGCTAGTTTACAAGGGGCGGTGGAAAATGTTATTTCGAGAAAAATGGGTTGTTTGTCCCACTAAAGAAAAAGGGTATCAACAGTTTTAGTTAATCCTTATATTTTAAGACTTAGTCCGCGTTTCTTGGATTTAAAATACGAATCAAAGAATTCAGCATGCTTGAAAATGTGTTTTACAGGGTCCCGTATATATATATTTTCAACTGGGGCGCCCTCGTTTTCAATTGACTGTAACTTCTTAAATATTTTAAATATCACATAACGATTCTAGCTGCTTATTATACAGGCTGTTTGTTTAATCTGATGCTATTCATATACATCTGTAGATTGTTCTAATAACAGGAATCATGGACAGAGGATAAATGAAGCCATGGGGAAAAAAGATGCCGTGAAAACAAAAATTAGTTAAAATCACTGCGACTAGGAGGAAATATTGCGCTGTTGTAGACAATGCAAACGAGAATGAGCATAAAAAAGGGTAACAAATAAAAATGAAAATTTCCTGATGATTTCATCATGATTCATGATTTCAAATGAAAATTCAAAATTCGTGACTTTTACACGATTCTTTGACGAAATTGGCAATTTTTTGCGAACGGTTGACGAAATTAATTTTTTTTCCTCGACCATTTGTCGAAATTCACCCTATTTTTTGTCCGAATTTTCGGACTGATCACCGTTTTTTTTTGTACTGAATATCTAAAATATATTTTTTAAAGCTAGGCGTCAAATTTGATGACCGAGAATAATTTTGTAGCCGTCACATGCAATTATTCTGCAGCATTTGATGACTAACGACCGTTAATTGCGGACACTGTTCCAGATATTTAAGAATGTCGATAGTAGAGTGTGAGAAATATCATATCCAAAGTACTCTTATGAAATGGCCATTACAACTAACGAACTAATAGGGAAAATTAGTAAAAAATAATTACTGTATTTGAAAGAGACATAAGAGGATCAATTTTGTCTGTTAGCTGTCAGTCAGTGATCCTTTATCTATAGTGAAACAAAATTATGAGATGCGATAAATATGATAGATAATTAGTTTTTAGCCCATAAACGGATAGGGGAGAAAATAATAACTAAACAGAAAAGATTGAAGACATCGAAAAAGCAATCGAACTGTCCATATTCCGCAGGCGGTACGTAATTATTGGTTTTCTGCAATATAGCCTATTATAAAATTAGTGTTTTCAGTTGAAAAATACGATATGCTGTTCCGTAATTAATTTTAAGTATGCAAAACTAATACTGAACACACATTATGCATTTTTAATATTACATAAGCCACACAAAGTAAATAATTTCTCATGATGTGTAATAAAATTTTATTTTAGGAAGCACACTAACAACAACAACAAAAAAAATTAGTATCGTTATCTAAGAAAAGTAAAAGAACCACAACGAAAGTATGCAATAACCTCTTTCAACTTGCTAACGATTCATTAAAGCATTTTTTGTCTTTAGAAACGTTGAAAAACTAATATAATTTTGAGATTTAAAGAAGCAATTATAAAAAAACTTTTTCTTTTGCAGCTAGAGATTTTGGTGAACATTTTGGAATAATAATTATAGGGTATTAATCATTTTTCCCAATCTGAAATGCAGATTTTATGGATGCTATCAATTCTCAAATAATCGTTTTCATGTTCAACAAGCATCTTTTAGAGGTAAACGGGATAAATTATCAGCATTAAAACTAAGGATAGACTGAAACAGGTTTTTAAGGCGTAAACCGAAAACGAATTTCAGTGATCTTCCAATTTTCGACCGAAAACGAAAAGGAAAATGTCCATTTCTTTTAATAATTAAATTGTTGTATTAAAGTACAAGGTGAGACCGAAAAGTAAGGTGCTCACCCTCCTTTCGAAAATGAGAACAGCCCGACAACCGGACACATGCGTATTACGATCTTTGGTATGTAACGTTAAAGTTCAGGGTCATTTGCAAAGTTTCTTGATTAGTATTTGCTCGTGCAGTCGATTAAACATAAGAAGTGGTAGTGCATTGCGTAATGGAGCATTCTGTTTTAAAATGGGTAAAACTGCTACGGAAACCTTAGAAATGCTTCGAAGCGTGTATGGTGAAGAAACTTTATCTCGCAAGACAGTATTTCAGTGGTTCAAGCGTTTCCGTGAAGGTCGTGAAAGCGTGGAGGATGAGCGTCGCAGTGGAAGACCGGTGACGATCAGAACCACGTCAAATGTTGAAAGAGTCAGGAAGTTATTGCTGCAAGATCGCCGTTTGTCCGTCCGAATGATGGCGGATGAATTCAATCTTCCTCGTGAAATCGTACGAACAATATTGACGAAGGATTTGGGTAAACGGAAACTTTGTGCGATGTTTGTCCCTCGTTATTTAAGCGATGAACAAAAACAGCAGAGAATGGACTCTTTATTCCCCTGATCTTGCGCCAGCAGACTTTTTCCTCTTTACACGACTAAAATTGGCACTGAAGGGACACCGATTTTCAAACACCTCAGAAATTCAAGCTGCTGTTACCAAGGTACTTAAAACAGTCTCAAAGGAGGACTTTTTCAAAAGTTTCCAGAACTTGTATGAACGTTGTCAAAAGTGTATTGTTGACGACGAGAACTACTTTGAACAACAGTGAGGTATTTATTTGCAAATATATAATACAGTGATTCTTATGACGTCAGTCACCTTACTTTTCGGTCTCACCTTGTAATATATATATAAATATACATAATTAATTAATTAATTATAAGTATTTCTTAACTATGCATAATTATTAATTAATTATTCGTATTTATTAAATATATAATTATTAATTAACTGTACGTGTGGCTCAAATTGGCTCTCTGTGCCTTAGACCCAACACTTTTTTATCCATATAAAATAAAACGTAATTAATTCATCAACGACACAGAAAGATTTTCTAATTATACGAATTTCATTTAAATAAAAAATATTTTAGTTTTATCTATACACACCTCGATTTATCTTTTATGATGATTTCTGTAAATGATGATCTGTTATACAAAAACTTTCTCAAAGAGTATTCGGAACACTTCTGCGGTTTCAAACTGAAAATTTTCCATTACTGTTAAGTCTGAAGTTTTTAATGAGCACGTGAAAGAGTTTAATTATATATACATTGCTTGCCTTATAATTTGCATTCACGTCTTGAGTCAGTCATGACTGATAATTATAAACAACGAAGTTCGTAGCAATAAATAGTCTCATTTGAGCCGAAAAAGCTCAAATCCATGAGTAAATGTTGAAAATTTCAGAAGGAAGAAAAGAGATTTTTGGAATACTGATAGTTTCGGTTGAGTTTCGTTCCGGCATCATTTTCAGCCGCATTTTCACCGAAACTCAGATTTTGTGGCGAAAACGAAAACGAAAACAAACCGAATTTTCCGTCAATCTCTAATTAAAACAGTAAATGTAATATTATTTTGTTACACTTTTATATACAGATTCAATTACGCAGATGAAAGTGCTTAATTGAAAATTTATAGCATTTTAAAAACATGTATTCCGGTTTGAGATAACTGATTAATACACTATGAAAACTAATCGGAAACGATTCTGAAAGACAGTGGCAACAAAAGAAACTTTGTTTTTATAAATAGTTCTCAAAATCTTGAAATTATATTGCTTTCTGAGGTTTCTAAAGGCCACGCTACAGTTCGAGAGTTCAACACCCGGGTGGACAAGATTCACTCAACTTTCATCACTTCGGGGTCGATTAAATGAGTACCAAGCTTACTTAAGAACCAAACACCGAGGGTCCAGCGTTAGGCTGGCCACCTGACTGAGACATATGCTATATAACACCTCGGGTAACAGGTTCAAGAAAACAGACTTGGGCATTCTAAGTCCTGACACTTAATATATCGTAAAACACTGATTAAGTTTTCAAAGGTTTCTTTAGAGGAAAATCGTTTTTCGGAATCACGAGCATTTTAAAAGATGTTTTTATACATTTTAGTGCATATTTATATTATATTTTCGTAGATTAAAAAGCTTTTCTCTTTTTTTACACCGCATATTTCACGAAAATTTTATGTTGAGTACAAATATAGTTAACACAGTCTTTTACACAAAAAGAAAGAAAAACCTTCAGTAAAAGTTTAAACTCATGGCCTGTTGGGTTTTAAGAAAAGTAAAAGAATGAAGAAACAGTAAATTGAAAAGAAGGGCCAATACGTGATGAAGCAGAACAAAACAAAATTTTAGTTAATCATTTGAAACGATTTTAGTGTATAATGATGTAAAAGAAAAAGTAAATGTCTTACAATTTTTTCCAAACTTAATGAGGCAAAAAATGAATAAAAGCAATTAATAATATGTTTTTATATGTTTCTGTCGTATTTTATTAGGAACGCAAAATAAGTTCACTTAACGAACTACAGTATGTTAAAGTAATAATAAACTTAGTAAAAGTTCTTGTTAGCTGCTAGAGATTTCTTGCTGGTTTGATCTTAATATATTTATATTACAATGCTAATTATTTTAAAAGACTTTTTGTAATGCTTTGAAAGAATAAAAGAAAAAGCTCTTTATTGTTTTATGCTAGAATACTTGACAAAGAAAAAAGATTTATTCCAAAACTTTTATTCTGTTGCGCAGAGTTCTTTTTATGTTAACTAAACTTGTCGTGTTACTTAAAAATTTAAACTCAGCCTAATGAAGATTTATGTTTCTAGCAAGGAAATTTCAGATATAGCAAGACGAAACTACTCGAATGTGATAATCCCATTTTTTTTTATCTCATACATGTTAATACTTCAAAATTTACTATCACAGTGCAAAATTAAATGATAATCTGTACCCATTATAAGGATTCTAAAGGTATAGGTTCGTTGAATTTAAAAAGAAAATAGAAGCATCACATTTTTCAAACAAATCTTTGAATTTCGACACCCTACCTTTTAGATGTCCGAGGACACCTGTTACGCAGTATACACCCAAGTATAATAAGGATCTATTTATGTGAAAGTGTAATAGAATGTGAAGTTTGATTACATTACGTGCAGTAGTTTTTGGGATACAACTATCGTGAAAATCGTGGAAAATGCAGCATAGCAGCGGGCACCTGTTATATGAGTTATATTAATATCTAATCAGTACCAACTAATGTCAAGGTCTAGCAGAATATGAAGTTTGATGAAATTTCGTGCATTAGTTCTTGAGATATGGTTGTCTCCAAAATCGTGTAAATTCGAGAAAATGCAACATAGCAGTGCCACGTGTTGAGCGATTTACACCAAAATCTAATAAACATCAACTTATGTCAATGTCTACCAAACCTGAACTTCGATAAAAATCCGTCCTTGAGATAGAGCTATTGCAGAATTCGTAAAAAATACAGCATAGCAGAGTACGCGTTGAGTGATATCCAGTCAAACCTTATCAGCATCTATTTATATAAAGGTATAATATAATATGAAATTTGATTAAATTCAGTGCATTTAGTTCTTGAGATATAGCTATTTTAGAAATCAAGGACAAAACAACATAACAGCCTCACCCATTGTGCGAATTACACAAGAATCTAAAACAGCAACAACTTATATCAACGTCTAACTGAATCCTTTTGTTTAATGAAAATCCGTGCATTAGTTCTTGAGATAGAGGAGCTATTGTAGAAATCTTTAAAAACGCAGCATGGCAGAGCCACCTTTGAAGCTATTTACACCAAAAACGAATAACCACCAATGTATATCGAGGTATAACTGAATCTAAGGTTTTATTAAATTCCGTGCATTATTTTGTGAGATAGAGCATCCAGAAAATTCACATACAGAGAGACAGAGTCACAGGCAGACTCACAGACAGACATTTCTTAAAAATAGTCAAATCGTATTCAGGACCTTCTAAAACGTATAAAATGCGTCGAAAACCGAGAGTCGATTTTTTTCTCGAATCCATTACTTTTTTCTTGTAAAGACAGAAAAAGTAAAAAAATAAAAAAAAATAAATAAATAACAAAAAATCCCTGCCGGCTCGGGCCTACAGGCGGAGGTAGATTTCGAAGTTAAGTACTAAATTCACCAACAAAACTTAAATCAAGATTAAAGATAAACCCAGCTCCTTCGCTAAGAATGAGCTCTAGGGAGCTAAACATTTTGTGAAAATTCTAATATACACACACGCATGTATATGGAATAGGTTTAAAAATGGCTAAATCAAATTCAGAGAACCTCAAAGTGTTAAAATATGTTAATATTTCCATACTCGGGTTTTTATCATGTTTTAATACGTTTCTTCAAACTCAATGACGTTACATATTCACCTGCTGTGGTCCATTATATTTTCAATATGACGCAATATTTTGTTGTTTTTTTTAATTCGTCAAACTATTTATTTCATTTTGAATTTTCATGCAGAAATCTTGCTCTAGAAAACTTATGACGTAATATTCAATTTGTTTTCAATTCGTCAAACTATTTATTTCATTTTGAATTTTCATGCAGAAATCTTGCTCTAGAAACTTATGACGTAATATTCAATTTGTTTTCAATTCGTTAAACTGTTTATCTAATTTAATTTTTCACGTGAAAACACTACATTAGAAAAGCAATTGTGGTGAGAATTTTATTGATTTTCTTTAATTGTTGGCAACAGCTATAACGAAAAATATTTATTTTTTCCTACCATTGTTGTGTAAAAGCTGGTTTTATCAGAATCATGTTAAGACGTTATTCAAAATTTTAAACCTTCTCCATTCCCATTCCCTTGGACCGATTTTGCTCATTTTCAATCCCCGCCGAGAAATTAGCTATCTTAAAGTTGTTGGTGAGTTTGAAGACGTTCCGTGCATAATTGCGACTTTTATCGTGCGGACAAAATTTAGTACATACATACATACATATATATATATATATATATATATATATATATATATATATATATATATATATATATATATAAACTTTTTAGGTGGGGGTGGTTTTGGGTTCCTGGGGTCATGTAATGAAAAGTTATGAAGGAATTTTTCAAAAGTCGCACCATGGTAACGACTGCAATAGGTAGTATTTCTTACGAAATCTACCTAAAAACACTAAAAACGTAATCTCATAGCCCGTTGGGATTCAAGAAAAGAAAAAGTATTAAGAAACAGGAAATTGAAAAGCGGGTCTAATACATGATCAAGCATAACAAAATAAAAATTTAGTTAATGATTTGAAACGATTTTAGTATGATGTAAAAAAAAAAGTAAATGTCTTACAATTTTTTCCTAAATTAATGAGGCAAAAAATGAATAAAAGCAATTAATAACACGTTTTCATATGTTTCTATCGTATTTTATCAGGAACAAAAAATAGTCTCACTTAATGAACTATAGTATGTTAAACTTAGTAAAAGATATTGTTAGCTGCTATGGATTTCTTGCTTTTTTTATCTTAATATATTTTTATTACAATGCTAATTATTTTTAAAGACTTTTTTGCAACATTCTGAAAGTATAAAAGAAAAAGTCTTTTATTGTTTTATCATAGAAAACTTTACAAGGAAAAAAGGTTTATTTGCATTTCTTTTATTCTCTTGCACAAAGTTCGTTTTATGTAACGTAAACTTGTCGTGTTACTTAAAAATTTAAACTCAGCCTAATGAAGATTTATGTTTCTTGCAGCGAAATTTAAGATATCGGAGAAATAATATAATTCAGTATAAAATCATTTGGGAGCAATTTTTCTTTTTGAAGTAGACTTCTGCATTGTGTTTTTTTATGCTATTTCCTAGAATGTAGGTAATGCGTGAAATCCTAAGAATGATCAGATACGTAAAAGAATTAACGAAAAAAGAAATGCTAACTAGCGAAATTTATATATATGTACGTATATATATACATAACGATTATATAATTACAAATCATCATCTATTTCGAATTACTAAAATTAAATTAATAAATTTAGCTTCAATTCATAACACTGACATTATACAAAATAAAGATGGAACCTTTAACTAGTAATACAGAATCAAGCACAATACCACTAATTCATTGCGGACGTTTAATTCGTATAAAACATATGAAAAATCACCAAATTTTGGTAAAATATCCTATTAAAGACAAAAGATACAAATAACCAGGTAAAGAATGTTGAACCATTAAAAGATGATTATATAGCATACACCAACATATTTCAACATTTCTACAAACTGATAAATACATATATCATAAACTATATTAGCATTGTGGCTGCACGCGCCAAATGTTTGGCTGCCACATGAATTCTGACTTCCCTGCAAGCGCCAACGATTTCCTCCTCATGGCAAACCTGCCGCGACCAGAGCTAGCGTTTTTGGAAGCGCACTCACTCTTGTACCTGCTTGCACGCTGCTCAGAGCTCGTGCCTTTTGTCACGCGTATAACTTAAAAACGATTTTCTGATTTGTCAATATTTAAATAAATGGTAGTGTTCACTGATCTAGTATTTCTTATAACTGAATAACATGAACACACATAATGGTGACCCGAGAAATTCATGCAATATTTCTGATGTGTATTACATAGTTTCATCGCCAGGACCACGTGCTACGCCGCAACGGAAAGGAGGTAAGATGCATGTTTCATTTCTCCTCTGGTTTGGTTAGGAGTAATGTTCCCAATGCTAAATTAATACAGTTTATTATTATTTTTTATTTTGTTTAAGCATTAATTGCTAATAATTTAATCTTTTTGGGGACAGTATGGCAGACGACGTAATTAATACCGCTAGTAATGCCCAAGTTGCCAAATTAGGTGTAAAGTTACCGCCGTTGTGGAAAACTAATATTAAACTTTGATTCGTGCAAGCAGAAAGCAATTTTGAGCTATCGGGTATTACTGTCGATGCCACAAAATACAACAATATTGTTGCAGCGATCGATCCAGAAACTCTGCCCGCGGTATCTGACATTTTATTAGACTCTCTCTACCAAATGACAAATACAAGACATTAAAAGAAAGGTTAATTCAAGGATTCTCCGAATCTGAAAATAAACAGATCCGAAAATTGCTACCAGAATTACAGTTAGGGGATGAAAAACCTTTCCACTTGTTAAGGAAAATGCAGCAGCTAGCCAAAAATTCGATTACCGAAGATTTTTTAAAGTCGTTATGGTTTCAAAGGAGCCCTGCAGGTATACAAAGTATTTTGGCCGTAAGTTCCGAATCCCTTGAAAACTTGTCAAAAATGGCAGACAAAATCGCCGAAGTACGATCCGACTCGGGAAGTGTATACGCGATCGGCGAATCCTCACACAGTAAACCGGCACTTACTGTCGACTCGCAACAAAACGAAATATCCGCACCCCGCTCGGAAATTGCTGCGTTATGCCAAAAAGTAGAAAGGTCGCGATCGTGTTCGAGAGACCGATCACGTGAGCGATATTTCAAATCGCCGCATCGGCAATTCGGCTCTGATGAATTTTGTTATTATCATCAAACTTACGGAAAAAAGCGCGTAAATGTAGGGAACCATGTAAATATGAAGAAAATCCAGAAAAACCAGAAGAAAAACCAGAGTCGGCTATCGACATGCAAGTTTCGGCGACCTCCGGTGGCCATTAAATCTTGTCGCCTATATGTTTTTGATAAAAAATCGCATTTAAAATTTTTAGTCGATTCTGGATCTGATGTTTCCACCCCTAAAAATTCTAAAAAATTGCATCCAGACCTCTTACAATTATTTGCTGCAAATAACACAAAAATTTCTACACATGGTTCAAAATTAATGAATGTCAACCTCGGTTTAAGGCGTAGTTTTGATTGGAAATTTTTAATAGCTAGTGTACCTATGCCAATTATTGGAGCTGATTTTCTAGAAAATTTTTGTCTCCTGATTGACCTTAAACGTCGTAGGGTTATTGATAGTATCACAAAACTTTCACATGTTGGGATATTTGCACATTCGTCTCAGTAAAGTTCTATCAATCTCATTTCAGGCAATTCAGATTATCACAAAATTTTATCAGAATATCCCAGCCTTACAAAAATTACCTCAAAACATGAACTAGTGCCGCATAACACTGTTCATTATATTGAAACTACTGGTCCACCGGTTCATAGTAAGCCACGGCGATTAAACCCTAAACTTTACGAAACTGTTAAAAAAAGAATTTCAATACATGACTGATCAAGGAATATGCAGACCCTCTAAATCTCTATGGTCTTCGCCGATACATGTGGTTACTAAAAGTGGTGGTAGCATCCGCCCAGTTGGGGATTATAGAAGATTAAATTCATGTACTACACCAGACAGGTATCCTATTCCTCATATTCAGGATTTTTCAAATGCGCTTCATGGAAAACAAATATTTTCTAAAATTGATATAGTTAGAGCTTATTTCCATATCCCTGTACATCCTGACCACATACCAATAATAGCAGTCTGTACACAATTTGGCCTTTTTGAGTTCCCTTTTTTAAATTTTGGATTATGTAACGCGGCACAAACGTTCCAAAGATTCATGAATGAGATTCTGGGAGATTTATCTTTTTGTTTTGTCTATTTAGACGACGTACTCCTTTTTAGTCAGGATGAGGCTGAACACAAAGTCCATTTACGAATGCTATTTGAAAGATTAGATGCATATGTACCTACAATTAACGCTTCAAAAACCTTATTCGGTGTCCCAGAAATTTCATTTTTAGGCCACCTTTTTTCACAGTGCGGTACAAAACCCCTCCCTGATAAGGTCGCACCCATATTAAATTACCCACAACCTCAAACTATAAAAGATCTCCAAAGATTTCTTGGATTTTTGAATTTCTTTCGTAGGTTTTTGCCAAACATAGCTAAACATCAAACTGTCCTTAGCAACTATTTAAAAGGCGCCAAGAAAAATGAAAAAACGAAAATTGAGTGGTCTGATGAAGCAGAGAGGGAATTTAAAAAATGTAAAGACTTACTTGTAAATGCAACCTTGTTGCACACCCGAAACCAGACGCTAATTTAGTTTTGCAAGTAAATGCTTCAGATTTCGCAATCGGGGGAGCCTTATCACAATTGGTTGACAACGAATTGCAGCCCCCCTTTTTTTTTTCTCGCAAACTTACCCAAGCTGAGCGTGCTTACAGTGCATACGATAGAGAGCTACTTGCAGCATACGCTGGTATTAAACATTTTCGACACATGCTCGAAGCAAGGTGCTTCACACTCTTTACTGATCACAAACCTTTAACATTTGCTTTCCAGCAACGCACAGATAAACATTCACCAAGGCAATCTAGGTAATTGGATTTTATATCCCAGTTCACAACAGATATCCAACACATAAAAGGATCTGAAAATGTCACTACAGACACTCTTTCTAGGATTGCCACAATAACCATGCCAAATCCGATTGATTTCGATGAAATTTCACAATTACAAATAAATGACCCCAAATTGCAAGATTTAACAGACAAACCGCAATATTTAGAACTTAAGAAAGTTACCTTACCTGGTCATGTAACTCCAAACTATTGTGATTTTTCTACCGGTAGCTAGACCGTACATTCCGGTTGCTCTCCGCAAACAAATTTTTTCTCAATTGCATAATTTGTCGCATTCAGGAATCAGGAGCACAACTAAATTGGTAATATCTAGATTTATTTGGCCATCCGTTAACAAAAATTGTGCAACTTGGGCAAGGCAATATGTCCCTTGCCAGAAAGCTAAAGTAAACAGGCGTACTAAAACCCCATTGGGTTCAATCCCTAACCAATCTAAGAGATTTGAGCATGTGCATCTTGATTTTGTCGGTCCTCTTCCACCCTCCCAAGGAACTCCTATTGTCTCACAATGATAGACAGATTTACACGATGGCCAGAAACTGTGGCTATCCCCGATATTAGTGCGCACACTGTGGCCACAGTCTTTTACAATCAAGGGATAACGAGGTTCGGTTGCCCTTCCCATATCACAACAGACCAGGGAAGGCAGTTCGAAAGTCTGCTGTTTCAGTCGCTGTCTTATTTCCTGGGAATAAAAAGAATAAGATCCTCACCGTACCACCCTCAAGTGAATGGAATGGTCGAGGAATTCCACCGCCCACTTAAAGCCGCCTTGAATTCTAACAGTACTGAACAGTGGACTGCCGCATTGCCCACCATCCTACTGGGTTTCCGCACTGTGTTCAGAGAAGACATTCAAGCCACAACAGCAGCCCTGGTCTATGGGACAAACCTTCGGCTCCCAGGAGAATTCTTTGTCCCCACTGCAACAGATTCCTCACCTCAACAGTTTGTTGAAGATTTTAAACTGCACTTTAGGGACATTCGTCCCACACCTGCATCTAGGCCCGGGGCCAGACAAATTTTCATTCACCCTCATCTTAAAGACTGTTCCCATGTGTTTGTTCGCCATGATGGGGTGAAAAAAACCTCTGCAAAATCCATATGATGGACCTTACAAAGTTCTAGAAAAGAACCAAAAAACTTTTTTAATTGACTGCAATGGGCGTAAGTCCGCCAACTCAACAGACAGGGATAAACTAGCTTATTTAACGTCGGACATTCCTGTTGAGAACGACTGTGTTCTTTCCAAAATCCCTGCAAAACGTGAGATTTCGACGACACAACCCACAGTTACTCGGTCAGGACGGACTGTACGTTTCCCGTCACGTTTAACAGACTGAGAAGGTTAACATTGCGGTAGGAGTGTGTGGCTGCACGCGCCAAATGTTTGGCTGCCACATGAATTCTGGCTTCCCTGCAAGCGCCAACGATTTCCTCCTCATGGCAAACCTGCCGCGACCAAAGCTAGCGTTTTTGGAAGCGCTCTCACTCTTGTACCTGCTTGCACGCTGCTCAGATCTCGTGACTTTTGTCACGCGTATAACATAAAAACGATTTTCTGATTTGTTAATATTTAAATAAATGGTACTGTTCACTGATCTAGTATTTCTTATAACTGAATAACATGAACAGCCATAGCATCAATCATTACAAACCGAACTATACTAAAGTTAATCAATAACAGTGACTTAAATTGGTGTAAATGAATATAATATAAATATTTTTATACAGTACCAAGGACAGCAACTTCATAAGGACCAGAATAAACACAGAAACTCATAAATTCAACGTACCATTCCTTTTTTTTTAAATTACATATATTAAATCAACATTTGCGTATAAATTATCTCGACAACTCCACCCTTCTCCATAATTTAATATCTGCCCACAAAGCCAATCTATTTAAATTTATTTATATATATTTTGTATTTTTAATTTTCTTTTGTTTATTTTTAGTTTAGTTTTTTGTTTATTTTTGTAATTTTTTTTATATTTTTTTGATACGCAAAATGTTACTAGTAACATACAAGAAACCTTCCTACTATACATTGTATAGATCATTAACTAATTGTAGATTAAGCAATATATGAATTTCTTAGGAAAACCATGATTTAAAGCACCAAATATAATATATATATATATATATATATTAGGGTGGCCCTTAGCAATAGGCAATTTTCTGAAAGTAAAATATTTCCTGCTCCCACCCGCTAAACCTGTTCCAATGAACAAAAAAAAAAGGTGTGAGCAAAATTTTAACTCAATCGGACAACTTTAAGGCGACCCTCAAATATCTTTAAATTTGTACAGAGTCTACGCAATGACTAATTCAGTTCCAAAACAGTATATTCGTACTTATCTTCGCCATTTTTTTTTCTTCTAAAAGTAATTCACGTGGACACATCCAGGTATCCCCAGCTATTGTTTAAAAACGTTTTAAATCAAATTTACCAAAATTTAATTTGAAAAATTCCAAAAATATCGTGAAAAAGTTAGAAAATATTACGATCTTTTAATAAAGTTCACAACCTCGATAATATAGACGCATCTTTATTTTCAACAATAATTGCTATAGCATCAGAAGCATAATATGTGTAGTTTTCACACTAAACATTGTGAATACTCTTCAGTGTTCTGTAAAGGCATCCCCAGGCACATAATTGCTACCAGTCATGTAAACCTTTTTTTGAGTTTAGTCCAAATTTATCTAAATCTTTTGGAAAACGCCATGTCAGGACCAGAAGTTGCTCTCATCAGTGAGTCGAAAAAACACCTAAATACTAACTCATAAATGTGATGAGGCAAGGGAAGTACAAAAGGTCACGATTGAACACTTTTTTAGATGTGTACAGGCACCCTTTACTTGACCTGCGTTGCTTGCTCTCGTATCACAGCAAAGTGCTTGAATTTTGTCAGTTATGCCCAATTTCTCTACTGTTTCTTAAACAGCCATGGCTTGCTCTTCTCCTGGAGATGTTGAGATTTCAAGGTCTCTCAACAACTGCTCCTTACCTTGGAAAATTGCTAATATTGCCAGGCTATCAACTTTTTGAATACCTCTGAGTGATGAAAAGAGTTTTCCATACCAGTCCAGCACCAATTCTTGACAGTCATTTATGATAAATTTTTCTGTATTTATGTGTTTCTCGCCGCTCTAAATTGTTTTCTAATCTGTTCAAAAGAAGTGTGGTTTATTATCAGGTTTTCAGTATTATCCCCGAAAGTATCTGCACCAGCGCCATTAATATGTAAACAGTATTTCTGTCAATGATTTTCCACCTATGAAAAACTTCAGAAATACGGGCAGTAAAAAATTGCAATGTACCTCGAGTGGCTAAAAGTGTTCTTGTTGTTGCGGTTGTTGCTATTTCTTATATTTTCTAATCAACGACAGAAGAATTTTTACTGTCGTTGTCACAATCACCGATTTGGCTGCTTACGCTGAATCATCAGTTACTGATGAAACAAACTTATATAAGTATATATATTTTTCCATTTCTTCATACGTCTTTTTTTCCTTGGCAGTTTCCATTCAAGTGCGCTTAAGTGCTGGTTCTTCCTTGTGTTTTAGTTTTTGATCTACACCAAACATAGAACCCGATCTTCATTTTTGGCGTTGAAGCATTAAGAATTTCTTATTCACTTCAATTTTCACCTTTCCCAAAGAATCTGCGTGAACTGTGTCAAAGCGATCGTCTGTCATTTCTACAAAAAGTCTTTTTCTTTTTCTTTGTTTTTAGCAGGAGTTAAAATTTTCTGTAAAACTTTCCATTCATCATGGAGTTTGAGAAGCTAATCAACGCAATGGTCACCTTTTCTAGCAGGAATTCGTGCTTTTTGCCAAAAATGGAAACGTCTTGAATCACCAGTATTACGCTTTCTTTCGTTGTAAGGTTTACAACCCTTATATTGTAGAATGGAATGCTTGAAACTTGTTGATTCGATGGTAGTTTAGCTGCAATGATTGGATTGGAAATGTAACGAACAAGAGTGACTAAAAAATCTTTTCCTAACTTGTGTGATGAAATAACGAAAGAAGTTGATGCAATTTCACGGTTCTAGAAAAAAACACACGTCACAGTGATACAAAAAGTTGTGAAAGAAAAAAAAATAGTGAATCTGTCATCAAAGTCATAAAATTTGGCCACAAAATAAGTGTACAAAACAAATAACATTGTAAAAACGGAGAGGTTACAAAAACATGGTTTTCCAGCATTGCCAGGGATACCAAAACAACACAGAATCATTCATATCATAATGCCACAGTAAAATGAACAAATGTCTAGAAGTTTTTACAAATAAGATGATTTTTATTTACAATCACGGATGGCAACGAAAAAGGATAATGAGTACAGGTGTTTCCCTATACCTGCTCTTTGCCCACAACTTCTCAAATTTATTTCTCCATTACATTTATACTAAATTATCATTTTAATACTATGAATAAGTACGGATATTTCTTTTATGAAAAAGAAAATTTTATAAGAGATAAAAACATTTTACCTGAAAAAAAAAAATTCGGGCAAAA
Source organism: Maratus speciosus (assembly GCA_963932465.1). Classification (NCBI taxonomy): domain Eukaryota; kingdom Metazoa; phylum Arthropoda; class Arachnida; order Araneae; family Salticidae; genus Maratus; species Maratus speciosus. The sequence goes on along the minus strand of OZ010789.1, from coordinate 109,400,336 downwards.
ATTTCAAAAATTTAAGGTCAATGAGGGTCGCCTTGAAGTTGTCCGATTGAGCTAAAATTTTACATACATTGTTTTTATGTTAATTGGAACAAAACTGGAGGGTGGGAGCTAAACTTTTAAAATTTTGAAAAATAAGGGCCACCCTAATATATATATACATATACTAGGAGGCTCAACCCCCTGTTCACTGACGCTCGCCAACAGTCGTGAATTGCAACGCAATTCATTTTGAGACCGCTACGCGATCCCAGCTCACTTCTCTCGATCTACAGTATTGGCATCAACTGTAACCAGTATGAATATTATCATAAATCATTTTAACATATGAAATATACAACTATGTTTAATGTATAAAAAAAGAAGTAGAAATCTTATTTGTAAAGCAAAACTTCTTTGTAAAGCGAAAAAATGCATTTTTCGCCTATAATATTGCGCAACATGTCTGTAATTCATTTAAAATTCTTTGAAAAGCACTAAGGAGACACTTTGTATGACGCTAACGAAATGTAAATAAAACGCTTTCTGCTGTGTCTAGACAATCTTGATCACAAAGCTGATTCGCTGAATGCACACATCATCATAAAATGAATCAATGCAATTGCTATTCGTACTTCGACCAAATGATTTATCTTTAAAAAGAGATTATCTGAATTTTGATTTTCTTAGTCTTTCTTAGAGTCATGTGACTCTGCATTAACCACTGAGAATCGTCGCTGTAGTTGTTGCCAAATGGAAAATTATAAATTCAGCCTCATGTTCGCGCCACGTAGGAGAAATATACGTATAGATACATATAATAGTGATCTCCCAATAGTACGGAATTCGAAGGGAGGTCATTTTTTGTCCGCACTAAGAAAAGTCCGCATTAAACAATGTAAACATTCGAATAGTGACATTCTAATGAAACCTTCGAATTTATTATTTTCGTTAAATAAATTGAACTCAGATTTGCACAACAGTGACATAGGTTGAACCTTTATGTTAAAATAAACTACTTTTTCATTAATATAGTCATTTCAGTTAATAATCAAGTTGGGGACAATTTGTTAAAATTACTGAGAACAAACAAAATATGCAAAGCAATTGCCGCACTTATATAAATTAACTTTAATTAATATAATTTGTTACATTTTTCTGCGTTTTTGAAAAAATGATGTAGTGTTTATCACATCGTTTTCCCGTTTTATGACAGACTGGGCAATGTGGTCCGTTATGTCATTTTTTGATTTGAAATATCTGCGAACAGCCATTGGCTGTTTTTGAATCTCGTACGTTTTTGGTAGCAGAAAGTTTTCTTTCTCTTCACTGACGATTTCTTGATCTCACAACAAACAAAATTAGACCAAAGTTGCTTTTTAAAACATAATACACAAAAACAGTTTCGATTCCGCTCGGTCATATATTTAAAAAAAAATGTCCGCATTATGCGATGAGTAGAATGCTTCGAGCGATGTCTTTAATTGAAATAGGGAATGATGGGGGAAGCAAAATGCTCTTCATTAGCAAGAGATACGTTTTAAGGGGAGACGCATTAAAGGGAGTCCACTGTATAACTCTGAAAAAAATATCACGTAGAAAAGAAAAGAAACGAAGATAAGAAAAGTGCAACGAGAATGATAAAATTCCTTTTTATATCTGTGTTAATGAGATTCCAAGAGTCGATAATAAATCTCAGGAATACAGGGTGAAGGAGGTTTGTTAATATTATATTACAAATTATTAAATAATCTGCACGTTAAGAACATTATATAAAGTATGTGACGATTCCTTCGTGACTGTTGGACTGAGAAGTATCCACGGCACAAGACTAACAATAACAAGAATTTATTCAAGATTAATAATAGAAGTGATCGGCAGTGGAGCCGACAGACATAAACTAAAGATGATTGAAAACAATCTTCAATTATATAAAAATTTTTACTTCATTTAATGTTTTGTATTGATTTTTAGAAAACATATGCGTACCGACCCATATCTACTGGATCACATCTGTCTTGTCAAACTATTAACAATTTTCTTTTGAGGCTGTAATTTAAAAGAAAGGGGTAAACTTGTTATCAAGCACTACTTATTTTACCAGTTGTCCGCAAGTTCGTTACCAAAAGAACCTGCATATGGTCGAACTAAACAATGGAAAATTGTTCTTTTAATAGGCTGAATAGCATGCTAAAAAAATCCAAATTCATTAGCGATATTCTGTTGCGAAACAGCTGGTATAGCTTTTCCCCTGTTTTTATGACATACACTTTCGAAAAGGAAAAAAAAAAAAAAAAAAAAAAAAAAAAAAACGTGGAAAGTACGAGCAGCAAGCTGCCGGAACACTCTTGTCATTGGAAGAGATGTTTCTGCTATTTAACGAATTTGCTATCTTTTGACTTGAGAAGTTTAGAAAATTTTGAGCTTAGGTTCAGGAATTTATCTTGTTTTGAGGGGAAAATGACACGCATAAAAATTCTGATTGAAATACAAAAAAATACTACGCCGTTTGCAACTGCGATTTAACAAAAATGCAGCTTTAAAGTGGAGAATTTTAGGATTTGTTTTTACGTTAGATTGAGAAAATTTCTGTATTTTCCAGGAAAATAAGAAAATTAAAGCTTAAATTTTGGGATTTTAAAGACATGAAATCAACAGAAAAATTCGTTCAATTCAGGGCTCTTTTAGAGTGGACTCATCAACTGTTAGACACAAATTTCATGATACATTAGGTTGAAAATCTTCCATACTCCTGATTTTTATAATATTGAATTTATATATTTAAATTTACAATTTATATTACGTAAAAAATTCTATAAGTACATGGCTCTGAATATTATTACATAAATTTTAGCATTTAAGATCAAAAAGACACTTTTGAAGACTTTGCCAAAAATATATTTTTTAAATAGTTTCTATAATTTTATTTCTAATGCACTGCTCTACTTGAATATGTATACATTTTATTTAAATTATTTTAAATTTTATTATATGAACACTGCTTTTTAAAATTATTTTTTCTGAATTTTTTTATGATAAAACATTTTTTTAAACTTAATACCAATAGTTTTCTGAAATATATATTAAGCATCATTTAAATTCGCGAAATTCTCTTTTTAGATAACAAAAGGACAGTTTTCAGCAAAGCAAATGCTAAATCCGAAAAGAGCTCGTAAACATATTAGGAAAACTGGAAGCAGAAATATTCAATTTTAACGCATTCTGCATTTTCAGTATCAAAATAGCTTTCTGGAAATGCTGATATATTGCATTTAAAGCTTCCCGTATTCGATGAATATAGTGTTTTTAGATCTTAAATATTATTTAATACTTATGATCATAAAAACTCAAAATTGCTATGTAGTAATAAGTATACATAGTTATACTTTTGGAAGAGATAAATTGTATACATGGAATTCAGTTTCTGAAGCTAAGTATTATCTGTATTTTGACCTTAAAGTTGCATTTCTTTTTAAATATATAAAGTTATATGAAAATATCAAAGCTTAAAATCCCCTCAAATCGTTATGGCAGTATGTAAGAAATTCTCTTGTAAAATATTAGGCTTCATACGTCATATAATTTAAAATTAAATTTTATACTTTACAAATTATAACACAATATTATTTGGCTTTGATTTAAAAATACGTGAACTATCCAATCATTTTATATATTTTTTACTTTATAAGTCATTTTAGTAAAACAACCATTTATTTAATTATGAGTAATAAACCAACAACAATTACTTCTAACACTGTAATCTTTATATAATATAAAATTCGGAATTTAAAGTTTTAACTATCTTACAATCACGGCATAAGTTTTCAGCATTACGCTATGAAGGTACATTGTCAACTCGTAAATTTTTATGCAAAGCTTATGGGAGCAAATACGGTACGGATATTAAAACAATTCTTAACGTAATTGATAAATTGTCTAAATCTTTGATATGTTAATTATAATACAATATCATAATATCTTATCATCAATATAAGTTAGTACGTACGCAAAAAGTGAATAACCAAGAAATAACGACAAGCATGTTCATGTGTTAATATTAATAAATAAATAAGTAAAAGTGCAATGTGGACTAAGAAACATCGACTTCTTTAATGTTAGATATACAGGCTCCATCTTTATTTTGTATAATGTCAGTGTTATGAAATGTAGCTACATTTATTAATTTAATTTTAATAATTGGAAATCGATGATGATTTGTAACTATATAATGGTTATATATATATATATATATATGTGTGTGTGTGTACACAGATATATAAACATATATAAATATACATATATATATATATAATATATATACAGTGGTAGCCAAAGTCGTGGACACTTTTAGGTAGCTTTCATTACAAAAAGTAAAAAGCTACCTATTGCTGTTGTCCGAAGGGAAACACTTCGGGAAATTTTGCTATATTTTCCCCGATCATAAGCCCCCAGATGCCAAAACCACCCTCCGTTGAAATGTTGACTTATATATATATATATATATATATATATATATATATTTATATCTGAATTTTGTCATGCTGTAACTCTCTAATTTTTGAACCGATATGAATGATATTTTTCATATGCATAGTACATACTAATGTCTCGACCGAGTAAATTTTGTAAAATCACAAAGGTTGGAAACATCCGAAAATCTATATATTACAAAGGTAATTTTGTATATTTCACAATTTTGTATTAGAAAATCGACAAAATTTATAAAAAAGAATATTTATAAGATTTATAATTTTCTGTTTATTGTGTATGTCAAAAATTACATTTTTTGCCAATAAATTTGTTTTTATGTTTTAATATTTTTTTTATTATTATTTACATTCTTAAAATTATTATAATATGTGATTAAATATGTTTCGAATAGGAGTTGTTAAATCACAAAGCGTTAAGTATGTTATTACCTTAAAGGTATCGAAATAAAGAAAATAGAACTGTAATATGGTTTGAGGAAATGTGTTTTTATCAGTATGCATTTATAACAAATACAATATGACTTTTGAATTTTCTTTTCTTTTTAATAACAAATAATAACAAAGATTAAATCTAAACTAGTGCATACATTCTAACTATTCAAATAATATTTAGGATAGAATCATTCTAGTAATAAAATATTAACAATTTCAGAAAATGAGTCCCAATCAAGATGAAAAAATCAGAATTCTCTGAATAGCCTTTTTGATCTACGTAATGCAGAAATGTAGTATATTTCAGGAAATTACTTCATCGCTGAAAAAATTAAACAATTCTCTTTCTATTCTAAAAAAATGATACAGTAAATACTCAATCACAATAGTTTGGATAAGTTATAAAGCAACAGTTCTTTGAATATCATCAAACAAAAGCGCAGCAATGCAAATAACAGAGATAAACAAAGCATATTTGCTTTAACAAAACACTATAGTACTTTCTAATGAACAAAACGAACAAAAGAAGAACTTTCAGAATTTTCCCCTATCAGAATAGTGGAAAATTTCAAGAATAAAGTAAATGTAGATATACAAATGTCAAGATGCTTTAAAACATAGGATGTTTGCTTTAAATTGCAGTTTATGAATGTTATTTAAAATTTTAGATTATAGATATGACTATTTTATGAGAAAACTTGTAAATATTTTCAATTATAATAGTTATTTTTCTTTGTGCAATGTTTCTTTTTTCAATGCATTTCCTTTGTTAAAAGTTAAAACCAAAAGATAAAAGTGCATTGGATAAGAAAAAGCAAATTATTTTGAAGATTAGAGTATTATTTTAATCAACAGATTCATCGCATACAAAAATTAATGATTTTCTTTTTAATAATTAGAAAATAATTATTTATAATTTATCTAGGCGCTTCCTTTTTTGCTTTGTTAGCAGAAGCAAAACAATTCATTAAAATGAAAGAAAATTACTAACCATTTCATTGCAAAATTCTAATTATATATAAAAATATGATTTTTCATACGGCCCTGTTTTCCTATAATTTATGTTTAGAAAATAAAACGAAATAGCTTACCATTGTGATCAAAACTTACGGATTAGCGAAATTTGAATTTTATCAATTTTCTTTATTTTTCAGTTATAAAAGCATAAAGAGAACATTTATATTGCCCTAAAGCATTGAAAGTGCATAAAATTCAAAGTGTCATGGCGTGGTAAGGTTTCTTTGTAAAAGAATCTGCCTGTTTAATAATTATAAATAAAGGGCAAAGCTTATGCCGCGTTTCACCAATGAGTACTGTTTTTATAGTATTACTCTTCCAATCCAGTTGTAAACTAATTATTCATATCTAAGTTTTCACACACGAAAAATACAGACAAATTTAAATTGTTACTATATTTAGAAAATCCCCAAAATAATGTATAATAATATTATACAGAAGATGCAAGAGTAACAATATAATATGAATCTTTATATTACTCTGTCAATCATTACGACGGCAGAGATGTTACGGACTCAACGGTGAAAAAATATAGTTTCTTAAAAGCCTACTCACGCGAAGGTAATCGCAGGCTCATGTTAAACCAATGGAAGCGTTCTTTTCAAACCTCTTGTTAGCATTTCAATATTTTAAAATTATTTTTCGGATAGGGTAGTTGAGGTCAATTTCTAACTGGGTGTTTTTTTAATTTTTCGAGTTTGTTAGTAGATTTGTTTTATGAGGTCACATTCTTTTTCGAATCGATTCCATGTGTCATCAGATAAGTCACAATCAAGTCACTTGGTAACTAGTATCGAAACAGAAATCATGGTCACTTCAGATTTGTGTTTCGAAATGAGAGTCACCAAGGGAATCTATTATGTTATCTCCCGGTGACTGTTGGGAATTTTACAGTTATGGTGAATTCCAAGTGGAGTCACCAAATGACAGTCCCCTAATACTGACCTGGTGACTTTATAGTTATGGCGCCTGATTCATTACAAAGCAGAGATTATAGTTATTTCAAAGTGCCATTGCCAAATGCAGTCAACAGTTGATTTCATTTTGACGTAAGAAATTGATCAGCAATCAACTGTCAAAGAGTTTTCATATTGGAGTTAACTGAGAGTCATAATGTGACGAATTAAAGATATCACATTTTGGTCAGTGTTGTGATTGAGATACATGTGACGATTTGTGACATCATTGTGACTGGTTATGGAACCAGGGAAATTAAAATTTTATAATAATATTTAGGAGATATTTAATATTCGAAATTTAAAATGTACCATTTCTTTTTAATATATAGTGGTGGCCAAAATTGTGGTCATTTTTTGAAAATTTCAAGTTTTATAACTTTGTGTGCTTGAGGAATATAATAAATTTCACTAAAATACAAATGTTTACATATCAAATTCAAGAAAATTTAATGTTGAATTAAATTATAAAAACATAATTAAAATATCAGTATTACAAAGAAAGCTACTCTTAAAAAAGTAAGATCTATCTTAGATTTAATTATAATTTAAAGTTACACTTACACATACAATATTTAGTAGGATAACTCTTGTTTTTTATTACAGCTTCACAGCGTCTTTTTATTGAGAGAACTGGTGTTTGTAGTTCATCCTTTTTAATCACATGATGCCATGAATAAATTATAGCTTCAATAAGTTGCGTTTTATTGATAGACGCTTTTTTGTACAAGGATTTTCAAACGTAGTCACAAATTTTCTATAGGATTCAGATCAGGGCTGTTTCCTGGCCAGGGTAATAATTGTATACTTTTATTTTTAAACCATTCTTTGAAGAAAGAAAGAATAAAAGGTAACAATTTTAGTTCCAGGACACTTTCGATCTATTTTTTTGCATTCGGAAGGCTATCAATCAGTTGAATGCGGTCCACACCATTTGCAGACATACAGGCCCAAATCCTGACATTTGTTGGGTTCTTTGTAGTTGCTTTAAGGCAATCAGGATGCAGCTGTTCTCCTACTCTACGTCTCACATATTTTCATCCATCACTACCAAAGAGCTATATTTTACTCTCATCGTTCCTGATTATTTGCTTCTACTGATTTTCTGACGAATTAATGTTTTCTTTTGCCAACTGAACTCGTTTCTTGCGTTGCTGAAGATTTTAAAATGGTTTTTCCTCGAAATTCTACCTTTCAGTCCAAAATCTGGTAATCTTCTCCTTATTGTTCTTGAACTAACTGAAATACCCATTGCATTCATTTCATATCTAACAGCATCTGATGAAATTCTTCTATTTTTCGGGCATATCTTTTTATATTTCTATCGTCAGAAGTCCTTGTGCATTTGTTTCGGCCTGATCTTGCGTTATTTATCCCTATTTAGTTTTTTCATAACGTAAGCAACTTTCACACACCAGATAAAAAGACTGATCCACCAACCTGTCTTAAAATTTCAGGATAAGATTTAATTAGTTTTAATTAATAAGTTTTCTCTCAATATGACAATACGGATTCTTTTCGTAGGTGGCCAATCAGTTCTTGTTGTTGATGACATTGTTTTAAATTATTTGCATTAAGAAAAAAATAGAATAATACAAAAAAAAAATACTATTCTATTTAGTTACACTATTATTCACCCTTCTACAAAATTCATTCCAGCAATATACTGCTTTTACAAATCAAAACAAACTGTAGTTTAGTTACTGACATTTCATTTGTTCACAGAACAGTCATTGTGATTAGCTAGGAAGCTTTTATTACAAAACACTTCATCATTCACGACTAATTGTGTTTGTATTTTAGACTAAAGTAAGTGTAACTTTCTTTGCAAAGCAGATATTTTTATTCTGTTTTTATTTATTAAATTCTACATTAAATTTCCTTGAATTTGAAATGTAAACATTTGTATTTAAGTAAAAATTAATATGTTCTATTAGCACACAAACTTATAAAACATGAAAATTTCAAAAACTATCCACAATTTTGGCCACGTCTGTAACTTATCAAATTCAGCTTCAAGAAAGTAAATATTTTTCTTAGATAAAAGAACGCTTCTAAAGAAGTAATTACTGAGTAATAAACTTACTATATTCAGAATGAGTTCAGTTTCACGGTTATGCAACTTTTTCCACCTTATTTATCAGAATATACGAGGACGTGAGTTTCAGAACTCGCCTTATCCAAAATTAAAACAAGTTGGAAATTGCTCGTCAAACGTGGCAAATGAGGTGCGTTCGTACTATAACTAGTTTTAAAATTATTTTTTGCACCCCATATTGTACTGAATGTATAATTTTTTGCACTTCATAACGTGCATAGTCTGATACATCATTAAAATGCACTTCCAATAATTTTTTCGGAACACTTTTGACTGTCCCTGTAATTAAACTATACATCCGATTTTCCTAAAATTTGAAATAGCTCAACAAAATTTTGCAACAATTATATCTTTAAAATTTCAGACCATTCGGAAGGCTGTAATATCATTAAAATGCACTTGCAATAATTTTTCCCATTGGCCGTAATGTAAAGAAAAACTTTTGGCTGTCCCTGTAATTAAACTATACATCCGATTTTCCTAAAATTTGAAATGGCTCAACAAAATTTTGCAACAATTATATCTTTAAAATTTCAGATCATTCGGAAGGCTCTAATATCATTAAAATCCACTTGCAATAATTTTTCCCATTGGCCGTAATGTAAAGAAAAACTTTTGACTGTCCCTGTAATTAAACTATACATCCGATTTTCATGAAATTTGAAATGGCTCGACAAAATTTTGCAACAATCACATATTTGAAATTTCAGACTATTCGGTTGGGTAGTTTTTGCTCTGTTACATGCGGACAGACGGACAGACGGACAGACGGACGGACTGAGCGACGACTATAGGTGCTACGTATTTATATAATTACGAACGCACCTAAAAATGGTGTTTTGTGTAACAATATGTTCTATTGGTAAACCTGCACAGAAAAAACTTGACAATCAACAAAACAAATAATTTTATCCTGCATTTTTGCTATTGTAAAATTTTGGTTTACAATGAAAACCAATGGACACAGTTAAAGGTTTTTCGCGATTTCCCAATATTTGGTATTCTGGATAAGGTGAGTTTTGAAACTCACGTCCTCATATATATCTATATACATTTTCTAAATTTTAAACCAAAAATTATTAAAAGACATTTACTTATAAAATTATTATCCAGAGTCCTAAATAATGTTTTATTTTTTTTATAATGGACATTTCAGTTTTCAGTACTTGCGCCATCACACATTTAGAACAATCCTTCGATTATTTTTTAGTTAAAAATCAGATGTAATTAGAAATTTCGAAAGAGAATTTTAAAATAGTAAATTTAATTAGTTGTTAACCCTTTCAGGGTCATGGGTGCACATATGCACCTTCATAAAGTACATCCAGAATTTATTTTTCGCACCAATAATAAAGAAAAATAATATTTGTGGAATTTAATTTGAGCGTTTTCGTGATTACGAAAGTAATTGTAACTCTCTTAAAATAAGTGGTATCAAACGAATAAAATTTGTGTTAGACAGGTCGGTCCGAAAAGGTTAAATATAATACTTTTTTGCTTAAACTGAATTTATTTTAGAAATTTCTTGCGAAATATTTTAATTTTCGTGTATGACAAATGTTTCTATTATATAATATCATAAATTATCAAAAAGCATTTTTATATGTCATTTGATATCTGGTATTATTTTAGTTGGATATATTAAATTTTATAAATAACTTTAATGTTTATTAAACAATTTAATGAGCTATTCCTTATTTACGATATGCGTATTTAAATTATTTAAATTACTATTGATAATATAATGCATGAAAAGCTGCTGGAAACAGTGAAGAACAAAAATATGGAAAGATTTTTTTGTAATGAAACAAAGTTTGTTTTGTCTCACGATCAAAATTATGATAGTATTATAAGCTCTTATGGTGTATTGTGGTACACTGTAATTTACACTTATAAAAATGCAGCATTCGAATTGTGGTCTTTTATTCAATAGCATAATGTCCAATTATTATTTTTCAGGACAACGAACCTTGCTACAGTGATTAAGAACACATCTTTTCCTTTTCAATTCAGTATAAAATGTGCTTATTAATTAAATGAATTTCATCTAGACGTTTAATATAATAGTTCTTCGAAGCACTCTGAAATGTAGTACAATAGGTTTTAATAAATTTATTGAATAATTTTTAATTATTATGTATTTTTTCTATAATATTCCTTCGCAAGCATTTAACATACTAATGTGCCTAATATTTCTTTTTTGTGTACTAAGAAAAAAAGTTATTATTTTAAATACACAATAGATGGCTATATTGTAAATATATCACATTTGTCATTTATATGCTTACCGCTCTCAAATAGTTAAAATTGTATATATTTCTCGAATGCAATATATCTTATTATTTGTGAAAAAGCGATATAGCTAAATAATATTGCATGATATTAGTCTCTTTTTTGCCAGTTTTTTTTCCTGATAAGCACTTGCGTATATTTATTTTATACATCAGTTGTTTCATTTTACAAACATGAAGAAAAAAATTATATGTTTCATGCTCGACAAAACTTTCTTTCTTTGACAAATTTTCAATTATGCTTGTTTGGACAATTGCTATTTTTACCCTTTGTTCGTTGCTGTACAAGATTTCAAGTTTTATTTTGGGGGTATAGTAGAATTATTTTACATAGTTTTTAATGCCTATTGTAGTGTTCCTTTAATTATTTTTACTAAGCAGACGAAAAATATTATTATATTTTTTTATCCAAGATCAAATCAATTTCATATAATATTGCTTATTTCAGCTGCTGTAACAATATTGAAAGAAGACAAATTTAGTGGGAGAAAGATCAACAAATCATCTGTTCTTACAGTTATTTATCTATTTTTAAAAATAGTAATATTTAATATTATATATATACTAATTATCACTAATCAACGAATGGTGTAAAAGCGTTATAGTTAATTTTGTATAAATTAACGATATAAATTGTATAAATTACTGACATTTACTATGATGTTTAAATTTTCAGTTATTTTTTTTAAACTTTCTTCGTGTTTTGTTATGATGAGATAACCAATGAGAAGTCATCTTGATGTTTCTACGTGTGCTAGAATTGTCGTCGAATTGAAACAGAGGTGATCATCTAAATAATTTAAGATAAGCCACATTTTAGTACAAGACAGTAGAAAATATGCTCAGAATTCCACTACATAGTCAAATATAAAGCAAAATTCTAAAACTACCATAAAAAAAATAGCATAAAGGTTTTCTTGTGGATACAAATATATTATCATTCAAACATAATCTGTAATTGTAATCATAATGTTATAATTGTATTTAAAAGTATTGTAGAAAATAATTTATGAACATTATTTTAGCTATAAATGTTATTATGTGATTAATTTGTATTATGTTGTCAAAAGATCCGTAAATTTATATAAATAACGTATGTTATTCTTGAAGTTTAATCTATTTACTATTAAATTTCAGTTTAGCGGGTTCCCAAGTGTTATATTTATTTTTATTCAAGATCAACAGAATTTTTACTAAAGAAAATATTATCATCAAATAATGTCAATTTATAGCAAATTCATCTTTGCGTAATTCAAAATCCTATATATACAGACAAAAATAATGCACATATGATGTATAATTATAATTACATTCTTTTGCTCTAGAAAAAAGATGTCTTGAAGATTAAAAGAAAAATTATTCAATTTCAATATCTTTTTATTTCCGAATTATTTATGTTTTAGTTATGAATATGTATTTGATTCAGACAAAGAAAAAGGATTATTTCTTAAGCAAACAAGTTTGTAAGTATCTGGGGATTTTCAACTTTATTTTGAAAAGCAAATTTCTCATTTGCTATTTCACTGAGATGACAAAAAACCGAGAAAGTAAAAAAAAAAAAATCATCAGTTATACTTAAAATTAAATGGAAACAAAACGAGGCCCTAACAGTATCTTCAGATGTTGCTTTTTTAATATAAAAATTAAATTTTAAGCCAAAAACAAATCCAGAGAAAAATAAATGCAGTGAACCAAAAAAAAAGTTGGACAGCAACAAGATTCAATTTTGCTACTTAATATTGTTTTAACCAGTTGTGATATCGTAAACTAACAATATTTTTTTTTAAAAAAAAGATAATTTCTTCAAAGATTGAAATAGTTTTATTTATTCTTAATAAAATGTTATATTAAATTTTAACATAATTTAAAAATAAATATTGCGTTTTTCACTGCCAAAATAAAATTTGGACCCTTATTTCACTTTTACATTAGATTGTCATTATGCAAATTTTTAAGAGAATGTTGATTTCTGGCACGAGTCCAAGTCAAAGCTCTGAGACTGAAACGTGTTGAAATTCCCTTTTGTTTGATTAAAAATTCCAAAAATGGAAAAAAAAAGTAAACTTCTGTTGATGTGAAAACCTTAATAGTTAAACTATGGAAAGAGCAGAAAAGTATACGACATATTGCAAAAACTGTGAAAAAACCGCGTTCAACAGTGCATTGCATAATAAATACATACCGGGTGCCCTAAAAAGGACTGACTGATTTTAAAATTTAATAAACTTGAAAACGGTGACAGATATTTAAAAAATTCTTGCAGGAGGGTTATGCATAAGGTCAAAAGTTTTTTTTACAGTGATTTTCGATTTTAGTTCGAATTACAAAATATAGATGGCGCTGCTATCAACAGACGCTAAATTCAGGTTCGATTTTTGGCACTTCGGGACTTGAATGTGCATCCACAGACTATAAGAATTTTTTTTACATTCCAAAGACTATAGAGCATACATACCACAAAAAACGCAATATTTGTCTCTCAGAAATGCAAAAAAAAAAAGTCTTGAATATGCTAAACAATACGTTGGAAAGCAACAAGAATTCTAAAAGTCTGTTATTTTTACAGATGAGTCGAAATTTAATTTGTTTGGATCTGATGGTCGGCGTTTTGTATGACGAAGGGAAGGAACAGTGCTAAAATCAACAAATATAAAAGCGACTGTAAAACATGGTGGCGATGCGTTATGGTCAGGGCCGCCATTTGAGGGAGGCTGGGGGGGGCATGCCTCCCCCTAGGAATTTGATATTTTAGAAAATTTATCTGCCATCGCAGGTCAGACTCAAAAGAATTTAAAGAAAATGCTCAAAACCTAAAATAGCTTGTCAAATTTTATTACAATAAACACATGTATAAGTAAACACTTTAGGTACGTAAACTAATAATTATAAAAAAAAAATTCTAATTTGCCAATTTATCTATTTTTTCTAAGTCTAATTTGCAAATTTCGCAATTTTTTTCTGACGAATTGAATTGACGAATTGATTTTGCGTCACTCTGCAAAGAAAAAAAAAATAAACAAGTAAATAAATAAAATAGCATGGTCTTCTCTTGAAAATTAAACAAGAGAGAAAAATCATGCGCCAAGCATAGATTATGAAACACTTTCCAACACATCAAGAATGCTTTAGCAAAACTTAGCCTTTTAATAAGGTAAATAATATATCTAATTAAACATTTTAGAAAACATAAGGACTTTTTCCTAGAAATCCGCACAAACTTTGCAATTATGTAAAATAGCAAAGGAAACCGAATCAGGTGAAACTTGCGCGGGAAGTGTTGTGCTATGGTATATAAGAGCATGGCCATTAGCCAAGAGATCATCAAATAATCTGTGTTTTCTGAGAATAGAGCCACAAGAGGAGTGTCTATGTATTATTGTGTACAAGTTTTACGAAAGCAATATTCATCAAGGAGCAAGTCCATCGTGAACTATTTATTTTCCGAAAATATCACCAAACGAACTACATACGATGTTCTAGAATGTTACTAGGAGGGACTCTCGGCCAAAAAAGAACTGGGATTGGGAGGAAGACAAAAAAAAAATCTCCAAGCCAGAGTTAGAGCAGTTGAAACGACTGTTTGGCGAAAACGACCGAGTATTAATCCGTCCCATGCCTTCGAAATACAGTGTTTCACCTAAACACCAACAAAAGACAATCACTAAGAACCTGAACATCAAATATTACAAGAAATGGTCATAACAGAACGAACAGAAAAACAAATGGTTGTCGTGAAAACGAAGTGTGGTCACTTGTTCAGAAAATTCTCTGATAGAATATTCATCTTCGATGACGGTGACGGCTCATATTTTAAGCTCAAGCACTCCACGTTTAACTATAATGGTGGCTATTATACATCTGACGCCTCCACGACCCAAGATATCATTAAATTTTCTACTAAAGCGAAATTCCAAGACAAGATCCTCGTATGGATTGCAATGGGTCCGAAAGGTTTGAGTCGTCCGTTCATCCGAAAGTCTGGGTTCACTGTCAATGGGCAACGACATTTGATCAAGGACATTCGCCGTCTTCTTATCCCCTACATCTGTAGCAACTACAATTACGGTGATTACGGTATCTGGCCAGACTTGGATAGCAGTCATCTCTGCAAAATCGTTCTCAGCCATTTCCGCATCACTTTCATAAAGAAGTCTGACAACTTGGTTAGCGTTCCCCAAATTTGACCCATTCAGCGGTTCCGAAAGTATCTGAAGTCAAAAGTGTATGCCAAAGGCTAGAAAGCAGGTAACATCCAGAAATTGATCCATCGAATCAAGTATTGTTTCAAAATTATGAACTTAAATTTTGTACAATGTCTAGCAAGTACCACCAAAAGTAAAATCGATAATGTCAAACGAAACAGTTTAATTGAAATCCGATAACAGTTTTACAGAGGAATGTGGTTATTGAAGTCATCTTACAGTGCTCATTTGAGCTCTTTATCTCGTTTTTTAATAACTTTCAAGTCAAGAAAAGTTTGTGCAGATTTCTAGGAAACAGTCCTTATACCACATTTAAAAACCATATTTCAATACTTACCGCCCATAACCGTAAAAGTAATCCAGTTCTTTTGTGAAGCTCTGTATATGATCTATAAATTTGTACATATGCTACACACTGTGCTTAAATTATGTTTAGTAAGAAAATGCATAACACAGTAAAAAATTCCCCTTCAGCAGTTTTTACCGATAGGGGGAAACTTACTTAAATTTTTTTGTACAGCCCTGTATATGACATACAGATTTTAATACGCGTCACATATTAATGCTGAAATTTAATTCAAGCAATGCTTAAGCTACTTAAATTACGCTTCCATGAGTTAATAGGAGATATCCATATAGGCGAGCTAATAGGCGAATAATCCATAGGCGATTATATATCCAGTTCTTTGCATAGTCCTGTATATGATTTTATTTATATGCAGCAAACTTACCTTAGTATATTATACTAAATGTAGTTGAGCTTGAAAGACAACTTGAAGCTGCATAACTCAAATTAAAAATAACATCTTTAAGCAATTCCTGCTCTTTCTCAATAATGCTTACGAATTTTTCTGTGTGTCTTACGAATTAAAAAATTGCTCTGTATATGTTCTATAGAATTTATGCACACCATGTAGTATTCAAAAATTTAGTTAAACTAAAAAACCATACCATAAGGGAAAACGGACTTGCAGCAATCATTCCTAATAGCCAAACTTCGCATACAGATTTATTCCCGAAATCTTTTATGTGTCCCTGTAAATGAATGATAAATGCAATCCCCATCCTATTTTACTGCAAGCATTTTGTTGTTAGCTTCAGTAATGTCCCAAACAGCAAATAATCCTTGGCCTAACTTCCGCCGAAAGTCCTAACTCGACTATATTTCATCCTGGCGATCTCATTTTCCGAGGACGGCAGATATGACTTCTTGTCCGCAAGGCTGATCACCTGTCGAGCATCCCCTCCCGACTACAATTGAATCGGTTATGAAGCCTTTGCGTATTAGTTTTCGATAATTTGGTCACTTGGTAATCTTTTACCGAGTACTTTGCAATATCATATGATCTTTTGACGATTAGCTAATCATATCGAATAGAAAAATTTGTACGATGCAAAAATAGCATTTAAAACGTAAAAAAAAATTCGTTTTAATTCAAAAAATAAATATTGTTAATTGGGAATATTTTCCACTATAAGATGCAAAAATATTTCCATATCAAGGATGTAACTAACTGAAATGTAATAAATCTTGTTTTGTTTAAAGTCAAAATATTGCTGTTAAATAATTTTACAATTAAAATTACAATTAATTTTCCATTGTAAGATACAAATAAAATTACATTTAATTTAAAAATTATATTCTTGCTTATAAGTAACTCACACTGTTGATATACAAATATTATTGCATCTTACAAAGAATAATTAATTGTAATTTTCATCCCGAGATCAGCAATATTTAGAATTTAAATTAAACAAAATGTCTTACCTTTTAATCAATTACGCCCTCGATATGAAAACATTTTTGTATTTTATAGTGGAAAATATTTCCGTCTAACAATATTTACTGTTTGAATTAAAACGAACTTTGATACATTTTAATTAGATAATTTTTTGCAAGGTACAATGTAAAATATTCTCATTTAACATTCCGTCCTGGCTGTAAAATTTTTATCATTTAAAGCGTCTCATTAAATTTTTGTTATTTATGGAAAAAAATTACTTTTTTTAATATCTAAATAATTATTTTAATAAAACAAAAATTTTTTTTTTTTTTTTTTTTTTTTTTTTTTTTTTTTTTTTTTTACTTTTAAAAGTTATAAAATGAAATTTATTATTATCTGGAGAAAAAAAAAATAGGACCAAATTCTTTATAATTTATACAATAACATTATCTTAATTTTTTCTAAATAAATTAATTTTTTAATCAGAAATTTATAATTCATAACTAAGAAAATACATTTAGAGCAAATATTTTGTTGTTGTTGTAAAAGTCCAAATTTCAGATATTATCCTGATATAATCTAATTTTCAGATCTTAAAATTTTCAATAATGAATTTAATTAAAAAAATATTCAGTCATTTTTTTTAACTTTTAAAAAGGTATAAAATTAAATTTATCACTATTTGGGGGAAAAAAAGATAATAAATTTATTTATAATTTATGCAATACATTATCTGAATTATTTTTAAATAAATTAATTTTTAAATCAGAAATTTCTAATTGTTTGTTGTTGTAATAGTCTAAATTTCAGATATTATCCTTATATAATCTAAATGTCAGATATTATAAATTTCAATTTATTTATCTAATAATTATTTTAATTTAAAAAAGAATATTCAGTCATCGATTTTTAACTTTTAAAATGTATAAAATTAAATTTATCACTATCTGGGGGGGGAAAAAGATGATCAACTTTTTTATAATTTATACAATAACATTATCGGAATTATTTCTAAATAAGTTAATTTTTAACTCAGTAATTTCTAATTCATAATTAAGAAAATACATTTAGAAGAAATAGTTCGTTGTTGTAAGTCTAAATTTCTGATATAATCTAAATTTTAGATCTTATAATTTTCAATTTATTTATCTAATAATAATTTTAATTTAAAAAAAAGTTCAGATATTTTTTTAACTTTTAAAAGGTATAAAATTAAATTTATTACTTTAGAGAGAAAATAAAAGAAAAGATGATCAACTTCATTATAATTTATACAATAACATTGCCTGAAGTATTTCTAAATAAATTAACTTTTAAATTAAAAATTTTTAATTCATAACAAAGAAAATACATTTAGAGCAAAGAGTTTGTTGTTGTAATAGTCTAAATTTCAGATATTATCCTAAGTTACCCTAAATTTCAGATCTCATAATTTTCAATTTATTTATCTAAATCAACAAAACAGCAAATATCTCTAAACATCTTATTAAATATAATTTTAAGTATGAATGTCTATACGTAAATATTGAAAAAAAAGAAAGAAAGAACAAACAAATGCTTTTAAATTGTCAGTTTACTTTTACAGTAATTGTCCTGCTATCTGTAAGTTTTAAGGGTTTTAAGTTTACTGATTTGCAAATAATAATGCATTCTCACCAAAGAACATTTCTTGGAAAGTCTTTTTTCCCCTATTACTTCGACTGTCTATTTACAAATGATGTCCTTGAAACAGGAAAAACTATTTTGAGCGAGAGGCAGATAAGATACTGCAGCACATTGGACAGATTTATTCACGTGACACACACCCCCTATCATCACTGCAGGGGGTATCTATACAGCGGAAACTAACAATAACAATAACTCAGTAAAAAGATTCATTTTTCATTACTTCCCGATTGCCGGTCGATTACATGCATAAGAATACTTTTCTGATTAATTGACTTGTAATAAGTATACAATTTTCTGCCGACGTTTTTTCACGATATTATCTAGATTAATCGGTAGATTTTGTTCAGACGATATTATGTGAAGCTCTCCTTTCAACTACTGATCATTTTCCGACAATTCTGGTATTAGGCCGAAATTAAGCCGATATCTCTTGCTATTGGGGGTATATCAGTTTCATCATGTTTGAAATAGTGCAACATAATTGAAATACGCTGCGAACAGTTTTTACCCGTAGACCAACATATAATCGACGTCTTTTGCATAACCTTGTAAATGAGTGATGAGTGCTTCGCACCCCATATTCTACAGAAAGTATGTATTAGCACTAGAGATGAGACGGACTCAACCTGGACCTGACACGGGTTTAATTTTTATACCAGCCTTCGGGCTCGGGCCCATTCTTTCTCAAATTGGCAATTTTATTTATTCTCGTACTCGTATAGAAACAAAAAATAACTTTTTTACCCCTTAAAAATTAATTATCCCATTGCAAGTCTTTTTAATGCAATTTTGATCAGGAGGAAAGAGAAATAGATTTTTTTTTCCTTTTTTTTTTTTTTTTCTTTTTTAAGTATTTATCGAACATTATTTTGACAGAAAACTTGTGATATTTGATGATTTATGTCTGTAGTTTAACGCGAGTAACGACCTGTTGATGTTGGCAGCAATCAGAATATGGCGCCATTAGGATACTGTTTAATTGGAATGTTTATTTATTATTACTTTTTTCAGAGATCTAACGCGAAATAAATATTTTCTTTGACATCAATCAGCATTAGCCTAAGATTTGCAAATTTTTAGTCTCCTATTGTCTGCGATTGTAATCGCTCTTTATATGAAAATAATGTTGGTGATTTTATTCATGCTTCTTCTTGAAGTCTACTCATTCTGTGGCTCTGTTCTTCATATTCATACAATCACTTTCATACGTAAGTTGATAAAATTGGCATGTGTTGTTATTCCCGATTGAAAGCAATCAAGCAGCGTTTCCTCTTTTTCTATAAAAGCATCGGATCTTTTCAGTAACGGTGTCAAATTTATAATTTAAACTGATTTTCAAAGCCATGATAAATGCAAAAGATGTACACCTTTTATAGGAAACAGAAAACGCTGTTCGATTCTTCGTCATATAAATCATAATTTCTGCAAATTTCATTAATTTATACATAAAATGCTCTTCGTTATTGTGTCCATCAGAGATACCTACTTGTTGCGGGAGAACAATTTAAAAATCTTATTAGGGAAGTATATTTCTATTTGACACTAAACGTCTCTTTTGATAAGATTTAATGTAAATTTCATAAAATTAATTATGTGCTAGATATTAACAGTTGTTAAAAAATGAGATCTATTACATTTAGAACAGCTTTTAAATATGCATTTTTGTTAAACCTTTTTTTTCCGTGCATACTTTCGGTATCGGAATCGGGATCTGATGGCACAAACTTTTTCGGATTCGGATTTAAAATTGTTGGCCCCAGGCTCTGAAAAATGAGCCCGAACTCATCTCTAATTAGCACATCTCAGAAATTTTTATCAATTTCATTATGTTTGTAACGGAGTAACATTATTAAAATACGTCACAAATATTCTTTCTTCATAGACTATAATATAACGGAATACTTGTGAGTTCTCCTGGACGCAAACTATAAGTGCTAAACATAACATTACATGTAGTAGTCATCTTTTAGTACACCCCAATAATGTATATAAATGTTATGTTTAAATACTGTAATACAACAATATTAAAATATACCGCAAATGATTTTACCCGATAGACCATAATCTAACGTAATACTTTTGAGTCCTCCTGTAAATGAACTATGAATGATACACACTTCATTTTGAATACCAAACATTCCATTGTAAACATTAATAACATATATCAATTACGCGTTAATCCGAGTATATTTACGTGAGTTAGAGCATGACCAGACGGGCAGACAAACCCAATTCCCTTTTCAACTGCTTTGGAAAGTGTTAAAAATATTTCTTGAAGAATCCCATGCTTATGAAAATGTTAAGAATGGCATGCTATTTCAAACCCTTCCCCTCAAACAAAATCTTGCCTCCTCTCCCCACTCTAAGAAACTAAATGGCTCACTGTCCTGTCCGTAAAGCCTGCAAAGTAAAAAAAAAAAAATAAATCTCCGTTTTAGACAGGTACCCTTCTTAGCAAGTATAATTATATAGTGCTTTCTTCATAGAAATTTAATTTTTTTTCCGTTTGCGAAACAATTCTTTTTTTGACAGGTTTCGTATTCGCAAGTTTTACAATAAATGTGATATACCTATACTCTTCAGAGGTATACTATAGAAAGGATGTTTTAAATGCCTTTAAGAATACTTGTAAAAAGGGAAACTGTCTATAATAGAATACTGTCTTAAACGGAAAAATTTTAGTCACTATCTTGAAATTATACCTGCTAAGATAAAAAAACCTACTTAAAACGGAATTTTTCATAGGTTTCCGTTTTGATGGAGAGAGTACAGGCTCCCTCCCCCCCCCCCCCAAGAAAATTCTGAAATGGCGCCCCTGGTTATGGTATGGTATTCAATGGTAGCTATTGGTGTTGAAAATCTAGTGTTCATTGAAGGTACAATGAACTAAATGATGTATTTAAACATTCTAAAAGAAATTTACCGGAAACAGCATCAAAATTAAATTTAATTGGAAATTATTCTTTGGTCCAAGACAATGATCCTAAGCATAACGCTCGGATTGTAAAGGAATGGTTATTATACAAAGTGAAAATAGAGCTACCCCATCCTCTCCAAAGTCCAGATCGAAATCCTATAGAACATTAGCGAGCTTAAATGGAGAAAAAATTACTAGAAAAGCAGATTAAGTATAAATGAACTACAAACTGCTATTCTCAATATATGGCAAAATGTGCCATCAGATTTAAACGAAAAACTGACCCTTTCGATGAATAAGAGGCTACAAGCTGTAATAGCAGCAAAAGGACATCACACGAAGTATTAAATGGTCTTGTTTTAAATTTAAAATGTTTTTTGTACATTGTGTAAATGCCCATGTATTTATTTGGTGTTGAATGTTATATCATCACCCCGTTTTATAAATTTCTAATTTTGATACAAGTTTTATTAAAGTAAAATAAAACTGTGTAAATCATCTGAAAAGTTGTTATTATTTTAAATAAACTTTTACTTTTAAAGAACAACATAGAGCAAAATAATTAAAGAATGAAATCCATAGAAGCTGTTGTCCAAGTTTTTTTTTGGTTGACTGTATATAGTAAAATACTTTCAATTTTTGCCGGAAATTCTACCATCCTTTCTTCTCTGAAACGTTTTTATTGACTTTTTTTGATGAATTCTTTTGAAAATTCAATCTTTCTTTAGAAACTTTTGGAAGTTAGTTTATCATACAATGAAAAAACTCCCGATGATATTAAACATTCTCTTTTTAAGAAGTGTTTCTAAAGCTAATTATGTTCGGAGGTTTTGGAAAAACAGCCTTTTAAAGCTCCTTAAAAGTTAACAAAGGAACTCTTAACTGAAACAAGATATTTAATATTTGAAATTAATTTTTTAAATAAACCTTTTATTATTTATAAAAAGACACTGGAAAAAGTTCCGTGCTTCGTTGCAATTTTTTAATCTTCGTGTTTTACTTAATCGGAACAATATTTTTTCCACTGTTTTTTTAGGTGTACATAATTTAATGAAAATTTAGTAGTTTTTAATAAGGTTGATTATAAGTAAACATGCATTTTATTTTTCTCTTGTTAATTAAAATGTGTAAGACATCGCCTTTTACTTTAAAATAACATAAAAATAACAAAAAAAAATTCATAATGAAACCTTTTTTCTAAACTGTAAACTGTAAGCTTTAAAAAGTACATGCTAAATCATGAAAATAGCTATAAAAATATTTTTATATTTCTATGTATTTTTTATACTACTTAAAGTAATTTTATTGATATTAAGAACTATTTTTTAAACAGAAAAGTATATGAAGGAATTAAATTATTTACAGCTAATGTTAAAAGTTCTGTTAAAAGTTAAATACCGTCAACAGAGGTCATTTTGCCCAGGTTCCAGACCCCACCAGTGTCTGAGAGGTTCTGCTCTCAAAGCTGGTAGACGGGAGGTGCTGGATTCAATCCCAATCGCGCCCGTCGGCCTAATCGTTCGGAGTTTTCGTGGTTTTCTTCGAACCTTGGTTCTCCAAGCGTTAATACGGGTTAGGTTCCCTTAGAAAGACCTCCACGAAAGGCACTCCCCCCCCCCCCCCTTAGGGCCTTTATCCCACGTGCTGATAATTGGCCGACATAAATACAACCAACCAGCCCAGGTTCCAGATTAATTTAGAAATATAGCAAACATTCAAATTCAATATTTTTATTTAAGAAAGAAAACACTTATATATGGTGGGCGAGCCGAAGATGTGATTTTTAAATTCTTTGCTTAATTCTGTCACACGTTTATGTATGTTTTGTAAATAAAAGTTGGTTGGTAAAGTCACCCCATAGCTAAGGATCACATTGTCCGTTCTTTGTTTTCCCTGATACACAAACAAAAAACACTTCTTTTTGTAACGTTAGCCTAAATTGGGGTGAAAATGACACAACATTTCATAAAAAAGCTTGTTTAATGACAATTTTTTAAAGGAAAGTACTGACTGAATTATTAAACATAAAATTAAAAATTCTGACAGAATAAACTATTGCAAAATAAAATACGAAAAAGATGAAAGATTGTCTTCAAAACTGCACATACTTGCTCTTGCTTTTTCATAATAAGTCCCTGGTGGTTCTCCGATATGTCCATTGGTGTTCTGATTTGTAGACAACAAAGCAAGGTTACAATCCGCCTAGTGCAGACACAATAATAATAAGAGATATGTAACCTTTTGATGAGTTCTTAAGTTCTTTTGAGTAATTGCAGCCCCTAAAAAATACCCTTATTTTTGACTCAGAGTCATTACTCCGTTTCGTCTCATCAAAATTAAGGATGTTCCTTTGCTGTATAGAAACCTCTTAACCTCTTCGCTAACTAGGTCAACATACGTGGACCTCTATTCTTTTCCTCACCAACACTAAACTGTTACATTTTCTACATTTTGACTTCAGTTTTTATATAGCTTTAATAGTTGAATGTTTTTTGCTTTAAAAGCAAACCATTAAATGGCAACACCTATGCTGATTTTCTTATAAAATAGATGTTATTTTCATCTGAGTTTGCAACATGCGTTCAAGACAGTGTGGCCAAGAAATTGTGAAAATTTCATAATTATTTAAGTTAAATCTTTTACAATAATATGTTCTGGGGATTTGTTTATCATTCACTTGTTTAGAGGCCTTAAATTTGTGATTGTATGAATTTTGGTTTGTGATAATTAAATTGATATTTTAAGGGAATTTGTAATTTTAGATCCTTATTTGTAAACCTAAATTACTAGTCCCTTAAAGTATCAATTTCCGAAAAGTTCTTTTTCTGTCATTTATGACGTCATTTTGTTTATTTAAAATTAATGAATGAGTATTTGCAGTATTATTTGGCTTTCGGAATGAAGAGGTTAAGGCATCTGCAAGATGCTTAAAATATTTGACAAGTGAGACAGTTCCAACAGGAGCTCCGTCTCGGTATACAGTTTTGCCCTTTTTGACAGGTAAGTCATCTTGGTGTCGCTGTATAAAAAGGAATACCAACGTGTTCGTGCGAAATTATTTGTGATCTCAGCCGAGAAAAGTGACTCCATATTAGTCAAAGTTTGAAGGGTGAACATTACATGGCGAAATAACACCGGCCAAAAACACATGAAAACTGAAAGTTAAATGTCTTCTAAGATCTTCGTTTCATTAATAAAAAACTAATTCTAAAGAATGGCACTTACTTTATTGATTGTCTGAGAGAGCAAAAGTTTTAAGGTCATTTCCGGAAGTGTAAATTCAATCGTTTTAAGAATGTTTTTCCTAATTTAAATGTCAGATTAATATGTGATCATGTACAAAAATCTGTATGTGTTATACAGGGCTGTACAACAAATTTCAAGTACATTTCCGTCTATTGGTGGAAAATTCTGAAGGTGAATTTTCAATTAAAAAACTGATTAAAAACAATGACATTTGCTTTATTGATTGGCTGGGAGAGGAAAAGTTTTAAGACCGTTTCTGGGTGCATGATTTATGCCGTTTTAAGACAGTTTTTGATTGATTTAAATGTCATCTTAATATAAGACGTGTATAAAAATCTACATGTAATACACAGGGCTGTACAAAAAAAATTCATTCAAGTACATTTCCGTCTGTTGGTGGAAAATGCTGAAGTTTAATTTTCAGTTGTGTTTTGTGTTTTCTTACGAAACCTAAATTTAAGCATACTATGCAGAATACGTACAAATACATAGATTATATACAGAGCTGCACAAAAGATTTGGAGTACTTTTCAAAGTATGGACGATAATTGTTCTAATCTGGTTTTCAAATACGTTTTCTAAAATATTTACTTAAATATTTTGTTTACCATATTAACCCTTATGCCAATGACCAAAATTTGCTCTTTCCAATGACCGGGGTACCCGGGTACCTTCTGCGATTTTAACATATGCGATCCATAAAATACCCCTATTTCAAACATTGTAACTGTTTGCCTTTAGAGAAGAGTGATTTGATGCATTTTTATAAATATTAATTACAGTAGAACTCCGCTAATCCGTACTAATTTTGACCGGTGCCTGTTCGGATTACGAAAAATTCGGATTATCCGGAATTTCAATGGAAATAGAAAAGAAAAAGATGCGTACTAAAAAAATGTAAGTTAAAAGTACTCAGTAGTACAGTAAACATCCTCTAATTCAGCATCCTAAGTTCCGGCATGCTGGATAATCCGGCACGACTTTCGGAAAAAAAATATTATTCCTTGTTTAATAACTCCTGATGTTTATAATAACACAATGGAGCTTCAGGATGAGGCATTACGTAACAACCCATTACAAACTGTTTAAAAACGCGAATCTGCAAATAGCTCCATCACCACGTCGACAAGGGGGAGATGAACAAAAATTCTGTAGGTAATTTGCGAAATCAAATTATTGAAAGGGAAAATAATTTTTTATCATCCGAATTAAATTCTTTTTGCATTTTAGAAAGTAATTTTATAGTACTGGCAAACAAACTGCTATTCGAGATTTGTTTGGGGTTCTGCCAGTAGGCCTGCAGTGCACGTTTTCATTTTATATTTGTGTATATATGTTGTACTTTTACAATATGTATGAATACAATTTGTGTATATATGTTGTTTTTTACCCGGGTACCCTGGTCATTGATGACAGGTATAAAATGTTTAATACCTCGAAAAAGTAATAAAACAAATTCCAAATTTTAAAATGATTATACTAATGGATAGTCAATACTAAAAATAATGGGGATCTAACTTCATTTTCTTTTCTTTTGATATTAACACCCTGAAAACGGGATGAAAAGAGAAAAAAGGTACCCGGGTACCCGGACATTGACATAAGGGTTAAACGACGAAGTTTTTTTTTAAGTATACTGGAAGTGTTACGAAGTGTTTCATAATCTGTGCCTGAAACATTAACTTTTATTTCTTTTTTGTGTTTAGAATCTATTTGTTCCACTAGACAATTTTTTTCCCATTAGCGAACTGATAGTCCAGAGAAAACGCAAAAACATATTTTTGTCTTCAGTGTACAAAATAACCTCAACATCACAAAGAACGAGATAGACGTTGAATTTGGCGTATCGAATCGTTATTTCTATGTAGAAAAATCTAAAAAGTGGTCACACAATACGACTGACGACTGCTGAAGTTTAACTATATTTTTGACGGTCTGTTGGGTGCCTGCACCTTTATTAAAGTTGAGTTCTGAAACCACTGTCTGCAACACAGCTAACAGATTGAAATTCGAAAAGACAAAAATAGGAATTATAATACTGAAATTCAATTTCTCAGATATCACATGATAAATGTGTCCAAACAGTATTCGTATTTCGTGGAATTTTTCTTTCAGCAACTCCATCCAAAGCACGACATGAAAAGTAAACAAAAATTAAAGAACTTTGGCATTGTGACTCGACATGCACATTTGCTTTTTGATATTTTTCGACGAAATAATTTTAATTTCTTTGAAACTTCTGGCAGCCGCTGTTTTGCAATATATTTGGTCTGGTGAGTATTTTTAGAGAGTATTAGTAATAAAATTTGCTGTTCATTCAAGCCGTTTTCCTTATATGTAAGCATTTTCAAAAACTTGCACGAGTAGGGAAACTTGAGATAAGAAGTAAAACAAGCCTACCTCATGTGAATAAAAAATGGTTTATGAAATTGTTTAACAAACACAAAAAGGTGATATTAGGAAAAAGCACATACAGAAACCTCCAGTAAAATCAAATAAATTTGTCCTTTGTCACAAAATGAACAGCAATTAAATAAAATTGTAAAACTGATTTCGAAACATTGTTTTTTATTTTCGTGTTTTGCGGCATCTTTTATTTTTATCCTCGTTAGAGTCCGTTTATTAATTAGAAAAGTTCTTTTTAAATAATAGTCAACTCAGCTGCCTATTATTTCTAAGGTACTTTATCTGAATTTATTTTTTACATTTTGTTGGTAAAAAATAGTTACGATCAGAAAACATAAATTTTAATTCCTCGCACAAATAAATATGTTTTAATGAATGCGAAAACATTTCATAAGAATATCTGTTAAAAAGTTTTAGTTACCAAAGTTACTGCGAACCAAAGTTAAACGTGAAAAATAATTAAAAAGATGTTTTGTAAGATCTATACATCAATAAATATTGGAAATCTTTGAAGTTGGAGATCAAAGTTGAATCCCACTAGAGTGAAACTTATCTAGGTGAGGTCTCAAACCTGTAATCTAGGTAATACACGCCAATACTCTACCACTGAGCTACTCAGATCATATCCAGACAATTCTCTCCCATGTTGGTAGCCGGGTTACAGATTCGATGATAGCAACATCTGTGTAAATTGCGTCAGGCTGTAGATCATCTGGATATATCATTGGTAGAATGTTGACGCGTATAGCCACGGTCAAATGTTAGAGTCTTGGGCTAGATACTTTGTAGTCTGGTGGGCAAGTTGGTTCAACTTTGCCATCAAACTTCAAAGAATTCGTTTTTCTGGTTGAAATTTCATATGTGTGTAAATATTTCAAAACAAAAAATTGTGCATTTTAACAATTTACTGTTTTTTTAACCATAACGTCTGTTTATTTAGATTTAGTTTCTGGTTTGTTCAATTAAACTTTTTATTCCCAACTAAGGAACATAGAAATCAAAATAATAGAATTTTGGAGTCAGAAACTTCTGTTTATCAAAGCGGATGAATAAAAGAATTTTTTTAATTTTACAAGAAAACAGTCATTTGAAAGCAATATAAAGTAACAAAAATAAAGAAGTAAAAAAAAAAAAAAAAAAAGACACGTATATAATGAAATACAACTCATTAAATTATCAAATAGTATTACAAAAACTATTTTGTTCCTAAAAATGGGCCTCATAACAAATATTTATTTGATGACTTATTTTATAAAAACAATTACTCGATTTATATATTTAAAAAAAATAAATAACAAATGTAATAAACATTAAAGCAATGATCTTCCGTTTTGACAAAATTTGTCGTTTGTTTTCTCATTAAGGTCATAGTCTGTTTAGTCACTGCAGTTAATCTTATACTTTTGACAGTATTTTGTTATTACTTTTATCCGGAATCCTTGTGTTAAGGCATTTTATTATTACTTTTTTTATATATTACCGGTTGATTTCATTCGGAATCTTAATTAGCATTTTTATTTAATGCCACGACAAATGTTGAAACTGAAACATAAAAGAAAAAAACATTAAAACAAATAAATTAATGTTACTTAATATAAAATAAGCTAACACTTTTTTCAAAAATAAGATAGTACATTGGAAGAATGAGTAATGTTTTTACTTTTGCGTAGCATTATTTCAAAATAAAAATCCCTTTATTTAATCGAAGAAAATTATAACAAATTCTGTGATTGAATAAGGTGGAATTTTTTTAATCCAAAACAATTGTGCTATACTCCTTCACTGTGTAAAATTATTGCTGTAAAATTACTGCCACAGAGACTCCAGGCAAGTTTCTATTAAAAAAAAACGGTCTTTTTTCCTAGTATGAACTTTGAATTTACATAAATGGTTTTTGTCCGTAAAAACATAACAATTACGGCGATGCGTTTATCTTAAAAAAGTCACATTTTCCGTAAAAATACTGTGGGATGTTATGATTAAATACTTGTAAAAGTACAATTTTTACAGTATGCCACTTTGCAAATCATTAAAAAAACTTTATTATATACTAGCTAATAATAATTTAAGTAGCTTTATTTTTCTCTTGCTATTTTTGTTATATGTTGTTCAGCACTGTAAAAAAAAAAAAAAAAAAAAAAAAAAAAAATCTGTACTTTACAACAAAAGGTGCTGGCACTCCGGCTGGCAACACAGTTGCTGTAAAATGTACAAGTTGCGGTCTTTCAGAGAGCAGTAAAATTTCTCAATTCTGGGGAAAGTCGCATTTCTATTGGCTGCGTGGTTCACATGACAAAAAGTATTCTACTTTTACTTCACTTGCTGTTTGAATTCGCTTCCACAGCATCAGTGCTTGAATTCAAATTCATATCATCGGTGTTTGAAAAAATACAGCATAAAGTGCAGGAAAAATCATTGTATTTTACAACAAAAAGGGCTGCCACCAACGCTGCCAACACAGTTGCTGTAAAATTTACAAGCTGCTGTTTTTAAGAGAGCTGTAAATTTTCTCATTGTCTGTGGAAAGTCGCGTTTCTATTGGATGCGTGGTGCACGTGATAGAAAAAATTGGATTTTTATTCCACTTTTTGCTTGAACTTGATTCCACAGCATCGATGCTTGAAAAATTACAGCCTAAATTGCAGGAAAAATCACAAGTTTTTTTTTTTTTTTTTTACTGTAACAAAATTTTTTAGTGTAAGAAAAAAAGTCTACTACGGTAGATGTTCTTTTAAATGCGTTCGAAAGATATAGGAAAAGGTAAAATACCCTATGTTTTATCAACCAATGTATGTTATTCAGTAAATTTTTAAATGAGAACTAAGGCACGGATTACATTTCAACTTCATTGTTCATTTTAGTTTTTCATAACGCACCGAGTATAAATGTTTTATGCAATATTGTTTATTATAAAGTATTATTTTTATTACTATGCTGTGTATTTTGAATTGACGTGGAGATGTAAACAAAATTGGCCGTAACCTTTATTTTAAAATTAATTGTTATGTATTTTCTTGTACGCCGCTGTTTTTAGCCTCGAAATTTATTTTTATAATTGAGGCGTGGCTGATACATGAGTATTTGGGATTTGATTCACCTCTGTATTAATGACCAGTGGTCATCTCTGGGCGAAAAGTTTGTGTTAAAAAAAAAAAACATTAAGCAAAGTTTTTTAAATACTACGTCATTTTTAAACTAATTGTTAGATTTTAGTAGAAGAAAAATATTTACATCTAAGAAGAAAATTTATTTACTGTCTTTTCATCTGAAACTTTTTTCGAAAATTAAATACGAAAAATCAAGGTGCCTATGTTATGATATATTTTTTTTTATCTTAAATATTTTTTAATATATATTAATTCACAAAATATGATATTATAGAAACTGTTGAATTAAAAACAAGGCGCATACAGATCTGACGGAATTTATTCAATGTAACATTTAGCCATATTTAAATGCCGAAAAATAATACATAGTTTACAATTAAACAAGGCGATTATAAAGACAGCTATTTAAATATTAAATTTTCTAATCTAAAATATTGGTGTCAAACTCATAAATATTTCAAAAAAAGGTACAGTCCTTTGGAAGATATAATGCTGAAAGAGTATGTAAATATTAAAAAGAATTATTTTTTCAATAAGAGCTAAATAAATGTTGGTTAGAGTAAAAATGTCATTATATAAATTTAAAAAAATCTATAAACTCGATATTACTTTTAACGATTGAAAGATTAATAAAGACGTATAATTTTTACTTCTATCTTCAATAGAAGAAAGTATTGTAATCGAAATTTTTTCCCGACTTCCGTCTTTCGACGGATTTACACGTTTTAGGGGTAAAATATCCCCAAAAACATGTTTACACAAAATGTCTATTTGACCGTGTCTATTTGACCATTGTGCCATCAAAAAGTGTATGAAGTTATGCATAGAATTCAACTAATTTTTTTGTATGTTTTTGTCTGTGACCAGCAGTCCCTCCTTGTTTTTTGAAATATTTCAGCGCAAAGGAGCGCTGTAATAGCACTTTTTGCATAATTTTCTCGATTTATCGTTGGTCTATTGTACACCAGCGGCTCGTGCAGCGGCGGGAACTTCCTATCCTGCAAAGACAGCTGTTCGCAAACAGCTGATGTGCAACAGAATAGCAAGTAACTATTGGTTTTAATAAATATCATGATTGAGATTAACCCTCTTTTACTCCGACTAATTGCCTGAAGTATAAATTTAACCCTTCACTGCACGGTGTGCCATATCTGGCACATACCAATAAAACCCTTCTATTTTCCTATGTATCTTACATATAGGATATCTGAGCATTGTGCCATATCTAGAACATTTAATCAAAGAGATTTGTACCTGTTTTTCTCACTAGCTGGCAATACCTCAGTATATATTAGATTTTCATAAAAAAAAAATTCTGTCTGTGTCACGAACAACCATAGAATTTGCTTCAACTTTTTCACCAAAATATCTTGAAAGTATCGCAAGATAAAATTTTAGACATTCAAGTGTATCACATATTTGTTGTTTAGGCTGCTTAAAACTAAAAGAAAATCAGTACATCAGCTTGAAATCTTGTTTTTGTGTTTGTGCCAGATATGGAACATAGAGCATAAAGCTCATAGTACGTTCGAATGAAAAATGGTATCAAAGGGCTAACGGAAGATGAAATCAATGCAATATTATTTGCATCTGATACTGATGATGAATCTTTTGGACTTTCTGATGATAGTTGGGAAGATTCAACATATAACTCAGCTAAAAATAGAACTGAAAATGATATTTCTTCATCTGAATCAGACGTTGACTGCGCAATAACAACAAATGTAACCCAAGAAATAGATTCAACTGCAACAGGAGTTAAGTTTTTACATTGAATATTAAAGTAATTTTAAATTATACTAAAAGTACTACATAAAAGTTTAAAATAACAAATACAATTCAACAGTGTTGAATCCAGACGTTTCTCCGCAGGAGGGACATTTTCATGTGCCGGGAGTGTGTGTATGTGGGGGGGGGGGTGATTGAATTTCTAAACGATACAAATTTTCAAATTACCTGTGGAGTACATCTGAATGTTCCTGTCGAATTTACTAGACAGCCGAATTTATTTGTCGATTTACTAGACAGCCACTTAGGCAGATATAGAAATAAAATGAGATCTAAAAAGTATTATTTTCGAGTTTTCTACCGTCTACTGGATGTTGTTATGATAAATTCATGTATCTTATATAAAAAAGTGAACAAAAATATTTACTTAACAAAAATGCCTTTTGCTAAATTCAGGGAACAGGTTGCAATCTGCTTTTGTAAGATTGGAAGCGAAACCCCAAATGCTAATAGAAGACGCCCAAGAATGTCTGAAGTAGAAAGGGGAATTATAGCCAAGAAACATAAAGGTCATGTATCTGCAATGCCAGTTAAAGATATAAAATTAGGTGGAGTATGCCATTGGCCGGATTATATGGAAAGCAGAGAGCGATGTAAACTTCCAAACTGCACTCGCAAAACTTTCAAAATGTGGAGTAGCCTTAGGTATAAATTGAGATTTAAACTGTAACTCCGAATTTCACCAGAAATGAACATTTGGGACATTTTTGCTCTTAAAGCTCTTTTTTTACATTACTTTTCTTTTGATTTGCTTTCTGATGATGCTTTATTATATTGTAAAATAACTTTCTATCCATTTTTTTCCTTCATAGCTTATTACGAGGTTGAGCAAAATGTTCTAGGAAATTTGTGAAAGTTGCGTTAAAAATTTCCCAGAACTTTTTGCTCAACCTAATACAATCTGTATTTTGAAAATTGTAACAATTTTTACTTCTTTGCACATATTTAACTCCTTGAGTGGCGGTGAGATATATTATATCCCACCTAATTTTAATCAAATTCGCAGCAGAAACATTTAATAAATTTTATATTTCTAACTTTGGAGGAAAAAAGTTGCAAAATCGCTTTTCCTTATTTTAAAATATTTTTTTTTCGAATATTCCGGTATGAATTCAACATTACAAAAAAAACAATTACTTGCACCTCAAAAGGTTAAATCTCTGCTATAAACTTTTAATACATATTATACTCTTTTTGTATATCTAATACACAAGTATTGTGTGTTTTGTGTCAAATTTAGTACAAAAAGGTAAATGTCTAATTGTGTGCTTTGGGACACATACCACAAAAATCCCTATTTAAAAAATATATATGAAGTCTGATTTTTTTATTATTTTTCCTGTGTTTGTGACTACCTAAAGTAATCAAATTATTTTTTTCATAAAGAAAAGAAAACTGCAGTGAAGGGTTAAGATGAAAATCAAAGTTGGCATAGTATTGAACTAATAATATTGAAGTATTAACCTTTGTAACTACGTTTTGAAATATTGAGATGTATGAGATGGAAGAAAGTTTCGGGATTGGCACTTACAGCTAGTTTAATTTCTATAAGGAAAACGGATTGATGGGAAGTTTTAATCAGCATCTATTCGCTAATTAAAATTAACAGTTAAAGAAATGCCATCAAATGAAACTATTAAATTCAATAACTCTATGCAATCCGAAACCATCTATCATGTACTTTTGAAACATGCATTAAACATTTCATTCAATCAAGTTCTAACTTTTCTATGCATCTGTTAGAAGCAATTTAAAAGCTTTAGGTGCTATACTGAAATTAATGATTCTGTATTTTACGAAATCCATTAATCACAACTTTTACAATTATCTGAATTTTAAATAACATAATTCGTAGCGTCTATTAAGTAACACATATTTTGTTCATAATTTTGGCAATTAGTCGTATAGGAATATTAACCAATTAACCGTAAATTCTAAGATTTACAAAACTTTGTAAAATATTTCATTAATAATTTTCTTGAAATTTTCTTATTAAAATTCCAATTAAGATTAATTAAAATTTTTACTATTAAAAACAAATGTTTTGTCAATGGCATACTTCAGATATTTTAAGAATAACTTTATGATTACGGAAATATAAAGCATGATTCAAATAATTTAATTTAATTAAAATTGTTGTCCCAACACTGATGTTCTAGATACCATGCCTCATGAATTATTGAATTTTCTATAACGGTTGTAGCCTGTTACTGTGATTATTTTTTAAAGAATGAATGGCGACAAACTGAAAAAAAAGTAAATAATAATAATTATCAAGGTTGTTTTAGAACTTTAACATATATAAAATTTACAGTCATATTCAAAAGTTGTTGAAAAAAGTTATGTTATGGTAATATGTTGGAACATTTGCTTTTTTGTAAAATGATCATTAAAAAATGAAATAAATGAAATGAAGACTTAAACATCATTTAACTAAATATCATATGTAATTTATTTTTCTTTATAAAATTGTTATTTTTATTTTTATAAATCACAGCAAGTTTAATTTTTAGGGATTTAAGAATATGGAGCCCCAGGAATTTAACGACAATGCACCGCAACTGTTGTTTTGATTTCATTCAATAAATACAAAATTGTGTGATAAATAAATGTACAAATATAAATGTACATGTCTTTTAAGCAAATTCTCAAAATTCTAGTTTTCTATATATTTTTTTTAAACGTGATTTCAATTATATCTCGGATAAAACCATTCCCTCTTCTTTTTCTCATGCTGATAAAGTTTACGAGAGCAAAACGAATTAAAATTACAGTTTGCCTAATTAAGGTTGAAAACTGCAGTACCGAGGAAAAATAATCAGCTATCAAAAGTTTTAATCCATAAAAAAGAAATAAATATAAAATTTTCCCCTTAAGGGGACCGGGAAAGCCCTATCTCCGCCATGTTAAATTCACCAACTTCATGTATATCTTTTTCTCAGAAATGGTGACAGATAGAGGTCTAGATTTTTTAGAGTAGTTAGAATAACATGCTTTACGTATTTTAACAGACCATTTCCTTTTAAGTGAAACTAAAAATTAATTATTAATTATTTATTGAAAGTCATTTTTAAATTAGAATTTTTGGTAAGATTTCACTGCCTAAAATAAATAATTCTCAACAAAACATTAAATCCCTGTATTAAAGTATACAATATAACATAAGTATTTAAAAAATCTGAGTTCTTAAGTTTAATAGATATCGAAAAAAGGGAACAAAAATATGAAAAATCTAAGTTTTGAGAAAAAGTCATTTAAATGACCATTAAGCTGTGAAGTACTCTTAGAAAGAATGAATAATTTCAACACTTA
This sequence comes from Maratus speciosus, assembly GCA_963932465.1. NCBI lineage: Eukaryota > Metazoa > Arthropoda > Arachnida > Araneae > Salticidae > Maratus > Maratus speciosus. Next base: position 109,364,706 of record OZ010789.1, on the reverse strand, counting down.
TTTTTTTTATATATAAACATGTGTGACACATCGTAGGAAAGATAAAAGTTTAAACTATTTAATGATATAAAAAAGTAAAAATCGATTTTTTGGTTGAATTTTGCTTTCCCGGTTCCCTTAATAAAAAAAATGCAGGGATAGGAATCGGTGGAAAGTACAGATTATGACACAGTTCCTAACACATTTGGAATGCTGTGACAAAACGTCACCGTTTAATAAGGGGAAAGATAGTGTATGAGTAAACAAGGGATGAGTTTGTAGAACGCATAAAACATTCGAAAACCCAATTTCAGCAATTATCGTTTATATTATGAAAAATATGCGAATTCTTAGATGTCGACTCGTATGTAATCTATCGATTTGTATATATCCTACAAAGTATATATAAATATATATCATCTATATGCAAAAATTTATTTCATTTGGGAAATTTGAAAATTCCCTTTCAGCAATTTCCATCATTAAGCGGAAATATACACGAATTCTTTTCTGCAGTACTGTATATGATCCATAGAGCTTACACATTCCAAATAATATGCTAAATGTTGTAGTTAAATTTAAAATATATTACCACAACTAGAAAAGCTCTTCCAGCAATTACTATTAATATACAATGCTGTTACAGAAATATTTTGTTTGTCCCTGCAAATGAACGATTCATGTTACGCACACCACATTCTATAATTCCGCACCTTAGTGATATATATCAATTTAATTATGTTTGAAATAGTGAAACAACATTAAAATACACCGAGAGCGATTTTTCCCTATATACCGTAATATAACGGAATTCTTTAGAGTGTCCCTGTTAACGAACTGTAAATGTTACAGACATCATTTCCAATACCAAACATATCATAGTAAACTTCATTAACATATTAACATATATAAAGATACACAAAATGTAAATATATTGCTTACACTGTAAAAAAAAAATCTGTGAAGTTACTAAAGTTTTTCTAGGAAACTTGGATTCCTAGAACTTTTCATGTAACGGCAACAACAAAATTTCATGTAACAGACACACTTTTGCGCCGAAAATCAAAAAATCTGTAAGGTTACTAAGAATTTTTTTGGAAACTGGGATTCCGAGAACTTTTCATGTAACTGCAGCCAGGGTTACAAATAAAAGTTTAGTAAGATTACTGAAATTTTAGCAGATTCATTTGTAAAGTTACAGATTTTTGTAGCTTTACAAAAACTAGTTTTGTAGATTTGCAGCTTTTTTCGTACCGTTACAGGTGAAAGTTTAGTAAGCATGTAACTTTACACCTGTAGAACTACAGATTTTTTTTTACAGTGTACAGGTGTCAAGTATGATAAAATCCTTTTAAATGACTTTAATGTTTTTTAAAGGATTTTATCATACTTGACACCTGTAAGCAATATATTTACATTTTGTGTATCTTTATATATGTTAATTATAAATCAAGGTGAATTGTGCACTAAAATTTTAACTTTCTATTGAATTCATTAACATATATCAACTGTACGGAAATCTGAGTATATTTACGAAAGTTAGAGCTCGGACAGACGACAGACAGATAAACAGAGTTCATAAGCCCTTTTCAACTATGTTGGAAAATCCTTTAATCCTTTATCTACTGAATTATGAATTGATGAAAATTTTATCATCAAAAGCATTTTTCATGAATTGTTTAAACTAAATTAGAAGATTTACATAATCATTTAATAAATTTTAGAAGGATTTTAGAAGTATTGCAGGATTTATAAGGAATAATTAAATTTGAATTTATAGGGATTTTGTGCAGTATTTATAACCCTACTCAAATCTTTTATTTTAAATATTTTTCCTAGTATTTTGTAGAATTACGAAACGTACAAATATAATGTTCTTACAATGAAAATATAGAAATATTTCCGAATTGAAGAATTCCTCCCCCTCCTCCCCCCAACGCTAGAAAGCTGAAAAGATGAAAAAAAAAATCCTCTTTTTAAAAATATTTTTGTTTTGTGTAACCCATAATGCTTTTACAACAATAAAAAGTAATGTATGTATAAATCATTCTAAACTGTATTACAACTAATCGATGTATTAAATGAATTTTATAACGGGTTATTTTAATGGTACTTATAAGTACCGTCATTAGATAAAGGGTTAAGGGGTCTCCGGACTATTAAAGCTTCAAAATTCTCGAAATTAAAGTTTTTTTAGATGTTAAATTTCTATCTTTTCTGAAAATTTTGATATAATTGTTTTCTCTAAATTCCCATTGGAACAGAAGTTATAGCTGTTGGAATTATACACTTTTAATAGCTGAAGCGGCGTTTCCGAATCTTTGAAGTCATTTTTCTTTAAATAACGTTTTAAGCATAACGAGCAGGATATCTCAAAACCTTCTCAATATTTTTTCATAAAATTTTCAAAACATATATTTCATGTTAGTCTGTATAAACGGAACCTAAAACTTCCTTTTTATTGTTAAAAAAAAAAAAAAAAAAAAAAAAAAAAAAAAAAAAAAAACTTTTTTGAGGTGATTATACTGTTGAACTTTTCAAAATTTTGTATTAGCTAAATACAACTTGTATTAAAAATATAAAAATTCTGTAAATACAAATTTATTTAGATTCTGGGTAATTACTACAGTCTAAAGTATAATTAGGTGCGAAAAATGTCATTCTAATTGCAAAATTTATTTTGTAATCCTTCGCGTAAGCTGTTATACCAATTTTCTTCTCGACAAAGGTTTGACAGTTTGGAACGCCTTATTAATACTAAATTTGCATCTTGCAATTGTTTAAATAGATGAAATGAAGGAACATACTTATATCTTTCATCCCCAAAAAAATTGTGTTTTTAAATTATATATATTTTAAGATATTAAATGTTGAAAATGGTCTTTGTTTTCATTGTTTTGAATTTTAAGAGTCCTGAGACCCCTTAAAAACATTTTACTATCAAACTCTTTTATGAGTAAAAGCAATATGAGATAATATAGTTATGCAATATGTGTGAAAAATAATTTTTTTAATTAAAATTGCAGGTAGTGTTTAAACTTGCTCAGTGAAATAAAATCTATATTATTAAAAGAAAGATGTTTGTCTGTATGTGTATTTTACCGACTGGAAGGAAAATCTATCGCACATAGCGTTTTCTAAATTTGGTTCCATATAGACGAGGAAAGGTAAGAATGCATGAAAGCCAAATATTTTGTATTTTTTTATTGGAATTTTGTTATTTTAAGTTGAACGAAAGAAATTAGCGTATTTTCTCAAACTTCTATGTTCGAGGGTGAATTTTTGCCACTCATGAAAGCAATACAAATTCAATCTTTTTTGCCCAATATACTAAATTGTATCTTCATTTGATTAAAGTTTAATGGAAATTCGTACATCAATTTTTAAAATTTTTATAGATATTTAAGATAAAAGTCTCCATTTTGCCAAAAGTGAGAGTTTTTATCAGCCAATATCTATTGATACATTAACCGCCCAACTTTATGTTTTATACCCCTGTACGGAACAAACTTTCTGAAGTCAATTAATTTTTTTTCTCAAAAATTTAAAATAGTTTTTAAAATTAATTATTAAAAAAGAAAGCCTTCAATTTTTTCATGATTGCTCAAAGCCGTTACCATGACAACGCAAGTGTCCTCATGGTTGCGAGCATTTTTTTTAGTAGGCCCAAGAAAACAGATGTTTAGGATTAATGGACTGGACTTTCTTATTTTTTCCCCAAAATCCACAGTGTCCACTTCCCCCTAGCAGCAGAAATTCCATCCCGAGAAAAATGTCTGCATTCAATACTGATTTTAGGGATTGTTATTTGGAACACAGGTTACGCCAGTGTTGTAAACAATAAAATAAATTATTTTCTTACTAATATTCGTAAAACTTTAATACAATTTATTGTTTTATACTTAAAAGGCCAGTAAAGGGATGATTAAGCTATTGAAATGAAAAAAAAAAAAAAAAGCTTTACAAGTTTTAACAAAATCGTTCTTGTATAACAGAATATTTAAGGTAAGAAAGGAAATTTAAATCAATATTATGCATCGGTGATTTTTGCACCCAAACAACCGCGATTTGCGGAGACGGCGACCTTCATCCCTTCTACACTATATATCCATTAATTTCCGGATATATTCAATGTTAGACATTCTGTCGAATATTTTAAAATATACTTGTCGGAATCGTCTGGAACTTCAGGATTATAATGAATATGTTTAGCCTCAAATTTATCAACGTCGATTTGATAAGGAGAAAAATTAGGGGGCCAACAAAAACTCTAAGAAAAATAATATTATTTGGGATCACCCCGAAAATTAAATTGCACGATGTGCTCTATCACTGCAGAATACAAATTTGTGGATACTATACAACATGTTTACTGATATGTGTAAGAATAGCACGTATTTTTATGGGGATATAGCGATTTCTTTTAAAGTTAAAAAAAATCTTGCATGTTTTTAGCGTCTATCATGCAGGGTTTTCAATCAAATTTAACGTCAGTTTCAGAAAAATTAGCAAAGTGTTGTAGAAAAAATATAGTGCAATTGGAATATACATATACTAAATATTATGAGGTATGAGCAGTTGTATGAAATAGTTTTTATCTGTGCATGCGCAAATGATAACAAAGATTTGTTTACATAATTTAATAGTCAGGTCTATGGAGCAACTCATAAAAAAATTTAGTTAAATATCGTGAAAATTCAGAAAAATATTGGCGCTAGAGTCAGTTAATCAGTTGCTCTCTAAAAGCAGCTGAATGGTAAGACATTTTCTACAAATCGTCAATTTTTATTTTATTTTTCATTTTTTATTGATGCTTTTGTTCTTCTTGTATAACCACCAGAACGAGCCTATTCCATGGTAAAAAGAAGTATCAAATCGAAGCATTTGTTCGAAATCTACTCATTGATGTTCCAAATCTACTCATTGATATTCATTAATTACTAACTTTTTTCTGAAAGTCAGCTAATAAAAAATGACAATTTGTGGAAAATCCCTTATCATGCAGTTGCTTTTAGAGAGCAACTGAAAATCAGCTCACTCTATCGACGATATCTTTTTGAACTTTCACGATATTTGTCTGGATTTTTTTTTCTGACGTATTTTATACGTATTTTACACGTATTTTACAAATCTCGTCTTTAGAAATTTTAATGTTTCCCGGCATCTTTGCATTTGAAAAGAGTTCAAACAACTTTGCTCGTTTGGGTAAATTAAAGCATTTTTTCTGCGCGTGCGCATTATTTATGTAGGCGTGCGTATGAAAAAAGTTTGCATATGAAGCAATTTCAAATTTGTCTTTATATTTATGAGACTGCGTATTTTTTTATTTTTTTTTATTATTCGAGTGGAAATTATTTTATTTAAATTTAAACCCCGATAACAGTTTTATTTTATTGTTATTAATATGAGGCATAAAATTTAATTTCTTATACTGAATTAATAAAATGTAATTTCAAAAACATCTGAGTCTTTATATATTTATGAGACACACTGTGCATGCATATACATTTTTAAAACAATCTGTGTTAATTGGTAGAAGTAGAATTGTTCCTTTCCACACAAAAGTTGCATGTGTGCATGCAATAAACGGAATTTTCCACTCTTCTACAGATTTTCGGAAAGAATCTGAAGATTTTATTACTCGGGACGTGGCTGGGGACCTAAGAATCTTGCTTCCGCAAAAGAGTCGGAATAAGTGGAAGAATAAAGGGCTGCGGACGAAGATGGGCCGCTCGCCGCGGCGGTTGGTTTCTAGGAGCACGGGAAATTTTTGTTCACAAATTAGGAATAATTTAATGTGTAAAGACGAGCTTTTCTGACAATGTGCTGATATTAAAATCGAATTAGTAAAACACGAGTTCCCAAAATAATCAGTTTCAAAAATACATTATTATCATTATCTCCGTTTTCCAGTGTGTATTCTAAAGATATTTTTAGAAAAATAGAGGCACGAATTGAACTTTTGTAATAGGATGTGCCAATTACTACAGGCTGCCGAGTAACATTAAACTCGAAATAAAAATCATGCATCAAACATAGATTATGAAACACCTTTTAATATTTTTAGAGTAATGTAACAAAATTTCATCGATTAATAAGGGAAAGATCATGTCTAAGAACATAATTTTAAAAACGCATTTGAACTCAGTTTCAGCACTTTCCACGTCAAAAAAAAAAAAAAAAAAAAAAAAAAAAAGCCTGTGGCTATACAATCTATGAATGATCAGTGCCTACAATCCCCAGCCCTATTTTCTTTACCTTGTCCTCCTAGGAGTTATACAGCAAATGTCACGACCAGATAGTCAGCCTAACACGGGAACCTTGGTGTTTAGTTCCTAAGCTAGCTAGGTACTTATTTTATCGATCCCGAAGTGATGAAAGGCTCAGTGAATCTTGCCCAGTTGGGAGTCGATTTCTTGACCTGCAGCGTGGCAGTCAGACGTGCTGACCACTACGTCACTGGGCTTCGCACTTTCCATCTATAGGCGAAAAACATCTTAAGATTTGATATATAGATTTAGATATATATCATATAGTATGCAAAATTTCAGTTCAGTTAAGAAAGGCATAAAACATTTGAAAATTCCCTTTCAGCAATTTTTGCCAATAAGCAAAGTATACTCAAATTGTTTTGTGCAGCTTTGTTTACGATCTATTGAATTTAAACAGTCGAACCAATATGAGTTTTTTTTCTTTTAACAAGAACGAAAAATCATGCGTTAAGCATACATTATGAAACCCTTTTCAGCACTTTCAGAATACTTTAACAAAACTTTAATAAAGTGAAGGATTGTTTCATACAAAACCATTTGGAAAAATCAAAACACATTTTAAAACCCAATTTCAAGAATTGCCACTAATAGTCGGAATAAATTTCCGAATTTATTTCTGAAGGCCTATATATGATTTAGAGATTTGCATATATATACTACATGGTATGGTAAAATTTAGTTCAGTTAGGGAATGAATAGTATAGTTTATAATTTCTCTTCCGTAATTTCCGTCAATAAATGGAAATGTACGCGAAATCTATTTTTCTGTTCTTTTATGATCTATTACAGAATTTATGCATACATGTAAGGCGAAAAAATTAGTTATTTTAAAAAGTGCAACACAACTGAAAACGCGCATCTAGAAATTATTGTTACTAGGCAGTACTATAACCGGATTATCTTGTGTGTCTCGGTAAATGAACAATAAATGCTATGCACACCATATTCTATAATAAGCCTCTTGTAGTGCACCTCTGTGATTCATACAAATTTTGATTGTTTGAAATAGTGTAACATCATTACAATTCACTGCAAAGGAGTTTTCCCGATAGACCGTAATGTAACGAAATTCTTTTGAGTGTCTCTGTAAATGAACTATAACTGCTATACGTTGCATTATCACAAACATGCCATAGTAAACATCAACAACATATTGTAACTGCATGGTATTCAGTGCATATTTATGCTAGTCAGAGTACGCACAGACAGACAAATCGAATTCATAAACACCTTTCAAGTATGTTGGAAATAATTAAAAATACATGTCACAACTGAAAACACACTTCAATTATCAATCATATATAGTAATGAAACTAAATCGTTTTGTGTGTTCCTGAAACTCAAGAACAAATTCAATGCGGTTCTATAATACGCATCTTTTAGAGCACCTTTCAGTGATATGTATAAATTATCACATGTATGAATTCCTGTAACATCATTAAATCACACCGCGTACAATTTTTTCCCCTAGACCGTAATGTAATTCTTTTGTGTATCGCTGTAAACGAACTATAGATGATACACACTTCATTTCCGATACCGAACATGCCAAAGTAAATCTCAATAACGTATATCAATTACATGACAAGCCGATGTTATGTCCGGGAATCGTAATACAGGCAAATGATAGACTAAGAAACCGAATTCATAAACAACTTTTCAACTATGTTGTTAAAAACTAGTCGGATATGCCAATCCCATAACTTTCTTCTATCTCATACATGTTAATACTTCAAAGTTCTCTAGGACAGTACCAAAATTAAATGGCAATCTATTCCCATCATGAGGATTCTAAGGTATGAAATTCCGTGCAGCAGATTTTGAGATAGGACTATCGCTAAAATCGTGTAAATCATGCAAAATGCAGCATATCAGCGCCACCGGTTAGGTATTTAATACCAAAATCTAATGATCAACAACTTATGTTAACTTCTAACTAAATCTTTTTGTTTGATGAAAGTCCGTGCATTATTTTTTGAGATAGAGCTATTGCGGAAATTGTAAAAAATCCACATAGCAGTACCACCTGTGGGGCGCGATTTACCCCCAAAACTAATTAGGACAAATTTATACTAGGTACTAACTGAATCTGAAGCTTGATGAAAACCCATGCATTAGTTCTTGAGATAGAGCTATTGCAATAATAATGAAAAACTCAGCATAGCAGAGCCACTTGTTGGGCGATTTTCAACAAAAAGTAATCAGCACCAATTTATATTGCGAGCTAAATGAATCTAAAGTTTTATGAAAATCCGTGCATTAGTTCTTGAGATAGAGCTATTGTGGAAATCGTAAAAAATGCACCACAGCAGCGCTAGTTGTTGGACGATTCACACCAAACAATAATCAGAACCAGATTATCTCAAGGTCTAGCTGATACTAAAGTTTTGTGAAATTCCGCGCATTAGAACACATTGAGATAGAACGCCCACGAAATTTTTGTCACATACAGACTCACACAGTGACAGATTGACAGACAGACAGACTCACAGACAGAGATTTTCTAAAACCATCAAATCGCGTTCAGGACTTTCAAAAACGTATAAATCTATGAAAACCGGAAGTCGAAATTTTTCAGGAATGCAATATTTCTTCTTGTAAAGATAGAAGAAAGTAACAAATAAAAATTAACTTTAAAAAATCAAAAAACCCGACTGCATGAAAAGCGAAATATTAATTATTCCTCATCAATGTGAAAATAATTTTTATATTACATGCCTATTTTTTATTTACTTGTATTGGTGACTTTTAAGTTGTGCTTAATTGTTAGTCCCTTTCTATAAACACTGTTTTGACGAAACCTATAGATGTCTATTAAGGTTAGAGTTGCAGTAAAGCTAGAGATCCTACTTACACATTTTCCAGGCCGTGTAATATTTAGACGGAGCTTCTTACTGTAAAATAGTCAATGAAACATCGTCTTTATTTTGAAAGACCTATCCAATGATGTGCCACTCAATAGGGTACTTAAAAACTTTTTTTCGTCTCTACCGCCATTTTGTATTTTACTGCCGCCATTTTGAATTTATAAAAACAAAACCTAGAATATAACCATCGGACGGTTAAGACGAATCGATAGAGACCTCATTCACTAAAATCCATCCAGCCGTTGGGATGTTTCGAGGGTATAAAGAAATCCACATACTCAGATACGCGTGAAACACATAACCCTTCTTTGCAGTCGGGTAAAAATAAATAGATCTCTGTCAAGACCCTTCCACCCGAAATGCTTCATATGCACTTTGATTTTATCTCTTTCACTAAATTGTTTAAGCTTTGTTATACTATTATTATATTATTGAATTACATTATTTTGAAAAAAATATTTGTTGCTCTTTTCCATTTTTTATTACACAAAAGTTTTTCTATTCTTTCTCGTATTTTCTACACTTTTTAGTACATAAAATACAATAAAACTTTTTATTTAACAAAAAGAATTTGGAAAGAAAAAAAAAAGTTTTATCTCTTTTGGATTTAACAATTGCACAGTTCCTAGTCTCCGATTAAAAAAAATAATACATTATGCGAATCTTTTTATTTATTTTTTTTTTTTTTACTTCGCATTGAAACATTGTGTCACGGTCTATAAAGCTGTAAAGAGACTTTAAATATTAATTCACGAATGAGTAACTTATGTTTTATTGAAGATTTAAAAAGTCAAAGGAAATTAGAGAAGGGAAACTAGATACATCTTCAGAATTTTTTATTTAACTTAAACTTTTTCCAAAGTAAATTTTTTATAGCAGTTTCTTTTTACACAGGTTACTGTTATAGAATGTAATGGTCTTCACTCTGCCAAAACGTTCTTTGTTTCATTTTTGTTTATGGTACTCAAAAGAGTTTTTAAGAAGATGTCAATAGTAAATATTTTTCTTAATTTAGTTAATAATAAAGTACACCTTTTTACAATTATCTTTTTTTCTAGTGTACATTATTGGAAGTTCTATTTTAAAATCTGAGTACTTATGTTGAAATATCAGCAGAGATAAATTTTTTGTTAAATATTTCATTTGGGTGGCAAATAATGTTTTATACTGGAGGTAATATTATAGATAAATTAAAGTTGTTTAATGAATTGTTTTATTTAAATTTATAATTCATGCAATTAATACATCGTTTTTAGTAAATGGAAACTTCATGTTATGTATAAGCACTTATATTATCTTTTACCTTTTTACAGAGTTTGTTTATTATCTTAAAGCTTGATCTGACGTATTAATGAGCATTATTCTATAAATGCTTATAGGTAAAATTATCATACAAAATTGCTTTATTCTAAACTATTATATAGCACATTTTTGCAATGCAATACAGGAAATATTTTTTATCAAGTAAAACAAATAATGTTTCAGTCGAAAGACCAAGTAAAAAACAATAAACTTTTTCAGTAATTTAAATAGTAACTATTCTTTTTTAAAACACAATTACTATTCCTTTGTCTTTTCTATTAAACATTTTCCCGTCTTTGCACTAGTATATAAACAATAAATGGCTTATTTTAAAGGGAGATTATCCAGAATGTGTGTATTGTTCTTTTCATTTATAAATAGTATTTAAAAAGTTCTTATTTCTGCAGCAGATTTTTAAAATTTGATAAATGAACATGTTCAAATGCAGTTTGCCTGTAGAGAGAATGTATTAGGATGATGATATTTAAAAACTGGCTTAATTTTTTTTTATAAATAAAAATATTATGCATCTTAAAACTTGTTTAAAAAAGAGAGATGATCCCTAAAGGTCAATTTTGTTTTCAAGCTAAGAATGGGATCGGGGTCACTGGTCAGTTTCAAATTCGATGAAAGCTCTAGTGATCATTAAATAATACTCATCCTTTTGAATAAATAACTTGTTAACTTCTTGAGTGAATAAAACTTTCGTTTTATCGTTATCTACACTCTGAGAAAAAACTTTAAATTTATGAGCGTTTGCCCTTTAATTTTCATGGACATCAGCCTTATTTGATGAAAGACGGTCTGATCCATTAAATAAGCGGCCTTATCCCTTAGATAATTAGAAAATTAAGGGCAATCCACATATTCTTACAATTCTATCCCATCTGTTAGCAAAAATACGGTACGACCCCATACATTTTAATCCGCTAGGTTGTAACCTTTCATTTTAGTCCTGTTTCGAAATATAATGTCACTTAACCGCGACCGTAACATATTTTTTATCCCGCCAAAAAGCAATTCTGTGATGAATATCCAACGTGCTACGTCATACGGAACAGTAAGTAAAGTTTTATTGTGTTTTAAAGTGCATTATATCTCTAAAATTACGGGTTGCACAAAATGATGGGCATGGATTTTTTTTTACGAGGTATGACTGGAAACTCTGCTGCCGGCCTCTGCCCGTAATATTACAGGATATTTTTAACAGTGTACACTTGTGAGCAAAAATTAAGGACGAAGCAAATAAGGTAGCATAAAAACCGAACAAGGCAACATATCGGACTAAAAGGCCAATCAGGAGAATGACGTGAGACCGACGTAACAGCGCATGATAACATATGGCACATGACGTAAGAGGGTGAGGTCAGAAGTGTATAAAGCAAAGATGCGGTGGAATCTAAGCAATTCGGTGAAATCTATTTCACGTTGTACAGTATTTCAACGACTGTTTGTTTCTATTACCATGTGGTATGGCCAACAGGGAATCCAGGAGATATGATCTGGATGACCCAAAGTCGCACCATTGAGTGGTTGGAAGTCGGTCGAAATGTAACAAGTGTGACAAACATGGCCGAGGAGTTCCGGATCTCTCACAGCATCGTTTCATGAGCCTGAAGACCATTTGAAACATCACAAACAGCTATCTCAGAGTTGATCAACAACGACGGTGGACGACCGCTATATTGTCTTACAGACGAAAAACAAGCGGCAGGCAGCTGGAGAAATCGCAAAGTACATGGAACAGACTAATGGATTTCGGATATCACGTTTTACTATGTCCAGAAGGCTGCAAATTTGTGGTCTATGCGCACGACGACCAGTACGTTGTCCACAATTAACGCCTACTCATCGGAGTAGCCGGTTTCTGTGCTGCCAGGAACAAAACAGGAATGGGGTCGAGTGCTCTTTATGGATAAGAGACGATTTAGTCTAACGAACGATTCTGAACTTATACGCATCTGGAGGGAGCTGGAAACATGAACATCCCTCCAGCATCATCGGTATCATTCATCAAAGGGATCGGTTTGCATGGGCCGGTGTTCTCGTTTGGGGCGGTATCATGCTTGGAAGCCTTACGAACCTGCATGTCTGTCGAGGAGGTTCAGTCACTGATGTCCGCTATTTTACTGAAGTTCTCTTACCTCACGTGCGCCTGTTTAACAGTGCTATGAGTCCGGACTTACTCTTCATGAACGACAACGCCACTTCTCATCGAACAGTGGCTGTCGCAGAGCTCTTGGAGCATAAGGATATTCAACGCACATGATTGCCCTGCAATGTCTACGGGCCTAAATTTCATAGAACATGTTTTCGGAATCGTCTCGGAAGACGATTGGCAGCACGTGGCCAGGCTCCAGCAACGATTCCTCAGCTGCAGTTGGCGTTAAAATATGTTTGGAACTCGATGTTTCAATAGCTCATTGACAATTTCGTCCTCTGCATGGAAGGCGTCTTATATCCTGAATCGCAGGTCAGGGATGATAATATTCCCTGTTAAAGACAGAATTGTTCTTGTCATATGGACGTTTCTGTCTTCTCTGCAGTTGTAATTCAAGTTACCTTTTCAATAAAATGCTTTTATATTCTTTTGATTCCTTCTTTAGATGGTTTTGATCACTTGTACCATATTTTCACATCTTGGAGATCTTATGGTATGATTTCGGTTGATGTGGAAACTTCTGCACGGAATTATATTCGAAAAACCATCTCGTTCTTATTTTTTGCACACCAGTGTATACATATTCGTGAGTAACGCTGACGTTATATCGTCGACGTTCAATTTCGTTTTATCAGATTTTGTTTATCGTCTAAACATCGCGCATATAATTTTTACTCCTTCGAACAGAAAATAAGATATTCTTACAAATGCAATTGGTTTGAAAACTCTGTCTTAATTTACAGATTTGTGTTTAATGTTTTATAAAATAATTTTCGAGCTTCATTTTCTTCGAAATTTATTTCAAACGCTTTAAGCTTGATTACGAAATATTAACCCCTTTGCGTTTGAAACGATACAACCTACTGAGGATTCCTTGCATTTCTAATTACAATAATTTAAACGTACAAGATACCGACGTCAAAATTCAAAATTCTATTATCAATTTCTTATTTCTCAGATATTTCTGAAATAAATTTAAAACTAAATAAATATGTTAAAAAAAATCGTAGCATATTCTTACACAATATAAAAAGATGAAAGGTATTATTATAATATTATAAATAAAATTAATTTTGTTTTGAAGAAAGACAAATATTCTCTATATATATTTTTGTGCATGAAAATATATGAACAATTTTCATTGAAAAATATGTTAACAGGGACACAAGGGAACTTTTCATTAAAAATCTTGATAAAATAAAATACTTAGTATTTCTTCACCTAAACCTTTCTTAGCAGGATTAAAACTAGAGATCGACAGTAATATTGGTTTCGTTTTCGGCACAAAATCTAAGTTTCGGCGAAAATTCTTTTTCGGAAAAAATGCTGCTGAAAACTCGCCCGAATATATCTGTGTTCCAAAAATCTCGTTTCTTCCTTCGAGAATTGTAAACATTACTCCTTGATTTGAGCTGCATCAGCTCAAATGATTACACTATTTATTGCTATGAACTTCACTGTTTATAATTATCAGTCAGTCATGACTCACTCAAGACATTCGTGCAAATTATTAAGCAAGCAATGCATACACTATATTTCCATTAATGACTGGACACTTTCAATTTTAGGCAATTTGACGAATATTTAGAAATATACTTGTCAGACTCTTCTGGAATTTCAGGATTAAAAAGAACAAATTGACCTCATATTTATCAACGTCGATTTGATAAGCAGGACAATTCGGTGGCCAACTAAAAATCAAAGAAAAAAATATTTGGGATCACCCTGTAAAATAAAATGCCCGAAATGATCTTTCTCTACAGAATATAAATAGGCAGACAATGTACAATATGTGTATTCATTTGTGTAAGAATAGCAGGTATATTAATAGATATATAGCGATTAAAACAAAATTTAAAAATCTTTGTATGTTTTTAGCTTATAACATGCAGTGTTTTCAATCAAATTTAACGCCGGTTTCAGAAAAATTGACAAAATATAGTAGAAACGATACAGTGCAATTACAATATAAATATATCAAATGTTTTAGAAAATATGAGCAGTTGTTTGAAATAATTTTTATCTGCCATGCGATCGATAACAAGGATCTTTTTACATACTTTAATAGTAAACTCATTGGAGCAACTTATTAAAAAACATCCAGTCAAATATCATAAAAATTCAGAAAGATATCGGTATTAAAGGGAGCTGATTTTTAGTTGCACGCTAAACGCAGCTGCATTATAAGGGATTTTTCCACAAACTGTCATTAATGTCCATATAGTGTATATGACGCTTTTCATGTGCTCTTTAAAAGTTGCAGACATAACAGTAATAGAAACTTTTTTATTTTGAAACCGCGGAGGTGTTTCAAATAATCTTTGAGAAAGTTTTAGTATAAAACATGATCATTCGCAAAAACCATTATAAAATGTAAATTGGGGTATGTATACCTAAAACTTTTTTAAATTAAATTAAAGTCGTATAATTAGAAATACATTTTATGTTATAGATGAATTAATTACATTTTATCTTATATGAAAATAAAACGTTTTATTCAGAGCCACAGAGTGCCAACTTCGTCACATGTATAATTGCACTTATAATTAATTAATAATTATGTATATTTTGTATATATTAATTACTATAAAAAATGTTGGACCATTTTCGTTTTCGTTTTCGGCCGAAAATAGGAATATTACCGAAATTTGGTTTCACTTTCGGTCAATTTTTAATTAAAATAGCTAAAATATGTTTATGAATTTGGTGAACTTGGTTATGAATTATGTTTATGAATTTGAATATGTTTATGTCTAATTAAGATTTTTTTTTTTACTTCGTTCAACTGTCCTGATAAATACGAATTTTAAATAAATTATTGACGAACATTACGCCATATGTTCCGTATTTTCCACTGAATAATATATATGTAGCATTTGTATGTCTTTAAGTGAGAAATACAAAATACGTGATAAATGAGTATTAGTTTGTTTTAGATTTATCAAACATGGCATATCGTTAACATTCTAACAATTAAAGTATTGTATTCGCATCTTAGAACAAATATAGTGCCAGTATTTAGCTTTTCAAGTTTCGTTTTTAACAGTTGATCAACGTTTTCTTTTATCCCACCTTCGATTATAATTTATCTTTTTATATATATATTTTCAAATATGAAAGAAATCTAACCAGTCCTTATTTTCCAGTTGGTTACAGTAAATTGTTTTGTCGAATTATAATTGAATTTAAGATTTTTTTTTTTAAATTTAAGTATCTTTTTTTTAAATATTCAGCAAGAATCTGAAAAATATTATGTTTGTTTTAAAATACAATAGAACTTGCTAAATATAACATAGAATATTTAATCTTTTAATAGAATAAAATTTAATCTTTTATTTATTTATTTATTTTTTATTATTTTATTTATTTTTTTTTTACTTGAAAGATTAATACATGGGATACCACATGGAAAAAAAAATGTCATGCCTCATATTGACGTTACATACCACAAAGTGATTCCAACTATTTCTTATTAAAATAAACAATTGAAGAGTATATGATTAAAAAAAAAAAAAACACTAGTGCCAGTCACCTCTAATTTTGTGCGATTTAACAACTCCTGATTAATACCTATGAGGCTAGGAGACGCGATGGTTTATGCTAATAAACCATCAACAATCGACGTTCAGGTAGCTAATGT
Source organism: Maratus speciosus (assembly GCA_963932465.1). Lineage (NCBI taxonomy): Eukaryota > Metazoa > Arthropoda > Arachnida > Araneae > Salticidae > Maratus > Maratus speciosus. The sequence continues at coordinate 109,348,485 of OZ010789.1, read as the reverse complement.
TAGTAGAAATTATGTCAATGTTGGAGCGCTACGTAGATACTAAATAGTGACAGAATGTAAATAGTCTACCAAAACTAGATAGTTTGAATGCACTTCATTAGAAAAAGACATGGTGGCTACACGCCTGAAATCTTTTTTAAATTATAATGTAATGCATTGATATTTCAGGTAAAAATATTTGGTTAAAATAAAAACTTTCATGTAACTCTTTTCAAGTTCAAGTTCTATCTAGATTAAAAAATAGCGACAGAACTGCCTCTTATGAGGGTTGGTAAATATTAACAACCGAATGACTTTTACCGGTATTTTCAAATTTTTTACCTGGTCTTTGGAAAAACGTCTTCTTCTCATGGTTTTTAGCATCTTTCCATTTTTTAAGTTATTTTTGCTATAACTATTAAGATGCATCTGTCGAATTTTCCTTTTTTACAGAAAAAAGTATAATATTTAAAATAAATATTCTAAAATGAACCAAAAAATTATTATAATCATTTTTACAACCATAAAAGGATATATGTTCATTTTAGGGTGCTAATATTCTAAAAACTTTTTAAAAGATGTTACCTCATTTTGTCATGTATGGTAATGGAATAAAGGAAGTGGTAATAACTAAAAAAATATGCATTTAACATAATTAACAAAAAAATTTCATTAACAATTTGCAATTTTCCTATAAAACTATTTTTATGGTAATAAACATCCCGTCAAAAGAACTTTCTAAGGCGTTATGCTTTACCTTTTAGCTCTACCTTTTATAATATTTAATTCGATTAAACAAACAATATTAAAAGAAACCCCGCTTATCTTGAAATATATATTCATGAATCCAGATAAGTTAATGATAATTTACTAAATTTTAGATTTCAAAATGTGAAACAAGATAATGAAACTTCACAAAATATAGAGGTTAAAATAAGTATTCGTATTATTCAAAATTGTGGTCGAATATTTTGACGGAGGAATCGTGTTAGTTAGCAATCAAAACTTTCAATCATTTGAATTACAAAGAACTAAAATTTTGACACAGTTAGGAAATTATAGAATAGTTAGATAATGTTCTGAGAATTTTGGAGGCATAAAACATTCTTGAATGTATTATTATGCAAACAGGGTACGGGAAAATAGACGGTAAGCCAATAGCCTTAGGCAAACATTAAACCAGCAACAGCAATCAATTTTTGTGAACTTAAACAGTGTCATAAACCATATATCCAGCTAAAAATTTAGTGTGCCACTCTAATTAGAACACAACCATTCTTTAATTTTTTATTCAAAATAAGGTATTTTAACAAACTTTTCATTAGAATTAATGCATACAAAAATATTTTTAAATCATTCAAAAGAATCATTTGAAGAATCTTTTTCATGTTAAAAGTTAAATCACTAAACTTTAAATAATGAAAATAAAGTATCTGAATTTTTAAGGATCTTTGTATCTTTTGTGTTTCAAATATTAATAAAAACTTTTACTCTTTTATTTTTATAGTTGTGAAAAACACACACACACACACCATAAAAAAAAGTAAAATTTATATAGGATAAAAGTTATATTATGTGATTCAAATGTAGTATTTCAAAAAAGTTTAAAATATATCATATAAAATAACAAACTTTGTTAGTCATTTAATATCACATCTGCTTCTTAAATCTTTCATGCATACTTAAGATTTTTCATCAACTTAAAATAGTCATTTAGATTTTTTTTTTCAAATTTAGAAACAGATTAGAAAACATTAAAGGATAAAATATAAAGTATCTAAATTTCTATAGCCAAATATTTTTGTCATGCTTTAAATTTGAATGAAAATGACATTAGAAAGTAACATATTAAACATTTATTCGTCTAATTTTGTATATTTTGAATTTAAAAAATGTAAAAAGATTAATCAAATTTACGCACGGATAAGCGTTATCTTAAATGATAAAAATGATTAAAATTATCACAAAACATTCAAAAAAAGAAGAAGAAACTGATTTATATATATATATATATATTCTTTGGCTGTCAAATTTACTTCTTAGTTCTTTTCTGCATGTTTAAATTTTGTCATCAGTTCAAATGATCCTTTTAAAGGAATATATTACAATCTATTATGTTGAAATGAAAAATCCTTTCTCTTTCAGTAGTTTCAGTATCGGAACTTTTGATAATTTAGCTTATACATTGCTCATGCAAAAGTAAAAGACCGTAAGGTTAAAAAAGCAAGAAATTTTTTATGAGAGTAGTTAGAAGCATCATGAAAAAATAAATCATGTTAAAAATTATCTTTGAAATACTTTCTTTTTCAGATTCAAAAGAGTTTCAACATCCGGCCAGTGCCGGGAGGAAGAGGTAGCTTTCATATTCCTTATTTTAAAAAAGCCAACTTATATTATTCAAACACACGAAGCTCAATTTAGTGGAAACTGAATGTAGGAGATTCAATACTAATTTTTATCAATACTAAATCATTATGAATGAGAATTTTGCGAAATTAGTCAGCTTTACCCAAGCTGCTTTTATTTAAAGTAACTTATATTTGGCTGCCAAATTCGGCGATTTCTTAAAGTGCCTGCCATTTTAAGACAACATGGTGGATGAGGCTAACCAGTGAACTTGGTCGAGACCTTAGTAATTGCTGTGGACATGCTCACTCACATCGGAATCGGTTGATATATACAAGTGCTGTCGCAGGCAAAATTCAGATTTTTCAAACTGTCACCCACATAAAGAAATTCAAACTGCTATATCTGAGCCATTTTTTTAAGATAAAGACAAACAAAAAATGCTCCTGAATCCTTATATCAAGGTCAAATACTTAAGAAAGAAATCTTTTTCAATTTCTAATTTTTTTGCACCTCACGTCAAATATAATTTTTTTTAATTTAATGGCCGCCATTTTGAAACCAGATGGCTGATGAAGCTGGCCAGCGAACTTGGTCGAGATATTGATGTATACTATCCACATGCCTTCTTACATCGAAATAGGCAAATACGTGTGTTATCGCGTGACAGATAGAAGATCGTTTCAAAATGTTAGCCATGCTAGAAATTCAAAGTGCTATAATTCAACCATTTTTTAATATATAAACAAAAGAAGAAATTTTCAGAAACAAAAACTGCTCCGGAATCTTTGTATCAAGGCCAAAAACATAAAAAAAATCTTTTTCATTTTCCAATTTTTTAATAACTCATTTTAAATTTTAAATTTAATTTTTTTAATGGCAACCTTTTTGAAACAAGATGGCGAATGAAACTGGCCAACGAACTCGGTCGAGACATTGGTATGTACTATGCACAGACCAAGTTACATCCAAATCGGTACACAAATACGACTGTTATCGCGTGACAAAAATCAGGTCGTTTTAAAATGTCAGCTACAATAGAAATTCAAAATGCTATAACTCAGCCATTTTTTTAGATATAGACAAAACAAAAACTGTTCCGGAGTCTTTGTATTAAGGTCAAACACATACAAAAAAAAATCTTTTTAATTTTCCAATTTTTTTGGTATCTCATTTTAAATTTAAAATTTGTAAAAATTTTCTAAATGGCCACCAGTTTGAAACAAGATGGCGCATGAAGCTGGACAACGAACTCGGTCGAGATATTTGCATGTACTATGTACACACCAAGGTACATCCAAATGGGTTCAAAAATATGCCTCTTATCACGTGACAAAAATCAGGACGTTTCAAAATGTCACCCATGCTAGAAATTCAAAATGCTATAACTCAGCCACTTTTTAAGATATAGACGAAACAAAAACTGCTCCCGAATCTTTTTATCAAGGTCAAACACATAAAAAAAATATTTTTTCAATTTTCAATTTTTTGGTACCACATTTCAAATTTAAATTTTTCTTGGAACTTTAAATGGCCGCCATTTTTAAACAAGATTGTGGATGAAGATGGCCAACGAACTCGATCGAGACATTGGTATGTACTATGTATAAACGAAGTTACATCCAAATCGGTTTAAAAATACTCCTTTTATCGCGTGACAAGGTTCAGGACATTTCAAAATGTCAGCCATGCTAGAAATTCAAAATGCTATAACTCAGTTATTTTTTAAAATATAGACGAAATAAAAACTGCTCCGGAATCTTTGTATAAAGGTCAAATACATAAGAAAAAAATATTTTTCCATTTTTAATTTTTTGGTACCACTTCACAAATTTTAAATTTTTAAAAATTTTTTAAATGGCCGCCATTTTGAAACAAAATGACGGATGAAGCTGGCCAACGAACGCGGTCGAGACATTGGTATGTACTATGTACACACCGAATTACATCCAAATCGGTACATAAATACGAGAGTTACAGTGTGACAAAGGTCAGATATATATATATATATATATATATATATATTGATATATATATGTATATATATATATATATACAGTGACCTCTCACTTATACGACTCTCAGTTATACGACTCTCTCAGTTATACGCCGAATTCTCTCGGTCCCGTCCACGCTTTATGGGAAATAGTGCTAAACTTCTCTCAGTTATACGACTGCTTCTCTCACTTATACGACGCTTTAAAAGGTTCAGGCGGTTTTACATTTCTCACTCTAGAATTAATTTTTATAATCTTTAAAGTACAAATCATTCACGTTTTCTTACATTTATCCTTTCATTATTGTTAAAGTGTTTATGAATAATGAATAACATTTCTTATCTATCTTCGTTTGTTATTAACGATGAAATCAATGGCGGGAGGGTGATTGTATGGAATTCTCTTGTGTCTGCCATTTAACAAAAGCCAAATGACTACCTGCAGATCATGTCTCTGTATGGCACTGGTGGAGAAATCAGGGTTTTTGCAAAATGCATTTTCCTGAAAAATTTTAACAGCTTTAAGGAATGCGTCGTCTTTTAGGAATGAGGTTGTTTTAAGAAAAATAGACTTTTATTTTAAACTTAAGAAATCGAAAATGGCAGTTCTTGAACATCACTAGAAAAAAATACTAAAGAGAGAACATATCGGAAGCACATCCCAAGCTATAATCATGCCAAAAGACCTATGCGCGTACAACCCGCACAGCGAAGGGGAAAAAACGCGTATGTCAAAGCAACTCGCTATACAAGCTTCCGTACTAGACGCGTGAAAGGTTATTCATTTCGCTGTAATTTTTTCAGTTTGCTGCATATCGATACCTAAACTGAAAATGTCAAAACGTAAAGCATTAAGCATACAATTCAAAGTTGAAACCATTAAGGAATATGATAAAAATTTACTGCAATCAAAGAAGGCATTAGCTGCTCTCTTCAATCTGCCAGAATCGACACTAAAAGGAATGCTGAAAAATAAAAATGTCATTATAAATGCATCAAAATGTCGATTCAAAGAGATCCAGGATACAATGTGGCAGATTTAAAAATTTGACATCAGCATTAATCGCGTGGTTTAACCAAATGCGAGCTTCAAATTTACCGATAGATGGTGTGATTTTAAAAGAAAAGGCTCGCACTCTTACTGAGAAGTATGGAATCGAGAATTTTTCAGCGTCTTGCTGTGATTCGAGAAGCTATAAAAAAGACATCGACTTTTGCATCGCCGCATCACAGGAGAAAGCGCATGTGTTAATATAAATGATGTTAGACAATGGTTTCAAAATCTACTTATGTTAATTAAGGATTAAGGGACCTAAAGACATTTTTAACTGTGATAAAACGGGCTGTTTTTCAAGCTGATGCCAGATAAGACATTATCATACAAAGAAGAACCATTTCAAGGGGGCAGAAAAAGTAAAGAAAGATTAACTATCCTTTTTTGCACAAATAGTGATGGTTCAGAAAAAATAGAACTTTTAGTAATAAGAAAATCAAGAAAATCTCGATACTTTAAGAATAAAAAAATAATTGCCATGTGGCTAGAGAAATTAAAAAAAGGCATGGATGACATCAGAGATTTCCAATGATTTTTTAAAAGAGATGGATGATAAATTTCAAAAACAACAAAGAAAGGTTTTACTTCTAATGGATCAATGTCCATCACATCCCGATGTAAAAGATCTGCCGTTTCTGCAGCAAATTAAATTTTAAAATTTGTTTTAGGAAATTCAGTTTTCCCACAAGACCAAACTGCTAGTTGAACGAATGAACCTGATATTGAGAGCTTATGGAATCCTTTAATAACGAAGACTCGAATAAAATGTTTATGGACGAAGGTATTAATTTCAAAGATTATGTAGAATGCGATGATAAATGTCTTCTGTCAGAACTGAGAACTGCTGAAGAAATCTTTGAGGATATTAATAATGAAGACGTGAGCAAGGAGGATGACCAAGATGAGAGCAATGTTCCTGCTGTTGTAAATTTTTCAAAAGCAAGTACCGCTCTTAATAAATTAAAGAATTATGTCCATCAAAATGATTATTCCCAAACCAGCTTAAAAGCTTTGTTAGACTTAGAGAAAGATATTTTCTATTTCCATCTACGACAGAAACAAACTAATATCACTTCATTTTTTGAGAAAATCTGATCTGTAAATTTTTAAAGTAAACATAGTGGTAAATGAACAATTTTGTAAACTTTTTATGTTTAATTTTTTAATACATTTTACAAATTTTGTTAAAATATGTTCTTAGTACTCAAAACTTATCGTTTTTAGTATAGGTAAAATAATTAATGCCTATGAAGTTTGAAACTTGTATAATAAGGCGGTCTCTCAGTTATACGACTCTCTCAGTTATACGACTTTTTTCCACGGTCCCTTGAAAGTCGTATAAGTGAGAGGTCACTGTATATATATCAATTTTGAACGGATGGTGGTTTCGGGGTCTTGGGGTCATGATCGATGAAAATATACCAAAATTTTTTTTAATCGTTTTCCTCCGAACGGCTGCAATAGGTAGCTTTTTGTAATGAAAGCTACCTAAGAGTTTCAACAAGTTGTAAATTGCACGTCAAACGTGGCAAATAAGGTGCATCCGTACTATAAACTAGTTTTATAAATATCTTTTGTAGTTATATAAATATTTTATTTTTAATGTGTATCGCCTACCACTTCTAGCTGCTCATTGCATCTCTCCATTCATTCAACATTCAGTTCAATTTATTACACTATCGCCAATCTCTTTCTACTTTCATCGATACATATATTACTTATATACATATTCACATACATAACGACTAAAAGCAACAACTTCTGTTTTGGAAGTCATTCAAGTGACTACACCTTTTAATTAAACTAAATGCAAGGTTTAAAGAAGCTGCTATAAATAATATAGTGATCGATTTATTTAAAAAAATAGATTTCGACAGTTATATTTAAATTTTTGATTTATATCTAAAGTATTTATTTATAATGAATCATTGAAAAACATCTAATAGAATTAAAAGATATTTTAATTTCAAAAGGAAGAATTATCTTCCGTTAATGAAATATCATGAAATACTTTCCAACATATTTAGAATATCACAAAAAATTTTCCCCGTTTAATACGCTGAAAGATGATGTCTAAATGTAAAATTTGGGAAGCACATTAAACACATTTTAAAACCCAATTTCAGTGATTACCATCTGTAGTCTGAAACATATACGAATTATTTTGTGCAGCTCTGTATATGATCTACAGATTTGTATATATACTCCCTAGTATGCAGAGAATTAGTTCAGTTAGGAAACGCGTAACATAGATGAAAAAATTCTTTCAGCAATTTTCTGATATAATCTATAGAATTTATACACACCAAGTAATACACATAAAAGTAGTTACAATTAATTTTGAATTAATTTTCAGTAGAGAAATTACGCTCGAAATTATTTAATATTTAATACGTGATTTATAACACTGCTAACTAAGCGTAAAACCAACTGAGTGAAAAATGTCCAAGCCGAGAATCGAATCCGGAACCTTTGGAATAGAGCTCCAAGTTCTCTACCAATTAAGCTATGAGGACGATATCCAGCTCAGCATCTCTCACTCACATATGTTGGTAAAGCTGCAACTGCAGCACAAGATGGAATAGTGCTCATGAGTACACAATCTTATATGACAATATGCGAAATATGACACACAAATAAACCCAGTCTCAGAGAACACGTATATAATTTTTAAATAATTTTTCAATTAATTTACAGAAGTGAAATTACTCTCGAAATTATTGAATATTTAATACTTAATTTATCACATGGTCAGCTAAGTGTAGAACCAACAGAGTGAAAAATATCGAAGTCTGGAGTCAAACCCGGAACCCTTGGAATAGCGCTCAGGACTGTACAGAGCTACACAAAAGAATTCCAGTGTAATTTCGCTTATTGACGAAAATTGCTGAAAGGAATTTTTCATCTAGGTTACCCGTTTCCTAACTTAACTTATATTTTTCATAATATGTAGACTATTTCATCTTGTGCAGCAGTTGCAGCCTTACCAACATATGTGATTGAGAAATGGTGAGCTGGGTATCGGCCTCGTGGCTTAAATGGTAGAGCATTTGGAGCGCTATTCCAAGGATTACGGGTCCGATTCCCGACTTGGATATTTTTCACTCTGTTGGTTCTTGGCTTAGTTAGCAATGTGATAAATCACGTATTAAATAGCATACTTCAATTGAAAATGCACTTCTAGCAATTGTCGCTCAGATAGTAGTATAACTGATGGGCACGTCATATTCTACAATAATCTTATTATAGTACGCCTTAAGGGTGTCCGGGACATAACAATGTTAATTTTCTAAAAATGATTTTATTGCATTAAATTTTTCTGTTTTTTCAGTCCAAAATGACATTTAAATCATGTTTCTATCTTAATTGGAACAGGAAATATTAATTTTTTCGTTTTGTTTCTTTTTCAAAATCTAGCTTTCAAGCAACTCTTGTCATGGAAACGACTTCTTGTGAAAATGCGTTTTTCTTCATGATGGGCTTTTTCATCATTTCCCGTATTTAAATTGTTATAAGTCAAAAACCGTTAAAGATAAATGGTTCAAACTTGGTACATATCTTTTTCAATTGTTTTACTTTAATTATGATTCAGAAAATTTGAAAAAAAAAATTACTTTTGAAAATAGGATTTTTTTTTAAAGTTAGATTTTTAAAATAAATTTTACATTAAATATTTTTACTTTTAATTTAAATTGATATTTAATAAAAGTGCTGAATCAACATTAAAACTTTTCTGTTTATTTAAATGTAAAAAAATGAAATTCTACAAATAATATTTCGAGATATAACGATTTTTAATTACACCACTTCTTTAATAAATTTTAAATTTTTGTAAAAAAACTATGAGAAATTTTATCATGTGATTTTTTTTTACAGATGAAATGGTTAACCATCACAAACAATTTCAACATTTTAACTCAATAAATAAAAATTATTTTAAAATGTGTCCCGGACCAACTTATGTTCATAAATTTTATTTTGTTTTAAACAGTGCAATATTATTAAAAACGCTGCAAACAATTTTCACCGTGAATGATTATGTAACTGAATTCTTTTCTGGGGCTCTATAAAATAATGACTTGAGTTTTCCATCTCTATTCTACATAAATCTTCGTTTGGTGTACCTCAGAAATATATACAAATTTCACTGTGTTTGAAGTACTGGAACATTATTAAAATGCACCGCAAACGATTTTTCCGCAATTCACTATAATGTAACATAATTGTTTTGAGTGCCTCTGCAAACGAACTAAAAACGCTACACACTTCAGTTTCCATACAGAACATGCCATAGTAAACATCAATAAAAGTTATCAATTACGGGACAATACGAGTATATTTACGCGAGTTAGAGCACGCTTAGACGAACAGACAGATGACGGCCAGTCTGCCAGCCAACCAGACGCCCAGAAGGCCAGCCAGATGGCTAGACAAACCAAATTCATACTCATACACCGAATTCACACTAGCGCTGCAGTTCGCAGCCATGTCCAACAAATAAGAGTGAATTATGTCAGCCAGGTATCATCCGGAAAGCTGTGTACTGAATTATGAATTCATGAAAATTTTATCTTCTAAAGCATTTTTTGTGAATTGTTTAAACCACATTAGAAGATTTACATAATCATTTAATAAATTTTAGGAGTATTTTAGAAGGATCGAAGGATTTAGAAGGAGTCATTAAATTTGAAGGTATAAGGATTTTGTGCAATATTTATAACCCCACCCAAATCTTTTATTTTAACTATTTTTCTTAGTATTTTGTAGAATTAGGAAATGTACAGATATAATGTTCCTACAATAGAAATATAGAAATATTTCCTAATTGAAAATGCTCCCTCCCCAACAACGCCTAGAAAGCAGAAAAGATGCAAAGAAAAAAAGAAATCATCCTTTAAAAATATTTTTGTTTTGTGTAGCCAAGAATGCTTTTGTAACAAGATAAAGTAATGCATATATAACTCATTCCACACTGTATTACTACTAATCGATGAATTAAATGAATTTCATAACAAGTCATTTTAATGGTAATCATAAGTACCGTCAGTAGATAAAGGGTTAGCAGGTAAAGCATTGGCACAGCACGCCATGTATCCAGGTTCGATTACTGGCCTGGACATTTTTCGCTCTGTTGGAATAAACTTCAAGTGTGAATATGATTCACACTTACTTTTCAACTATGTTGGAAAGTACTAAAAACAATCAATTTCATATTCAATAACGCGAACCAATACAACAATAAGTTTTTATTTAACTACTCACAAAAAGAAGGGTAATAAAGCGTGGTCAATGTAATATCCATTATTTACTAACAGAATGAAAATGGGTGGTACCAAAGAAAATGATTCAAAAGTGTTTGTCTTCGACCCCAGAGTGTAACAGGCCGCAATTAATTTCAAATTGCTCCTATTAATTGATTTTAACGTTAATTTATTGATATAAAATATTTTTTTTAAACATGATGGTAATTGCGTGATGTGGTGATAGTGCTCTCTAAGCGGCCCGCACAGCTATCACTTAAAATATATATATATATATAAATAAATAAAATAACGCTTTGGAAATGGACCAATGAAAATCTGCATAGATACCGTGAAACGCACCTGATTGGTCAGAGCTTTCTGACGCTGTAAGGGTGTTTACCAAGAAGGGGGAGGGGGCTCTGTCCCCAAGTTTGTCGCCAAATTTGCGATATATCGCCAAATTTGGCTACCAGAATTAGTCGTTGAAAGTGATGCCAACTTGGCGTTATTTCCAGTATTTCACCAAAGTTCCACAGACTCCCATTGAAATCCAATAGGATTTACTTGCTTGCAGAAAATCAACAAATTGAGATATTCCAATGCATCAAAAACTAATATTAGCCCATGAATAGAGCTTAATTGAATTATTTACATTATTTTTAAGCACAAACACTACTATTTACAATATTTGTGACACTATATATATAATTTTACACATATATGTTGGCGGAGAAAAGGCGGCGAAGAGAAAATTTCAGAGAGGAGGAGAGGAGATTTATATGATAAGATTATTTACTGTAACTACAAATTAGCAACGTCATTACAAAGATAAAGAAAAAAAATGTATAACTTTAATAAATTTGTAATTATTCAAATAAATTACAAATTTTACCTTTTTTAGGATTCCGTACTTAAAAAGTAAAAACGGAACCATTATAAGATCACTCCCGTGTCTGTCTGTCACAGCCCTTTTACTCGTAAACTATGCAACGTGGAAAGTTCAAATTCGGGAAGTAATAAAGACTATTGACCCACATATTTACAGATTAATAAATATTCATAAATATATTTAGGGAAAATGTAGAAGGGCTAATTAAGTTACTTGAAAACAAAAATGTTTTCTTTATATACCGTGTGGGGTATCGTGTGAAAGCTTTCGTAACGCTGAAATCAAAAATATATTTAATTTAACTTTAGATATTATATTTTCAAAGTTATGGTGGAAAATGTAGTGCAAAAATATGTCACCCCCCCCCCCCATCAAACTCTGAATCTATTGAAACTAAAATTATGAAAAAATTAGAGGTAGTAGACATTAATTTAAACCTTGCAGGAAAAATATAGCGATTACCCTAGGTCACATAGTTTTTGAGAAAATCGCATTTTTCCGTTAAACTCAAATTTCAATTTACAGGCTTCAACAAAAGCGTTGAGCAGAGCTGGATGCATCTTTTCTAGCAGAAGTATAAAAGCATTGTTGATCATAAATTTCGGAAAAAATCGTCGGTAATTAGCCAAGATATTAACCCTTAAAGACACGGACGGTTTGGACATACATAATTGCAGGGACGGCGTACTCTATGCTCCATCGGCTTTTAAAGCCTAGATAACAAATTTTAAGGATATATTTATGTAATGCAATGCTCAGTAGCAGTATAAAAGTAATAAACGTCAAATTGTTAAAAACAGACTAATTTAATGAGAATTAATCACATAAATACTATGGGATTCGCGACTAGTTTCCATTGAGTGGTTCTCTCAATACACCTACTATGTCTTTAAAGGTTAACTAAAAACCTATATGGGATAATAAATATACAGAACAGCTAAATTTGCTATTATTTAGGTTCCATATATCTTTGAACTTTCATGGTATATCCATTTATACTTTTCTAGTATACAGGGTGCAAAGGAAAGTCCCTTTAACCTTAAAATACTTGTGAACGGAGAGAGCTACAGTTATGCAACTGATGCAACGGTATAGTAAAGCGGCTAAGCCCGGTTTAGTGAAAACGAAAGCAGCGCCCCCTAGTGGAGAAATTTGGAAGATAGCCACTGCAAATTGAAACGAAAAGAGATAGGGCAAAATTTCCTGCTAGAAAGATTTAGAGCATCAATTAATTAATAGAATACGACATTTGGTTTACATGGATAAGCCAAATCTTCGCCTGTTTACCCAAAAATGTCCGAAATCGATGAACTCCATTTTGTGTAAACGTTTGAATGGAATAGTCAGAAGTATGAAAAAATACGCACAATTTATGCTATAAATACGTACTTATCTCAATAAATTTTGATAACATCACACACACACACAAAAAAAGACAAACTGTCTCACAGTGATAAAAAGTTAATATTCAGTATGTTCGAAAAGTTCGTCATTGCTCACGATACACGTTTGTATTCGTGAGAGTAATTCTGCATGCACATTTCTCAGCATGGAACGTCTATTACAAGCCTCTTCAATACGACGACATAGATTTAACCCTTTCAAGTTCAAGGGCGGTGGTTAGACGGTCTAGCCACCTAATTTTAATTCCAAAACTGACAAATGGCACCAAGAAAGTTTTAATAAAATTTTGCTTTTGTAATGAAAGTGCAAATTAGCGGTTTTTGTTTTCAGAAAAATTTGTTTGAATATTCTGGTGTCAGTCTGTTATTTCATCAGTTTACGAACAGAATTCTTCTGGCCCTGAAAGGGTTATTCTAAAATTTTAAATGCATTTGAAATTGAATCTTTACAGACATTACAGCACAGTACAACGTCACAATCTGCAATTGTGCAGTGGTACATTTCGGAATGGAATAGGCAAAGTAGAATCGTCGCTCATCCATTTCGGACATTTTTGGGTATGCAGGCGACGATTTATTTTAGCCGTGTCAACCAAATGTTGTTTCGTACTAATTAATGGATGCTCTAAAACTTTCTAATTGGAATATTTGCTCTGCCTCTTTTCGTTTTCGATTTGCAATGGCTATCTTCCAAATTTCGCCACTAGGGGTGCTGCTGTCGATTGCATTAGGTCGGTCTTACTCACTTTACTGTACCATTACCTCACTTGTATAGCTGTAGTTCTCTCCTTTCGCAAGTATTTTCAGGTTAAAGGGATTTTCCTTTGTACCCTGTATACTATACAGGTACCCAACCTTACGTTGTATAGTTTTTACAAAGTCTTAGTATTCTTTTAGCAACGGTGTTTTTTTTTTATAATACGCTTACTAATTCATATATTATTGTACGGAACCCTGTGTGCGTGAGTAATACTCGCACTTGACCGTCTATTTAATGATTTTATATTTAGTAATTCTTATAATTATGAAACTCTGCAAGCTCTAATGATTATGTGCTTACAGATAAGGAAATAAAATTGTCAGGAGTTGGGGGAGGAGGAAGTTTTTACCAAGTGGAATCTAAATACTGAATGCATAGAAAATAAGGGATCGCGAAGCGATCTAGAACGGAAACGCGAAACAATTAAGTCTGGGTTTGGCTAGAAAATAGGGATTGCTTCCCGATACCGAATGGAATCGCGAAACGATTACGCTGGGGTTTATGAGCGTAGCGAGCAGCGGGGCGAACCCCTCCTAGTCACTTAAAAAAAGAAATCTTCAGCTAACATAATCGCAGAAAGTCCTATTAAAAAAAGAAATAATACGAATATTACATTTTGTAAATAACGAAGAGAGAACACTTTTGCCAAATAGTAGCGAGTGCCGCTACCATATTTAGAGTATACTTATATTGAGCACATAACCAAAAAGATCGGACACACTCCTTATGTGACATGCTCTTTATGTGAATGCCTAGTAAAAAGGGAAATACGACTAAATAATGATGAAAAATAAATATTTGTCCTGTATTTATCAGGCGATTTCTTTCAATTCTCTTCCCAATTTATATGTGTTATTCCTTTTAGCAAAGTAGATGAAAGCAGGATGCTTTCTACGTCTCGTATAATAGTTTCCAGAACAATCATAACATATTTTCTGGATCTTTTCCAAGAATGAGCTTTATCCTTGGAACTTTGAGAATCTATTGTTTCGTTTAAGGCTATTGTTTCACTTACAATCGATTATTTTTCGTATTACTTATTATTTTTCGTTTACTCTTCTCGTTTGAGAGGATATAATTAACAAATGAATGATATTTTTCAAATTACGCACAATTTCGTTTTTTATAATTAATATGTTTCGAGACTTAATTATATTTTTATTTATTATTAAACTAGAGTGTTCAGCACCCTGCGAGCTATGACTGCCAACAACAATTCAGGCTTTGCGGACTCTAATATGTCCTATTTAAAGTCTATTACCAAGTTATGGAACATTGAATGATAGTAGCACTATAACTGCTGCTATCTTCGGTAGTCAGATTGCCATGATTTTCCGTTTCACTGGGGCATTTTTCGCTTACCATGGCCTTAAAAATCGCTGTCGTAACAAATGACGGCTGTTTTCGTGATTGATAAGTAAGATCAATTACACATATGAAAATCAGCTCGTTTAAAATAGTTAGGTTAAAAATGTCGCTATCTTTCTGACTTTTATAACGAAGCTATGAACAATATTCTTCCTTTAAGTTCGAGATTAAAAAACGCCGTCTGCTTATGGGAATAGCTTTCTGAACCAGCGTATTGAAAATCAGTGTGTTTTGAAATTTCACGCTTAAATCTTATGTTTTGATCAAGTTTTAGATATTTTCTTGAACAGGTATAGCTAATTCACGAATTCTTTTTTCTCTTTTAATACCCCATCATGCATACACTCTAAATCGAAATGTCTTAAATTCAGACACTTAAGTGTCTGAAACGGAGTGTTCAATTCTCAGACATTTTAAAATGTCTGAATTTTTTCAGACACTTTTTGCGTCTGAATTTTAGACACTTCAAACGTCTGAATCGCAGCCATTTTTTTAAAGCATTATACGTAGCCATGTTTGACCACGTTGATCCTGGAAAAATATATAGCCATTATTCTGCCCCACTCTCCCCCCCCCCCCCCCCACACACAGCCTGATTTTAGGGGCTCCAAAATATGGTATGCAATTTTCATAAAGCTGATAATTGAAATCTTTTTCGACATTGTACTGATTATAATCAATATTTTGAATTTATAGAGTATAATAAGATTAAAAATTAAAATATTTGTCACAATACAGTAAAACCTCTCAATAGTAGGCACCTTAGAACCGTAGAATTTGTTCGCCATTCGGAAGTGTCTGTTTTTCTGAGGTAAAAAAATATAAAATATGTGCATGTTGTTAATAAAAATTGTGCTTCTTAAATAGTTGTGTCCTCTATGTAGGAGTGTCCGTTATGGAGATTTTATAACAAAACTTTCATAGGACAATTTTCTTCAGCGAACACTGACCTTTTTCAAGATAAATACATTTTTTTTACCTCATAAAAGCGAACACAATCGAATAGCAGGCAAATTCAACGTTCCAAAACGCGTTCAATTCGCGAGGGGGCCGCGATTGAGAGTTTTTACTGTATTTATTTTTTTATTTAGTTTTTAATCTAATTCTACTTTTAAAGTTCAAAATGCTGATTATAATCAATACAATGTTGAAACACATTAAAAATATAAGCTTAAAAAAAATCCATATCGAATTTGGAGCACGTAAAATCGTAGGGGGGGTGGGGGGGGTGGGGTCTGCCCATGCTTTAATCAGGCCCTCCTTCTGGAAAAAGTCCAACCCTGTATTATGATTCGATAAATGTACGTGTCAGTTTTAAGTGCAAAATCTAGCTATATGCAAATAAATATTTTATAAAAATCTACCTCTTTACTTTGTATTCATTTTTAATTTCAAATTACTTTTTAACTAAAAGTAATCAAAAAAACAATATTATATAATTATTTCAAATGAAATATATCTGTATATTTTTACCGCATTCTTACAGTTACGTTAACGGTACATGATTACATGAATTTAAGAATCTAAAAATAATCATTAAAATTTAACAAAGTGACTAGCGATAACGCGAGATCCTTTTTCTAAATCTTTGTTGACATCAACAAATTTTTTTCTGCTTCAACGTCTACATTAGTGACGTCAATTTCCGTTCAAACAATCAAATCGTGAAGCTGTGGTTTTGATTTTTGAATCACTGATGTTGAAAATTAAAAAAGATTATATGTTGACTATTTTCAGTATGGCAAATGGGATATTTCTAAAATACTCGGAAACACTAAAATTATAGCAAAGGGAAATCTTTTAATTAGAATGACCGGATTTAATGAGTTTTATCAGTCAAAACATTTTAAAATAAATAAATGAACACAAGTAATTCGCTGTATTAAATATATGGGGGAATCAATGAATGGAAGGATGTTCGAACTATATTCTTTTTTAAAATTTATGATGTACACACTATGAGGCAGAAGAAAACTTCATTAGACAAGAAAAGCATAAATAATAAATACAAGTAGCTATTAACAGGAATGTTTACTATAAATGCTTTTGAATTCCAGTACATAACACATAATAAATCTATCAGAAATGTAAAAATAGATGTAAACATTACAAATGCTGCCGCATTAAATGCTGATAAAAATATTGTATACATAAATAAATAATTAAAAAGGGTACTTCAGAGTAATAATTACACCAAAAAAATACTATTAAGGTAGTCTTGATGGTAATTAAGAAGTATGAGCCAATCAACGGGCGATGTCACTGCTATTTTTAAAGTAATGGCTACATAAGAAAAGGCTTAGAAAGGTGTAAAATTAATAAATTCAGTAACCGCTAATATACACCATGCAGATACACCAAAATTTATTTTAAAGATAACATTGGATAGAAAATAATACAGAAATATGATTGCAGATGATTTGAAGAGTAGAAATTTAAATATTAGCAAAATAAAATTTTAACATGGAAATACCATAGGCAAAATGCTTTGAACATATTTTGGCATAACTCAGGAACTAATAAAGCTATAGACTCGTGTGAGGTCTCCATTTAAAGAGAAAACAATCACAGAGAGTTTTAAATACATAGTTAAGACCCCACATACCTGGCAAAAGGTCTGATTATTCCAAAAGCACATTCGCCCAGAGGACGTCCGGATTGGAGGCTACGTTAGTATCCGTTAGTTAGGCAGGCTTTGATATTTAAAAAATAAAATCCCCTTGCACATCCGGCTAACTCTGTTAAAAGAATGGAAAATTTCCATCCTGAAAACATAGCCCGCCAGACAACAGTTCTCTTTACAAATTTGACGAGATGAAGAACACTATATTAGTTTTATAGATAAATATTAATACGGAGTACCACTATGTCGATAGAAATTAAATCCCGGAACTTCACATTCCGCAAAAAACAATCAAGTCAAAATAAATTATTAGTTAAAATGTACGCATACATAAAAACAAGCATTCAGTTTGAATTACAAACGAACATCGAGTTCGAAAGGAAGACGCATGCGCAACTGAGAGTGCCCCCTGGTGAATGCGGAGCGGAGTTACAAAGTGTCTTAAAATTAGACACTTGCAGATTTTTTAGACACTTTTATCAGTTCGTGTACACTATGATCATAGTAAGACACTTAGGTGTTTTAAATTAAGACATCTATTGTGACTGAATTTTCAGATTCAGACACTTAAGTGTCTGAAATTCTTTTTCAGTCACATATGTATCTTAATTTAAGACGCCTTTATTTGCTGTGTATTTTCTTGTTGTTTTTACAATGTATATATTTTATATTAATTAATAAAAATATCCAAATTTTATAATGTATATTTATCGAACAGCAATTCGTACAAAATAGATCGAAAGTATTTTATGCATACATTTAACTGTATTTATTCTGCATCATGTGATGTAATATATAAGAAAAATTGCTCGCCGCACTATTTTTAGATAGATTTCGTATGAAATACTACCTATTGGGATCGTTCCTATGTCGGAATTTCTGAAAAGTTTTTGCAGATCTACACCGATCATGACCCCTAGAACCCAAAACCACCCTCAGTAAAAAACTTTATCTATCTATCTATCTATCTATCTATATATATATATATATATATATAACTTTCTTCTGGACACGATAACTTTCGTAATTCTGCACCAATCTCTTTCAAACTGATACATAAAATCAAAGGGCATAAAATCTCGGTCAAGTTCGTTAATGGGCAAAATCGGACCAAGGGGGTGGACATAGGGAGGGGTTTTGTGAAAACCGAAAACTCCCCATAACTTCTTAATTTTTGTACATATCAAATCAGTGTAATGTTTTTATTACTTCTAAAAATAGGGCCAAAATTTTATGTATCACAGAATTTTGATAAAGTTAAAAATGGGCTCAAGGGAAACAAAAAATATGGTTTTTGGGAGAAAGAAATTCATAACTACGTCAATACTCAAGATATCAATTTCAATTAATTTTATTATACATCTCCTTAATATTAGCTACAACTTTTATATTCACAAGTTTTTGATAGGACCAATTCGTACCGCAAAGAAAAATTAAAAACGAAAACAAAAAGGGGATTTGAAGAAATACAAAATCCATAACTCCGTCAATTCAAAAGATATAAAATCCCCATGAATTTATCATATATCTTCTTAATATTGTGTAAAACATCTATATAGACAAGTTTTGGATAGGACCAATTCTTACAGCAAAAACAAATTAAAAATACATAGCGGTTGAAGAAAAAAATCATTTAAGTAAGGGTGTATACAAATCCAAACTGCGTATTTTCTGACTCATTTTACAATTCATTTTTGCTCTCAAAGACTTCCAATTGATACGTTTTCTTACTCAGAAACTATATAATGTACCGTAACAGTCAATTTTTTGATAGAGGCAGAATATATTAAAAAAATGCTGTTAAAGTGGGCATTTTGAACCGAATTTCCCGAAGCGGATTGTGTTGGAAAAATCATTGCATTAAGGATGCACTCAAATCCAAACTGCTTATTTTATGACTCATTTTTAAATTCATTTTTGCTCTCAAACGCATTTAATAGGTAGATTCGCTTATTCAGAAGCTATATAATGTACCGCAATGATCGATTTTTTGATAGAGGCAGAATACATTTCAAAAAATCATGTCAAAGTGGGCATTTTGAACGGTTGGTTGTATTTATGACGGCCAATTATCTGCACGAGGGATATAGGCCCAGGGGGGAGTGCCCTTCGTGGGGTCTTTCTAAGGGAACCTAACACGCATTAACGCTTGGAAATCCAAGGTTCGAAGAAAACCACGAAAACTCCGAACGATTAGGCCGACGGGCGCGATTGGGATCGAACCCAGCACCTCCCGTCTACCAGCTTCGAGAGCAGAACCTCTCACCCACTGGTTCGGCGGCATTTTGAACGGAATTTCCCGAAGCAATTGTGGTATCACTTTCTTCTGGACACGATAACTTCCGCAATTCTGCACAAATCTCTTCCAAACTGATGCATAAAATCAAGGGACATAAAATCGCGGTCAAGTTCGTTAATGGGCAAAAGCAGACAAAGGGGATGGAAATAGGGATGTGTTTTGTGAAAACCGAAAAAAACCCATAACTTCTTAATTTTTGTACATATCAAATCAGTTTAAAGTTTTTATTACTTCTAAAAATAGGGCCAAAATTCATGCATCACAGATTTTTAATAAAATTTAAAATAGGCTCAAGGGGCGCAAAAAATAGGGTTTTTGGGAGAAAAAAATTTCCTTACTTCGTCAATTCTCAAGATATCAAATCCAATAATTTTATTATACATCTCCTTAATATTATCTACAACTTTTATTCACAAATTTTTGATAGGACCAATTCGTACCGAAAAAAAAAAAATTAAAAACGAAAACGAAAAAAGGGGGTTGAAGAAGAAAAATTTTCATAACTCCGTCAATTCACAAGATATAAAATCTCCATGAATTTATCATATATCTTCTTAATATTGTCTTCAACATTTATATTGACAAGTTTTTGATAGGGCCAATTCTTACAGCAAAAACAAATTAAAAATACATAGCGGTTGAAGAAAAAAATCATCTTATTAAGTGTGCATTCAAATCCAAACTGTCTATTTTCTTACTCATTTTTAAATTCATTTTTGCTCTCAAATGCATCCAATTGCTAGATTCTATTATTCAGAAACTATATAATGTACAGTAATGATCGATTTTTTGATAGAGGCAGAATATATTTCAAAAAATGATGTCAAAGTGGGCATTTTGAACAGAATTTCCCGAAGCGATTGTGTTAGAAACGAAAAATATTGCCCTACTGAGAAAATAATTGTTTATTATTCAAGTTTTAATTAATTGAAAGAAAAATAAAAACGCAGGTCGCTTATAAATCTTTTCAAAAATCACGCCAGCATGATTCCTATTTTTTTTTTTTTTTTATTAAAAATGAATCTGAAAATGTGCCAGAAAATTTAGAGTTGATGAGTATGGAAAAATATTTTTTTTAATATTGCCTTAACATGATTCTGATAAAACCAGCTATTTTATAAAAAAGAAATAAAATCTCGTCAAAAGCAGACAGATAAAACTGTTAAAGTGGATTTATATCTAATAATGATTTAATTTTTGTTGGTGAAATTAGTATACTTAACTTCGAAATCTACCTCTGCATGTATGCCGGGCCGGCAGGGATTTTTATACCATGTAACGTCACATTAAAATTCTCCGGAATTCGAATCGTTTTGCATGTACCGTTTTAATATATGATAAAATTTTGACTATTAATTGCATTTCTCATGTAATAATTTATTTATTTTAAAGTTTTCTTTTCCTTTTAAAATCCCTGGGTACAAATATTATTTAATTTAAAAGTGTTTGGGAATATTATTTTTTAACTTTTTAAATATGATCTAATTATTCGCTCTTAAAAGTTTCTCGCGAGTAATAATTTAATTATTTTAGGCATTTTAAGTATGACAATGTTTAATATTTGTGCATTTTACATATGACGTAAATATCACCTTTGAAACAGTTTCGCGTATAATAATTTTATCATCTTAACATCGTTGTAAATTTTTTAATATTTGAGTGTAAATATTTTGACGTAATTTTACCTATTTTCTGCATTTCACTCCTGATCATTTAATTCTTATTTTAAAATATTATTCCTGTTATAGATTACATTCTTATTTTTAATAATTTAACTTTTCAATTTCAATTTGAAAATGACGACAAAAAATTCTTTTCGTTTTCTCTTTTCACATTTTTTTTATCCAACAATTTTTTTTCATCTATGGAATTTATGTCAAAGTCAACTTGACAGACAATTTTCGGTTTCTAAAATAAACTGATCCTGACGAGCAAAAAGTGAAAAAAAGTTTTTTTTTCAAATTTGTCGGCGAAGCATAATTTAATCACTATTGTCTTCACTACTGCTCGAAATAAAATAAAATTTCAATTTGAAAATGATTAAAAAGAAAATATCAAATAATCCCTAACTTTTTCATTTTCTTCCTTTTTTCACAAAAATGGAGTCATTTAGTTGCCACCACTATAGAAATTTCATTAAAATTAGAAAAAAAAATTCGAAAACTAATTCACATTTTAATATTCTAATACCACTTTTTACACCTGTGTATCAATACGGATGATTAACGTTACTTTTACCGCCAAACATTCCATATTTTAGGAGAAATAGCTGCGAAACATAATCAGTCATTTCATAAAAGCGTTTCAATAGAATTATTTATATATAGGGTAGTTATATTTGAGCTGTTATTTTGAAAATGAGACATGTTCATTTTCAGAAAAAGTTAGTTAAAACTAAATTTAATAAACAATAAACATAAAATTTGTGTTTTTAATGAATTTACATTAAATATATTGTAATATAAGATTGAATTTGTTACTAGTAATTTATTGAGTCAGCGATATTTCAAATACATTGATTTTGAATGTAAGGCAAATCCACTCACAATAGAACTATTTTATTTTTGCATAATAATCACAGGCACAAAGAGATTTTCATTGAAAAATTTATTGAGAAAATCTGTGCTATTTAAGATGTATTGAATTTGTTTCCATCGAACTTATTATTGAACATTTTCCCTTATTTTCCCCCTTTTTTCCAATGAATTAAATTTGGTTTTTGCTTTACTGTAACTTTTCTAAAGAAGAATGAAATATTGAAATAAAATAAATTATTCAACTAATTTTTTTAATTATATTCCATACACAGAGATTCAACATTTTTAACAAATCATTGCTATTGAAAAGGATACAAGCCGACTGGCGCATACCAAAAGAATGATTTCTTTTCAGCTAACACGGATAAACATTACTTCATATTAAATTTGCATTAAATAAGGTGACAAAAAATTAAAATAAGTCTATTGTTGCTTACAAATATATTTTTACCCGTTCAAAAGTAAACCATTAAGTATCTAGCAATAACCTAAAATAAACTTGCCTCACTTACAATGTCAACAGTTCATTTTTTCCTTCTTATATTTCGCCAACAATTACTCCATAAACTGTTAGTTTTAGTGATACTGTTTGTACCAAATGCATACATGTTTCAACGCAAATGATTGAAAGATATGCTTAAAAAAACGGGCATTACATTACACAAGAATATCACATCAACTATTAAAAGCTTACTTGAACATTCTACTTGATGTATTTCCCCTCGATGCATTAAATAGCCCATAAAAAATAAAAATGACAAATTTCCTTAGCGTTGTTTACGTTCGATCTCGATCTTTGCGCAGACGACAAACCAGATCACAATTGCGCATGCTCAAATTTTGTGGCTCCGTGTTGCTGCAACGACCGTTCTACGTTTCAAGTGTTTTTCATCATATGAAAATCTATTTATCTTAAAATAGTTACTATTATTTTCATAAAGGTAGGCTATTTAAATTTTATACGGTCTTTGCGTGCTATATTTAGAAAAAAAAATCATTCTGTAACAAGTAAAACATAAAGAATTTACTTTTTGTCCGATTACAAATTACCGAGTTAGGATATTTTGAATTTTATGGATGGATTTTCGACTTTTCTGGCACTAAAACAGTAAAAACTGGTTTTCAGTGCCAGAAAACACATAATTTTTACAAATACTGAGGTGACCTGAAAAATCGCAAATCCCTGGTTTAGAATATAGTATGCATTTTTCTATCCATACGACGATGAGTTTTCGAACTATATATTTTCTAAGGATTATAAAATATTTTATTGTATTATGTTTCCAGAAACAGGACATTTTAGTTTACCAATTTTCATTTTACAGAAGTTTCGAGAAAAAATAGTTTATCAGTGATTGATTTAAATATTGAAAATTATAAATAAAATCATAAAACGAACCGTAATATTTCACGTTGATTGAAACATAAAATATGCAATATGAACTTTAAAAAGCTCACTGATGAACTTAAAAGGCGACTAAAATAAAGAAAGAGATGTTAAAAGTTAAAAAATATATACATTTTATTTCGGGTGTATTTCCCAAGCCCAGCATCAGAGAATATTTTAATAACTAATTGCTGTTTATGAATACAAATACGTCACTTCCGCTTTGAAAATGAGAGAGCCAATAATTATTATACTACTACTTTTAACTCTAATACACTGTAAAAAAAATTTCCGTCAATTTACGGAAAAAGGACTGGCAGCAGAGTTGCCGGAATGTTTCCGTTTTTTGAGGAAAGTTCCGTCTTTGTAGTTTCCGTTTTTTGCAACGATATTTTTCCGTTTTTTGACGAAATTTTCGTTTTTATAGTCTCTGTTTTTACAACGGTATTTTTCCGTTTTTTTACGAAACTTTCGTCTTTATAGTCTCTGTTTTTACAACGGTATTTTTCCGTTTTTTGACGAAACTTCCGTCTTTATATTCCCGGTTTTTATAACGGTATTTTTCCGTTTTTTGACGAAACTTCCGTCTTTATACTCACTGTTTTTATAACGGTATTTTTCCGTTTTTTGACGAAAATTTCGTCTTTATATTCTCTGTTTTTACAACGGTATTTTTTCATTTTTTGACGAATCTTCCTGATTTATATTCTCCGTTTTAACAACGGCATTTTTCTGTTTTTTGACGAAATTTCCGCTTTTTTTCGTTTATTACAACTGCAATGTTTTTTTTGTTTTTTTTTTTAAATATGGGATTTCAGTTTTTAAATGTAATTTACCTTTTTGTATTTTCAGTCTGTATTTTCTGTTTTTTAAACCACATTTGACAAATCAGAAAAAATGGAAAAGTATTAATTAAATAAAAATAAAAGAATAACAATTGTGAAAATAATAAATATGAATAAATAAAATGTATTAAAAAATTGCTGACATCAAAATTATAAAATTCAATTAGAAAAGTTAAGTTGTAAGAAACTTAGCCAAAATAATATTCTCAGTATGATATACTGAACTGATTAGAACATTTATCATTACTAAACAAAACATTCTTCAAGTTTAGGGGTTTAATCTTCCATTTTTTTAATTTTTATAAGATTTTATTTCTGAATTAATTTCTTGAGAATTTAGTTACCTTAATAGTGTTGTTATGGAAAAATCTAACTGCAGCATTTTTTCCAACTGCTTGAAAAAAAAAATTACTCTTAAAAGTGAGCTGAACTAATCATGTATTTTAAATATTAAGACATTTCTCTCAATTTTTGTTTTACTTCATTAATATTTTCCTTTCTGACCATACACTTGTTCTTGTCATCAATTTTCAATCAATACCAGAATCTCTCTTTATTACATATTACATTGACTTTCAGTTCAGTTCCACTTTTGCTGTCTTAGTCAAGCATACTTTTTCCCTCTTCATTTACATTCCTGTAAAATACATTACTAATTTACTGAATTTTCATATAGCGTTCTTCACACCAGCTATTTTGTTGGTTCCGAAAGATCATTAACCTTTAATCGGACAGACTCAAAATGTGGTATCTTACTTTTCAGTTAGAATTGGACACATAAAAATGTTAAAATTATGCAAAATTCCCTGATAAACCAATAACAATTTTTTTAATGGCATATAATACACATTCCTGCCAGAAAATGCGACTTTTTTTCCAGCAGTTGTGTTGCCAATACCTATTGTTTTTTAGAAAAATATATTAAAATTCCTTGGCATTACGTTTGTTTAAGCTATTTAATACTTAGTTCTAAAAATAAAATTAGCCCTTGATTTCATTTTCTCCCATAAAGTAGATGAAAACTTCAGCGAGTGTTCTGAAGTAATTTTAGTTCCATACTAAACACAATATCAATGTATAGTCTTTGGAACATAAAAAATTTTACCCTCACTTGCACACAAAACTGTAGAACTCAATGTGCAAATAAAATTTTACTTGCATATTCACTTACAGAGTTCTTTTATTATGTCAAATTTCACAGAATCTATTATGCAAATGCATCAGTGACAATAAATTACAAGATTGGGGTTTTCCAAATACACACACATGTATTTATAATCAGATGAGTAAAGTTGAAAAATTGTTCTAAGAATCACAACAAACCTTTCATGGATATAAAGGTTTTTTTTTTTTTTTTTTTTTTTTTTTTTTTTTAACTGGGTGAAAACCATTTAACTATGACAAATAAATAAAAGTGTAATATGACTTTTTATGAATTAAATTAAATAAAAAATATTCCAAACACCTCATAGCAGTTAAATATAAAGTATGCATCAATTTTAAATAAATTAACTTTTATTCTATATCACTTAAATTTTAATTGAAAATAATTATTTCATAAAAATAATTATTTCATAAAAAAAAAAAAAAAATAGTAATAAACAACCTTTTTCATGAATATCGACCAGATTTACCCTTTCTATTTATCATTCGATCTTGTGCCACCATTTTCATTTGAAGGCAAGTGGGGTATCACTAACAAAATAGTTATATAATTTTTCATTATGAAATTTTTTTTTATCTTATCATGAACATTGACATTTTTTTTTTAATAACACTATTGATAAAACTGATATTTTAATGTAGAGTGCAAAAAAATCTGATTTTTTCCCCCCCAACATCTAAATACTGAATAGCTACCAAGAGTTTTATGTTACCAAAACAATTAAAAATTACAGAAATTATAAGAACTGCAAATTACTAGCATACAACAATTTTGTAATAATTACGCAAAAATATATTTAACACTAGTAATATTTATTAAAATTATTAATAACTGCATTTAATATTACATTTTTAACACTACTTAAAATTGATAATCATTAAACAATTAATTAACTCTGTAATTAGGAACAGAATATACATTTAAAAAAAAAGTATATAGTTTCTCAGTACGATAAATAAAGTGTCATTAATTTTAATAATTTTATGAAAATCAAATGGAAAAATACAATTAAATAACAAAATGTTTTAATTTTTTTCCAAAGAAATAAAAGTTCTATCATTTTTGCAAGGTCTTTGACACATAGATTACGAAATACTGTGGATGGAAGTTTTTTTTACAAGAGATCTCTATCTACTGTAGGTGAAATTTTTTTTTCTTTTTTAAGGCAGGATGTAGCACCCTAAAAAAATTGCTTAGAGGAAAGAGCAAGTAATTACAGATTTAATAAAAACTGCAAATAAGTAATTTCATTAGTTAGTAGCACAAATAACAAAAACTAATGAATATTATTTCCAGCTCATTTTGCATTTGTGCTGTTAATCGCCTAAATCTAAACTTTTACACATGTATATGCCTATTGTAACCCCCCCCACACACACACACCAAAAAAAAAAAAAAAAGAAAAAAATTGAAAATGTGTTAACCCATTCATACACATATACAGAGTACATATAAGGAATAGCCAGTTATATCTGAAATCCCAAAAACATTAAACAGCAGCATTATTAGAAGTCGGGATTCCCAGCATTCAGTGTTTCAAACAGTTTTGCCACCATTTTAAACCCTAGCAATTTTTATTTAGTGTATATGAGTTTAAAAATTAAAGAAAAAAAAAACAGGTACTTTTCGGTTAGTCAGGCGCCAGTGTTACATATACATACACATGTATTTACATATATATATATATACATATGTATATATATATATATGTGTGTGTGTGAGTACATATATGTAAATATATATGTATATATAACACTGGCGCCCGGCTAACCGAAAAGTACCAAAAAACATTTATTCAACCTTTACTGATGAGGCTCTTGCTATGATCAAAATTTTAAACAAATAAATTCTTTTTCTTTTATACATTCTTTTACAGTAGCAATTCAGACAATGTCATTCTTCTTTAGCTCCAGTATTTGGTATAAATTTATTATTACAAAAGGTAGAATGTGAAAATAAGGTGCAGCTGTTTTACTCGCAGAAATTTATTATACTTGCTATGCTTATTTTATATGAAAGAATGACTAATTTCATTACTAAAAGGAAATTATGACATTGTAAGTTATATTACCTTTAAATATCATTTTTAAATGAAATGCCTTTTACAAACCTACAGTAGTACTTATTCAGCTTAGAAACAATTATTTAAAGCTTTTTTTGTGTATTCATTACAGGTACAACACCTGTAGAATTTTCCAAATTATGTTCATCTTAGATTTTTTAATACGTTTTTATGGTATTTTAAACATTTAGAATATTTCTGATTTCAATGATTTTCTTTTTAAAAAATCAGTTTATTTAAATCAACTGATTAAAATCGTTGACACCCTATTTTCATGGTGACATGTTATTAGTCAATGATGAACACAAAATGCATGGAGACTTTTATTAATGGCATAGTTATGAAAATTTAAAATTTGAATACAGATTCAAAATTTTTCAATTCTTCAACTAAATGCAGGATTGAAGTGGCTACAGATTTCTGTTTTCCTTTTTCCTTTTTGGGTCCTTTCGTACCTCTTTCAGGATTTATCCCAGCATAACAACTAGATAAAATAAAAATAATAGTGTTAAGAAGAAATAACAACAACGTAGTTCATCAGTAATTAAAGAAATACAAACTATAAGCTTGAATTTTCAAAAAATATATATACATATACAGTCTGACCTCGTTATCCCGACACCCGGTTTTCACGTCACTCCGCTTATCACGTCAGTTTTGCAAAGTCCCGATTTTCTGTATATGATTTTAATGTAAATAAACTCCGGATTTTATATCGTTGAATAACTTACTCGGGATATCACGACTATTTAGGAAAAATGTCCATTTTTCATAATCCATCTTATAAGCACAGAAATTAAACGGTAAGAAATGGTTTAGCCAAACGTTTTACAAAAGTGTCTAAAATACCCATTGTGATGAATGAGAAATTTTACTGAATAAATAAACCCACGAACTATGAATGACCACTTAAACTCCAGATAGACGTATCAGTCTACTCACGGTCTTTTTGTTCTAGTCAGACAGTGCCTTCTTGTAGTTACACAGTGCTTTTCATCCGACTAAAACCGAAGCATTGCATTGAAACGATCAGAAATTATGTAACATCCATTTCTGAAACAACGAATACTGATCCTAGTTCACTGTATAATGTTGAAAAAAAGAATTGTAGGAAGCACATCCAGAGATAAGCAAACCTTAATTCACCAATATTCCATGTAACAATAAAAAAACAAGTCATCATAAATCTGATTTTTATTCTTTTCAATTTTGTTTTTGTGTTTATTTTGTTTAATACGAATGTTTTATTGCTTAAAACTGCAAGAACAGTTACGAATTTAAAATTGTCTTAAATTAATTAAAATTACAGCTTTTTATAAACATATTTTGCTCCAACTCCGGTTACCGTGACACTTCGCTTATGACGACACTTTTTTCTGGTCATTAGAGTGTCGGGATAACGAGGTTCGACTATATATATGTTTACACTGTAAATTTCTTCGAGTGAAAAATTTCACTCTTCCATTCAAGTCAACCCATTTTCAGTTATTCTAAGTATTAATTCTGAAACAACATAGCACTTTATGGAGATAATCTCTATCTAAAGCAAATTGACGCAGGTGGAATTTTCCATATGTCACAGGGCGTCAGATATTCGAAGAAGCTAGCTAGTAGAAAGACAACACTTGACTTGCTTTGAATTTCATTAAAAAAGAAAAAAATACCACATAAAAGATTAATATTCTTTAATCTTAATTTTCTTAAAGGCGTAAACACCAACTGAATGAAAATGTATCCGTGCCAAGAAAACTATCCCAGGACCTCAGCTTAATGCGCTGTTATAAAACCACTGAGAAAACCTGGTCAATTCCAAAGTGACACAATTCCATTTGTAAGCTGGGAGGCTGCAATAGCAGCAAAAGATTATAACGTATTGAAAACAGTAATTAAAATTCAACTTTACACATTTATTCCAAAAGAATCACATTACAATTATTGAAAATCAACAATTAAAAAAAAATGTTTGAAAAATTAAATTGGTAAATTATGTTACAAATTTAGAAACAAAAGCTTTTATTTTAATATATTTTTTTGCTCTTCAGAAGTTGTGAGAAATTTCCTTCTGGAATTAATAGAAGCAAAATAAAGAAAAGCAAATTTCTTTTCGATTTTAAACTGGGATTTTATTACATATTTCATACTAAATTTATCTGATAAAGGAATGATAGAGGTTAAAAATGCATTCAGACCATATTTTTACAAAATAGTATTTTTATTCCAATTAAATATAGAATTGAATAGATATAATTAAAAACAATATTATGAACAGCATATGCACGAATATGCACTCTTTTAAATAACAACAAACTTTTCAAAATTTTATTTCAATTTTACTTACAGAATGTATTTTATTTATTTAATTTGCATAATTGCTAGATTTATTTTTATACACTTATGTACCAAACTCTCCTTAAATATTACTATACCCTTTTCTAATTTCTCTTCTTACAATTATAACGTAATCTCTTCATATGGACTCTTAAGAATGTTTCCATTTTGATGTGCTACATTTATGATTGTTTAATGAAATATAATCTTTAAAATGTGTAGTATATATTAGGCTATATAATATAGAATTTTAAAACACCAGTTTAAAGTCTAACTTATCTTTTCAATATTTATAATTTTTTTTTTGAGATATAATGCCTTCACTGTTGCATTCTAGCGGTCAAAACTTATTTGACAAAATTTAATAGAAATTTATAATTCTTTTAGCAGAAAATATTTATAAGTGTATAAAAAAATAATCAAAATTTAATATGAATTAGCTGTAAACCAACTTTTAACAATAAAAACTGGCTTTTTCCAATAAAAGGCAGCTTTTTTAAATGGTTAAAACAAAAAAAAGCCAGCCGCCTTTTTTTGGCTTGGCTAAAAGTCGGCAACCCTGAGATAGATACTTTGAACTTTGTGGGGGGGGGGGGTCTCTGAGACTTATAACAGCAATAAATAGATAAATTATAGGATTGACCAGGGCACATTTACACACTTGCTTTATTTCAAAAACGATAGAGTAGATGGTATCACTACTCTAGGAGGGCCTGTGATGTATTGGAACATAAAACATTGTTTGCATTTACAGAATAATGGTATTTACTTTAGAAAATCAACTGTTGTGATTTTTCAAAAGGCAATTTTTTTCATGTTTACATAATCTGTTATACAGTATTTTATTATTTAGAATTAAACTTTAAGGGTATTATATTTTCAAAGAGGATCATTTCCTCTAAATATTTGAATATATATATATTTCAATATCTAATTGAATGAATACATTTGAAATAAAGCTTCTAAGTTTATTTATAAGACAAAATGGCATCAGGGGCAATTTACACATAACGATGGGGGCACAATTACACATAATGCAAAGGTGTTCCAGTCCTCTAGGTCAGTTTGTATTGCCTTACGCTATGTTGTTTTATAAAATATTTTAAACAAAAATGAAAGAATATTAGTAAACTTTAGTTGTATAAAGGATTTTGGTGTATTAGAAAGTTTGAAAATAACATCGATAATAATATGAAAATTAAACATAGAAATCTTTACAAACAATATACTAGCAACTACTATCGTATTTAGCAAATATTACCTACACAATTCTGTGATTTTACACTAACATCACAAAAATATACTTTATTCAATTTTCTTCCAGACAGTAATGCTATTAAATTCTTTTGTGTGACCATGTAAGTAAATTATAAAGGGTACACAATCTATTTTCAATTGGAAACATCCTGTATCGTTGGAAAATCAATTCGACATGGTGACATTTAAATAAAAAAAGAAAAATTACCGTTGTAAAAACTCCATAGTGACAACAGCTCCTTCGGGATATACAATATTAAAATTGTAAAATGCAGCAAATAACAGTGAAATAGCTGATGTGAAGTTGTTCGCATATGTTGTAGCTTTTCCATCAATGAAAATAATGTACTCTTTTGCCAAAAATAGATTGTCACCTGTAACATAATTTTATCAATAAATTAATCTTTAAATATGAAATTGTTACAACACATTAATTTGCAACATGCAATTCTATTCAGCATTCATGAATAAATTCATTTTTCCATAAAGTATTAGAAAGTAAAAGAAACTAAAAAACTTTTTATATTATGTGAGGAAAAAATAAATCGCTTAAGGCTGTTCTTAACTGCTCTGCTCGACAAGTGCAAAACGTTTTGACACATTTACAAATTCATTTTTTAACGGAAAGGTATAAAATTGGAAATCCTGACCATGGAAGCGATTTGGAATCGATCTGTGTTTTCCATTTTATTATCAATAAATTACCTGTTGAGTTATAAAGTGATTTTGATCATGTGACAAACACGTTTTTCACACATTCTTGACCAGTTATTCTTCTTTCGTGTGGAAATTCGGTTCAAAATGACATTTTTGACACTATTTTCTAAAAGATCTATTGCGTTTGAAAGAAAGAAAAAAAAATTAAACGGAAAAATTGCTTGATTACATAGTTTCTGAACAACAACACCTGCTAGTTTCATGCATTGGTTTAAAATTTTGTGACACAGTGCTAATAAGTATTGTTTACTTTTTGTTCCTTTTTCTTTTACATATACTCTATCAGGCTGAATTCAAGTTTGAGCAAGACACCTAGCAACATTGAATTTGCCGAGGCAATAAATACTTTTTTCTAGCAGTATCACGTTTTCTCATATTTTTGGCTATGCCGACAAAAATATCACAAAAAATTAATTCCTTCTCCCCCCCCCCCCCCCCACACACACATATATAAAAAAAGTTCTTAGGTTTTATTTTGTACTCTATGGAATTTCTGATGTGCCTCCTTGTGGCAGATATTTTTTTTCTCATTTTTACCACTTTTTCTTTTGCTACAGAGATACTTAATAATTAGAATTTTGATTCACTTTATTATTTTTTTAAATTAAAATACTAAAAGTTTGAACTTTTGAAGCTGAAAATGGATATAAAAAATTAAACAAAATATACCCAAATGTGCCTGAAAAAACTTGAAGAAATAAAATTTTAGTAACAGTCTTTTAGTCCTTCTTTTTTTATTATTCAATTTAATTATCATTTTTATGTAATTTTCCAATCGTATGTCTTACAGGAGAAAGGCTTTATTTGTGAGTTACATGCTATTTAATTATTACCTTGGTCACCAAACAATGCAATTTCAAGCCACAAAGGCAGAAGCGTGAAATAAGCCAGGCGAAGGTCGCAATAATTTTTTTTTTTTAAGTATAGGAGAATATTTTACAGTAAATGTTTATATTCAAATGTAAATTATATAAAAAGGAGTTAAAGTTATAACTATGTAGTCAAGTATTTCAATTTTAGTGCAAAAATGTGCCATATACACACATATTTTATAATCTTCGATAATCAAGTCACCACCAAATGACATATTTACTATATTATTGAAAGTTTTGTTGGCACAGATGTCATATACGCTCCATGGTACATAATGGGTTCCAAAATGGCGTTATTTTGCCTGACATGGTAACTCGGCTATTGTTGTTTATTTATTAATAAATTGTTTAATTACTTTTATTTTCTTTTTTACAGTTATATAAATTGTTTTGTTCTATAGACATTAATTAAACTTTTTATTATTTATTGCTATTTCCTTTTAAAATAATAGAAAATAATTTAAATATATATATATGTAACTGGTATTCGAAAACGATGTTTTCACCAAATTGGCGTGAAAAAAAAAATCGTGCCAAACCCGGTACGTATCTATGCCTAATAGTTACTTACTATCAGGCAACAGATTGAAGAGTATTTGGTATATTTTTAATATATGGGCTTTGGTGAGTTAGAGAAAATGGCCTTGGCGAGTGAAGTGAATTTTACGTATATTTACTGGCAAACTATTTACCTTTCATATACATATAAGCATTTGTTTTCAATATTTATTTTATTTATTTATATAAAGAAGAGCTATTTATCTATTTTTAAATATGAACAGAAATAATTTGTGGTTCTACCTGATTATCCAGTAGACCAAAAAAAATATCGCCAAACTATAAGATTAAATGCCAATAATGGGTGATCTTAAATGTCAAATTTACTTGACATTAAACACTTTACACGTGTTTGTTACGTCATCAGGTGATTTTAAATTCGATATTTACGTTTCTCTGCGATCTGCTGCAATTTTTTGACATTCCATTTTTGACCTATAATACTGAAGTAATTTCTAACTTCATTTCAATAAAGTTTATTCGGATTTCGTATAACAATTTTCGAATTTTTTGGGTATTTTGTATGTGATTTTTAGTGTATTTTAGCGATTTCCTACCATTTTTCCACATTAGTGAAAGACGTTGATAGAAGTTGAATCAACTTTCAATCTTCGAGCACAATATATAATTTTTTTTTCTCTTTTCGAAATTTGTGCAGCGATTTAAAGTTTTTTCGCGATATCTTATTGTGATTTTCAGAGGTTTTTCGCAATTCGTGCTGTTTTTTTAAGTACCCGGGCAACGCCGGGCAAGTTAGCTAGTATGCAATATAGTAAAATATTAAAATAATTAAGTAAAGTAATAAACTAGAATGATAAAAAGTAAGATAATTTAAAAAAATAGTGCGACTGCTGTTTAATCCCCTTCTGGCATAGCTCCAAAAAATCACCAAATTGGTGTATTTTATCTCCCGAGTCCCCAATTCCAGGAGACACCACGCAAAAGCATACAATTTAAGATGGCGATAATCAAAATGAAACAAAAAAATATATTTTAAAACACAGAAAATCAAAAGATTGTGAAAATATTATACATAAAAACAAAAACGGAATTTGGTAGTCTGAAAAGATGTTAATATTTTGTACACTACGCAAAAGTGCAAAAATTAAGATTGCAAAAATCAAAATTAAGCAAAAATACATATTTAGAAACAGAATTTAAAAATATTGCCAAAATTACGATTTGAAAAGCATGCATATTAGGAAAAATAAAAACAATTGTCTCACTTACCTAGAAAATTATTGCTTAAAATGGTTTACGATTTGAAATTAAGATAACTTTAAACAAAAATAAAGTTTTTGAACATTTTAGAAGAAAAAAATTTCTTTGTAAGGGGGACTCTGCCCCCTGAAACCCCTGTAATAATTTTGCTTGGTCAAAAGACAAAAGAAATATACACCTATTTTTAAATACAAAACAACCTATTTTTTAAATTAAAAAACACATTTAATAAATGGCTTTTTAAAGAAATATATTGAGCCTTGACAGCAAATAATCATTGCCAAAACCCTACTATATGGTCAAAAGAAAATAGAAATGACCAAAACACCGCTTTTAAATACAAAACAAACGACGTTTAATTTAAAAAAACATTAAATAAAATTGTAGTGTTTTTAAATTACAACGGTTAAACGTTAAATGTAATATCATAACTACAATGGCTGCTAGCCTACAAGCAAGGATCAAATTCAAAATGACGCTAGTTAAGTTTTCTAGTAAATTCATTTCTTATTTACCAATTTTCAATAAAAGTTTCTCCTCTCTCCTACAATAAAAAAGCCAGAAAAGAAACACCGAACAGAGCATGCGCAAACAACTCATAAGGAAGGAGAAAGATTTCGCTCCATCACTCCGAGGGTTGTCAAGAAGAGCGATACAAAAAAAAAAACGAGGGTAGCCAGTCGCGCATGTCAATCCCACAGTAGGAAAAAGTGGTTGCCAAGAAGGGGTGCAAACGCATTTCACCGCAAATAATTTTAACCCATTCAGGATTTTTGTATTGATTAAAAAACAACAGATGCAAGGTAGCACAAAAAACGAATTTCAAATTTAATATAATAAGCAATTAAACTTACACAAGACACCAATGAATGGAGTTGTCAATGAGATGGACTCTTCAACTTCAGCAGCATTTGCAGCATTCTATGACAAATATGAAGATTAATTATGAAATCTATTAAAAATATTATAGACCAGGAGCTGACAGCACAGACAATCACCTCTCGAGTTCACGGATGAAATTCTAGGAATAGTTAAATCCCAATTTGCATATTAGAACACAATCGGTCTGCCAAGTCATATCTTGGTGGAAAACACCTGAAAACCCAATTTTAGCGGTTGACTCGTAGGTTTACCATTGTGTTTTCCTGCTCCCATTCCTCCATGTTTTCATACCTTTGGGTGCAAGGAAACGCAATGTTAAACCTACAAGTCAACCGCTAAAATTGGGTTTTCAGGTGTTTTCTACCAAGATGACTTGGCAGACCGATTGCATTAAAATATACGAATCGAGATTTAACTAATCCTAGAATTTCATCCGTGAACTCGATGAGGTGATTATCTGTGCTGTCAGCTCCTGGTCTATTATATATTATGTATTATGTCTAACAGATGCTTTATAAAAATTTATATGCAGGGGTCTTTCCAGGGTCCTACATTTGTGAATTATTTTTCTTTTTGTGAAAAAAGTAATTTTACAAAACATTAGTCCAAAATAAGGAAACGTATTTTGCAGAAATAAAGTAATATATTTTTTAGAAAGATTTCTTGATGTCTTTTTTTTTTTCTTTGATTATACACTATTATATACATTTGCATTATCATCGCGAATGTAACAAAATAAAAACAAGTGTAGCCAAACTAGGAAGTGAAAGAAATCACCGAAAATATGATCACCACACCTATGGAGAAAAATACAGTAAACTCTAAGGCTGAATGGAAATCTGTCTAACTCGGAAAGATTTTCAAGTGCCTGCAAATCCTTAGACGAAGAGTAAAATTAGTCTAAGGCAGAATATTGTCTACTACAGAACATTTTCTCGGTCCCGATCGATTCTGCCTTGGACAGGCAGAGTTTACTGTAGGTTTATTTCTTCTTCCGTCTCTGTGTGAACACACTATTTCTATGACAATATGTATTAGCCAACAGGCGCATAAAGATATAGGGGAGAAAGAGTGGAAAGCCAACTATCAATAAACAAAGTGTGTTTATGTTCAGATGAACAAAAAAAAAGCTTGACTTTTGTAAATTTTACACTTATCACACAGGCGTGGTTCAAACATTTTTTTTTTTTTTTTTGTGTGTGTGTATGTGTGAAAGGGAATTTTGTGAAGAGTGTTTCTAAAATTTATTTTTGTGAAGAGTCCGTTAACAGACTCAGTTTTTTCCCTGGACAGACCCTTGATATGAATGTTCAACTTCAGACAGACAGCTAGTATAGTTTTATCCAATTTGAGGCGAAAAGCTCAGAAGTCAAAGTAAACTTGAAAATAACTGGCAAGGTAATTTGCTATATAAAAAAAAGGGCTTTATAAAGACCTGGTAGTAAAACTCTTTGAAAAATAAGGAATTAAAAGGGCCTATTAATTTTTTTTTTTTTTTAGAAAAATGGGCTTCTTAAGGGCAGCAAGGACCTTGATGATTGACATGAAAACCATTAAAACTTTAGAATGCAAAATTTTCCAGTTTTATCTTAATTTAGGTGCTAAATTTTTAATTTCTAAGCATGAGGGTAGCATTATGCAGTTACAATAAAATATTTCATTTAAATTGGCTATATTAATACACTGATTGAAATGAATTAAAAATGTTTTTACATTTTTTGCACAGACAGTTGACATTATGTTTACTCCATATCAGACAATACAGCACAGACTGTCTGCAGAATTTTAACTACTAATATGTAAAAAATAAAAAGAGCCGAATGTACATTTGAAAAACTTAATTACAAAATTTGTTTTAAATTTTTAGCAATGAATTAGCTTATTGTATTCCTATGCAATTAGATTTATATATATATATATATATATATATATATATATATATATAAACAGTAAAATATATGCATATTACAAATTTAGGAATTTCACGATTATATAAACCTTTATCTGGTACATAAATAGATCTTTACAATTAGTGCTGACTCTAAGCTGTTTTAGAAGGGCGCAGCGCCCAGCGGCTCTTTTAAACCCTTCCGATGCGCCCGGCTACTACCCTTTTTAACATTTCCTCTGCACCCCGTGGCAATTCAATTGATCCCGAGAAAATATCACAAATTTTAGACCCTAAACGAACCAGTTCAAAATATTTTTTGTGAACAAGGTACAGGTGTGTCCTTTTTGAATAAAATGTGCCCTTTTTTAAAATACTTTTCTCTTTTTGAAAAAAAGTACTCTTTTTTAGAATAGTGTTCCCTTTTTTTGAAAAATTCCCGCCCGGCGGCCCTTTTTTTCTAGAGTCAACACTAACAATACAATATCTACTGCCATTAAGGTATCTGCTATTAGAAATTTGTTAAAACTCATGTAAACTAAATAAAAAATACACTGCTTACCTTGAAAGTTTGAAACAAGTTTTCTCTTTCTTCCTTGAAATATGCCATCAGTAGTAAAAACGAACCAGTTGTTTCAGGTGTGAGATTCTGAAGTAATTCTTTTGAAAACTCAATTTCTGTTAAAACTTTGGCAATGGAAGGAGTAGACGATTTAGTTTTCATGAAGTCGTATATTTTTTTCCCTTTCACTTTGATTCCCTCTGAAAATATTTCTCTTATGTCTTGTTTCATTAAATTTTGATAATGCTGTAGCATGTATGACTCTTCTAACAGAAAAGGCCATTCTCTTTTTATATCAATAATACTAATTTTTCCTTTGTTAATAAAAAATCTTTGGCTTGCAAATGTCATCAACATATGATCCTTAACTTTTTCAACGTCTCTCATTTCTTTTGAAAATTCAGAGATTAGAAAATCTTTTCTTTCTTTTTGAGACTCTTTTGTTTCTTCACCTGGAAGATTAACTGGTTGCCAATTAACAGTGCCATAACTGTCTCGAAGTGTTTTCCTTTTTCTTTTAAATGGTTCTTCATTACTGCTTGTAGTACTGATAAACTTATCCTGAAGGCAACTCCGTCGCTTTCTGTTGTCAATGGTATCTTCAATTTTTTTCATTATCGTCATATAGCCACCAGCAACGACAGTATCGCCATACCGATCCTGAAAAGTATCTGGATATTTTGAAACTATCTTCTGAGCAATTGGACAATAATGACGTCTGCCTGGAGACTGATCAATTCGTAAAATGGAGTTAGCAATTATTCTAACCATTTCTGATCTGTGTTTTTTCTGAACGGGTGTTTTTTCAGTGCAGGCCAACAAAACTTCTTTTGGAAAACTACTCCAAGGGATTTCAAAATTTTCTGCCCAATTCACACCTGGGGTAAGAATTTCTTGCATGCCTGAACATTCATTCTGCGAAGTAGTAGGATTAGCCATTATTATATTTTCTTCAGATATTTGTTCCTGTTGAAGTGAAGGTACAGCTGATTTTTTGACTAATTCATTAAAAAATTTCAATAATTTTTTAACTTGGATAGGCTTTAGTAAATCCTTGATATTCTCCTCCTCAACAAACTGTAGATCATCTTGGTGTATAACACCAATGTCCGAAAGTCTTTCTGAAACTTTTTTTATTACGTCATATTCAAGACCAGGCAGAGCTTTCTCGACCAAATGGTCCATGATGCTTTTCCTAAAGAACAGAAGACATTTATTAATTGACACTATAAAGATAAATCATAATAAGATGCAAGACATATTAATCACGATGAAAATTATAATTCTAACACATTTTGCTTTGAAACTAAAAGTTCTGAACAAATGTATAGTTGTTAGCATGAAAACTTTTGGAGTGAATATAAGGAAAAGTTTCTTTTTTTATTGTTCTGCAGAACACAAGACATTTTTAATCAAAGTTGTCAGACACACCATGTTTTAAAGGAATAATAATATCATTATGGTGTATATATCCATGTAAGGGATAATAATCCAGAATATTAAAATATGACAAACATTGTACTTTTAGTTCTTGATCCTTCTTTATAAAAAAAAGATTTGTCTTTGGGCAATGGCATGACTCTAAACATTGAACAACAAAATAAATAATATTATTGACTATTAATAAAAATATAATTTTTCCAAATACAAGTTGATTTTCATCTCTCGAAATAACAACAAACATGTCTTTCTTGTACTTCACACCTCTAAACGTAATTTTTTCAGAATGTAATGCAGTTAAGTGTAAGTTACCAAGTTCTGCAGCAATAGCACTCTGCATTTCATCACTAAAGAAGGATAAATGAAATCCCATTGCGGATTCTAATATTAAATCTTCAAAAACAGGACCAGTTGCAATATATGCTTGCAACAACTGGTGTCTCTCAGATAAACTTTTGGTAACATTTATAACATTCTGACTATGATGCACACATTGACGAAAATAAGAATGTTTGCTTTCAAATCTCATGGTCCACATTCTTATAAGAGGGCCAAATTCAATTGTCAAAGCTGGGTAGTGAAGCATGAAATGATGTTTGGGACGCAATGATATATCAGGAAACATAATTTTCCTTTCTTGTAAATATTCTTCAATTAGATCTTGCATATAATATATCTGACTAAAAGTAATATTTGGTGCACATATAAGTTCAACAATTTTATGTAAAAGTATAATTAAATTTAGTATAGCAAGGTCATTGTCATGAAAGTATTCTATGAATATGAGGGGAAACAATCTCAAAAAATTCCAATTTTGAACTGCATGTCCATTAAGCTTGTTACTCTTTATGTTCACTTCACATGGCTTATCTCTCGAATCTTCTACTCCAAAATGAAATGCATTTATTTTCCCATTTACTAAATCTTGACTTAATGATAATTCTGTCATAAACTGCATAACAAATAGTAACATGTCATACGCTATTACACCTTCAAAAATATCATGCCCTATACATGGTGGAAGGCCTGGCTGACAAACATGGAAATATTGCAATTCATTAAACAATGAATTAAATTTAATTCCCATGTGATTAGACAGATTGTTCTGCTCAACTAAATCTGCTGCAGCATTATAATTTGCTTTAGTTCTAATTTCAAAGTTTGAGAAAACAAAATTGTCTGTGAACATCTCAGATTTGTGAACTGTGCAGTATCTGCATTGATAAAAACTTGAATTAAAATTCTCTGTGAATCCACCAATACAATGGCTTCCTAAGTTGTCACCAATAACGACAAAAACTGATCCTTCAATGAATTCACCAGAATTTAATAAAACACCATTTTCAAGTTTTTTTAAATCAGTAATTAGTGGTCTAAAAATCAACTCTTGGCCAAAATAATCAAAATGAACTTGTCTGCAAAGCAACACAAGCTGCAACGGATCTACTTTTGAGCGAAACCACTTAAAAATGTTACCTAATGTATAATAGACAGCCAAAATTTTATGTTTTTTTTTTCCAGATCCTAATGGGTTAACAGTCTCAAAACTGTCAATATAAAGAAATAATTTCAACTTGTTGTCATCTTTAAAGTAAACATTGTCTTTAAAAACTCTTCCATCTGTATAATCAGACAATACATTATCTTTACTACAAGGCTGAACATTTTTTAACTGCATTTTTACTGATGGGTTTGACATGTATGCAATAAGACTATCTATTATGGGTACATAATGAAATGTAGCATTCTTGTTGTTTTTATTTCGGCCCAAACTAACTGATATTGGTTCAACATACTTAAAGTTTTCTTTGAAATATTTTCTGCGTAAATAATCAGAATTTATTAAACTTTTCTCTGAAAAAACCTCTGAAAATAACTCTTGTTCTTTTAACTTTTCCAATATCGTTTTACGATTTGCATCAGTAATGTAATCAGCTTTTATTAATTCCATATTGATGCAACTAAGT
The DNA here is from genome assembly GCA_963932465.1 of Maratus speciosus. Lineage (NCBI taxonomy): Eukaryota > Metazoa > Arthropoda > Arachnida > Araneae > Salticidae > Maratus > Maratus speciosus. Next base: position 109,306,837 of record OZ010789.1, on the reverse strand, counting down.
ATATTTTCAAGGGTAAATCTATGTATATTAGACATTTCATTTAGTATTATATCTATTATGGAAGCTGGTAAATGAAACTTTGACATCAAACGCAAACATAGCAATGAAACTAAAGAGTACATTTGTGAAGTAGTAGTAGTAGTTTCAGAATCTGACAAAACACTAGTTTCAGCTAAAGTATCTATACTTCTATCTACAGAAATATTCAGCTGCTCATTTTGTACAACAAATGTATCTCCTGACATTCTTTTATACCCATGTTTTCGTGACACATGTGAAGAAAAAGAGGATCTGTTATCAAAATTTACTTTGCAGTTTTCATAAGGACAGGTAATTTTCTCTTTCCTTTGAATGTGTCTTTGTAAATGTGATATTAAAAGACACTTATCAGAAAAATTTTGCTGACAAGTTTGCACATTACAAGTCAAAGTTAAAGACTGAGAATGATTCTGGATAAGTATTTTTGTATGATCACGAGAAATGTGGGCTTTTAGAGATGAAAATTTTAAAAAATTTCTTGAACAATTCTCAAAAGCACATGGCAAACGTGCATTCACGTTTTGGTGTAATCTTAAATGTGTTACACAATATGTCAAATTTTGAAATGCCTTTCTGCATATTTTACACAAATACTGATTAAGCTGATTCATGACTATAAATTTCCTCTTAGAGATAATATAAACTTAACATTAATCTTCACATAATGACTATTGTGTATCAGCAAAATGGGAAAGGGCTTGACAAAACAGGCTCAAAATATATAAAAAAATTTGAACAGGATCCAGAAACACAAACTAGGTTCACAGCACAAAATTTCTGAAACAAAAACTAGCATTAACTCTTAAGAAATATCTGATGAATGCATAAAATTATTACTTTTGTAATACATATAAGAAATATTTTTAATTTACATACTTTGGAGAAAAAATATACATCATGCCAGAGTTTCCTCAATGATTAAAAAAGAATAGAATGCTGCTATTGAAAAAAGGACATTTCTTCAAAATTTAAGCACACCATTGACGTTTATACTATACTAGCTGTAGGAAAAATCAGCTTTTCACGGACAAACGTCCTCTTTTCAATTTTCTTTCATTGTCATGGCATTTACTTTTTAGGACATACAATGTTATCTGTATTCGTATACACATGAAGTTTTCTACTATTTTAATTTAAGTGAAAAAAAAAAAATTGAACACACAAACATACGCAAATATGTTAATTTCTTATAAATTACATTATACTGTATTGCTATCTTGTAATCACCTTTACGTCTCATGACCCAAATATCAATATATAATAGCAAATTCACAGCATTTTCTGAAAAATATTTTGCATTTAATAAGAGAACGAAAATCAATTGAAATCTGAATAAGAATAGCTTCATGTATTAGGCTTTTACCGATGAAACTGCTTTCATGAATTTTGCGAGTAATATATTTAGATTTGAATCCGAGAATTTTATATCTCCCTGACCAGTGACCAGCATCCTTAAAACAACAACAAAAGTAAATTAGGGGGGGAGGGGGCTGTAAACGTGATTCAATCAAATCATGCCATTTCAAATGGTATGATGCAAAATTATTCTTATAGTACTTTTAATGAGAGTCTAAAATAACCCCTGCTATTGTGGGGGGGGTTGTAAATTCAAATCTACACATTACATTCTGCTGATTTTCTACGAAATCTTCCAAGGGAGGGAGGTGATGTGCTTGCTATAAACTGTTTTTTTTTGTTTTGTTTTTTTGATTTTCTAAAAAATACAAGCAAATTAAAATAGCTCTTCCATTCATTAAAATCTAAACATGAAAATCTTCATGCATTAATTTTTTAGGATGAAAATGTGTTCATGAATGTAGCAATTAATACATTCAGATTTGAATCAGGGAATTTGAGCTCTCACTGATCAACACCCTTAAAATAACAACTAGTGATGCAACGAATAGTGGTTTGGCCGAATAACCGAATACTCGGCCAAGTTACAGCCGAATATTCGGCCGCCGAATAATTAACTTATTTTTGCCTAAAAACAAAATATAGTATGCACTATATGCACAATTCTTGTATATTTCACAATTAAAATGTATTGTTTTCTTTAAAAAAATTATTTATATACAAATTTTTAATTTTTTAAAGCATTATTTTACTTTGAAAAAATATTCGGCTATGTTCGGCCTAAAAATTGCCTCAATAATATAATTCAGCCCCCCCCCCCCCAAAAAAAAAAAAAAAAAATTCTTAGCAAAAGTTCCTCATCAGGTACTGTCTAGTTACATTTTAATAGATATTATTATGTGTGTTGTTATTACATTTTAAAATAATGACAAAATTTTAAAAGTACTAGGAAACATAAGTTTCAGCTTTCAGATGAAGCACCATAAGTGAGAGATTATTTTCAGAATCAGGTAACATTTATGAAAAAAAAAAAAAAAAAAAGAAAAAGACTATCACCTGAGAATGCTGAATTATTATTATTTCTGCATCACAATCTACGTTTATTGAAAACATTTTAACTGTTTTTTAAGGCAAATATAAACATTACAATGCTATTCTTGAAAAAAATATCTAAAACATAAATGCATACTAATTAAAAGAATTTAGTATTTACATTTCTTTCATTATTTAATAAGAAATAGTAACACACTTAAAAATATCACTTAAATTATATTTAACTTTTAAGCGTATTTTACTGAAAAAAAAAAAACCCTTAAGTATTGCAACATATACGACTTAAATTTTTATCTAAAATCTTAAACATATAATACATCTATACCTAATTAGTCATATATTTATGTTCTTTATAGGTATAATTCAAAATATTATTGAAAGAAATATTTTTTTATGTAACAATGGATAAATGTTAAACTTCCCATTATGATAAAAAAAAAAATTGAATTAGCTTGTACAGCTGTATTAAAACAATTTTGAATAGATTAATTTTAAATTTAACAGATAATGTTAGCTTATTACAGATACTTTTTGTACTGACTGATACAGCATAAAATTTTTTTAACATGATTCCTAAATTAGCCTCTTATATAAAAATGGGTAGATAAAACCCATTCAGAGTATGAAAGTTAATGGAATAAAAAGTGTTAGTTAATTTCAAATAAAATTTTCACCATACATGATGAATATAAATTATCAAATTAAAAAGTTATACTGTGTAAATATAAAAACATTTATTACAGTATTATTCGGCCAGGCCGAATAATGAACTTGATATTCGGGCGAAGCCGAATATTCGGCAGACAGGCCGAATATTCGTTGCATCTCTAATAACAACGACAACACTAATAAATAAAAGACGAGGGGGCGAAGTTAAGCGTGGCTTAATTAACTCTGCTTCATTTGCCTCGAAATCTTCCGGAATGGGGGATGTTTTTTTTTTAGCCTTCGAGAAGGCTAAGTCCTTGAAAGGACTTTTTTCTAACCCTTAAAAAGGCTTTAAAAAAGAAAAATAGTTCTTGGATTGAAAACAGTCGATTAAAAGTATAATCATTCGAAGTTGAAATTCACTATCTGGTTTGGAAGATACGAGCTCTTTAAAATAGTTATATACATTATAAATAACTTTTCTTCGACTGTTTTTTAATATCAGGACTGGCTGCCGTAATTAAAAGCAAAAGGTAGAGAAAATGAAAGAAAGCAACGTAATGGAACAAAGGACGGGTTAATACTGATCAACTGGATCACTCAAACGATGTGGAAAAAAGAAGAGCGGTCAATTGCTTGGTCATGTGGTTGTTACCATAGTTACTAACCTAAGATAAAGGTCGAGGAGTGACCAACGAAAAGGGGACATTTGTCCTAAAAAAGCCAACTTTTCTGTTAATATAGTTATATATTATTTGAATTATAATGAAATTAGTAAATCTGCAGATCAGTGGTGTAAAACATAGTTCTACAGTTTTATTTTGAAATTATTTTATCCAGTATTTAAAATATCCAATTCAACAGTATCATTTCTTTCATATTTGTAATATTAATTATTACAAGTAATATATCAAGTAGTATCTGAAAGTTTAATTGTTAAAAATAGTGAAATGACAGTAGGGTAGATGCACCAGTAATGGACACCCCTTGATGTTTTTGGTTCATAGAAAAATAACTAATAAATATTTAGCTTTAATTATTTTTTTTTATAATACTCCTTGCATGTTTTATAAAACTGGGTTATTGTTGACACTTTTAATCAAACCAATCAAGAAGCAGAAAATAATGTTTCAAAGTTCCAAGTTTCAAAATGTTTTTCCGTGAAAATCTTAATGAAGAGGCTAAGAGCTGGTTTCATTTAATTATATATTATTTATTTTTTTGCAAAATTTGAATGTTTTTGTTTGAGTAGCAATAGAAAACTTAGAATTTTATATACTAACCGCCATTTACAAAATTTCATTTATTTTTAAGGTTTTAAGAGGAGTTGTCCATTACTGGGATGGTTAATTAGTCATTTTCCAGTAATGGACACCCCATGTAGACATTGCTAAAAATGCAATTTTAGTAATGTTTATAGTGCATAAAATATTTTGACTTAACTGCAAACCTAAATAAATCAAATTTCATTTTTAAATTATACTTACCAAAATGTAGTAATACCAAAACTTTTATAAATAGCTGCTTTTAAGTTACTTTTATGTGATTAAATAAAATTTCAATATTTTATTCTTTTTTTTATGTATATGTACCTTGCATATTTTATAATCTGGCAATCAAACCAGCCAGGAAGCAGAAAATATTGTTTACGAACACAGTCAAAGAGGGGCTCATAGGGCTTAATCCTTCGACGTTTAAATAAAAAAAATTAAGTAACAGAAGCTATTAAAAATCTATTTTCTGTGTTTAATGTTTCCTTATTCACCTGACAAAAAAAAAAAAAAAAAAAAAAAAAAAAAAGAAAAAAAAGAAAAAGTAATAAGGAAAGTTAGGTAATATTCATGAAACTAGTAAATCTGCAGATCAGTGGCTTCAAACATCAGTTCTACAGTTTTATTTTGAAATTATTTTATTTAGTATTTAAAATATTCAACTCACAATATCATTTCTTTCATATTCGTAATATTAATCATTATAAATGATATATCAAGTAGTTTCTGGAAGATTGTTAAAAATAGAGAGACAAAACTAAACTCTGATATGCCAAAACTTTTTTTTATTACCTTTTAAATCCCCCACTGTTTCAATAATTTGGTAGCTGTAATTGCCTGATATTTTGTATTTTAAACTATCCATGTAAAATAATTAATATTGATCTTCTGATAATTACAATAATTGATGCAAAAAGTGAATGATCGTCACAAGTATTTTAATTACTGGTATCCTTGTAAAATTTATTTGAAAATAACTATTTTGTTTCATTAGTATGCTTTCATTAAATTCTGTTTCTAAATACAGTCATAAAAACAATTATATTTATTACCAGGGGTGGTGGAATGCATCATTTTACTTGCCACTGGCGAGTGAATTTTTAGGTAGTCTTTGAAAATTGCAAACTATAGAGACAGGTGATTTTTTTTAAAAAATTAGTTAGCTATATTTTTCAACTTTCCTAATTACTGCGATGTAAACATGGTACTAAGTTCTATTTTATAATAAACTTTCATCTCTTGTTTATGTTTCTAAATTTTATAGGGGGAAAATATGAAAATGCAATATAATAATAGTAGTAACCAACTATTTTTGAGTTTCGAAAATTTTGCCATAAAAAGTTTCAACTGTACGTTGCATTTTACTGGCTGGTGAAATAAATCCTTGGCTGGTAAGATTTTCTAGAAATTCCCCAGCCCTGTTTATTATTTTTTATGGGGTGTCCGTTGCTGGAACACAGGGTGTCCATTACTGGCATTTTAGGTGTTTTGATATATTTCTGTTATTTACAATTGAATTGTGATTCATATTGGTAAATGAGAGTTTGAGAATGGTGAAATACTTTTATAGTTTAATATAATATTGAAAAAAAATTGGAATATAATTATACCAACTAATTAAAAAACAATTTTTAAAGAAATTCCTTAAGGGGGCTGGTCACTCAACTTTGGAATTCTCCTCTGTAATGTTAAGCATCAAGTCTATGGACTTTTGACGCATTCGTTTATTTAAAATATCGTCTCGGGAAATTCATAATTTTTGTATCTTTTTTCTGTGTACTGTTCTTAAAGGATGACACTTTTTTTACTGAGTTTTCAAAATATTTCTAAAATCTATGCTGGCTGAATTTAATATTTTATGAGTTAAAAGCAGGCAAACTGTGAGTAAGATTTTAACACTTCATATAAAATTAAATCTATACTTTAGAAATATTTTGAGAACTAAGAAAAAAAGGGACATCTTTTAGGAAGTGTACACAAAAAAATAGAAGTTAAAAATATTAATTTCCCAAGGAGATATTTTAAATATACGAATGCATCCAATACCCATAGACTTTATATTAGTGAGGGGAAATCGGAAGTTGAGTGACCAGCCCCCTTAAGGGTGTCCATTACTGGCGCATCTACCCTATATATACATGTATATATTATGTAACAAATCCAATCATTATAAAGAATTAGATACACTGAAAAAAAAAAAACACTGTTTGATATTTCACTTAACTGTCTGATACAAAAATTAACTGAATTAGAAAATTTTCAAAAAGGTAAGCAAGAAAAATTTATATAACTTGAGGTAACAGGCAAATATTAAAAAACAGTTATTTCACAAATGATATTTTAATATCAAAATGAGTATTTGTATTTCCATAACTAGGGTAGATGTGCCAGTAATGGACACCCTTAAGGAATTTCTTTAAAAATTATTTTTTTATTAATAGTTTTAATTATTATATTCCAGTTTTTTCAATGTTATATTAACCTATCAACAATATTTAACCATTCTTATAGTCTCATTTCCCAATATCAATCAAAATTTAATTTTAAATAACAAAAATATATCAAAACACCCAAAAGCCCAGTAATGGACACCTTCTGGCCCAGTAATGGACACCCTCTGTTCCAGTAATGGACACCCCATAAAAAATAATAAATATAATTGTTTTTATGACTTTATTTAGAACCAGAATTTAATGAATACATACTAATGAAACAAAATAGTTATTTTCAAATGAATTTAACAATTAGGATACCAGTAATTAATAAAATATTTGTTATATTCATTTACTGTTTGCATCAGTTATTGTAATTATCAGAAGATCGATGTTTTAATTATTTTAGATGGACAGTTTAAAATACTAAATATCAAGCAATTACAGCTATCAAATTATTGAAACAGTGGGGGATTTAAAAGGTAATTTTAAAAAAAGTTTTGGAATATTAGTGTTTAGTTTTGTCTCACTATTTTTAACAATTAATCTTCCAGAGACTAATTGATATATCATTTATAATAATTAATATTACAAATATGAAAGAAATTATATTGTGAGTTGAATATTTTAAATACTAAATAAAATTATTTCAAAATAAAACTAGAACTGATGTTTGAGGCCACTGATCTGCAGATTTACTAGTTTCATGAATATTGTCTATAACTTTCATTAATATTACTTTTTTTTTCTTCTTTTGTCAGAGGTGAATAAGGAAACATTTAAGACAGAAAATAGATTTTTAATAGCTTCTATAACTTAATTGTTTTTATTTAAACTGAGAGGTATTAAGCCCTATATGAGCCCCTCTTTGACTGTGCTCTTAAACAGTATTTTCAATTTCCTGGCTGGTTTAATTATCAGATTTTAAAATATGCAAGGTACATATACATTTTTTAAAAAAGAAAAAAGAATAAAATATTGAAATTTGATTAATAACATGAAATAACTCAAAAGCAACTATTTATAAAAATTTTGGTGTTTATTACATTTTGATAAGTATCATTTAAAAATTAAATTTGATTATTTAGGTTTGCAGTTAAGCCAAAATATTTTATGTATAATAAACATTACTAAAATTTCATTTTTAGCAATGTCTACATGGGGTGTCCATTACTGGAAAATGACTCATTAACCATTCCAGTAATGGACACCCCCTCTTAAAACCTTAAAAATAAATAAAATTTTGTAAATGGCCATTAGTATATAAAATTCTAAGTTTTCTATTGATACTCAAACAAAAAAAATTCAAATTTTGCAATAAAATAAATAATATATAAATTAATTAAACGAAGCCAGCTCTTAGGCTCCTCATCAAGATTTTTACAGAAAAACAACGAAACTTTGAAACATTATTTTCTGCTTCCTGATTGATTTGATTAAAAGTGTCAACAATAACACAGTTTTATAAAACATGCAAGGGGGAATTATAAAAAAAATAATTAAAGCTAAATATTTATTAGTTATTTTTTTATAAACCAAAAACATCAAGGGGTGTCCATTACTGGAAGGGTGTCCATTACTGGCACATCTACCCTATATTCAAATTAACTTTTATCAATTTAAAGCTTTGAGTTCAGTTTTTCTAAAATCAATTCAATATCATTTTCATGTAAACCTGATTTACCAGGAAAGAATAATTTAAGAATGAGTCATTTTAACTATTTAGATACTTAAAAAAATAGGTTATAATTATTAAAAATATCATAAAGTTTATTTTCTTTTGTAATTTAATATCATATAATTACGGCTTGAAAAACAGAATCACAGTGTATCAAATGTAATCAGTTATAGAATGACCCCATAATTAAGTCAAAAGTTAATGATAAACACACCTACTAATTTATTTACTAGTAAAAAAAAACTGACATACTAGTAACTTTAATTTATAAATTCATTTTAAGCAGTTATTGCAATTATAAAGTTGGGTTTAAATATAAATTTTAATCTATTGATTATATGATTACATAATGTAGCATTATTACTCGCATGTTTTATTTTGGGTTTTATGTTTATTTCTGACTTTTTGTTATTGCAAGCTGTATAAATTTTGTTTTGCGTTGAATCTTTGTAATTTTACTATTGTATTTTTTTTCTGTTTAGCGGTGTTACATTACCTTTACTTAGGGATTGACCGAAGCAGGAATTTTGCCGAATACTGAAGCTTCGGTCAAAGTGTATACCAAATATTTAAAAAATTTTAATATAAATTTTTGCATATATTAGCTTTTTTTAATAAACTTTAAAATTATATTCTTAAATCTAATTACACAAAAAAAATTTGTCTTCTTTCCACTTACAAATTAATTAATCAATCACTTATTTTTATTAAAGAATCCTATTTCTAAGAAAATAATTATCCGCAACTATTCGGCCGTATACTACTTAAAAGTATTCGGCCAAGCCGAATATTCGATTTACATGCCGAATCATCGAACACGGAATCAACTATTCGGTCAATCCCTAGCTATAACACATTGTAAACAAACCAAAACAAAAAGAGGGGTTAAAAAATATTTTAACGGGTGTGGAAACAGGGAGCTTGAATATAGTTCAAATTAATCTAATAATAATCATAGAAGGTGAAATGATGCAACAAAATTAATAATTTTTTTATTTATTCTGTCGGGGGAAAAAAAAAGAATATTTTGATAATATAACGCAGCGATACGGTAATCGAATTTTTGTTACACATAATCTTATGTTTCTGAACCCACAGATGAGGTAGACGTCATTTAAGATGAATTATTACTACATTTCTTTTGACGTTGCCTCAAACATAAGTACAGAAGATTAATAAAGAATAAAAGAAAGATGTCTATGACTAATGAAAACTACGTTGAGATCTTACAGTCTAAGCCTAATGAATCAAACACCAGCCTAAATGCAAATAAATAATAAACACTAATAAAATTAAAAGAATACATACAATAAAAACACATTTATGCCAAATATTATAGAAAAATATCACATACCTGATCAACTGTCAATCGTCTCGTCTAAGATGCACAGGTGCGTTGAATATGGAAATCCAAAATCCGCCGCGCCAAACTGGTTCTTCGCAGTTACACTCTCCTCTCCGTAAATGGCGCGATACAGACACGAAGAAGTTCAAGCGCATGCGTGGCGATAAAAAATACTGCAATCTCATTGGATGATAGATTTTTACAATAATAATTCTGTATTTGAAACTCTGTAATGTTAAAATGGCAACAGATATACGGGAGAGATTCCATTTTTCTAACAAAACGGAACATTTCTGATCAAAATTCACGGAAGACAACCTGTCAATAAACGAAAATTTTTAACAGTGTAATTATTGGTTCTCTCATTTTGAAAACGATGTGACGTATTTGTATAAATAAACAGCAATTAGTTATTAAAATATTCTCTTATGATGGGCTTGTGAAATACAGCCCGAAAATATTAAGAAGTTTTAAATAAAGTGTATATTTTTGACATCTGTTTTATTGTTTTAGTCAATTTTTAACTAAAACAGTGAGATTTTAAAGTTCATATTGTATATAGAAAATTATTCTTAATTAAGATTTAGTTTGGAGAATACATGATACTAATTTGCATTTCATTATTATGTTTTTTTATTAAAAAAAAAAATAATAATGAAATCTAATCCCTAAATTTGTTTTACGATATTACTGCATGGGATATTTTAAACTAGTCAGATGTTCCAATCCCAAAACTTTCTTCTTTCCCATACATGTTAATATTTTAAAATTTTGTAACATATGCTAATGCTTCAATGTTGCCACTTCAATATCACACCGACTTTCATTTTCATCTAAAGTTTTTGGTTCGTTTTATTAATTGGAGTAAACAAAAGTTAACCTCAATCATAATATTAAATAATAAAAATAATTTTCGTTATTCTGTTGTACATCGGATGCTTGAGAATCGACGGATTAGCTGGATGGCAATTGACGGTTCTGCATGAACAACCGATGGGCAATAGAACTATGAAAAATCGAGAAAAAGCGCTATTACAGCACACTCTTCCGGCGAATTGTTACCAAATTCTCGTGGGACCTGTTGCCCATAGCCGAAAACATAACTTCATACACTGTAAAAAAAATCTATAAAATTACTAAAATTATTCTAGGAAACTGGGATTCCTAGAAATTTTCATGTAACGGTAATAACAAAAATTCATGTAACAGATACACTTTAGCACTGTAAATAAAAAAAAATCTGTAAGGTTACTAAGAATTTTTTAGGAAACTGGGATGCCTAGAACTTTTTATGTAAATGCAACCCGGGTTAGAGATAAAATTTTAGTAAGATTACTCTAATTTTAGTAGTTCTTTTGCAAAGATACAGAAATCTGTATCTTTACTAAAAATAGTTTTGTAGATTTACATCTTTTTTTGTACAGTGTACAGAAAAAAAATTAGTAAACATGCAGATTTCTGCAATTTTACATTTGTAGGCTTACATTTTTTTGAACAGTGTACACTTTTCGATGGTACAATAATGAAAATAGCACGAAAATCGCTATTACAGCGGCCCCTTCCGGCGGAGTATTTCCACATACATGGAAAACCTTCTTGCCGTAGCCAAAAACATACACAAAAAGTTTGTTTCGATTCTATGTATAACTTCATACTCTTTTCGATGACACAAAGAGGGCACACGGACAGGCACACACTCGACGTACGGACGGACAGACGGATATTTTGTATAAAAATGTTTCTCTGGATCTCTGACACCTAAAACAAGTAAATCCTTCGGAAACCGGAAGTCGAGAAACATTTCGATTACAATACTTTCTTCTTTAAAAAGAAGAACATAAAAATGAGCAAAACAAAAAGTACTAAAAATTCGAATTATATTTCGAAAATGATTTAAAAATAACTTTTTTAAAAGATTTTGCCGAATATTATTAAAGAAAAACTTTTTATCTTGATTTGATCTATTTGTTCGACTTTAATTATAATTTAATGATAAAAAACCGCTTTTGGTCTGCGCAAATAGGGTATATAACAAAATAACATCTGATATTACTTTTTATTATAAAAAGAAATGATTAAGTGATCATGAAAAAAAAACATTCCTCCCTAACATTATCCTGTAATTTCTTCAATTTCCCTTCAAGATATATCCCTAGTATTTCTTTCAATATTAAAAGAAAGGAAAGCAAACTTTTTGTATGGTATAATTTTTGAAAATACAATCTTCGAATATTTACAGAATCTTTCCCAGGAATCAGTTTTGTTTTTCTATTATTTCTTTCATTGTGTGTGGATTTTATGTATATACATATATTGCATTATATTTTGCGTAATCTATATGAGGCATTCTCACAATTTTTTAACTTTCAGGAATAAAAATCTGTTGAAATTAAACTTACTAAAATAACATTTTTATAACAAAGTTTAAAATAACAATAAGTTTAAAATAGCATTTTAAACTTATAGACGAATGCCTTAATGATTCAAAATAAAGAAAAAATGTTCAGCAGCGAATTTTTTTATTTTATTTAACTGAGGTTTACGTTAAACTTGCGGGTTTAATTTTCCTTACAATTTTACCAGTATAACTTTTTATTTTCTTCTAAATTTTTCCTTATAATGATTCTGCATACACTGTAAAAAAAATTCAGAAACGTTTCTGGAAGTAACGGAGACCTCTGCTGCACGATACTAACGGAAAAGTTTCTGATTCGAGCAGGAAAATGTTTCGGCTATAATACGGAACCTTTCCGATATGTAATGAAAAGTTTCTGAATACATCGGGAACGTTTCATTACGGATCGTAAAGGTTTCTGAATACATATGAAATCTTTCTGGAGAGGAGAAAATGTTTCTGAATATATAGGTAACCTTTCATTACAAATCAGAAAGGTTTCTGACTATATATGAAACCTTTCTGAAGACTAGGATTATTTTAAAATTCATATAAAAAAGCACAAATAACTGTACTAAAATTACTTGCATGTGTATACATATAATATAAAATTATTTAAAATACATTAGAAATATCTTTAAAATACATTTAAAAAACATTTTATGGTTTTTAATGTATTTTTAAGATATGTCTAATATATTTTAAATAATTTATATTATATGTAATGCACCTGCAAGTAGTTTTAGTACATCTATTTGTGCTTTTTTTTATATGAATTTTAATTATTTACTCAAGGTGAATTTAGTACTTTTATTTTAACTTTCATTTATTGAAGATTATTTTGTGAAAGGGGCTTAGTTTAGTGAAATGGATTTTGTGAAGAAGCCAGTTTTATTAAATGAAATTTTATGAAGAAGTCTTAAATGGAAGTTCGTTTATGAATATCTTTTTTTTTTTTTAAATGTGTGTCGTTTTATTCTGGAAAAAAAAAATCAATATTATTATATATTTTCAGAATCTAGATAAAATTTATTGCGTTTTAACATCTTGCAGTGATACTTTTTTAACCATGCGGATTAACAGCTAACATTAAAATTCCTGAACTCTATTATTATTGAAAATGAAACGATAAATTCTTTCGAAAAGTGTTTTATTTTTATTTTTTAATCATTTATCGCATTATTCTTACTTATTATTTTAGTTCTTTATTAGCGTTTCTTTGTTGCATAGACATTTTAATACATAACATCTTATTATTATTATTATTTGTGCATGTAAATAAGATAAGATTGCAATTAGCGTTAATGTTGACTCAAAGTCATATTATGCTTTTCAAAGCATATAATCTTAATAAATTACAACTTAAAGCACGAAATTCTGTGTACTATGTATATTTTCAGAAAACAAACTGATAGTTAATAATCTAGCTTCAAATTTGTTTTTTGTGAAGGGTAAAAGTTAAATAACAACAATAGTATCTATTTTTATTTTTTTCACAATTCGGTCTTGCAAAATCAGGAGAAAACATTTTTCTTTTCAAGCAAAAACATTTAGATGAACAAGTGAAATTCAAATCGCAAAAAATGCAATAGTTAATTTTTTCGTAGCATTGAGGGGGAAAAAAGTGTGTGTGTGTGTGGGGGGGGGGGCGGGAGGGGCAGTTTACATATCTGAACCTGAGTAATAAACAAGTTAATGAACTTAAAACAATTCTTTTTATTTTTCTATCAAAATTTGAGGAGAAAAAAGGTAAATATAAAAAAATAATTAGAGTAACAGAATATGGTTAACATTATCCGATACATTTATAATGCACAGATCGTAACTTAATTTATATATAAAAAAATATACTGAAATGTATAATTAGAGGTAAAATATTATTACATTAAAAAATATACATATAGTTGGATTATTGATATCTGTATTATGTGTTGTTACTGACATACAAACACTATTACGAATTTTTGAAAGCTCTTTAGGAAACAGCAAAACAAATTAATCAATTTTAGTAACTGTAATGATTCATAAAAATAAATACTATAATTGTAAAAATATTTTACTGTTTATTTTTACTCACAATACTCTATTTTTTACCTAAAAACAATCAGTAATAAAGAAATAAAATGTCAATGAACCTTCATCTTATTTGATAAAAATATAATACATAAATTTTCTTTTAAGTTATAACGCATTTAATAATTTGTTAAGGTTATGCTGTGACAAGGGGAATACGATATTGAGTCAACATTAACACCAATTGCAATCATATCTTATTTACATGCACACATATTATATATTATAAAGAAACAGAAACAAGGTGTGATATATTAAAAAATAAATAGATTATTAATCTCTTTCCGTGTATTGTAACAAAGAAAGCTAATAAATAAGTAAGTAATAATAAAGATTAGTAAGTAACAATAATACTGTAGATGATAAAAAAAAAAAAAAACACCCAGATCGTTCCGTCTCCAATAATGCATTTTCAAAGCTTTAAAAATGTCCATTGATAATATCCAAGGTTAACATAACTTGCATAATATTAAAACACAATAAAAAATATCCACAATATATGAAAAAATGTTATAATTGGTTGTTTTTTTTAAAATAAAAGCGAATTGAAATGCCCACGTGGTTCCCTCTAACGCCGCCATACTCATACAGACCACGATTGACTTTCGGCATTTCCAGTTTCAGCGCACGGGGAAATATTTGAGAAATACTGAGTGCGTATGTGTACAGGTGATCAGTGGAAAGAAACCCAAACATTAGGAAAGGTTTCGGGTTGTATCGGAAAATGAAAATAGCTCTTACATACCGATAGGATCAGAAACGTTCCTGTTAGAATACTAAACGTTCCAACTATTTTTTACAGTGTAGTACCCACAGGACATTAAAATTATCTATATAATAAAAGCTCAAGTCATGTGACTGTCATCAACAGTTACGGGTTGACCGCTTCGCTTTTTGTATGTCAGGCGGCCAATTTGGAAATTTAATGTTAGCTGGGAGCAGGTGATAAATAGCCAAATATTGTTCTATCGGCATCATGTCATCAGTATTATAATAGTTCATTTCATGCGACTGTCATAAATGATTTTTCGCGTGGTAAATTAAAACAAAGCTTTGATGTTGAAATTAAATGTCATGGTTTATGGTATTATTTATTACTTTTCTTTATTGTTTTCTTTTCTTTTTTAAAGCAATAATTGAGAGTCATAAATTTTAAATATTTCAGTTTTAAATTAAAGTTATCCATTTTAAATAAAATGAGTGAAAGTACTATATTTTAACTAAAATTAATGAAATACGAAAAAAATACGACGGGAACAATGCGCCCGGATAACATAAAAATGCCGAGTTCATAATTTCTGTATCAGAATTTCCGGATTTGGCGAAGGATTGAGCAAGTAAATTAAATTATGTATAAAATTAACTTGATACAATGTTTAGCATATATTTAAGGGAGACCAAACTGCTCGCCAAGGACGGCCAGTAAATAAGAATGTAATATTTTTAGAACAAAATTTTAGTATAACTTTGTTTTAAAGGGGTCTTAAAGAAGGGAGGATAAGAAAAAAAAGGATAGTAAGGATGGGACGATAAGGAAATTGTTTTGGTTACTTAGAACAACTGCCATATTTTTTATTTAATTTCATTTAGAAAATATTTTTATTAATCTTGTATTAATTTAATTTTAATATTCGCATTCCAAAATTATTTTAATTCCTTTTTTTTCAACCTTCCCCTGTAAGCTTTTCTTTCTGACGTTGCATTTCATTCATTTTAAAATCATAAACGTCGTTTTTAAATCTGTACTTCCGGTAAAAGAATTATCTGGAAAGTTCCATATCTTTGTATTTGTGAGGTCATATCCTTTTGTAGCTCCGCCCCTTAGCCAATAATATTTAAACCAGTTTAATTCGTAATTTAAAAATTCGTAACTGTTTACTACTGTTTGGCATCTTATCTCAGTGAAATCTATCAAATTTCCTTCTTTAAAGCATTTTTTTATATACTTTAGGATTACTTTTTAATGCCAATGCAGGGCGCCTGTATGTTCGTTCCGCCAAAGTTGGCTTGTTTCAAGTATTATAGCAACCCCCTTTACTCCTCTTCTCAGAGAGCTCGTGCGCATGCAGTGTAGTTGAGTTGGGATTTCAATGCAGAATGACTGCCCTTTTTGCCGTTCATCGAAGAAATTATGTCTGCGCCTGCATGACTGTTCTATCAACGAACGCAGAGAATGGGTGGATTCCTCTTCCCCTTCTACAAAAAAAAAAATAATAAACGGATTTCATATCTACAGTAAGAAATATTAAAAATACGAGAATATTTCTTTAAAATTGTGTAATCGGCTGCATAGTTTCGTCTTTTTTTTGTGGCGAGATTCTTTGATCAGTTACTTCTGATTCTTCAGTAGGATGTGGATAAAAATTCTGTTGACGGCCTTATTATTATTTTTATTCAAATCATGCTTTTATTTCGAGTCGTAGAATTGTGATGCTAAAAAAGTCATCTAAATCCCCGTGCCTCCATACTTCCCAAAGGAAAGAAATTATTTTATTTTCTATTAGTAAGAACGTAGAATGAACGTAGATTGTATGTGTCCATCATAAAAAAGTACATCTAAAAAGAATAAGAGATGTACACTATGATAATGCGCTATGTTCTGCAAGAAAATTGCTTCATAAATAAAAAAAAATTCAAGGAAGACTTGTCTTCTGTTTATTTCCTTTCTGCAAATGTCTCCATCATTTTCTGTTCTTTCAGGTCAATGCAGGTAATGCTTTTACCTTTTATTTTTTTTGTTCTCAATTTCCAAATGTAAGATAAGTAAATTCAGATATTTTTAAATTAATGACTGTTTTGTCAAGGTGGTCTTTTGTGGCCGCAACAAAGTGTTATAACACTATACGATCATCCTAAAAAAATGATTTCTAGATTTTTTTAATTGGAATTTCAATATCCAAAAATAACTTTATAATGATATTCTTTCAACTCCTATCTCCAAACACAACAAAAATTACCACCTATTTTTAGGCAAATCATGTTAAGACTAAATGATAGCCACAATGGTCATTGATTTTCAGAAACAGTTACATACATTGGATTAAAATAACAAAAAAAATTAATTTACCTCGAAAAGTGCAGGAATAAATCTTGGGGGCGGTAAGACTACCAATAAAGCCACGATGATTGAAATTGATATTTAAATGCTGATTTAAATTCTTCAGTAAATTTCCTGTAAAAGATTTTTAGCCATTCTTTCCCTACCATACTTCTGCAAGAGAAAAAAAAAACATTAAAAAAATTATGCGGCTGCATCTGAAGTGATTTTTTGTATAATTTTAGCAAGAGGGACGGTAAGGAATCTAAAACCCAGGGACAGAGTTAAAAAAATAATAACAACCGTAAAAATGTGCGCAGTTTTTAATTTTTTGCTTTAACATGAAATACTGTCTCAATAGTGATAATAAAAACCTTTGCCAATAATTCACCAATGACGGCGAAAAAATACTTTGCCAGTTTAATAAATCCAAGAAAGTGACAAAATGATTGAAAGAACCGGAAGCGTAGTATAGAATTACGGTAATTGAAAAAAAAAGAAATGTGATTGCCACATTTACATGTCTTATTGATCTGAGTATTATGAATGAATGATTTGTCAAAGGAATAACTGGAGAAGGTAATATATCAATTGATAATTAGAAAACAGATTGTCAGTAGCAATCTCAAAAGATATTCAGTGTCAGCTTGAATCGGGAGACCATCAGTCCAAAAAAAATCAGTACCAAAAATGGGAAAAACATGTTAAATTACATAGTTTTTAATAAGAGCGCCAGGCAATTTTATATATTTGAGAACAAAAGTGAGTAAAAAAATGAGCCACTTTCGAATTGAGAACAACCTTATCAATGAATTATTATTCTTGTATCTCTTAGATATACAGAGACTTCTTTCCTAACTGCAAAGGCGCCTTCGGAGGCGTCCTTCTCCCCTTTTAACCCATTTTCCTAACGCACAGTGGGTTGAACATCAGTCTAACGTTGTGTATAAAGTGTATTACGTCATGTGTCTTAAAGATACAGCAATAAAGTAATTTTTTTAGAATAATAATCTAGTGTTAACGAAATAAAATATCTTATGACTGCGTAAAGACCGTGACTTTGCACTCATCACAAAAATATTTTCTGGAATGTACCCAATTAGCAAAACATTATAGGACTGATATTGGCTCTACTGACTGCATTTTTCATTTAGCATGAGGTATTCTCTAAATAGTTTATGAATACGTTTGTCAATAATGCCCCAATATTTCAAGGAAACATCTTGCAATTTTATTGCCAAAATTTCCGGCATAAAGCCAATATATCAGAATAATAATATCAGAGTTTCATTTCAATTATTTCTAATGTAAAACCATAACTAATTAACACTAATCTTGCTTAATATAATAATGTTTATCTAATATTGGTACTTTATTTAAAGGATTTCGGATAAATACAATATTAGTTCTTTAGTGAGCCTTATATGAACAAATTCATGAACTTGAGCCTTGTCAAAGTAAATGTACAAAACATTAAGTTAAGTTATTATATATACTAGAAAGATAACCCGTCAAGAATGACCGAAAATGAGCTATCAAGATATGTACAATTTTCTCTATTTCGCCTAGGCCCCTATACTGGAAAAGTACCGATAATTTAACTTTTGTATTAGGCTATGTATACACCATGTGTACAGCAAATTAAAATCGGGCAGTTATGAGCTCAGATAGTACAGCGCCGCCTAGTGGCGACTATTTTATTAGTAGCATCGGATTGAAGATGTAAAGACGTACTATTTCGTACATTACACTTTAAATTCTGACCATACATTTTGAAGAAAACCTTAAATACACGGAGTTTTAATTAAATTTTGGTGAGCTTGATTATGAAAAATTAGTGGGTTACAATGGCAATTTCGCCAAGTTGCTACACTTGGCTGTATCGGGGTAACCTATTGTGGGTGCTATTATTACATTTCAACATTTACTCATTGTTGAAACTCATACCGATTTCTCCGTAGGGGTCCTAACGTGGCCGCAATGAATGAGGCGGTCCAAACGGAATTGTGAGGGACGCACAGAGATTTGGATTTTATATAAATATATATATATATATATATATATAGAATATATATATGTTTTAATATGAAAATATTGCAAATTATAAAAGAGCAAAATAAAAATACAAAATGCAAATACAGTACAGAAAATAATATACAGTCGTGTAATAATATTTCCTCTTACTACATAGTATACTGTTCAATTTATATTATGTTTTGAAACTCACTGGTCTATATTTAAGTTGTATTTTAAAAATTGTTTGATTGAAAGTTGAAACATCTGTATAGGTTTCATTTTAACATTTGTGCTATGCTAGCGAAAGTAACAATTTTGTTTGTAGAAAATATTCCCTTTTGTAGTAATATTTACCATATGTTGATCACGCAAGCGCCTAGAGTGCTCATATAAACAAAAGCCTAATCTCTACAACTATTAGTAATTTTTTCGAAATCATTTCCAGCTCTTTTAATACATCCCAGTTTTGAAACTTAATAAGTTTTTAAAAAGTTCGGCGATAAAAGTTTAAATAGACCCCACATTTTCTAAAAGGCATGAATATAAAAGTTAAAAATCTTATTTAAATGCAGAAATGCAAAATACATGTTTTCTCCTTACTATATATTTTCCCTTATATTGTAAAGGAAAAAAAAGACATTACATTTCATATATAATATCATTTATGAAGAAATAAATTTAGAATATAAAAGTTTATAGAGTGTTTCTACGTTGTTCAGTTTTAATAAATTACATTTGGTTTTGCACTCGAAATAATTACTTTTGTTTGAAAATTGTTATCTGACGGTTAAAATTTTAACTAATTAATTAACTTATTTGTTTGTTCACATAAAGTGAATTGTGTTTCCAATCTTCCAAGTCACTGTTTGTCTCAAAAGCATTCAACAGAAGACTGAGTTTGGAGTGATTTATAAAAAATATTTCTTAGACTATATCAGACACAAATTTGTAAATCCTTATTATTGAAACTACTCAAAAGTATCGGTAGTCGATATGTGTCTTACATTTACATCATATCAATTGAATCAACGACTTCGAATAAATTTCATTTATTTATTCATCGAGATATTGAAAATCCACCTCTAAATAACTTTAAAAATTATTAGATTGCATGCATCTTTTAAAATTATCCGTTTTCATTGGTTTTTAAACAATGGTTTATTTCGATGTTTCATTGTTTTCTGCGACTTTATGTAAGTTTTGAATTAGATCAAATTAATATTTATACTTTTGTTTATTACTACTAATAAAGACATGTAAAAATTATCTGACCTTTTAAGAACACTGTTAAAAATTTCTGTTCAACGTTTCACCAAAAGATGGTACAAATGTAACTGCAACCATAGGATGGCAAATCCTTTCTCCATCCATTTGTGCTTTGTTTGAACCATACTTTGGTTATAGGTTGAAAAGTTCAACCAAGGTTTGGAAATAAGTTGAAACGTCGAATAGGATTAACTATAAATTGAAATTTGGTTGAAACATACTTTGTAAAATGTTGAGCGATAAACTGAATTTTAGTTGAACCATACTTACTTTGGAAATAGTTTGAACCATAAACTCAGTTTATGACAATGTTCAAACATTTTTATGGAGACAATCTGAAGAATTTGTTTCGAAACTGAAACCGAATAAATTACATATATTTTCTAAACTTAACAATGAATCAATAACAATGAAT
This sequence comes from Maratus speciosus, assembly GCA_963932465.1. Classification (NCBI taxonomy): domain Eukaryota; kingdom Metazoa; phylum Arthropoda; class Arachnida; order Araneae; family Salticidae; genus Maratus; species Maratus speciosus. The sequence continues at coordinate 109,285,813 of OZ010789.1, read as the reverse complement.
CAATAACAGTGATAGCAATGTATAAATAAGTTAAATTGCCTGCAAACACAAATCCAATCTGTTTAAGGCATTTTTTCTGGAGACAATTTAACAATTTTTACACACCTTAAAATTTTAGAATTTCGAGTTTCATGAAATAATTGGTTTAAATTGCAAAGGAAATGCTTTGAAATTCCTTTCACCTAAAAATATGAACATTGCTTATAATTAGCACGTAGAGTTTCAAACTTAGGTGACTGGTTCCAAAAACTCTCCCAACTAGTAATTCATTTGGACACCATTTAAAAATACTTATCAAATTGGCATAATATACTATTTAGTGATTTAAGCTTGTGCATTTTTATTGCTATCATTCTTGAAACTTTTTTCAAGACTATGAATTATGAATATTTATTTTTTAAGCTTTGAACTTCATTATGTCTGATTGAACAAATTTATTTCGTAAATCGAAATTATTATTTAACAATATACTAGGAATTCTGCTTTCCTATACAAAATCTGCTTACTAAGGTCCCCTCTACACGCCTTTACATTTCTGACATATAATTTTGAAACACCCTGTATGTGTATCTAAAATATAACATTGAAACAAAATGATCAAACATACTTGAAACGCTTTGCAGCCGGTAAGGAAAATTCCTGCATTTGAAATTTTAAGAACTGTCAGAGTTAGGAGGACTTGCATCTTTTTAAAAGGAAATTCCTTCATATATTCGGCTAGTTAAAAAATGAAATTTTGCATACTCAAAACATAACACGCCAGACAAAAGTTTTTTTTTATTACCAGCTTTGACCAGATGAAGACAAATAACACAATATTATTGATAAAAATTAAAAACAAGTGGGTAAGTGTGATCACAGATCACACAGAGGGTTTTGTTTAATATTCCTTTCAAAACACTTTATCCTTTAGCAAAATCTGTTAGTTCCACATTTCGCAACCAGGGGACGGACTCTACACAAACCTATTCTACACAAACCTCTATCAGAACGAAACTACTACCCATATAACCCAAGATAGGTAGGTGTCCCCTGGCGGTAAAAAGTGGAACTAAAATATGTAATGTTATGTGCATAATATAAAAGAGTGGTCAAAGGTGTGTCGGCAAACGTTAGAAAAGTACCCACCGGGTGCAATGGGGGGGAGGTTAGAAAAATTGCTTAAAATACACAATTTAGAGCCCGGAGGGTTAAATATAAGACATTTTCAAAATTTTATAAATTGTCGTTTGATGTGAGGTGTTCTGCTATAAGTATGCAAAATTTCAAGTCTCCAACTTAATTAGGGGCTGAGTTAGACAAATTGCTTAAAATACACAAGTTAGAGCTCGGAGGGGTCAATAATATAAGACTTTTTCAAAATGTTATGACTTTTCGTGTGATCACAAGTGTTCTGCTATAAGTATGCAAAATTTCATGTCTTCAAATTAAATAAGGGCTCAGTTACAAAAAAAAGCTTACACAAGTTACAGCCCAGAAGGGTAAATTTAAGACTTCTTAAAAATTTTATTATTTGCCGTTTGATGCGAGGTGTTCAGCTATAAGTATGCAAAATTTCAAGTCTTCAACTTAATTAGGGGCTCAGTTAGAAGAAAAAGATTAAAATACACAAGTTAGAGCCCAGAGGGTTAAATATAAGACATTTTCAAAATATTTATAAATTGTCGTTTGATGTGAGGTGTTCAGTTATAAGCATGCAAAATTTCAAGTCTCCAACAAATAGGGTTTCATCAGATGAACGAAACCCTAAAAATTAACCTTAAGACCGTTGAACACACCAGGGCCGAAACTATCATTTTTTGCACCCGGGGCAAACATGGATTTTGGCGCCCCCCCCCCCCTCCCTCTTCCACAAAGTACATTTACAAAGAGAATTTTACTAATTTTATAATAGACGACTTATTTCAAAATTTAAAATATGTAATCATAAAATATGTAATACTGAACTACGTAATCTACAGTGGCGGATCCAAGGGGGAGGCCCCTCTGAACACCAGCAAAAATATTCTAAAGATCATTTTTAAAATGAAATATACAGTAGAGTCCCGATTATCCGAGTCCTGCCTAACCGAGTTTCCGCTTTCACAGAGTTATTTTATTCTGATGGACTGATGGCTTCCATTATTATAAAACAGCCATTATAAATTAAGTGTTAGGTGAAGATGAAAGAGCAGTCGTAAAAAGTTAGAACTCTGATTTTCTGGTCAGAATGAGAAAAATACGGGCAACATTTTTTTTGAAAAAAAAATTATGGCCATTTTTTTTTTCGAGAACTCTGATTTTCTGGTCAGAATGGGAAAAAAAATGGGCATAATTTTTTTTTCTCATTCTAACCAGAAAATCAGAGTTCTAACTTTTTACGACTGCTCTTTCATCTTCACCTAACACTTCATTTATAATCGCTGTTCCATAATAATGAAAACCACCAGTTCGTCAGAATAAAATGATCCATTCTAAAGGTAAAATCCTTCGTTTGGCGCCCCTTCATTCTGGCGCCCGGGGCACATGCCCCCTCTGCCCCCCCTTAGTTTCGGCCCTGGAACACACTTTGTGGCGTTTCCGAATGTATCTTAAAGTGTTGTGTACTTCCTTGTGTGTATCCCGTCTTTATATCTACAACGACTTATAAGCGGGCATTTGCAAGGATGCCACAAGCGACTATTTTTATATTTTGTTCCCACCAGCATTTTTCTAATATAAAATTTAAAGCATATTCCTCTTCCAAATGTTGTCAAAATGTGTGTGAAGGATTTTTGCTTTAAGAAACTGGTGAAAGATAGAATTAAAAAGTTGTTGCCTGTGGCAAGTCTGATTTGGTGTCAAGCGCATAAGTCAGATATATGTATATGATAAATATATAAACTAAGTAGATGAGTATTAAAATCACAGAACTTTACATTCCACAAAAAATGAAACAAGTCAAAATAAATCATTAATTAAAATCTACGAGTACATAAAAACAAATATTCCGTTTGAATTACAAGGAAATCAATTTCGAACAAAACAAATCTGAACCGCATGCGCAACTGAGAGTGTCCCCTTGTAGCTACTAGAAAACGGAAGAAACAATATGTCTTAAAATAAGACATTTGGCAATTTTTCAGACATTTTTCTTGGCTCCATTATACCATATAGAAAGATAATTATGTGTCTTAAATTGAGACGTCTATAATGTCTTACTTTTTAGATTCAGTCATTTATATGTCTGAAATTCTTTTTCAGTCACACATGTGTCTAAATTTAAGAGGCCTCTATTTGTAGTGTATATATGGCTAATATAGACAAAACCCCTTGCTTTTTCTTTATCTCCCATTGAACAGAAGCAGCTGAGGAAGAAGTAGTGAAGAAAAATATGTCATCCTTCTGTTTTATATGACATTATGTCCTTAAAGCATTGAATTTTTTTGATTTTAAAATAGAGACTTATCAATAATTATTTTAGTGTTAACAAACAATGTAATCTTTATAATAAAACACACATACTACAATATATATTAAAACACACATACACACATAAATAACGCTTGCATTCAACAGTTAAAGGTATATATAAATATTTTAATAAATATTTTCAGCGATTAGAGCAGCAGTCTTGTATACTGTGGTCCCGGGATCGATTCCTGGCTCTGGCTAATTTTTCACTCCAGTTGGGTTTATTGTATTTATTGTATGTATATCTGTAAAATATTTATATATACCTTTAAATGTAATCTTTGTTTATATACTACATAGTTTATGCGTGCTAAAAAATGTAGTAAATTATAGTTTAATGATAAATTATATTTAAATGTGTAGAGTGAAACCTTGATTTTACGCATCTCGTTTGGTAAATTCTTTTCACGTTCCGTGCATTACACTTTGCCAGTCCCAATAAAAATTCTATAATCACTTACATTAAAATATCCAGATATCCGCATCATACTTTTTTAGCAGTCAATTCAAATGGGAATCTTCTTAAAAGGTACACTAATTTTGAACTGGGATTACCACTTGTATCATGATTAACATGATTAATATGACTTGTAATGATAGTGGTGATAGATGCGACAAAGAACCTACACATAATGTGCCAACATCAACAAATGCTGTTTCTAGTTTGAAAACTGTACAAATATTAATAAAATAATAATAAAATAAAAAAATGGGGAAAAGCACAAGGAGCAAGTTTCCAAAACTTCTCAATTACAGGAATTGCTAAATGTGAAATAATTAATCACAACATTAAACAAGCATAAATGACAGATATCTTTAATAAAGTAAGCTTTCCTGAGATATAACTGTGAGTGTCTGTTTATATACCTTAATATTGTGCATTTTTATGTTTTTCTTTTTCTTTTTTTACCGAGTTTTAAGCTTTCCCGTGTCGTAAATTTTTAGGAAGTCGGACGAAAAACGTGAAATTGAGATTCAACTATATTCAATTATTACATAAACTTTATTTACCATTTAGTCAAAAAGAAATTAATCAGAAAATTAACAATAGTATTATTCGTAAGATTTTATCGTTTTTGTCTAGATTTTTTATATATAAGTAGAGATATTTAATGTACGATTTTGCAACTTTTCATTCACCTTATTTTAAATTACTGATTTTAAAAAATCGTACTCAAATATGCACTTTTTAGGAATATTTACAATATTTAAAAGTGTTATAAAGATTTCCATTTTAGTTAAGAGATGTTAAATTTCTATACGATCTTCATATTCTTGTTTGATTTTTATGGTTATGATTTTTTTATCACAGTTGTAAAGTAAAAAAAAAAAAAAAAAAAAAAAAAAAAAAAAAGACGTAATATATTTTATCCAACTACGAAAGTTACACAAATTCCATTTCTAAAACAGTTTTTATTTGAGTACATAAAGAACAGAAAAATCAAAATTAAATAATACATTTAATTTTTGTCCCCAAACTTTAATTGTAAAGTGAAACGTTCCCACATTTACAACTATTAATGTTTGGAAAAACAAAATAATGACTATATAAGATGAAAAATATAAATATGACGATAAATAATAATTAGTTTACAATTAACTAGTCTACATTTCCCCCTAAAAAGTTCTAAACTAATAGAATTTTTAATCTAGTGTAAAATTTATTTTAAAATTTCATGTATATAATATTCTTAATTTTGCGTAATATATATATATGTATTTTAATTTACAATGAAACTAAATGTAAAGGAATAAACTCAAAAGTAATAATTTTTACAGATATTTCAAAATAGATTTAACTTGAATCAATTATATTCTTATTTTCTCAAATACGGACTCGTTAATTATTATACAAATATGAAAATTTAAATAAAATATTTATAATTTAATATATCTTTGCGCTTTATATGTGCTGAGTTTCATTTAACGCAGTAAAATAAATCAACATTTGGGATGAAACTTACGTAACTCATTGATGCTTTTGTTCTTGCATCATTTACTCCACAGAACTGTTTAAGAGAAAAAAAAAGTTGTTTCGTTTATTTATAGAGGAAAACCATTTCGTATCTTTCCTTCTACGTAAACAACAGACATTTTCTTCATGTTATTTTGATTTAATCTTATAAATATATTTTTACGAATACTCACTCTTTATTATTCATATAATTGTTGCAATTGAGACGAAAGTCCATGCACGTGTGGTTGCTCTTTACTCATGATGACGTAATTATCTAACGTAGTCAGTACACAACAGGAAAACATAATAAATCAACACCTGGAATAAAGCTTAGAAAAGTTATAGATGCTTTTATTCTTACAGCATTTACTCCGTAGAAGTGTGTAAGAAAAAAAAGAGGAAAACAGTTTCAATTCTTTATTCTGCATAAATTATAGAATTTTTCTTGCATTTAATCATGTTATCTTGATTTAATCTTTTAAATACAGAGTTCTTCAGCTAGTTTGTTATGGACATTTTATTGGGTTTTTATTATGCCCGTTGTAACACACTGAAAATTAAAATCTATTTATTTAGAAATGTTATATAAATGATTATATATTGGATAATTTACATAATCTTATTCGGAATACTTTGGAAGAAAAGAAAACATGTTATTTATTTATTGAACAAAAATATGTCTTACTTTTTTGTATACAAATGAAGATATTTTATAGAATGCCTTCGTGTAATACTTGCCTAATATTGTTCAGAATTGACAAAAGACCTTTTAACAAATAATACTATTAACTTTTTAGATCTAAAAATCATAATCGTACAAAACAAAACAATTACTGATCTTTATGACAAACGTAAAGACTTTCAATTCAAAGTTAAAACATTTACTTATTTTAAATCCTGTCTACATATTTCAGTTTACCGTAATATACTATTTAATCACTTGTATAGAATCAGGAGTTTATGTTCCTCACATCTTATCAGTTAAACATTAAACAATTAATATTTGATGCATTAAATCATGGTTTTCGTAAGAAATTCATATATTCCTTAATCTACAATTAATTAATGATCGAAACAATGGATAGTAGGGAGGTTTCTTGTAAGTTACTATTAACATTTTGCGTATTAAATAAATATATAAAAAATTAAAAAAATAAAAAAAGGAAAAAAAAATTAAAAATACAAAATATATTTAAAAAAAATTAATAGGTTGGCTGGGTGGGCAGATGTTAAATTATGGAGCATGGAGGAGTTGGCTGGATAATTTATACGCAAATGTTGATTTAATAAATATATTCAAATAATAATAATAAAGAGATTGGTACGTTGTATTTATGAGCTTCTATATTTATTTTGTTCCTTATGAATTTGCTGTCCTTAGTACTGTATAAAAATGTGGATACTGATACTGTGGAAAAAAATAATAATCATGTGGAATCATAACATAAGTTTGTTACAACAAAGAATTACAGTATAAGTTTGACAGAATTTGTGTAAAAAAATCAAAATTAAGATAGGCTGTCTCAAAAATACTTTACGAGTACTTTGTTTTTAAATCAACGTTTTGGATCTATCCCTTTGAATTATCTTGAAAATCCTATTAGGCATGCTTCGAACAAGTGAGGCTGTAAGGAGAACCAACTCTGCTCTACTAATTGCTTTAATTCCTGATTAGTCCAAAATTCACGAATATGGGCTCACACCTCTCGTGTAAGTACTCCCCCAAAGGTTTTCAATTGGATTCAGGTCTGGACTGATGGTTGGGCAGTCTATAACAATCATTTGATTCTGCGTAAACCACGCTGTTTTTGAATGGGAGGTGTGAATCGACGCATTGCCCTGTTGGAATTTCCAGTCTTCCCTTTCTAAGATATTTCCAATTAGAAGTAGATTGTTTTTAAGGACATTTTTATAATCCTCTGAGCACCTGCGACCATTAGGAAAGGCAATATTCATTGTTCTGTTGAAACAGAACGCGCCACTCACCATGATAAAAACCTCTCCTTGTTGTCGACTAATGAACTCACGAGATTCTCGTCGCAGACCATACCAATAGTATGCCGAGCCATCAGAACCATTTAAATTGAGTTTTGTTTCGTCACAGAAGAAAACATTTAACAATTCATTCGTCCAATTTATGTGTTTTTTAGCCCAAAGAGCGAGTGCCTTTCTAAGGTGCAATTTCAGCATAGGTATCCGACACATTCTGCAATATTTACAAAAAATTGTTTGCCAGTGTCACCTTTGATAAAATTTCGCAAATTACAGATCTTCCACAATTCATCTGTTTAGCGATATCGGAAAGTTTAATATTTTGAGCTTCTAAACGCCAAATTTTGGCTATATTAGCTGCAAGTAATTGAACATTGCGGGACATTTTCCAACTATTCGAGAATTAAAGATCGAGTAGGAATTTTATATTTCAAAGTGGTTACATTACATGTACAGAACGAAAAATATACAATTTTTTTTATACAGTGGTAATAATGGCAATTCTTTTCATTGCCCATATATTTTTGAGACAGGTTATTTTGAATTTTGTTTTTTTAAAAACAACCAGTGCAATAAGTCCGATATTTCACTATTATAATAAACTTATAGTGTGATTTCATATGCTAATTAATTTTTTTCATGATTATTGCTTCATATTTTGAACTGTTATTTAAAAAAAAAAAATCAGCTGTCCATATACTTTTGAGATGCACTGTAATCTAATTGATTGTGCTGTACATACTTTTCAAATTAGAAAATGAATTGACAAAAGATTAATCTTCTAAAGTATGTTTGTAACAGTGTATTTTCAATCAGTGGGATTAAGGCATGTAGTATTGTAAGGCAACTGTTTGATAAATGAAGTTTATGTAACATTTTGCTATTTAAAAGCTTATGTAAAGAATGAAGCAAATATTTAAAAATATGTAAAAGTTTTACTGCATGGCACATATGTTTAGAAAATATCCTTACCATTCGTATAGGAAAAGGGACATGTATATGTAATAAAAGTTATTGTTTTATATTTAGAAAACATGCTTCAAAATATTTAATTTATCATTTAAACCCATGTAATGTACCTTTTAGTAAACTGAGAATGGCTTTCATGCATTACATAATAATTTTATTTGTAAATAACTTTCAATGTTATGTGATTTTTCTATGATGAACAAAATTAGCTTAAAAAGTTCCTTTTTTTCATTTATATAAAATTGTTTTTCAATGTTCGCATTGATATAATTGCTATGACAACAAGCAAGGGAAAAATATTTACTTTATGTTTAAAAAATTTTCCTAATTACATGAAGTATTTTTTGTCTGTATTTGTAATCTTTTCTATATGCACGCACTATCTAAAGATATGTGAAACTAGGACACGACAAATACTCATTTGAGAATTTTAAACACATCATTTAAACAGAATATCCGCATACAAACGTCTCTAATACAAAAAAAATATGAAGTAATTTTTTCAAGATAAAGCAATAAAACTTATAACAAAGCTAACGATTTATTTAAGAACTCCGGTATTTAAAAGAATACTCCAATCTTCAAGTATGAATGAGATATACGATTGCGTGAACGCGTGGGATCAATGTTGGCTTTGGAAGGTATTAATTTTCACAGGTTTCTCAAGAAAAAAGTATGAAACACGTTTCATGCAGTTACTTTTAAAACTATCTCCTTTTGCATTTTTACATTGTCGTGCAGCCTTTAGCATCTTTTTGCTTTCGGAAAGAAAAGAATTTACGAGATCTTCTGTTGCTGCAATTACGATAAATTTGTGTTCTCTTTTCACATGGTATAGCATGAATTTTACCGAGAAGTATTTCAGATCACTGTGCACGGTGATTGGGAAAATTCAGAAATCAACAACCGAAAAACAATGCATAGAAAACCGTAAAACAAATCTACAATTATTAATTGCTTTTCTTATTCCTTTAATATTTTCTGGATCTATGGTCAATGCTTATACACAGGAAAGAAGTCGAATTTATGCGGAATTTTGGCTTTTTGGAAATGATTTCCATAACAGTCCTAAACTCGAATTAATTTTAATGTTTTTATCTGGTGTGATTTATTTTAGTGCTTTTCTGAATTCTTCAGTCCTTGCCATAACATACATTAGCTTTTGTAATACAATAAAAAACGGTGTTGTATCCAATATGAATTCTTCTAACACGAAAAGAAATTTGTTGAGCGCAATAGAGTATAATCGCTTGATAATGTTGGGCTGCAAACTGCTTGAGAATTGTTACAGCACTCCAATATCGATTGTTTTATTTCAGCTTTCAATCGGCATTTTTATGGCTATAACATTATTGCTAGGTTTCTCAGTAAATCCAGCGTCAGTAATTTTGCAAGAAATACTTCTGCTTCTTTTAATTTGCTTCACCTTGTTTTGTCTTACAATAATTACTGCTTCACGTATCCCTGGTGTTATGGAAAAGACGAGACTCAAATATAAAGTTATGTATTACAAAGAACTTGCGAAATGTTTTTCCAACAATAATTCTTCAAAAGAAATTCTGCGTCTCTTAAAAGCTTTGAGTGAAATAAAAGTTTTTCATATGACAGCATGCAGTACATTGCGGATGAACAAAACGCTAATTGTGAGTTCATTAGGTTGTTTCCTGACTTATGGCTTACTCATGGTACAGCTCAGTTCCCTTCAAGTTACAGGTATTTGAAAAGTACAAGAATTAAACATAGCCCAAAGTACAGCGTAAAATGTAAAAGAAAAATATAACTGTTTTCTAATCTGGAAAAATATAATATAACCATAAACGAAAATATAAAATAACCTATTCCGAGATACCTACGCCTCGTGTTCGAAAAGCCTTATTTATTGTTAGAAACTTGATAAATTAATATCGTTTCGAGAGTTGAAAAATACTTTATAAAGAAAAAAAAATTGTTTGCTTCCACAAATTTCTAAAACGTTCTCGAGTAGTTTGTAGAATTAATTAATCAGTTTTTTTAAACTAGATTATGGTTTTTTTAGAGGTTACGAATTTTTAAATAAACATTGTCATGTTAAAAAAAAAAATGTTTTACAGACAAATAAGATTAAAAAAAAAAGCAATTTATCAAATTACAACGACCATTTGGAAAATGATTTTTTCGAAGACTAAAATTTAAGACATAAAAAATCGCACGGAGTTGATCATACATTATGTACACCATGAATTAAACATTAATAGTGTTATTACACGTAAAAATTCCAAGCGACAAAAATAGCCTGCGACTCGTACGTATTATCCACCTGAAACTTAAGTATTGTCCAAGCATTTCATTGGCTGTTCGAGAAAAGGCTTTTCCATCGTCAGATTTCCAAGAAATCTGACAACCCATTTTAAATGGAATTTCATTCTTAAACTTCTAAACGTCCCACACTATTACTTTTTACACCGTCGTATAGAGAAAAAAATGTACTTTTAAATGCAATTTGTTTGAAAGCTGTATCTCAATTTGTTTCTGAGTTATTATTTTTTTGTAGTTTTTATTACTTTTTTGTCATAGTGGCAACAGAAGATATCCATCTCTGTTAAAAGTAAAGGGAAATACAGATTACTGTATATACCAATCAGAAAACGAATAAAATGCGGATTAAACCAATAAAAACCTTCAGATATGCTTTTGATTTCCCATCCTGACGAGAACAATAACCATTTTTCCAAATGGTTAATAATATAATTAACAGAAGTATTTAATTTAATGCTATTTTATTACGCATCCAAGTATAAATACAGTTACACTGTTTAAAATGTTTAATTGAGAATGAGCAATCTTCCAATCGGTATTCCTGTTTCAGAAAACTGATTAATATACTATAAAAAATACTCGGAACCGTTGCCAAAAATCAGTGACAAAAAAAATTGTTTTTACAAATGTTTTCTTAAATCATATATTATATCTCTTTCTGTGGATTTTAATGTTAGAGAATGGATTTCGGTATCGAAGGTAAGTCGGAAAAGAATATTCTATAATTTTGCTCATGATTATATTATATTTACCTTGATTAAGAAAGATATTCTTCTTTTTTATCAGTGCAAGTAATTTATCATGGAATAGCAAAAAGGCTTCTAACATGCATATTTAAAATTATTACAGAAATCAAAGTTAACTAACTATTCTTATTCAAATAAATATACCGGGTGCACGTTTTTGTCTGTAACCTTCTTTTTGTGCAAATGTATGTTTACATTATTGTCAAAAGTAAATGTTTCACCATACTAAAAATAATTTATTGCATATTTTATTCTTTTAATGTTTTTCTTGAACATTTTTCTTTCTGCCTAAAGTCTAACAAACTTTGAAATAACGAACATAAATTTAAATTGTTTTTTGAAAAAACATTTTTCAGATGTTTTCAAATTATTTGTGACTGTGCACTAATTTCTCCCATATTTTCTTATTCATATACATATTAGGACGAGTCAGTCCAAATTAAATATAACTTAAGTCTTTTTAATCCATAATTTTATTATTATAATCTGATAAAAAATATTCTTAATTTTTTTCTGGAAAGAATTAACTTGAAAAAAAAAATATATATATACATGTTTCATGCTTATGTTAATGAAGCATGTATATATAGTATGTAACTGTATATGTCTTTAAAATGTACTTTGCATGTTTTACATAGAAGCTCTGAGATTAATGTTTTTAATATAATGCTACTATACATATTTAATAGCAAACCAATATTAGTTAAATGAGTTGTATTTTCACCCAATATTGCATTCTTCCAAGATGCATACATTAAGTGAGTCAGAAACTTTTGAATTGACAAAAAAAATTATATTATTATTATTATATTGAACTTTTAAGAAATCGTAAAATCAGTCCGATTTGAGAATCTCTAAATTACAGTCGCAAGTCTTTAACGTTGAATTACGCAGGTGGGCTATACTTGCTAATTCAAAAATTTCAACTAAATTTAAATCAAAACACAGTTTTTTAGCGATTTGGCCACTATAATGTTTGAACAAGTTAACGAATTTAGTTGTTTTTGTTTTTTAAAGGAACGGAAATCAAATTCTCTTCAAACTATATCTGAAAAACAAAGAAATATATTTGTCAAGTTACAACGAAAAATATGTTCAATTTTTAAGGATTTGTATTTTTTTATTTTGTGCCAATCATGCAGAAATATTAGTTTTAGTTTCCAAATATTGGTAGCTAAATAGCGGAATGCTTATTATTAATATTGGTGTAAGAAATAAAAATCCCAGTGTTGGGGGGCAATAGGTATTTCCACTATTTCTAATAGTAGACAAGATATAACCAAACAAATAATATTGACGCGTGAAGGAGGCGTGAAGAAATAATATTAACGACGTGTGAAGGGCTAATATTATTGAAAATTTTACGTTTTAATAAGGTTCTATTTAAAATTTTTGTAATTGTTTTTAGTAATAAAAATAATTAGTAGTAAAGTAATATCTTGAAAGAACGCTGATATGTATCTGCGCATTTGAATCCGAAGTTTTTGAATCCGAAGTTTGACGAAAATTCGTGCATTTGTTTTTGAGATAGAGCTATTGCGAAAATTGGGAAAAATGCGTACAGTAGCGACATCTATTGGGCCATTAACACCAAAACCTTGTCAAGAACAACTTGTATCAACGTCTAACTGAATCTGAAGTTTGATGAAAATTCGTGCATTTGTTCTTGAGATAGAACTATTGTTGAAATCATGAAAAATTCAGCATAGCAACGTCACCTGTTGGGCGATTTACACTAAAACATAATCAGCTCCTATATTTATCAAGGTATACCTAAATCTGAAGGTTGATGGCTTTTATTCAAGGACGTTGTACATAATTTCTTAGAGAATAACAAAGCTAAAAATTACAAGTGTATAGTTCAAAAAATGGTAAACAATTTTAAAAAGCTAAATTGTCACATGTCATTAAAGCTTCATTTCTTGCACTCTCACACTGACTTTTTCCCAGATAATATGGGAGCAATTAGCGACGAGCATGGTGAGCGATTTCTCCAACAATGCTGCTATGGAGTTCAGCGGCATAAAATGTGTGGAAAATATGTGGAAAATGTGTATAAACAGTGTACAAGAATATTGCTGCTAAATTTAACATTTATGTATTATTATTAAGCATTATTGTACAATCTCCTAAATTGTGATATATCGTAATAACCTATAAATACATATCCTTCGTTAAAAAAAAAGAACCAAGTAAAAAGTTCTAATATCATTTTTATTTACTCAAGAGTGTATATAATTGGAATATTAGCTTTAAATTTAAGAAAAAATAAGAAGTCAATTTTTATTTATCAGTGTCATTGATATAGTTTTCTTTTAAACCATCTCTTAAAAATTTATCTTTATCCAGTTATCATATATATGGAGAAAATATTCACAAAATAGGAAGAAATCTTAAATTTTGCTATTATGTCCAAACAAATATTATAATTTGAAAATTCAATATTAAGATCTTGCAGTATAAAATACTAGAAAAGTAATATTTAAAAATTTTTTAATTCAGCTTTTAAGATTTAATTCATGTACAGATCAAAATTTCTGGTATGCATATTCGAGTTTAATTTGAATGGCAAATAAAATTATACGGAATATTTCAATATTTTATGACATTTGACAGAATATTCATAACTAGTAATACTATATTCAACGACACGTCAAATACATAAACAAATAAAATAACATAACACAACAGAATGAAAACGGAAATATGCCTATGTAATTTCTGCAAATGCATTGCCGTGCATATTTAATTTATGTTTGACATACGAAAAATTAGTGTTGAGAAATTCTATTGATATTATATTTGAATTTTGAACTAAAAGACTTATTTTTAAATTGCTTTCAATTTATTGAAATGTTTACGTATTTTAATATGATGTATTTCAAAAGTTTATAAAGCATTTCCTTGATAAATGTCTATATACTCAGTTAAGTTTTAAAAGTATTTCTTTGATATATATCTATATACTCACTCACTTCTCCTAATAAACAACATGCTGAACCAATTTAAACAGATACTAGAAAAACGAAAAAATACACTTTTAGGGTTTTTGAAGTGATATAATATTGTTTTTATTTTTAAATGCAAATAAAAAAACACCTGTTTTAGAAACTTCAAATTCAAATTTACTTTGTAAGCGAAGTTCAATTCCTCTCAATATTGTAAAATGCACTGAAAAATTCTATTTCAGCATTTACAAGACATGGAATAGAATTTGTAATTTGTCTGAATGCTGTTAAAATTTTAGTATAACTATAAAAGTGTAATATTGTGTAAGAAATGAAAAAATAGCAACGTAATATGAAAATGTGAATTTATTTATAATCTATAATATTTCAAGCCAAATATGCGAATAATACAATTTTTCTTCCACGTGATGTAGCATTAAAATTTTGTAAATATATGAAATATGGATGCACATTTATTTGATTTCAAGAATTTTTATATTAAATTTTAGCTTCAAAAAATTTTTAGCTTCTGAATATGCTTGAAACAGAAATTATAATAGCGATTCTTGCAATGCTTCTAAAACTTGCGCAGCTTTGCATCAGCTTCTAGTGCGCAGCTTTGCATATATGCAAAGAACAGTGTTTTGAATTTAATAGATATTTTATTATTCGTATGTACCTAATTCACACCAGAAAATTAAAATAGCAATATATTTTTTAATTAATAACATACATGTTTAAATAAAGCGAAATTAACCATTGAAACTTTCTGGTGTAACGTCAGATTATCTGAACTACGTAATTTCTAGAACTTATTCTATCCTGAGAATTAAAGGGTTAAATGTTAAGTTTTATAAAATAAATAATTATATAAATTAAGGTATTTGGAAACATACTTATTAAAATATTTACTAGTTTGCAATATTTTAGCGTAAAGCAGTCACATGACAGTAGTATACTTATATTGCAGATGTGCAACAGAAGAAAAGATTGACGTATTACATGAAAAATGTATCTCTGATTTTTTTCATTATTTTTGCTGTGTAATAAACCTTCTAGAAAATCATATATAATTTTTTTCGAAACAAAATAAAAAATAGCATTTAAGGATTAAGGGCTCGATCAATATTTTTTGCTGCAATTTTCGATTTTTTTTCCATTAACAGCGTCATGAAGTGTTTTCACACTAAACTTTATCAGTTACATTTAAAAAAAGCCCAATAAAAAATTATTACATTGAACATGATCAAGAAAGTTAGGTTACCATTATTGTGAAGTAGAAAGAATGTCTTATTTATCTGTAAGCCACTATTGCTTGACTTTGTGGTAGATGAGAGCACAGAAGCTGGTGCAATACAAAAGTGTTATGTGGAAACAATATTCCAATCTGCTCGACTGTGTGTTTTAAAAATATTCCTGATTGTAAATAGCGTTTTTCTTGCTTTTTATATAATAGCATAAATTTTTAATAAACCCTACGACTAAATACTTGCCAGTATACAATAGCTCCTTCTGGTTAGAAGGCGGGATGATGTTTTGACAGGTATTTATACATGTGGCTTATTAAAAAGTTATTTTTTGGATATGTTAAAACAGCTTCGAGTTTTCGCGCTTTTTCCCATAAATTCTATTGATTTGCCTTTTCCCAGCAGAAGCTCATAGATGAAGTAGTTCCTCGTGTGATGTTAACCATCCATTATTTGTATTTATTTTGGAGTAATTTCTTATACAAATTTCAACTACGGTTATAACTTTTTTGTTTGTTTGTATGTTTGTTTTTCACAAAAATGCCTATGTTTCTATCGCTGATGACATTTTACTTCAGTGTTTTGAGTTCCAGTTTTCATATGTGACTGCTTATTGTAGCTTGATGAACTTATAAAACTTATGACATTGTGCTTCAGGACAAGATTTTTTTTTCACACAATTTGTTTTCTCTTCAAACATAAAGTTTTTCAGTTTTTTAAATTTTAAATTAGACTGAACACTTTTGTTTCTACCGAAAATAGTTGTTTGGAGTTTTGAAAGCTTCATTTAATAAATAATTTAAACCATTTTCTTAAAAGTTACAGAATTCTACTATCACATCTATACGGCCTAATGTATTCCTCAGACAAAACACTTTATTTAATTTAAAACTGAAAGTTTACGATTTTAGTGTCATAAAGTGTTAAAATAAACTTTCAAACTTAGAAATAGGATAGAGGCATTTACAATCGACCTCTCAACTTTTGCACCAAAGAGTAGATATCTTATGTAGAAATTGACATCCAAAATAGTCGGGAAAATATTTATTAATAAACGATACGAAACAAAAATGTAGAAACTTATTTAAATAATTAAAAGTATTAAAAATAAAATTGCTGATATTATTTCAAACATAACTTAATTTTGTTCCAATACCGGAAAAACATCTTTCAGTTATACATAACACTGAAGACTAAAATTCCTATATAGAAAATCATATATACCAAGGTTAAACAATTTAAACATAAATCTGGTAATGTAAATACTCGAAAACATTATTTCAAATAAATGTTGAAGCAACAGTTAGGTTATGTTAGCAAATAAAAATTATGAGAGCATAAAAGGAGAATTATTTGTCTTTACTTATCGAACATAGTTCAATACATTTGAGATACAATGAAGAATGGATTGTGTATTATTTGCAAGATGTTATTTGCTCTAATAAGAAAAAATAAATAAAACTTGTCTTTGAAGTATTAAACAAAATTTTTGCAGTATAACATTAAGGAAATGTAGTATAGACCTTATTTGAAGATTAAATTAAAAAAGTATAACTTTGAGATTTTTAGAAACGAATGTACTGTTAATATTTATTTTTAAAATGCATATCTATTCAACGATTTTTCTTCACTTTATATAGATTTAGGGTAACTTTTATTTAATTCATTTAAGTTTTTGAAATATTTAGGTCAGTGGAGCTTTACTGCTTATTCAAAGATTGTTTAATAATCTATACGTGAAATCTAGTGTTTTTACTTTCTTCTACCTTCAATTGAACAAAGCATTGTAATCGAAATTTTTTAGACTTCGTTTCAAGACGGATTTACAAGTTTTAGGGATCAGAGATACCAAAACATAACATGTCTGTACAAAACGCCTGCCCGTGTGTGTGTCAATGTGTCAACATTGTACCATCGAAAAGCGTATGAAGTTATGCATAGAATTGAATAAAAATTTTTGTGTATATTTTTGGCTATGGTCAGCAGGTTCTCCTTGAATTTGTAAATAGTGCGCCAGAAGGGGGTACTGTAATAGCAATTTTTGTGCCTTTTCATTATTGTACCGTCGAAAAGTGTCTGATGTTATGCATAGAATTGAGCAAAATTTCATATTTATGTTTTTGGCTACAGCAAGCAGGTCCTCATTGAATTTTGAAGCATTCCGCCATAGGGGGCAGTATAACAGTGATTTTTGTATAATTTTATCGATTTTTGAAGCTCTATTGTACATCGGCGTCTGGTTCAGCGACGGGAACTTCACATCCTGATAAGCGGGCTATTCGCAAACAGCTAATGTATAACAGAATAACGAAAAGCTATTGATATTAATAAATATCATGATCGAGATTAACTCCGGTTAATTGACTGAAGCAGAAATTTATGATGAAAGTCAAAGTTGGTATAGTATTGAACTAATAATATTGAAGTAATAACATTTGTAACTACTTTTTGAAATGTTAAGATGTATGAGATAGAAGAAAGTTTTAGGAATGGCACATCCAACTAGTTACGCGTTAGAAATTACTTATTGCTTTCACTTGCCAGAAGAACGTTGACCATTTATGAGAAATTTACTTTGATCACTAAAATAATTTCTTGTTGTATTTATCGTTGTGTTGCAGATTTGGTTTATCAATGATTTCTCGTTAATCTTTAACACTCTAATTTGTTGAAAAAAAGTTGATATATCTCTTGCATATATTGAAACATGTTGTACGTGAGTATGCATATGGACTTATGCATAAAATATGTATAAATATGTGAATTGTAATGAACGCTAGCCAATGGCAAACGTGGCGAATTTACCTTTCAGTATTTTACTTTCATATTATTAACCTTTTTCTAAGTAATTGTTCAATCCTTTAAACCTTCAGAGTTGAAACTACACATGTTTATGATTGATCTGGAACATCAATTGTGAAAACAAGCTTTTTCATCTTAGGCAAGCCATACATCGAAACGACAAGTCTGGAAAAGAACAAGTTGAAAACGGGTGAGTCTGGATACAAATTCTGAAATTTTTACCTGTTAATTCTTTATTTAAGCTTGTATCAAACTGGTGTCTTTTTCTAAGATGCGCGGTTAATCGATTCTGCCACATCTGTGTAACAATTTCAGCTACTTGAAATTCAGAAGTTGATTCATCACAGCACAGGATTTTTACCAATGTGTGTTCAGTTTATGAAGATGAGAATGAGAAGATGAAAAATATATCCAAATTTTGCCACTGCTGATGAGATGGATATGATGGAAAGCATCAAACAGTCTACCACTACTCTAAAGAAAAACAGTTACATTGCACAATTTTTAAGTGGGAGTGTTATATAAAGATAGATAATTACTGTAAGTGGGGCGGGGCTTCAAGTGAAATAATCCAATCAGATTATTAGTCTGATTTACTCTTCAAACTTCAATTTGATTTGGAATTTTGGAACATCATTGTGTAGTCTTAAATTAATTGTTTTGCTGAAATTATCACATTTAGCAAATATTATTCTGTTTTTCTTTATAAGCTAGTTTCCGTATCAAATCAAAATAAATCGTTTTACTGCTGCATTTTGTCTTCAAGTTTTTTAGAGTGCAGGCTCATGCTTTTTTATTTACTTTTAAAAATTGATTGTTTTATAGAAAGCGTCCCCAACAGCAAGAGATATGGGCTTAATTTCAGCCTATTATAAGAATTATCGGTAAATGAACGGTAATTCTGTTGAGAGTTTGGCACGATATCGTCTCGACAATAGCTGGCGATATCTCTAGTTATAAATCACAGACAAACATCGGCAAGAAGTTAAAATGATATTGTAAAAAAATTAATCGGCATATCGCATTTACTTTGTTGTTAGCCAATGCTTTGAAAAAAATAAAATAAAAATTGAGTCATTTTACTGAGAGCGTATATCGCGTTTATCCTCCACCGCACCACCCGCAGTCAAATATGTTACCTGACACAAAACTTCCATTTTCCTTCCAGATCGTTATCTGATTACCCCTCTTTTCACGTATCAAGGACAGACACCAGACCGCACTGTTAACCAGACAGACGAAGAGTGTACAAGACAAGTCAAAAATACATCTAAATGAATGTGTGTTTTGGTAAGAATAAATACCTTATGCGCCAAATTCGTAAATCTTAATCTGTTATAAATTTCCTGATTGCACGAAAAATGGTATGAAAGAAATCTAGAAATTAAAAAGAGCTTCTTTTTTTTTAATAATTACGTTTTGTCATTCATACATAAAAATATAGTTTGATAAACGAAACTTATTAATTTAAACTGATATCACCGTAGGCTAATTCCATGGAAACGTGTCATGTCTGTCACACAGCTGAAAATCGCTATGCTTGCTGTCCACCGTTATTTTCGAAAAGTTTGCTTCGCCTTATTCAATTTATGAGATATCGCCCATAAAATAAGTCACATTTTCCGTTCTAAAAGACTGGTAGCTAAAAATCGTAGTATGTGACAGACATATCAAGTTTTCATGGAATTAGCCTTTAATAAGTTTTTAGAAACACTTGCTGTTTTGTTGATTTACAAACATAATTTACAAACACGCAAATATGAAAAAATATCTGAAACTGATAAACTGCAAAATATTTGCTCTAAATGTATTTTTAAAAACATGAATTGTAAATTTCTGAGTTGATAAAGTAATTAATTTTGAAATTATTTAGGTAGAATTTTTGTAATTTAGAAAATAAAATACTAGAACTGTAATTAAATGAAAGATTTGGTGAAATTTTTGAGATTGTTTTTTTTTTCTAAATGTTATGATGTAAATTGTGCTATACAAAAATAGATCGTATTTTTTCTTCAGATAGAGAAAAATTAAATTTTATGATTAAAAAAATGTTTAAAAAAGCTCTGAACAATTTATTCATTAAAATAACTATTTAGTTATTATTATTAATAATAATAAAATAATAATAATTGTAATAAAGCTGTTTTTTTTACACATAACCAGATCATAATCTGAAGTGGAAAAGAATGGATTTGTACTGCTGGGAAACAATGTTAACTGGGAACATTATTCATCGTAAGATGCAAAAATTGTATAATTAATTTCTATGTATGAAAATTCGCTTTAATTCAAATAATAAATTTTGCTAAATGGAAATGTTTTTTACTTTAAAATTGAAAAATATTTTCCTTTCGCAGATGTAATAATTAAAATATAAGAATTTTAATATTGTTTACAGTCAAATTGCTGCTAAATGAATTACAATAAAAATGATAAATAATTACAATTACTATTTAATTACACTTATTTTTACTTAATAAGACGCAAAAAGATTTATATATCAATATTATGCGAAACAAATAAGTAAGAACGTACAAAGATACCTTAAAATATATTTAATTTGCATCTTACAATAAGAAATTAATTTCAATTCAATTGTAATTGCAATTATTTCTAATTAGTATTACAAACACATTTAACGCAATATTTAGACTGTAAACAATATTAAATTTCTTATATTTTAGTTAGTTACATACGCGATAGATAAATATTTTTGTATTTTATAGTGGGAAATATTTCCATTGATCAAAATTTATTCTTTGAATTAAAACGAATTTTCATGCATTTAAATTAATTATACAATTTTTGCACCTAACAATAAAAATGTTCCCAGTTAACACTATTTTCCAGCAGTATTTTAACACTTCAGATTATGATCTGGTTATGTATAAAATAAAACAGATTTATTATTATTATTATTATTTAATATCTAAATAAATATTTTAATGAATAACTTGTTCAGAGATTTCTTAAAAATATTTTTTAAAAGCATAAAATTTAATGTCTTACTATCTGAAGAAAAAAATATGATCTATTTCTGTATAACACAATTAACACAATAACATCATAACATTTAGAAAAAACTAAAAAAATTACAAATTTTTCCATATGATATTAGAAACTAATCGGCAAAATATCATATGATATCAGAATGTACTCGGCAAAAGTACCAAGCGGCCAAAAGATCGAAAACTAATAGGCAAAAGCTTCAAAATTGTTTCAATATTAATCGGGACGCGATGGTCGAAGCCTGGTTTGCCGGGCGGACAAAAAGCCTACCTCGCCGACGTTAGGGGGTGAGGTCACATTAGGACATTCGGCTGAAGTTCGGCCGGGATTATTTGCTGCTTGGGATTCTATGTGATCTAATATTATTCTGCTTTATTTAGAAGCTAGTATATGAAATTAAAATAAATCATCTTACTTGGTATGTTTCACTGCATGTTCTTAAGATGGGGGATTTATTCTTCTTTATACAGACAATTGTGAATTTTCAAAGGAGAGGTAAATTAAAAACTTTTCTCATTCATTAAATTCTTATGAGCATTGTTTCAATGGTTTAAGACAAATGAATACTGATCGTTGTAGCACGAATTCGTTAATCATTTACCAGATGAGTTACACTTCTTAGGTGTTGCGACTTATATATATGGTTGGCAGAGCTATATTAAGCAAATAATTTTAGCAATTTGATTTTGCACGGTGAAACATATTTTCTGTCTTTTGTCATGTCATTAAAATTTTAAACAAAAATTCAGCTTGCAGTGATATACCCTGTCTGAATTAAGTAGATTGGAAGTATGGTTTCCTGTAAAGGAATTTTTTTTCTTGAAGCGTACAAAAATCTTTCAAAAATTGTTTCGTCATTTTAGAACAGTGTTGAATTCAGGGGGTGGCCCGGGGGCGACATTCCCCCTCCCCCGGAGCAATGATATGTCCCCCCGGAATTCTATAATGTCCCCCCCGGAGTTGCAGAAATCCCTCCCGGAGAAAAGCGTCTGAATTCAATACTGTTTTAGAAACACCCTGTAGTTTATCTAAGAAATTTTAATTGCACTTTATAAAATATTTATATTCAGCTTGTGAAATATGTAACTTTTCCACATTTTTCACTTTACAGAAAATTTATTTATCTTGACTCTCACAAATTCTCACATTTCTCAACTTTTGTATGCTTCGTTTTTATTCAGAAGTGTCATAAATCTTTCAAAATTGAAGCAACGTTCGACTCCCTTGAATCGATTTCCTCCTATTTTCAAATCAAATGCAACTTCTGTTTCCAAAAAAATGTCATATTCATAAATAGCAAACCTAGCAATAGAATTTCAAAATCCCATTGCACTTTCGTCTCTTTGAGATTTTAAATGGGCAGAACAGAAATATTCATTTTATGAAATACTTTTATCAGTGGGAATCTTATTTCATGAAAATAAGATATAGATAAAATATTAATTCGAACTTCGGTATTTAGAATCCATTCATTTCTATTATTTTTACAGGAATGCATTTGTATAAGAGTTGAAAGATATATTTTTTTAAATATTGACCATAATTTAAAGATGTTGACGACTTTGATTTATTTATTTGCCAAATGTCTATTTTGTAGTGCTCTAAATTTCATTGCCAGGATTTGGATAGTCGGAAAATTTATAGATGCTACTGAAATTTACTACAGCATATCCTTTATTAAAAGCAACGTGTATAAAATTTGTGGCTCTTTTATATTTACTTTCTAGATAAGACAAAAAAAAAAAAAAAAAAAAAAAAAAAAAAAATCGAGGATAAAAGTGTTCGGAAATCTTTTTAAGAGCGTTGTTGTATGTTGTAATGTAATTTATACATGACAATGAGGTAAACTTCTTCAGCAATCCTAAATTTTATTTTAAACAAGTCGCACAGATTATCACAAATTTCTTTTTTTTTTTCTTTTACCATGGTGGCATCATAAATCTTTTAAAATTCAAGCGACGCACTGTGGAGTATTTGAAACAAAGTGCTGGCAATTAATATTATATACGCATAAAAGTTAGCATTTACTTTAAAAAATAAATAGAAAATACAAAGTTTACTTAGCTTTATACTGTTTGTAAGAGGAGAGTAAATATTTGACAGAGCTGCTTTACTCACAAGTAATATTTAAAGAAATGCAGTTAATTTTACTATATGTAAACTTTTAATTATTTATATAAACCAATGTATTAATATATATATTGTATGAATTTGGCATTTAGCAAAGTTGAGTATCTAAAGTTGAGTTGTAGATAATATATGTTTAGATTAGTTTAGAGATGCTTTTTTTGAGTGTTTGAAATATATTACCAAATAATGTATATATGAAAAGGGCAACAAAAAGCGTAATATATATATATTTTTAAATTGGTTTTCAAAACTGTAACCAACACGACCTGGCACACGTTTAAAAAGCTGTATATTCAAATCAATATATCTAAATTAACGCAAAAATGTCTAAAAAGAACAAATTTTTAATTTTAGTTTTCCTTATTATATTAAAAATAAAAATTAAATTTAAAAAATCAAAAAACCCGACTGCATAAAAAGCGAACTAATTAATTATATCTCATCAATGTGAAACTATTTTTTATATTACTTATCTATTTTTTTATTTACTTGTATTGATGACTTTTAAGTTGTGTTGAATTGTTATTTACTATCTATAAACACTGTTTTGATGAGGTCTATAGATGTCTATGATGGTTAGAGTTCCAGTAAAACTAGAGATCCTACTTTCAGAGTTTCTGACTGTAAAATAGTCAATGAAACATCGTCTTCATTCTGAAGGACCTATCCAATGATATGCCACTCAATAGGGTGCGTAAACCTTTTTTCGTCTCTACCGCCATTTTGTATTTTACGGCCGCCCTTTTTAATTTATAAAAAAAACATAGCCTATAACCATCGGACGGTTAAGACGAATTGATAGAGACCTCATTCATTAAAATCCATCCAGCCGTTGGGATGTTTCGAGGGTATAAAGAAATGTACATTCCCAGATACGCGTGAAACACATAACCCTTCTTGGCAGTCGAGTAAAAATATACATTTAAATATATTTAAACATAATAACAAAATTAAAACGTAACAATAAAGCACGTCTTCCCGCAAAGAACCCTCCTCTTCTACAGAGGCTTAGAGCCGCCGGAATGTTTCATGCCTCTGACATAGACATGGATTGATGTGCCAGTTAGTCAGCTATTAAAAAATATTCGTTTTACAGTCGTTGAGCAAATCTTAATTTTTGAATCTTTGGCCAGGCTCTTCCGTCATATACTCATATACTCGAGTGTGCGCCGTTTGATTCCCTTGAGATACTCTTATCTTCAAATCGAATGAAAGTTTTGTTTCCAACCAATGCAACTTTTGTGTTTGTAATTTTTTTGTCATGTAATTTTCATCATTACAGCCCGAAAGTTGTTAATGAAAATCCAGCTTAAATATTTTATAACTGAAATATTCTGTAGATATGTCTAAATAAGTGGATTGGAAACGTGGTTTCCTGTACGATAGTTTTTTTCTCGACGCCTAATAACATTCGTAACAGTTTGTTCCATTACTTAAGAAACACCAAGTATTTTGTCTAAGAAATTTTCGGCGCACGTAAGAATTTACAAAGCATTTAAATTATTATTCTTCTAATACTTTAAAAAATTTCAATGTTTCTCACTTTATAGGAATTTTATTTATTTTAAACAACTCACACAGATTATCACATTTCATAACTGTATTATTTTTTATACGACGGAGGCGTCATAAAACTTTCAGAATTCAAGCGACATTCGATTCCCGTGAGATATCTCTCGGCTTCAAATCAAATGCAACTATTGTTTCCGAAACATATCACATTTGTAAAGTGTATATATAGCCATAGAATCTTAAATCCTATTTTATTTTCTTCTGGTTAAGATTTAAAACGTATGGGATGAAAATATTTTTTTTAGTTTTCTATATTTATCAATTGGAATTACATTTCAGAAAAGTAAGATTTTGATAAAATATGTAGGGTAAGGTGCCCTATTTCGTCCCCCTGACACTTTTAGGTACTTGAAAGTTTTAATTTTCAGCGAACACCTAACAAATTTGGATTTTACATAGACTAACTACCCATCCATATAAAAACATAGGCAAATATCACACGCAAAATTTTAACAAAGCGAAAAATTGTTTTTTGAAAAGTATCTATATACGCAAAAAAAAAAAAAAAAAAAAAAATTGTCCCAATTTCGTCCCTCTCAAAAAATCTAATACGCCGACGCTTAACTTATAACAAAATCAAAATTTGTTTCTAAATGTGTAAGTAATTTAAGGCAAAGGTAAGTAAATTAAGGCACAAAGAAATGTACTATTTATCAGTAGCAGAATAACGTAACGAAACATTAGCCATCCAAACATGAGGAATATATAAATTTTGTATTGTTTTTGGCTCCTGATCGTATTTCGTGTGACCAAGTGCAGCATTGAAAGCATTGTACCAATTGTTCTCCATGTGTATCACCAGAAAACGCTTCAAGTAGATAGTGCACTCTGTATCATTGCCGCCATCATTATCACTCATATTATCACCATAAGGAATGTCAACAGAAGAGTCACTTTCGTCATTAGAATCGCTGGTTAGATCACGTTTGGACATTTTACGTGTTTGATTCTTCGTGTTTGATTTCTAAAGAATAATGGGTGCCAGAAGTTTATTTTTTTCGGCTAAGCGTTTCTTCTTCGCATGGATATATTTCACTTTGTTTTTATGTGGAGATGCTCAATATCGCGCAGAAGTTGCTGATGTGATCACTGGCACTTTCCTGATCTTTTTAGGGCTGATGGTAACAACAACTTAAACGTTTGATGATTGATCAGACACGCTCGTAGGCTTCATTGAAAGCTGTGCGATTTGTATGTTCTCAACTTTTCTACCAAGATGGTTCGACAGCTAATATTCTATTGCTATATCATAAAACGTTTTAAAGGAAACATAAAGGTGACATCGAGATGTTGCAGTTTTGATGTTGAATGGGGAGGCAAACACACGATTATAATACCATTCTTCCGTGCAAAGCTTTTTCCCACTTCTTCCGTGGCATTAAATGCATCGATCAAGAGCGACAATATTTTTTTCTTTTAATAACAATAACAGGATTTTAAAAGTTTTTTTTTAAAGTAAAAAGATTATTTTCGTTTTGAATTTTATATATATATTTTTTAATTTTTATTGTATTATAATTTTTATTTTATTTCATATTAAACTTTATTTTCATTTTGAATTTATTTTGAATATTTTTCATTCTATTTTATTTTATTTTATTATACTTATTATTTTATTTTATATTAAACTTTTTTTCATTTCAAAATACTTGTTATGAAAAAGCATTCCTAACTTTGCCCCCGGAACGAAAATAAGCACTGCAAGGGGAAATAAATTGTAACAACTCTACATCCCAATTTCAGTTCCCGTGCGATGAACTGAGCGTCTTGGCACTCATTGTATGCTACTGTCAGCATCTTACTTACATAAAATACATGAAATTAATAAGAAATAAATACTTACAGTACAGTAAATAATGTTCTATAAACGCTTAATAAGAACTCGGATCTTCTAAAAATAGCAAATTCGGCGTATTAAATATATGAATGCGTCTTTCACTACTGACTCATTTTACCCTCCGTTCCTTGTGCTTTGCGTGATAAGTGCAGGATTTGAATACAAATCCTTCGCAGGAGCGTAGAAGTAAAGGGGGAGAAAATTTGGAAAGGGAACGAAATTAGGGTACTTTACCCGATGCATGAGCTAGGCTATGGATTTTACAGAGGCGTATTTTTATAATAGTTTTAAATATATTTAAAAACGTTTTAATAAATATCAAAATGGTTAACACTTTCATTCATTTATCTGTCAATTTATTGGTTTTATTTATTTCTAAATTCCATCGCTAGTAAATTTATATACGTTATTAAAGTATAATACAACATACACTTAATTAAGAATGGCATGCATAAAATATTTATTTGTTTTATTTTGTATTTAAGCGAATTAATAATATTTATCAGGAGAAAAAAATTGTTTGGAATTCATCTTATCATCATTATTATTGTTATGTACTATATATGTATTATCAAGGTGAATATCAAAAATCCCTAATGAAAATACAATTTGAGGAACCGTGACATAGAATTCGGAATTTACCATTTATGGACGGTTTGATAATTGAGCTACGTATTAATGAGGATGCATAATATCTATAAAACAAATTGTTGGCTGTTTTAAAACTGGCCTTAAACTGATATTGCTAGGACTGTTTCCAGCTGATCTGTCTATCACTTTGCTCTAATGTTCATTAGAGTGTCGAAAATATAATGTTATCCATACAGATTACATAATATTTTCTACAAAAATAGTATTTATTTATTTGTTCTATCAAGGCTAAAAAGAGTATTGAAGTTAATAGTTCGTCTGCTGTGTCCAGTACTGGAAAGCACATTTAATGCAATGTTCGATTAAATTTTTAATTCTATCATTAATATTTTTGTCATTATTTGTACTATTGAAGTCGATGGCATGTTGTCATCTAAGTGGTAAACGTACACCTTATAATAATATATATATAATATATCAATGATTTTTTTTTTATTCCTTTTTTCTGTTTTTCTTTGAATTTTTGGACATAACTGTTATTTTCATGAATATTATAGTACTAAAATTAAGAAATATAGTTATTTTTATCCGAAACAGATACGCCAGTTAAAGTTCCATAATTTTAAAACATCATTTTACAAACTTTTATCCGAGTCACAAATTATGATAATCTTTTTTTGTCAACTGCACAAAATGTGTAGTATATAAATGTAATATCTTGAAGTCAAAAGTAATTTAATTCAAAAGAAAACTTTAAATGTAATAATCAGAAATATAAAACTTATTTAGTAGGAATTTATGCTTTATTTCGTGTGATTACAAGGCTTTCTTTTAAAAAAAAAGAAAAGAAAAATATATACAAATTAAAAAGATAATCAGAATTAAATCAATGTTTAGAAAAAAGTAATAATATCGCATTTGTGATGTCTGAACATTAAGAAAAATAATTTTTATTTGTGTTGAAAAAGCAATCACGAATCCCATAAACTGAAATTAAAAGATTATTTATGCATTTGTGAAGTTGCTTAAAAGAAGAAAAGTAATTTAAAATTTATATATACTTTGCATTTATTTGAAAAAAAAAATGGTTCATTCATTTTAAATACAGACATATACTTTATTGAAGCTTAACTAATGGTCCCACTGCATTTTCAAAATTACTTAGGACTGTTTTAGTCCTAACAAATGAATAATTTATTTAATTTTATGAAAGCGTCCTCCACATCGGAACAAAGTTTTCATTTTCTAGCTTCATATATATCATTGGAAAAATACTGATTGCATGTGAATTATTTATTTTTTGCCTGTCGTACTTTTAATGATAGATGGAATGCTGCAAAAGCTAGTTTTCTTTCAAGGACTATTGTATCCAAAATAAATGCATTTAGAAGTCGTGATTTTGCTTTACTTACGGAAAATATTGTTTTATATTTCTTTTTTTATGTTGACTAAATTGTTGAAAATTGTACGCAGTATGCGGTCTATTCTATATAAATAAATAGTACAGTTCATGAGGGCATTGTAGGAAAATCAATACAAACGAAGTTTAGAATTTACTTAAAGTTTAGTTTAAAATAATTTAGCTCAAAGTTGAAGCATTTTATGGCGTAAAGTAATTATAAGCTAAATTCTTTTTAATTTTTGAAATATCTCCATGTTTCAATATTTAAAATAACTTTAATTTTGACCAAACATGGCGCTATTTAACAGCCAATCAAAATAGACAGTTCCGCTTTAGAAAACGAAAGCGTCTGTCAGCTTGTCTTGTGGTTAGAATACAGTCTTCAAGTCAAGAGGTGTGAGACTGGAACTGGATTCAGTTCGAATCTTCACAATGGTTTAAATATTAGTCCTGGCCTGATTTACAGTTAGTAGCTGAGGAAAATAATAGAGAATGTATGGCTCATCATTTTACTAGTTCTCAGTTCAACAATTTAACAAATCCTTGCTAAATATTTTACTACTTCACGGTGGTCCCTTTACATGTTTATGATTTTTACAGATCAACAAATGTTGAAGCATGTTTTCATCATCCTTATTTTTCACCTACTACAACATCAAATGTTAGTTAATCCCAGTACTAAGTTTTTAACAGCATACGTGTCTGCGTGATAGATATGAGAAAGGGGAAAAGAATAGAATTATATCACTATTGATGAGGTGGATTTGAGCTGATGTAAAGCGTCGTGGTCTCTACAGCAACTGTTAAGAAAAAAAAAAAGATATTTGACAGATTACTTGGCGATGTAGCCGCTTTTGTTTAATACGAGGGTAGGCTGAAAAGTAATGCACATATGCTTGTAGAAGACGAATAAAAGAAATAGCAAGATCGGACAAAAAGTACATTAAAGTACAATTCTTAACCCTCCGACTGTCTTAGAAAAGGGCAAAATTGTAATGTTGTTTTCTCTGTATTTTGTTTTAAATGCTAAAAAAAATGATTCTTTGAACATTTTATAAAAAAGGTTAATAACGATTATGAATGTAATCCTTGGAAGTATTAATCATTGTTCAATGTATTAAAAATACATTAAATCAATAGAATTATATTACTTTAAACATTGCTTGTATTGCAGTGAAACATGGAGCTTAGTGAACGTATTAACACGGGCTTGTCAGTGAGGTGGTGCTTCAAAATCATATATTTATTTTTCAACATAGTCACCGTTAATGCTAACAAATTGCTCCCAACGTGTAACAAGATTTTTTATTCCGTTACTGAAAATTTCTTCCGACTTTTCTCAAATCCAGTTCTTCACAGCTGCTTTCAGCTCAGCGTCCGAGGAGTAATTATTACCCTTGAAGTCTCTCTTGAGTAGAGGAAAAAATAAAAATCACAAGGTGCAAGATCGGGGAAGTAAGGAAGGTGTGAAATCGGTTCAAAATTCAGGTTTCGCAGAGCCTTTGAAGTTGCGAATTTTATAGTATCCTATTTGTTCAATAACAAAGACGACACGTCCCTTGGATATTACTATAATTTTTGCGATACACTTTTGAGTGTTTCGCCATTCATTTTGAATCAAATCCTCGACGAGTTGGCGATGTTTAGCGTCTGAGCAGTAATCAGACGTCCTCTGCGTTTTTCATCAACAATTATGGCTTTTCTAGGCTCGCAATCACAAAATTTTACTGCCGATCGATTTACAGTAGACTTATCAAGAGCATCTTCATCTTTAAACGACGACGTATCTTGGCATGAGTCACTTTTTCAGCAGTTAAAAATTAGATAGCAGCACGCTGTTTAACTCCCGTTGACATACCACTAGAGCACGTCTCCATTCTTCTGCTTCTCAAAACACACTGGATGTATTCAACGACTTCAAATCTGCACATGCGTATAGAGGGGGGATGTTACTTCTACATGCCACCGGCCGCAATTCTGAAAGTCATTTCGTTCGCGCTCTACAAGTATGTGTCCATTACTTATCAGCCTACCCTCGTAAGTATTGAGAATTAGTTTGACATTCAAGTCCAGGAGACCCATCACATTATTAGCTGTTTTATTACTTAAACGTCATTATTAATTGAAATTTCGAAATGTAATTTGATATCTTTAAACTATTCTGTCTGTTCAAAAGATATTACGCAAATGAATATTATTTTGATTTCTCTATAAGACAGCTTCAAAAGCAAATAAAAACTAATTGTTTTACAGCGGTTTTATATCATGTTTTTAGAGTGCAGTTTCATATGTTTTATACAAAATTCTTTGAAATTTCCAAGTAGAAGAAAGAACAAAACCTTTTCCAAATAATTAAATTCTTAGTTTGAATTTCAAATTCGGTTTAAGACAATTAAAAACTAATCTTTTATTCCGAATTCATCAATCAATTACAAACGCTGATATCGGTTATACGTACGTTCGGCAGAATAGGTCGACATTTTGAGCAAATGGAAATCAGATTTTACATCGTGAAATATTGTTTTATTTTCTATCATGTCATTTGCATGATTACAGCGTGAAAATTGTCAATGAAAATTCATCTTCACTAAAATATACTACGTTTATGTCTAAATAAGTTGAAACCTCGTTTTTCGGTGCGAGACTTGTTTGTCTTGACGCATAATATCGTCTATGAAAGTTTTCTTAATTACGTAGGAAACACTCTGTATTTTATATAATAAATTTTCAGTGCACGTAAGAGTTCATAAAATATTTAAATTTTGTTTATTATATTTTAAACTTTTTCACGCTTCTCCCTTTATAGGAATTTTATTTGTTTTAAACATCTCATATAGATTATAATATTTCATAACTTTCGTTTTTTTTTTTGTTACCACGGAATCGTCATAAAATTTCAAAATTCAAGCAAAGTTCAATTTCCTCGAGATACCTCCTATCTTCAAATCAAATGCAACTTTTTTGCTTAA
Organism: Maratus speciosus; assembly: GCA_963932465.1. Taxonomy (NCBI): domain Eukaryota; kingdom Metazoa; phylum Arthropoda; class Arachnida; order Araneae; family Salticidae; genus Maratus; species Maratus speciosus. The sequence goes on along the minus strand of OZ010789.1, from coordinate 109,253,915 downwards.
TTACGTAAGAAACATTCTGTATTTGATATAATAAATTTTCAGTGCATGTAAGAATTCATAAAATATTTAAATTCTGCTTAGGATATTTTAAACTTTTCACGTTTCTTCCTTTATAGGAATTTTATTTATTTTAAACATCTCATATAGATTATAACATTTCATAACTTTCGTTTTTTTTTTTTTTTTTGTTACTACGGAAGCGTCATAAAATTTCAAAATTCAAGCAAAGTTCGATTTCCTCGAGATACCTCCTATCTTCAAATCAAATGCAACTTTTTTGCTTAATTACGTAGGAAACACTCTGTATTTTATATAATAAATTTTCAGTGCACGTAAGAGTTCATAAAATATTTAAATTTTGTTTATCATATTTTAAACTTTTTCACGCTTCTCCCTTTATAGGAATTTTATTTGTTTTAAACATCTCATATAGATTATAACATTTCATAACTTTCGTTTTTTTTCCTTACCACGGAAGCGTCATAAAATTTCAAAATTCAAGCAAAGTTCGATTTCCTCGAGATACCTCCTATCTTCAAATCAAATGCAACTTTTTTGCTTAATTAAGTAAGAAACATTCTGTGTTTTATATAATAAATTTTCAGTGCATGTAAGAATTCATAAAATATTTAAATTCTGCTTATGATATTTTAAATTTTTTCACGCTTCTCCCTTTATAGGAATTTTATTTGTTTTAAACATCTCATATAGATTATAACATTTCATAACTTTCGTTTTTTTTTTGTTTGTTTGTTACCACGGAAGCGTCATAAAATTTCAAAATTCAAGCAAAGTTCGATTTCCTCGAGATACCTCCTATCTTCAAATCAAATGCAACTTTTTTGCTTAATTACGTAAGAAACACTCTGTATTTGATATAATAAATTTTCAGTGCATGTAAGAATTCATAAAATATTTAAATTCTGCTTATGATATTTTAAACTTTTCACGTTTCTTCCTTTATAGGAATTTTATTTATTTTAAACATCTCATACAGATAACAACATTTCGTAATTTACTTTTTTTTTTGTTACTACGGAGGCGTTATAAGATTTCAAATTTCAAGCTATGTTCGATTCCCTCGAGATATCTCCTATCTTCAAATCAAATGCAACTTTTTTGCTTAATTACGTAAGAAACACTCTGTATTTTATATAATAAATTTTCAGTGCATGTAAGAGTTCATAAAACATTTAAATTCTGCTTATGATATTTTAAACTTTTCACGTCTCTCTCTTAAAAAAAAAAATTATTTATTTTAAATATCCCATACAAATTATAACATTTCATAATTTTTTTTCTTTTTTTTTTTTTTTTTTTTAAATCACTGAGGCGTCATAAAATTTCAAAATTCAAGCAATGTTCAATTCCCTCGAGATATCTCCTATCTACAAATCAAATGCAACTTTGGTTTCTAAAAAATGTCAGTTTTATAAATAGTAAACGTAGCCATAGTATTCAAAGTCATATTGTATTTTCTCGTCTCTGAGATTTAAAACGGGTAGGATGCAAACATTCCTTTTGTGTTTTATATTTATCAATGGGAATCGCATTTCAAAAGAGTAAGATATTGATAAAATATTGATTCCAACTTTTGTATTCAGAAGCTAGTTTCAAGCTCAGGAAAAGTTTTCTGTCACTTTTAGAATAAGGCATTTCTATAACAGTTTTTTATACACAATTAAAAAAAAAATTCAAGAAAATTAAAAAATGTTTAATACTTTTCTTTATTTATCTGTTAACCTTCTCACCGCCGAGAACTGATATGTGTGTTTACTAAGCTGTAGGTTTCACTGTAAAAGAAGTATAAGTTAAATTACAACAGATATTAATTATATATATATAATTACTACAATAATTATATATATAGAATTATTATATAGAATTATTATATAGAATTATTATATAGAATTATTATATATATTAATTATATGTATAGAATTACGACAGATGTAATTCAGTTTTAAAAAATAAATTTATGATTAATTTTCTCAATGCTTATATGCCTATACATAATAAAAAATATTATACCATGTTAGAAAAAACAACCTTTTTTAACATAAAAATACAGAGAAAACAACATTACAATTTCTGTCCTTTTGCTCGGTGGTCAGGGGGTTAATATATCTCTCTTATTCAGCTTTAAATTTAATTGCTCTTAAATTTATATACGTTCCACAAATTATGCGGGCATCGTTGACGCATTTACGCGTCTTTTATAAAAAAGAAATAGTTAATACTGAGCTATTCCCATAAATTTTGAATAGTTATTTTTGGTTATTAGAATGACAAATATTTAGCGAATCAATAAAATAAAATTTAATATTAAAAATTGTCTGGTGTGAACACAAAAGTTATGACTAAAAAACCGCCAGATTTAGTAACACTGTTTGCGGCCTGTATAGTGTTAAATTATAATACAAGATATTCTTCATTGAAAATGGAATTTATAAAAAAAAAAACTCTTTTATTTTAGTATATAACCCTTAAATGCGTGATTTTTTATTTTGTTTCGAAAAAAATATATATATGATTCTCTGAAAGATATATTACATAGGAAAAATAATGAAAAAAATGAGAGAGATATTTTTCATATAATACGTCAATCTTTTCTTCTGTTACTCATCTACAATACAAGTAAAAACTACTGTCGTGTGGCTGTTTTACACTAAAATATTGCAAATTAGTAAATATTTTAATAAGCATATCTTCCAATACCTTATTTTATATAATTATTTAATTTATAAAACTCAACCTTTAACCCTTTAATTCCCATGATAGAATACGTTCTAGAAATTACATAGTTCAGAGAATCTGACTTTACACCAGAAAGTTTCAATGGTTAATTTCGCTTTATTTAAATACGGAATGTCTATTATTAATTAAAGCAAATATTGCTTATTTAAATTTCTGGTGTGAATTAGGTATATATATAAAAAAAAATCTATCAAATTCAAAATACTGTTGTTTGCATATATCTGCGCACTAAAGGGTTAAGTGAATTAACATTATTTACAGTGAAAAGAAAATTGTTTGTAATTCGTCTTAACGGCATTATTGTAATGCAATTTATATATGATATCGAGGTAAATTGAAACAATCCCTAATGAAAATAGAATGTAAAAAATACATTTCAAGGGACCATGCCATATAATTCGGACATACTAACATTTATGGATGCTTTGATATTCGGACAACATATTAATGAGAATGTATAATATCTATATGAAAATTTTTTTTGCTATTTTTAAAAAGACGGCGTAAAGCAATTTTGATAGTTTCTCTTTTGCTACTGTCCTGTCTCCCAAAAAACCTCTAATTTTCGTTAGTGTGTGGAAAATATAATGTTTTTCACGCAGATTACATAATATTTTCTACTAAACAGTATTTTTTTTATAGAGACTAAAAAACGTATTGATGTTAATAGTTTGCGTTCTGTGACCACTACTTATTAATATTTTTTTTTCATCATTTGTATTATTGACTTCGATTGAAGTCTAAGAGGCGAGATTCTTTTGTGCATCACGTCGTTAATTGAAATGCACTTTGTTTCAGTTCTAAAGTTGCCACATATTATAAAGTGCATTACTCTTTTACCTGCTAAATTATGATAATGTGAAATCGAAAAGTATTCATGCATTATAAACTATTTCAGTATTTATTTTTTTCAATTTTACAATTAATGAAAATTATTGCATAACAGGCGCAAAAGCAACTCATATGAAATGCAACAAAATGTACTTCATTAAAATATGAAAATACAATTACAATATAAATTTAGAAAGAAGATGTATATAAAAAATATTTATAATAATCAAATATGAAAACTCAAAACTATCAAATTAAACTACACAGGCAAAAGACTGTCTGTTCCTCCTCAGTGGGTGGACAAACAGAACCTACCCCCCACCCCCCCTGTAAAAAACTTGTAGGTTTCGAAACAAAAATCTATCATGCATTCAAGACTAATGCAAAAACTAAATTATTTTGAAAAAAAATTGACATTAAGGTGTAAATTTAAATATTGTAACTTAAATAATATTAAAATTAAACAAAACAATAAAAGTATAATATAAAATGGTTCAAAGGTATTTAAGTACAAGGCATAATTATATTTTAACTCGTATGAAGGCAAAACGACCAGCGTCCAACCATACCTACAAGAAAAAAAAAATAAAATGAACAGAAATACCTACCAATTTACATGTGTCAGAAGTCCTTCAGCTGATATCAACAAAATGAATTTTTACTAATTATCGAATTTCATAATCTTAAAAAACCAAATCTGCATCTTCCTTCAATTCGTACATCCTTGCTGACCCGTTCTTTTACAAAGACTTTAGGAAAAGTACATCTTATGGAATGTTTCGGAAGCATGCACTGTAAATGGTTATCCCACCAAATCACAATGTTGTCATTTACTTTTCAAAATCATCTTCAAATAATATTTCAAAAAATTAATTGGATAATTGTTATTATAAAAATATTAGCAAAAAATTAAAAAATCTGTTTATATAATTAAATTCAATGTCACAAATTTCATTGAAACGAATTAATTGATTAATTATAATATTAATATAAATCCTTTTATGGAAATTAGAGAACCAATGTGGCATGATAATTAACTAAAATAAACTATTTTAGAATCTCCAATCTACATAACAACTCATTAGAATAAAGAGGAAAATCAGCTTGCTTCTCATACATTGCAGAATAAAATAATAAAAATAGATTATGTAATGTTTAAATAGTCAGTAATATCACCTTTTTTTCATATCTAGAAACATTAATTTAATAATTTTATTAGAGAGTTCTTAAATTTCTGCAATTTTGTTTAAAGAGTTTTTGAAAAATAAATGTTGTTATAGGCAGATCCAGTCTTTTGAATGAACTCTTACGAAATCTCTTTTCGCTCACAAATTAAACAAGATATAAGGCATAGATAAACGTACATCTTATTATCAAATGTATCCTCTATCAATGATGTTTTTTTGAGATGCCCGTTTTTCTGTTTCACTTTTCTTTTTTGGAGATAACTCTTATTTTCGTGAATATTATGATACTAAAATTAACATTTTTTTTTGTTTCCGAAACAGATAAACCAGTTAATCTTCCATAATTTTAAAATATCATTTTAGAATTTTTATCAGAGTCATAAAATATGATATTTTCTTTGTCAGCTGCACAAAATATCTAGTACGTAAATGTAATATCATATAGTTAAAAATAATTTAATTCAAACGAAAAGTTTAAATAGAATAATCAGAAATATTAAATTTATTTAATAATTCTTATTTAGTAGGAATTCATAATTTATTTCGTATGAGTTCGAGACTTTTTTGAAAACAATAAAATATAAACAGAAAAAGATTTCAAAAAGATAATCAGAATTGGATGAATCATGTTAAAAAAGCAATCACGAATCCCATAAACTAAAGAAAAAAAATTATACATTTGTGAACCTGTTTAAAAGAAAAAAAAGTAATTTAAAATTTATTTGTGCTTTGTATGTATTTGAAAATAAGGGCTCATTCATTTTAAAAGGAGACATATATTTTATTGAAGCTCAACTAATGGTTCGACTGCATTTTCAGAATTACTTAGGGATGTTTTAGCCCAAACAAATGAATTATTTATTTAATTATATGAAAACATTCTCTATATCGTAACAAAGTTTTAATTTGTAGCTTCATAGATATTACTGGAAAAAATACTTATCAAATGTGAATTATTTATTTTTTCTTTCTCGTACTTTTAATGATAGATCAAATTCTGTATATGCTAGCTTTCTTTTCAAGGACTATTGTATCCAAAGTATTGATTTTGCTTTACTTACGGAAAATATTGTTTTATATTTCTTTTTCTTTTTCTAAAAGGTTGACTAAGTTGTCGAAAATTGTATGCAATATTCGGCGTATATAATTAAATAGTATAGCTCAAGAGGGGATTGTAAGCGAATGATACACATGATGTTTATGATACATAGTTAACAATTTTAATGCAAATTTGAATCATTTTATGGCGTAAAGTAATTATAAGAATCATACTCTTTTTAATTTTTAAAAGATATCCATGTTTCAATATTGAAAATAACTTTAATCTTCACCAAACAGGGCGCTATTTAACAGCCAATCAGAATAGACAGATCTGCTTTAGAAAACGAAAGTATCTGTCAGCTTGTCTTCTGGTTAGAGCACAGTCTTTAAGTCTGGATGTGTGAGATTCCAATCTTGATACAATTTGAATCTTCATAATGTGACAGATGCCCCCTTTAAACATTAGTCACCGTTATAAGCCAAAAAAAAAAGAAAAAAAAAAAAAAACTATAGTGGATGTATGGTTTACCATTTTACTAGTTCTCAGTTCAACATTTTATCAATACATTGTTAAACATTTTACTACTTTATGGTGAACCCTATAGAAGTTTATAATTTTTACAGATCAACAAATGATTGAAGAAACTTTTTCGTCATCTTTATTTTTCACATACTGCATTATCAAAAGCTGTTTAATCCTAGTACCAAGTTTTTAACAGTATACGTGTCTAGATGATCGGTATGAGAATGGGAGAAACGAAAATAGTTCAAAATTTTATCACTGTTGATGAAGTGGTTTTGAACTGATGGAAAGCGTTGGGCTCTCTACCACAAGCTGTTAAGAAAAAAAAACTGACATTTTACAGGTTACTTGACGATGTAGGGATTTGTGTTTAATAAGTATTGAGAATTAGTTTGGAATTCAAGTCCATGAGTCCAATCAAACTATTAGACTGTTTTATTATTTAAACGTCATTATTAATTGAAATTTGAACTATCATTTTGTACCTTTGAACTATTCTGGTTATTCAAAGAATGCTAATCGAGCGAATATTATTTTGATTCAATTATAAGTCAGTTTTAACATAATAGGAATAGATCGTCTTACTGCGATTTTTTCTTCATGTTTCTTACATAGCAGGCTCATACGTTTTATATAGACATATTTGAAATTTCGAAGTAAAGGAATCAACAAAACCTTTTCTGAATAATTAAATTCTTAGTTTGAATTTCAATTTTGGTTTAAGAGAAATCAAAACGGATTCTTTAGTCCAAATTCATTAATCAGTTACCAGATGACCACTGCTTTCGGTGTTACCACTTTTTTACACATCGTCGGCAAAATAGCGCCACTGAAAATTCAACATCACTGAAATATGTTGCATTTACGTCTAAATAAGTTTATTGGAAAATCTCGTTTTTCGGTGCGAGACTTTTTTGTCTTAACGCATAATATCGTTCATAAAAGTTTGCTTAGCTACTTCAGAAACACTTTTTATTTTACCTAAACAATTTTCAGCACGTGTAACTATTTATAAAATATTTAAATTCTGCTTATGATATTTTAAACTTTTCCACGCTTCTCACTTTATAGGAATTTATTTATTTTAACTAACTCAAACATAATATCACATTTCTTACTTTTTTTTTCCAGTTACCACGGAGGCGTCATAAATCTTTCAAAATTTAAGCTTCGTTCGATTTCCTCAAGATATCTCCTATCTTCAAATCAAACGCAACTTTTGTTTCTAAAAAATATCACATCCATAAATAGTGAACGTAGCCGTAGAATTCGAAACCATATCGTATTTTCTTTGCTTTGAGATTTAAAACAGATTGAATGGAAATATTATTTTTGTGTTGCTATATTGTTATCAATGGGAATCACATTTAAAGTAAAAGTAAGATATTGATAAAATATTGATTTCATCTTTTGTATTCAGGAGCTATACTATTTTATCCCTTTTACAATGAGGCATTTCAAAAAGAGTTTTAAATATATACTTTTTAAACTCTTCATTAACATTGAAATATGTTTAACACTTTGTTTTATTTGTCTAATATATCTGTTTTATTGTGGTCTAAATTAAAGTCTTAGTAATTTATGTGTGTTACTGAAAATTACTACAATATCTCTTTTAATTGAGGGCACATATGTAATTTTTATGGATATAAAATTTTTGTTTACCAGTTTTATTTAATTCTTTTCTCAAAAATATTCTTATCAATACAGATCTTGATAAGGTTGCTCTTTGTGCGATGAAAAATTTAGATCTGAATAAAATCTGAATTTATGCAGTAGGAGGGTGTAGTATACGTCAATTTATTAAAATATTAAAATAACTACAGCTTGCTGAAATAATACGAACATTACTTTATTCTTTTGAAAACAATTTTATAATGGGCTACAACAAGCTTTTTCAAATATACCAGGATTAATACTTAAAAACACAAGTTTATGCGGTATCTATAGAACATTCCATTAGGGCTTGCAGAGCCAATTGCTTTATTAACTTCTTTCATGTCAATGCTTCATGGCTGACGTAAAATATGACACTGACCTTTTTCTCATTTTAAAAATCTAATGTGATTGTGATCGTGATTTGTGAATTTTGCTTTCATATTTCGTTAGTTCAAATCATAGGCAATAATAATTGCCAGAGAGTTAGTTAATTTGCTGATCACGCATGCCATAAGTGAAATAAATGATGATATCTAAATTCAAATCCTACATATATATGTGTTTAAATGTACTTCTAGCATATTTTAGGTTTAGTTTGATTAAAGTGACATTTATAAAATAAGTATTTCTTTTATAGTGGCATTCAAGCGTATTCATGTTATTTGTCGGAAGAATATAAATCTTTAGAATTAATTTATCTGCTTGCTGGGCAGTTCTAGGCATATTATTGTATAATAAACCAGTTACTACCTAACAGTGAACTGTCTTAACATACAGGGTGCAACAGGTATTTGGGATCAAAATAACGCCTACTTTCAAGCCAGAAAAGACACTAGCGATAGAGCATTTTTTTTTTTACATTTTAACATTGTATACTGGTGACCACATCCGCAATGGATGGCAAAATTCACTCAAGCGACAGTTAGTCGCACTACCAGCCTCTACATGATGTCGAAACCAACTGCAGGCAATAATCAGATGGGTGTTGGGAAAGTTTGTCATTGAATACAAAATGGCTGTTCTGAGAGCCGCAACAGTGTTTTTTGGGTGCCTATTGGAGTCCTTCTTGTCTATGTCACATACATTATAGCCAATTGGGAGCTAGTGGGGGCGACAAGTTGAGGATGACATAGTCATGAAAATTTTGACCACTCCATTATTCGACTCTATGGTGCAGAATGCTGTTGGAAAACCTACGACCTCCCACGTGATACAGAAGTAATCAGGAGTTTTAGCACCACGGTATAAACAACGGCGCGTTGACTCTGATAAATTATAGAAAAAATTTGGAGGCATCAGGTCGTTCCTCCCGACCAGTGTTGCCAGATTGGGGACTTTTTTGCCCCCAGATTGTTGATTGTCACCGCTTTTTTGAAATAGAAATATTCGTTCTATTTAAAAATAGATTAAAAATTCAGGGATTTTACACATCCACCGATCATTTTTCGGTTCACTTTCTGGACAGGAACAAAGTTTTTCTCATCGGAAAAAAAACAACAGCATTCCTGGCTCCTCTTGATGTTTCAGCTTGTTAAGGAGGTGTTTAGCTTTGGTCAGGAGGTTATCCCTGGGTCTATCAGGCAAGAACCGTGCTCTCCTCATGACGTACGACTTCTAACAAAGGTCCTCACAAATCGCATATCGGATGTTGACCTCATTAACTTGCACCTTCCTAATGCATTGAAATCGACTTCTTAGGGTTTTCATCGACAAGAATGACGATTTCTGGTGTTTTGTAATGTCATATCACCAAAAATGTCATTACTTGATTGAAACGCTTGCCACGTCAAACCTGGCGCCCTTCAGTTCGCTCCTTCTTTAAAGATGAATGACCGGGAGAGTTTCGAGAATGTAGCAGTCTCTAAATCTCTGTGTTTCTGAACGTTTAATAAAAGACATTATTTAAGCATTAAACCTTCAATAATAAGTTAAAATATAAGCTAACTAAACAAATTAATATAATAAAAAGATACTGAATGAATTAATTAAAATCTATTAACTCAGAGTTACTTTTTCGTTTTATTTCCAAAGAAATGTCTTTATATCAGTTTCTATTAGTAAATGTATTTTTCAAATATGATATTTTCTTTAAAACTATACTTGTTTAAATAAACATTAACAAGATTTTGATGTCCAAAATATTTAATTTTGCTGTATTTGAACAAATAAGAATATTTTTATTTTGAACGATGTATTTTAAAGAAGGGGAACTTTTATCATTCTTAATGAGTTTGATTTAAAAAGACTCTTGGATAACATATGCATGAAGATTTTTTTAATTCTTTTATTTAATATTTCTCAGTTAATATTTCTTTAATAATCAGAGTATTATTCTTAATTTAAGGAGTTTTGTAATTAATATTTCAAAAACTTTTCCAACTAGTTGAATAACTGAATTTTTATTTTCAGAATTTCTCGTGTATCTGAAAATATTTTTAATAATCAATATTTATCCCTCTCTAGGTGCAATGTTTTGTTTTTACTGATTCAAATAACTGTACCAAGCACACAGAAAAAGAAAACAGATGAAGCTAAGTTAATTAGATTTTTGGTCTTCATCATTTTCTCTTTCACACTCACAAAAGTTAACTAAATGTGTTACTTTTTAATTTCTGAAACGAAGAATATTTATTAAAATTTTATTTTGCAGAAACATTTTTATAAAGTACATTTAAAATTTGAAAATGAGTATTAAATTACATGTTTTTGTCTTACATAAGTAAATGCTAATTGATTTTATCGGGTGAGCAAGAAGTATAAACTTTAAAAAATCATAAAAACCGAAAAAATAACCGAAATGAAAAACTGTTTGCAGGACTAGCATCTATAGGTCCCGTGAATTTTTTGACAGATATAACAAATAACTCAAAAACAGCCGACAGATGGCGCGATTTTGGTGGAAATATGCAAATGAAACGGTTTTAAGAATTTGGGCTCCTAATCCAAAACTAGTTCACCGCTGTGAGCCCTGTACTTAATCAAGGATGCTGAGTATGAAGGATAAAGCTTTGTTGGTGAAGTAATTTCCGTGAACTAGTTTTGGATTAGGAGCGCAAGTTCTTATAACTGTTTTATTTGCATAGTTCCACCAAAATCGCAAAAACCAGCGCCATCTGTCAGCTGTTTTTTGAGTTATTTTTTATTTCGGTCTTAAAAAAATTCCCGTGACCTATAGATGCTAATCCTGCAAACAGTTTTTCATTTTAGTTATTTTTTCGGTTTTTATGATTTTTTAAAGTTTATGCGGACTTTTTGCTCACTCGGTATATGTCGAAACACATTTATACTATTTATAAGTATTTCCCCCTTCATGTGATTTATTTATTTTGCGGTTTAATTGTACTAAAATTTAAAATAAGTTGAATTTTTTAAGTTTTTGCTATGTAACATACACAGGCAAGTCAATTTTACAGGAGTATGATTAAAAAGTGAATTATCATACACAGGTATTTGGTAAAACTTTAATGTAGGCAGATAAAAATATTTTTAAAAATAATACATTAATGGAACAATAAGATTTAACTTATTACAGATCAATATGTTCCTGCTTAACGAAGCAATACTGTAAGAACACCTGGATTACGGCTTTAATAATAATACTGTAGGTGAAAGCTCTGAAAAATGAACAAGTCGGTAATTATACGTCAAACGTAGAAAATGGTCGTACGTTGAACGATCTATGTTAGCACGAAAACTAGTTTCATGTAGATCTTGATGGAATAGATGTTGCACTCCTATGATAAAATGCATGAATACAAAATTTATTACGATTACATATATTACAGTCGTGGCCAAAAGTTTAGGACCACCGTGCAGAAACTAGCGTTTTTAAAATTGAAACCACTGATAACATCATAAATCAAATCGATTTTCGTGAGATGGCATCATTCCTTCTGACAGTGGAGTTACTGTAGTCGCTTTTCGTTTGAACTTTGAGTAATAAATGTCGCAGACGCAATTTATTGTCTGGATCTTAAATTTCAGTGGTGGTCCTAATCTTATGCCCACGACTGTAAATTCAATAATACGAAAATAATATGATGTCATCTTAAATAAGACGTAATCATCATGGCAATCTTGAATCATTACCTATCACGTGATATCATTGAATTAATTACCTGTCATTTGATTTAGTAGAATGAAGAAAACTTTTATTAATATATTTTAAGTTTTGATTTGATTTTCATAAAATTTCAAAAGCTTCGACAAAATTCTGCAACAATTATAGATATTAAATTTCAGACCCTTCGGTTGGGATTTTTTGCGCTGTTATATGCTCACTGACAGACAGACAGACGACCACCATAGGTATTACGTATTTATATAATTACGAACGCTCTTAAAAACCAGCCAAAATCAACTTTTCTTTCATGGAAAACTTATTTATTATCCTCGTGGCAACATCCATTGAACAGGGTTTCGCAATTTTCTGCTTATCTCACTGTTTTCTTCTTCATGAGAAAGAGTGAGACAGGAAATGATGTACAATTACCTTTCATTATCCTGGCCTAATTATGTCATAATATTCAGAGAAGTGTTTTCCTCTAAATTGTAATGCATATAAATCAATGTGAATATTCAGTAAAAGTAACGAGTCCTTCCGGCGTGTTACCGTGAGGAAGTATTGACTTCTATATTCCTTGCTTTTAAAAATTCAGCTATTTTTCTCAAACATATGAATCTAAACAAAGTAGAAAATGATTAGAGAAGATTCAATCCTACCTTTCCTCAATACTGAATATGAATGAGAATTTCGTCAAATTAGTCAGCATGACAAGTTGACTTGATTTTTCGCGATTTATTTTTTATCGTCATATTTAGCGATATTTCACTTTTTATCTCCAATCTGGGCGAGAATTTGACACAGGTGGATATGACTATGTTGTTTTAAACGTATGGGAGTATCATTAATGGTTTCAACAATTGAAGTAAATCTGCGCGAAATCACGTTTCCTAAATATCAGAAATGTATCCAGATTATAAAAAAATCAAATACACTAGAATATCAAAATGCTATTTCCCAGTTACTTCTAAGATAGAGGCAAAATAATCATGCCCATCTGAAACATGTTCTTGAATTTCTCTATCAAGGCCAAAGGTTAAGAATAAAACCATATTGTATTTCAGATTTATTTGTTCGACTTTTTCCAATTTATATCTTTATGTGGCCAATATTTTGAAACAAGATGTCGGCTGAAGCTAGTAGAAGACTCTGTCAAGACCTTGAAATCCTGTGCATGTCCTATGAAAGGGCATGAAAAGGGCATTCAAATTTATTTATAAATATTGCGTAATATATATGAGTGCTCTTGCATAACAAAAATCAGTTAGGGTAGATCGGGGCTAGTTGGCCATAGGGGCATGTTGGCCCAGTCGCAATATTTTTTAAACTTTGCGTTAGATAACATTGTCAGTCCAGCCAAGTATGCGTTTCTTCGCTTTCCTCCTCCAACATAAGCACCATTGAAGTCGGAGCGTCCATTAAAGAATTATTGAGAATTTTCAAAATTTTGCAAGGGTGAGTAAATTTCCTCTCTTATAAATAATCGTTTTTTATTTGTTTGTAAATTACATTTTAGATTTTGATAGATAATAATTCAGAAAAATAATTGTTCGTAGTTATAGTAGGGCATGTTTTTTTATTGAAATACTTTCAGAATGATTCGTTACAGTCATGAAAAACAAAAATGGCGATACGGGGTTAGTTGGCCCATTTGGCACTTGTTGGCCCGCAACGGATTAAGGGAAATGTTATTTTTTTTCCTTATACAACCTCCCTGCCCCCCCCCCCCCCCCACACACACACACTTTTTTTGTTTTTAATTTATTTTTGCTGTAAGAATTGCTCCTATCAAAAGCTTGTCAATACAAAAATTGTGGATAATATTAAGAGGATTTATGATAAACTTAAAGGAATTTGACATCTTGGGAATTGACGAAATTTTTTATTTTAATTTAGGAGGCTATATTGTGTTTTCATTCGAAAGAAATAAAAATTAAGATTTGGTAAAATTTTGATCATTTCTTAAACTTTTACACTATCAGAACATTAAAAAGTGACGTGGGCCAACTTACCCCGCAATCGGGGCAGGTTGGCCCAAGTGACTTGGTGTCAATTTGAGCTTCTAAACTAATACTTATAGTTAATATTTTCAAACTTTACTATTGTTACTTCTTCCTGAAAGTACACTGATAGTGGTAACATAAAAAGAAATTTAAAATGTTGAATTGTATTTTTTTTAAATTATTAGAAAAATTGAATTATTAGAAAAAAAGGGCCAACTAGCCCCGGTCTACCCCTATATATACAGATTCATTAAAAAAACACTTACAAAATGACACGGCATACAACAAGGATGAAAAATCACTTAGGAACGTAGGGTGGCAAACCACTTATTGAGTCACAAATACACGGTGTTTCATACTAACTCCATTTGGGTTGACGGTGACAACATTTAGAAAACTGAAGTATATTATAATAAAACATTTAACAGACATTCTCCCCTTGGTTGTAAATGTGAAAACACCAAACAAAAGGGGTAGAAGTTTGCAATATACACGCCAGCAGTATGCATTTGACGCCCCACATTTTGGACTGTGATGATCAATTCATGCGGTATCATCGATAGCATGAGCCACATGTTTTTCCACATGTTTTCATGATATTATCCCATTTCACACAAAACAAGGTACATATCGTTGCATTCTCACTACAATGTTTTTATTTTTCTCGAAATTATTACCGACAACACGGGTTCAATTAGGATGAAACAACATGTATTTGAGGCTAAATAAGTGCTCCTCTATGCTCCTATGTGTTTTTTTTTTTATCCTTGCTGTATGTTTGATTTGCTATATCATTCTGTAAACTTTTTTTGAATCACCCTGTATACAGTAGAGTAAAAGAGGTCAAAAATTGAGATTGAGTCCAATACGACAACTGATGGCCAGTCATGAAAATTTGGGAAGAACTTTATTTTGGCACTAGAAATGAAAATCTGACTAGTCCCCCCCCCCCCAAAAAAAAAGTTGTTTTACCATGTTTGGGGGGGGGAGGGGCTTTTAACTCCAAGTGGGAAACTCAACTTTTTTTAAATAGGGCAAGTCAGGAATAGTTTATCATGTATTTTTCTAATTCCGAATGTAATGACATCATCCGCAAGTTGATACGATCATTTGTTGCACAGTTACGGTAGATTTTATGATTACAAAGTCGAAAATTGTACTTTAGTGATGGTAAATTGGTTGTTAAGCAATAACTGATAGCCACTTGCGAAAATTTAGGAAGAATTTAGTTTTGTTACTAGAAATGCAGATCCAATGATTCCCTAAAGGACAAAGTTGTTTTACTGTGTTTAGGTGTATTAAATGGTGCTCTATTATAAACTATAGCTTTCGACTTTGTATTCATTAAGACTTCCATAAGTTTGTAACAAATAATCGTATCGACTTGCGGACGATGTCATTCGAATCAGAATTAAAAAATACATATTAAACGACTACCCACTTAACTTATTTTAAAAAAAAGTTGAGTTTTCCACCCTGAGTAAAAATGCCCCCCTTTGCTCCCTAAAACACGTAAAACAACGACAAAGTCATTCCATAGAGATACCGGAAAATGACCCGGGCTGCAGCTTCCCATTGGAAAATCTGGACCGAGAAAATCACGCCTTGTGTAAAGGAGAAAATAGCAGTTCGGGCGATGTATGAGGATGAATTTACGGCTGTGTAATGAATAAAAACCAAAGTGCGTCATAAATATCCTTGAAAGAAACTGTTAAGGCAATTGTGAAACCTTGGACGGATTGTAGATGAAATCACTTATTTTAAATTAGTGGAACCGATTTATTCCCATCTAAAATGTCTAACTGTATTTTATCCTACATGGGAAAATAGAAAATCCACAATAAAGCAAAACATTAATAAAAAATACTGACAATACACAATACCAAATGATATTTAATTTCTGCAAATATGTAAAAACCTGTGATTGATGCGGTTAAATATCTTGGGCGAAATCAATCGTTCTAGCACTTTGACGAAATCCTGAATATTTAACTGATATCTATTACTGTAAAATGCCCTTGCTCTGTTAGCCTCCGTGACCAATCACCTCCTAGCCTTCTCTATAGTAATTGTATTATAAATGTATTTGCATACCGTAAAATTGTGTGTGTGTAAACAATTATTAAGACGTATTCGAAGAATCTAGATTAGTGGAAGAAAAAAATGAGGCAAACAGAACCAAAGAGATAGACTACTTACTATGTTCTGGCAATCACAATTTTTTCTCTAAATAAATCAAATGTTCAAAAAATTAAATGAGAATCTATTCATTCATTAGATATAGCTATCGTACAAATCATGTAAAAGAGAGCATGGCAACGACATCTATTGCACGTTATGCACTAAAACCTAATGAGGATCTATTTATCTCAAGTTCTAACAGAATATGAAGTTTCGTGAAATTCCGATAATTAATTCTGGAGATACGGCTATCGCAAAAATCGGGAAAAATGCAGAATATCAGAGCCCTACGTCTGTGTATGCCAGTGTTTAACAGAATATGAAGTTTGATGAAATTCTGAGGATTAGTTCTTGAAATTGTTCTCTGGCTTAAATCTTAAAAAATGCAGAATAGCAATGCCACATGTAGGCAATTTATACCAAAAGCTATTAAGCTGAAATTTATGTCAATGTTGAAGTTTTTATAAATTCCGTGCATTAGTTCTTGAGATGGAGTGTCCAAACAGCGTGTGTCACATGCGTCTTTTAAAACGTATATATATCCTTCGAAAATCGGAAGTCGAATTCTTTTAACGGATCCAATACTTTCTTCTTGTAAATGTAGTGTCCAATACTTTTTTCTTTATAATGTTTTCTGTATGTAGGTGTACGAAACAATGAACAAATATCTTTGATGCGTAAAATACAACTTTTTTAAACTAGTAAAAAATGGCTATTTATCAAAACTTTATATGAATAGACATTATTCTTAACATTGAAACTTAAGACTCGTAAAGTTTTATGCACCGTCAAATTAAAATCTTTTCTTCTGATCTTTATTAAATTCAGAATATTAATTAATTAAAATTTTGTCCGTGTTTAAAGATTTCCATTTCAGAAAATTTAATGAGCCTTCTTGGATATTTTAAATTAGGAATGAAACTCTTCACTAAGATTGTAATGATTGATAAAAGAGATTTTAATTATTTACAAAATAATTGACCACTTGGAACAAAGCTAAATTTTCTCAGGAAATGTTAGTGATTCCTATGTTATTAAATCAAATTTTAGTAAATGTTCTCTCGTTTTTTTTAACGAATTAAAAACATAGACTCTGTGATGCGAGCTTGTTCAGAATGATTTTTGTAAAATAAGACAATAAAACAAAAATCTCAGAAAAAAATATATTCGTTGCAGCAGCACGATAAAGTGGTTATTATACTGCTTCTGCTCATTTTATCTAAGATGATCTCAAGTATTAATTAAAATTTTATAAGAGAAAAAAGAACAAGTCGAAAACAGTACGCCAAGTGAGGTAAATAAGGTGTATTCGTATTATAACTAGATTTATAAACATTCAGATCTTGGTGCAATAGCTGTTGCACTTTTATGCAAAAATGTATGAATACAAAATTGATTACTATTATATATATACATATATATACATTAAATTCAGTAATACGGAAATAAGATCACTTCATCTTAAATGGGACGTCATCAACATGGCAACTTAGAATCATTACGTATCATGGGATATCATTGAATTAATTACGTATGATAAGATTTAATAGAATGAAGAAAACCTTTATTAATATCCTTTTAAGTTTTGATTCGATTTTCATAAAATTTGAAATGACTCGACAAAATTCTACAATGATTATATATATTAAATTTGAAACCGTTTGGTTGGGTAATTTTTGTGCCGTTATATGCGGACTGACTGATAGACAGACATACAGACGGATGGACCAGATGACGGCTATAGGTGCTTACATATTTATATAATTACGAATGTACCTAAAGACTAACAAGCCGGATGAGAAAATCAACATTTTAAACAAGAAAAAAAAAAGATAAAAGATCCAGATATCTCACAGCAATCAGAGTTCCTCCATAACGCACATGCAGATCAGAGTGACCCAGGAAATATATTTCAGTCCAAACCGAGATTCCACCTTCTCTATAAAAATAAATTTCAACAATGTTACATTAGCAATTTCGCTGCCTTATATTCTCCAGACCAGCACACGACCTGAATGAATTTCAAAAGCAAACTCGTATGCGAAGAGTACAGAAGCACATTGCTGTCTTATCCAGTTAACGTCATCTCTTGCCCAACATAAAGAGGCACTTCAATGTCGTCAATTTAGAGGGCATAAAGGGCGATTGTTTGGAATATGTGTTTCTGAAAGGGTCTGAATACCGCTGTAGCAGATATTGCCATCCCATGTTACGTCATTATGAATGAGTTGAGTCACAGTAATTTACCTCATAGAGTAAAGAGGAAGAATAGAGATGAAGTGTGTCTGGGGGTGACGCCAAAAATGCAACCATGGATCCGCTATGTTCGACCCAAACACAACCACGTGCTTTCGCAAAACAAGAAAAAAACGTTTAGCAGTACAGTTTTAAATTCATGATACAATGAAATGCTGCTTTAGAATGGTTAAATATAAGAGGTAATTTTCATTTACAGAAAAAAATGTCAAAGAATTCGCTCCACGTTCCACGTGCTCGTTTGTTTGGACCGAATGAGGACATTTAAATTTGAGCGATACCACGCAAATATTGCAAACCGTTTTTCCGGCATACCCATCTTCCTCTATCTCTTTTCTACATGAGTTTACCTCCTCCTTTTGGTCTAAAGATCTAGAAAGCAATCTTGGGCAAGACTTGTAACCCGGTGAACGACCAGTAACAAATCTTGTTCATACAGAATATTTGAACTCAAATTTATCCCAGTCTTTGGACCACAGTACCATACAAATTAATATGTCTTGTAGCATGAGTTTCTGATAACTTTATTTCAATAGATCCGATTGCCCACTATCTTAACAAATCGGTAATAGACATCTCTTAGACATGGACTACAATATTTTAAAAGTAGCAGTTCAGGATAAACGAGCATAAAAAATTCACACAAATTACAAAAGTGGAATATTCGCAGACTACGAACATCGTTTATCCGAGGTACCTATGGCGAACTACCACATATCCCAACAGATAAGATGATAGAGGGTAACTATCTAGGGTGTTTCATAGCGCGTAGCAATGGTCAGGTCAGTATGGAAAGTCAAGGAATACTAGAAAATGAGTTCATAGAAATAGGAATCAAAAACACTAAAAAAGAGATATTACGGATAGTCTTACAATAGAGAGACATTTTTTTAGATTAAAAAAATTTGAAATTTATATATATATATACATATATATATTAAGTTTATAAAAAATAACTGAGATAAAAATAGAGAGTAATAAATTGGCAAGAATTAGATAAAAGGGTAAAAAATGGAAAGTGATAAACTAGCAAGAATTAGAAAAATGGAAAAATAGAAAGTAATAATGATTAAAAACACTTACGATACACATCAGCCTACAGCATATATACAACTATATTAAATACACATTGAAAATATATCCAACGTTTAAGATTCTTTCTAATAAACCATCAACAGGGGGGTGGTGGTCTTGACTTTTACGGAGTTAAGTTAGGCACAACACAGTATGTGTCACAAATATCAAACTGAAAACATTTAAGTAAACGATCATTAAATATTAATAATAATATCGCATCGGCTATGGCGCCATCTATTGGTAGGCTATAACGTCATTATAAAAGCTAGGGAAAACTGAATTTAACTTTACAAATGTATTTCTTTCAAAACATTTAACCAAACATTAGAAACTTGAAATGAGATATTGTCATTACAAACTTAGCCTTTCCTCAGATTAATTTTTATAAATTTTCTTATAAGAGCCTTAAGATGGTTTGTATATGTTTTTTATATATGTTGTAAGCTGATGAGTATCGTAGGTGTTTTTAATCATTAAATTTGACAGCGTAAGTCAAAGTTTTTATTAGAAAGTAATAAATTAGCAAGAATTAGAAAAAAGAGAAAAATAATAGATATGATAGAATAGTTGTGTGATGCAGAGTTCTATGCGAGCACTCATCTCGCTTGTATTATGATAGGGATCGGGAAGAACTTGATACGGATGAAAATCGGACATTGTTCACGGGAAACAACCTTGTCTGGATACACAGCGAATACTAAACGAATATGTCGATATATGAATTAAAAATTCCCGTTTTCCTCCACCTTTTATATAACTTCCCAAGTCTTATTAAATAGCGGTGGGTATAATTTTTCAGAAGATTTTTTTTTAAGTTAAATATGATTATTCCTCTAAATAATACATTTTTTTTTGTTTATTTTGTTTTCTGTTGTTTTATGTTGTTGAAGCTCTCAAGTCTCTTAAAGCTTCTATTTGAAATTTTATAATTTTTATATGTTAAACTTTTTTTCTAAACATTTTGATATGATTGTTTCCTTTAAATTCTCATTATAACAGAAGTTATGGCTTTTAGAATTATATCCTCTCAATAGCTGAAGCGGCATTTCCGAAACTTTGAAGTCATTTTTCTCCAAATGACGGCTTTGGGCATAACGCGCAAGATATCTCAAAAACTTCGTAATATTTTTTTGATGAAATTTGCAAAATATATGCTTTATGTTAGACTGTATAAACTGAACCTAAAATTCCCTTTATATTGTTCAATAAAATATATTTTTAGGTGATTATACTGTTGAAATTTTCAAAATTTTGTAATAGCTAAATACAACTTTGTATTAAATATATAAAAATGCTTTAAATACAAATTGATTTAGATTTAGGATAATTATCACAATCTGAAGTATAAGTAAGCTCCAAAATTTTCATTCTAGTTGCAATATTTACTTTGTAATCCTGCGCGTAATGTGACATACCGATTTTCTGTTTTTCAAATGCCTGACAGTTTGGATCCCCCGTAAATGCTAGTTCTGCACCTTGCAATTTTTGATATACATGAAATGAAAGAACCTAATTATATCGTTCATCCCAATAAAAATTGTGTTTTCAAATCATATATATTTTAGGATATTAAATGTTGAATATGGTCTTTTATATTCATTTTTTCCAATTTTAAAAAGTCTGAAACCCCTTAATGATAAGAATCAAACACTGGCTATACCTTAACTTTTGAAAGACATTTTTAACAACTTTAAAATTAAATATATATTTAACCCTACAAAGAATATATCGCAAAAACTTTAATTCATAGAAGAAAATGATTATTTACCTATTGTTATAGATATTTTTGTAATCAGTATATTGATATCAGTATTCTGTAATCATTATGGCGACATACATTATAGGAAACTTTTCAATTAAGAAGGATAAACAGCACTGTCGGATGGATTATGAATATCTTTAGAAAAGTTTAATTACAATAGCACTGCTAGATGGAGTATGATTAAAATTACGGGACATTGTAGTAAATTATAGATGAAAGGTTTTCGCAATTTTTATAAAAAAAATAATTATTTGAAGAATTTTATTATTAAGAAGTCGAATGAAAATGCCTACCAGAAGTGGAAAAAAAGAAAAAAAAGAATTAATTTTCAGCGAAATTATTTTAAAGACAAATTTAAAATAAGCAAGCATAGTTTCTGTTATCTCATTTTCAAACAGTAATGGAACTGGACTGAAAAAACAAAACAAAACAAATAAAAGCTGCACTGTTACCTTCCTAGAATTAATTGGTTTTCCCTTTAAAAATTTCCACTAAAGCTTTGCATATTATTTTCAGTAAAGCTTTGACAAATTGAAATGTAAATTTTCGAGACTAATTAGTTCCAACTACACGTAATAAAAATGCATGTACGTTTAATGAATCACCTTTTTTTAAATATTAAAATACATAGATATATTTATCTGCGAATTTGTTTAAGAAAATACTCCTATTTTTAAGTAAATTAGAAAATGAATAATTCAAGGAAACTTCCAATTACGCGCCAAGATTAGGTAAAAGTTTATTTAATCAATCTTACAAAATTTTTATTTTCTTAATTTAATATTAATCATTGTTCGCAAAATTAGAGGTAAAATATCATTTAGGCAAAAACAGTCTTCAGAAAATGTATGACTTGTATTACATTATATATACTATAAGATATACATATATAAGTAATAAATAAAATGAATTTCTATATATTGAGGAAGTATTTATAGATTTCACAAATATATTTTTTAAAAATTCAAGGAAATATAGCTTGTTGCAAATGAAATAAAAATACTTTATTTTAAAGTTGCATTTCTAGCAATACTAATAAAAAAAAATTCTGTATGTTTATAAAATAAAAGAATTTTCATTGCGCGTTTATAGTTGATTTTCTATGAATTAAACATTTTGAAACACTTTTTATAATTGGTAATTTAAATTATTTTTATTTGTATGGAAGCAAATCTTTCTTAATAAAAATAATTTGAAAAATTTTTAAACCCCAAATAACTTTGATTAAATTGAAAATATTCCTTATCGTTTATGTTACTAAGCTCTTCATTGAATTGTTTGGAGCCCTTCTTTCACGTGAGTGCTTTGCAAGCAACTTAATTCTAGATCCACATTAAATTCACGATTTATTCACGTATAATATGGAGTAACCAACACCAGACTTTCCACATTTCCACAAGTTCTCCTTATGAATATGATAAAGTTTATGATGGTTATGTTAAGTATATTTGATGAAGAAGATTGATTATGTGCTTTAGATCAACGTTTATCATAAGTTTTAAGAATTAGAATGACTTCTGTACCTTAGTATATTTTATGTAATACCATTTATTTAAATTAATTAAACTTGAAGTCCTGTATTAAATTATATTTATTGATTACACTTACATTATTCAAAATAACTTCAATAATTAGTTTCAAAATTTATGATGACTAATAATTGAAACATCGGAAAATGTTTTTAATGTTTAGGAATTTCCATTGAAAAAGAAAAAAGAAACACTGACATAAAATATAAAATTTTAGATCAACTGAAGTGTATATATCTGAATGTCATCTACTTGTGAATAATAATCAACTAATAAAGTGCATGCATAATCATGGCGAACTTTGAAGTTCAGAAGTAGATTGATTACGCAATTTCAAATTATATTTATTATAAATTTCGAGTATTATGTTTATATATTCCCTTTGACAGTTATTCTGTAAGGGAGTATTCAAAAATGGAAAACGTACATTTTTTGAACTATAGAGGAAAGGGTCCAAATACCGGCTACCACTTTTGTTTTCAATCTAGATCATACAATTTTCAAAATTAATAAAATAAAAAGTGACAGCGGGATACCTTGACACGTCTTACACCTGTTTAGAGAAACAAAAACAGTTTAAAAGGCTTTTTCTGTTTATAAGAAGCAAAATTCCGAAAGTCTTCAAATTTTGAGTTTTTAAAATGGGGTCTTAATACCGGCTACCTAAGTTTTTTTTCCAAAAGATCACACAAATAGAGCTAATGACAATTATTAAGCAATAAGAATATTATTTTAATAAATTGTATTGATTAATAACATTTCTTATGCACAGAAAAAATACGCAATTTTTAATAAGTAAGTATTTTTGTCAAATTTCTAAAATTCTTTACGACTATCTCTTACAGTCTTCTTCCCATTATGTTTCTAATTTTGTTTTTTAACGTGTAAAAAAAAAAAAGCTTGCTGATTGAAAGGAGAATTATTTTATCTGAAAAAATCAAAAGCATAATATCACTCTCTGCGTCGGTATAGTCCCTATCAACCCACCTATCGCATTCTTAACGCTGAACCCAGAATCTCCTCTCCCATTCTTGTCCACAGAGAAAGCACCCATGCAGAAGACACAAATTTATCATCTTCTTCTGTTGGATATTTTCCTTTTTCACTTTTTTAGCCCTCTCGCTGCGTAATTGTTTTATCAAAATAGCTTCAAAAATTGCGTGTTTAACCCCTTCGCGATGAGCGTCGTTTAAGAATTTTTATTCTTTTGTCACCGGTTTTTCGAAACAAAAGTTTTTGTCTAATTTACCCGGGAAAATGCTCCGATTAAAGAAGGCATAATTTACAATAAAAAAATAACTGGTGGGAATAATCAAGGTGGTTTAATTAGACGGAAAAAATGCATCCCCGAGGAAATATCGGGTTGCGCAAATTTTGCTATTTTTACGATGTCCAAGGAAATCTCGGGTTGCGGAGCGAGAGGGTTAAAATAAAATTTCTGCCTTTTTCACCTGGTTTACTCTGTCATTTTTTTTTCTTTCTCTTCACATTTATTACAGGCAATTTTGTAGTGTCCAACAGCTCTTTTTTGGAAAGTGATCCGGTAACCAGTGTCAGTCCTGAAGAATTAAGGCCATGGTTGCTTTTTTCATATTGCGAAATGGGACGGGGACTATTTCTGAACCATTTAAATTAATTTATTAATTATGGAACTATTTAAATTAATTTATTTTCCTCCCCTTCAAGCAGAGCAACCGAGATAGGTCCAAATACCGGCTAGCCGGTATTTAGACCACTCTAGGTAGCCGGTATTCGGACCACTGCTATGTTTAAGTTAAAACCGGTATTACTCATTGATATAATAAAATACCGATACTATGCGCGTGGCAATTGAGAGCTAAATATGTCTAGAAAATAACTTAATCAACAATTCAAGCCAATATACGATCAGTATATTTAAAAAAAAATGAGAAACACATATCTGAAAAACTTTTGATGTACCAGATTACGTAGATTCGACACTTTTGCATTTACTATTTGTAAATGACACAGACTTCAGCGGCGTACTTTTCGTAACTTTCTTCTCTCAATTAAAGTTATTCTGCCTATCACCACTAGGCTGCGCTGCGTTCAGCTCTCAGAACACCTAGTAACCGGGATTTGGACGCTAGCCGGTATTTGGACCTTCTCCTCTATTATAATGATTTTTCCTCCTAGTTCAGATTTGTATAAAACGTAACTAATTTTAATTATAAAAATGTAATTTTTGCCTAGTTGTTAAATGAAAACATTTATGTGAAATATATATTATATATTTTTTTATATTGTATGAATGTAAAACTAACCCTTAATGCACCGTAGCTTTAAATACAAGATTCTATTTTATATTCTTCTCGCCCCACTATATTTTAAAAGTAAATTTTTTAGCACATTTCTCTTGCACATGAGATAGTGGTAACAAGCGACCAAAATTTAGATAAGGGTGCCAATGCCACTTATATGGCGGTATTGGTCTGTTAAGGGTTAATAATGAAAAGAGATGTGCAGATAAGCTTTGATCCCATCCTCCCATAATCGACAAAGTCATTTTTTGAATGAAATTTTGATTGATTTAATATATTTATTTTTTGGATCTGTATGTTCTTACTGCCTCATTGATTTTTTTAATTGTTTAAATGTGTGTGCAATATCAGAATTACATTTGTTTTGCAACTGTTAATGTTTTTCAATCACGGTATGTTCCAGTGTATAAAGTGCATTTTTGAAAGAAGAAAATATTTCAACGCTTACAGGCGCTCATTATACGAGGGGCATAAAAATGAAAGCTTAAAAATCATGCACAGGAATTTAGATTTCTATGCTTAAGAACAAGAGAAGACGACGTGATTATCTGAATGACGAGGGTATGATTCAAAACGCTTTGTGGAAATTACTTAAAAATTAGGCATAAAAATTTAGTTTTCTATATTAAAGCAACCAGGAAGAAGTAGACGTGATTATCTAAATCAGCGCTTCCAAACAATTTTTTTCACGTTCCTCTTTCTTAGACTTTTCATTTTGGAGTACCCCTCTTATAAACACGCTTATATAAACACTTTCTTATAAACACACACCCCTTCCCCCCCCCTCTTATATTCAGCTAGATAACGCAAACATGATTTTTTTCCATAGTAATCTTCTTATCACAACAATTTAATAAATCGATAGAAATTAAAAGGTCCTTTCTAACATTTTTGTGATATTATTAACCATTTTTGTGACTGCCGCCTTTACCGATATTATTTTCACGTCCCCCCCCCCCCCCCCCTGAGGGTGGTACGCGTATCCCAGGTTGGGAACCGCTGATCTAAATGAACAAGAATATGATTAAAAACGCTTTTAGGGATTACTTAAAAATTATACATAAGAATTTAGATTTCTATATTAAACAGCAAGAGAAAAATTGATGTTATTATCTGAATGAAAGAGAGTATGATTGAAAATGCTTTGTGGGATTACGTAAAAAATATGTATAATAATTTAGATTTCTATATTATAGAACAGTAGAAGAAGACGTGATTATCCGAATGAAAG
This sequence comes from Maratus speciosus, assembly GCA_963932465.1. Lineage (NCBI taxonomy): Eukaryota > Metazoa > Arthropoda > Arachnida > Araneae > Salticidae > Maratus > Maratus speciosus. Next base: position 109,227,533 of record OZ010789.1, on the reverse strand, counting down.
ACAATATGATTAATAACGCTTTGTGGGGATTACTTAAAAAATATGTATAAAAATTTAAATTTCTATAATAAAGAACAAGAGAAGTATAGATGTGATTATCTGAATGAACGAGAGCATGATTCAAAACGCTTTGTAAGGATTACTTAAAAATTGTGCATAAGAATTTAGATATATGCATTAAAGAACAAGATAAGAAGACGCGATTATCTGAATGAACGGGAGTATGATTAAAAACGCTTTGTGGAGATTATTTAAAAATCATGCATAATAATTCAGATTTCTATGTTAAAGAACAAGAGAAAAATTGACCTTATTAACAGAATGAAAGAGAGTATAATTGAAAACGCATTGTGGAGATTACTTAAAAATTATGCACACGAATTTAGATTTATATATTAAAGAACACGAGAAAATTTGACATTATTATCTGAATGAAAGAGTGAATGATTCAAAGAGATTTGTGGAGAATACTTAAAATATATATAATAATTTAGATTTCTATATTAAAAAACGAGAGGAAGATGTGATTATCTGAATGAATGAGTGTATGATTCAAAACTCTTCGTGGGAATTACTTAGAGAAACTGTATAATAATTTAGATTTTTATATTAAAAAAGAAGAGAAGAAGACGTGATTATCTGAATGAACGAGAGTATGATTAAAAACGCTTTGTGGGTATTACTTGAAAATTGTGTATAAGAATTGAAGTTTCTATATTAAAAAACAAGAGAACAAGACATGATTTTCTAAATGAATGAGAGTATGATTCAAAACGCTTTGTGGGGATTACTTAAAAATTATGCATAATGATTTGTATTTCTATATTAAAGAATTGGAAGAAAATTGATATTATTACCTGAATAAAAGAAAGCATAATTAAAACGCTTTGTGGGAATTACTTAAAAATGATGCATAAGAATTTAGATTTCTATATTATAAATCAAGATATGAAGACGTGATTATCTGAATGAACGAGAGTATGATTATAAACGCTTTGTTGGAATTTCATAAAAATTACGCATAAGAATTTAGATTTCTATATTAAAGTACAAGAGAGGAAGATGTGATTATCTGAATGAGCGAGTGTATGATTCAAAACGCTTTGTGGGGATTCAAACAGACAGGCTTGGTAGAAGCATATATCAATACTTTATTTTTTTAGGTTTGTACTTGATATCATGCTTTTTAATGCTCTTCATTTTGTTTTTATTTTACACACGTGATTATTTTGTGCGCTTGATACGGCGGATATTCCTAAAATTAAAAAAAAAACTTCCACTCGTTGGTTCCTGTTATGCGACGCAGTTTTCCATATTTGGAATATACAGTATATCAATATGAAGCGATCATAACATTACGTTAGAATTTATATTTTCTAATGTATATTTAAAATATTAACATATTTAAAAATTACGACTGTATTATGAGAGTTTCACCTTCAACAAATTCAAATCGATAAAAGTAAATAAGTTAAAAAATACTAAATTAATAAAATAATAAAATTTAGTTTGCGATCAACTTGTAAGTTTAAGTGAATAGCAAAATTGATTATGTGCTAGAGAGTACATAGTGTTTTTTTATGAATTTAGAGAATCATATCGGCATATTATTTTAAGCATTTTTCTGAAAATAATCTATTCTAAGTAAACAACAGACATTTTGGGGCATTTTTTAAAAAATTTTATTAAATTTCTTTTGAAGTGCAATTTAGAATGAATGACGACAAATGAAATAAAAATATTTTTAACAAGGATGTTATAAATAAAAAAAAGTGTTTACTGATTAGTTTGTTATATGGAGAAATGTTTACCGCTATTTTATGGTTATTGCATACCAGTGCAAGACTACGCACAGGCGGTGCAAGAGACAACAGCAACAGTAATAATCCAAGCGAAGGAAAACATATCAGCGGAAGAAGTAGAAAACCAAATCAAGAAAAGGGTGGAAAATAAAGAGGGAATCAAGAATGTTAAGCGCATCAGAAATGGAGTAAAAATAGTATGTGAAAGTGCTGAACAAACAACCAGAATAAAAGATGCTCTGACAGAAAATGAAACAGAGAGTGATGGCTTAAGTGTAAAAACTGCAAATATGAAAAGGAAAAGAATTATAATATTCCATGTTCCGGAATCAGTAGAAGAAAATGTCATTATATGCAAAATATGCAAACAACTAGGCCTGAAAACAGAAGATGACGCGGGCTGCATTCGACTACTCAAACCCATTAGGGCACCGGACGGTAAGGTGCATATTCCATTGTCGCTCGCAGAACCCCTGGCACATCATATGCTCAAAGAGAAGACGATCTGCCTGGGTCTAAGGGAATGCCCAGTGAAAAACTATGTTACCATCCAAAGGTGCCACAGATGCCAAGAGTTTGATGACATCGCAAGTCAGTGCAAACAAACCAACGAGTTTTGCCCAGTATGTTCGGGTAACCACAAATATGAAAACTGCCCAAAAGAAAGAGAATGCTGTGCACTATACATCACATACAACGAATGGAACAAGGGACATCTCACAGCACCACTCCCAGTCAACCACACGGCACACGACGGGCGGTGTAGGATTTACAAGAAACTACTTAAAATTAGACAGATAGAGATATACAAAGGTAAAACAAAGCTCACAACGAGTGATGAGGTTCTAAAAGATAAAGTTACAATAAACACATTCAGGAGAGTCACGCGGCTGTACAGGAGGACAAAAGCAGAAATTCAAGAAAGAGAACAAAAGGTACAAGAACTAAAAAGAGTCAATTATGGAACAATCCGTAGGTAAACCGGGCCGTGTCCAGGAGGCACTCGAGGGATAAGAAAACAAACACAAAATAAAAAGAATGGCACAGAAAACACCAACTCAAAGGAAAACAAACACCCACAGGATAATATTAAACTCATACAAATAAACCTTCACAACAGTTTTCATTCGACCAATTCACTGGTGGGCTACATGGGTGAAAAACAGATAAACATAGGGCTCCTACAGGATTATTACCAAAACAAAAAATCTGGTAAAATAACATTATTCAGCGATAACAACTGGCATATAACTAAAACTAAAACAAATAGATCAGCTATTGTAACAAGAATAGGAACTAACCCAATTATTATAGCAGAAAAAAATACACAACGGCATTAAAAATAGAAAACAAAACTGGTACAATAACAATAATAAATATTTTTGCTCCCCCGTCGGTAGAAATCGAAATTGTGTTCCAGGAAGGGGAAGACACCCTGAAGGTAGCCAAGGGTGAAATACTACTGACAGGGGACTTTAACGTACACTAGCAGCAATGGGGCTATGCAGATATTGACGACAGAGGAAAAAAACTCACAGACTTCCTTCCTCTGAACTCACTCTTCGTCCAAAACCCACCAGGGGCACCAGCATCGTTCAGTACCGTAAAAGGAAAAAGAAATTAGAAGGCTGGCCAGATCTAAGCATAGCGACACCAAAACTACGGGAACAAATCACAGAATGGGAGGTAAGTGACGATGAATCTGGTAGTGATCATAAATATATAAAATTTAAAATTAAATTTGATAACGCATGCTATCAAAGACATAGGCTGGAAACTAAATACGGCAAACGCGCAAAATTTGAGAAAAAATATAAAGCAAATAAGAAATAAATACATAAAGGAACTAAGGAAAACAACATATATAGACCAGTTTGATAGTATAACCTTAAGATTACAAAATAAAATAACATCAATAGCTTTTTCCTGTTACAAACAGAGGAAAACCCTGGTCTTATCAGCACCACAGTGGTGGACACAAGAGATTAAAGTCGCAAGAAAAAGGATAAGAGCGTTCAGGAGATGATTCCAAAAGCAAAAAGACGGCGAAATCAAACAAAAACTTCATATAGACTACAAAAAAGAACGAGCAAAACTAAAAAAAAATTGTACAAAAAGCAAAAAGAGAGTCCAGGAAAAAATACTGAGAAGAAGTCACAAACACATATAGCCAGCAATATAAACTAGCATCAGGCAAGAAAACAAGCCCCTCAAGACTCGTTAACATACTCGGTAACATACTCGTTAACTGCCAAACGACCAAGAAGTAACAATAAAAGAAATGCTGAACCATTTCCTAAACAACCTATACCTAACGGACACCTCAATAGAGAACACACTAATACCAGAACATAATGAATCTAAACCGCCACGCAGCTAAAAATGAACTGCAGAAATTCTACAAAAAAACCGCAGTTGGAAAACTGCGGTGATTTGGCCGATTCCACTACAGATTTTTTGCGGTCAATAGAACTACAAAATTACCGCAGTTTACTAACTGCAGTAATTTAGCAGTTGTATTGACCACAAAAATTCTACAGAAAATTTATAGTTATATCAATATTAAAAATTCTGCAGAAATTTCGCAGTTTTATTGACCGCAAAAATTCTGTAGTGGAATCGGCCAAATCACCGCAGTTCTCCAACTGCAGTTTTTTTGTAGTTATATCGACGTCAAAAATGTAGTTTTTTTTACTGAGTATCCACTTTGCCTCCCTGAGAAAAGTGCCCTCAGGGGGGCAAAGTAGTGCACGGAGCAGCGGAAGTATATAAAATGATTAAGCGGTCACAGGTTTGGGTGTCGGCAAAATGTAGGAAAGTGCCCTCCAAAGGGGGGGGGAGTAGTGGATGGAGCACCAGAAATGCATAAAATGATTAAGCGGTCACAGGCCTTACCAACGATATGTCACATGACAGGTATCAGAAAAATTTAGTAAAGTGCCCCCCAAGGGGGGCAAAGCAGTGGGCAGAGTACCAAAAGTACATAAAATGATTAAGCAGCCAAAGGCCTTTCCAACGATATGTTACATGACAGGTGTCGGGAAAATTTAGTAAAGTGCCCCCCTGGGGGGCAAAGTGGTGGGTGTGGTACCGAAGTGCATAGAATGATTAAGCAGTCACAGGTCTTTCCAACAATATGTTACATGACGGGTATCTGCAAAATTTAGTAAAGTGCCCCCCCGGGGGGCAAAGTGGTGGGCGGGGTACTGGAAGTGCATAAAATGATTAAGCGGTCACAGGCCTTTCCAACGATATGTCACATGATGGGTGTCACAAAAATTTAGGAAAGTGCCCCCCAGGGGGGCAAAGTAGTGGGCGGAGTACCGGAAGAGCATAAAATGATTAAGCAGCCAAGGGCCTTTCGAACGATATGTCACATGACGGTTGTCAGGAAAATTTAGTAAAGTACACCCCTGGGGGGGGGGGGCAAGTGGGGGGTGGGGGAGGAGTACCGGAAGTGCATAAAATGATTAAGCAGTTACAGGCCATTCCAACGATATGTCACATGATTAGTGTATGAAAATTTTAGGAAAGTGCCCCCCTAAGGGGGCAAAGCAGCGGGCAGAGTACCGAAAGTACATAAAATGATTAAGCAGCCAAAGGCCTTTCCAACGATATGTTACATGACAGGTGTCGGGAAAATTTAGTAAAGTGCCCCCTGGGGGCAAAGTGGTGGGTGTGGTTCCGAAGTGCATAAAATGATTAAGCAGTCACAGGTCTTTCCAACGATATGTTACATAACGGGCATCTGCAAAATTTAGTAAAGTGCCCCCCCCCCCGGGAGGCAAAGTGGTGGGCGGGGTACTGGAAGTGCATAAAATGATTAAGCGGTCACAGGCCTTTTCAACGATATGTCACATGACGGGTGTCGGAAAAATTTAGGAAAGTGCCACCCAGGGGGGCAAAGTAGTGGGCGGAGTACCGGAAGTGCATAAAATGATTAAGCAGCCAAGGGCCTTTCGAACGATATGTCACATGACGGGTGTCGGGAAAATTTAGTAAAGTACACCCCTGGGGGGGCAAAGTGGGGGGTGGGGGAGGAGTACCGGAAGTGCATAAAATGATTCAGCAGTTACAGGCCATTCCAACGATATGTCACATGACAGGTGTTAGCAAAATTTAGGAAAGTACCCCCCAGGGGGGGCAAAGTGGTGGGCAGAGCACCAGAAGTGCATAAAATGATTAAGCAGTCACAGGCCTTTTCAATGATATGTCACATGAGGGGCTATGGCAAAATTTAGAAAAATGCCCTCCCACGGGGGAGGGGCAGGCGGGGAGAGGGACACGAAGGTGCTAATACAAATAAGCAGCCACACACCTTTCCAAAGATGTCACATGATGCATGTCGGCAAAATTTAGAAAAGTACCCCCCCCCCCTGGTGTGAATGTAAAGGGAGGGTCATCGTAGGTACATAACATGAATAAGTGGTAAGAAATTTGCATATTACACAATCTTTCGAGGAAATACACATATTTCGCACGACCTTTTGAAGAAATTCACTTATTTTACACGATCCTTTGGCAAAAATCGCAGTTTTCTACGACCTTTCAAAGAAATTTGCATATTACACGATCTTTCGAAGAAATTTGCATATTTTGCACGATCTTTCGAAGAAATTTGCATATTTCACACGATCATTTGACGAAATACACATTGTTTTCGCGATCATTTGACAAAAATCACATTTTTTTGCGATTCTTTGACAAAATTAGTGTTTTTTCCGTGACCTTTCAAAGAAATTTGCATATTACATGGTCTTTCGACAAAATTCGCATATTTTACACAATCCTTTGGCAAAAATCACATTTTTTCGCAAGATCCTTTGAAGAAATTCGCATATTTTCCACGATCTTTCAATGACATTTGCATTTTTTCTGCGATCATTTGACAAAAATCATATTTTTTTGTGATTCTCTGGCAAAATTCGCGTTTTTTCCACAACCTTTCAACGAAATTTGCATATTACACTATCTTTCGACAAAATTTGCATATTTCGCACGATCTTTCAAAGAAACTTTCATATTTCGCACGATCTTTCGAAGAAATTCACATATTTTACACGATCATTTGACGAAATATGCATTTTTTTCGCAATCATTTGACAAAAATCACATTTTTTCGCGATTCTTTGACAAAATTCTTGTTTTTTCTGTGACCTTTCAAAGAAATTCGCATATTACATGGTCTTTCGACAAAATTTGCATATTTTACACAATCCTTTGGCGAAAATCACATTTTTTTGCAAGATCCTTCGAAGAAATTTGCATGTTTTCCACGATCTTTTAACGACATTTGCATTTTTTCTGCGATCATTTGACAAAAATCATATTTTTTTGTGATTCTTTGGCGAAATTCACGTTTTTTCCACGACCTCTCAAAGAAATTTGCATATTACCCGATCTTTCGACAAAATTTGCATATTTCGCACGATCTTTCGAACGAATTCACATATTTTACACGATTATTTGATGAAATACGCATTTTTTCGCGATTCTTTGACAAAATTCTTGTTTTTTCTGTGACCTTTCAAAGAAATTCGCATATTACATGGTCTTTCGACAAAATTCGCATATTTTACACGATCCTTTGGCGAAAATCACATTTTTTTGCAAGATCTTTCGAAGAAATTTGCATGTTTTCCACGATCTTTTAACGACATTTGCATTTTTTCTACGATCATTTGACAAAAATCATATTTTTTTGTGATTCTTTGGCGAAATTCACGTTTTTTCCACGACCTCTCAAAGAAATTTGCATATTACCCGATCTTTCGACAAAATTTGCATATTTCGCACGATCTTTCGAAGAAATTCACATATTTTACACGATTATTTGACGAAATACGCATTTTTTTGCGATCATTTGACAAAAATCACATTTTTTCGCGATTCTTTGACAAAATTAGTGTTTTTTCCATGACCTTTCAAAGAAATTCGCATATTACATGGTCTTTCGATGAAATTCGCATATTTTACACAATTCTTTGGCGAAAATCACATTTTTTCGCAAGATCTTTCAAAGAAATTCGCATATTTTCCACGATCTTTGAACGACATTTGCATTTTTTCTGCGATCATTTGACAAAAGTCATATTTTTTTGTGATTCTTTGGCGAAATTCACGTTTTTCCCACGACCCTTCGAAGAAATTCGTATATTACACGATCTTTCGAAGAAATTCAAGCATTTTGCACGACCTTTTGAATAAACTTGCATATTTTACACGATCTATTGGCAAAAATCATGTTTTTTTGCAATTCTTTGATGGAAATCGTGTCTTTTTCGTGATCCTTTAATGAAAATCTCATTTTTCCGGCAATCCTTTGATGAAAATTGCGTTTCCCAGCGATCCTTTGACGAAAATTGCGTTTCCCAGCGATCCTTTGACGGGAGTCGCATTTTTTCCTGTAATCCTTTGACGAAAATCGCATTTTTCCCATGATTCTTTGACATTAATTGCATTTTTTCCATGATCCTTTGACAATTGTGCTCAATTTGGTGCGGTTCGTAGTCACGTTTTTGTTATATTTCATACACTCCCACTACAACCCTTCCCTCATTAAAAATGTTAACAAATTTTAATGCATATTTGCATTGATCCCAGGAATAATAAAATTCAATGCTGAAAAAGCGGAATTCCGCGTTTCTGCAGTAAAGTAAAACGTCTGAAAACATTTTTCAATTACATAGTTTCTGAACACAAACACCTGCTAGTTTCATGCATTTCCAAACAAAAATAATTTAAAACGTATGTCATAAAGTTGCCTCTTTGGATTTGAGAACACCCATAATGAAAAGCATTCACCATATCAAATGCACAGGGATAAATTCAGTCAGGAGATGCAGCGTTCCCACATCATATATATATATATATATATACATACATAGATATAATGCTAATAATGTATTATACTTAAATTGAAGGATGACATTTATAAAAATATTTTACTCAAATTTTTCCGATAGATTTCAGTACAATTTAAAAAAAAAAAAAAAAAAAAAAAAAAAAAACAGAGCAAACATAAATACGTCAATTTTTTTAAATTGAACAGAACTGAAATTATCAATGCAAGTTTGAAAATATGAATTTCATAAAGTACGATAAATGCCACATATAATTTCTCTTTAAAAAAAATCCCAAAACTTCCTTAAATAAAATTGCACATAACAAAACCTTTTCAAAGAAAATTACGTCATAAGAACAGTTATTACTTTGTTCATTCTGACACTATTTTCTAGGTGTGCCCACTTGAGGAGAAAAGTAATGTGAAGCTCCCTAATTTTTAGATAATTTCATATATAAACATCAAGCAAACACAATTAATTCTATATTATTAATTGAAAAAATTCTAAAATGCCTATAAATTAGTGATTTGGGGACAAATCTACAACTAATGTCACAAATAATGGCTGTTTGTTTACATCAGATGAATCAGAGATTAAGGGTAATGTTTACATTAATGTCAAGATTATAAGTAATTTAAGGGGGAACAAATGTCATATCTTTCCGTCGAAAGAAAATTTGCAAAATTTGTCAGTCAGTTGTATGAAAATATCTCAAAATTCATCAATCAGTCGCAGATTAGAAGTTAATTATTTTTTTCAGTCAGACATGGAAAAAAATGCAAGTTTTGTGACTCTGTCACAGAATGAAAATACTAAATTCACAAATCAGTCATAAAAAATATTGCAAATTTTAACAATTGAAGCATTAATTAATCAAACAATCACTTACCTGTAGTGTTTTTAGGTATTTTATGAATTGTTATTAATAATAATCTCAACTTTTTGTATTAAATAATGAAGAGCTAAAAATAACATGAAGCAAAGTAATGGCTTGATGAAAAAGAATATGCAATACAGAAAAGAAAATCTGTGACGACCGCTGCCAGTCTTGAACTTTCTGCAAACTGGCGTCGGAAAAAAACCCCGCCCGTATATGACATCTGGGCAAGTACATGCACTTTCTAATCTTAATCTTTTGGAGATTTTTTTTTAAATATCTCGTTTGCATTCCCATGCTTTTGTTTGCATTGGGTAACTAAAGACGATCTCTAAAATACACTTTTTTTTTATGAGGACGTTAATCTTTTTCAGACAAAAATAGCCTCAGAAAAAAAACCTGCAAACAAAATCAAAAAAGTAAAAAACGGCTGTTGTAAAGAACGACCTCAGCTGGCATACAGAATAATTTCAAAATATGGAAATGCAAATGAGATACTTTAAAAAAAATTTCTTATAAGATTAATATTACAGGGCAGGCGTTTTCATGTGAGTGAAGTAACCTCTTAAGTAAGTAGTGGAGATTCTTTGCAAAAATCGACTTCATACTGTATAGTACTGTGTTTACTCTCATAATAGTCGCACTTTTTTTTGCCAAATTTTTATTGTGAAAGTCTAGGTGCAACTATTATGCGGAGAAATCTACTGCATAATATTGTACACTGAAATGCTGAAACATTACTGGTATAAAAAAACACATAATAAAATTAGTAACTTACCAAATGTTTCCAGATTATGTGATGTTTATTAAAAACCATTTTCTTTTTATGGTAATATTTTTATAGATGTAAAATTTACAAATAATCTTTGTGAAAATTTAAACAAAAAATTATCATAATAAATTTCTTTTACTAAAGGTTTCAGTATCACTATTGTAATGAGAGTCGGTGTCTGAAGAATCTCCGTCATTCCATAAAATTAGTTCCAGGGATGGGCGCCTTACTTTTCCACTGGGAATTTTCTCGTTGTTCCCATTGATTATCCAATATCCATATACTCGTCTTATATTGTCTTGCAGAATCTCTTTGACTCCTCCGGGAATTATCACAAGATCTGTTTTGCCTTCTGAAAGTTTTTTCTTTACATCATCAACAAAATGTCTTCGGAAACTATCAAGTACCAGCATGGCTGTTTTTTTTTAGCAATGCTCAAGACCTTTTCTTCCAAACGTTGCGAACCCAATCTTTCATAATTTTTTCATCCATTCAATTCATGAAAAGAAAATAGTTTGACGATTTTTTCTGCTTCAAATCAGGGGTGAGACTATTACACAAGTAAACACTGCAGTCTATTGAGTGCTGCTTTGCAGAATTGCTGAGCATCGAATACCAAGTACTAGTGTATACTAAGGCAGAAACATTCATGCACACACTCTAATCAATACTGACCACTCGACTGGAGGCAGAATTTTTTTTAAAAGAAGTTGCCAGACAAATTTAAAAGAAAAATTGCTTAAATAAAAAACATTGAAAAGTGGGAAGGGTTAGTTCCAGGCCATTGGACAACCGCTGTGGCTTCAAGTTTAATCTTCAGCAGCAGTTGAGGGTAGGCAGATTAAAAAAAAAAAATAGATGTAAGATTTTTGCATTGTCTGAAAACATACTTTTTCTGTTTACTTTTAAAATTTAATTTTATTCCAAAATTTAATAAGTCATGCACATTGTTTTAAAATGTTTAAAACCAGCAGCACTACTTGAAAAGTTACATTAAATAACCCGAACAATACACACACACAAAAAAAACTATTCAATAAAAAACTTAGATTATTGAACTCTTTTCCTCTGTAGTAAAAATAAATTACTTAAATTTACACTAACTAGCTTTTAATCAGCTACACCTCTATTATTCTTTAAAGAAAAACCAAAAAATATACATATAAATAGTATTTTGCACCTACGAATCCTCCTCCGAAATATTTTATTGGTGCGACTATTATTTTCTACTGTTGAATAGTATATCCGAATTTTTTAAAAAGGGCCCACTTTTTTGGAAGTATAATAGTCCTTTTAAAAAGAGAGATCAAGCTCGGTACATAATTTAGAAATCTTAAATACACATTCTAAAAGAATAATCAAAGTATTATACGGACAAGTCAGATTTAAAAAATAGTATACGAACACGAACGCAAAAACCGAACGGGCATGGTGTCAGTTCTTTAAAAAATTAGCTCGGTACATAATATTCGCAATGTTATGGTTATTGACATTCATTTAAAAATAATAATAATAATAATTAACGCGAAAGCATAATACGAACAAAACGGGATATGAAAAAAAGACGAAGGTCGAATCGCGAGTCACATGTATTGTAAATAAAACATTTCGCCGCCTAGATCGAAAGTTGAGTTGTACGAGCACTACTGCTTCATCCGCCGGAATCCAGATAGATTTTTCGCTGTTAGCGAAACGAGATCGACCAATCAGAAAGCTTGCTTCCTTAAAACAAGGAAAAGTTCGGGAAATGTGAGCTTCTGATTGGTTAATCTCGTTTCGCTAACAGCGCAAAATGTATCTGCATCCCGGACAGAATTTAGAATAAAAAATATTATTTAAATAATATTAATTTATTATATATTATTAATAATTATTAATTATAAATATTAATTATTTAAATTATATTATTCATATTATGTAATATATAATTAATATTATATTAAATATCAATAATTATTAATTATAAATATTATTAATAATTATTAAATCAATTATAATTAAAAATTAATTTAAATAATAAATATTTATTTACAGTCAGAAATGCAGCCTCAGCTGCGTGAACAATAATCAAATATTCCAATGTAAATTTAAAATAAAATATTTAATAAGAATTATTTTTTTTTTCATTCGTTTTTATAAAGTAGAAGTAATTTTCATACGAACTGGGAGTCATGTATTTTCGGGGAGAAGGGCAAATTGTGCATTTAATAAATTCGGGTCCGGGTGTGCTATGAAAAAGAAAAAAAGGGGGGGGGATGCCTCCTCATTGGATTTTTAAATTAAAGTAAAAAAAAAAATTCTGCTTTTGAAAAACACAGTAGAATTTATTTCTTTCGAGTATGTTTAAAAAAAGGGAAGCTGGAATTTTCCGTTTAGGGGAGGAGGGGGGCATAGGAGAGCAACTACCCCTCCCTAGATTTTGAAGTAAGTAACTAATTTTATTTTCTTATTTTGAAAAACATAATAAAATTTATTCTTTGCGAGTGACTAAAAAAAAGAAACCAAGAATTTTCCGTCAGGAGGCGGGGGGGGGGGGGGGTTATAGGACAGTCATTTGTTCCTCCCAGATTTTAAAATATAAGTAACTAATTTTTTTTCTACCGGTTTTGAAATAGTGAAATTTATTTATTTCGACTAACTTAAATTAAAAGAGGAACTAAAAAGTTTCAGTTGAGGGAACGGTATAGGAGGCCCATTGCCCTTCCCTGTATTTTGAAATTGTATAAACTAAGTTTTCTTTTTTTCCTATTTTGAAAACATAGAAGAATTTATTTTTTTTCGAGTAACTTAAAAAAAAGGAAACAAGAATTTCCGTTTAGGGGAAGGTGGCATAGGAGACCAATTACCTCTCCCTAGATATTTCAATTTAAGTAACCCAATTTTTTCTCTCCTGTTTTGAAAAACATAGTAAAATTTATTCTTTGCGAGTAACTTAAAAATTAAGGTAACCAAAATTTTCCGTTAAAAGAGGGGAGCCTAGGGGAGTCATTGTTGCTCCCTGGATTTTGGGGTGGGGAGGGGGATAAGAGAAAAGCCATTTCCCTTCCCTGGATTTTGAAATTTAAGTAATTAAATTTTCTTTTTTCTTTCTTTTTTTTATGAAATGCATAGTAAAATTCATTCTTTTTCAACATTTTAAAATAAAAGAAATAAAAAAATTCCGTTAAGGAGGGTGGGGGGGATGGAAGGACCATGCCAATCCCTGAAGTCTGAAATTTAATTAATGGAATTATATTATTTTCTCCGATTTTGAAAAATATAGTAAAATTTATTTATTCCGTATAGCTTAAAATTAAACAGAAACTAAGAATTTTTCTGTTGGGGGAGAGATTCACCCCCCCCCCCTATATCTCACTCTTAGTAGTTAATTTCGATCGAGTGTTTTTTATGTTTATGTATTTAAACTTTATCATAAAGTCAGGTTAAAAACAGTGTAATTTTTTGTGGGGGGGGGGGGGTGAGGGAGATGTAGCCCGAGGTTATCGGCATTCCCTCGTGGATTTTGACATTTGGTTTTAACTAAATAATTTCTTTTTCTCTGATTAACACATAATAAAATTTATACTTTTCGGCCAAGTAAAATAATTAAACACTAAGAGAAAGACGGGAAACTGGTAAAATTAAAGAGATGAAATTACTTCAATACTGCTGTATTACTTCAGACGCAAAATCTCATTATTTTAAAAGTTTATGATGACTTCACTTAAACTATAGTATTTTTGAGGTTAATAGCACAGAGAATTTTTGAAATAAAGGACCACAAAATTACGCCACATTAGCCGCAGAATTTCTAAAGTATTTTTATAGTCGAGATTGCACTACAGAAAATCTATAGTTGACTATAGAAAAACATCAAAAATACTCCACTTCTGTAGAAAAACTGCAGTTCATTTTTAGCTGGGCACTAATAACAATACAAGAACTAAATAGAATAATAACAAATATAAAACAAAACAAAGCCCCAGGTTATGACTACATAGACTATAACCTAATAAAAAGAATCCATAGAGCACACCAGAACTACTTCCAACATTATACAACACCTGCCTATACCTAAACTATTTCTCTAAATCCTTTCAAATCGGGACACTAGTTCTATTCCACAAAAAAAGGCATAGAGCCAAAAGAATCGAAAAACTACAGACCAATATGCCTTTTGCCGGCTTTTAGCAAAATACTGGTAAGAATTACACATGGTAGGATAACACACCACCACACAATAAACAAATATTGGAGTGAAAAACAATACGGTTTTAAACAAGGAATCTCATACAAACACGAACTAAACAACCTTATAAAAAATATAAAAAAGGGCAACGAAGAAGACTACAAAACTTTGCTAATATCCATGAATATAAAAGGAGCATTTGACAACATTAGATGGCCCATTATAGCCGAAAACCTAAAACAATCACCATGACCTACATACCGGACAAACTGGATAAAAAGCTTTTTAAAAGACAGATTCATAACCCAAGAAGAGAACGGGATAAAAACAACAAAACAAACATTTGGCGGTTGCCCATAAGGCAGCTGCCTTGGGGGGATAACGTAAGAATCCAAGCATTTCCAGACGACTTTATTTTAATATTAACAGCAAAAACTAAGGTAAGAGTAGTCAAATTAGCAAACAAAATAATTAAAGAATTTAAAGAATGGATCACAGCTAACAACCTAACACTTAACAGGGATAAAACAGAACTACTGTATCTAAATAGAACACATACAGGAAACCCCCCAACAGAGGACACACACAAAATAGAGGGTATAAAAATTTAACAATAGGGAGCTCGAAGGGAAAGAACAGATTAAATACCTAGCTATAATAATTCATAAAAATCTCAACTGGCTAATACGCTGCCAAACACAATCAGCAAAAGTTAGGAACACTTTTAACATGATGAGCGCTATGGTCTCACGGGGATGGGGTCCCAAATCAGACTTATTGAAAATTTGGTATAGAACAGTAGTCGATAAAACACTGACTTATGCAGCCCCAATTTGGGGACACAACCTTAACACAATAAGCAAGGAAGAACTAACAACTTGCCAAAGACATTTCCTGCTGGCCATAGTCAAGGCATATAAAACAGCCCCAACCGCGGTCCTTCAGCTTCTAGCAGGCCTGGTTCCAATTCATCTACAAGTCAAATACGAAGCAGCACACGGCACAGTCTCGAGGCTAAGGGAAACAGTAAACTTATACGAAACAATACTTAATCATACGGACTATGTTAAAAAAGAATAAACATATGGCACACACACCCGGTGGAAACGATAGAACTGACCATAGGACACAACTTTAAAGACTGCCACAATTTACACAGATGGGTCAAAATTGGAATCGGGAGCTACAGGTTCGGAATTCATAGCATACGAAAATGAAATGAAAATAAACATATGGTCAACACCACTAAGGAAGTTTAATAGCGTTTTCAAGCCAAACTGCTGGTTGTACTCAAGGCAGCAGAATGGGGGAATACAGCAGGAAAAGAATACAGTATTCGCTCGGACTGCATGTCAGCCATTCAAGCACTTACTAAACCTTTCAACGTTACACAACTAATAGATTCAATGCACGAAACAATAAAAAAATCAGAAAAAAAGTTGAAAATAAGCTGGGTAAAGGCGCACGTAGGCATACAAGGCAACGAAGATGCCGACAATTTAGCAAAACAAGCAGCACAAAATCAGTCGAATAATATACCATATAACTTAGAAAGACCAATATCTGACTTAAAAAGAACAATCAACGAGCTTATAATAAAACAATGGCAGTTCGAGTGGGATTACGGGGACAAGGGCAGGACAACATATGAATACTTCCCAACAGTTAACACAAGCAGACTAATGGGCTGCAAACTATTAAGTCAAATTTACACGAGCCATGGATCATTTCCTGACTACCTACACAGATTTAAACGCAAAAACACCCCAAACTGTGCATGTGGAGAAATTGGAATCCTTAAACACTATCTTACATCCTGCCCGCTAACAAAACAAAACCATCTGGTCCGTATAGCAACATATAACGAGCAACTTTGGCACAGCCAATTAGCAAACAACAAACACGTACTGAACAAGGGTAAATCAGTGGCCAGATGGCTAATTGAAAACATAGATATAATATTACAGTAGAAAAAAAAATCGACACTCACCGATTTTCCGCCGGACACCCCACCCCCATACTAACAATCTGTCCGTTTCAGGTTATAAATACTATTAACAATGCGCACGTTGAATTATCATTTTGATACGTATTTCGGGGCAGCGTATAAAGGAACCTCTTCTTGCGCACACACACACAAAAATGTTAAATAATGTTATGTCTTTTTATGGTTATTTATCGTTTTTTTTTATATTTTATGTATTATTTATTTATCTTTTTTCTGACAACGCCTCTCTTTATATATGAGCTTTCTGCACGAGCTACCGGACCCGCTCCAATGTCAAAGCCCAGGGGGCCAGTTTTTACCCGGTGGGGTACGGTAGAAAGGCAGAGTCTCATCCCCCTTCAACGTTAACTTTGCTTAACAATTCGGCTAAAAAAAATTAACACACGGTGCAATTTGTCTATCTGCGGAGCCCCATTCTTTGTTTTCTCTACCCCCCTCCCCCCCCCGCGAATACTAAAAATTATCATTTTCATTTGACAAGTATGCATCAACAAGTAGGCTTCAAAATTCCAAGCTATTCCAATTAGATTGGGTAGCGGTGACCAAGCTGGCAGAGCATTATACTCGTAGCCGTTGGTCGCAGGACCCAGGGTAACTGCCGGCTAAAATTCCGTCATGTACGCTAATGCCACCTGGTGCATGTAAAATCCGTCGTGGGTGCAAAGTCCTCCATGTTACCTGTGAATTATACCTCTGGAGGTGCCTTGCCAGGTGAAGGTCTCGTAATCTGATCAAGGTTCTAAATTACGAGACCAACTTGAGTAGTAATGTGCAGGTGCCAATCAACAGGATATACCGTTAAGTAACCGGCAAAACAAAGTATACACAATCGAGCAGTAGGCACTGCAGACAGGATGACAATCGAGGCAATGATGTCAGGTTTATTCACGCTTCTCGGCGATTAGGTGGTCACCCGCCCCGATGCCAGGTACTAATCCCGTTAAGTTGCGGAAACCCGGCAGGTAGAGGCCTGGTCATCGGTTAGAAAGAAAGAAAGATGTAAATATATAACAGATTAACACCTCGTATTAATGTACTATTTCTAATTGCTCAAAAGGTGTGAGATTAAAACTTTAAAAATAGTAAAATAGTTTTATTTGACTGTTGACATGTTTCGACACTTTCGATTATTTTCAAAAATAAATAAACAGTAGTTTTCTGAAATTGCATGGTCTATGATGCAATGATACGAAATCATGAAAATACGTTTCAACGAAAGCGAGATAATTTCCCCCTCCAATCTATATTATCTAACTATCATAAGACAAACCATAGATATTCTAACACGTTAAAAATCCGTATGTAACGATGCAGCATCATTTAAATTACCAAAACTGTGGCTCGAGTTAACTCAACGGTTGCGAAAATAGAAATAAACATCCAAGTAAAATAAAATAAAAAATAACGTGCGTTACATCAAATACTGAATGATGGCGTTACAGATCATTGCTTCATAGACCGTGCAATTTCAGAATATTATTATTTATTTGTTTTTGAAAATCACTCGGGTAGGCTCGAAACACGTAAACAGTGAAATAAAACTATTTTACGGTTTTTCAAGTTTTAATCTTACACCCTTTTAGAAATTAGCAATAGTATAGGTAGACTAAGATGTTTTGTATATTAACTTAAGGGTTCTCAGGACTCTTAAAATCGGAAAAATGAAGAAAAAAGATTGCAAGATGCAGAATTAGCATTTATAAGGCGTTCCAAACTGCCAGACATTAGCCGAGCAGAAAATTGGTATGACACCTTACGCGCAGGATTACAAATATTGCAACTAGAATAAAAATTTTGGCGCTTACTTATACTTCAGATTGTGATAATTACCCTGAACCTAAATCAATTAGTATTTAAAGCATTTTTTGTATATTTTTCATGCAAAGTTGTATTTAGCTATTGCAAAATTTCAGCAGTATAATCACAGCAAAAATGTATTTTATTGAACAATAAAAAGGAAATTTGAGATTCAGTTTATACAGACTAACATAAAATATATATTTTGAAAATTTTATGAAAAAAAATATTTTGAAGTTTTTGAGATATCCTGCGCGTTATGCCCAAAACCGTCATTTGGAGAAAAATGACTTCAAATTTTCGGAAACGCCGCTTCAGCTATTAAGCGGGAATAATTCTAAAAGCCATAACTATTCTGTTATAATGAGAATTTCAAGGAAACAATTATATCAAAATGTTCAAAAAAGGAGTTTAACATATAAAAAAATCAAAATTTCAAAACATTTGAAGCTTTAAGAGTCATGAGACTTCTTAAAATATTTTAGCCTGAAGGAAAATACTTGTTATGAGTTACCCTTGTTATAAGCAGCATCTCAATTTTTATTATGTCAAATTATTTCGATCAAATTGAACTCCTCTTGCGTTTGTCTTTCACATATTCATTTACTTTCCAGCTTCCATTTGAATGAGTTATAAACAATTTACTTTCGATAAATTCTGGAAAACAATTCGCGTTTTACTTAACAGTATGCTGTGGATAAACAAACATTTGACTTTCCATACATTCAAAATTTCTACCTGTAAATATTTATCTATTCATGAAATTTATGTGTAGTTTTAGTGTCGGTTTAAATGAATAGATTGATTACGTGCTATAGAATAATGCTTATGAGAAATTTCAAGAATTATAATTATTTTCCGAATTAAATTCATTTTCTGCGAAGAGGTGCTTTATTTGTTTTATTAATTTCGCTTAAAATGGTTAATTAATGTAAATAATGTCTCACAATTCAAGATAACAGTTTAACAGAAATACATAAATTGTTTTGAATATTTATTGAAGAGTTTTTCGAACTGATATAAATTTTTATAGGTGACTTTAATGTGTATTATTCTATAACCAATTTAAATTGTAGATTTTTATCTTGTTTCGTCTATTGGGATAGTAAAAATAAGTGTTTTAATTTACTTAACTGATACAGCGCATTCTGGTGTACCTGAAGTAAAAATCTCTCAAACTTTTTTACTATAGGTTTGTTCCATTACAATAATAATTAAAAATTTCAAAAAATAAAACTTTTAGAATTGCACATTTCAAGTACAGTCCTTTAATCATAGCATTTTATTGAAATTAAGTCAGAATTCGTTAATCACAGATTTTGTGGTTAATTTTAAAATGGCTAAGCTTAGTCGGAACCTCCCAAATGCTAGGACAAAAGTGCTGACTCGAAAATTGATATTTATTGTTAGTGCTCGAACAATTTCATTTGCCTACCACTAATTTCGAATAGTAATTTTTGTGTCACATTCTGCAATTAAATAGGGAGGTTTTCTCTTTTAAAATGAGAACTTTACTGACTGGTTTCAATACTTGGAAAAAAAGATGTCTCATGAATATTAAACAATCTACTTATAGCTTCAAATATACTGTGAAGCCCCTTTTCTGACAGTAGCTTTGGACCTACCTCGTCGAACCATTTCAACAATTTTGATTTATTTATGCAGTATTTGTCTGCTGTTGTTGTATGCAGTACTTGTTTGTTGTTGCAGTATTTGTTTGTTGTAAATTCTGAGCTACTTGAAACAGAATTGTTTGATTTCTGTGCAAAAGCGCATTAAAATATTTGCGTCCTAGTCGGTTATCCATAAAATACGTTCTTTTGACCTAGTCTATGTTTGTATTCTATCTCACAATCTTTGCAACGTCACACACTAGAGTATTTGAAGTAAAATCTAGGCCAAAATTATTTTTTATGTGTTTTAAAGTTAAAATTATTGCTATTGACTTACTTAATAGTATAATAGTTATTACTTAATAGTAAATAAACTTAGTTAATATTATGTACACATAAAAGTATGCATTTACTTAAATATATATATATATATATAATGCAAAGTTTACTTAACTTTTTAATGTTTGCAAGAGGAAAGTAATTGTTGATAGAATTGTCTTTAAATAAATGTGTTTAATTTTATTATAAGCGAACTTTGAATTATTTATGTAACCCAATGTGTTAATATATATATTATTTGCATTTAGTCAATTGCAAATTTGAGTCACTAAAGTTGAGTTGTTGAATAGAGATGCTGGATTTTGAGTATATTTAACAGATTACCAAAACAAGTTATATTTAAAAATGGCAACTATATGCGGAACATTTTTTTCTCAGATCGACGTGCGAGTTAGTCAGCTTGTTATATCTAATAACTTAATTTAAAATTCATAAAAACTACAACTGTAGTTATCATAGCAATTAAATGCACTTTTAAGAGACAAAAAAATCTGATTCAAAGATTACGAAAAGCAAATTACATAATCAACACTTTAATATATACTGAACATTATTACTCGTTTATATTTTCGTCAGAAAGAGCATTTGACGTCATCGGTGCCCACGCGAAAACATTAGATAAATATATGAAGGCAATAAATAACACTTAATGATCTACAAAATGATTAGGATAACAATAAATCTCACTTATTGATTCAGAAATTACTTTACTTCATTTCTGATTGATTTATTATATCTAAATGATATTTCTAGATAACACTCTCCCCCTTTTGATTTGCTGACTAGCTACTCAAAATTATGTTCTATTTGCAAAATCTCTGGGTCATTTTGGTCACACGACCAAATCGGATACTATAAGTCGTTAGCTCAGATTCAGTTAACAAGTCTGAAGAATCTGTCCCCATCAAAGCACCTTGATTGCTGCTTTCCAGCTGAAAAGGAGAAGGATAAAAATTAGTAGGAGATAATTCTAATGGAAAAACTGGTTGTATGGGTATGATAACCACACCATGTTCTGTTTTCAATCTGAGCGTTCTAATTTTGCCATCTTTTCCAGGAATTTAGTCTACAGTCTTTGCTAGCGGCCAATTGAGACGTTTTTGTACATTGTACCCAATCAGCACAAGTTCACCCAGCTTCAAATCGGCGTAAAATCTGGGCGATTTTACGACGCCTTTGAATAAGCTTACCGAGATATTCAGTTCGAAAGCACATTCTCAATTTTCCATGAGCTTAATTCTGTATTACGATTCGCAGCCTTTTGCAAAACTGTTTTGCGTCAACTTCATCAATGTCCGTGACACTAGAATTAGATTTTTACACTAAAAACATGTTCGGTGTTAATGGAACTAAATCCTCTGGGTTTTTGGATTGATATGTGAGAGGGCGAGATTTTATAATATGTTCACAATCACACAAAATTGTTTGCAGTTCCTCAAAAGTTACGACAGCTTTACCGAGTGTTCGTCGGAGAAGCTCTTTGATCACACGGATCAGTCTTTCCCACCAGCCACCCCACCAGGCGGCTGAAAGAGGATTAAACTTCCAAACGATTCGTTTCAGGTCGGAGAAATGAGTCAATTTTTGCCAATCAATCTTTGACAGATCATTATTGGCACCTTTGAAATTGGTACCATTATCAGAATAGATTATTCTAGGTCTTCCTCTTCTTGCGATGAAACGTCGCAAAGACAGCAAAAATGCATCAGTTGACGGAGAGGAGTCAAGCTCTAAACGTATAACTCGATAGACTGCAAGTATAGAGCACTATCCAGGTTTTATCTGCATTTTTAATAAATAAAGGTCCATCTAAACCAACGCCTACAATTTCGAAAACGTTAGAATCTTTAATGCAATCAAAGGGCAGTGGCTCTGCGTCGGATTCACGTGATTTAACTTTATAGCGCTGGCAAGGAATGCATTTATTTACTACTTTTCGGACAGTTTTACTACTTCTTTGCATCCAACATTTTTCTCTCAGAATACTTAGAAGAATTTGAGTTCCCGCATGGCAATTCACTATATGGAAATGTTCTATCAGTCTAACCGTGAAAATACAGTCATCAGGTAAAAGATTGGCGATAAGAAATATGGTGTATCAATGCGCTCTGTAATTCGTTTCTTAATTCTAACTTTACCGTCTTCATCTTTAAAACAGATTAGGTTAGATATCGAATCTACATCTGGAAAAAAACTCACTTTCTACAATTAAAATTAAAGTTTTTTCAGCGTATTCTAATTCCTCAACTGCTAATTTACCATTTTTCCTTGCATTGTATCGCGATTTCACATTATTTATGAATCTTAATACCCAAGCAACTAGGCTAACAATAGATTTAAAATTTTGAAAATTTCCTAGTGTACCAAGGAATATTTTTTGACTGTTGTATTTACGTTAAACAATTTCACTTTTTTCCTTTCACTAGTAATCTTTGGAGTTTCACTATCAAGAGTCTCAGCCCTGGGACATTTTTCCCTTTCATCGATGAGCCATTTCGGCCCTTCCCACCACCTAGATTCTAGTAATTGCTGGTGAGAACACCCACGCAAAATCAAATCCGCAGGATTCATTTTTCCTGGCACATGGCGTCATTCGCTATTGGGGAAAAGACTTTTTATTTCTCTCACCCTGTTCGGAACAAAAACGAACCATTCACCGTATTCACTTATCCAGTACAACGCAACCATGGAGTCACTCCAAAAAAATTGTTTTCTTGATCTGGACACAAAGTGCTTGCAGTAATGAATGTGCCAAACTAGCTCCGATGTTACACGTGATTCATTCCAATCTCAGAATTGACGGTTTCTTTATAGGAGCAACTCTAGCTTTTGCTCTAATTAATTGTATTTTTACAGCTTCCGGGGTTATAGTTCGAAAAAATACGCAAGCTGCATATGCCTTTTTGCATGTATCCACGAAAACATGCACGTCGGTAGACTCATTTATTTCAACATATCGCGGAATTTGAACGTCCTCTAATATATTTATTTCACTGATCCATTTTTTTAAAGGATTTTGAATTTCTTCCGGTAATTGAGACGACCTGGACCCAATTTCCAGTTTTGTTGCAATATAATTTTTGGTGGCAAAGTTGCCGGGCACAACATTCCAATCGGATTAAAAATTTTCTGCATTGAGCTCCAAATTAATCTTTTAGTGAAATTTTCATTGTTACTTAATTTATCAAAAGTTAAATTACACTTAAGCATATCCCAATCAAGATCCCACAATATCTCAAGCAATTTTGTTACATCTTTGAAACATTTTGAGATTTAACATTACTTTCCCAATTTCTCAAATTAAAACACCCTAGAGACATAATGGATTTAGCCTGCTCGATAAATTCGTCTTGTTCCGCAGCATTTGAAACATCTGTAACACAATTATCAACATAAAACGAATATTGCAACTTTTCTGCCATATTCCTATAATTAAGAGATACATTATCTAATAAATGAGATATAAAAGCTGCCAACAAAAATGGGCTCGAACTCACTCCGAAAACAACCACCATGCAATGTCTATAGGTAATTTCTTCGT
Organism: Maratus speciosus; assembly: GCA_963932465.1. Taxonomy (NCBI): domain Eukaryota; kingdom Metazoa; phylum Arthropoda; class Arachnida; order Araneae; family Salticidae; genus Maratus; species Maratus speciosus. The sequence continues at coordinate 109,203,771 of OZ010789.1, read as the reverse complement.
TCACAGAAGGATAATAAAATCGTAAAAATCTCTATGATCCGGGTTTATGCTAATCTGCAAAAAGGCTTTTTCGATATCCGCAGAAAGACCAATTTTATAAATTCGAAACCTATCTATAATATCCGGTATTTGCTCAATTAAATTCGGTCCCTTATACGAAATATCATTTAAGGAACACTTTCCGTATTCTCTAGCGTACGCATCGAAAACGGGCCTAATTTTAGTAGTAGCACTGCCCACTTTCACCACAGACCGATGCGGCAAAAAATGCCCTTTTTGGACGTCCCCGTTACTTTCTCAATTATTTCTAAACTAGTGTATAACCCCTTCAAAAATGACGGAAAGTTGATCTGCGTTAACAATTATCAAAACAAACAGCAGTATTTATTGCAACAATATTAATAATTAGCTAAGTGCAACACAATTTTTGAAGATTTCACAAAATATTAAAATTAAATATTCAATGCGTTAAAGGTTTTTTTTTAATATATTATTTTTATAAAAATGAATGAATCTGAATAATGAATGCCGCATCGCTTTTCTTTAGGGGTGGATCAAGGCACGGAGTTAAGAGATACAGATACTGTATTAGAACTCGGCGGGATCAAGTCAGCGGGTTTTACGCATCTATGGAGCTTTTCGTTTCATTTCTAAGTATGGATTTGGCGTCATCTATAATCAATTAATAAAAACAAAGAAACGTTTGTTAAAATTTGTAGGCCTTTTTTTTTTTTTTTTAGAAAATAAGCAGGACACATTGGTTTAATTAAAGATAAATTTTTGAAATCTTCAGCTATATAACTTTAAAATTGCATTTGGTATAAATAAAACCAAAAGTTATTATTATTATTATTTCTTTCGTAAAAATTTCATTTAATTTTATCAATTTTTAAGAACTTAGCTTATATCCACTTGAAATTAACTGCATTGTAAGTAAATTTTATATTTTATATGAAATGTAATTAAAATGTAAGGAATAAACATAGTCCAGGAAATAGAGACCATATAGGGGCTCTACCTAGCAAAATTCATGATAATTCTGAAAAAAGGTTTACTATATGTTTTTTGGGTCGCCGAATCCGAATTTTTAACTTCCCACCAGGATTTCCCCCGGCAACCCCCCCCCCCCCAAATTTTGGTAAAAAGCCACCAAAAAAGGTTTTTATTAAAAAAATCAATTTTTTTATTGTTTTAGGGAAAAGGTATCTAAAAATTCAGAAAGTAGACAAAATTTGCAACAAATAAGATAGATGACATAATGACATAGGATGAATGGGGAGGGGGAGATCTGCCTCGGTCATGCGCCTCGGTGCTGCGTGAAGTAAGTTGCGCAATTCCACTTATCCTCTCACTTCGTTTACATTCGCCCTCCCGTCTCCCCTCCGAACTTTCCCTATAAGGTATACTTTAAGATTTTTGGGTAGCTGAATCCGAATTTTTAACTTCTCTTCAAAATCCCCCCCCCACCCGTCCCCCCAAATAGTTGTTCTTAAATTAAATTTTTATTGTTTTAGGGGAAAAGTATGTAGAAATTCAGAAAGTAGACAAAATTTGCAACAAATAGGATACATGACATTATGATGTAGGAAGAACGGGGAGGGTGAGGTCTGCCTCTGAACATGCACTAAGTTATGCAAGTCCAGGCAATAGGGGATTTTACCTGGCAAAATTAATGCCAGTCCTGGATTTCGACTCACTTTCTGTTTTTTGGGTTGATGAATCCGAATTTGTAAATTTCCACTCAGATTTCACCCGGAAAACCCCCCAAAAAATTGATTTTTGTGAAAAAATTTGGTTTTTGAGAACAGCGCTCGGGGAATGTTCCAAGGCAACCCCCCCCCCCACCTCTCCCCATTTATCCTACATGACAATGTCATACATCCTATTTCTTGCAAATTTTGTCAACTTTCTGAATTTCTACATACTTTTTCCCTAAAACAATAAAAAACTCATTTAAAGACAACTATATTGGGGGAGAGAATTTTGGGGGAAGTTAAAAATTCGGATTCAGCCACCCAAAAACTTAAAGTAAACCTTATAGGGAAAGTTCGGAGGGGAGACGGGAGGGCGAATGCAAACGATGTGAGTAGTTAAGTGGAATTACGCAACTTAGCCCACGCAGCACCGAGGCGCATGTTCCGAGGCAGATCCTCCCTCCTCATTCATCCCACGTCATAATGTCACATATATTATTTGTTGCAAATTTTATCTACTTTCTGAAATTCTAGATACTTTTTCCCTAAAACAATAAAAAAAATTCATTTTTTTAATAAAAACCTTTTTGGAGGGTATTTTACTAAAATTTGGGGAGTTGCCGGGGGAAATTTTGGTGGGAAGTTAAAAATTCGGATTCAGCGACCCAAAAAACATAAAGTAAGCTGATTTCTAGAACTACCATTAATTTTGCCACGCAAAATCCCCTATTGCTTGGACTAACAATACTCCGTTATGTACTACATATATTAATTATATCAATGCAGATAAAATTTCGATTTTTAACATAATAACATTTGAACAAACAAAATTATAATTTAATAAGTGAAAAGATAATTTTCAGCCATACTAATGCAATCATAACATCTTATATTTCAGTTAACCAGGGAAAAAAACCATTTATAATGCAAACAAAATTAAAAAAAAAGATAAGCAGATAAATGTTAAGCTAAATAAAACTAAATTAAAATTCTATCAAAGTCATCATCATAATAATAATAATATTCATTTTATTTATATTGAATGAAATTTTAAAATTAAATAAATGAAGCTTTAAAAAATTGATCTCGAATTACATCATTACGTATGCATTTTATTTTTCTTATAAGAAACTCTAATTTCAATCGATATCGAAAGTTTTCATTTATATTGATTGCCGAAAGATGGCGCCAAAGCAAAGTTAAACTCGTCTTGCACTCTTGTTATCCGTTGTTTACATGAAAATAGCTGGTTATCTGTTATTTTTAATTTAGAATTTAAAACACTATAATTTGATATATTTTGAACGTTTTAGAGAAAATAACGAAGAATAAATGTGATATAAAGCAGAGTATGTGTATATTTCCATACGTTGAACAATTGGCAAACTTACGGCCTCTTGAATATTTATGCCTAACATGGACGCGATAATTGCTTTTCTCAAGGATGCGTTCGCCCCGGACGCGTTACACTGTGTTTTATTATATAGAGATCCTCCCATTCTCTGAAAACATTTCCATAATGAATAAGAAGATCCCCCTTTTGTGCGCCTGCGCACATTTTTTTATGTCTCTTCCACGTCATTTTTTCATTACTGGGTAATTCATTCGCATCAGATTTAAAAGGTAAACAAACTTCATATCTACCATCTGGATGAATTTTAATATTGGTCTTAAATTCCTATATTATTTTAGAATGCTCATATTGATTTTTCAAACTTTCTACAGGCTCTCTATTACCGATCCTTTCAAGATCCCATAACTCATTAATGGAAGCATTTTTTGCATACAAAGATACAACAGACAAAACAGTATTACTATAATAATTACTATTCAAATTTTGATTGGGTTTTCCAGTTAATACAGAACCCAAGCGTGTTTTAACAAAAATAAACCTAAATTTAATTTCATTCATTTATTAGTGAATAATGTGCCAATTAAATTGGCATCTAAAAGTAAATTAATTTCCGAATCCTTAGATTCAAGATCAGGTAAAATAATTTGTTTTTCTCTAAGGTCAATAAGTGCCTCCACACTAGAAAGTTTAGGCACTAACCCAGTAATTTTATTTTCAGAGAATACGTCAGCTCTACAACTAAAGGAATCATTCAAATCAGAAATAATTAAATCATAAACATCATGTATTTGAACTGAGGTTTCTCTCCCCAAAAGTCAATGGGTCATTTTAATTTTCCTCTTAGGAACCAGATGTAGATTCTTAACCACCTTTTTACTGACATAACTGTTTTGAGAACCAGAATAAATAATAGTGCGAACCTTTAGCTCCACATTCTTATTTTTCACTTTAACCATTAATGTCATGAGATAAACATTTTCAATATTTGAATGATTTGTCATAATATTAGTTTCATGAATTTAATTTTTTCTCTTATCATTATCATTTTCAATAATATCATCTGGGCACATAAGAAAATGATGATATTTCATACACTTAATACAGGTACATTTAAATCAACAGTTTTTAGATATGTGATTAGGCTTAAACAATTAAAGCAAGCATTTTTCTTTAGTGAAATCTTTTTCTTATTTTCTAAGATAATATATCTAGCGGCAAAACAATCTCGCGATGAATGACATTTTTCACAAAATATACAGGCAAATTCTCGCTTACCTGTATTTCCAAAAGAAGTGCTTAATAGCGATGAAGCCGTTGCAGGACCGGAAATTTTATTATCCTGGTCATGTCTTTTATTAGTTGTATTCGCACCGAAAACACTGCGCGCCAAAGAAGCCATCTCCTCGCTTTGCACTTCATGCTTAACAAAACACATTAAGTTTTTGAGGGAACGTTCTTCATGCATTGCATCTTCGGCATTTCGTTTTCTTTCCCATGGCATCAGAACTTCTTCAGGGAGATCGATTCTACTAACGGGATCAGGAAATCCCCGTATTTTTCTTGAGTACGTCCTAAACTTTCGAGCGATCTCACCTTTCCCTCTAATTCATCATACAATTTTGGCAAATCTGTTTTTACTCGGCCAGCGATGGCATTTTTCATGACCATTGTTAATAAGTCCCGTATATAGACTTGTACGAGCAGATATTCTCTACGAAATCGTTCTTTGATTTGATTTATCGCTTGATGATAATTAGCAGCTGTAGCGGGAAAGCTCTCCCCCACTCTGGCTGCTTTTGAATTCGGAACGACAGCTTGTGTTATATATTGAAATTTATCAGAGTCCGAAATACTTTTATCTTCATGTATCTTCTGAAATTGAGACCCAAATGACAAATAGTCCTTAACATCAACGTTAAATTTCTTCAATTCAATCTTCGGCAGCCTAAAACGTCTCTTCTCAAGAGTTTCATTCCTATTTTCAAAAACGGGCGACTGCAAAGAAACAATTTTTTTCCACTCCAGTCTTCAACTCAAGGTACCTATCCCGATATTCTTCGGCTGCTTGTAAATCTTCTGCACACTCCTTCTCGGAGCCTTCCTCCTTCAGTGGAATGCTACTGATATTTTTCTGACATTCATCTAATCTTGAAAATTTATCTTCTGTTTCCATAAAACAGAAAGACTTTTTAGATCAATGTCCAGTTTCAATAATTCTTCTGTAACTTTATTCGTGCACGACGTAAAAGCTATTCTCAGATTTTTCTTTTCGTGTTTCAAAGCTTTTAAATCCATAATTTCTATGTCGGCCGCACGTTTCCGCGCCAAATGTTATTTCTAATAACTTAATTTAAAATTCACAAAAACTACAACTGCAGTTATCATAGCAATTAAATGCACTTTAAAGCGACAAAAAAATCTGATTCAAAGATTACGAAAAGCAAGTTGCATAATTAAAACTTTAATATATACTGAATATTATTGCTCGTTTACATTTTCTTCAGAAAGTGTATCTGACGTCAATGGTGTCCACACGAAAGCATTAGATAAATATATGAAGGCAATAAATAACACTTAAGGATTTACAAAATGATTACGATAACAATAAATCTCACTTATTGAATTCAGAAATTACTTTACTTCATTTCTCATTGATTTAGTATATTTAAATGATATTTGTAGATATCACAGCTATTAAAAAATATGCTTTTTACAACTTTTGGGCAAATTTTAATTTTTGCATTTTTGGCCAGGATTTTGCGACAAATATTCTATTGTGCATCACCGGGATTCCAAATTTTGACAGACTGCCTTCTACTAGGCATAGTAGTATGTCGCGGTACTATACTGGACGCCTCGTAAGAAATAGATTAAGGGTGTATTCCGATCCAAACTGCTTATTTTCTGATTCATTTTAAAATTCATTTTTGCTCTCAAACGCATCAAACTGGGAAATTCTCTTATTTAGAAACTATATAATGTGCCGTGCTTCTTAATTTTTTGATAAATGCAGAAAATACTGTAAAAAACGCTGTCAAAGTTGGCGTTTTGAACCGAATTTTCCGAAGCGGGCGATCTGGGAACGAAAAAAAGGGTCATACTGGGAAAATAATTGTTTAAAAATCAAATTCTAATTTATTGAGCTGAAAATGAAATCACACGGCATGTTAAACATGTCTTCAGAAATCACCCTAGCAAGTTTGATGTTTTTACCTTTAAAAATGAGTCTGAAAATGTCTCAGAAAATTTCGAGCTGTTGAGGGTGGAAAAATATTTTTTCGAATACACCCTTAAGTGGATGAAAAATTCAGGAATAAGTGTAATAAATTTACTCGGTATACCAAGTTTAGACATATTAAAACCAAAATTAGAAGAAAGGGTGCTTAAAGGTAGACATATATAAATAAACAAAACTGGCTTACCTTACTGAAAAAATAGCATTGTTTGAGTTGAAATTACCTGGGTCGGAAACTCCTGGCTTGAAATCACTGTAGAGTTAAAAACTAGCGGGGGGTATTATCAACGTGACGACGGGTGCAAACTTGTGTGTGACTTTCAAAGTCTATTTTTTTAGTGTAAATTAAAAAGTATGCATTACTGGTGTAATGTCCCCCACTGGTATCGTTAATTATTTCTATTGAATGTATTCTTAGAATCATTTTTATATCTAAATTTAAAATAAAATCATCTGAATTTAGTACTTATTCAAGAATATTTTTGTCTAAGATCTATTTTTTATAATTATTTGGAAATTTATAGGGAAATATTAAATAAAAGTATATTCGGTGAGTTACTGAATGCATCAGAATATTTGCACTTCATTTTTTAAAAACGCAGGATCTTTTTTGCGACATGTGTTCGGAGTTATACATGATGATACATATTTCATGAGATACAGAAGATGACAAATGACGTGTTTATATTAAAGCTGTTGCTCTTATGCCAGTCTGGGTCTTGCACTTGTTGACATTTCAATAAATGTTTACGTTTGGCATATAAGATATCATGAATTATAAATAGTCTATTTAAAAGGCAATGTGGAAGAAATCTGCAATGCCGCTATGGAACGTCAGCAAAAAAGATGGCCTGCCATATATATATATATATATATATATATATATATATATATATATATATTATTTATTTATTTATTTATTTATTTATTTTTGCGCAACTGAAAAAGTTATATAAAAATTTCTATATTTATATCAACTATTTACAGGGATAACTATATAGCTGTTTTGTGTGCTTTTATCTATAGAGATAAAAGTACTTCTTAAATTCAAAGTACTTCTTAAATTTAAAATACGGTAAATATTTTTCACATTTTATTTAGAAGCCATAACAGTCACGTAAATTGTCGAAGAATATTATTTATAGGTACACTGGTAGAAATTGATTTATGAAAACACGTATTTTTAACAAAATCTTCTATAATATTCATTATAAATGAATGAAATTTCATACATTATACATGCTATGTACAACAAATAATTTAGAAAAATAAAATGTCATACTTATTAATAATCTAAAACATAATGTCAAAAAATAGATTTTAGTAACACAAAAACATGGAAATTGATTTATGAAATATCACATTAAATTGAAATTAATAGCTAGTAAAGCAGCCTTTATTTATCAGAGTTTATTTTATTCTAGATGACATTGATAAAAGAAGATTTTAAATGTATTTCTGATCAATTAATTTCCAGTTTTGACCGATTGAAGCTTTCAATTCTACAAGTGATGTGTACTGCATTCCATTTGCATAAACCATTCAAACAAGCAATCCCCAAACGTTTTCGATGAGGTTCAGATCAGGACTAATAGGTGGATGATCTAAAAGAACAATATTATGTTCGTCAAACCAATCTTTCATTGCATTTGAAATGTGAATTCTTGCATTGTCTTGCATGAAGATGTAATCTAAACCACAATATTGCCATGCAAATGTAGGAAGTGGATTTTCTAAAACAAAACTGCAATCAAAAGAATTCCGGCGAACGTTTAAAAATATAATTTCTCTTTTGCCATCATAAGCGATCACTGCCCAAATCGTCAAACTTTCGCCACCAAAATTTCTGCTAAATGTAGATTTTGGTTCTTTTCGGAGATCCCTCCAATAATACTTCAAACCATCCGGGACATCCAAATTAAATCTTTTTTCGTCGCAGAAAATGATTTTCTTCCCCCAGAATTGTCACCCAGTGCCATGTACTTGTCGCAATACTGCAAACGCATCTGCTTCGGACGCAGAAGTAACTTTGGACCAGACTTCATCGACCATCTCAAGATCCGTGAAGAATGTAAAATTTGCCTAACTTTTCTAGAAGTATCAGGAAGGAATAGATCTGCACAAAGCTGCTTTGAACTGTGACCGGCTTTCGATGCAAGTTGAAGAATCCCCCCTTTTTCTCTCTCTTACTTAAACGTGGATTACCTTTTTTGTTAAAATTTTTGCCATAATTTGCTGGATCTTTTCTATAGTTATATATCACAACAACTGATCTTTTAATTAATTTACTAATTTCCGAAACAGACTTTCCATATTCTAAATATGCATCGATTTTAGCTCTTTCTTCCTCAGACAATATCTTTCGTTCCCCCATCATGAAAAGTATAACTGAAACGTATTGTTTCCAATATATATAACGCTTTTTATTTCTACAGTGCATGTCATGTTACCTTGTTTTATGCAATTTTTTTTCACATTACTTCGGAATAGCCAATGAAATGTGATATTTCATAAATCAATTTCCATGTTTGCATATTACAAAAATCTAATTTTTGACTTTTTGTTTATGTTTAATATTATGCATGGCATTTTATTTTTATAACTCATTTGTTATACATACTATGTATATCCCTTGAAATTTCATTCATTTTTAATGAATATTATAGAAGTTTTTGTTAAAAAAACGTGTTTTCATAAATCAATTTCCACCAGTGTATTGATAGGCATTTGACCGTTTTCTGCAAGATATAATCTGGTGGTCTTATTAAGTGTATGACCTTGGTTGGTATAATTACTTTACATAGATGAAAAAATGCATAGATATAACATGAATTTATTAAAAAAAGAGCTCATAATAATAATTCCTTTTAACTGACAGGTTCTCAGTTTCCTAATTTATCAACAACTGAATATTCTAGTTTTATAGACACATGCGCTTTTAAGTAAAACATGAAATTTTTATTTCCCGAAGATTATTTAAAATAAAACACTTGAAATCATTCTAATAAAATAACTATAAATCTTTAGAAAAACAAAAATGCATACATCTAGGATGAATTTATTTAAAAAAAGTTTTTGTATAATAATATTTCCTTTTAACTGAAAGTTTATCAGTTTCAAAATTTATCAGGAATTAAATATTTTAGATTCATGTACATATGCACTTTTAAATAAAACAATTACGTTATTTTTATCTTTCCAAACATAATTTAAAATAAAACACTTGAAATCATTCTAATAAAATAACTATAAATCCTTAGATATTCAAAGCAATTTAATTTCTTTTTTAAGTTTTATTAATTTTTTTAAAAACAAATGATGTCATTATTTTCACAACATTCCTTAATTTGTTCATTATTTTTCCTTAAGAGATAGGATGTCGTTGTTTCAGAACCATTCAAAACTTTTTAATGTAATTAAATTCAGAAATGAAGTAATTAACTTTTCCAAGCTTAGATTAGCGTTTATTTCCTCTAAAATGTACATTGACAAAGCTTTTCGGAATTTAATTATTTTTTTATGTTATTAGCTCAAAAAACTTTTATTTATTCGTAATGAATATCTAAGATGACACAATTTAACTGTATGAAATGATTTTTTGTATTACCATAGGAAAAAGTTAATGATTTTTACTGGATTAAATTAAGTTATAAGAAATTTTCATATTCAAAAATTTAGACACTCATAGTTTTTACAATGTAAATGTTTTAAAAGTTGCGTATTTATATTAACTAAATAAAATGTTAATATAATTATTTATGCAGTAGTTTTGTTAATAAAACGAAACAATGCTTCATGTTAAATTATTTTAGGAGTGAATTCGTATATGTTATGAAAACAAATAAATTACAGAACGTTGATATGAAGGTAACATCAAAGTTTAACAGAAAATACGGCAATATGAAATAACGACATTAATTGAAAACTAATTTTGATGATTTTAAAAAACCGTTTGAACTCTGATTTATGACAAGTATTTTGGTGCAAAGTACTCAAACTCATAGAAAATGTATCCACGAAATACAGTATACTCCCTCAAATCTGCACTGTTTAGGACCAGAGGTTGTGCAGATTTTACAATTTTGCGGATTTCTTGTCATTGCTTTGCTTACATTTTTACAGCAGTAATTTCAATGTAATAATGCAATCAAAATTATAATGAAGGCTTGAAATATAGTAAAATATTAAAATAAATAAAGTAGTAAAATGATAAAAAGTAAGATAATTTTAAAAAATGATGAAATTATTAAAAGTACAGGTCAAATAAATAATTAACAATGTATAATTAAATATGCATAATAAAGCAAGCTTGATTAATGCAAAAATATACTTGGCGAAAAAGATTGCAATTAACAGTGATATCAGAAATATCTTGATTTTTTTCAGAAATCAATTTATACTTCCTTCATGAAAAACCATGAGTTCAGTCATTATCGAGATCATATTAAAATACATACAAAATTATATAAAACTAAAAAATTCTGTAATTTTGCCCATACATCTGAATTGAAAGTTTCATTGTGTACATCTGCGATGATGTGTGGATTTTAGGCGTTAATAGATTATAGGGTTGCGAATTCGAGGGAGTCTGCTGTACTATTTTGTTTCTTTTAATAATTTGACAGAAACTGTTTTTATTGATATATTCTTAGCAACTTGTCTCCATTATCATAACCTGCGTAAAACAATGTCTGGAAATATATGAAATATATGACATTTAATGAAAATTATTTTCATCTGTGAATTACAGTTTCTCTTTAGCGTTTTAGAACTATGTTTTCAAATCAGCATTACCATATTGGCAAACAATCTTGTCGTATTATTTTTCGACATATCCCGGTCACTTCTGCTTCATTACGTCGTTGAATATGATTAGTCGTTAGCATTCACGATTGATTTTCTAATGCAGTTAATAACAAGCGGAAGTAGAAATTGCTCCTGCAGAATTAAATTATAAGCTATTTTAACCCTTTATTTACTGACGGTACTTATATGCACCATTAGAATAATTTGTTATAAAATTCATTTAATACATAGATTAGTAGTAATACAGTTTGGAATGAGTTATAGATGCATTACTTTATCTGTTTCCAAAAGCATTATTCATTATGCAAAACAAAAATATTTTTAAAAGATTATTTATTTTATCTTTTCATCTTTACAGCAGCTTTTTCGGCGTTGGGGGCAGGAAATTTTTCAATTCGGAAATATTTCTATATTTCTATTGTAAGAACATGATAGCTTTGTACATTTCCTAATTCTGCAAAATACTAAGAAAAATATTTAAAATAAAAGATTTAAGTGGGGTTATAAATATTGCACACAATCCCTATAAATTCAAATTTAATTAGTCCTTCTAAATCCTCCAATCCCTCTAAAATCCTTCTAAAATTCATTAAATGATTATGCAAATCTGCTAATGTAAATCTTCAAAAATTCACGAAAAATGCTTTAGAAGATAAAATTTTCATGAATTCATAATTCAATACATAAAGGGTTAAATATTTATTCTTTGATTATTTTATTTCATAAATACACAGGGAAACCTAATGAAACTCAATATTAAAAACAGTTTGTTAAACTTTAAATTCCCCACACCACAGACAAACGTAACTCCTTACATTACACCGTTATGTATCTCAACTCGAAGAAGAAAAAAGTTTTTATTGCTTTTATTTAAAGAAGTATTCTTACGAAAGGAAAAAAAAAAAGTTTCAGGTCTGACACACTCAAAAAGGCAATTCTTAAGACAAAGTTGGGAAGAAACAGTTCTTCATATAGCTTATATATGAGAATATAATCCACCTATATCTGACTTCTATATATGACAATATAATTCGTATAAACATTAATTGTGGTGTTTGAAAACTCCAATGAAATCTATACCAAACAAAATTACTCTCAAATAAACATAAGAAAAATTAAAAAAGCATATATTTTTTAAGAATTTTGATAATAATAACATTGAAAAGTAATTAAATTTTAAAATATTCTCCACAATCAAAATATTTATAGTATTTGAAATGTCTAAAGTCCTTATATTAAGAAAAAATATGATAGTAGAAGATATTCATATTCAATATATAGAATTTTTAAATAATGTATTTTACGGTGTATAAGTCAATGCTATTTGTTTTAATCCTGAGATGCCATATTTTGAGTCAATTTGTTGTACAAATTGATACCGTAATTTGCTCTTGAAAGAAACGTTAAAAATTCTGTTACTAAAAAGTCTTCAAGTACTTTTTCAAAAGAAACACCAAGATTCTAGTGATTTTACAAAAGAATCAACTAGAGATTTTTCGAAAGAAACCAAGAATCTAGAGATTGTACAATCCAAGATTTTACAAAAGAATCACCAAGAAAATTTTTTGGTGATTCTTGTAAATCAACAAAAGAAAAGTTAATACAATAATTTTTCAGGAAGTAAGTAACTATTTACATCACATCAATCTGTTGTGAATATCTGGTATCCTCCATACGACAGTTCTCTAAATGTAGACGAATTTTCAGAATATTGTGAATCTGAAAGTGATGAGGACATTTAGAATTTTTAAATTCATAATTTGACAAATCAGTGCTATGATAGATCTAAATCCCCTTTGTAATGGATATATTTTGTTTTAAAATATCTCAAAATACAAAGATCTATATTTTCGTTTGTCTTTTCAGAGATATAAATTATCCGCTAAATAAACTATAATTTTTTAAAGAAGTTAATGTCTTTTATTTTAATAACTATAAAAAATAACATTTATAATTTTTATTAAATTTAAAAATTCTGTCGGACTTTGTAAATTTTCTGTGTCTTAATATCGAAGATACGAGCGAACTATCACTACCGGTACAATGGATGTCTGATATTATATCTGGTGTACTTGAACAAGTTGGCCCATGGATTTACTTTTGGTTTTAGTGGTTCAAAAATCAGATTTATACACCATAAAATGTATAAATTATTTGGTTTATTTGTAAATTAATCTCCTGTGAAGAGAAAGTCATTCAATGATATTGAAAAGAGATAAAGAATTACGAATTTATTTGCCGATAAGTTGTATCCAAGATTTTTATAATGAATGACCTGGAAAACTCTCTGCAACTACTTTATTTCATATCAAACTTTTACTCTAAGTTTTGAAAATTTCTTAAATGAAGCTAAAGAATGTCTTATAAATTCAAGAATGTTTAATATATACATATATATATAAACAATGCACATAATGTGACGATATAGTTCAAATAAATACATATAGAAAATTCTATATGTTGTGTTTAAACGTCATATTCACATTTATAAATCAAAATAAACAACGTAAATACATTGATTCATAATTCACGTATTACTAAAATAGTTGCAAATATAATATAAAAGTTTTAAAAGATTAAAACTATCAAGAAGTTAAAACCATAAATGTCAAATCACATCAAATTTTCCCGAGTGCTTTCAGCTAAATATCTGTACAATCTGAGAATCTGTACAGATATTAAAAGACGCAAAAAATGTAACGATGTTTCATCCTACCGTATATCACACATATGAATTAATTTGCTTGGCATTACCGATGTATTCAGTTTTGATCCACCTCCCTCATATTTTCTATAGTCCCATCCTCATATTTAATGTTTTTGAGATTGTCCCTGACTTCCTAACCAATGTATATCTTTGAAGCTACGGTAGTTTCTCATTTTAATTTCCCTGATGATGGCTAGTGTTTATGTGAAAGCGCTTGGGAAATTCTGAAATGATTTGACATCTATGTTTATATCATTTTAATAGTTTCATTGTTTTAAAACTCATATATTATATTTGCACCTATTTTACTAATAAATAAATTGGGAATCAAAGTATTAACGATATTTATTATTTTAATGTATAGTGAGCAAGACAAAACAAAACAAAACAAAAATAAGAAAGAACACGCATTAAATTTTTATCAACAAATTGTTCAAGTAAAAAACGGAAATAGCCTTTACAAGGCCGATTACGTTTTCTTTCAATTTAAGTTAAAAAATAAATTTAGTGGTTTATCTCCATGCTGAAATTGTATCAAACTCTTTATCTGCCAATAAGAATACCCAATTTTGTCATCGAAATCGATTATCTTTTAGAAATCTTTTAAAAATCGATTTCAGTTAAGAAATTCATATGTTACAATTCATAATATTTCCGAAAATTTATTTCAAAAGAAAAAAAAAATTCATAATTCAGAGTACGGCACCATTCTAGTGTGAAGACATCAGCTAAGCTTATATTTATAAACAAAAATTCCACAAAGACATAATTTCGAGTTAAAATGCTATTTCAGTTTTTTTCTGTTATTATTTGGATATTAAAATGTAAGGATACTCTCATTTTTTGACCAACTATACTTTTCTTCATATGCATGCAACAGGTTCAAGGAAATTTTAGCTATCTCGGTGGTTCGGCCCAGTACAGGCGGGTAGAAAATTTTATCTTTTACGTTTCTGCATATTGATGCCATTCTTAAGATCGGATTCAGATGGTTCAGCGCCCAACTGGTGGCTCAGAGGTTCTGCTCTCGAAGCTGGTAGACGGGAGGTGCTGGGTTCGAACCCAATCGCGCCCGTCGGCCTAACCGTTTCGGAGTTTTCGTGGTTTTCTTCGAAACCTTGGATTTTCCATGTGTAAATACGGGTTAGGTTCCCGTAGAAAGACCCCCACGAAGGGCAATCCACCTAGGGCCTATATCCCTCGAGTAGATAATCGGCCGTCAAAAATCACCCCACCTACCCCCCAGATGGCTCAGCATCTTGATCCATCATTGTGATGATATGGGGAGTTGCTACGAATTATAAGTTTGAGTATTTTTTCTACAATTAGTGGCACGATCAGGAAGTTTGCAATGATCCATTATATATATATATATATAATATGGGCACCTTTTTTGACGTTGGTATTTCGAACTAAATACCGAGAAACACTCCTTATTGTTTTCTACTTTTGTAGTATTTTTATGGACTTCCTAATGATATATTATTTATTTACTTTGTATGAAGCCCTATGTTCATCATTTAGCTTTTTCCAACTGGCGACAAATGGAGTCTGATAGTCCCACTTCGTATTCATTAAGGATAAAGAAAAAGATCATTAATGAGCCCAAGGACTCTTAAAATTTCAAATTTTTCGAAATTTTTATTTTTTTAGATGTGAAACTCCTATCTTTTTCTGAACCTTTTGATAGAATTTATTCTTTGAAATTCCCACTAGAACAGAAGTTATGGCTTATAGAATTACACCTGCTCAATAACTGAAGCGGCGTTT
Organism: Maratus speciosus; assembly: GCA_963932465.1. Taxonomy (NCBI): domain Eukaryota; kingdom Metazoa; phylum Arthropoda; class Arachnida; order Araneae; family Salticidae; genus Maratus; species Maratus speciosus. The sequence continues at coordinate 109,188,205 of OZ010789.1, read as the reverse complement.
CCGAAAATTTAAAGTCATTTTTCTCCAAATGATGTTTTTTGGCATAACGTGCACGATATCTCAAAAATTTCTGAATATGTTTTCATGAAATTTTCAAAACATATGTTTCATGTTAGACTGTATCAACGGAACATAAAATTTCCTTTTTATTGTTCAAAAAAATATATATTTTTAATGATTATACTGTTGAAATTTTCAAAATTTTGCATTTGCTAAATACAACTTCGTGTTAAAACTATAAAAATGCATTAAATACAAATTTATTGAGGTACAGGATAATTAGCACAATATGAAGTATAAGTAGGCATCAAAATTTTCATTCTAATTGAAAAATTTATTTTGTAATCCTGCGCGTAAGGTGTTATATGAATTTTCTGCTTGCTAAATGTCTGACAGTTTGGAGCCCCCTATAAATGCTAATTCTGCATCTTACAATTATTTAAATGCATGAAATGGAAGAACATACTTATAGCTTTCATCCCAATAAAAATTGTGTTTTAAAATCATATACATTTTAAGATATTAAATATTGAAAATGGTCTCTTTTTTTATATTTTCCAATTTTAAGAGTCTTGAGACCTCTTAAGCAGCAGAAATCATCAGGAAACGTTCATTTAGAAACAAAATAATGTCGACTGCCTTCTTTCAATACCCGAAGTACGCAACATCGTGAAGAGAATTACCCAAAATAACACCGTAAGCCTGGATTCCATTGCAAAGTTTCTGGATATATCTCATCAAAGTGTCCAGAATATTGTTAAAAGTTCTCTCAAACTTCATAGTTATGGCTTCTACTGCGAGGAACAGTTGTCAAATAATGTAGTCTAAAGAGACTAACGAGATGAAAGACGATGCTTCAAATTTTCAAGTTGCGCAAGAAGAGGATTTGTAGTTGGATGAGAAAATCTTTAACATGGAGAAACTGCACAACAGTCAATATGATTGACAATTGATAAGTCTAATGCAGAAAAAAGATTAGAAAAAGAAAAATTGTCACGCGATTGTTTCTTCCGAAAGGATTAATGGTTTGAGCAGGAGTTGGCCACGGACAAAACACCTTTATTCTTTACTGATAAAAACGTAAAGATTATTGCTAGGATATGCCATAAAAAAGTGTCGTCTAAGATTGTTGTCCATTGGTAGCGAAATAACTCTAATGATATCTTCCAGTAGAATTGGACTCCTGCACATGTAATAAAAGTAACATTGGTCTTCCTCAACAACCACTAGCCTGAATACTCATCAAAGGATCAATGACCTTCGGAAAGTCCGAATCGTAATCCACTAGACGTCTCTGTTTGGGGATACTTAGAAAGAAAATTTAAAGAGCAAGAAAATATCTAGTTTGAATTCTCTGCGGCTCAAAGTTATCAAGGCTTTGGATAATTTTGATCAGATTTACCTGCGGCGCACTGTCAATTATGTGATCCTGCATTTGAAAGCTCGTGTAAAAACAACTGGTGAACATTTTGAAATAAGTTTACATATTGTTATTTGTTATATCATTGTTTTAATAAAATAAAAAATGTCTTCAGGTAGAGAGTATTTTTGAAGAAAACACCCTTTTTGCGCGCGCCCAGAGTTTTCAGACACACTATATATAGGGTCACCCTGCGAATAGTTGATACCCTTCCAGTAGTTGAATTCCAGTAGTCAAATTTTTGAAATCTTGCGTCATTTCAGGGTGAAATGAGTTTTACATGTGACACTAGACATCATATTTTTATTTGAATGTTGGAGCATCTGTTGTCACTTTCTTGTCAGCTGCCTGCTCTAAGAGAAGCCATTTTATGGTTTTTTGTTTTTTTTTTTGGTTAGAAAGTGTAAAAATTTAGTTTTTGATTAGTTGGGGACAATTACGGTAAGTTAAAATAATCCACTTATACCTTGCTTATTTAAAAAAATTAGTTTTATAAGAGTTATTGTTAATCACATACCAAGCATGATATTTCAAAGATTAAATTTTGAATTTTTGACTGATTTCTGCGATTGATCAACTACTGGGAAAATGGCAATTAAAGAAACTATTTATTTATAATTTCGTTGCTATTTAATTTTAGCAGATTTCATTTTTCTCATTACAGGACATTCATTAAGATTATAGCAATCATGTTAGTTTGCTTCTAAAAAATAAAAGGAAGTAGGGTAGACCAGTGCTAGTTGGTCCGCTTTTTCTTCTAATAATTAAAAAAAAAATTACAATTCAACATTTTAAATTTCCTTTTATGTTAAGACTAACAGTGTATTTTCAGGAAGAAGTCACAATAGTAAAATTTTTTAAATATCAACTATAAGTATTAATTTAGAAGCTCAAACTGACACAAAGTCGCTTGGGCCAACCTGCCCCGATTGCGGGGTAAGTTAGCCCACGTTACTTTTTAAAGTTCTGATAGTGCAGACGTTTAGCAGATGTTCAAAATTTTACAAATCTTAATTTTTATTAAGAAAAAATCTACCATACAACGTTCCTTAAGGAAGCCATTAAATTATAAAAATGTAAAATGATTAATTCAAGAATAAAGGACTAAAGTTAAAAAAAAAATCAATTCATGACTTCGTTAATTCACAAGATATCCAATTTACTTAAATTTATTATAAATCCTCTTAATATTATCTACAACTTTTGTATTGACAAATTTTTGATAGGAGCAACTCTTACAGCAAAAAAAAAAAAAATAAAAAAAAAAAATAAAGTAAAATAAAATAAAATAAAATAAAATAAAATAAAATAAAATAAAAACCAAAAAAGGCGGGCTGAAGAAAAGAAAAATTCATAATTTCCTCAATTCACAAGGTATCAAATTCACTTAAATTTATTATAAATCCTTTTAATATTATCTACAACTTTTGTTTTGATAAGTTTTTGATAGGAGCAACTCTTACAGAAAAAAAAATTGTGGGTTTAAGGGAAAAAAATTCATGACTTCGTCAATTCCCAAGCTATCAAATCCGTTTAAATTTATTGTACATCTTCTTATTATTATCTACAATTTTTATATTGACAAGTTTTTGATAGAATCAACTATTACAGCAAAAATAAATTAAAAACTTTAAAAAGTTGGTGAGTGCGTTGTATAGGAAAAAAATAATCACATTTCCCTTAACCCGTTATATTATTGATGAAATTAATACTTAACTTCTAAATTTACCTGCGCCTGTAGGCCAAGCAAACAGGGATATTTCTATAGTTATGAAAGTTATAAATGTTTTGTACAACAGAGCAGCTGATTTAATGTAGGGAGGATGCAAACATCATTATAACTTCATTTTTAAAAAAAGATTGACTGGATTAACCAGGAATTCAATTTATAAAATAATTCCTTACTAGTAATTACAATTTATTAAAATAATTCAGTAAAACTATTAAAATTCCAATCCTCTAAATCAGAGCTTTCAGAGCTAAATTATTAGCGGGCACACTGGCCCGGCGGGCGAACCTGCCCCGTGTCAAATAGGCCAACTAACCCCAAATCGCCATTTTTATTTTTCATCACTTTATGGAATTATTCTGAGAGCATTTCAATAAACAAACATGCCCTACAATACCTACGAATAATTATTTTTCTGAATACTATATATCAAAATCTAAAATGTAATCTACAAACAAATAAGAAACGAATATTTATGAGAATTATTTTAGGAGATTTTAAGGAGGAAATTTACTCGCCTTAGTGTTATGTTGTATTTATTTTGTTATCTAAAACTTAGTATATCAATTGTATATATTAAATATTTAAAGTTAAATGATTACTAAACTCACTATCTACCAATCTTATTAAATTCTAATATCAATTCAACCTTTCAACCTTTTATTTAAATTATAAACTAAATGTGTCCATCGCGTTGTGTTCCATACGGTGCTCTAAAAGCCGTCCAATCCAATAATGATTATAGATTTTACAGTTTAGCACTGGAAGATACATACTTACGTTAAGTTAATCTTGGAACTAAACTTTTATGAATAAGAGACAATTATTAAAAATTCAAATAAACTTCTTTATATGTTTCCTATAATTAACACTTTATTTTACTAAATTTACATTTAAAATTTATAGATTGTCACTTTATCTTATAAAGTTTTCAAATCCCTAAACATAACATTATAGCAACACAGTTAATATAATTCAGAATGACAATATTAACAATGATGCAACTCGTGCGATAAGTTTAAAACCAAAGGATTACATAAACCCTATAAAATTATCAAAACTCAATGTTCAAACAAAAAAAATGCAACACTTACCCTAAGTGAGCAACTGGCTGTTACAGTTATCCAAAATTAATGAAAATATAAAGTCTCACATAGGTCCTTTTTAAAACACTTTGCTCATACCGCAAAACTGTTATTCCTCCTTATATTAATGTAAAAATATAAGTCACAGCATAGGTCCTTTTTAAAACACTTTGCTCATATCACAAAAACTGTTATTCCTCCTTATTTATACTGGTTACCCAAAGACCATGGTCGAACCACACGGCCGCCGCGGAGAAACAGTCTCTAACGGATATCCACAACTCTCCAGTAACATCGGGTAAAATACCTCTTGATCGGCATCGGGCATTCTTCAATCAATGCTATAAGATCAGCGTCGAACCTCTCGGCCGCCGCGGAGAAAACAGTCTGTACCGTATTCCAGACAATTACATTAGATCCGTCATCATAAACTTCCGCTCCAACAGCATAGACAAAAGTACTAACTAAGGATCCTCAGAAATTAAATAAACATTCTCAACATTTCACTAGCAGGGCCTCCTCCTATTTACAGGTGAATCTTTCAGCTTCGAGCGTCAACTCCGGGAGTCAGACGACAATTCCTCCTTCTTCGGACTTCGTGAACGATCCTCATTTTTAACTGGACAAGACCGCTTTCTTCCAACCACCGCGTGCCTCTGCCCCCTGAAAATCTCCTACTCTCCTCTTTCTCTATTTTTTTTTGTATCTCTTTATTATTAAAGACGGGAGGTACCCAGACCCAATCCAGCTTTAATTGGCTAAAATTCTCTACACCCCCTCTCACGCAATGAGAACTTTTGAATTTTTAAGTAACGCTAACCTCTTTTAACCCCACTAAGCTGCACAAATATCCCAGACATTCGCCGCCAAATTTATAGTTTTTGAAGGACTAACGAACGTCAAACCTAGATTTCCCCTCTTGAGTTTATTGCTGCTAGGGTCAAAAGCCCAGCCGAAAAGTGCGGAAATATCTTTCTCATCCGTTGAAATTCAATATTTTCATCCGTCCTATACCCAACTGTAAACACATATCTAACCACCGCCCTTTCTCTGTAATGAGAAAAACATAAAACTGAGACCCCTCTATTTATCTAAACATGGACCCTCAAAAGAGAAATTAACATATATGCAGCTGTGTTACATTCCTTTCCCAGTGTCTTTAATTGGCTAAAATTCTCTACGCCCCCTCTGACGCCATGAGAACGCTTGAATTTTTAAGTAACGCTAACCTCTTTTAACCCCACTAAGCTGCACAAATATCCCAGACATTCGCCGCCAAATTTATAGTTTTTTAAGGACTAACGAACGTCAAACCTAGATTTCCCCTCTTGAGTTTATTGCTGCTAGGGTCAAAAGCCCAGCCGAAAAGTGCGGAAATATCTTTCTCATCCGTTGAAATTCAATATTTTCATCCGTCCTATACCCAACTGTAAACACATATCTAACCACCGCGCTTTCTCTGTAATGAGAAAAACAGAAAACTGAGACCCCTCTATTTATCTAAACATGGACCCTCAAAAGAGAAAATAACATATATGCAGCTGTGTTACATTCCTTTCCCAGTGTAAATTTTCTAATATTCCCAAACCCCTTCAAACACATCATAACAACCTTAGCAAAATTTTGAAATTCTTACTGGTTCTTTAATGGACGCTCCGACTTCAATGGCGCTGATGTTTGAGGAGGAAAGCGAAGCAATGCATACTTGGCTGGACTGACAATGTCATCTAATGGAAAGCTAAGAAAATATCGAGGCTGTGCCAACATGCCCCTACGGCCAACTAGCCCCGGTCTACCCTAAATATAATAAAACCCCCGTAGCTTTGACCTTCTTTGATCAACTACTGGTTGGGTCACCCTATATAGTGTAAAGAGGAAAAATCATTCTTTAATAGTAATTTACTTTGAAGAATCCTATAAATGACGCACGTTAACACATCGTTATGTCCAATTTTTAATAATTCATTCTTTATTTTCGTCAAACAGTTATGGATAATACGTTTTAAGCCCCCCTCCAAACACAGACCTCAAAATTTTATTATGCTTTTTGTTTCCCTCTAAGGGTGTAGCAACATTCGCTTATCTGTTTAATAATTCATAAAATAATAACTATGAAAGCATCAATACTACGATTTGTACTTAAATACCTGACATATATCTATATCTATATATATATTTTATACGAAGAAAAAAAAAAGTTGAGAAGAATTCAACATTTTGTTATCTTTGAATTCAGAAATTGTATTGCAAAAAGGACGAATCAATCAACTAAATGGTAAGAATAACTGAAAAAAAAATACTTATCAATGATTTTTAATTATTTTTTTTATTTATCTGTTTTTTTAACACTTATTGCAAAACATCATCATGTGGCTCAATTGTAAAAAACAAAATTAAGTTTTTTTTTTTTTTTTTTAAATCAAATAACGTTTTTGAAAGAAATAAAAAATTGCCAACTTCTGAAAAAAGAAACATTCTAATACATACTCTTGAGGCAACTCATTTCTTCAAATTGTTTAATTGAACGACTATGGAAGCTATAAAAACTTTGAGATCCCAAATGAGAACTATTTGAAGTAAAAATTGCCCCTAAAAGCTGTAATAAAATTATAATATTAAAAACAGTAGATACATTTCTCAGGATTGTCGATCTTTTTATTTTTTTACTAAAATTCAATAATTAAGGTATTCCATGTAAAGGTGAAATAACACGAAATAAGTTTTTTTAGTTTCTCTTTATTTTGCTGCTATTTAATAAAACTTAGTAAAGATGAAGTGGAAAAATCGTTAAACATTCAGAGTTTTTCTACCTTTAAGTAAAGTATAATATTTTAAGTAGCAGTATCATTAGTAAAGAAAATGTGTATATAAATGAAGTGTAATTAAGAATTTCATTTTATGAGTGAGCTGGAAGTATTACTTTTTTCTGGCGAATATAAAGTGGATGGAAAACCATTAAATTGTATTAATGAATCAAGAAGTGTGGAGAACTAAATTATGTATTTGCAACTTTGAATCCTTATAATACATTTATATGAAAATGGACTTTCGATTAAAAATGAATAAATCTAAAGTAAAACTTTTGCCTAAAATGTAAAATCAATGATAAGTATTTAAAGATATATGTAAAATGTTTCTGAAATAACGACAGATCTTTGCTCTTTTATCTTAAACTTCAATAATTTACGACAGATGAACAGACTTTGAAAAATTCTGTGCTGCGTTCAACCAACATTTGGATCTACAGTAGCAGTAACTATATGATGGTAAAATCTCATTCCAATAGTTGGAGCTTTGGTTCGATCAGATCTCGAAATGTATGACCGCTATTTCTTAATTTGTATTTTTTATATAAAAATAATCCGGCAGAAACATAGAAAAAAATATTTGTTAATTTTTCAAGAAGGTGCCTGGGTAATAAAAAAATAAATCAGTGATAATCTATCAATAAATCTGATGAATAATGAGTATCGGGCAATCCTCTATTGAAAAACTAATTCAATATTTATATATATGATATAAAACTCGGGTTGGAGTCGTGGCTGGTGGCATTCGTACTTAAAACACACTCAGTTTGTTCACGCATTTCTTTATTAGGCGTAAAGACATCTTCGCTGGAGTCACATTCATCCAGGGCGGGGCCCCAATCCGAGCAGCCCCAATCCCGTCTGTTTACAAGGGCGGATCGAAGCAATCTGCGTTAATTTAAAGTTCTAAGAGAAGATCATCACTTGGCAAAACTTATTTATTAGAGTTTATAGCCTTAGACAATTTTATATTAGATGCTGCTGAGTAATCTTGGATAAATGGCTTTCACTTTAAGGATACGTATTCCATGCTCGCCTAGATTTAAAAGTTATTAATACTTGATAATTGGGCCATGCGTTGAGAGTTACTTCTGAATTTAATTGGGATTTGAAGTAGCAAGGGAATTATGATGTTTGAGAAGTGTCAAGACATCGAACATATGTCTGCACTGATGATTATCGAAACTAGGCTGTAATTGATAATATGTCTTCTGGGGTTCTAACGATTTGAAGTGCTACTTGGGGCAGATATAGAAATTGAGTTAGCAACTAAGGGGAAGGTATACTAATTCAAAAAATTTATAGATCATCTTACCAATTTTATAACATATATATATATATATATATATATATATGTATACAGAGAGAGAGAGAGAGAGAGGAAGTTCAGGTATTATAGAATACCATTTATATTTTGATTTGCAAATCAACATAAAAAATTTTAGATACAATAAATGTTACTAAAGTACAAACTTTGACAATTTCTTAACACACTTTTAATGTGTTTAAAGCGGAAAGAAAATACATATGAATATTTATATTTTAAAGAACAATTACACTTTTCGGGAAATATGAACCAATCGGGTAATGTGTAATAGCGTTATAAGGAATATTAAAATTAAAAGAAAAAACATGATTTACAAGAATAACCAAGATTATTTAATGAGTAACAGTAGTGCATCACCAAAATATTATCCGATTCTTTGAAAAGTTGTTTTAAGTTTTACAAAAATCACAAATTTAGTCTGTTGTTTCGGTACCATCACAGTGCACATGGGTCCACATCGCACACACCAGGCATTTCATTCACTTTTCCACTCTTCCCCTCTTACATTATCTGAATATTTTCCAATGCAAAACAGGCACTTGCGTCTTCCTCATTTGGTGTACAAAGAGGTAAAAATACCATCTCAGATGATAAGTCGGAGTGGAATGATTATTCACCTTCATTAGACTCGTCTTTAAACAGTTGTCTAGCTCATATTCCATATCACCCGAGATGCAACTTTAAAAAAACAAGCTCTTCACTTGTCAACAAGTTAGCATAGAGTTAAACTGACTTACACAATAATAAAAATAACTGTTTAACTTAATACTGAATTTGGTTAATATCATTGGCGGAGAGTATTATGTTTAATATGAACTTCATAAAATTTACCTGCAAAAAACTCCAACAATTGAAAATAACATTTAATTTCACCACGTTATTCCAACAACAGCTATCTAAACAGAACTCACCGCAAGCATCATGGGCGTACTAAGAAGTCGTTTGGCAGTTTTACGCATGCTTTCAGCACCGTAAGGGCCATATATTGAAGTATTTCATATTACCCGAGTATTACATAATACCTGAACTTCCACTATATATATGTGTATGTATGTGCGGGAGGTGGGTTGGGAGTTTACTATTAGCCTTTTGAAAACAATAAATTTTGGGGTACTTTTTTATATGAAAAAATATTTTCAGACTTATACAAACAGGTATGGATATATATAGTGGTATAAATTTACATTTTTCTTATTTTTTCTCCACAAAACCTATATGAACAAAGATGGTAGTTTTAGGTTATTTCTTTTGATTTCGTTATGAAAAAAAATAATTAATCTTCACTCGTGTGTTACAAATATGGATAAAATTGGTAAATTTTAAATTGATCTTTCAATCTCTAGATAACAGCAAAGCTCGATTATTTAATTACCCGTGCATGTTTAAAATGGTCAAAAAAAAAAAAAAAAAAAATCTGCAAAAGAAAAATTTACCATCGGACAACCAACCTGTGGCAAAGCGACAGGCAATATTTGTTTTTATTTATCTGATCGTTTTTATCGGCAGACGATTTCTGAGACGAACCAAAATAACTGTTCTGGAGATCGACAGAGAGAGTTGGTGTACATTCGAAAATTGTCAGTGCCGAGATGTGTTTGCTACATTGTAAATAATGTAATTTTAAAAGATTTAATTAAAATATATTTTTCATAATGTTCAGTTCATATCTTCTTCTGCTATTCTTCATTACAAAAACTAGGTATTTGCGTTTCAATCCAAGATCCAAAGTCAACAGCTTAGTACCGTAAGTGCAGATTTGAGTACCATTAGCAGCGTACAATGTGAAATCACTCTTACACACTATCCTAAATCAAAAACGTCTTAGGAAAACATGAAACATCACTACCAGTTGTCTATCAAATAGCTGGATTGTGTAATTGTATCAGTAACATAAAGTCTGCGACTCAAGGCCGTAGGTTCAGTAGCCGTCGCTATTGCGGGCGATGATCGTTTTTTGGTTGGTAAGCACACGAAGAGACACATTTTCGCGCCTTTTCCCTAAATCAAAAATTATACCAACATAGCCATACGTTTTTACGTGCTCTGTCCTTTGAATTAAATGAGTTCCGTCGGTATGGTTTCTTAGATGAAGTGGGACAAGAACCTGAACTAACGTGCTTTGAAAGTTCCTCAACCTGCAATTTTAGTTGATTAAGCTGCATATGTTCAGACCCGCGCGAATACAGAAAATTAACACTAACCTGCGTGCATTCGCAAATCTTGTCTACCATTTCCACTCATTTATTGAAACCGTCAGAACTGACCGACAAAATTATTTGCACCGACACCGGTAACCTACGAAACCATACATTTTTCAAAAAATCATTGTCAACATGACTCTCACTTAATTCTCTCATTTTACTCAACAACATTGATGGGGAATTATCACCCAGTTCTTAATCTTCAAGCAATGTCTTTACTTTCCGATCCTGCGAAACTTCAAATTTCTATGATAACCGTTTTTTAAGAGCACTATACGAATCCTGAGGCGGTGTACAAAGAATATATGTTGCAAACGACAATGTTTCTGCATCCAATGAAGCAACCAAATGATCAAATTTAGTTTGTTCGAAGGATATTCCTGACAATCTAAAACTAGCTTCCAACGCACAAAAAATAACCTAGCATTATTAGGCCAAAAATTAAGAACTTTTACCGACACTCTACCACATCCTGTATTTACATTTCTACCCGCATTAAACACAGTTGGAATATCGTCAGGCATTCTTTACAGTATCAAAAGATAAATAAAATATAACAGAAATATCTAAATTCAAAACAAAACCAAATACTCACTGAAAATATGAAACAATTTAAAATAATAAACTACCACCACCTCAGAGGATAAATGCAAACGGGCGATAATCATTCAAAAATCTCATACCTGTTTATGAAAATGATAACTTTATAGCTTTGCAGAGAAATACTTTATATAGTTATTATTCCAAGTCCACAATTCAAACGTTTAAAACTGGTCACCAGTTTTTGTAGTGAAGCATAGCAGAAGAAGAAACATTATGAAAAATATACTGCAATTAAAACTTATAAAAGTAAACTATTTACAATGTAGCAAACATATCTTGGCGCCCACAACATTCGATTGTACACCAACTCTCTCTATCGATCTCCAAAAACCTCGGAGAAGAGTTGTTTTCATTCGTCTCAGAAATCGTCAGTCGATTAAAACGATCAGATAAATAAAAATAAATATTGTCTGTCGCTTTGCCACAACCAACTAACTGAGTAACCACAGATCGTTATTTTATTTTGATTCTATTATTTCTTTACTAAATGTCTATCCATCATATAATTAAATAACATATAGATTGAGAAGCCTGATCATTTGATAAAATATATTGATTTTTACTGCCTTTAAATAATCCTACCATATATCAGATGCATGTCTGGAAAAGATTATTTTGGTTTATCAGATAATATATCGATATACATCAAGAATCTAACATTGATGTCAGAAATAGATATTTTGCTACGTTCTCAAACAGCAAAATATTTTTATTCTTTCAGAAATGTTTTTCTAAGAAGCTACATTTAAACATTCAAAAATTCAGTTTTTGGTTTTTGTATTATTCTGAATTTTGGAATTTTTCTCAACAATATGCAAAAATCCACATTGAAAAATTTTCATTATTTCTTGAGTTAGTCTAAGAAATGAACATATTACTCTAATATTCAGAATAAGAGAGATACTAAATTTAATTACCTAAGATATGTGTCACTCTTTCTTCAAATAAACATCTGCGAGAGATCAGGCTAATTTCACTGAGTAAATTATTTAAATTACATAAACTTTTATTTATTTACTTATATTTTTTTAAGAAATGCTATTTATAAAAACCAACGTTTCAAAATTAAACAAAAAATAAGCTCAGATTAAAAAAAAAGAAATAAAGGAAACATAATTAAATTAGTGTGTAAAAAATGCATGTGTCTAAATTTTGCATCTTGGATTTGGTGGCCAAGGTAAAATAAAATATATATAAACTAAAAGAGTAAGATGTTTGCTTTAGTATCAATTTAGAACTTCAGATTTGAACTACGCCTTTGTCTTGGTTTCTTAGAAATTTATGTAAAATATGAAAAGATGGCTAGAATTCCCATGATGGATAATTTAAAAATTGAATTTTTAGAAACTCGTTATGGTGTATTTAGTGCAATAGAAAATGATCTCTACCAACATATATGTAGGGACTTGACTTATAAAGGGTAACTTAGTTACTGGAAAATGTGAAATAAGCCCCAAAATGTAAGCCTGTAAATTTGATATCACATCATTTCTTAGATACAACTTTAACCCAGTTCTCTTTTTGGAAGGCTTTTTTTTTCTTGTTTTCCTTTAGACTAGTAGTCTTTTGTATGAAGAAAAACATTATATGTTTCAACTTACCTCTTGAATCCACAACAAAGTACTTTTGGATTTGTCTAGACACTGATTATTTCGGAGTGAATAGGTAAAAATCTCAAATGTCGTCGAGACTATAGGGTTAAAATACGCGATGAAAAACAATTCTTAGAAACCTACCGAGATGGATGTAGAATAAAAACAAAACCTATATATTGTACAGAATACAATGAAGATAAATGTTTCCTATAGAAATTCTTAATGTTTCCCGCATAGAAAAATAAATAAAAAACAATCTGCATGCAAAGTTAAAATAAATATAAATGTAAAATATTTTTTTTAAATATTCTTTTCTAAGCATTGAATGTTTATCTTGGAAATTACGCCTAATTTTCTAACAACAAATAATGTTGTTTCCTAAAAAACCGTTACATTAAATTAATTAGTCGTGGGCACCAAACTCAATTATGAAAACCTTACTGCTTTTTTACACTTGTTAGAAACGTAAGCAAGTGGATTTATTAAGGGGTCTCAGTACTCTTAAAATTGGAAAAAACGAAAAAAAAAAGAACATTTTCAACATTTAACATCTTAAAATGTATTTGATTTTAAGACACAATTTTAATTGAGATGAAAGATATAATTATGCTCTTTCATTTGAAATATTTAAAAAATTGCAAGATGCAGAATTAGCATTTACAGGGGGCTCCAAACTGTCAGACATTTGACGAGCAGAAAATCGGCATAACAGAAACGTGCAGGATTACAAAATATATTTTGCAACTAGAATGAACATTTTGGTGCCTACGACTTCAGACTCTAATAATAATATACTGCAGACTCTAATAATTAACCTGAACATAAATAAATTTGTACTTAAAGCATTTTTATATTTTTAATAGAAATTGTATTTAGCTAATGCAAAATTTAGAAATTTTCAACAATATAATCGCCTAAAAATATACTTTTTTAACAATAAAAACGAAATTATTTTACGTTCAGTTTATACAAACTAACATGAAACATATGTTTTGAAAATTTTATGAAAAAATATTCAGAAGTTTTTTAGATATCGTGCGCGTTATGCCTGAAAACGACATTTGGAGAAAGATGACTTCGAAGTTTCGTAAACGCTGCTTCAGCTATTGAGCGGGTATAATTCTGAAAGTTATAACTTCTGTGCTAATGGAAATTTCAAGGAAACAATTACATCAAAATATTCAGAAAATATAAGAGTTTATCATTTAAGTAAAATTAAAATTTCGAAAAAATTAAAACTTTAAGAGTCCTGAGACCCCTTAAAAAATACATAATTTTTGATCTGTTCCTTTTTGAAGATAGTGCATCAAGAAAGAGAAAATAAACCTTTTTTAAATAATCCTTTTAGGTTTTCTAACTTTATTTCTCAACATATAATAGTCAATTAATTAATATTAAACTATTAAATGACACGAGCGTATTTTTTTAATATTACATTCTTCATTTTTTATTTATAATTTATTTTCTACTTTTTAGCCTTTAAAATGTTTCGTTGTTGCAGCATCAGAGCCAATTGGCATAATTTGTTGATATTGGGAATAATTAAATCCATTGTTGTTTCAACGCGTATACATTTTTACGAGTTACAACGAATATAGGGTGATTTATTAACTGTGTGGAGCAAGAGAAAAATGCCTTAAAATTAATGTATTAATCTATGTTTCAGTTCTAAAAATTATAAAATGTTGTATTGATATCTGAAACACACTTCTGAAAGTATTTTTTTTTTTTTTTATAATTCTAGCATATAAAGATAAAAGGGTTAAAAGTCCACTAAAAATTACATCTTTACATACAAAAGCCAGGTTGAATATAACAATTGAATGTGATTAACATAAGGATAAACAAAATGTTTTAAAATGTCGAAGAGCTTCAGTAAATGTACACTGTAAAAAAAAATCTGTAGTTCTACAGATGTAAAGTTACATGCTTACTAAACTTTCACCTGTAACTGTACGAAAAAAGCTGCAAATCTACAAAACTAGTTTTTGTAAAGCTACAAAAATCTGTAACTTTACAAATGAATCTGCTAAAATTTCAGTAATCTTACTAAACTTTTATTTGTAACCCTGGCTGCAGTTACATGAAAAGTTCTCGGAATCCCAGTTTCCAAAAAAATTCTTAGTAACCTTACAGATTTTTTGATTTTCGGCGCAAAAGTGTGTCTGTTACATGAAATTTTGTTGTTGCCGTTACATGAAAAGTTCTAGGAATCCAAGTTTCCTAGAAAAACTTTAGTAACTTCACAGATTTTTTTTTACAGTGTACGTGATTTACTTTACATCAAAGAATATATACAATAAAACATGAATGGGACATTTAAAAATTAAAAATATATATTATATTATTGCACAATAAATTGCTGCCGCTGAAGATAGGAAGAAATAAACGCATTATTACCAGGCACCGTTGCCAGTGTAAACATTTGTCAAATTTCGCCGATAAACATTTCTTAAACGCCATTCGGCTTCAGCGATGTGTTGAAGCTGACAACCCATGAGAAATGGATGCAATCAAAGTACTAGTTAAAGATATTAATAAAATAATGAAAATTAATTATGTAAACACTTGGTTAGATATTCAACTTTTATGTATGTATTAAAAGAAAAAAAATGTTGGTAGCTGACTTATTTTAGTTACTTTACTCTAAGCCAAATAAAACAACAAGTTAAACTCAGAAATGAATATAATTTAAGCTATTTGTTTAAATAGTAGAATTTCAATGAGATGTATTTATATATTTAAATAGAAGAATTTGAATAAAATGTATTTATATATTCTTAGAGTTATTGTTTAGGGAAATTTATAGTAAAATTATTTATATGTAAAATTATTTATTTCTATTTTATTAGTGTTTTACGCACATATTTTACTGAGTAGATACTAAGTAGTAATTTCTACAGGTACCATTCCAAAACTATTGTATTGTTTTGGATATTTTTTTAAACATAAATAGTTGGTTGTTGGCTGTGTTTATGACAGCCAGTTATCAGGACGATGGATATAGTGCCCTCCGTGGGGTTTTTTCTAAGGGAACCTAACCCGTATTTACACTTGGAAATCCAAGGTTCGAAGAAAACCACGAAAACTCCGAACGATTAGCCAGACGGGTGCGAGTGGGATCGAACTCAGCACTCCCGTCTACCAGCTTCGAGAGCAGTTGAAACATAAATAAATGAATAAGTTTGACACATAAGTATAATCAAAATTACCAGCAGTTTCTAGTTAAATGTATATATATAACAATTATAAGGCAAAACAGATGCATTGGTTTATTCTTTTTTAAAATACTTGTGTTTTATTAATCTGCAAGTTCGTTACTTTTAAATCTAATTATTTTTCTTTATACTCATACGATTTTTAAAACGTTTTCCCATTTTGATTTTAAAATTTTCATTTAAAATGGTAATTTTATAAACAAAAGATTTTCCTTAAATTTATAATATTAATTTTATACCCCTTTACCGAAATGCCTACTCACAATTTCAAACTCTGACCACCGTGTAATGGTACAATTTATGACATAAATGCTTACGATTACAAGTATAGTGCAAAGTTATGTTAAACATGTTTTCGTTAAAATCGTTCTTTTACATGCGTATATCTTTTTATGGAATTTTATTTTGAATAATTAAAAAGTTTTTGCACTAAAAAGTATTAGAGAAAGATAATCAAACTTTAAAAATGTCTGATGTACTGTTCATTTTAAAGAAAAGTATACGTTCTTGTAGGTTTAAAAACAGTTAATTATTTCGTGTTCTGCATTTAATTACATTAAAAAGTTTCAAGTATTGTTTAAAAAGAGAGATAGTATGTTTTAATAGTAAAAATAACGAACAGAGGGAAAAGAACTTTTTCATCTCTAAGAATCATCTTAAATTTATAAGTCTAATCCCAGCTTTTATATTTTCAAGTAACATGTAGCTGGTAAAAAATAATGTAATAGCTTATCTTAAAGCCCATCTATAAATCTGTAATGTTTGTTTCCAAATATTTTTTTTTTACTTAGGCAATTACTGATCTCCATAACAAGGGAACCGTGGAAACCTATTTTAGGTATAAAAAATCATCAAAACCTCCATAAAGAATACTCCCGAATACCGGACAACTCTATTTTAACGAACACCCTTTTTTATCCACAATGCTTACCCATCTGTATAATTTCACCTCTAAAAATCGGACGCTGATCAATAGCAGACAGTTTTAATGGTGTCGAGGCATCCGCTATTGACAGGTTTTATAGTATTTTAGAAACTCACTGTATAGTGATTTTTCTCCAACAATTAGATAACGTGGTCTTCTTTAAATATTGATGAATGAAACATTATCAGATAATGTTGTTTTGTAAAAAGTTTATTTTAAACTTTTTTCGACCTGGTACTAATTATAATCTGTATTTTACACTTTTAGAATAGGATAAGATTAGAGACAAAACAAATTTTTATCGAAACACGTATTTACATGTCCATATATTTTGTAGGTATGTGTTTAATTTTTTTAGGCAGTATATGAAAATGGAAGGGGTGATAATGAATGTCAGCCATCGGCCCTGATATTCGTTTGAAACACGTTTTATATAATGTCATAAAAGATAAATACTTTCTAAGCTTTAGAATACATATATTGAAAAGCATCTCAATAGCATTCGCCACGACACCACGTAATTTGTTCTTTATTCAGAAAAATCCGATTTCCAGGCAATGTTGCCAGTGGGCTACTTCTTTTTAATTCAAATTTCTTATTTCGCACCACATTTTTGAAATGGTAAAATTCCCTTTGATTTCGCCTTAAGGGGATAGGATACCTTTAAACCTGCAAAATTTTCGAAACATTTTAATGCATATTGTGATTTCGTAATCATTTCTGAACAATATTCAAAAAACCGCATTAAAAAATTCCCATTAGTTTACTAATTATGACAGTTTTATTAAGACTACATATTAAGACTACATAGGATAATTAAACTTTGCATTGCGGTTATAGTCCATGGGAAATGTACCAAAAAAAAGGGGGTTACCTTGCAAAAAGTCGGGTAAAAGATTTTTTTTCTGAATTGTTTATAATGATGCCAACATGGAAAACCAAGTTTTCTAACAAAATTTCTTAAGGCTAAATTTTCTGTGGCCAAAAAACAAGAAAATTTTGGGACCTTTTTTTTTTTTTAAATATATCGATACCCGTTGCCGTAGCATGTTATTTGTCAATTATAATATTAAAGAGGATAAAACTCTCTACAACTTTCATATTTACAACTTTTTTATACACTCAATAGCAAGCGCAGAACGCCATTTCAAAAATAGGACAGTTTTTTCAATTTTCTTAAAAACCGTGAAAAACGCAGTTCTGCCCCGATTATTCAGATGTTTCCCAACGATTTAATCGTGTATGTCAACTTCTATATATTAGTAGCAGTAAAGGATGTGTTTCAGGGCTAAAACTAGCCTTTTTTGCACCCGTGCCAAACATGGATTCTGGCGCCCCCTCCACCCCCCCCCCCCACTATTTTAAAAAGAAAATTTACCACGGGGATTTTAATAAATCTCTAATAGCCGGATTTTGAAAATTTTAAGTGTGTAAGAATTAAATACGTAATGCTGAACTACGTAATCAGCTTTGCCAAATATTGATTCATTAAAACCTTGAAAACCGTACCGAAAGGAACCGAAATATATTCCGCTTTAAACAGGTTTCTATCTTAGCAGGTATAATTGTTCATATTCCTTCTCTTGAAAAAATATATACTTTTCTTTAAAGAACGAATTCCGTATATACAGATTTCTTTTTCAAAGATTTTACGATAGTTGTTGTATTGAGGCGTTTAAAGTGACAGTTATATGAATTATAGGACTAAATTAGTCACACGAAGACATTCGCAAGGTAACATTAAACCTATAGGAGCGTTCTTGACAAATATCTCGCTCGCATTTTGTTACTTTTAAATATATATTTTTTTTTTCATGGGATACCTGAGATCAATATCTAATGTTGTGTTTTTGTACTTTTTCGGGTTTGGTTGCTTTTTTTTTTTTTTTTTTTTTTTTTTTTTTTTAATATATTCGGACACTTTTATTTTTGGAAAACTGTTTGAAACCCGTTCTGAAATTTAAAGTATCCTGTTTGAGCTTTAATGCAATTAATAGATAATCTTAAAGTTTTACATATTTTTGCATGCTAAAATGATATAATCTCTTTTTATATTTATTAAGCAATTTTATAAGTGGAAAAAAATTGAAAATATATTTTAAAACTAATATTTTAAATATTTTTTATAATGTTTTCTATTGATCTCAAATGTTTTATTAACAGAATTTATAAATTTTACGAGATGTAAATGCATAACATTAGTTAGTGAAATAATCTGGTGTCATTTTTATTGTAGCTATTTTATAAGGTAAAAGTATTTCTTTCATAAAATATATTTATCTTTTGTGTCCCCTCCCCCTTTTATATAGAATTACAATTCAAAGTTGGCTATCTTTAAAACAGTAAAACATTACACCATATGTTATCAATAATTTGTAAACAAAATATACCATTGTAGTGGGGAATAAAATATGTTTTTCGCAAATTTTCATGTTTTACTGTTCTTTCACATTTGCACAGAAAAATAGTTAAATATCATAATTTTAATTATTGCATTTTAACTATAGTGTTTTTAATGATAATTTACAGATATATTATTATTTATAAAAAATTTAAAAATAAGAAATATATTCTTTTGTAGCCAAAATATCATTACCGTAGGTTGTCCAAACATTCAATTTATTAGGTAAAGATTTGACAAAGTTATATTTAAAACAGATGGTTATAATTTTTTAACACACTAGGGAGCTCTGCCCCCTACGAGCTACGCTCGTCAACCCCCGTTCAGACACCGCAGACTCTAAAAGTACGCTAATTTGATCGGCTTTAAAAAGATTTCGGAAGATTGAATTATAATTTAAAAAACAGTGGCGATCTCCCTATAAACGGATTTCTATTCATTTCTCTTTGATTGGGGAATTTTAAGGCCAAATCCGCTGCGGTACTACTTGATTAACCCGTTGACCAATTTCGCCAAATTATATAAATCGCCAAAGCACTCGCCAAATTATACAAATTGACATAATTTTTATTTTAAATAACGAAAGAACAAATATATTAGTGCAACATTAATAAAAATACAAATAAAACGTCGAAATAAAAATAACTTGATGACGTAGACACCTGTAACTTGCTTAAAATCAAGTTAATGTGACATTTACGATCAACCATTATTGGCATTTAATCTTATAGCGAATGATAAATTTTTGGTCAACGGGATAACTAAGTAGTACCAAAAATACATATGTCAATCGCTGTTTTCGTCTTTGATTAAGTAAAATAAATTAAACATTTCAAAATAAGCTAATATAAAAGGAATTAAGTAAACAGAGTCTTTGTCTCCCGGTATTTTTTAAGAAAGCGAAAAGAAAGTTCTTTTAAATAAGACATTTTAAATTAATCGTTTTTAATCTGACGTAATTTTGACCAAACTATTCTTTCTCTTTTTAATATTCACGTGAAAATACTTGTGTAATAAATGAAATATTATTTGCGCTTTCCTAACAAAAATAGTTGAAAAGTATCCTCTCAAAATATCAAATAAATGTCTAGCGCAATTTCTAAATTTAAACTGTTTTGCAATATTATTTTGTGTTCATTTTATGTAATAACTGTAATGTGAGGTAAATATGACGTAATTTCTCCTATTTAAGACTTCTAACGCATGTTAATGAATTTATTATTTTACAACTTCCTTTCTCTCTTAAAATTCACGTGTAATTATAGTTTTTATGACGTAATTTTTAATAAGTTCCTGCTTTTTGTACATAATTATTTAATTCTAATTCCAAATGTTTTTTCCTGTTTATAATAGTCACGTGTAAATAATTTTTTTATTTATTTACACGTATAAATATTTTTTTTGAAGCAAACATTATTGTTTCTGCTGTTTATACAGTTGGCAACAGTTTAAATTAATATCACTTTCTAAAATCTGTAAAACATATCTCTAGAAATGCTGAAAATTTGAATTTAAAATAGAAACAAAACCTCAAAAAATTAGTCAAATTAAAAAAAAAAAGAAATAGAGTCTGCACACCGGGAACTTCAAACGTATAAAATAATTTAAAAATGATTAAATTCCCATGAATAGTTTTTGCTCCTATAAAACTTTTTTAGTGGAACGATTTTGTCCAACTTTAGCATTAAATATCTCTTAAAATAATTCTTCGATTTGAAAACTGCCAGCATCAGTGTGTTTATCAAACATTTCTGTATAATACTTCCGATTTTCATATTTTTGTATGCATTATTTTTCTTAATATTAACGAAGAAAGACCTCCGGTCACAAAATATTCAAAACCGGCGGCGGTGACAGCGGTAGTTACTTTTTTTTTTTTTTTTTTTTTTTTTTTTTTTTTTTTAATAATAGAGAGATTTTTATTTATTAAGATGCTACTAATTTAAAAAATATTTATTTTCATTAACTAAACTTATCTATAATTCTTAATATTTTTTTAAAACCGTATCCCAAGAAAGAGTGTCATTACCATGCGTCTGACAAAAAGTTCCTCCGGATTTTTTTAGAGGACAGCACATGCCTTTTTATCAAGGCAAAATTACTCCTTAAAAATCAATTTGTTATCAGGTTTAGGTGAATAGAATAAATACCGGGTGTCCCAAACAGGACTGACTGATTTTAAAATTCAATAACTTGCAAACGGTGACAGATATTTAAAAAATTCTTGCAGGAGGGTTATGCATAAGGTCAAAAGTTTTATTACAGTGATTTTCGATTTTAGTTCGAATTACAAACAATAGATGGCGCTGTAAGCAATAGTCGCTAAATACAGGCTCGATTTCTGGTCCTTTCTCTTGTTTCATGCTGAAAAAGGAGATGGAAATGTATTATCCGGGCCACGAAGTACCAAAAATCGAGCCTGAATTCAGCGTCTATTGATCGCAGCGCCATCTATTGTTTGTAATTCGAACTAAAATTGAAAATCACTGTAAAAAAACTTTTGACCTTATGCATAACCCTCCTGCAAGAATTTTTTAAATATCTGTCACCGTTTGCAAGTTATTGAATTTTAAAATCAGTCAGTCCTTTTTGGGACACCCGGTAGTTTTATAGTTTCAATAAAACAAGCAAAGACTTTGAAACTTTTGGTGAGTATTCTTTAGTAAGTCATTACCGTACCCAATTCTAATTGATCATTAAATGAACTTTTTTTTCTTAATCTGCTTTCATTATATAAGAAATAGAAAATCATTGTATGGGCCAGAAGATATAATGGCTGCCATTTATGCCTGGGGGAAAATAAAAATATTTTGCTTAATTTGTCGTTACCGTGCTCACTTATGTCATTATACCAAGTACATTAAAATTTAAAAATTAGTTTTAAAATGTTAAATTAGTAATTTGTTCTCTGCTGATACTTGTGTGTTAATGCTTATGGGGTAAGGTATTTACAAACAATTAAAACTTTCTGATTATTTCTAAAAATTTGATTTTGTTATTCCAAAACATCGACAGATTTTGAAAATGGCTCACCTATTCCATGATACCTGGAAAAATATTTATGCATTATAAAATTATAAAAATTGTAAAACTTATTAAAATTAAGCAAGAAATCTTTTTTAATTAGAACTACCGTGCCAATAAGTTACTAGGGACAGGTGGGGTGGAATGGGTATAAAAATACATTTTTTTGAAATGATTATGGAATCATTCCTAATTGGAAAGGAATTTATAGAAAGCAATGATTCAGTGTTCACATTGCATTTATAGACATCACATTTTCATTGTAATTGTTATTCAAAAGTTTATTTATTAATGTTAAAAAAAAGTTTTTCTGATGACTGTTTTTATACCCATTCCACCCCGTAGGGTGGGGTGGAATGGGTAACTAAGTTTAAAAGGCATTCAAACCAACAAATAACCCAAATTTCAGTGTATTATATATTTTATTACATCAAATTATTTATTGACAATTATATTGGCCAATTGTTTTCTCATTAAAAACATAATATCCCTGATTATTAAGTGTTGGTTGGTTAAGCTTTCTGAAAGTTGCTTACTGTCGATTTCTACCTTGTCATCTTTGTTAGGAAAGGTATAGAAGTTTCCTATTGATGATTTATGCAGGAATTTTACAATGTAAGTAAGAGGATCTGATGTTTCAATCACTTGGGCATTAAAATACATTTTAGATTTTTTTTGCTAAGTATTTTTTCCTTAAGCCTAATCATATACTCATTTCACCCCACTTTACATTTTTAATTATAACTTTTAAAAAATAAAGAATTTTTCTTACATGTTTGTTTTAGTCAATAAAGGACACTGCTATGTTACAAACTATGCAGTAAAAAAAATATTTCTGTAATAAAATAATAAAAAAATACAATAAAGTTAATGTAGCAATAAGTGACGTTGGCATTCACCGTGTGCCTTTCAAAACTGATTCTAAATGGGGTAAATGTTGCCAATATTTTTTTTTCTAAACTTAAAATAGAAGTTGAATGGTTAATAAATTATATACATGATTTACAAATATTTTTTGTACATAGTATGATTTTAATTCAGACACAAAGCAGTATTACCCATTCCACCCCACATACCCATTCCACACCCCCCTGACCCTATAGATTGAAAAATTCTTTTAAACAATGCTTTGAAGTTAGCATTGTATACACTTAAAGTTACTGTCTAAATGTGAAAATTGTCTCATTCATCTACACTCTGCCCTACTTTTAAAATCATATAAATTTCTTGAATGTAAAATGTCTGTTGAGATGAAAATAAAGACGTGAGTGTGCAAATAATAGAAAATTTACTATTATCAATTGTTAGAAGGAACATACACGATTAAATCCGCGGGGAACATTTGAATAATCGCGGCAAAACTACTTTTTTCACGGTTTTTAAGAAAATTGAAAAAATTGTCCCATTTTTGAAATAGCATACTGCGCTTGCTATTGAGTGTATAAAAAAGTTGTAAATATAAAAGTTGTAGAGAACTTTACCAACTTTAATATTGTAATTGACAAATAATATACTACGGCAACGAGTCTCGAGATATTTCCAAAAAATCAAAAAATGTTCCAAAATTTTGTTGTTTTTTGGCCACAGAAAATTTAGCCTTAAAGAATTTTGTTAGAAAACTTCGTTTTTCCATGTTGGCATCATTATAAACAATTTAGAAAAAAAAACTTTTACCCGACCTTTTGCAAGGTAAAATGTACATTTCCCCTGGACTATTATTCAAAAGGATGGATTTTGATACTGCGCGCAGAGTTACTAAAAAACTATGGATGGCAATAAAAAAAATCTTTTCACCACTTATTCATTACTGTATTATCTATAACCTAAAACCAGAAAAGTTAAGATTTTATGTTATTTTTTGTTTTTTACTTTGAAAATATTTTTTTTAAAGTTAAATTTTTTAAATTTTTGTTAATTTTTTAATTTAGTCAATATTTTATAGAAATATTCTGGTTTTAGTATTAAGGTAACAATATTATGTATTTATTTTCACCAAAATTTCCTCTTTATGTGCATAATTTCTGATTTTATCATGCGTGCAAGGTTTTTTTCTCTTATTATCATATATTTTTTAATTTATCATTTCAATATTTATTTATGAATTTACAAGTATATATATATATATATATATTTAATATAAATATAAATATGAGCTTTATATTTAAATGAAGTTTGATTTTTATCTTTGACTTATTACACAAGTTTTGAAGCTTGGAACATAATGGTATTTTTTCCTCTTTCAACGTGTTCAAAGGTATCCTACCCCCTTAATTAATATGTAATTAAATGAGGCGAATGTTACAATTTGAAAAAAAAATTGTGCCAATAAAAAAAAAACTGAATTTTAAAAAAAGTAGCCCACTGGCAACACTGTTTCCAGAGGTAAAGATATTTAAATAAGTATATGACCTGATTTAAAAAGGGTGTTTCCTAAATAGAGCTGTCCACTATTCGGGAGTGTCCGTAATGGGCGTTTTAATATGCATAATTATTTAGATAAATATATTTTCGTTTTTAGTCTTATCCTACAGTAAAAGTTCAAAATACTGATTTTAATCAACAGCATGCTGAAAGAGTTTTCAAATATCAGCTTAACGAAAATAGCATACCTCATTTGGTGCCCTAAAATCAGAGGAGGAGGGTCTTGGACCATGTCCTAGTTTGCCCCTGCTTTAATCAGGTCCTGCTTTTGGAAGAAACCAACCCTGTTTCCTGTT
Organism: Maratus speciosus; assembly: GCA_963932465.1. NCBI lineage: Eukaryota > Metazoa > Arthropoda > Arachnida > Araneae > Salticidae > Maratus > Maratus speciosus. The sequence continues at coordinate 109,163,153 of OZ010789.1, read as the reverse complement.
TTTAATGTCAAATATTTTCGCATTTATGTTGTATGATTCAATGTAGTCAATTACCTCAATTATGTAGTGAATTATGACAGCGTATAACGCTAATAAAAGTTATCGAAATTGGCTGCCTACTGCCAAAAAATTATGATAAAAAATGGCAGCAATTCGGACGTTCATCTTTATGAACTAATCAGGCATTTAAAATGCAAAAAGTTACGGGAAAAATAATACACTATGAAAGTCTTAACTCTTTATCTACTGAAGATACTTGTAATTAAAATGACTTGTTATAAAATTCATTTAATACATCGATTTGTTGTAATACAGTTTAGAATGAGTTATAAATTACTCTATCTTGTTCCGAAAGCATTTTTGGTTGCACAAAACAAAAAATATTTTGAAATTACGATTTCTTTTGCCTTTGCATCTTTTCAGCTTTCTTGACGATGGAGGGGGGGGGGGGGGATTTTTCAATTCGGAAATATTTCTATTATGGATTATGAGATTTCAGTGGGGTTGTAAAATGCACAAAACCCCTGGGTGGGGTTATTGCACAAAACCCCTATAAATTCAAATTAAATTAATCCTTCTAAACCCTTCAATCAATCTAAAATCCTTCTAAAATTTATTAAATGATTATGTAAATCTTCTAATGTAGTTTAAACAATTCACGAAAAATGCTTTAGCAGATAAAATTTTCATGAATTCGTAATTCAGTACATAAAAAGGTTAAAGTATCCATTTTAGACACATACGAGTATGTGTCCGAATTTCAGACATATCGATTTAGAGTTTAGTCATTTTATAAATGCTTTATGGCAGTAACTGAAACATTTCCATAATCCTCATCACAACGAGGTTGCAATGGATTTTTAGGCCTTTTTTTATAACAGGACAATTTTCTGCTATTTTTTAACAGTGCACTTTATTGAAATTTGTTTTGTCGCAATAGCAGAAGTAATTATTTGTGTGTATGTGTAAGAGTGCATCCGCTTATGCCTGCTGATGTCTCATCTGCACGAAACTAAACTGTTGTCACTTAATTTAGAATTGCGAGTAACAAATTCAACACCTATTGTTTGAGAACAGATTTTAATTGATATTTTTTCAATTACATTTACTAATTTAAATGTTATGAAACATACACTGCATATCTGTTATATAAATTGTTACGGATATTTGAAAAAATCGATTTTTAGTCAAACTTGTAAACGCTCTTAATATATTTTGTAATGTTTTACATATTACTTAATTGAATAATTTGCAAAAATAAGATAACGGCTGCCCATTTTAGTTTCTATTGTCCTTAAGTCCGAATAACAGCATTTCATTAAAAGTCCTGACTCAAAAAGTTTTCTTTGCACAGAATGTTCGGCAGAATGTATATTTTATTTTTTCCTTTTTAAACAACTGTATATAATTCATGATTTCATTTATTGCCGGAGTAGACGTGGATTTAAAGTTTTATCTTGTCAATATTTGTAAAGTGACAAAAGAGCAACAACTGTCATCTGAACAAGATGTTTCCTTCCCTTTTCTCATGAAATATTCAGCATTTATATAGCATACTCAAATATAACATACTTTACGGCCACATTAGATTTATGTTAAAACTTCCGTGTTTGGATGAATCAGTCATATCCGTCGCATTCATTTCACTGGCTAGATGAATTTTTTTTATCTACTTCTTTTGTAAAGTTAAAAATGAAATTATTGATTGCGTTTGTTTTTAAGTGATTCCAGGCTTTCTACTGAAATCGAGGTGCATATCTTTATTTAGTGTGTGCCTGTGTTATTGATTTACATCGAATTCTATGCTCTGAATACGTTTATTTTAAAATTTGTGTTCTTTGATTGTTGTTTAAATGATTGAGAACTCTGGGCCCCATAATAAGCCCGGATAACTTTTCATTCGTTTGAAAAAATATTTTATTCACATATTATATTATACTGATTTGTGTTTTATGGATTTAGAAGCGAATCCATGCAGCAAATAACTATCTTTTTAAATGACAAAGAATAAAAAAATTAACATTTTTGTTACAGAATGAACTTTCTATTTAAATTTTTTAGATTTGATTTTGTGTGAAACTTATTTTAGGGTTTCATTGTAGTGATTGTCACTTTAGCGATAGGGGAATTGTGGTCATACGACGAGGGGCTAAAACATTAGGAATCAGTTGATATTGAAATCTGAGACCACTGAAAATTATTTTATGTTTTAAAATGCCGTAAAACCTATATAAAGGAAACTCCCGAATATCGGACACTAAATTTAGCGAACACATTTTTTAACACATATATATTTGTATATTTTTACATCTGAAAAGTGGATATATTCGAGATCCCGAAGCTCCGCTATTCAGAGGTTTTTAATGCCTTTTAAAAATGTAATACATACTGATTTTCATTTCGACAATTATCAATTTGTTCCCCGTGTATATATTGATATATGCCAGCACCAACAAAAAATTCTCCAATATTCACCGTAGGTTTCCGTAGTTTAAATTGCATCATCATCATCTTCTTCTTCTTCTTCAGGAGTTTCCACTAAACTGTGGATTTCCTCGACCCATAAAAATAGTTCTGTGAGATCCTTTCCATCTCTCTCTATCCAGAATAATCTCATCATTTAACCTCTATATATGCATTTTCTCTCGAATAGAACTTTGCCAAGTCATCCTCCGTCTGCCCCTCCTACGTTTGGCTTCCGGACTCCATTCAAAGAAAATTTAGAAAGGTGTTCCTCTTTCATTCTGCCGACATGACCATATTAAGCTTCTTATACTCGACTGTATTAAAAACATTTTGTTTGACGCATCATTTCCCGTTTTCTTGAGTTTCTTATTTTATCCAGCCTAGACTTTCTCTCTGATCTTCACCAGAAGTCCATTTCGGTAGAGAGGAGTTTCTTTTTTAGCTGAAGATTTAATGTACATGTCTCTGCGCCATACAGCAACATGCTATGCACAATAGAATTATAAATTAATTGCCTAATTTTAGGTAGAATGTTACTACTTCACAGAACAGAATTCAACATTGCTATTGCTTTTCTGCCTTCACCAATTCTCCTTTCAACATCTCTCTGGCTTGATCCATCTTCATGAACGATAGGTCCAAGGTATTTTAATTCCTCTAAAGTTTTAATTAGTATCATTCAATAAAATGTAAGTTTTCTAACCTGTAGTTAAATGTTCTGTTTTACTCATATTTATCTTTAATCCCAATTCTTCATAAGTGTCCTTTAATTTACGAAGCATGTATGTGGCATCTTCTTCATGTTCTGCAATGATGACTTGATTATCCGCAAACAATAAATGATGTATGTATTTATTGTCATTCAGTTTCAGACCCATTTTATGACATTTCTTCGTTCATTCTTTGAGGCAGACATCAATGCATATTTTAAATAACGTTGGTGAAAGACAACAACCTAGTAAAAGGACTTTACTAGTGATGAAAGGTTCAGACAATTTATTTCCAAGTTTAACTCTACAGTTGTTACCATAATAAATTTCTTTAATGATATTAATCAGCTTTACATTAATATTAGGTACTTTTAGTACTTTCCAAAGCAATCCGCGGTACGCTGTCATAAGTTTTTTCAAGATCCACAAATATAAGTTCTGTAGTTTTCCCTTATCTCTGTGTTTTTCCAGAATCTGTTTCAGAACAAAACTGTGGTCAACGCAAGATCTACCTGCTGACAAGCCACTTTGTTCTTCAATTTCTTCATATTCTTTTTTCAGTCTATTTCTTAAAATTCTTCCGAATATTTTTATTATCGGGCTTGTAACACATATTCCACTATAATTGCTACATAGTTTCTTGACCCCTTTCTCGAAAATTGGTATTAATTATCCCTCTTTTAGTTTTTGCGGTATTGGATCTCCTGCCAAAATTGTATTGTACAGTAGCTTTAATATCGTTACAATACCTTTTCCACAATATTTTAGTTGTTCAAGAATTTATTCCACCAGGTAGAGGCGATCTACCATTACCCCTCTCTGAGTGCTTTTTCGACCTCTGTGCTAGTGATTTGAAATCTGATATTTAGGTGTTCAAACACCTCTGTCTCCTTAAAACCGTCTCTATTCTCTCTGAGAAGTTCCTCAAAATATGCCCTCCAAGCATCAATCTTAATCATTTCAAACCTCATTTTATTATGAGTATCAGATCTCAATCCTTTTAAAATCTTCCAAGCTTCAGAGGATTTTTTAAATCCTAGTCGGCAACTTAATTTAGCATATGCTCTTCCCCAAGCCTCATTTTTATATCGTCTAATTTCTTTGAATATCTTTTTTTTCTTACTTTTACATGCATCTAAACTATCATCATCTTTTTTATTTAACCAGTTTAAAAATTATTTTTTCTTTTCTTGAATTCCTTTAATAGTTTTTCCGTTTAGCCAGCTTTTATTATTGTGTTCATTACTGCACCTTGTTCCCAAAATCGTTTTAGCAACAACACTAATAATTTCCCTAAGGTGGTTATACAGATCTTCTGCTGTACCTTCAAAATCTATGAGTACCGTATCATTCATCCTTTTCTCATATATGCCTTTAAAGCTGTAATCTTGTAGCAATTCCACATTAAAAGTTGCGTTACTACATTACCCTTCTTTTTGTTCACAAGAAATTTTAGCTTTATTCTTTAACCAAATCCACCCATTTTTTGCTTTTGCTAAATAACGGTCTGAACCACAATCAGTCCCTCATAAAACTGTAACATACTTTATTATGGCTAAAGTATTCTGCCTAGTTAAATCAATAATGGATTGCTGATTTTTCTGTTCTTGGTACCATGTATAACGATGGATGTCCTTATGTTGATAAAACGTATTCTGTATTTTAAGGTCTGATTGCTCACAAATTTCAATCAACCGTTTTCCATTGTCATTGCAAATTGACTCCCCAAAACTTCCAATTACATTATTTCCCAATATTTTACCAACTCTTGCATTAAGGTCTTCCAATAGAAAGATCTCTTTTCTGTTTGGTGTACTTTCGATGATATCCCTTAATTCATCCCAATATTTATCTTTTTCTTCCTAACTGGCATCGTTTGTTGGTGCCTATATTTCTATTATACAGATGTACCTTCCAAAAATGGTCATGTATACTGCCAGAATCCTTTCATTATGATCATTCCAAATAGTTATGTTATTGCGGAGCTGTTTTTTTATCATGACTGATACTCCTGCTTTAGCATGTCTGTTTTTTACATGTCTGTTTTTTATCTACTCCACTCCAAACATGAAGATATTTACCTGTCACTTCGTTTACGTTTGCCTTTCCTCTTCATCTCAGAAAGTATTGCTACGTTAATTTTAGCTGCCATTAGCTCTACTGATAGTATGTCGATTTGATTGGTTATCCCCTGAACGTCCGTGCAATCAAAAATCATATTCCTTTTTCGATTGCCAAGCCGTTTCCTTAAAGACTGTCCGGAATTTTTCTTCTTCATTGGTCTTTTAGTAGGGGGTAAGATTTTGCGTTGAACGAGGAGCTAGCCCGTTGCAACAACCCTCAACTAGAGGTCTGCACGGGCCGGAATTTCCAGACTCGGGCCTGGCCCGGGTCTGAAAAGATCGGCCTGAAAAAAGTTCGGCCTGAAAGTTCGGCATGTTCGGTCTGAAAGTTCGGCCTGAGCCCGGCCCGGCCTGGCCCGTACAGAAATCAGTGAAAACTGATTTCTGTACGGGCCTGGCCCGATCTTTCCCGACTCGATTTCTATAAAAATTCAGATTTTTCTTAACGTAAATTAAGATTTTTTTTATAAAAATGCTGCATACTTATTTATGGGATAATTTTACAGTATACACTGCTCAAAACAATTAAAGGATATTTGAAGTTTTATATAAAATAAAGATATAAACGAAATTTTTTTTGCCGAAAATAGAAGAAGATAATCACAAATGCAAATTTTTCTGGTTTTCAAACTGTACGCAAATTTTGAGTTCGACGTCAAAAACGTCGCTTCAGCGGCAGCGAATGAAATTTGACTTTCAACTGGATAAAAGAGAATGAAGACAAGGATGATCGGCATTCAGTGATTGCTTTGTTTCGATGAGTACGATGTCTCAGCGAAGTCATTTGACAGATTCAGAAGCTTTGAGAATTGTTGGTAGGTTAGAAGGGGGCCAAACTCAAGACGAAGTAGCGCAAGCCATTGGAGTATCACAAAGTGTCATTTCCAGGATCTGGAACCGTTTTTTGGAGAGTGGATGTGCAGGCCGAAGACCAGGGAAAGGTCGTAGACGGGCAACAACGCCCAATGAAGATCGGTATTTAAAGTTAACAGCTCGGAGACACCGAACCGTGAACGCTACTCTTCTCCAACAACACCTTCGCTCGGCTACAGGCACCACGATTTCAACTCAGACTGTCCGAAACTGACTCCATGCTGTAGGTCTGTATGATCGCCGACCGATGGTATGTGTTAGATTAACATCAAGGCATCGTCGCGACCGCAGGGAGTGGGCAACCGAGCATGTCAACTGGAGGAGAAATGAATGGAGCAATATTCTGTTTTCTGACGAGTCCCGTTTTTCTGTGCATCCGGATAATAGGCGTATTTTCATCTGGAGGGACCGTGGCAGTAGGAACAATCCTGCGTTCGTGCACGAAAGTGTCAGATTTGGCGGTGGAGGAGTGTTGGTGTATGGTGGCATCTCCATTGACGGGCGCACTGACCTCTACATCATTCGAGATGGAGCTCTGACTGGTCGCCGATATAGGGATGAGATCCTCAGACATATTGTAGTCCCTTATGCTGCAGCAATCGGAGATAACTTCATTTTAATGGACGATAACTGAAGGCCACATCGTGGAAACCTGGTGGAGGATTTCCTTTTCGAGGAAGGAATCGTTCGAATGGAATGGCCAGCGTGTTCTCCAGACATGAATCCAATCGAGCACGTTTGGGACACTCTAGGAAGACGAGTTTCTGGCCGCCAACAACCCCCACAAACTCTCCAAGAACTGGAAAGAGCTCTTCTGGAAGAGTGGGGCAGAATACCCCAACTCGTCATTAATAGCCTCATTGAGTCCATGCCTCAAAGGTGTTCAACGTTGCTGGCCGCCCGTGGAAACCATACCCCCTACTGAAAATGATTTTCTTTGAAGAAAACACCTTTTCTTATTCTTTTTTTCTCATATGCACAAATTGTGTTTTTTTCCTTTAGTACACAAATGCGCAATAAAATGCATTTTTTTCTGCCAAACATGTGTAATTTATTCTCATATAACCTACTATGTCTGTCGACCATGTATCAATCAGCTAAACAGTTTACCAGATACAAAATCCACCTAAAACTGCAATATCCTTTAATTGTTTTGAGCAGTGTATTTTAAAATTACGATGTGTCCGTAAGACAGAAAATACACAATAGCAACAATAATAGTTACTTAGATTCTTAAACGTTTCAAAATTCACATAATGATTCATTAAAAGATTAATGTAGTTTAGAATGAAAGAAAAAAGGAGGGTTAAAAACATCATAATTTTGAAGCTGTATAATAAAAAGTAGATTTGTGAAAATATTTATCTGTCATTTATTAAGACTTTTTTGAAGCCCAAAGGAGCTACTTTCTGACACATTTCTGAATTCATTTCTTTTCGGAAACACATAAAATTGGCAGGAGTTCTTATTCAGAAACTATGTAATCGAATGGCGTTATGCATTTTTTTTTATAAAAGCAATATATCTTTGAGAAAATACTGTCAAAGGTAACGTTTTCACTCGAGTTTCCGAGAGCGACAGCACGGGAAAGGAGAAAAACCTGCATCCAGGTGACAAGAAGCTCTTATAACTCGACAATTAATTTATTTATCATAAATGGAAAATGCTATTCGATTACAAATCCTTCAATAATCAGGCTTGTCGATTTTATGGCTTTACAATTAAAAATGAGTCAGAAAATGTGTCAAAATTTCGCGTTGTTGAGCAGTAAATTTGAGAACCACCTTAAGGTAAATTTCCAAAGATTACGTTAACAGAAGTTCATTGTCGCTATTAATAATTTTACAAAACATATTGTCTGCCCTACACATTCTGAGAACAATTAAGCCCAGTTCCGGCCCGGCTCGAAAATGTAAAAAAAAATGCAAGCCTGATCTCGGCCCGGCACGAGTCTACTGAAAAATAATAAAACTCGGGTCAGACATCATGTAACAGTTCGATGCAGATCTCGACGCTGAATGTATTACATTTCTGTATTGATCTGTTGAAACTAGCATCGGCTCGTGAAGCAAATTTTGTACTTATTCTGGCGAAAGTCATATTAATTAAAAATAGCTCGTATGTTATCCGTTACGTCTAAATTTTTATATCAACCCGGCTCTGCTTGCCCGTTAAATGTGTTTGACAGACCTGCCCGTTTAAAAATTCACCTTCATTTCGCCGGGCCGTGTACGGGCCACGGGCCAAGCCCGGGCTCGTGCAGACCTCTACCCCCAACCTGGAGGTCCAGGGTGTCTCTCTTCGTCAGGACACTCGCCTTGAACTTGTCGGGCTTGGGTGGCCCTGTCAGGAGCTATGCTCTCGCCAGAATAGCCTCGAGGATCTTTGTGTCACGCAAGTCCACACCACCGCAACAAGGTGGAGACAACATCGGGAGGAATTGCATCACAAATATCTAAAAACACACTGGATTTCTGCATTAGTAGCAATACACTAGATCATAGAGACTTCTGGTGAAAATGTAATTTCTTGGATATGATTTCGCTTCTGACTTCCACCCTTGTACTTCTAGACACTGTAGAGACATACTATGACCCAAATGACAAAAAATGCTCTTAAATGTGATGTAGTAATATATATATATAAATATATGAAACAAAAACCTAATTTGCAGAACAAATTAAAAAAACAAAATTTATTCCTTAAATTGTTTAAGCCCGAGAAGGGGCAGATATTAAGATATTTCATTCAATTCGTTCTAGATTTAATGTTAAATTTTTGTAACAAATAAGCTAAACCAATTGAACATTAAAAAATGAAAATGAAATTCATACAATATAATGCTTTAAACACCTATATACTTAGATTCCGTTCAAATGAAATCGAAATAAATCTTAGACTTTTTTTAAAGTTTTGTATTTACATGTACCTTATCATATTATGTACAATCGTCATAAACATAATGCAAAATCTGCAGTACAAATATTTATAACTTAAAAACGGAAAAAAGTCTAAGATTTATTTCACTTTCATTAGAACGGAATCTAAGTATATAGGTGTTTAAAGCATTATATTGTATGAATTTCATTTTTATTTTTTAATTTTCAATTGGTTTAGCTTATTTGTTACAAAAATTTAACATTAAATGTAGAAAGAATTGAATGAAATATCTTAATATCTGCCCCTTCTCGGGCTTAAACAATTTAGGGAATGAATTTTGTTTTTTAAATTTGTTCTGCAAATTAGGTTTTTGTTTCATATGTTAAGTTTTTTAATAACTACTGCATTCAGACAAACACATTTCAAAATTAATGGAGGGTATCATCATCAGGCTTTGATTTGTGCGATATCGCATCACAATTTCTGATGCAATTTACCTATGTATAATTCAAAATGTTTCACCAGTGCAGCAATGCAGGTTGTTGTATTTTGGTCAAAATATTACAATCTGAACTTAAAAAACCTGCTTGAAAATGTCATTTTTTTCCACTATGACGTCATATTCATATTCTTTTTAATTCTTAAAAAAAAAAAAAATCAGTTTCTTCAGTTTTATGTATCACGTGAAAATCATTCAACTAAAAATAGGCAAATTATTATTACGGCTTTTGAATTATTTACAACAATGAAGGAAAAATGTTAAATTTTAATAGAAAATGTCCGTTGATTCTCAATGAAAAACGCGAAATTTGGAATTATTAAGAAAAACATTTGAATAATGTAAATAAAAATTAGCCCATCAGCTCTAGATTATAATCCACCTATATGCAAAGGCATTTTATGATCCGTTTTGATCCTGACGTCTGGCAAATGTTTTTACACTTTGAATTTATAATATCATTAGAATCAGCAAAGAATTAAAAATGAGTGGCATCAGGGACGAAAAGGTGGGAAGAAAAAATGAAAAAGTTATGATCTCCATAGGCTTTTCTATGTTAAATTAACATTGAGAAGTGACACTGGAAATAAATAAGCATTGCGCTGCCGCGCAATACTTAAATATTTATCGTTTGCAAATTACTCAAAAAAGCTTTCTTTTAAATCATTTTAACTTTAAATTAATAACAAAGAAAAGTTATTTTTTAAGTTGATAGTAATTGCTTGAGGAATTGCACTTCTTTAAACAGCGAAAGTATAAATAGAGCCGATAAACAAAAAGCATATTTGAGATCATTTTTATCTTCATTCCTGGAAAAAAAAGGATCTATAAGACTAAGTAATGATAAAAAATAAACCTTTTCCTATCTTTATCAGATAATTTCTTCTACTTCCATTTCCAATTTGTATATGTTATTTCTTTCAGTATGAAAATAAATGAAAGCAGGCTGTTTTTAGGTCTCATATAATAGTCCGCACAACTATCATGAGATATTTTCTGGATCTCTTCCAAAATTGAGCTTTATCTTTGGGAATCTATTGTTTCGTTTGAAGCTATTGTTTCTTTTATGATTCATTATTACATTATTTTTTGTTTACTCTTAACATTTAATGGAATTTAATTTACAGAAGACGACTGCGATACTGCACAGTCCAATTTTATCTTTTTATATTAAATTTCAAGCAGGTTTAAATATATTTGCATATAAAATATATTAAAAACTCAAGATTAATTAAAAAGATAATTTAATTAGAAATATGTACTGATGTAATAGAATACTTCAAAATTGTCTACACGCATTAAACTCTGTAAATAATATACAGGGTGTATGTGAATGATATTTTATGCTGTAAAAATATGCGAACGGAGAAAGTTACATCCAAGCAAATGAGATAACAGTATAGTAAAATGACTACAACCAAGTCAATCAAACCGATTATAGCACCCTATAGTTGTGAATATAGGAAGTTATCAACTATTACTTGAGATCTATGATAGGATGGTGGTTAAAAGTTAATAGAATGCAGAAAATCATCGATGTAGTATGAAATGATGACTTAAAATCTAAAACGAGTTGTATTAGCAACCATAAAGTCAAAGTCTTTGCTCTTTCGTGACTGGCATAATTATATCAATAGTCCTCATGGCATTATAAGCAAGGTGTGCATTTAAGAATAAAAATAATACATGTGAGCAAGGTATAATTTATTATAAGAAGAAAATGAAGTTAAATATTTTGTAATCATGTGTTTCATATCTGCAACATACATAAAAGTCAATGTTACTCATACAGTGGGCTTTAAAAGAAAATTTTATTTATTGTTGCTATCTTCCAACACGTTAGTTAATATAAATTGTTCATATAATTATCAACATATGGCGATAATGACCTCATATTTCATACCAAAGAGTCATTTATCATTTGAGCGGTTTTGCATCGTTATTGATAAAATGAACTACGTAAATTTTGTTAAATTAAAACTGATAGAGACGTCCAAAAACAGTTTTTGCAAAGATCAGTTCGTGTACTTTAAAATTTTGTATTAGAAAATTGATACTACTTATGGAAAATATATAATTTTCGGTGTATTGCAGATGTGTCTTTCAGTCAATGAGTTTTTAGTTTCATGTTCTAAATTTTTTAAATTAATTTTCATATGCTTAAAATGATCTATTCTAAGATCTGAGTAAATATTGTTCAATACGGAGTTCTTGAGTCACGCAGGTGCTCATTCATCGACAGTCATATACGTGGACTCATAAGCGTACAAATGTATTGCTGTCGATAGTGGAGTCATTAGGCCTTTTAACTAGTTTTGTATTTTACAATAAACTGTACATAGTAACTGTGTATGTGCATTATACTGCTGCTCTTAATCGTAATCGTACTCTTAATCGTACTCTTAATCGTAATAATTTCGATAAACGTACATTTTAAGACTTCGAATAAAATTATTTTATCCACTTATCCCTATTTTCCAATTTTTGGGACGTTTCGAATTTTTTTTTTTTAATTTTCTTCTTCTTTACAACATGAAAATTGCATGAAGTAATTCCCTATAAATGTCGTTATCTATTACCGAAAGATGACAGCATAAGATGGATATTTATTTGCCTAAATGAAGGCCTTTTTTCGGTGTTTATAGATTTTTCATTTTTGAAGATAGCGAAATGTAAAAAGTAAGTTTATTTGTATTTTTTGTATCAAGGATCCAAATACATAAATGATAAACTTAGCTTGTAGGCTTAGTTGGATTTTTTGAAATTGCAAAATTATGTGTTCAAATCTACTCTTTATGCATGTTTGTAACGTACAAAATACAGGGCACTAAGCGCAAATGGGGACATATTTCTATTATTCACTTAGAAGACAGTTATTTATGTAAAGCCCTTTTCAAGATGATTTTGAAATAAATTGTTTTTAGCCAGATATCGGATTATTTTTAATTTATTATTAACAATACTTATAATGTTATTAGTCTCTGTAAAGAAATAAATATATTTTTTAATAGATCATTAAAATACTAATTATAGTATATAATGCACAATTTAAAAGCTTAATTTATATAAATTTAGACAAATCATATAATTATGCATTTTTTCACATATGGATATTCCCATATTTAGAACGTTTACATTTTATCAAATAAATACCAAAATATTTTAGCGTAATTATTTTTAGTATTTTTCCAGTTCATTTTACGAACAAATTTGAGAAAACAAAAATTCAGGGATAAATGGGTTAATATGTACGACATGTTTTCACACTAAAGTCAGGAAGCTATAAATATTATAATTGATTTGTTTCGATATCTCTTATAGTGGTTCAAGTCAAGGTCAATAACTTTGATTGTCTAGCATTGGTAACATTCATATGTATTGCATGCGGTCGGACGTAGCTATTTTCTTCTATCGTTATGGAGCTTGCATGGCTTAGCTCCATTGTTGGATTTCCCATGCTCTGCTAAAACTGTATTTTATCGCGGATAAAGCAATTATGTTTAAATGAAAATTTATTTAAAAATTGGAATAAATAAATATGGGGTTTGAGTTCCCTTTTTTTTGGGGGGGGGGGGGGGGGGGAGTTTGGGAAAGTTTCATTTTTTTAAATAAAAATTTTCAGTCTAAATATTTTTTGTTTAATCCATGGATTATGCGTCGTAAATCGTAGTGCCAATTTACTGAAAGTCCCAAAGTTGCATTTTTTGCGGGTGATTGCCTGGTAAGCATTGGTAATTTACATAAACAATGGGGGAGGTGGGGGGTTAACGTATATCCCAAAATCCCGGTCTAGAATGCATTATGTATTAACATATTTCCTGGGTGATGACTTTTCAAATTAAGTATTTTACGAAAGGTATAAAATTTCACATGGTGTAGGTTTAAAGTAAAAGAATTTTTGCTGTGAAAATTTCTTTTTACAAAAATTTCAAGGAGAAACTTTAATTCTGATCGCTTTATACATAGTATATTTCCAAACTTTTATTTGCGATATTTATTTAGGAGGCGTGATTTTTCATAACTTATTGCCTGATATTTTCTAGTAATAAGTTTTATTAGCTCTTTTAGAGGAAAATATTTATGCTGAAATAATTATGACATCCGAATTTAAGACATTTATTTTAAATCATTTAAGAGCTTTTCTTAGCGTATTTTGGGGCAGCAAAATATAAAAAAAAAATGTATGGCATTTGGCAATTTGGAATTAAAATTAAATGTTCGCGCCATACAGATATCTCCCTTGAAAGAATTAAAAGAAATTTGTTGAATATTTTTTAAATTAAGTAAACAATATGATATTAAAAATACAAGTTATATTTTAAAAGTGGTAGTATATTCTGAATTTTTTAAAGTTATAAATGTTAACAACAAACTTTTTATGTTAATTTGAAGAACTATTGTTTTAATTTCAATTGTAATTTAATGATAAAAAATACAGCTCTTGAATTTCGATGTCTGCTTAAACAAGAAATGCAGTGCGTCTCAAAAGTATATGGAGAGGAGATTTTTTGAAGCAATAGTTAAAAAAAATGAAGTCATAATCACGGAAAAAATAATAAGAATTTGGAATTATAATACAAGTTTATGACAACAAAGAAATACCGTATATGTTTTACAGACTTTTTGTTAAAAAATAAAAATAAAAATAGGCTGTCTCAAAAATATATGGACTTTTCTAGTTTCTTGCATTTAAATTCAAATTTTGGATACGTTCCTTTGAATTATCTTGAAAACCGTATCAAGTAAGCTTCAAACTAGTGTTTGAAAAATGTGTGGCTGTAAAGAGAACCAATTCTGCTCTACGTTTTGCTTTTTAATTCCTGAATAGTAGAAAAATGACGACCATGAGCATATTCATCTCGTGCAAGTACTCCCCAAAAGTTTTCAATTAGATTTAGGTCTGCGCTGATAGCTGGCCAGTCTATAACAGTCACTTGATTCTGCGTAAACCATGCTGTTGCTGAATGACAGATGTGAATCGACGAATTGTCCTCTTTGAATTTTTAGTTATTCCTTTCAAAAATGTATCCAAATGGAAGTAGATTGCTTTTAAGGGCATGTTAATAATACCCAGAGAACTCTTGACCATTAAGACAAGCAATATCGGTTGTTCCATTGAAACAAATCGCGACCCACACCATGAAAGAATCCCCTCCTTGTTGTCGACTAAAGAACTACCGAGATTCTCGTCGCAGATCATGCCGATGGTATGCCCAACCATCAGGGCCATCCAAATTGGTTTTGCTTTCATCACTGAAGAAACGCTTAACAATTCATCTTCCCAAGGCTTGTGTTTTTTAATTCAAAGAACGCGTGCATTTCTATGGTGCACTTTCAACATATATTCCGCTCACATTCTGCGATATTTATGATTTGATTGCCTGTATGCAACGGTGAACAGCAGATCTTGTAATAGGAAAAGCTAAAGTCTTCGAAATTTCACGAATAAACTTTTTTTGGGTTGAAACTGCTCGAAAAATCTATCTGTCTTGTCGTAAAGTTGCTTTTTTTGGTCAACCTGAACTTTGTTTTGCAATAACATTGTCACTTTTTGATACAATTTCATAAATTCCGGATCTATTACTCTTTATTTGTTTAGCAATATCAGAAATTTTAACATTTGAGTCTTTAAACGTGAAATTTTAGCTGTATCAGCAGCAGAGAATTGAACGTTCCGAGGCATTGTCCCACTATTCGATAATTGAAGAATGAGCAGTGATTTTATATTTCACAGTGGGTACTTCACATGTACAGAACGCAGAAAATGCAATTTCTTTTGATACGGCGTAAATAAAAGCAATTATCTTCATTGTCCATATATTTTTGGGACAGCTTATTTTGAATTTTATTTTTTTACAAAAATTCTATAAAACTTATAATGTATTTCGTTGTTGTAACAAACATATACTATGATTCCATATGTTTATTATTTTTTTCGTGATTATGGCTTCACATTTTGAGCTGCTATTTAAAAAAATCGCTTGTCCATATACTTATGAGACGCACTGTACATAAATAGAGCATAGAAAAAAAGTCATATCTGATATTTTATCATAATGAGAAATAACAGAGTAATAATGAAAAAATAAATATTTCCAGAGTAATAATGAAAAAATAAATATTTAGCTCTAACATTATCAGATAATTTCTTCTATTTTCCTTATGGATTTATCTCTGTTGTTCCGTTCAATATGAATACAAATAAAAAGAAAGATTTTTCTTCTATAATATTTCGAAAAACAAACGTAGGATATTTACGGAATCTTTTATAGGAATTTCTTTTGTGTTTGATATAATTCGTTGATTGCAAATGAATTTTATTTCTGCGCCATTAAGGGGTCTTGTACCTTTTAAACGGGTCGAAAAGTAACGAAAAACTTCAAAGTTTGAATTAGTCTATCTTCAAAGCCTTTTTATGTATAAACATGAAATTTTAGATATTGATTAAACAGATTGTGTTTTGTAATATGGTACCATTAGAAATTTATTAACCCTTTACAGAATTTGTGTATAGTTGAAATGAAATTAGCTCTTTTTTTAACCCCATAAGTCATTGCGCGCATGATATCTTGAGAAATTATGTATGGATTGGTATAAAATTCGGTAAAGATACTAAACATATATGTGTGTTTAAAATGACCTACTCTTAGGCTTAAATTATTTCATTAACTATATAAAAAATATTATCGTAAAAAAAAATAAAAATTTTGTATTTTTAATGAATAAAAATAGTCATAACTAAAAATATTACCATTGTAAAAACTTAAAAGTGGATCATTTTAAACACACATCTTTGTTTAGTATATTTATCAAATTTCATGACAATCCATACATACCTTCTCAAGATATCATGCGCACAATGACATATGGGGTTGATAAAAGAGCTATTTTGATTTCAACAATACATAAATTCTGTGAATGGTTAATAAATTTCTGTTGGTAGATATTACAAAGCACAATCTGTTTAATGAATATCCAAAATTTCATGTTTATACATAAAACGGTTTTGAAGATAGATTAAATCAAACTTTGAAGTTTTTCGTTAATTTTCGACGCGTTTAAAAAGTACAAAACCCCTTAATACATTATTATTTTTATTTTATTTAATATCTTAAGTACAGTGGCTGCATACTTTCCTAAGTTTTCAAAATTTTATTTCATGATTTCATAAATAAACTTCATAAAACTCTGTAATACAATTTAATATGCATTGAATGTCATTAGAATACGATGATACAAATTTTACATATGCTCAAATTTGTAAGCAATTTGTTTTTGTACATTATGAAATCATATGAATTTTACGATTATACTGATGTTTTTATTTTGTTATTGCATGTTGTACACGTGTCAGGGACAGTAAATGCACCATAAATTTAATTTAGTAAAGGAATCTCTTTTCATTTTACTCAGCGTTTTTGCTGTATGGAATTATAATAAACATATGTACAAATTTTCACTATAATTATAAGAAAACATTCATTTGGAACAATCTAGTTTTCATTATACGTTATACACATACATTTTCTATTTGTAAACGTACAAAACTAATTAACATTTATGGTTTTATTTAATATAAAAAATGATGGTGTACGCGCAAAACATTCTCTTATTATTTTATGAAATGAAAGCCGGCTAAAAGACAAAAGAAAAACGGCAAATAAAAAATAAAAGAAATCTGAAAAAGAATGAGAGAGGGAAAATAAATAAAAAGAAATAAAGAAAGAGTGTAGGGGGAGGGGGAGATATATTATTCAAAGCAAATGTTATTCTAGAAATTCGAAATTAATATGGCATTTTTTCGATTGTTTGATATGAACAATGTTAAGTTAGAGATGTTTAGCTTGATAAAAATTTTAACAATATGCCGAAAGTAATTTTTTGAAATTTGCGTGATATTTCGTATTTGCTTGATATGATGTATGAAACACAAGGCAAATTACAAAAGGTGAGTCCTCAGTTCTTAGCATACGACATTTGTAGAAATTATATGCTTCTTTGCAAGATGTTAATATTTCTATTATTGATATTGGCTCAAAGTAAGGACTGTCTTTTTTATTTAACCGTGAAAAAATACGTACAAGAAAGCTGGAGTGAGATAACTTTTTTACAGCACTAGAAAGAATAATTCAAAAGAATAATTTTAGCGATAAATTAAACATTTGCAGTAGAAATATAACAAAAAAATTATTGTTTGGAAATTTTCGCCTGGTTCTAATCAATTTGAAAGACTTTTTTTTAATTAAAGGAACACAAAGAGTTCGTAATAAATAAGATGATGTAAAATATTCATATATGCTTGAAATATTCAAGACCTAATTCGCATTTCGTTCCAGAATACTTCTGTATTTTTAAGAAAATAATGTATGACATCTTTGATATTAAATGAACACATTTCGATCTATGTAACTTTGATATTACATGCTTCAATTTAAATAACGAAAGATCTTGCATTTTAAAATGTATTCTATTACGATTCTATTACAAATTTACCGTATCTACAGGGTGACACATAAATACTGTGACGTGATGAAAATATCAATTTATTTAAATATCAATTTAATGCTTTTCTTATTTTTAAGATACTAATTTTTATTCGTATCCCTCGTGCTTATTTTGTTGTGTAATTGCTATTTCAGCTGATATTAATTCACTGTTTTGAAGGAAAACTTATTCTGCAAAGAAAACATGCCAGCCATCGTCCCCCACCACAAGAGGGGAATGCCAATTCCTGTGATCGCCAAATTGCACCGGTAACAAGCCTATCGCGCCGTCAAACGTTTTAATGAGACCGGAGAGATCAAAGACCATAGAAGAGTAAGACTGCAAACAGCAAGGACATCAGTGCCCTTAACATGGTCAAAATGAAGCTCCAGCGAAATCTACAAAGAAACAACCGAAAATTAGCCAAGGAGCACAAAATCGACCGCGAATCCATGCGAAGACATGTCAAAAAAGATGTCCAACTCATCCTGTATAAACTAGAGAAAGAAAACCATCTCACGGACCAAATGAAGACGCCAAGGGTCGAAAAGTGCAACAAGGTAAAGTCCCTGTGCCTAGACAATGCCCTGAATCGGATTTTCTTCACCGATGAAAAAAGTTTTATGGTCTATCCTTTCCGGAACTCGCAGATGAAACGTGCGCTGCAACTCAAAGGGGCTCCGCGCAAGCTGGAAACGGTTCTTATCCCGAAGTCTGTGATGTTGTGGGCGGGGAGTTTCGGATTGAAAAATACACAACTTGTCTTCGTCTCAAAACGTGTCAAGATCAACGCAAAGACGTATCAGGAGCTAACTTCGGAAGGTGCCATGATCCCATGGAAAGAAAGCGAAGAACATTGACTGGAGGTTTCAGCAAGGACCCACGGACTGAAGAAGACATTGGAAGGGTGCGAGGCCAATCTCTCGTGATTTTGGACAAAGGGTGTTTGACCCTATAACTTCCCTGACGTGAACACCATGGACTTCGCTGCTTAGGGGATCCAGGAGAAAAAAGCCTGCGCAATCAGGAACAAGCACCTGGGTTCCTTGAAACGCGCTCTGGAAAAACCATGGACCGAAATACCGCCGGAAACAGTCGCGGCCATCTTGAAAATTTTACAGAAGCGTCTAAACGCCTGCAACACAAATAGAAGCGTCTAAACAATTGTATAATTCCAAATATTGATTTTTGTTTTAAAATTGTTAGTTTACTTTTAAAATTTATCTAATTAGTTAACTTGTTTATTTGTTGACATAAATTTAATTGTGTTTCTAACATTCCATGTCATTGTTTGTGTCACAAAAGCACTGGACGGAAGACTGGGATTTAACTGATTCATTACTGAAATTTTATAGAATATAACACATACGAATTTGTAAATCTCTATTATTGGAAACTACTCAAAAAGTATCGGCAATCGATAAATAAATAGCATTTATATCATATCACTTAAAACATGGATTTCAAATAAATTTAATTTATTTTTTCATCGTGTTATTCTAAAGTTATCGCGAAATAACTTTTGAAAAAATCGATTGCATGTCTCCTAATAATTAGTCATTTTCTTTGTGTTTTAAACTGATTTATTTCGATAATTAATTGTTTTCTGCAACTTTATGTAACTCATAAGTTTTAATATATATCAAAATCGTAGTTTTTATTAATTAATTTATATGTTTGTTTCTTAGTATCAATAAAATATTTTCAAATATTAGTCGTTAAAATGTGAAAAAAAAAATTAAATTAATTATAAATTATTAAATTATTAAATTAAAAAATGTAATCCCTTAAAAGTGTTTACTTTATGTGTGTAAATTATGTATTTATATTTTTAAAAATGGTTTTTCAACCACAAAAGTGTTAAACATTATACTTAAGTAATGAAAGTCTTTACTTTAGTGATTAAAGGCAGTGTAGCATAAAAAGTATATTATTACTTTTTAAATATATATATATATATATATATATATATATGGAATTAATGGGGTTGACTGTAGCTGAATTTTGGTGATGAATACTTCTGATTAAACACTCGCTAGTATAGAAACAATCAGTTTAATGATGTCTTGATTAAAGCATGGATTCTATTTACAGATCACAGTAACTATGTACAAGGTTTAGGAGGGTGAGGGGGAATTTCTTACGGCAGTATACCGGCATTTAATATATTTTGGAAGCCTGACCGAGTACGTCTTACCAAGTCAGTCCGCAGAACAACACTAACGTTACATCCAACCTTCGCTCTCAGGCTGCGGTTCAGAATTATTAACTCAGAAGGTTTATTGTCTTATAGAATTTACACACTCCATCAGTTCTCATGGGATTTTAGCTGCACCTCTTACTGCGGTCAGGATGTGGTTTAGAATGTTTTGGGAACCGCAAGCCACATCCACATATACAGGGTGTTTCAGCGAAGTGCGGACAAATTGTAATGGGTTATAGAAGGCATGATGACAAACATTAGGACATAGGAAACCATGTGGCGCAAACGTCTTCTGTAGGAGCCAGGGGGCATCAAAGTTTAGCGTCCAAAAGATCAAGCGATGATAAAACACGGAAAAAAAGGTCGATTCATTTCCAGTTTTCGCTGTAAACTTTGTTTATATCGAAAGTTTGTCCAAAAAATTTTTAAAGGGAACTGTCAAAAAATGACGGTAGAGGGCGCTGTAAACTTTGGAGTACGAACAACTACGTTTTATTGATTTCTTTTTTATTCTGTTAACAGTTTTCTAAAGATTGGACCTTAACTTAAATTTTGAGTACAAAATTGGAATAATCCCGGACGGTTAAGATGTGCAAATTGAGCTGTGAACAAGGGGGGGGGGGGCGGTTAAAACGCTCATAATCAATGAGCAAAGTAATCGATTTTGTTGCGGTTTGAGCGCAGGTCATTCCCTTAGTAATTGATTTATTCAAAATGATGTACAGTTTTGGTGCCCTAATTTTTAGATACAGGGCGCCGCCGATACTTTTCTGACATTTCATCGACATTATTCCTGGGTGTTTTACTAACAGACCAGCATACTTGCAGGAAATGTTAGGGATGTAAAAACTACTTGTAATCGCATGGGAATGTAATGTTGTAAATGCTTTGTTTGCGAGTTCTGGTTAAAAGAAACGAAAAAAATAGCAACAGAAAGAAGCAGAAAATCAGCAAAAGGTGAATGTGATACAAAACATTTCATTGTCAGGTTTTACTGCAAAAGGCGATTGCAAAACGTTCTTCAAACTTTGGAGTAATGAACAACCAGTATTTTTTGACGGGATATTTGTAGTTATGTTGAATGTTTAGCAAAGTTTGAACATTCGCTTAAATGTTTATCTCAAAATCGGAATCGTCCAGAATGAATAAGTAGCGAAATTTCACGTATGTATTGAATTGCGTTTTTTTTACACTTAGGTGGAACGGGCAGCACAATACCCAAAGAAATGACACGAACAGGATTAGAATACATTTATTATTCTAAGTACAGACAAAACAAGGCATAAACAACTTAAAGAGACGTTATCATGAAAGTAAGTGCTCAAAATTCCGAACCCCAGCCGTGATGCAAGCCTCACATCTCCGGCGCATTGAATTTCTCATCTTTTTGAAAATATCGGGCTTCTCCCTCACTTCTCCAGCAGCTACCACTATGCGCGCAGCAAGTTCCTCTTCACTGTCAACGGAAGTTTCGTAGATCAGAGACTTCATGTACCCCCATACGCAGAAATCGAGGCAAGTGAGGTCAGGCGATCGAGCGGGCCAATTCACTGGACCACCATGCCCGATCCACCTTTGCCCATACGTTGCATTCAAGTGCAGACGTACGTCATTGCTGTAATGGGCGGGGGCACCATCGTGTTGAAACCACATGGTCGAACGCCTGGCAGCGGGAACGTGGGCATCGACCAACAACTGCGGCAGTACTCGCTGCAAGAAGATCAGATATTCAGGACCCCGGAGACGATTCGGCAACAGGTATGGTCCCACCAGATGGTCTCCTACGACGCCAGCCCACACATTTACTGCAAACTGTACCTGGGCTGCACGGGTTCTGGTTGAATGTGGATTCTCCCTCGACCACGTATGGCTGTTGCGCAAATTGCACACTCCCTCCCGCGTGAAGCTCGCCTCATCAGTGAACAGAATGCTGCGTGGAAAACAACGATTTACAGTGCGCATCTGTACGTACCACCGTGCAAAAGCCAATCTTGCATCAAAATCTTCTCTTTGCAGTAACTGCACTTGCTGGATATGATAAGGGTGCATGTCATTGCTATTCAGAGTCCGCCAGACGCTCGTATGTGAAATACCGACATGAGTAGCAATTCCGCGCGTACTCATACTGGGATTGTTCTCTACCACCTCCAGCACAGCCTCCTCGTTATTTGTTGTTCTGACTGTTCGCGAGGGTTCCTGTGTATCCCCGATGAAAGATCCCTTGTCGGACAATCGCTGGTGCAAGCGCGCAAAGTAGCCGTGACCGGGAGTTTGCCTCCTAGGATAACGATGGGCGTACAAGCGCTGTGCGGCTCTCCCATTGCAATTAGCAGCCCCGTATGCCAAATGCATATCACCTAACTCGGCGTTCGTGAACCGTTCCAGTCTACTACCTCTCAGTCAGAAGGCGAAATGAAGCTTCCCATCAAGCGAGGCAGCAACAACTGAGTGTGCGCAGGCAACGTCGTTTGGTGTCTCCGTTTACATAGAGACATCTGGTATCGCGTACACTAACTAAATACTTCCGAGCATGTTTTGCTGTACTTAGAATAATACTACATGTATTTTTATCCTGTTCGTGTCATTTCTTTTGGTTTTGTGCTGCCCGTACCACCTAAGTGTAAAAAAAACGCAATTCAATACATACGTGAAATTTCGCTACTTATTCATTCTGGACGATTCCGATTTTGAGATAAACATTTAAGTGAATGTTCAAACTTTGCTAAACATTCAACATAACTACATATATCCCGTAAAAAAATACCGGTTGTTCATTACTCCAAAGTTTGAAGAACGTTTTGCAATCGCCTTTTGCAGTAAAACCTTACAATAAGATGTTTTGTATCACATTCACCTTTTGCTGATTTTCTGCTTCTTTCTGTTGCTATTTTTTCCGTTTCTTTTAACCATAACTCGCAAACAAAGCATTTCCAACATTACATTCCCATGCGATTACAAGTAGTTTTTATATCCCTAACACTTCCTGCAAGTATGCTGGTCTGTTAGTAAAACACCCATGGATAATGTCGATGAAATGTCGGAAAAGTATCGGCGGCGCCCTGTATCTAAAAATGATGCATCAAAACTGTACGTCATTTTGAATAAATCAATTACTAAGGGAATGACCTGCACTCAAACCGCAACAAAATCGATTACTTTGCTCATTGTTTATGAGCGTTTTAACCCCCCCCCCCTTGTTCACAGCTCAATTTGCACACCTTAACCGTTTGGGATGATCCCAATTTTGTACTCAAAATTTAAGTTAAAGTCCAATCTTTAGAAAACTGTTAACAGAATAAAAAAGAAATCAGTAAAACGTAGTTGTTAGTACTCAAAAGTCTACAGCGCCTTCTACCGTCATTTTTTGTCAGTTCCCTTTAAAAAAATTTTTGGACAAACTTTCGATATAAACAAAGTTTACAGCGAAAACTGGAAATGAATCTACCTTTTTTTCCGTGTTTTATCATCGCTTGATCTTTTGGACGCTAAACTTTGATGCCCCCTGGCTCCTACAGAAGACGTTTGCGCCCCATGGTTTCCTATGTCCTAATGTTTGTCATCATGCCTTCTATCACCCCTTACAATTTGTCCGCACTTCGCTGAAACACCCTGTATATATAGGTTTTCAGCTGATAAGTAATGCAAAATATAGATGCTAAGAGAAACGCTGAAATCAAAATGCTCAAAAGAGACTTTCAAATAGATATTTAGATAAAATAAATGAAATAAATATTTAATAAGTGTTGCTAGTTTATTACTTCCTATAAATAATACTGTTTAATTACATTGTTTGATTAAAAATGAAGAAAATATTATTTAAATTTTATAAGCTTTTCTTTCGTAACTAAAATTCGTGTAGTATAACAGAAAGTTATTAGTTTTTCAATAATAACAACATATAGATTTTATGCCGTAAGTGGAGTAAATATAGGAATTATATGAAACGGCAAAATTGAAATACTGAACACTCTCAGTGTCTGAAGGTTTTTCTACATTTTCATAAAAATGATTGTAAATCCCAAGGTGTTCATATATTTTCACTGTAAGAAAAACTGTTAACGTAACGTTAAATTCGAGAAATGTTTTTCCTTTTTAAAGGTTTCCAGAACAATTAAGCAGTTTCCTGGAAAATTCTGGTTTTCATATATAAAACGTTTCATAATTAAAATTGGCATCAGCAAAACGCTATAGCCTCTGTGGATGCCGACATGCTTGCCTCTACCTGGCGTGAAATTGACTATCGACTTGATATTCTCCGTGCGAAGAAGGGGGCACACGTGGAAGTTCATTGACAAGGGTCATGAAACTTTTTGAGTCTATTTAAACATTTATGTTATTAATTTTAATCTATCTTTATTATTTTATGAGTTATTAAACATCAAAATGGGACCGGACTTTATAAACACCCATAATATTTCATTTTGTTCCGCTACTGTTTTTATATGCTATATTATTTTTAGAACAAATTTGGTTTTACAAAATATGTGTCTTAATATTATCTATGTTTAAATGAGTTTCCATTTAAGAATTATACATTTGTGTATAGGATTTTAAATTAATATTAATCCATATTTACGTTATTGTTTTCTTGTTCTTTTCGTTCTACCGATATAAAATGCAGTTGGCCATTTTGTTTAGCCCGATGATTTTACGCAGTTTAATTGCTTATTAAAAAAAAAAAAAACTTTAATAATATTTATTTATTTATTTATTTTTGTGCGAAGTAAATAATGGCCTCCTTTTTAATTTTTATTTATTATTGCAACAGTCTTAAATTTTTATTTTCATGTCGAAAACCGCCCAATTAAGCTTTTTTATATTAAATTTTTGTCTAAGAAAGTTGAATAATGGTTATTCTTTTTCAAAATATAAGTGTATAAAATGTATAAAATTAGTTCAAAATTTAAAATTATCTTATTTCATATGTCATTTATTGCTAATCATTTACAATTAATTTATAACCAAAATAAAGCTTTAAAAATTTTTGTAATTATGCAAAAAGCAAATTTGCAGTTACATATACAGAACTAAGATCATAACTATACTAAATAACATTTTTTTCTTCAAATGGAAGCTTGAAAGTTTTATATATTAATTCAATACATGAAATTTTGACAAATTTTATTATTAAATGTGCTTATATGTTATATAGAATCAAAAAGACATGCAATGTTTTCAGATTTTTCTAATAATCAGATGGAAAATATTTATATATGAGCGGAAAAATTTAATAACATGTTTTAAATGATGTATAAAATTATTTAAAATATTTACTTTATTTTAACAAAAACATTATTAACTGTTGTAGTTGTATCATAAAATGATTTCTTAAATGATTTTAATATTTTACAGTAGAATAATTTTGAATATTAAAATCATACATAAATGATTATTATAATTTCTCCTTACAGAAAAAATATCAGTGTTATCAGAAATTTTAAGTATGCTTCGAATGTTTGTTTATGAAAATGCGCTTGAATTTGTATTTGTACACATTTTCCTTCAATTATAAAGGAAATGTAAATTTACCTTATCAAGCATACAAAATTTCATAAAGAGGCTGGGGGGGGGGGGGTGTCGATTTGAAAATAAAATTATTTTGATCTTGTCTACAGTACTGAAGGGGTGAAGAATTCTGTCTTTAATTTTACTGACTCTGTAAAAAATAACATAAAAAATATTCCCAGATATGGTTTTATGTATTTCTAATCATTTAAATAGACTAAATGATAAATAGATTAATATATTTTGGCATCGAATCTAATGAATGAAAATAAAAATAAATAAAAAAAATAATAAAAAAATAAAATAAAATATAGTGAAATCTAATACATGAAACGTTCCTGCATTGTGAAAAAAAAATCCAAGAATGTTCCAGGGAAATAATGGGCCGCTAGGTTGCCCATTATTTATACGAAACGTTTCTTGAAAATAATATAAACCTTATTGAACACATCTGAAAAGTTCCTTAGAAAATAAGTAAGTTTCCTGTGAAATATCAGTAACATTTTTGTTGTCAAAAGAAACTTTCCTGGTATTTCACAGAAAAAATACTGGCCTTACTGGGGAACGCCTTAAAATTATACAGTAAAGTTCCAGTCATTTTCAAGAAATGTTTTTTGGAAATAATGGGCAAGCCAGTTACCCTTTTTTTTCTCAGGAACCTTTCTGGATTATTTTTACAGTGTATATTTCGTATCCTTTCATTCTAGATATTTTTCAAAACATAATCCTGCTAAAAATATTTTTGTGTATAGCCCTATTAACATGATTTCAGGAAACGGAAAAACGCGTCAGACTCTTTAAGAGTTAAAACAAAGTTTTAAATAAATATTTAGCCAAAAGACAGTGAAATATTGAATAAGTATCGATAGTTTCTTCCTTTCTCTAAGAAATACTGTTTAATTTCAATGTCTGATTTAAACTGAAGAAAATTATACTTAAGTATTGAAAGCTTTACTTTAGATTATAAAAGTAGTATAGGATAAAAAATATATATATATTACTTTTTTTAGAATAAAAATGTATAGGTTTTCAAGTGAAGCAAACTATACGAACTATGTTAAAGGCCAAAATTAGAATACTTAAAACAAACTTTTCGATAGATTTTAGCTAAAAAGCAATGAAATATTGAACTCTTCCTTCACTAAAAAAGAGTGTTTATAAATACATTGTTTGGATCTTAAATTTTCTATATAGTAAATATTAAAAGAAACCTAATGTAATATTAAAACATATGGTTTTTAATTTATTATTAATTAAAGCCATCTTTATATTTTTGAGAAAAACTTAATAACTTTATGCGTTCGAGAACACATTAACCGTAATAAGAATCAGAAATCATTATACTTGATGCTGCTTTGTTAATTTTAACTTTCTGTAAGAACTTGTGAATTAAAGGAAAACGCAGTTACGGCAATCGGCATAATTTAATCTAGAAGTCCTTCCAATTTCCTGTGTGTGTGGATAATATATAATATGATGAAAAAGTTGACTACTGTAATTTTTTATAAGCAGAAGTCCTCATATAATCCAGACATCATTGATTAGAAATAGTTGACAAATGAAAAGTTTTGAACTATTTGTTTCACTTTCTGATTTTCTTTATTATTTCAAGCTGCATAAATTATACGCTTTTGTAATCGTCTTCAGACATTTATATTCATCACATTGTTTTTTTTTTTTTTTTGACATTTAGAGTTAGTCATTCTACACTTGTCACTGCTTCTGACACGCTTTCTTTTAGGTAGCTTTCATTAGAAAAAGCTACCTATTGTAGCCGTTCGGAGGAAAGCTATTTCAAAAAATTTTGGTATATTTTCATCGATCATGACCCCCAGACCCCGAAAGCACCCTCCGTTTAAAATTGACATATGTATATATATATATATATATATATACAGGGTGTTTCAGCGAAGTGCGGACAAATTGTAAGGGGTGATAGAAGGCATGATGACAAACATTAGGACATAGGAAACCATGGGGCGCAAACGTCTTCTGTAGGAGCCAGGGGGCATCAAAGTTTAGCGTCCAAAAGATCAAGCGATGATAAAACACGGAAAAAAGGTAGATTCATTTCCAGTTTTCGCTGTAAACTTTGTTTATATCGAAAGTTTGTCCAAAATTTTTTTTAAAGGGAACTGACAAAAAATGACGGTAGAAGGCGCTGTAGACTTTTGAGTACTAACAACTACGTTTTACTGATTTCTTTTTTATTCTGTTAACAGTTTTCTAAAGATTGGACCTTAACTTAAATTTTGAGTACAAAATTGGGATCATCCCAAACGGTTAAGATGTGCAAATTGAGGTGTGAACAAGGGGGGGGGGGTTAAAACGCTCATAAACAATGGGCAAAGTAATCGATTTTGTTGCGGTTTGAGTGCAGGTCATTCCCTTAGTAATTGATTTATTCAAAATGACGTACAGTTTTGATGCCCTCATTTTTAGATACAGGGCGCCGCCGATACTTTTCCGACATTTCATCGACATTATCCCTGGGTGTTTTACTAACAGACCAGCATACTTGCAGGAAGTGTTAGGGATATAAAAACTACTTGTAATCGCATGGGAATGTAATGTTGGAAATGCTTTGTTTGCGAGTTATGGTTAAAAGAAACGGAAAAAATAGCAACAGAAAGAAGCAGAAAATCAGCAAAAGGTGAATGTGATACAAAACATCTTATTGTAAGGTTTTACTGCAAAAGGCGATTGCAAAACGTTCTTCAAACTTTGGAGTAATGAACAACCGGTATTTTTTTACGGGATATATGTAGTTATGTTGAATGTTTAGCAAAGTTTGAACATTCACTTAAATGTTTATCTCAAAATCGGAATCGTCCAGAATGAATAAGTAGCGAAATTTCACGTATGTATTGAATTGCGTTTTTTTTACACTTAGGTGGTACGGGCAGCACAAAACCAAAACAAATGACACGAACAGGATAAAAATACATGTAGTATTATTCTAAGTACAGCAAAACATGCTCGGAAGTATTTAGTTAGTGTACGCGATACCAGATGTCTCTATGTAAACGGAGACATCAAACGACGTTGCCTGCGCACACTCAGTTGTTGCTGCCTCGCTTGATGGGAAGCTTCATTTCGCCTTCTGACTGAGAGGTAGTAGACTGGAACGGTTCACGAACGCCGAGTTAGGTGATATGCATTTGGCATACGGGGCTGCTAATTGCAATGGGAGAGCCGCACAGCGCTTGTACGCCCATCGTTATCCTAGGAGGCAAACTCCCGGTCACGGCTACTTTGCGCGCTTGCACCAGCGATTGTCCGACAAGGGATCTTTCATCGGGGATACACAGGAACCCTCGCGAACAGTCAGAACAACAAATAACGAGGAGGCTGTGCTGGAGGTGGTAGAGAACAATCCCAGTATGAGTACGCGCGGAATTGCTACTCATGTCGGTATTTCACATACGAGCGTCTGGCGGACTCTGAATAGCAATGACATGCACCCTTATCATATCCAGCAAGTGCAGTTACTGCAAAGAGAAGATTTTGATGCAAGATTGGCTTTTGCACGGTGGTACGTACAGATGCGCACTGTAAATCGTTGTTTTCCACGCAGCATTCTGTTCACTGATGAGGCGAGCTTCACGCGGGAGGGAGTGTGCAATTTGCGCAACAGCCATACGTGGTCGAGGGAGAATCCACATTCAACCAGAACCCGTGCAGCCCAGGTACAGTTTGCAGTAAATGTGTGGGCTGGCGTCGTAGGAGACCATCTGGTGGGACCATACCTGTTGCCGAATCGTCTCCGGGGTCCTGAATATCTGATCTTCTTGCAGCGAGTATTGCCGCAGTTGTTGGTCGATGCCCACGTTCCCGCTGCCAGGCGTTCGACCATGTGGTTTCAACACGATGGTGCCCCCGCCCATTACAGCAATGACGTACGTCTGCACTTGAATGCAACGTATGGGCAAAGGTGGATCGGGCATGGTGGTCCAGTGAATTGGCCCGCTCGATCGCCTGACCTCACTTGCCTCGATTTCTGCGTATGGGGGTACATGAAGTCTCTGATCTACGAAACTTCCGTTGACAGTGAAGAGGAACTTGCTGCGCGCATAGTGGTAGCTGCTGGAGAAGTGAGGGAGAAGCCCGATATTTTCAAAAAGATGAGAAATTCAATGCGCCGGAGATGTGAGGCTTGCATCACGGCTGGGGTTCGGGATTTTGAGCACTTACTTTCATGATAACGTCTCTTTAAGTTGTTTATGCCTTGTTTTGTCTGTACTTAGAATAATAAATGTATTCTAATCCTGTTCGTGTCATTTCTTTGGGTATTGTGCTGCCCGTACCACCTAAGTGTAAAAAAAACGCAATTCAATACATACGTGAAATTTCGCTACTTATTCATTCTGGACGATTCCGATTTTGAGATAAACATTTAAGCGAATGTTCAAACTTTGCTAAACATTCAACATAACGACAAATATCCCGTCAAAAAATACTGGTTGTTCATTACTCCAAAGTTTGAAGAACGTTTTGCAATCGCCTTTTGCAGTAAAACCTTACAATAAAATGTTTTGTATCACATTCACCTTTTGCTGATTTTCTGCTTCTTTCTGTTGCTATTTTTTTCGTTTCTTTTAACCAGAACTCGCAAACAAAGCATTTACAACATTACATTCCCATGCGATTACAAGTAGTTTTTACATCCCTAACATTTCCTGCAAGTATGCTGGTCTGTTAGTAAAACACCCAGGAATAATGTCGATGAAATGTCGGAAAAGTATCGGCGGCGCCCTGTATCTAAAAATTAGGGCACCAAAACTGTACGTCATTTTGAATAAATCAATTACTAAGGGAATGACCTGCGCTCAAACCGCAACAAAATCGATTACTTTGCTCATTGATTATGAGCGTTTTAACCGCCCCCCCCCCCTTGTTCACAGCTCAATTTGCACATCTTAACCGTCCGGGATTATTCCAATTTTGTACTCAAAATTTAAGTTAAGGTCCAATCTTTAGAAAACTGTTAACAGAATAAAAAAGAAATCAATAAAACGTAGTTGTTCGTACTCCAAAGTTTACAGCGCCCTCTACCGTCATTTTTTGACAGTTCCCTTTAAAAAATTTTTTGGACAAACTTTCGATATAAACAAAGTTTACAGCGAAAACTGGAAATGAATCGACCTTTTTTTCCGTGTTTTATCATCGCTTGATCTTTTGGACGCTAAACTTTGATGCCCCCTGGCTCCTACAGAAGACGTTTGCGCCACATGGTTTCCTATGTCCTAATGTTTGTCATCATGCCTTCTATAACCCATTACAATTTGTCCGCACTTCGCTGAAACACCCTGTATATCTGACCTTTGTCACACTGTAACTCTCGTATTTATGAACCGATATGGATGTAATTCGGTGTGTACATAGTACATACCAATGTCTCGACCGAGTTCGTTGACCAGCTTCATCCGCCATTTTGTTTCAAAATGGCGACCATTTAAATTTTTAAGAAAAATATGAAATTTGAAATGTGGTACCAAAAAATTGAAAATGGAAAATTATTTTTTTCTTATGTATTTGACCTTTATACAAAGATTCCGGAGCAGTTTTTGTTTCGTCTATATCTTAAAAAATGGCTGAGTTATAGCATTTTGAATTTCTAGCGCGGCTGACATTTTGAAACGTCCTGCACTGTAAAAATAAATGGTAACGTTCCATGTAAAATCCAGGAACGTTTCGCCTTTTCTCAGGGTTTCAGAATAATTTAGCTCTTTCCTGTGAAATTCTGGTTTTCTTATCTGAAACGTTCCTGAACCAAAAGTTGGAAACAGCAAAACGCTGCGGCCGCCATTTATTATTTTTTTGCTATAATCCGTTGCTCGCGCTCGAGTGTCGAAAAAGAATTCCTTAAATGAATGTAAAAAAATCAATATGGAATGCAAATAAATCAATAGACGACATAATCCTTTACGTCTCTAATGTCAAGACAATTCAGATGAAAATACAATACCTCCGTGACATCGCTAAGAGATTATATCTCGTACTTGTCTGTGGAATGTTTAAGGAGCAGACCGTGTAAAAAAAAAATACACCTATTATTTGGATCTCCATTAACCAGGGGACCATCAAACATGATTCTCACCGATTTTGATTAATTTAAAGTATGTTTTAGAGTTCTTATCTCTAATTATTCTTGTGAAAGGATTTCTTCAAATGGGACTTAGATTTTCAGAAATTAGATGCCGAGGTTTAGCATACGTTTCAAATACCCATTAGTTTGCAGCTCTCAACGTGTCTTTCGTGGTGTGGACGCAGAAAGCTCGCACGCCACCCGTACGGCCCAAGTTCGATGCTACCTCTGGACTTTTTTTTTCTTTTTTAATTAATTTTATATTTTAACACTTTATTACAATTTGATTTAAATTTGATATATATTTGACACTTTGAATTGCTGCAAATTTGAATTTTTTTTTTTTTTCGGAAAAAATATACAATTACGTTTAGGTTTTATTTTCATGAAAATTTATATGTATTTTATCTAACTTGTAAACTAACATAATTACTAACGAAAATCCAAAATATTTTATGTCTAGATTTTTTTTTCTAATTATTATTTACATTTATATATTTTTATATTTTAAGCAAAGTTCAGAAACAATATATCATATATATATATATTTACTTTATTGAATTTTAACTGAAAATTTATTTTTTCGTGTAAATTACAAATAATAATTTTGATGTCAATTTCAAAATATTTTTTCATTCTAACAAATAATGATAATAAAGCGAAAATTGTCAACTGGAAATGTTAAAATCGTCTGCGGATCCCGCATGCTGTGAAATGTCAGTAATGTTTTGCTGTCAACAGAAATATTCCTGGTATTTCGCAGGAAACTTACTGGCATTTCTGTAGAAAGTTTTTAACATATACAGTAAAGTTCCAGTCATTTTCAAGAAATATTTCTTGGAAATAATGGGCAACTCAGCTGCCCATTTTTTCCCAGGAACGTTGCGGAATTTTTTTTACAGTGTGAATTTTGTCACGCGATAAAAGGCGTATTTATGAACCGATTTGGATGTATCTTCGTTTATACATAGTACATACCATTGTCTCGACCGCGTTCGTTGACCAGCTTCATCCGCCATCTTCTTTAAAAATGGCGACCATTTAAATTTTTAAGAAAAATTTAAATTTGAAATGTGGTACCAAAAAATTGAAAATTGAAAAAATACTTTGTTCTTATGTGTTTGACCTTGTTAAAAAGATTCGGGAGCAGTTTTTGTTTCGTCTATATCTTAAGAAATGGCTGAGTTATAGCATTTTGAATTTTTAGCGTGGCTGACCTTTGACGTGGCTCCGGAGCAGTTTTTGTTTCTGAAAATTTGTTCTTTTGTTTATATCTTAAAAAATGGTTGAATTATAGCAATTTGAATTTTTAGCATGGCTAACATTTTGAAACGATCTTGTATTTGTCACTCGGTAACACACGTATTTGCCTATTTCGATGTAAGAAGGCATGTGGATAGTATACATCAATATTTCGACCAAGTTCACTGGCCAGCTTCATCAGCCATCTTGTTTCAAAATGGCGGCCATTAAATTAAAAAAAATTATATTTAAAGTGAGGTGCAAAAAAATTAGAAATTGAAAAAGGTTTCTTTCTTAAGTATTTGACCTTGATATAATGATTCAGCAGCGTTTTTTGTTTGTCTTTATCTTAAAAAATGGCTCAGATATAGCAATTTCAATATCTAATGTGGGTGACATTTTGAAAAATCTGATTTTCTGCCTGCGACAGCACTCGTATATATCAATCGATTCCGATGTGAGTGAGAATGTGCACAGCAATTACTAAGGTCTCTACCAAGTTCACTGGATAGCCTCATCCACTATGTTTTCTTAAAATGGCAGACATTTTAAGAAATCGCCGAATTTGGCAGCCAAATATAACTTACTTTAAATAAAAGCAGCTTGGATAAAGCTGACTAATTTCGCGAAATTCTCATTCATAATGATTTAATATTGATAAAAATTAGTATTGAATCTCCTATAATCGGTTTCCACTAAATTGAGCTCCGTGTGTTTAAATAATATAAGTTGGCTTTTTAAAAATAAGGAATATGAAAGCTACCTCTTCCTCCCGGCACTGGCCGGAAGGACTTTTTGTAATTCTTTTCATAATACATTATTAATTTTTACTCATTATATCGTTTTAATTTTACACTGATGTCCAAATGTATTGCATATTGTAATAAATTATTGAATTCTCAAAAAAGATTTGTTGAAAAACTTTGAAAATTTATAAACTTAATAAAAAAGAATTCAAATTATTGGTAGTTATGTTTTTTAAACAAATCAAATAAGTCGTTTCAGAGGATTGTACGACAAAAGCTTCACTCTAAATTAAAATGTCTGAAATTCAGACACTTAAGTGTCTGAAATGGAGTGTTCAATTTTCAGACATTTTAAAATGTCTGAATTTTTTCAGACACTTTTTGCGTCTGAATTTCAGACACTTCAAACGTCTGAATCGCATCCATTTTTTTGTAAGCATCATACGTAGCCATGTTTGACCACGTTGGATCCTGGAAAAATATTTGGCTGTGGTCCTGCCCCCCCCCCCCCCAAATACAGCCTGATTTTTTTGGTGCTCTCAGTTTTGGTATACAATTTTCGTTACGTTGATAATTTAAATCTTTTACGACATTGTACTGATTATAATCAATATCTTGAACTTCAGGAGTAGAACAAGATTAAAAAACAAAAAATATTTATCTAAATATTAGATTTTTTTAAATTTATTTTGTTTTTAACCTTATTTTACTTTAAAAGTTCAAAATATTGATTATAATCAGTACAATTTCGAAACAGATTTAAAATATAAGCTTTACAAATATTGCACATCAAATTTGGGGGCACTACAGTCGTAGGGGGACGGGGCACTTCCCAGTTTGCCCTTCCTTTAATCAAGAAGTACTTTTGCAAAAAACGCAACCCTGCATTATAGTTGTCTAAATTGAGATGTCCGGTATTCGGGAGTATCCGTTGTGGGGGTTGATGGACATTCTCGAATAGCGAACACCTCTATTTAGCGAATACTTTTTTAATCAGCAGACATACATATTTGTATATTTTTACCTCAAAAAAGTAGACATCTCCAATTATCGGACAAATTCCGCGGTCCCGAAGTGTTCGCTATTAAGTGCTTTTAAGGTACATAGATAAATATATATATATATTTTATAATCTTGTCCTACTCTAAAAGTTCAAAATATTTATTATACTCGGTTGAATGTGGAAAAAGATTTAAAATATCAGATGTACGAAAATTGCAAAAATCCCTTCCCCCCCCAAAAAAAAATGAAAATATAAAAAAATATATTGCCACATAGGCAATTTTACATATACATCACTTGATAATCACAAAAGCCATTTAACTATGAATAATGAAAATAAATAAATAAATATTCTACTTTAATAACATTGGGGAAAAAATGACTTTGGTATTTTGTTAAATATATTTGCGTTTTTAAACTTGTCCTACTCTAAAAGTTCAAAACTTTCATTATAATCAGTGCAAGATTTAAGATATCAGCTTTACAAAAATTCATGCAAAATCCCCCCCCCCCCAAAAAAAAAAAAAATGAAAATACTTATTTAAAAATTATGTTTTTAAAAAATTTATATTTCCACATGGGCAAGTTTTTATGTAGATCAGAGGGTACTCACAAAAGCTATTCAACTATCAATAAAAACAAATAAGTACATATTCTATATTAAAAACATGAGGAAAAAATAACTTATGATTTCCAAACTTCTTTCGTCTTAAATATATACAGTAACATCTGTCATTTTTGTATTTTTCGTATAAGTGCATATAAATAAAGTTACCACAATTTTAAATACGAAATCTAGTTAGAGGTTTTTACTTTTTCCCATTATAAATTTCAAATTACTTTTTTTATTAAAAATAATAAAAAAATCAGTATTAGAGTTGATTGCAAATCAAATGCATATGTATATTTTTACAGGCAGCTTCATATAATAGACCAGTCTCATTTACTTTATTTATCTTTTTTTAATCTGCGGTTTTATGCCAGGAAGTAAGAAAGCATTAGGTCATCTTTCAAAGTTTTTTTTTCTTTACTTCCTTGTGGCCGTCATTTACTGCGAGATAAAAATTATCCGTTGAAACTAAGAACTGACATTGAATATATAATTCGTAATAAAAAAGAACGTCATAAGTTTAAAAATATATACTTCTAGAATTAGTGGGGTTTTTTGCGAACAGATTCAAAACTAATTAAATTTCATGCAGGATTTTGTTTAGTACAATAAATAAAATCATAAAATACACTAATTTTACT
This sequence comes from Maratus speciosus, assembly GCA_963932465.1. Taxonomy (NCBI): domain Eukaryota; kingdom Metazoa; phylum Arthropoda; class Arachnida; order Araneae; family Salticidae; genus Maratus; species Maratus speciosus. The sequence continues at coordinate 109,127,081 of OZ010789.1, read as the reverse complement.
ACTATAAAGAAACTTACTTGAGTTGCTGCAAGAGGTAAGAAATATTCCTCGATTTGAAATTTTAAAAACTACCACAACCACAGTGAGGGAGAAAGACTTTCATCAGTTTAAGAGGTAATCCCATAATACATCCGACTAGCCATATTTAAAGAATGAGATGTTTCATCCTAAAAACAGGACCCGCCAGACAAAAGTTTCTTTTTTTTTTGCCAGCTTCGACAGGACGAAGATGAATAACACAATATTATTGATATAAATTGATACGAGTTAACACTAAGCCCATTGCACACGCTTTGTAGAATTTCCGGGTGTAATCTTCAACCGTCGTCTACTTCTGTTCTGTGTCTATCCCGCCCTTGTATCGACGACAGCTTCTAAGAGACATTTGATGTCGAGCACACAGGTCAGATGTATGTATTCAATAAATAAATACTCCAAGTTAATACGAATTAAAATCACAGTACTTCACATTTCGCAAAAAACGAATTAAAATACACGCGTACATAAAAACAAACTTTGTTTGAATTACAACGTATACCACTTCGAACGAAGACATCTAAAACGCATGCGCAACTGGGAGTGCTAGTGCCCCCTGGTGGTTATTGCGTCGGAAGAATCAAAACGTCTAAAATTAAGACACGTTTAAAGCAATGAAGTGTCTTAAAATAAGACGTTTGCGGATATTTTAGACATTATTCTCAGTTCGTTTACACCATGGTCATAGTAAGACGCTTATGTATCTTAAATTAAGACATCTATAGTGTCTTAATTTTCAGATTAAGACACTTAAGTGTCTAAAATTCTTTTTCAGTCACATATGTGTCTAAATTTAAGACGCTTCTATTTGCAGTGTTGAATTGCAAAGTAGTTGAATAGTGAGAATGAGTGACTTTTTTAATTTGCTGTTGTTTCTAAAGGTTATTTCGATAATTTTTGTTGATAATAAGTGAATTATGTATCAAACTGATAAATTAACGCATTATCGTGTTATCGTTAAGATGGAGTTTTGTCGGTGTCAGGCCGATAGTTGCCGAAGCTCTTCGTATCGAACAATCAGATGAGCGATTAATGGCATTAACGATCGGCACAACCCAACATTTTCTGCAAGAACGATAGCGCCAGAGTTAAATGCCGCTATTGCGCCACTAGTTTCGCGGCAAACTGTATACAGGCGACTTAGTCAACATAGTGTTTATGACAGACGTCCGGCAATATACGTCCCACTTACCTCTCCTCACAGCCGCGATTGGTATAAATAGATCAGAAGTCATTCATCATGATATCGCCTCATACGTGTATGCCACTTCCATGCGTTGGTTCAGTTTACTCATAAATGTGATATTCATTATGGATAAACAGCGAAGTTTGTACGAACTCAATGCCTTAATGAAGTACAGTAAAACCTCCTTAAAGCGACCACGTTCGGTTCCAAGAAAATAGGGTCGCTCCGAGAGGTGGTCTCTTAATGGAGGTCAAGTTTAAATCTAGATTTTAATTGTTGTAAAAAGGTAACAATGTTACTAAAATTTATTTTTCATATTAGGAAAAAATATAAAAAGTTAAGTATCAAAACAAAAGTTAATTACATAAGTTAATACAGAGAATGACGAGATTGACCTTTGCTTTGATTTTCGGTTTTATCTTTTATAAATTTTATTTCCCAGTCCTTTCGAAGTTCAGTAAATAAATGCAATTTTTTTGGACGATTACGCAATAATGACGATTTCATTACTTTATCTATTTCTTTGAGAGTTTTCCGACAGAATAGGGCAGAGGAGTTTATTGACCGCCATTCTTAATTTGTCATCAGAGTTCAATTCATTGCCTAAAAAGGCACAAAGGGGTTTAAACACTTAAAAATTACCGGGATTAAAAAAAAAAAAATCTAAACTTAGTTTAGCAGTTTGATGAATAATTCACTCTTCGGAATTATTTTTCTAATAAAACCTCATTCAAGCGACCAGGAAAAAAAGGAATTTTCTTCAAAGACATTGGTCGCTCATGGAGGGAGTTCAACTGGGATGGTCTCTGAATGGAGGTAAAATTAGTATTGAGCCTATGGGAATAAATTTCGTTCCAGGAAAAAATGGTCGTTCAGGGAGGTGGTCGCTTAATGGAGGTGGTCGCACATGGAGGTTTCACTGTAATAACAGTCACAAGCTTGATACAAGCAGTATTAAGCACGAAGAAAGCGCACGATGGAATAAGTGGTTCTATAGATTTCACTCAAATATGTTGGTTTGTCTTTCACGTAAAGTTCAGGAAAGCTTTCGAAGTATGTATTAAATGAAAGACGGCAACCTGCTATTGTTTTTTAATAATAATTTACATTGAATATAGAGTTGTATATTTAGTTGTTTATTAAACCTTATTGTAAATATTTGTATTTGAAGAAACTCTGTTGTGGAAAAATTACACATTACTCGTCGTAATCCCACATAAATATTGAGTTATATCGTAAGCCAGGCTCTCTGCAAATGACAACACGTCGACGGTCACTCTGTAAACTAAACCATGATTCGTCAGAGAACATTACGTTACTCCACTGGTTTGGGGCCATACTACGTGCTCTCTCATGGTTGATTTGGTTGTTTCGAAAGTCATAATTTCCCATAATGTGCATATACTTTTCTTATTACGTGCATGAATTCTCAACATTTTCCAACAAAAGCGTTTTGAAAAAAAAAAAAAAAAGATTTATCGTACTATTCAGTCTTTTTGAATACCAGTGTATTTTTTTTAATATCTTTGAAAGTTTCACATATGACACCCAGTTTTTATATGTCACTTTTTTTTCATTTTATGTTGCGCATTTTTACGCATACATTAAACATTACCTCCTTTAGAACATCCCATGTCGTTCTTGTAAGCTATGCGAATGATTATAAACGTGACACACGTTTCATGATTTTGGTTTACACTAATAAGGTTATGATGTCAGCATAATGTACATCAGTCTCTGAAAATGATTTATTTAACTTTTTTTTAATGCAAAATATTTATCATTGAAGTTTTTTATGTAATTAAGTTTTCTGTGACAGCTCAGTTTCAAAACATATGATCAAAATGGGGTAATAATTCCCCTGAACGTACAATGAAGCTTTCTTTAATTGATGAAAAATATTAGTATACGAAATGTGTACATTCAACTGTGTATTTTTGAATCGAATTCATCTCATTGACGGGAGTGCTATGTTTAAATGCATTCCCTTTTTAAGCAATCTGGTGAACTTTGTTTTTATTTTTTGATCAGCTGTTTTGTTTCACTATTCCTTGAATTTGAATAGCGTCAAAAGGACAACTTAACATAATTATCACTGCCTTTAGAGTTATAACGAGCTCTGAACAGCAAACAATGAATAAGTCCAGGGGCTTCCTAGTTGCAAGCGAACGCCACGTCTGTAGACGAGTATTATTGTAACACACCTTATAGTCCGCGAGCCAGCAACAGATTTTGATGACCAAGTTCCTCTCGGCCGATAATTTGTAAAATGCTTCAGAAAGATGTATCATGAAGCTCTGTGAGCGTCAGCTGCGGTTCCGTGGGTGGGTTGAGCAGCGGTAGCCTCCCAAGTATGTAAAAATAGAAAAAAAAATTAGTCATTTCTTCCCGGTTGAAAATTTGTCAAATTATAGCTAACACAATATCTTGAAGAAAAAAAAAGTCAGCTGATTATAGAGTGGTGGGTTATTCGTCAGCTGGGTAAAAAATATACAGTGTGCAAAGGAAAGTCCCTTTAACCATAAAATACTTGCGAACAGAGAGAGCTACAGTTACGGAAGTGAGGTAACGGTATAGTAAAATAACTATGCCCAATTTAATGCGAACAACGGAAGAGCCGCCTAGTGGCGAAATTTGGAAGATAACTACTGAAAATCGTAAACGAAAAGAAAAAGAGCATAACTTCCAATTAGAAAGTTTCAGAGCATCAATTAATTAGTACTAAACGGCATTTGGTTCACACGGATAAGATAAATCGTCGCCTGTATACCCAAAAATGTCCAAAATCGATGCACTCTATTTCGTGTAAACATTTAAATGGAATTGCCAAAAATATGAAGAAATACGCACAATTTATGGTATAAATATGTGCTTATTTCAATACATTTTGATAACATCACATAAAAAACAAAAAAGACGAACTTTCTCACAGTGATAAAAAGTTAATATTCAATATCTTCGAAAAGTTCGCCATTGCTCACGATACACGTTTGTATTCTTGAGAGTAATTCTACATGCCACATTTCTCAGCATGGAACGTCTATTGCTAGTCTTTTCAATACGACGACATAGATTTAACCCTTTCAAGGGCCGTGGCTAGACGGTCTAACCACCTAATTTTAATTCCAAAACTGACAAATGGCAGCAAGAATAAAATTTTGCTTTTATAATAAAATTTTGCTTTTCTAGTGGAAATTAGCGGGGTTTTATTTTCTAAGAAATTCGTTTGAATATTCTGGTGTCAGTAAATTACTTCATCAGTTTAAGAACAGAATTCTTTGCCCCTGAAAGGGTTAATCTAAAATTTTAAATACATTGGAAATTAAATTTTTACAGACATTACAGCACAGTACAACGTCACAATCTGAAATTGTGCACTGCTACATTTACGGAATGTGAATATACAAAGTAGAATCGTCGCTCATCGATTTCGGACATTTTTGGGTGTACAGGCGACGATTTATCTTATCCGTGTGAACCAAATGTCGTTTAGTACTAATTAATTGATGCTCTAAAACTTTCTAATTGGAAGTTTTGCTCTATTTCTTTTCGTTTACGGTTTTCAGTAGCTATCTTCCAAATTTCGTCACTAGAGGGCGCTTCCGTCGTTTGCATTAAATAGGGCTAAGTCACTTTACTATACCGTTACCTCACTTCCATAGCGGTAGCTTTCTCCGTTCGCAAGTATTTTATGGTTAAAGGGACTTTCCTTTGCACACTGTTTATTTTTTTCATGTTCGTGTGACCAGTTGACGAATAACCCACCACTCTATAATCAGCTGACTTTTTTTTTTCTTCAAGATATTGGGTTAACTATAATTTGACAAATTTTCAGCCGGGAGGAAATGACTAATTTTTTTTCTTTTTTACATGTTTGGGAGGTTACCGCTGCTCAACGCACCCACGGAACCGCAGCTGACGTTCACGGAGCTTCATGATACAACTCTCTGAAGCATTTTACAAATTATCGGCCGAGAGGAAATAACTGACGAAATTTGCACCTGGCTCGGGAACTATTAGAGGAGCTATGGAAAAAGTCTATCCATAGTACAATACACTATATTGCCATTAATGACCGGCAACTTTCAATTGTAGACATTTTGTCGAATATTTAGAAATATACTTGACAGATTCTTCTGGAATTGAAAAGAACAGGTATGACCTCATATTTAGCAATGTCGATTTGATAAGAAGGACAATTAGGGGGCCTACAAAATACCAAAGAAAAAAATAATACTTTGGATCACCCGGTAAAATAAAATGCACGAAATCATCAATCGCTACCGAATATAAATAAACAGACACTGTGCAATATGTGTGTTCTTTTGTGTAAGAATAGCATGTATATTAATAGAGATATAGCGATTTATTTTAAAAAAAATAAAAAAAATTCTTGCATGTTTTTTGCTTATAACATGCAGGGTTTTCAACCAAATTTAACTCCGGTTTCAGAAAAATTGACAAAATATAGTAGAAACAATATAGTGCAATTGGAATATGAATATATTAAATATTTTAGGAAATATCAGCAGTTGTATGAAATAAATTTTATCTGCGCATGCGCGAACGGTAACAAGGATCATTTATGATAAGGGGTTTTCCACAAATTGTCATGTTTAATTTTTAATTTTTTTTAAATTTCAATTTTTATTGATGCTTTTAAATCTTCTTGGATAACCACCAGAACAAGCCTATACCATGATCAAAAGAAGTATCAAAATCGAAGCATTTTTCCCACATCTGTACTCTTTGATAGTCACTAAATACTAACTTTCTTCTGAATGTCAGTTAATAAATATGACAATTTGTGTAAAATCCCTTATCATTCAGCTGCTTTTAGAGAACAACTAAAAATTTGCTCACTTTAACGCCGATATCTTTCTGAATTTTTACGATACGACTAGATTTTTTAATAAGTTGCTCCATAGAGTTGACTATTAAATTATGTAAAATGATCCTTGTTATCGTTCGCGCATGCGCAGAAAAAAATTATTTCATACAACTGCTCATATTTCCTAAAATATTTAATATATTTATATTCCAATTGCACTATATTGTTTCTACTGTATTTTGTCAATTTTTCTGAAACCGGCGTTAAATTTGATTGAAAACCCTGCATGTTATAAGCAAAAAACATGTAAGAATTTTTTAATTCTTTTAAATAAATCGCTATATCTCTATTACTATACGAGCTATTCTTACACAAAAGAATACACATATTGGACAATGTCTGTTTATTTATATTCGGTAGCGGTAGATCATTTCGTGCATATTATTTTACAGGTTGATCCCAAGTATTACTTATTTTCTTTGATTTTTTGTTGGCCCCTAATTGCCCCCCTTAACAAATCGACATTGCTAAATATGAGGTCATACATGTTCTTTTTAATGCTGAAATTCCAGAAGAACCTGTCAAGTGTATTTCTAAATATTCGACAAAATGTCTAAAATTGAAAGTTGCCGGTCAGTAATGGCCATATAGTGTATATACACTACAATAAAGGTTAAAGATAGAGATAAAAAGTCCTTCCGGCCAGTGCCGGGAGGAAGAGGTAGCTTTCATATTCCTTATTTTAAAAAAGCCAACTTATATTATTCAAACACACGAAGCTCAATTTAGCGGAAACCGAATATAGGATATTCAAAACTAATTTTTATCAATACTAAATCATTATGAATGAGAATTTTGCGAAATTAGTCAGCTTTATCCAAGCTGCTTTTAATAAAAGTAACTTATATTTGGCTGCCAAATTCGGCGATTTCTTAAAGTGCCGGCCATTTTAAGACAACATGGTGGATGAGGCTTACCAGTGAACTTGGTCGAGACCTTAGTAATTGCTGTGCACATGCTCACTCACATCGGAATAGGTTGATATATACAAGTACTGTCGCAGGCAAAAAATCAGATTTTTCAAAATGTCACCCACAATAGAAATTGAAACTGCTATATCTGAGCCATTTTTTAAGGTAAAGGCAAACAAAAAATGCTCTTGAATCCTTATATCAAGGTCAAATACTTAAGAAAGAAACCTTTTTCAATTTCTAATTTTTTTTGCACCTCATTTTAAATATAAATTTTTTTAATTTAATGGTCGCCATTTTGAAGCAAGATGGCTGATGAAGCTGGCCAGCGAACTTGGTCGAGATATTGATGTATACTATCCACATGCCTTCTTACTTCGAAATAGGCGAATACGTGTGTTATCGAGTGACAAATACAAGATCGTTTCAAAATGTTAGCCATGCTAGAAATTCAAAGTGCTATAATTCAACTAGTTTTTAAGATATAAACAAAAGAACAAATTTTCAGAAACAAAAACTGCTCCAGAATCTTTGTATCAAGGTCAAACACATAAAAAAAAACCTCTTTCATTTTCCAATTTTTTAATACCTCATTTTTTATATTAAATTTAATTTTTTTTAATGGCAACCCTTTTGAAAGAAGCTGGCCTCTGAAGCTAGCCAACGGTCTTGGTCGAGACATTGGTATGTACTATGTACAGACGAAGTTACATCCAAATCGGTTCATAAATACGCCTGGTATCGCGTGACAAAAATCAGGTCGTTTTAAAATGTCAGCCACAATAGAAATTCAAAATGCTATAACTCAGCCCTTTTTTTAGATATAGACGAAATAAAAGCTGTTCCGGAATCATTGTATTAAGGTGAAACACATACAAAAAAAAATATTTTTCATTTTCTAATTTTTCTATGTCTCATTTTAAATTTATTTTTTTTTAATTTTTTTAAATGGCCGCCATTTTGAAAATAAATGGCTGATGAAGCTGGCGAGCAAACTCGGTCGAGATATTTGTATGTACTATGTACACACCAAGGTACATCCAAATCGGTTCATAAATACGCCTGTTATCACGTGACAAAAATCAGGATGTTTTAAAATGTCATCCCCGCTAGAAATTCAAAATGCTATAACTCAGCCACTTTTTAAGATATAGACGAAACAAAAAACTGTTCCCCAATCTTTTTATCAAGGTCAAATACATAAGAAAAAAATATTTTTTCAATTTTCAATTTTTTGGTACCACATTTCAAATTTAAATTTTTCTTAAAAATTTAAACGGCCGCGATTTTTAAACAAGATAGCGGATGAATTTACAGTACATATACATTTAACGTCTGAATTTAAAAACCATTAAAATACCAAATAAAATAAACTAAGACAGACTTGAGCACAGTTAAAAAATAAAATTTATAAAGACAATAAAAAACAATTAAAAATACAATATGTAAACGTTTCGCCAAGCGACACGCAAGGCATCATCAGTACAAAAAATATCCATTGCATTTCAAACGTCAGAACAAATTAAGAGCAGTTACAGTTAGCTATTTTAAAAACAAACAATATTCGCTAGGGACAGAACGAGGATCATTCAAAGCATGCGACCGCAATTCAGTGAACCAAGCCTCAAATAGCAATCTACCATGGTAGTTGTTGCAACCAGATTTCAAAATACTGGCGTTCGCAATGAGCGGAATGTGATTCGTTTGAAGTGAATACTGGACAATTTTTGAATTCAAATTACACTTTTTTAAAGCACCAGTATGTTCTTTTAGGCGAATTTCCAATGATCTACCAGTTTCACCAATATAAACACTATTGCAATCTTTACAAGGAATAATATAAACAACACCGGGTAATTTAGACTTATCATATTGAAATTTATGCTTATTGAAAAATAGCTACATATAATAGCTACAATAGATAAATAGGTTAATAATAGCTACCCTATTGGTCTTGTTAAAAAAATCTTTACAAATACTTTAAATTTTGTAAATTCTACTCCCCCCCCCCTCTTTTCAACGTAGTAAACCTAGCTCCTTTATCTGTATCCCTTATTATAAGAACATTTCTGAAAAAATTTCTGGCATTCTAAAATCATTCAATATTGGGGTTTCTTTTAAATTGAGTTCCTTTTGCTGCTCCGAAATAAAGGTCAAATACATAAGAAGAAAATATTTTTCTATTTTCAATTTTTTAGTACCACTTTTCAAATTTAAAATTTTTAATTTTTTTAAATCGCCATTTGGTTTCAAAATGGCGGATGAAGTTGGCCAACGAACTCGGTCGAGACATTGGTATGTACTATGTACACACCGAATTACATCCAAATCGGTTCATAAATACGAGAGTTACAGTGTGACAAACGTCAGATATATATATGGATATATATATATATATATATATATATATATATATATATATATATATCAATTTTGAACAGAGGGTGGTTTCGGGGTCTGGAAGTCATGATCAATGAAAATATACCCAAAATTTTTTGAAATCGCTTTCCTCCGAACGGCTGCAATAGGTAGCTTTTTGTAATGAAAACTATCTAAAAGTGAGTAAAACTCTTCATCTAACTCAGAGATAACACAAAATGAGTCGAGGATAGGGAAGGTCTATTTATGGGAACTGGCTGCTTTAATGATCATTTTGAAAATAGGAATGCGGTTCGCAGTTGCTAGGAAGTCTGAAGAGATAAAAGTTTGTGAAAATATAACTAAAAAATTTAAATAAAGATCTCTGACAATCTTTTCATTTTTACAATTAATGTTATCACATATATTTGTCTGTTATAATTTAATATTAGTAAAATGTTTCTTACATTTATACATATACATGATAAATTCGAAATCTGAATATGTCGCAGTCGAGAAAAAAATCAATAGTACACAGTTTCCTTCGCACAAATCACAAATCCCCCTCCCCCACTTCCACTCTCTTAGTGCTTTTTCTTCATCTACCATCAAAAAAGATATGATGGAGGAAGGAGTAAAGCGGTAGAATATGATGCCACTCACATGTTTCATATGATATTATTTCATTACAACATTCCAGTTTTTCGCTTTTTAGAATTTAATGAATATACATTTCACAGGTAACAAATAGGGGGATCTTGCAGTATAAAAATTTTGAAACATCAACTTTAAATGAAATGTTATCTAGCTTTCACGATTCATTTTTTATATGCATCGAAATTCCTCGTAAGCATGGTTCTATTTTGAAAAAGGTAAACTAATATAAAGCATTTTTCATATTTTATAAAACTTGATAGAATTTTTTACAACCAGCACTTCTGATTTCACTCACATACGAAATACGTAAATAAATAAAATTCATTAGACGACCGTAGAGAAACTGAATTATTTTTATGTAATTCCACACCGTGTATATTTTCTCTTTAAGGTTGAGATACGAAAAAAGCAGTTATAAGAAATTCCATTCATTTTTCACTTTGCGTTTTGAATTCTTTTAAAAATTTATTATAAATTTGTGATTTTGATTAAGAACGAAATAAGCAAAAAATATTAAGAAATGTAAAATGAAGTTAAGAATTTATTTCTAATCTATAACACTGTTCTACATACTTTTCTTAACAGGGAAGTCAATGAGTGTTTTTTTAGGTGCGTTCGTAATTATATAAATACGTAGCACCTATAGTCGTCGTTCAGTCCGTCTGTCTGTCCGTCCGTCTGTCCGTCTGTCTGTCCGTCCGCATATAACAGAGCAAAAACTACCCGACCGAATGATCTGAAATTTTTAATATATAATTGCTGCAAAATTTTGTCGAGCCATTTCCAATTTTATGAAAATCGGATGTATAGTTTGATTACAGGGACAGTCAAAAGTTTTTCTTTACATTACGGCCAATGGGAAAAATTATTGCAAGTGAATTTTAATGATGTTACAGACTTCCGAATGGTCTGAAATTTTTAATATATAATTGCTGCAAAATTTTGTCGAGTCATTTCCAATTTTATGAAAATCGGATGTATAGTTTAATTACAGGGACACCCAAAAGTTTTCCGTTACATTACGGCCAAAGGGAAAAAAATTATAGCAAATGCATTTTAATGATTTTACAGCCTTCCGAATGGTCTGAAATTTTTAATATATAATTGCTGCAAAATTTTGTTGAGCCATTTCCAATTTTATGAAAATCGGATGTATAGTTTAATTACAGGGACACCCAAAAGTTTTCCGTTACATTACGGCCAAAGGGAAAAAATTATAGCAAATGCATTTTAATGATTTTACAGCCTTCCGAATGGTCTGAAATTTTAAATATATAATTGCTGCAAACTTTTGTCGAGCCATTTCAAATTTTATGAAAATCGAATGTATAGTTTAATTACAGGGACAGTCAAAAGTTTTCCGTTACATTACGGGGAATGGGGGAAAATATTATTGTAAGTGCATTTTAATGATGTTACAGACTATGCACTTATGAAGCGCAAAAAAAATATACATTCAGTACAATATGGGGTGCAAAAAATAATTATAAAACTAGTTATACTACGAACGCACCTCATTTGCCGAGTTTGACGAGCAATTTCCAACTTGTTTTAAATTATTTGTATTACTGAAACCGAAAATGCAATAAAAAAAGGTGCATGATGTAACTTTGCTTGAGGTATGACTTTAAAAATCATAATAATATCTTTTCTGGCACAACAGAAAACGAAGAAACATGCTTTAAAACAAAAAGTCATCCACACGTTAGAAGAACATAATGAGCCATTCACTCGGCACCAATGAAAAATGATTTAAGCGAACATTTGATTTCCGTACGGAATCGCCCCACACTATGACGAAGCTTTTCTTTTGTTGCAGGCAGTATTTATCGAGTCAGTTCACAAATCCTAATGGTGGAATTTTTTAAAAATTTTATACAACGCATTGACTTTGTCAATTTTTAGTTAAAAAATATCAAATTTTAGTTTTTCTAAACAAGTATCTATTTTTAATAAGGTTGGTGCGGCAGCAGGTTTTTATGCAGATTTTCATTTAATCAAACATCGCACACTACCAAATTTGCACCTGTAAACAGTTAATCCCAACACGTCTCACTGCTCAAATGCCTGCAGAAGAGGAATGTACCAACGATTTTGCGTGATAAAGCGGGATATCGACTTTTCAAGACGAAGTTATTAAAAAAAAAAAAAAAAAACGGACATACATATGTATCACAACCCAATGAATAAACAAAAGTTAGACACCAAACATTACTCACAAGATGAAAGGAAAATAATTTACTACAATATAAAAAATTGGACTTTTATAATTTTTTTTCATCAGTTACTCATTTTTGATTTTTACCTGCTTTCCATACTTTTACTATACATTATCTTCAAATAACAGTGCTAGACGGTATGTAAGAGGAAAAAAATATATGGTTTCACATTCTGTGAGACTTATAGAATAAATGTGTATAGTTGACCTTGAGAATATATGTACAATTTTAATACTTAAAACTCGTCGTTTCGGCACATTGTTCGCCCACCAACAGCTGAGAGGTTTTGCTCTCAATGCTGGTATACGGGAAGTGCAATGTCCTAACGTATGTCACGATCGTTGGACTAATTTTCCGGACTATTTCATGGTTTTCTTCAAATCTTGCTTTGCTTTCTTAAATGCAGGTTGTATTCCGTTAGAAAAACGGACGCTGAGAGCATCCCCCTTCGGACTATATCCCTCGTTCAGATAATAAGCTGTCGTAAAACACCGAATATCTCCACACCCAACAGGACCTGTTGTAAATCATGCACTTTTTGAATGCAGATAAAACAATTTACGGCTTGGTTGCATGTGCTTATCCGTGGGAAGTTCTGCGAGTTCAGTTACTAGTTCAGTGTGATGTATTTCTTCAGTTACATATGTTTAAATTATTTTATTTTATATAATTTCATATAACAATAAACCAATTTTATATTTTTCTAGATATTTCTAAAGTTTGCATAACAAAAGTGAGATGCGTGATGAGAAAAAAAACTGTCTTCATATTCAATATAAACGTCAAAAATAGAACAAAATTTGATGGTTGCGGTTTCTGTTCCGAACATCATTTTTCGATTTGAAGACTAGTATAACATTTCCATACACATGAAAATACAAAGAATGGAAATCTTTTTCAACATTTAAATAAAGCTCTCTGATAATCTTTTTATTTTTACAATTAATATAATCACATATATTTTTCTGTTATAATTTAATATTTGTAAAATGCTTCTTACATTTATACATATACAATGCATGATAATTTCGGAATCTGAATATGTCGCAGTCGAAAAAAAATCAAAAGTACACAATTTTCTTCGCACAAATCACAAATCCCACCCCACGCACTTCCACTCTCTTTGTGCTTTTTCTTCATCTGCCATAAAAAAGCTGTGATGGAGGAAGGAGTAATGCGGTAGAATATGATGTCACTCACATGTTTCATATGACATTATTTCCTTACAACATTCCAGTTTTTCGCTTTATAGAATTTAATTAATATACATTTCACAGGTAACAAATAGGAAAATCTTGCAGTATAAAAATTTTGAAACATCACCTTTCAATGAAATGTTATCCAGCTTTCACGATTCATTTTTTATATGCATCGAAATTCCTCGTAAGCATGGTTCTATTTTCAAAAAGGCAAACTAATATAAAGCATTTTCCATATTTTATGAAACTTGATAGAAATTTCCGTAACCAGCAATTCTGATTTCACTCACATATGAAATACGTAAATAAATAAAATTCATTACACAACCGTAGAGAAACTGAATTATTTTTATGAAATTCCACACCGTGTATATTTTCTCTTTAAGGTTGAGATACGAAAAAAGCAGTTATGAGAAATTCCATTCATTTTTCACTTTGCGCTTTGAGTTCTTTTAAAAATTTATTATAAATTTGTGATTTTGTGTAAGAAAGAAATAAAACAAAAGCCTTAAGAAATGTAAGATGAAGTTAAGAATTTATTTCTAATCTATAACAGTGTCGTACATACTTTTCGGAACAGGTAAGCCAATTAGTGTTTTTTTTAATTTTCTGTATTACTGAAACCGAAAATGCAATAAAAAAAGGTGCATGATGTAACTTTGTTTGAGGTATGACTTTAAAAATCATAATAATATATTTTCTGACACAACAGAAAACGAATAAACATGCTTTAAAACAAAAAGTCATCCGCACGTTAGAAGAACATAACGAGCCATTCACTCGGCACCAATGAACAATAATTTAAACAAACACTTGATTTCCCCACGGAATCGCCCCACATTATGACGAAGCTATTCTTTGTTGCAGGCGGTGTTTATCGAGTAAGTTCACAAATCCCAATGATGGAATTTTTTTTAAATTTTATACAAAGCGTTGACTTTGTCATTTTTTAATTCAAAAATATCAAATTTTAGTTTTTCTAAACAAGTATCTATTTTTTAATAAGGTTGGTGCAGCAGCAGGTTTTTTTCTTAGAATTTCATTTAATCAAACATCGCACACTACCAAATTCGCACCTGTATACAGTTAATCACAACATGTCTCACTCCTTAAATGCCTGCAGAAGAGGAATGTACCAACAATTTTGCGTGATAAAGCGGGATCTGTAATTTTCAAGACGCAGTTATTAAAAATAAAAAATAAAATAATTAAAAGACATATATATGTGTCACAACCCAATTAATAAGAAAAAGTTAGACTCCAAACATTACTCACAAGACGAAAGGAAAATAATTTACTATAATATAAAAAATTGTACTTTTATAATTTTTTTTCATCAGTTACTCATTTTTGATTTTTACCTGCTTTCCATACTTTTACTATACATTATCTTCAAATAAATGTGCTAGACGGTATGTAAGTTGAAAAATATATGGTTTCACATTCTGTGAGACTTATAGAATAAATGTGCATAGTTGACCTTGAGAATATATGTACAATTTTAATACTTAAAACTCGCCGTTTCGGCACATTGTTCGCCCACCAACAGCTGAGAGGTTTTGCTCTCAATGCTGGTATACGGGAAGTGCTATGTCCTAACATATGTCACGCTCGTTGGAGCAATTTTCTGGACTATTTCATGGTTTTCTTCAAATCTAGCTTTGCTTTCTTAAATGCAGGTTGTATTCCCTTAGAAAAACGGACGCTGAGAGCATCCCCCTTCGGACTATATCCCTCGTTCAGATAATAAGCTATCTTAAAACTCCCAATATCTTCACACCCAACGGGACCTGTTGTAAATCACGCACTTTTTGAATGCAGATAAAACCATTTACGGCTTGGTTGCATGTGTGGAGAAGTTGGGCGAATTCAGTTACTAGTTCAGTGTGCTGTTCTTCTTCAGTTACATATGGTTAAATTATTTTATTTTATATAATTTCATATAACAATAAACTAATTTTATACTTTTCTAAATATTTCTAATGTTTGCATAAGAAAGTGAGATGCGTGATGAGAAAAAAAAAATGTCTTCATATTCAATATCAACGTAAAAAATAGCACAAAATTTCATGATTGCGGTTTCTGTACCGAACATCATTCTTCGATTTGAAGACTAGTATAACATTTCCATACTCATGAAAATACAAAGAATGAAAATCTTTTTCCCGTGGTTTAACATTAGCGGTTAATTAAATATCTGAAATATGAATGTACATTTATTTAATGAGAATTTTTAAAATGTTAAATATTACTTTCAATAATTTAATCTAAAATTTTTGCTTAAGAAAATTTCATGTTGATGAATATGTTTAAAACAGAAATAACAACAGCAAACATTGCGATGAATCCAAAACAGGTTTAGACATTTTGTTCGTAGTTAAGTTAAGTTTATGGAATTTTTAAGTAGTGTTTAATTAGTGGAGACTAGGGAGGGTTGACCATAGAGGAGGCTTGACCTACCCTTTACTTTTCCTATTTAAAAGATTTTCAGAGTTTTGCTAATGGGTGGCAACCAAAGCAACTAAGAAACTCAAACAATAAAGCAGTTTCATGCAGTTAAATGAAACGGGTGTGAAAAAATCTATTGCGAAGAGTTTTAAGCTTCAAAAGTGTGTTTTTTAGAATGATTTTGTATTATTTTGTAAGATAAAACATATCATCGAATTTTAAGTAAGTAGTTTTTAAGTAATGCAGAAATGTCAAAATTTCATTACAGGCATAAAGATTGTGCAGTAAATTAGGGTAAACATAAACATGGGCTATAGTTTAACAATTAAACATCAAATTTAAAAAATCAGAAAACCCGACTGCGTAAAAAGCGAACTAATTAATTATTTCTCATCAATGTGAAACTATTTTTTATATTACTTACCTATTTTTTATTTACTTGTATTGATGACTTTTAAGTTGTGTTTAATTGTTATTTCCTATCTATAAACACTGTTTTGATGAGGCCTATAGATGTCTATGAAGGTTAGAGTTGCAGTAAAGCTAGAGATCCTACCTACACAACTTCCAGGTTGTGTAATATTTAAACGGAGATTCTGACTGTAAAATAGTCAATCAAACATCGTCTTCATTTTGAAAGACCTACCCAGTGATATGCCACTCAA
Organism: Maratus speciosus; assembly: GCA_963932465.1. Lineage (NCBI taxonomy): Eukaryota > Metazoa > Arthropoda > Arachnida > Araneae > Salticidae > Maratus > Maratus speciosus. Next base: position 109,110,511 of record OZ010789.1, on the reverse strand, counting down.
TATGGTGCGTAAATTTGTTTTTGTCTCTACCGCCATTTTGAATTTATAAAAACAAAACTTAGCCTATAACCATCAGACTGTTAAGGCGAATCGATAGAGACCTCAATCATTAAAATCCATCCAGCCGTTTGGATGTTTCAAGGGTATAAAGAAATCCACATACCTAGATACGCGTGAAACACATAACCCGGGTAATGGTCTTACCCGGGTCTTGGCAGTCGGGTAAAAAGAGGCTATGTGGGGAGGCCTGACCCGGTCAATGTAAGGGTGGTTTGATCTGATAGTCAAAGCTCCCTTATTTGTTTTTGGAAATCTTTTTATTATATTCTGTACATATAATGAAGGTTTAGTGGTTATATTTCTAAAATAATGTTACTTTATTCAGTAAAGTTATAGTAAAATGGGTTGATCGAAAGGGAAATTTTGAAAATAGATTAAAGGAAGATAAGAAAAAAATTGTTTTAGAATCAAGAAAAAATGTCATGAAATATAAATGGGAAAGTTAATGGGAAATTTTATTTTATTTAAATAGTACCCATAGCAGGTAAATAAAAAAAATGGAAAAGACTAGAAAGCATGAAAGCAGTAGCCTTAAGAAATGTTACGTTTTCATGCCTCTGCGAAAGAAATTACATCGATTTAAACTCTTTAGGAAGGTATGTAGACAAATTTCACGAAGATAAAACACATTGATAAACACAAGTCAAACTATGAGGCAACTAGTGTTTCCAGGTCGGGGTTCACAAAATGTGAGTGTTTAAGAAGGAATGTTTCTCCTGTGCTTTGAATTTCGTCTAAGCAGATTTCTTTACACATCACATTTTCTCAAATAACTTTTAATAATAATTAAACTATGTAGTATAAATTTACTCTGACTTTTTTTTAAACTGATTTTATTTCTCTTAATAATTATTTTAATATAAAATAAGGGGATCAAGCCTCTCATACAGTGGGTCAAGCCTCCCATATCTGGTGATCCTTGTCCCAGTATTTTCTCATGAATAAAATCAATCATTTTTCAAGTTTCTTATATATTACACTTATGTCACAATTTTTTTTAATAACTGATTGTATAACGAATAAAATAATATACAGAACTTTATTCTAGGTTTAAAATTTAAAAAAAAAATTATTTTGTAAAAAATGTGTCAAGCCTTCCCAGTTTCCACTAAATACTTAAATTTCTTCTCATTTTTAAAAATCTAAAATGCAGCACCGTGAAAACTTGATTGCAACTAAATAAAAATCGTAGGATATTTAATGGGGACAGACACATACAATTCAAAGTACCTTTTCATCACCATCTATATTATTTACTGTAAAAGCACTTATTTCGCAAGGCTTTAATTTTCGCGATTTTCGAGAGACCTTCGTAATCACGAAAATTTAAGCCTCGCGAAATATATATATATATATATATATATATATTCGCCTCAAATAATAATAAAAAATCAGAAATTTTTCACTTACCCAAAATTTAATGATTACAGTTACTTAAATAAGAAATAAGAAATTTTTTTTTGAATACTTACAACTATTTCTTGAATACTATACAACTACTTCTTGAATAAAAACAATAATACAACTAATAGAATGCAACTGATTCACTTACAATATTTATAACAGCCTCTTTGAAAGCATTCATTTTTAGAGCGATGGTGAGAGGGGGGACGGGGCGAAGAACTTTTCGGACAAAAGGAAGTTTTTTAAATTGCTTTATGCAAAAGTGGTTAGTTTAGGTAGTTTAGGAATTTTTCAACTTTCGGTTCAGTTCAAAGAAAATTCGCGAAATTTTCAGCTCACAAAATCACCGATATCTTCATTTTCGCGAAAATTACGGCTCGCGAAAATGAGTGCTTTTACAGTATTTATTTATTCATTACTATGAGGATCAATTTACGAAAAAGAAAGTATGCGTTGCCATTTGAAATATTCGATATTTTGTCAGTGTAATTGTAAGTGCGACAGCTCGATTTTTATTCTTCACCATATTCTAGAGCCCTTACCTTAAAATACCCACATACCAAGTGGATTCTGTGTTCTTTAACACTAAAGCTACCGCGAGGGGTCAAACGACCCTTTTTGAAAATTTTCTTTGAATTTCTTAAACTAAACCATTACGAAATTTCTTTAAATTTCACGACATTTATTAAAATATATGATCAAATTATTCCTTAAATACCTTATCTCCGAACTACTTCTTTTGCCTAGAAAAAAATATTTTAGGCTTAACTATCGCAAGGGGTCATTTGACCCCTGAATAAATTTATGTTAATTCATAAAGATATAAATGTTTTATTTGTAAGAACATTAGTATATTGCGTATTTTTCCTATTACATCAATTATTCTACTGTATTACATAATATTTGTTAACCCTTTCCGGCGCGGAGTAATTCTGTTTATAAACTGGTGAAATAGTGGACTGACACCAGAATTTATAAACGAATTTATTAGAAAATATGAACATGCTTATTTTCACGTACATTATAAAAGGAAAATTGTAATTAAATATTCTTGGTGCCGATTGTCAATTTTGGAATTAAAATTAGGTGTCCTTTTTTAAGGATACCACCCTCGAAAGGGTTAATGTGTGATGGTATAATTAGAAATTGACTTTACTCTGAGTGAGATTCTAGTTTGAACATTTCAGGTTATATCGAGAACAAAATAATCTTTAAAATATGTGGTGAACATATAACAAATTTGCACAATATTTGTTTATTAAATTTTCGAATACTTTGAAATAATTAATTTCTCTTAAAATTTTTGCGTAATTATAATTTTTTACTTTAATAAATAAACAATTTGTAATAATTATTGTAAAAAAAATTGTTTATTCATACATCAAAGTGCATTAACTGGTATATTTTTCGCAAAACATCGTAAAGTAGATAACTTTTTACATAGGGGCCATTTGACCCCTTCCGGTAGGAATAGGTATAAAAAAATATCGGTACGTTAGTGTTAATGGCATGGTCATAACAAGTTCTATAAAATAATTTTATGACCACTCTGAACATCAGATGTATAAAATTATAAGGTAGGTAATATATAAGGTGTATTTATATTAGCACATATTTTAACTATGAATCGACATAATGTATTAAGTAGTACAAAATGAAGGCATTCTAAATATTGTAAGTATTTATTAATTACATTTATTTTTGTTCGAAACAAATTCTGCCGTTATGTATTTTTTTTTTTTTTTTTCAAATCTTGTTTTCAACTTCCTTTCAAATAGCCATTTTTCTGTCCAAACAGTGTATTCAAAATAAAAATGTTTGAAAGAATGGCCATTTTTATTTATTTCTTTCTAAAGAAAAAAATATTGTAATCAAAATTATTTTCGACATCCGCTTTTCGGCGAATTTATACATTTCAGAGGTCAGAGAGACTAAAAAATATTTTTATACAAAATGTTTGTCTGTCCATCTGCGTGTTTATATATCCGCTTTGTAACATCGCAAAGAGCATGCAGTTATGCTTAGAATTGAATTTAAATTTCATTTATATTTTTTTGGCTATGGCCAGCAGGTCCCACATGAGTTTGGTAACATTCCGCCGGAAGGGCGCTATAACAGCAATTTTGTGTCATTTTCATCATTGTATTACCGAAAAATATATGAAGTTATGTGTAGTACTGAACCATATTTCAAATGTATTGTTGGTCTATATACAGGGCGATTAGTGAAAAAGTGACAAAATGACATGGCAAATCAGACATTCAACATGGATAAAAAATCACATAGGGTCGCAAACCACTTTTTGTGTCACAAATACAGGGTGATTCATCCTAACTGAACTCGGGTCGACAGTCATAATTTCGAGAAAAAATAAAACATTGCAAAAAAATGCAACAATATGGACCTTGTTTTGTGTGAAATGTGATAACATCACGAAAAGTTCTGGAAAAACACGTTCCTCAAGCAATCGATGATACCGTATAAATTGATCGTCAGAGTACAAAATGTGGGGAGTCCAGTGCATACTGATGGCGCGTATATTGCAAACTTCTAACACTTTTGTTTGGTGCTATCACATTTACAACAAAGGTGAGACTGACTGTTAAATGTTTTATTAAAATATACTTCAGTTTTCTGAAAGTTATGACAGTCAACCCAAATGGAGTTATGATGAAACATCCCACATTTGTGACTCAATAAGTGATATCGGACCCTATGTTATCCCCTTTAGTTAGACCCTTGTTAGACCCTTTATCTTTGTTGTATGACTGATTTGCCATGTCATTTTTTCAGCGTTTTATTTTAATCACCCCGTATATATTCTTGGTCTATTTTCTCTCCACATATGTATTCTTGGCTTGCGCCAGTAGCTTCCAGTTGAAGTTTAAGGTATTTCGCCAGAAGTGCAATTTTCATTATTGCATTATCGGGAAGTTATGCATAGAATTGAACCAAACTTCACATGTATGTTTCTGACTATGTGATTCAGGTCCCAGTCGAAAATGGAGAATTTTCCATGGAAAAGGGTGCGGCGATTGTGATTTCCCCCGATGTTTAGTAGTTCTGTTGTACATCAGCTCTTCATGCAGCGACGGGCAGTTCTTATCTCGCTAACTTGGAGATTCTCAAGCAATTGACATACAACAGAATAACTAAAAATATTAATTCTATTAAATAGCATAATCGAGATTATTTCGTTTCTATCGTTAAGTAGAGTTTTGTAGAGAGCAGTTTTGTCGTTAAGTAGAATGAAGCAGAAATTTAAGTTGAAAATCAAAATTCAAAAAATTAATTTATGTAGTATTAAAGTAATAACATTGAAGTATTAACATCTGTAACAACTTTTGAAATATTAACAAATAATAAGGAGGAAGAAAGTTTTGGGATAGACGTTTTCGACTAGTTGTTTTTAACATAAAAACTTCATATTACATTCTATAAAATTAAATATCTGCAATGATATAAACATTCTTAAAAATATCGATAATTTTTATTAATTCCGGAAATAGCTCTTATTTTATAAAAATAATAACATAATTACTTATATCAATCAAACAAATCAAAAAATTGCTAATAGTGATAAAAAGTATACTTAAAAAGGCATAATTATATTATTTAGATCAACATATGTTTCATCGACGACATTTTCAACATAGTGGTTGATAGAAATATTTTCGCAAAAATTTTAAAAACAAGAACTTGGTAAATAATATAGATCTTATTTTCTTGAATATTAAAAAAAAAAAAATGTCTTTTTTTTTTTAATCTAAAACTCATGAACAGTGGAAGGCCCATATTTTTAAAATATCATTTTGCAATAAATTATGATAAAATACTCCATGTTTTGTTTCATTTGCGGTACGTAAATGTAATATCACAAGGTTATTGTTAATTTAATTCAAATGTGTATTAAACATAGATGTAAGTAATACTTTATTGTTAGGTGCTATTAATTTATCGTTTATTCCCTATAACTTCAAAGTAAAAAAAAAATATATATATATATATATATATATATATATATATATATATATATATAGCGGAAGGTGGCCTAAAATGAACCCCTTAAGGGGAAAACTTTTGTAAAGTAACATAACTGTTTATATTAAACTTTGGCCCAATGCTAATATGTTTTACACTATATTTTGCATTATAAAACTATTTTAATAATATTTTTAAACCAAATAGAGTAACGAAAAAAATAGTTTCTTGAAAATGTGTCCAAAGGATCATTTTACCCTCACCAAAGGACAAAATGATCTATTTAAAAATAATTGTAAATTGTTTTTTATCGGTAAAATAAAGAATATAAAGTAATAATGATAACACACAATGAAATAAAATAAGGTTTTCAATCAAATAGCATACATAATTTATTTTATGTAAATTTTAAAATAAAAAAGAGTCGCAAATAATTTTGAGAAAACAATAAAATGGATAATTTGAAAATTATGATCGGTAGGATAACACGTGGACTCAAACAGAAAGGTTTGGGGCAGTCACACATTTGGTTCCCATGGTGGCTAGGACGCGGCACCGGATTTTCAATAGCCAAGGAAATGGTAGTAAAACGACCCCCATAATAGATCATTTTACCCGGCAACATGGTTATCCAATTTGGGTCATATAACTGGATGACGCCGAGAAACATAACAAACTTAGCAAGTGTAATTCACATCTAATAAACATATTCCCTTAAGTAAACGAAGTCATATTTCTATACATGAAAGACTGTATATCTTAATAACTATGAGAGTTAGTGCTTATTTTATAACAGATGTTATAAAAACCACTTTTTTAAAGAATTCTATTCAGACGCGTAATACTGCAATCGCTTGAATACCGCCATTGCTTCTTTTTCACTTGGCACAACTAGTTTATGTGTTAGCCTGTAGATAGTGCGACCTGTCTGGAAGAAAACCTATGTGGATCGTTTAGCCCGCTAGGATAATTTTAGGCCAGCTTCCTCTCTATATATATTTAAAAAAATATTAACGAATTGTTTAGAAAGAAGCTATAAAATAACATGATTTAAAACTGAGCATTATGAAAAGTAATTTTCATTTATGCTAAAAAAAATCAATCAGGAATCACATAAACTGAAACAAGATTAAATTTATGATTGTTTTAAAACTTATTTAGACAAAAATAAAAAATGTCTAAACAATTTATAGTTTATACATGTAACTGAGAACAATGGTTCAGAAAGAGACATATATTTTAGTGAAACATAAATAATGGTTTGAATTCATTTTCAAAACTGACCGCGATTTCTTTAGACAAATTAAATGAATTATTTATTTAATTATACGAATAATTCCTTTCTCTGAAGCACAAGACAGGTTCTCATTTTTTAGGAGGATATTAAGATTGACTCGAAGAAATGCTGACTTTATGTGAATTGTTTTTTCTATTTCCAACTTTTTAAAATAGAAAGAATTTTGAAAAAATTTTCCATGACTCAAGGAAAATTTATGCACGCATCTAAAACTATTAACTGCTTACGAGAAAAAAAATATTTTATATAGTTTCCTCTTTTACTTTCTTTTTTATTGTAACTGAAAAATTTTTCGACTTCATCTCATCATTAATTGCAAAAGTTTTGAACATTCATCTTATAGTGATACATCCTGTATTTAAGTCTCGGGGAATGATTTGGACACGTAGTTTTCAATGCAAGAATTCTTTTCCTAAATCGTACTACCATCCGTAAAAGTTTGTTCTATTACATTAGAAACACCCTGTATTTGTGGCATAATTTAAAGTCAAAGACAATCTACCACAACTGTGAAGAAAAATAGGTAACCACATCAATCACGTGACGATGTAGATCAGGGTTGACGAACTCGTGTGGATGAAGGCGAATTATCAATACTGTTTCTGAATAGAAACCGTTATCTTGTTTAGATGTAGAACATATGCAATTAAATAACGGAAAAATTACTATTCAGAACTAGTGCTGACAATTTCTCTGCTGCCACACGAATTTGGTAGATTCTTTGGGTTGTAAGTGTATGTTTTAAATATGGATTTTGAATTATTCTCATTGAAGCTTTGTGCCGATGAGTCTAAAGACCATTTAGTCTGCTTTACTCTTCAAACATTTTTATCACTTACAATGTTGAAATATCATTTTGTAACCTTACAGTATTCTGCTTTTTCAAAGCATGTTATGTGAGCGAATATTATTTGGCAAGCGATAGCTTTAGAAGCTAGTTTCAACGTCAAATAAAAATATGGCTTATAGCATGCTTCATGTGTTTAAGAATGCAAAAACAGGCAAATGCAATTTTATTATAGGCAGGCAAATTCTTTCTTATTTATATTCTGCTGTGAAATTTGAAAAAGAAGTAACTAAAAGCTTTTTTTCTAATTAAATTCTTATGAACTTATTTTAAATTTCTGTATCGTTTTACGAGAAATTAAAACAGATTTCATTAACCCATCATCAGAAGGTAATGCACTGTGATCAATGTTTCAACTTTTATGTATAGTTGGTACAGAAGGTCCCCATATTGAGCAAATGATTTTAGAAATTTGACTTTGCATGATTGAATATTTAAAACTTTTTTTTGCCATGTCATTTCATCATTACATTGCGAAAGTTTCGAACAAAAATTTGGTGATACACCCTGTACTTAAACATGAGTAATTTGATTCTAAACTAAGTTTACTGCAGAAGAAGAATTGTTTTCTTTGACGCGTAGTTTGTTATTTTACTTTGGAAATATCCAGCATTTTATCACAGGAATTTTTGAATGCATTCAATAATTTATAAAGAATTTAAATTATTCTTGTGAAGCTTGAAACTTTTCAATGTTTTTCGCTTTATAGGAATTTTATTTGTTTTAAACAGCTCGCAAAAACGACCCCACACGAATATTTTCCTGTTTCTATTGAGGGGGGGGGGGTTCATAAATCTTTCAAAATTTCAGTGACGTTCTATTCCCTCGAAAGATCTCGTATGTTCAAATCAAATGCAACTTTTATTTTCAAAAAATATCACTTTATAAATATCATACGTAACCATAGAATTTCAAATCGTATTGTATTTTCATATTTTTGAGATTTAAAACGAATAGAATAAAAATATTTCGATATTTATCTATGGGAATCGCGTTTCATAATATTGATAAAATATAAATTCCTACTTTCGCATTCCGGATCTAACCATAACTTTTCCAATGATGCATTTGTGTAAGTGTTTTAAAAATAAAATTTTTAAATCTTTTCAACCTAATTGAAAAATATATAAGACTTCGATTTATTTATCTCTCTATGTATCTGTTTTAAAACTCATTGCCCGAAATTGGATAAGGGGAATATTTGTATATTATATCGGAATTTATTCCAGAATACCCTTAATTTAAAGTGTCATGTCTAAACTTTATAGTTTTTTAAAATTATTATTCAAAAAAATTATATTTGTTTAGCTAGAGCAAAAAATGCTTTTGAGTACATTTTACTGGTGTTTAAAAGATTTCACCTTGTTTATCGAGAGAAGAAAAGCGTTTGGAATACATTTTAAGGGTGTTCTATAGTGTTCATATTGTTTATCGGGAGGTGAAAAATTTTCGACAAACATTTTAGCGACGTTATTTGAATGTAATTTACACATGATATTGAGATAAACTGCAGCACCCTTAAGAAAAATGAAATCTAAGAAGTACATTATTTGGGACCTTGGTATAGAATTCGGATATAGTGTCAATTATGAGCGATTTGTTGTATGAGGATTTATAACTTCAATAGAAAATAATATTTAAACAATTTATAAATTGCTTTTGCTAATTTCCCTTTCTGCTGATCAGTCACCCAGTTTTTCTGTCTATGCCATAATTTTCTTTTTAAAAATATCATCTATACTGTTATTCAGGAATATTGCATGTTTGCTACTGAAAACAGTATTTTAATTAATTTTTTTTCAACTACATTTCAGCAGTGAAATTACGCTTAAAATTATTGAATATTAATGATGTGAATTATCACATTGCTACAAAGCGTAAACCAACTTAGTGAAAAATGTCCAAGCCGGGAATCGAACCCGGGTCCCTGGAATAGATCTCCAGTGCTCTACCACTAAACCACAAGGACGATGTCCAGCTTGGTATTTCTCACTTACATAAGTCGGTAAGGCTGCTACTGCAGCACAAGATGGAGATGTTTTCATGAGCACACACTCTAGCGGCGTAACATGAGACGCAAATAAACCCAGCATCGGTGAATATACAATTTTAATTAATTTTTTCAACTACATTTCAGCAGTGAAATGTAGTTGAAAGTGATTGTAGTTTTTCACTGCTGAAATGTAGTTGAAAAAATTAATTAAAATTGTATATTCACCGATGCTGGGTTTATTTGCGTCTCATGTTACGCCGCTAGAATGTGTGCTCATGAAGACTTCTCCATCTTGTGTTGCAGTAGCAGCCTTACCGACTTATATAAGTGAGAAATGCCAAGCTGGACATCGTCCTTGTGGTTTAGTGGTAGAGCACTGGAGATCTATTCCAGGGACACGGGTTCGATTCCCGGCTTGGACATTTTTCACTAAGTTGGTTTACGCTTTGTAGCAATGTGATAATTCACATCATTAATATTCAATAATTTCAAGCGTAATTTCACTGCTGAAATGTAGTTGAAAAAAATAATTAAAATTGTATATTCACCGATGCTGGGTTTATTTGCGTCTCATGTTACGCCGCTAGAATGTGTGTGCTCATGAAGACTTCTCCATCTTGTGCTGCAGTAGCAGCCTTACCGACTTATATAAGTGAGAAATGCCAAGCTGGACATCGTCCTTGTGGTTTAGTGGTAGAGCACTGGAGATCTATTCCAGGGACCCGGGTTCGATTCCCGGCTTGGACATTTTTCACTAAGTTGGTTTACGCTTTGTAGCAATGTGATAATTCACATCATTAATATTCGAAAACAGTATTTATGAATTTTATAGCGGTTCACGAACGTATCCCCAAATATAAATGTTAACCGTTCACGTACAGTGGCCTGTACTCTTAATTTCGACATTGAAATTTTTAGTAATTATTTGTATTACTAAACTACACTAGACAGTGTCCGTCAATACTTGACGGCAAACAACTTAAAGTTTCGACAGAAAAATAGTTAATAATATCATTAAAATTGCAGAATTTTTTACAGAATATTTATAATCAATAGTTAAAATAAATAAAAACCTCTATTATTATTGCTTATTAAAGTATACGTTTAACTGCATTGCAATACAAATACACTATATGGTCATTAATGACCGGCAACTTACAATTTTAGACATTTTCTCGAATATTTAGAAATATACTTGACAGATTCTTCTGGAATTTCAGGATTAAAAAGAACAGGTAAGACATCATATTTAGCAATGTCGATTTGTTCCGTGGGGCAATTAGGGGGGGCCAACAAAAAATCAAAGAAAATAAAATAATACTTGGGATCACCCTGTAAAATAAAATGCACGAAATGATCTATCGCTACCGAATATAAATAAATAGACATTGTGCCATATGTGTATTCTTTTCTGTAAGAATAGCACGTATATTAACAGAGATATAACGATTTATTAAAAAAAAAAAAATTTAAATCTTGCATGTTTTTTGCTTATAACATGGAGGGTTTTCAACCAAATTTAACGCCGGTTTCAGAAATTTTGACAAAATATAGTGCAATTAGAATATAAATATATTAAATATTTTAGGAAATATGAGGAGTTGTATGAAATAATTTTTATCTGCTCATGTGTGAACGATAACAATTCATTCATAATTTCATTTTACATAATTTAATATTCAGCTGTATGGAGCAACTTATTAAAAAAATCGAGTCAAATATCGTAAAAATTTAGAAAAATATCGGCGTTAGAGTGAGCCAATTTCTAGTTGTTCTCTAAAGGCAGCTAAATGATAAGGGATTTTCCACAAATTTTCATTTTTTATTAACTGACTTTCAGGAAAAAGTTAGTATTTAGTGACTATAAACGAGTAGATTTGGAAAAAATGCTTCGATTTTGATACTTCTTTTGATCATGGTATAGGCTCGTTCGGTGGTTATCCAAAAAGAACTAAAGCATCAATAAAAAATGAAAATTAAAAATGACAATTTGTGGAAAATCCCTTATCACTCAGCTGCTTTTATAGAACAACTAAAAATTTGCTCACTCTAACGCCGATATCTTTCTGAATTTTTACAATATTTGACTGAATCTTTTTTATAGAGTTGACTCCATAGAGTTGACTATTAAATTATGTAAAATGATCCTTGTTATCGTTCGCGCATGCGCAGATAAAAATTATTTCATACAACTGCTCATATTTCCTAAAATATTTAATATATTTATATTCCAATTGCACTATATTGCTTCTACTATATTTTGTCAATTGTTTCTAAAACCGGCGTTGAATTTGGTTGAAAACACTGCATGTTATAAGCAAAAAACATGCAAGATTAAATTTTTTTTTTAATAAATCGCTATATCTCTATTAATATACGTGCTATTCTTATACAAAACAATACACATATTGCGCAATGTCTGTTTATTTATATTCGGTAGCGATAGATCATTTAGTGCATTTTATTTTTACAGGGTGATCCAAGGAATATATTTTTCTTTGATTTTTTTTTGCCCCCTAATTGCCCCCCTTAACAAATCGGCATTGCTAAATATGAGGTCATACCTGTTCTTTTTAATCCTGAAATTCCAGAAGAATCTGTCTAGTACATTTGTAAATATTCGATAAAATGTCTAAAATTGAAAGTTGCTGGTCATTAACTGGTACAATATGCATTGCTGGTACAATATGGTCATTGCTGGTACAATATAGTGTAGATTGTACCACAATTTTTATATGCGATTGTTTCCTTCTTCCTTTTTTTGTTTTTATAATTTTTCCTTTATAATAATGAAGAAAAAAATATATCGGAAATCTAATAGTATCCAAGAAATATCTTTTGGTAAGGAGGCGTGTTCGAACACGCCCCCCCCCCCACCCCCTTTAGGGAACCAGAATTCTTCTTTCTAGTGCTTTATAATACCCAACTTTGATCAGTGTCTCTATGAAATAAAACCTGTTCAAAACTGGTTTCCAGTTCCGTTTAGCTACCAAAATTCACCCCAAAGTGTTCATTGCACATGCTCGGACCATCCGTCTTAAAGGATTTGCCATGCGATTGAAATATTATAGATGGTAAAATGAACAGAATTCTAAATGAACTGATTTTGAGTAAACATAATTCCTAAATGGTTATAAATGAACGGATTCGTTGTACGTCATGTCCTTGCTTAAACATTATGCATTTTGTTTCAATGATAAAGTTACCAAATAATCATGAAATATTTTTGTCTTCTCTATTATCTGCTAGATTATGATAATATATAATCTTAACGTTGGTAAGGAGCCGAGTTCGAACACGCCCCCCAGCCCCTTTAGAGAACCACAATTCTTCTTTCTGGTGCTTTATAATACCCAACTTTGATCAGTGTCTCTATGAAATAAAACCTGTTCAAAACTGGTTTCCAGTTCCATTTAGCTACCAAAATTCACCCCAAAGTGTTCATTGCATATGCTCGGACCAGCCGTCTTAAAGGATTTGCCATGCGATTGAAATATTATAGATGGTAAAATGAACAGAATTCTAAATGAACTGATTTTGAGTAAACATAATTCCTAAATGGTTATAAATGAACGGATTCGTTGTACGTCATGTCCTTCCTTAAAGAATATGTATTTTGTTTCAATGATAAAGTTACCAAATAATCATGAAATATTTTTGTTTTCTCTATTATCTGCTAGATTATGATAATATATAATCTTAACGTATATTTTAATAATAAGGGAGTAGAATTTATTTGCAATACCCAGGGAAACAATAATTAAGAGGGATTCGTTTTTTTTAGAAATGCTATTTTTGTTAGGTTAAATCATTTTCATGAAATTTTACTTACAGCTGTTCTAACAGACAACATATGACTCGTTTATATCATACGCCTGACAACTTAATGTATCCGATATGTCTCATGAATCATTTTTCTTTTTCACTTTTTTCCCTTTGAATAATAAAACATTAAAACATAATATGGGGTAAAAATAGAATTTTATAAAAGAGTACCGAAGAAGTTAATTTAAGTCAAGTAAAGCAGAGTTTACGTTTGTTATTTCATTTCTATAGTGAATATCACTATGTAAATTATCTATGAATTTATATATTTGTAAAATGTGATATTCTCTCTGAAAAATCTACATTTTCTTTAAATAAACGTTAATAAAAGCATAATGTTCAATATAGCTAATTTTGTAGCATTTCATACAAATATTCTCATCTGAAGTAATGTTTGTTAAAGAATGATAATTTTTACAAAGTGTAATAGATTTAATTTACACGAAGGATATCACTTACGTAAAACTTCTGAAAATACTTTTATTTATTAATATTTTCAGAATTTATAGTGTATTTGAGATTATTTTTATTTAACAATGTTACCCCTCTGTAGATATAAAGTTTCATTTTTGCTTGTCGAAATACTTATATAAAGCGTATATTAAAAGAAAACAAAGGAAGTTAGGTTAATTAAATTCTTGATTGTCTTCATTTCTTGTTACACATTCACACGATTTAATTAAAAGTGGTTTTTCTTAATTTCTGAAACGAAGTATAATCATTAAAGCGTTTATGTTGACAGAGGCATATTTTAAAAGCACATTTAAATTTTATAAACTCTTTTATTAAATTCCATGTTTTTGCATATACAAAGAAATACTAATACTTGTTAATCTGTAAAAACATATTTATATTACTTATATGTTTTAATTTGGTTTCAAGAATGTTTTGTTTCTATTTCATTATGAAAGAAAAGCATAGATGAAATTAAATAATAAAAAAATATTGCTGCATAAATTACATGGGTAAAATCATTTTACTTAACTATGGTAAATCTTGAAGTATCTTGCGGCGGAAATCTTTCAGGTAGACAGCAAACAAATATTTTTAATAAAGGATGCATTTTGGGAAAAACGGTTTAACATTTTGTAGATAAATGGCCCCAATGAATAAAATTGATCAGACAACGTCATTGTAGTTTAGCTCAAAAATAAAAATGCGTGTACAACAGAAAAATGGCTTGATTTTTTTATGGAGAGATAAACTACAAATGCACATAAGTGAAGAAAAAAAAAATTCGTTTTGTAATTTTTTAATGCACAATTTAGAAATCTATATGGAATCGGAAAAGAGTCAATGTTTGTACAATTTTCAAGACATATTCAAAATATGAGCTATATTAAAAGAAAATAAGAAATTTAAAATGCACTTCCTATAATTCGTTAACCTGCCATGTTCCTCAGCGGGAAGATAGGTCAGTAAATATCAAGCTGGCTTACAAAGAGGGAACCTTAGAATTACGCCTATCCATTTAGGTTTGTATTTAAATGCAATACGTATCTAGATTATAGAGGGTGATTCGGAACTTATGGGCAAAAAATTAAGCAGTGATAGAGCACGCCAAGCCAATTTAAAAACAGTGTACAATGTATGGTCTTAACTTAAGCAGTGAAGTGCTACAAAGCGCTTTTTTTATTCTAGAAATAACCCTGTTTACTAAACAATTAAGGACTTCAAGACCATCCACAACCATAACACCATTCATGAAATGCATATCCCTTTTTCCTTATTAATAAAACCAGCCATCGTTATTGCAATCTACGATTTAAATGAGGATGTGTGCGAAACAGTAGCGCTTTGTTGTGTTTAATGACTGTTCCATCTAGCGGTTCGCCGCTTGCGATACGCTCATGATTTGTCTCGCCAAAATAGCTTGTGTTCAACCACCTCTTAGTTTTACCGATGATTTCTGATTCACCCTCAACGTATCTGAAGGAAATTTGGTCCATTTTAAGATACAGTCCACCACCTCCACTCTCTTGAGTTGCATACTTTGTAATTTCTTTATTTTTTCTTCTAATTCTCATTCATATTTGCATCCTAGTTAGTAATACCAAAAAATAAATAAAAAATCCGCAATCATTTGTTTGGTATTGTGTAGAAAACAAAGTTCGCTTCACAATAACAATGCGCCCTGCAGAACTTCACTGCTTGAGTTATGATTATACATTGTACAGTGTTTTGAGCTTGTCTAGTCATGTTCTACCATTACTTAAAGTTTTCCCTAGGAGATCCGATTCACGCTGTATTTGCATTATATTTCAATGTGCCATGTAATTCAGGTATAAACATACATTTTACAATTGCTTGTATGAACTTTTTTTTCGTTGTAGTTTACGAATTTTTAATCAAATGTGTGCTTAAGAGGGTCCGGCACACATTTTAAAATAATTTTTATTTACTGAGTTAAAATTCTAAATTTTTTTGTGATGGTTAACCTTATTATTTGTAAACAAAATCACATGATAAAACTTCTCATAACTTTTTTTAAAAAAAATTTAAATTTTAAATTTATTAAAAAAGTGGGGTATTTTAAAATACTTATAACTCGAAATATTATTTATAGAATTTCATTTAAGTAAACAGAAATATATAAGTTATAATTTTGATTTGGCATTTTTAAAAATATAAATTTATAAAAAAATTAAAAATATTTAACGAAAAAATTAAAAAAAAGTGGTGCAACTTTTATAAAAAAAATCATATTTTCAAAAGGAAATATTTTTTTTTCAAATATGCTAAATCAAAATTAAAGTAAAACAATTGAAAAGATATGTTCCAACTTTGAACCCTTTATTTTTAACAGTTCTCGAGTTATAAGAATTTAAATACAAGAAATGGTGAAAAAATCTATCCCGAAGAAAAACGCATTTTTACAAGAAGTTGTTTCCGTGACAGTCATTGTCTGAAAGCTAGATTTTGAAAACTAACCAAAACGAAAAAATTAATATTTTTTGTTCTAATTCATATAGAAACATGATTTAAATGTCATTTTAAACAGGAAAAAACAGAGAATTTTTTAATGAAATAAAATGTTTCTGCGAAATTTGAAGATTTTTGTGTCCCAGACCCCCTTAAATATAAAAATAAGTATTTCAAAATTATTACTGTGGTGGCATAAATAAAAACTATTTTGCATGATATTTAATCTACTCAGAACTGCGTTCAATTTTTGAATCTAGTGTTGAGTGAATATTGGGAAGTATCCAATATACTTAATTAAAGACATCATAAAAATCATGCAGAAAAAGATCATATTAATGAGTTATATATTCTAGCTAAAGGAGGAAATATGAAAAAAAAATATAGTTAAAAGTTTATACAGGGTGTAAAATGTTGATCTATTGTATCAATAGTGATCTGATTGTAGAAATGTCTCCTTTACATTAATGAATAAAATTTGCTTGTTTTTTAGTTTCTTCAATCTGAAGGGAAAAAAAGAGTAATGGATTCATGAAGAATTTAGACAATCTGGTTTCCGAAGGACTTGTATGTTTTAGAAAGTCCTAAACACAATTTGACTCTTTTTATGAAATGCCTGTCAGTAAATCTGCATGTCTGTCTGTATGTGACACAAATTTTGTAGGCGCTATATCTCAAGAGCTAATGCACGTAATTTAATCAAACTTCATATTGTGTTATATCTTGACATAAATGTTAAATTTTGGTGCAAATACCCTTATAGGTGTCGGTGCTATGCAGAATTTTCGACGATCACTGTATAAGTTATGTCTCAAGAACTAAAGCACTGAATTTCGTCAAGCTTATTATTCTGTTAGAATTTGAGATAATTAGAAGCTGGTTCGGTCTGGGCGTATATCGTCCAATAGGTGCTTTTTCTATATTGTGTTATCCTCATTTCTGCGACAGTATCTTAAGAACGAAGCTATTGTCATTTAGTTTTTGTTGCAGACGATTTTATTTAAATAGAAGAAAACTGTACGAAGAACACGCCATACTATTTTTTTCTTGAGTAATCAGTAAAGGAATTTTTTAATAAAAATTACTCTTAACCTTCCGTCTACCAGACGGGTCCATTGGACCCGACATGTACATTCAAAATATTTATTCAAACCAGAAATTTCTTCAAAACAAACTAAATGTATAAATCAGACAATAATAAGTTAAATAAACAAATTAAATAGTTTTAAGTAAAAATTCTGGTGTAGAATGTTTTTATAAAACTTGAGTAAAATTTCCGGTAGTTCTAGGGTTAAGAATAAACGACTGCAGAATAGGAAGTGTCGGCCAGATTTCCTTTATGATATCATGATTTTACGCCGCATTTGAACGTGAATGATAAGCAAGTCGTGAAAATATAGCAATCCATTTTAACCCACATTTATGTATGGAATATACCTTCATGAGTGTACAAAAGCATGACGATATTAATTTTTATATCTTTAAACAATGACTGAAATAGTAACATCTTTTGTGTTATTTTCCTTTAGATTTTTTTGTGAATGTAGCTGTTTAGTTTTAATTGCCTGTATAGTTCTTAATTGTATGTGTTTTTATTCTGTCAAAGTGAAGGCTGATTAGTCCGGCTCTTTTTCGCCAGCGCAGGGAGGAAAAAACACTGTCTCTAATTTTTCCTCTGCGTAGTGATAATGTTGTTGTTTTTTCTCTATTTCATCAGTTGATCTTATGCAACTCAACAAGTGAGTGTTGTAGTCCCTAAGTGGACAATTTATTGTGAAATCATAATTAAATAGTGTGTTAACGAAATTTACAGTTCACTGCTTGTGTCTAAAAACCTCCAGAAAACAGTAGCTATGTGACCATACAAGCATTTATGACATATAAAATACAATATAATATTAAGCTATTAAAACGGGCATGATAAAAATATTTATATCATAAGACTGTTTTCGCAACATTTAAAGTGAGACATGTAAAGATTTATACAGCATGAAAACGAATAAATTAGATTACACTTTATTTAAATTCAGAATATACATTAATTAAAATATCGCCATTGTGTAAACATTATCGTTTCAGAAAATGCTATAATCTTTTCCAAATATTTTAAATTAAGAATTAAAGTCTTGGGCATATTCAGAGTGTTTAAAGAGATTTAATATATTTACTAAATATCTGCTCGCAACAATACTGCATTTTCTTAAGAAACTGATAAACTTTTTTATGTAATTATAACTTTTTTCAGTTTTGTGTTATTAATTTCTTTCCCGGTTTCTGTTTCTGAATTATTTATGTGCATTCCGTTATGATACTTTGCACAACATCATATCAGTTTTTTGCTCAGATCGACTCTGATTTAAAAAAAATTCGTCGTCAAAAACAAAAAATAATATGTTGCTGTATCAAGATAACTTTTTTATGATTTTGCTAATGCATTTTATGTAATAAGTTGTAAACTATTTGCATTAATTTATACGATAAAAAAGAGCCCAGTAAGCAAAAAAGAAATATTTTGTATTTTAAGAGAGAAAAGATATTGTTATTAGAATATGTTTGGTATTTAAATAGAATATTATTTATAATTTCTTGAAAAAAATATACATAATTCTGGAAGAAAGAAAGAAATTATTCGTAACATGTTTAATTTCTTTACCGGGAAAAGAAATGTTTACGAATTATTTTATATTGTTAAAACTATTCAACTGCAGAAAGTTTCATTTTTCCCCAAAACAAATTGTTTTATATTGTATAAAAATATTCCAACCACTTGTACAAATACCGAATTATTCTAATCCATTGTGTATTTAACCTGACAGTAACAGATGTAATGTGTCCTCGGGTAATAACGCCGCGTTAAGGTTCTACCAATTTTCCTGGTTAGTTTTAGATTTTTTTTTCAAAAAAATATAGGATTTGATACAGCAACTTATTGACTAAGTATACAATAAAGACTATTTTAGCAAATATGTATTCATAAAACGTAATGACGTGATTTTTTGACCAATGCTATTTGGCGTTATTAACCACATAGGCGAGTAATAACGACATGCAAACAAAGCTATAAAATAAGATGGAATAATGGCATGTAAATTGTCCAATTCTAAAGATACAAACTCTACAGCTCTAGAAATTGACAAATTGCTCTTACTTACCATTAATTGCGATATCAGGATGCAGTAACAATTATTTGATATTTTATTCTTCTGACATGAAAAAAATTAACAGCACTTGGGACCTACAAATTTCTCTTTATCCTTTTTGGTTTTCAACAATGACAATAATGCTCTCTCTTGCATAAAATAAAATATAAATTCTCTTCGGATGTAGTTCCTGCACTGAAAAGAATCAACTGGCGAAATAACTCCCGTGGATGGCGTTATTACCCCGGTATACTTATTGCGCAGTATATTTTACACTGCAAACTACCTCGTGAACACATCCAAAATCTTCCTCAATATTTTGAAAGTACATGAAATACACTATTATAAAGTATTTCCTAATAAATATATAGTCTTCAGATCACAGAACTTACCTCGAAAATTTTAGATCGTGTGTTGACTCTTACGTTCTTCAACCATCGATAAGGTCTACAAATGGAAAAATTAACTTTTAGCGGTTGTTTGTGATTCAGATGTCTCAGATCCCTTCTGCGCAGAACCCGTATGTGCCATCTCCCATATTCCTTCACAATTGAGTGTAATATTAGCACTTGGCGTTATTCCTTGACACCATAAATAATAATAGAAGAAAATAATAAAGCCACAAACTTTTCTTTGCCATAGATAAATTTTTTTCATATATTATCTATGTACTCATAAAAATAAATATATATCATATATGTTCTATAATCCTTTCAGTCACTGATTCGCTAACTCTCTTTTGTTGGACCATTGTCTTAATGCATTATTATTATAGCCATTGAAAAACTCTTGTAGTAATTATTGTTGCAACAGTTATTGGACAAATGTTGCAGCTCATAAATTGTGAAAATAACTTCCATTCAAGTAATAAAAACACTGCTTCCCGGTGATTTATGAAAATCTTTTCAGAGAAATGATTAAATAAATGTTGCTATATCGATTAAGGGAAAAGTAAACATTTTTTGGGAATAATCATTGAATTTTTTCAGCTGAGTAAAATAATGTAAAATCCGGGATTCGAACAGAGAACCTTGACTTAAATTGCCAATGCTTTACCGTTTTAGCTACCTGGACCGACAACTGTCGGCATATCTCGCTCAGATAAGTTATTGGCGATAGTACCGGGTGAACCAAACGTTCGTTAAAACTTTAAAAACTCATAAAAAAGGAAGAAATTATGATAAAGGAGTGCGGTTTGCAAGAAAGGACTCACTAGGTATCGGGATTTTTTTAGCAGAAAAAAATGGTTAAAAAACACATGTAGAGGTTGCTGACGACCCAAAACACAATGAACAGGACAACAATACGCTCTATTCATTTGTTCTTCCAGTAAAAAATGCTCAACATGACCTCCAGAACCTTCTACGACACAACCAGGTTGTGTCGTAGTACCTGTTCATTGTGTTTCGGGTCATCCGCGCCCTCTACATATAATTTTTTAGCTAATTTTTTTTGCTGCTAAAACAAAATCCGACTACCTTGTGAGCCCTTTCTTGCAAACCGCACTCTTTTATCATCATTTCTTCCTTTTTATGAGTTTTTAAAGCTTTAACGAACTTTTAGCTCACCCGGTACTATCTGGCCTGCCATGTAGTTAAGCACTCCATTAAAAGTGGTTAAATTGAAGTATATAACAATTTAAGTCAAGGTTCTGGGTTCGAATCCCGGTTTGAGCATTTTTTTGCTCAATTGGAAAAATTCAATTCGTATGATATTTTTACCAATTTGTATGATTGAGAAAAATAATAGTGTAATTTTGAAAATATTTAGATGAACTCTTTTCTCAATTTAAATTAAAATTATGTTTTTAAAAATTAGGTATTTGAAAATTCTTATGAATTAGAAGTCAATTCAAGTCAAGTGAACACTAGGTTTGCAGAGCGCCTGTAGAGAGTGAAAAACCTCTCTTCGTATTTCCAACGACCCAAATCTCTGTTCCCGCCGAGGCCCACGTACAGCCGAGTGTCGGTGGCAACACTTGGCATACTCATAAGCAGCAAGGCTCTTTCAAGTCCCCGTCCATACCGCTGAACACACGACTGTGCGAACAACAGGGGAGCAAAAGACGACATGCCCAGTCGTTCAGGCAATATTAAGATTGGTTCAACAAAATTGATACGGGGGACAGGCAAACAAAAGACCCTTTTCAGTTCCACATATTGTTTGAACATTTACAGTTAAACAAGTTAAAATTTTCCTAACATAATACGAACATATAATAAAATACAAAAAGAATATATACAAAAATATTTTCAATTAAACGTTCCTAGCAGGAATATCCGAACTCTTATTTTATGGAATCTTTGAAATTCCGTAAATAAATACTAAAGTTTTTCGTGTAATATCTTGTTGTGCTTCAATGCTTTCGTATAGCTTTTCTAAATAGTTTGCCAACTCAGGAAAGATTGAAATTTTAATCAGTTTTCATTTTGTCTAAAATCTGTGATTTTGAGTATGCAGTTTTCCAGTTCGTTAAACTGATATAGCTGTACCGGGGGAGGTGATGCCCTCTTTTGCTCTGCCTGCGAAACTTTTTTCTGGTTGGTTGATGTTGCATATCGACACTTTTGGATTTATCTTTTTTTTAATTTTTCGCTATATCCGCGTTGCTCTTTCGAAATTGCTGTTTTCATGGATACTTTTTGCAACCTTTATAGCTTGTTGGGTGCTTTGAACCGCAATTACAACCCAAAGGCAGCGGTTTTTCAACTTTAACTTCCGATTCGGAGGCTTCAGATTTTTCACTTGGAGCAATCATGAGATTTATGGGCTATGCCAAAGTCAACTCATTGGGGATCCATGAAACACTACGCAGATATGTGGAAAAATCCTTGGTAATTCTAGCATTGCGCAGCTTTCCTGGTGGCTCTATAATTTTCTATTTTTATACGAATTTTGAATAAAGATTTGAGTTGCAGAATCTTTTTTGAATTATTATTACGGGGGAGATGAAGAAGGTAGAGGGGGAGAACCCTCGAGTCTTTACGACTAACCACCTGCACCACTTTAATAATATCGAATCCGTTTTTAGTAATTTATTGATGAATATTTTTAATTTTAATAGTTTCGGGGAAGCCCCTGATAACAATTTTCATCGGCGCTTCGAGGTCGGGAACTACACAAATCTGGAACTTATGTAGATTTAAGTAATCTACAATTTGGTTCTTTACTGGAATAGTTTTAGTTATGATTTTTCACACATCTTCCGGAAATTTCCACAAGGAGATCCGGGACGCAATTAATTTTTAAATTAGAGGTAAACTCTGCTACGTCATTAATTTCTTTAACCTTAATAGGTTTTGGGTTCTTTTCTTTAGTTTTAATTGGTTTAATTTCGATAACTTCCACTTCTTTAGAGGTAGGTTCAGATTTGTCTAAATTAGGATCATCGACGGTATTCCTGGCGCCATCTTCCGGATTCTCGTCAAATTGCTCTTGCTCTATGTCCCCTGTTTCAGAGGTCAAATCAGAATTCGCTGCAATTTGCAATCCTAAATATAAATTTGCCTCACTACTCGCTTTTTTAACCCGGGAGCAGTCGCATGGGGTGTGACATACCCCGGATGTGTGCGATTTTTTACAACTGTTACCACTATTTTTCAAAAAGTATTCTTCAACTTAATTTATTTCATAATTTATTAGACTTTGGAAGATTACGATTACTATTTGTATTTATTGGTGACAAAGTAAAAATCATTCGCACTCTGGGTATGCGCGACTTCCCCCGAGTTAAGGTTTTGTGTGTTAGGTACAACTAAACCAGCTAAAATGCTAACGTTAGTTTTAGATTTTTCTTTTTCGGTCTTTTATTATTATTTTATTTAGGTGGCTTCTGTTTAAGAGGTTCCCTGGTAAACTTATTTAAACCCCTTTCTTTACACGTGTTTCTGATGTTAATTTGAAACTCAGCTTTTTCATGACCTTCCATCTCAATGAGAGCTTCTCTCGTCCAGTGCAGTTTTCATCCATTTTACTTTATTTCTCGTTCTACATATCGCACATTTTATCACGTTTCCTAATCCATTGAAGTAAATCAGAACACTCTGGGATTAACTCGTAATTAGTTCTAAATTTAAGATCTGAACCTTACTGCTTGGGCAAAAAGACATACTACTTGGTTCGTCACCGTCCGGCACAACTGCCGGTGATTCCATGTCAAAATACACTGCAGCAAAATGGCGCTCCGACTGTATTCAAAGGAGGTGCTGACACATATTCTGTTAGAAATCGAGAGAAAAAAGCCTATCAAAAGTGTCAAAAATTTTAAAAGCGAGAAATATCTTTAGGCGAAATTACTTGGTATGCAATTTGGAAAGCAAATACACAATTATTTTTATCGTCTTCAAATAGTAAATTGATTTAGATTATGAGAATTCAAAAGATGCAGTACGCTTACTCCATTCAAGTCGTTAGTTTTCACAACAATACAGTTTCCAGAAAGTTATAACTCCAGCGTGTTTTGCGCCAATGAAATGTCTATTTGTAAATAAAACTACCATTTGTTCATGCAATCGTTTCACTGTGTAATATGAGAAAGTACATAAATATTTACTATATTTAATGCAATATACGCAAACAAACACACATAAAAGCAAGGAATATAAAAATGCTTATGTTCGGTTTTATTTTTTCTGCCTAATACTTTTATTTATTGTAGAAGGTATTTTTGGAATTTTCCCATAAAAATGAAAGTATTTTGAAAAGAAACCTTCTACTGAAAAAGTGTTTCTATCTCAAAAAGAAAAGAAGATTATCAACGTTTTTCGAAAAATAAAGATTAAATTTTTGATTGAAACTTTCAAGAACATGCTGCTTTGGAACACATATAAAAATTTCTTGTTTAATTAAGTCTACGGAAATTGAATCGTGTTTATTGCTTACAAAGCTGTTCCCTATTTTATAGTGTATATTTTTGAGAAATATACGAGTAATTTAATAAACGAAACATTAAGTTCTGAAATCTCGAAAGGAAATTTTCAAGTAATTGAATTATAAAATATATTTGTAAATAAAACCACACATATTTCCAGAAATATATTTTTTTATAAAGGCTTTCAACGTTTCACTATTTTTAAACAAATCTAATTTTCACGAATATTCATGTGGACATATTATGGAAAAGATATTCTAACTGAAATAGTTTTACTTGTAATTATAATCTTATTTCATTATTTTAATGAATTTTGTAATTAAAATCTCTCAATAGAAATTAATGATTTAGTGATTTATTTTTTCAATAACATCTGGTATATTCTAGAATATTTTTATTAATCATTATTCTGTTACACCAAATTCATTTTATGTTTCAGCAAATTACACGAGGGCGTAAGCGCGTATTAAAATGAATTACCTGAATTTGAATTAATTAAATCTATTATTTTATGATTGTTTATTTATGATTGCATATTTATAAAATATTATTAAAAGAGATTCTTTATTTTTGGGGTGAAGAATGTGTATTGAAAAAAGTTTCAGAGAACAAATTTTAAAAGGGATATTTATTGATATAAAGCTATCATTAATTTGAGCTTGTCAAGTACAGAAATATGTTAATTGGATTTATTAGATAAATTTCACTTTATACATTTTATAATTTTTATCAAAGGATATAATTTCTGCAAACCTTTTTTTTTTCTTTACAAAACCATGCTTGAAGTAAATTTTTCCAAATGTATGCATACCTTTTATCTTGAATTAGTATTGAAATGGTATTCTATAGTGCTGCTGACACTCATCTTTTTATCCGATTATAAGTTATCTTTGGCGATCAAAATTTATTTTTATTTTATAGCTTTCGTATGGATATTTAGCAGTTTACTCTTTTGCACACAAAAAATTAAAATTAATAAAACTCACTGCATTTTTTCAAAAGAATTTTGAGAGTTCGCGAAAAAGTTCTTTGTTAGTAGCATATTATGGAGAAACTAACACCGACATTTCACTTCTTACAGGTTCTCTCTGTGATAAATAAACATAATTTAAACTTTACGTATAATTACGATAAGTTTATTTGAGGAAGAAGATTGATTATCTGCTTTAGTAGGGTTTATCATAAATTTCAATAAATAAATTAATTTTCGTAGCTTAACAAATTTTGTGGAATCCAATTTAAATAAATTAATTACAGACCTATTCCGGTATTTATTTCTTTTTTACACTAATATTTATATCTTTCAAATTAAAATGAATAATTAGTTTCAAAATGAATGATGATATTAAATAAAATACTGGTACATATTTTTAAAGGTCATGAATTTCAAAAATTTGTAAACAAAATTCATTTGCGTAAACTATATCATTCTGGATTAAAACTCGAGTTTATATATTTGAAGGCGTTCTTCCTATGAATAATAATGAATTATTAAGGCTTATGCGGTTCATGTGAGGTTTGCAGTTGAAATTGATTAATTATATGATTTATAACACAGTTTACTATAAATCTGAGAAATTTTAATATGTATTTTGTTTAAGAAATTTTCTGTAAAGGTGTAATTTTAAACGAGAAATTTAGGTTTTTTGCTTTCAAAATATAATAAAATTTCATCCTAATTAAAATTTGAGAATGAACGAAAACAAACTAAATAAAAAAAAAATAAATAAAAAAGCAATTTAACAAATTACAACGACCATTTGGAAAATGATTTTATCAAAAACTAAAATTTAAGACATAAAAAATCGCACGGAGTTGGTCATACATTACGTACTCCATGGATTAAACATTAACATTCCTGGACCCATCATGAACAAATTCTAAAAGAATTTTCAGTTTTACAATTTTCAGTACTGTAATTTTTTTTACTTCTACGGAGCTGGTCATACATTACGTACGCCATGAATTAAACATTAATAGTGTTATTACACGTAAAAAATGCAAGCGACAAAAATCGCCTGCGACTCGTCAGATTTCCTATGAAACTTACGTATTAGCCAAGCATTTCATTGGCTGTTCGGGAAAAGGCTTTTCCATCGTCAGATTTCCAGGAAATCTGACGACCCATTTTAAATGAAATTTCATTCTTAAACTTCTAAACATCCCACAATATTACTTTTTACACCGTCGTATAGAGAAAAAAATGTACTTTTAAATGCAATTTGTTTGACAGCTGTATCTCAATTTGTTTCTGAGTTATTATTTTTTTTTGTAGTTTTTATTACTTTTTTTGTCATAGTGGTAACAGAAGTATCCATCTCTGTTGAAAGTAAAAGAAATACAGATTACTGTATAGACCAATCAGAAAACGAATAAAATGCGTATTCAACCAATAAAAATCTTCGAATATGCTTTTGATTTCATATCCTGACGAGGACAATAACAAATTTTCCAAATGGTTAATAAAAAAATAAGAAGCCCAGTGGTGTAGTGGTCAGCACGACTGTCTGCCGCACCGCAGGTCGAGAGTTCGACTCCCGACTGGGCAAGGTTCACTCAACCTTTCATCCCTTCGGGGTCGATAAAATGAGTACCAAGCTTGCTTGGGAACTAAACACCGAGGGTGTCGCGTTAGGTTGACGACCTGGCCGGGACGCATGCTGCATAGCACCTCGGGGCCCAGGGTCAAGAAAACAGAGATGGGCACTGTCGGCCGAGATCCTTCTTGGATTGTATAGCCACAGAGTTTAGTTTTAGTTTTAATAAAAAATAATGAATTTTAACATTATAATAAATTAAATACAAGTTACTTATCAGTGTATACTTTACTAAAACTGGCATTAAAATATTCAAAACACATTTAAAATACACGACGTTTCGACTTTATCTTCAAACTCATCTTCGGGGGTAGTTGGTTGACCTTCGATGACACTTGTCTGTGGATGATACTTCACACAATCGGTTGCTTTGAGTGAAATCAGACTGCTAGGCGCGGCTTTCAAAAACGAACAGTACTTATGTTGAAGTACCTTTCAGTGCTCCTGTAAGTCTAATTGATGTCCTTTCAAATTTTCAAGCAAAATTATTTTGAGAACTTCAATAAAACTAAATTTAATTTCAGCGAATAAATAAATAAATATGTAAAATAACGAAATAAATCAATTAAAATTGAGTGGGCGGAGAGATAAAATTATTGGGTGGACTCGCGCCCCACTGGTCCATATAAGTTGGCGCCACTGATTCTACACCTCCCTCATCATGTACAGCTACTAAATTTCTCTAAATTCAAATGTCTACAATCAAATTAAAAATTGTCTTTATCTTGTATTAATACTTAGTAATAAGATATTACTACGTTTAACCTTCCAGCTTCGTTCCATCATAAAGAATTGATTTTCAACTGTCTAATGCAGGATGTTTAAAAAAAAAGCTGTAACGCAAATTGAAATAATGTATACTCCAGCAAACCAAGAGCAAAAAACATTTGTGAACCGCTAGGTGCAGTACTGGTGTATGCGGCTGAAGAAATTAGTTCAGATAAATGTCGTGAAACGCGCCTGTCCATGTACGTCAACATTGTGCGTGTGGATTTCTTTTTAGGAAAGTGTTAGTTTATCACTATTTTTGCAACAAAAATCGCTTAAACAAGTCACAAGATTGTTTCACGAGAAGTTTGGTAACGTTGTGCGAAATTC
Organism: Maratus speciosus; assembly: GCA_963932465.1. Taxonomy (NCBI): domain Eukaryota; kingdom Metazoa; phylum Arthropoda; class Arachnida; order Araneae; family Salticidae; genus Maratus; species Maratus speciosus. Next base: position 109,082,477 of record OZ010789.1, on the reverse strand, counting down.
GTCTTAATAATTAACCGAATAATTCATTGATTGCATAATGATTACACAATAATCTTACATGCTGAAATTAGTCGTTGTGATCGTAATTAAGCATACGTGTTAAGATGTTTGAGAAGGGTAATTTAAACATCTATTGTAATTTAGATAAATAAATATGCTTTTAGAATTTCTTTGTAAGCGTTTTGAAATTTAATTAGCATTTCTTGGGAATACCCTGTAAATTATTGATTAACAGATATTCGTTTTTCTACTCACTCAAAATTTTCCACCATTAACATTTCAAGAGCTCAGATTGCGTTTATTCTCAAATGCCTCCTTTATAAATAAAAATATCTGTGAGTACTGGATTTTTTCACATAGAAATTTAATAGTTGATAGAGGATCACTGATTATCTTCATTCTTATGATTAATTCATATCTTTTTATTTTGTCACATACCACATTTATCATCTGAGCTAAAATTTCATAAAATTTATGTCTGGTTGTCTAGTCAGTTTGAAATTTAAGACAGAATATTTAGATTTATTAGTAAGTGCCATATAATAATTTTTATCATATAGTGTAAGAATTATAATTATTTTCCTAATTTTCTGTAAAGATTTGCTTCACATGTGTGTTTTTTTTTTCACTTAAAATGATTAATCATTGTAAACACACACAGTTCAAGACAACAGTTTAAGTTAAGCAATAAAGTGTTTCAAATATTCGAGAAACTTATTTTTCAAATATTTTATGTAAGAAACTGTAATGTGTATTGCTTTAACCCTCCGACTGTCTTGGAAAAGGGTAAAATTGTAATGTTGTTTTCAGTGCATTTTGTTTTAAATGCTAAAAAAAAAATGATTCTTTCAACATTTTATAAAAAAAACGTAATAATGAATATGAATGCAATCCTTGGAAGAATTAATCATTGTTCAATGGATTAAAAATACATTAAATCAGTAGAATTATATTACTGGTGTTTCATTTAGTAGGATTGTAAATAAATCTGTAGTTTATGCTATGCATTTTGTTGTACCCGAGCTAGCAATCTCTCAAACGTTATAGCCGTGGTCTTGGTACATTAATATGTAAATAAAAAGAACCTAATTACACTGCTTGAAACTAAAAAAGTCTCCACATATTCTTACCTTAACTTATTTTGAACTGAAATTCAGTTTCATGAAACGATATAACATATAACTATTTTATTTCAATCTTATTTTTAGAATCCATTTTGAATTTAGACGTTTGGTAAAATCTACTGCAGTATGTGTTTATGGAAAAGTATTTCTACATTACCTCCTATATTTTGTAAACTATTTAGAAATGCATAGACAAATATTTTATAAAATGTTTGTTGAGTTAGTGAACGCATCAGAATGTTATCTACATGTTTTTTATAAAATGCAGCTTCTTAGCGACATGTGTTTGGGAATTCTGCAAGATAATAAATATTTCATGAGATACAGACGATGACAAATAACTTGTTTTGATGACAGCTGTTGCTCCTTTGCCACGCTGCATTGACACGATAGACATTTAAATCCATGTTTACTTTTGTATATAAGAAATCATGAATTATAAATAACCTTTTGAAAGCGGAATATGAATGAAATATGCGTTGCATATGTGACACTTCCGTATAGTAAAAGGACATGTCATATAGTTTTTGGTGTGTCGGAAAAACCTATGTAGTATATAATTCTACATACATAAAATATACAGGCCGTTTAAAACAAAAATGATTGGAGAATTTTTAAGAGGTGATATATTACGACAAACAATTTTTGTATAGAAAACTAGAGCTACAAAACTTTACATGAGATAAAGGTATTTGAAGATAATTTTAAACAGACTTATCTTGGTTTGAGCGAAATGCAAACAGACAGTAAGGTTTATATTAACTTTGATTCAGTTTCCTGCGCTAGGGTCTATTCGGTGGAAATGGGACCATTAGTTTAAGATAAGAAAATTTTTAGTTGTTCATTCCAAATTGAATTTAATTATTAAAATCGTCCTTATAAATCACATCACTGTACAACACTTGAGCATCATCCTATACATAAGACAGTATACTTTTCTAACCCACAATATATTTGTGTCATTTCTTTTGCTTCAATATAGAACTACTCTGAAAGGATAGTTTATTACACTGGTTTATACTTTAATGTTTAATTAAATATATATATATAATAAATTTTCAAAATATGTCAATTTTGAGATAATGGAAGATAAAGTCGTTGTCAACTACATAGCGGTGCAAAAAAGAAAAAAAAAATGCAAAAAAATGTCATGCTGGACTCTGTTTGAACTGTTTCTGACCATTTCATTTAAAACAAGAAGTTTGAGTGCAAAAATAAAGAAAGAAAGAAAGAAAGAAAGAAGTATTGTCATAGTAGGGGATTTGGCCATAGTACAGACTATATATAAGTGAGACTGTAAATTTGAAGATAAAAAAAATTTGGTGAGTTTGCAACTTTATGTCTTTGCTTCTGTCTTTAAGTTAAAGCATCATTTTTGAAAAAAAAATATGTTTTTCCGATACCTAGTTAAATATAAATTAAAATCTTCCTTATAAATGTCATCAGAGTACAAACTGTATAAAACCACTGTTGATCTTATAGTATAAAACTGTGAGCCAGGATGCTCGCAAAAAGCCGCTTATTTTTAAGGGAAATTTTTTAACTGTTTATTTTATTGCAAAACATGGTAAAATAACAGAAAAATCGTAATAAATACAGATATTGTTTTTGTAAAAAAAAAAAAAAAAAAAAAAAAAAAAACAGTTTTTTTACTGAAATCTTATCTGAAAATCCTTTTCGGTAGAATCAACACATTTTTGAATTGTGTACTGAGTACGAAACTGTTTATTATCTTACTTTTGTCATGTGGAGAAAATTTGTAGATACTTCTTTACAATATAAATCTAAATGTCGAAAAATTATCAAATATTACACCTGAATATTTAGCAGAAAGTTTAATGTTCAATTAAATTTTAACAATCGACGAATAGTCTGCCAGTTTTTTTCTATAAAATCTACAAATTTTCTTAAAGTACAAAGGATGATTAAAAAGATTGGACAAACTTTAAGAAGTGGTAGAGCATAAAAGAAACAAAATGTATAAATTACTAGGATCGCTATACATTTTCTCCCTCGCGAACACAGGTTGTCTAATAAAAGGTATCTGAAAACAAATTTTATATAGAAAACTGTATTCACAATCTACTTATTCAGTCAAATGTATAGGGTGTCCCAGTAGAATCCGAATTTGGATTTTTAATCATACCTTTAACAATAATGAAGTTGTTCTACAAAATTTTAAATATTAACATTAATAATTTGTATGAAATGCAAGGAAACCAAGAGAAATGGTAGAAGTGGCTACTAACGATATCCAAATAGTGCTGAAGTAGATGATCCATATTTCTGGAGGTAACAGACAGTTATGGTTTCACTTACCGAAATTCTGTACACTTCCATCAGTTTTCATGATGTTATTGCATTTCCCACAGTCAAGGTGAGTGATAAATTTTCTAAATAGTCTTTTGTACATTTTTAGCACTTCTTTGTTCTAGGGGGCCTTTGCCAAAGAGAGAAAACGGTGATAATAGACGAGATGGTTGAACTGACGAGGAAGGCAAAAGTTTGAAAAGCTATTTCTGACAACATTTATTTACATTTTACAAACGTTGTAATATTCTTATAACTTTATGAAATAATTGCCAATGCTAATATAATCATCATGTTCATAATCTATTTTTTATATCAATACATATATTTAATGCATACATCTTGAAGCAATTTGTTTAAGTTATACATCAGCATATAATAAATCATAAAACATCATTAATAAACATAATATAATGTAGTACAAATTATGTAACATAAATAAACCATATGATATAAGATAAGGAATATTTTCATTAATCGATGTTTAATTTTCGTGATTGCTTATAATAGTTGGCACTAAATAACACTTTCTTAAAACCTTTTTTCTGTCAAGATCTTTATAATAAAGAAGATCTCTATAAGAACCCTTTCTTCGTGTTCACTACAAGTTCTTACATTTTGCCCAATCTTTTGAACCACCCATTTCACTCTGATGTGATATATTCTGATGATTCTAATATTTAACTGTAAATTAAAGTGAAGCATCTAACACTTTTCATTCTTTACGTTCGTGGGATTAATCATTCCATAAACAGGGCCGACTGTTAACACAGTCCACCAATTCCAGAAAATATGAGCCTCATAGCGAAATTCATAGCAACAATATAGCAACAAACATAAGTTTTTTTATTTAGATAACAATTTAACTCATTTTTAAAAAAACTGCGTTATTTTAAAAAATCATAAAAACATCAAATACATACATATAGCATGAGCTTAACTAAAATCATGTTTAATTAATAATTTATTTAAAGCGACAGCCTTCTAATTATTATACTCAATATTATTGTTGTATATTATGTGTATATTTTGATTAAAAAAATATATATTTAAAGTTAATTTTACCCTTGTGAAAATTTGTTAAACACGGAAAACTCTAAACCAATCTAATAAAATAACTATAATTCTTCAGATATAGAAAATAATTCCAACTCTTAATTTTATTGATTATTTTTCCTTAAGAGAGATGACGTTGCTGTTTATGTGACATTCAAAACTTTTTAATGAAATTAAAATCCAGAAATGATGTAATTAACTTTTTCAGAACTTAGACGAATGTTTATTTTTCTCTAAATTAGACATTCAGAGTTTAATTATTTTTTTCTTTTAGATTATTAACTCAAAAACTTTTAATTATCCGTAATATTTTTTTATGTATGGTGCACTTTAACTAAAAGGAATATATTTTTTAAGAGAAGTTGCTTTCATTACGAGAGAAAAAAAAAACTAATTTGAAAATAATGTTTTATACCGGATTAAATTTTATCTATAGGTTATTCTAACAAAGTTAAATAAGTAACTGCACCTAATACTTATTGTACAGGTGTTATACAGACGTATTGTAATAAACACCAAACAAAATCTTGATCTTAAGAATTACGCGTAGGTACTCGCAAGCTAATGATAAACAAATGAGAGCGTTCTTTTCAAATATCTCGTTTGCATTTTAATATTTTTAGTTTTTTGCATAGGAACTCTAAGGAATATCTGTAACTGGGTGTTTTTTTTTTATCAAGGTTTTGTTCACTATTCGTCTCACTCCTGTGCGTGTCTTTCTCTTTGTGACAAAGTTCATTCTCGGAAACTGTTTAAGTTAGAGACTTGAAATTTGCATAGGTTAATACCTCCTATCACACGACTAATATTAAAATTTTGAAAAAATGTTTTATTATTTTAATTAAATGAATTAATTTAATGACACCCGACCATTTCTACGATTTAGATTTTGAAACAGAGCCTTAATTTCTGTCATTTTTACGTAGACTAGATAGCTCTGTGGAAGCTCATTTACCTGTTATTCAAAAGGTTTCTGTATCGAAAGTCGGTCTTCGATTATCTAATAAATTCAATTTTGTAGAAATTTTGTCTTTTTCTGCCAATTTAAGGCCAAAAGTCGATATTTTCGATCCTTTACCTCGGACTCCATTTTATTCTCGGATGGATTTAATTAAAAAAACTTTCGTACTTTTTGCCATTTTAAGCATTGTTTTTGCTAAAATTAAATCATTAAATTAAATATGCTTTTCAGATATACTGGGTTTGATTTTATTTGATTAAAAAACTCTTTCTACACATTTTAAAATTAAATTTAATGATGCTGCTATCTATGCTCGTATTGATAATGATTAAAGTGCGTTGAAAGGAATATTAAACAAAACCCTCTGTGCAAGCTTCGTTACGTTTACCCATTTTTTTACATTTTTTTGTTGTTACAATTTTCTTCATAGAGGGTACTTTCACTTTCGGGACCAGTTAATAGAAATCAGCAATAGAAAGTAACTTCGTGGAAAAATCTGAAACCAAAATTGGATAATTAAAAATGTACCCAGTTAGAGACTTTAGTTATGCCATGGAAAAAAATCTTTAAAAATATTAAAGTGAAAAGCAGAAAATTGAAAAGAACGCCGCTGTTGGATTAACATTAGATTGCAAGTGTCTTCGCGTGGCTAGTGTAGGCTCTTAAAGAGATGAAACCATAGATAAATAACATGTAAAATATCTGGCATTGATGCGCTTATTTTTCAGGAACTACTAGAGCGACTTCAATACATTTTCTAAATAGTTTTATTAGTAGATAAACTATAAATTAATCGTTCGGCAAGAAAAAAAAAAAAAAAAAAAAAAAAAAAAAAAAAAAAAAAAAAAAAAAGTAATAAAGCTACCATTTTCGTAAACAAAATAATCTAGATTTTTTAAAGATTAACAATATGAATGTACTTTTGAGTTTATATTTTAGGTACGTCCAATTTATAGCTTAGTTCCTGCCAAAATTATTAAGGGGGTCCGGGACACAAAAATCTTCAAATTTTATTTTATTTTATTTATTTATTTATTTTTATTGGATTAAACATTTCTCTGCCGTTTTCTGCTTAAAATGATGTTTAAATCATGTTTCTATCTTAATTAGAACAGGAAATATTAATTTTTTTCGTTTTGGTTTGTTTTCAAAATCTCCCTTTCAAGCTATGGTTGTCAAGGAAACGAGTTCTTGTGAAATTGCGTTTTTCTTCATGATAGGTTTTTTCACCATTTCTCATATTTAAATTCTTATAACTCAAGAACCGTTAAAGATACAGGGTTGAAACTCGGAACATATCTTTTTCAATTATTTTACTTTACGTTTGAACCAGCATATTTCAAGAAAATATTTACTTTTGAAAATATGATTTTTTTTTTTTAAGTTGCACCACTTTTTTTGTAATTTTTTCGTTAAATTTTTTTAATTTTTTTAAATTAATGTTTTTTAAAATGTTGGCTCTAAATTAAAAAATACATATTTCTGTTTATTTAAATGAAAAACAATTTAAATTCTACAAATAATATTTCGAGTTATAACGATTTTAAGTTATACCACTTTTTTCATAAATTATTTTTTTTTAAAAGCTATGAGAAGTTTTATCATTTGATTTTGTTTACAAATGATATGGTTAACCATCACAAAAAAATTCAAAATTTTAACTCAATAAATAAAAAAAAATTGAAAATGTGTCCCGGACCCCCTTAAAAAACGTATTGAAATTACTCCAGTAATATTTGAGGAAAAAAATTCTTCGTATATCAGCGTTAGTTCTTTTACGTATGATGTATTTTGTCTGCCAAATTGTGTAACTATTGATTTTGTACGCTTGAATTTTCCCAAAAGATCAATTTATACTTTAGCTAAAGCCAAAAATATTTATAAAAGAATTGTAACCGTTTCAGTAGTTTCCAATAAAAAGGTAAATCAATGACAGCTGTTTTTCACGTGATTTTACAGGTACTGTCACTCCTTAAAGCGTTTTGAGAGGTGAATCCGCATTATCTTTGAAAATAAATTATATGTTTTTTTTTTTTTTTTTTTTTTTTTTTACATTAGAATAACTAAAATACAGGAGTTTCCATAATTTAACAAGAAATGCCACGAGATGAAATGAAATCAGCAATTAAAATGTGATTATGTTATTTTTTAAAAATTCGTATGACTTCTGCTTTATGAGAAGTGTATATATTTTGTTGTAATTTAGTCAAATTTACGAAAACATATCTAAGATATGCTATAATTTTATTTATAGTTTCTAAGATAAAATATCATTTTTACAGACTTTATCATAGTATTTAGTGACCAAACCTAGAGTCGTCAGCATATGGCACCCTAATGTTAAAACAATGGTTGCGTTCACTGCAAATTTTCCTTTTACATTTTAATATTTTGAAATGAATCTTTTTGCATGGGCTACATCAGCAGTTTCTGAAACATATTAAATTTAAGGCAAATTATCTGCATTTACGAAATGCATTTTTCTGGGAATAAATTTACTGCTTTTTTTTTCAGGTAACTGATTTGAATTCACAGAGAAGAAAATTGTGTGTTCAGCTGCTAGCTATGTTTAAAAGCACCCCACAGAGGGACGAAAGGCGTGTTTTCGTTTTTCATGGATGCAGAACTCATAGAAGACGTCGAAGTGACTTGATATTTGGTAAATGTACGTACAAATCGGCGGGCAGTTGTACAAACCATCACCTCATCGGGTTTACCATTGAAATTCCAGGAGTAGTGAAAACCCGATTCGTACATCAAAATGGAACTGGTCTGTGAAGTCATATTTTTGTGGAAAACACTTGAAAACCCGATTTTAGTAGTTCACTTGTAAGTTTCCTATCGTGTTTTCCTGTTTCCAGTCCTCGATGTTTTCATACCTTTGCGTGCAGAAAAACACAATTGTAATCCTACCGATCAACCACTAAAATCGGGTCTGTAGGTGGTTTTCACCAAGATATTACTTGACAGTTGCATTTTAATATGCTAAGCTAGTTCGTCTAATCCTGGAATTTCAGCCTTCAACTCGATGATGTTACGGTCTGTGCAGCAACTTCACGGTCTGGTTATTTAAAAATCCCTGCCGGCTCGGCATACAGGCGCAGGTAGATTTCGAAATTAAGTACTAATTTCACCAACAAAAACTAAATCATGAATAGAGATAAATCCACTTTAATAATTTTATCTGGAGTTTTTAATTTCATTTTTATATACGAGGTGGTTTTATCAGAATCATGTTAAGGCAGTATTCAAAAAAATATTTTTCCATGCTCAACAACGTGAAATTTTCTGACCCATTTTCATATTAATTTTTAAAAGGAAAAACATGAAACTTGCTGACATAATTTTTTAAAGAGATTTATAACCGACCTATGTTTTTATTTTTTGTTCAATTAATTAGAACTTTATTTATAAACAATTATTTTCTCAGTAGGATTATATTTTTCATTTCCAGCACCATCGCTTCGAGAAATTCGGTTCAAAATGCTCACTTTGACATAATTTTTAAAAATATATTCTGCCTCTATCGAAAAATTGAGCATTACGGCACATTATATAGTTTCTGAATAAGACAACCTACCAAATGGATGCGTTTGAAAGCAAAAATGAATTTAAAAATGAGTCAGAAAATAAGCAGTTTGGATTTGAGTACATTCTTAATACGATATTTTTTTCTTCAACCTCTATGCATTTTTTATTTATTTTTGCTGTAAGAATTGGTCCTACCAAAAACTTGTCAATATAAAAATTATAGATAATATTAAGAATATATATAATAATTTCATGCGAATATGATATCTTGTGAATTGACGAAGTTATGGATTTTTTTTCTTCTTCAACTCTCCTTTTTTTCGTTTTTAATTTTTTGTTGTTGTAAGAATTGGTCCTATCAAAAACTTGTCAATATAAAAGTTGTAGATAATATTAAGGCAATTTACTGTAAATTTAATTGGACTTGATATCTTGAGAACTGACAAAGTTATGATTTTTTTCTCCCCAAAACACTATTTCTTTCGCTCCTTGAGCCCATGTTTAGTTTTATCAAAAATCTGTCATACATAAATTTTTGGCAAATTTCTTAGAATTAATAGTAATTTAAAACTGAGTCGATATGTACTATAATTGAGAAGTTATGGGTTTTTTTTGTTTTTTCAGAAAACCCCTTTCAATAGAAAGGGGTTTTGTGACCCCCTTGGTGCACCCCCTTTGGTCCACCCCTTGGTCCGATTTTGCCATTAACGAACTTGACCGAGATTTTATGCCCCTTGATTTAACGTATCAGTTTGGAAAATATTTTTGAAGAATTATGGAAGTTATCGTGTCCATAAAAAAGTGGTACATATATATATCAATATATATAGATATATAGATAGATAGATACATATATGTAATGTTTTTTACTGGGTGTGGTTTAGGGTTCTAGGGGTCATGATTGGTGTAGATCAACAGAATTTTTTTCCCAAATTCCAACATAGGAAAGATCCCGATAGGTAGTATTTCATACGAAATCTACCTAAAAATAAGAAATGCGAATCTGAAGTCAGAATCCGGCAGTTTGTCAGTCAAAAGGGATAAAATCCGGAATCTGATGTTTAAATGCGTTATTTTCAAATTCTACTGAAAAATCAATCTCGAAAGTGTTAAGAGTTTTAATTATTTTCTAGGGCCTTTTGAACCCGTGCAGACCACGGTAGATGTGCTTATTATGAATTTCCCTCACCCAGTACCTAACAAAAAAGTGAACAAATCCCGCCGGAACAATTTCGAACTTTTTTTCAATCGCTGCATTTGTAAAAATCACATATAAAACAAGTATTTTTATAAACAAAAAATAAAAACGCTACAAAAAACACGTTTTAAAGCCAAATTGTATGTGTTTGAATGACAAAGAACTATACAAAAATTTATAATTTTTGAAACGGAAATATCAGCTTACAGCTCGAACTGAACAATTTGTCAAAACCTCAAAATTATGCAAAATTCCATAAATTGGACAGGTTTGTTGAAAGTAAATGTTGTTTTTGTCCCGTTTATTGATTTTTCATAAACTCTGGAATATATAGAACACGTTTATCTAGTTATTTTAACATTTTGTATTGCCATTGTCAGGTATTTTGGTCATTTCGTCCCACTGCAACCAGCTGATACCTTCTAATACTGAAGTGAAGCGTGGTCAGCTGTTAAAAGAGTGACAGCCTGGGAACACTGCATTTTTGTTAGCTTACATGTGGATGTCATTACCTGCACTGAAATATGTGATAAGGATCGTCCTATCACTGACTGGTTCAAATGTTGGAGAAATGTACAAGGCTTACTTCTACTAAAGATAAAAACTGTGGTAAAACATATAATAGGGAAGCTTAAATATACTAGAGGCAACATACAATGCTCAGACTGTGTTTAAAAATAAGCGGTTGTCTAAACTATGGCAAATCTTGGCATTTTTTATTCCAGAAATTGTCGGTACTCGCCTTGCGAGTTCGATTATACGTGTGATGCAACTTAACAAGCGTTAGCTAGGTGATAGTCTTGCCAATATGCTTGGCGATTCGCATCTGTTCTAAATCGTCTAAACCATAGGTTCCCAACGGGGACGGTAACGCCCCCCAGTGGGCACTGGAGCCTTCCAGGGGGGCGGTGGCGGGTCCAGAGGCAAATGGGGGGGGGGGGGGGCGTTAAGACCATCAAAGGGGGCGGCGCCGTGGCATACCTACCAATTTAAGAAATTAATGTATTAATAATGTAAACTAGCTGACTTCCTCGGCGTTGTCTGGGGCCATGATAAAAACCTTAAATATACCTTTAAATGAAAATCTACACAATCAAACCTACAGCTGGGCCCCATAATTCGAATTTCTTTTACGAATATTAAACAAATTGTCCTGTGCTACTGATGGTTCTCCAGCAATTACGGGGCAAAATAAGGGTTTCATATCCCATTTGAAATAAGCAGTATCAATTGTACTCTCTGTACATTATGTAACTCATCGTATTTAGCTGCAAAAAGTCTGAATGAACGACGGCATACGTCGCTTTATTACGTTATTAAGGTAGTCAACAAGATTAAAAGCATTTCATTGCATAACAGATTATTTCGTCAAGTTTGTAGTGAAAATGATCAAGATTACAATCGCTTGCTGCTGCACACATAAATCCATTACCTCACAATAGATATTTGTCTGAATCGTTTTTTCTATCTATTTGGACTCAATACTTGGCTTCGTTGAAAACAGAGGTGAAAAACTGATTATATCCAAAAATCACATAGCTTTTTCGACATACTTGCTTAGAATATTTAATGAAGTCAGTTTGCTGTTGCAAGGGCGTAGATTCAATTTAATTAAAACAAAAAACGTCATAGCTGATTTTCTGACAAAACTTCTGTTTAAAAGAAATCTAGGTAGATGTGAATGAATATAAGCACTTTTCCACATTATCAGCAGTCTCTGCAAAACAAGAATATAAACTTACTTACTGCCAACACTTGAACATTCTTAATGCTGAATTTCGGGAGCGGTTCCAGGATATTTCAAACATGAATATTCCAAGTTGACTTTTAGATCCGTTCGCAAATGCAGATACAGTAGAATCATTAAATTTAGAGGAGGAATTCGTAGAACTCACAACTAACAATTAACTAACAGTAAAATTCAAAAATGGATACCCAAGAGCTACAAAAATCAATACCAGCTCCCTACTCTGGATTGTGGGTAAGTGTACAGATATTTTTAACTGCCAGAAATTTTTCCTTCATTATATTTGGCTAAGCATGGGTTCATTAAGGTAGCTAACTTACTGTCTAAGAAAAGGAACAGACTGCACATCTCTAAACGTGGCAATTTGCGGCTGATCTTAACGAAATTGGAACCCAATATTAACAAATTGTTAAAAGTCTACCAGCCTCACCCATCTCATTTTATTACTTATTGATTTTGTGTTTATTTTTAAATATTTAATAAAGAATTTTTTACCACATTTGATGGTCATCAATTAATTAATTTGTACTTTGTGATTCTTAATAGAAAGGTACACAGATAAAATTAGGTATAGCTAATATCCAACAATATTTTATCTTTGGCATAATTAATTATTATAGAAGAAGGGGCGTTGGAATATTTTTTCTTGTAAAGGGGGCGGTGGTCTAGAAAAGGTTGGGAACCTATGGTCTAAACCAACCAAATGTTGCACCTCATTTTCCCCTCCTCTCATATCTAGGCTCCATAACAGATAACTAATGTCTATTTTCCGCCCTTATCATACTTTATTAAATAGTACCTTCACCACTTTCCCCATATCTTCCGGAAGTATGTCTGCCGTATCGGTAAACCAGGAGTATAAGACAACAACAATAACAATTTTTAGAAAAGAATTTCCTGCATTTCTAATTTATGACAGACATTTACTGAAACCCGCGTCACACATCGCACTGTGTTTCATTCACTTTTGTTACCGTTATTAGTAGAAAAATTAGAATAAGATAATCATAATTATTTTCTTCTTTAACATATTACCTCCAAACGTAATATTGCAAATATTTTACTCTAAATATTTTCTTGCATTTCTAATTTATAGTAAAAATTTATTGAACACTGGTATCACAAATCCCACTATTTTCATTTCCTTTCTTTTTCTTATCGTTATTAGTAGAAAAACCAGAGTAAGATAATTAGAAATATATTCTACTTTAACGTATTACCTCCAAATTAATAATGCAAATATTTTATACTAAATATTTTTGTTGAGAATTTGATTTAATTGATCAATACCGAAAAGCTTACAGTAATACAGTGCCATTTATCTTAGAAAGAAAAATGTATTATGCTTAAAAAACGCAGTATAAAATATTCTTTTGAAACAATACAATTCTTCACATATTTTAATTCAACGACCATAGAAGCCAATAAACCTTATAAAACCCAAATGGGGATTATTTTATAAAACGTTTCCTTCAAAAAAACTAAAATAAAGTTTTAATATTACAGATAATAAGAACATCTATTGCCCTAGATTGACGAGTTTCTTTTTTTTTCTTAATAAAAATCAATGATTAACATATTCTGCGTAAAGGGAAATAACCTGTCGTAAAATTTCCTTTTTATGCCGCTGTTTAATGAACTTTAGTAATGATGAAGTTGGAAATTATTAAAGATTCAGAGTTTTTCTAACATTAGATAGAGTGCAACGTTTTAAGGAGCAGGGTCATTAGTATAACTAGTATATCTATATAAAAAGAAGTATAATTAAAAATATCATTTTAGGCCTAAGCGATAGCTATCAGTTGAATGCGTGAATTTATATCAGGGGAATGGCATTAAACTCGCTAAAGAAAGTAGAAGAGTACAAAATTAAATCGAATGTTTTCACATTTGTCTACTTAAAATATATTTTTTAAAGACAGAATTTCGATTGCAAGTCAATAAATATTTTTAAAAAATATCGCCAAAAATGTCATAATAATTTTGCATTTTAATATCAATGCACAAAATGTTTCTAAAATTAAAGTGATACTTTGTTTAATTAATTAAAACTTTTAACGAGTAAAATCTGATCAATATATATGAAACTAGTCGGATGTGCCAGTCCAAAAACTTTCTTGAATCTCATACATGTTAATAATACAAAATTCGCTATCACAGTGCCAGAATTAAATGCCAATCAATTCCCATCATAAGGATTCTAAAGATATGAAATTCCATGCATTAGTTCTTGAGATAATACTATCCGGTAAAATCGTGTAAATCCTGCAAAATGCAGCATAGCAGCGCCACCTATTTGGTGATATGAACCAATAACGTACGTCATCGTCTAACTGAATCTGAAAGTAGCCGAAAATTCGGGCATTAGTTCTTGAGATAGAGCTATTGCGAAATCCTGAAAAATGCAGCATAGCAGTACCACCTATTGCGAAATGTACGCCAAAACGTATCCATACCAACTTTTATCAAGGACTCACTGTATCTACAGTTAGATGAAAATCCTTGCATTAGTTCGTCAGATAGAGCTAGTGCGGAAATCGTGAAAAATGCAGCATAACAGCGTCACCTGTTGAGCGATTTACACCAAAAACTAATCAGTACCAACTTATATCACGGACTAACAGAATATAATTTTCTATTAAATTACGTGCATTAGTTTTTAAGATAGAGCGTGCACAAAATTTGTGTCTCATATAGGCAGAAAGACGGACATACAGACAGACACAGTCACACACTCACAGGCAGACATTATATAAAATCATGCTTTTCGGGATCTTTTACCCGTAAAACGTCTAAATTCGTCGAAAATAATCACGGACCCAATACTTTCTTCTTGTAAAGATAGAAAAAAGTACAGATAATGTAAGTAAAAAGTGGTTTATTCCTTGATTGAGACAAAACAAAATCTCAATTGATTAATATATACATCTAAATAGATGAATTCATTGGTACGCCAGGTCAGAGATATGGAGGCCATGAAACTAGGTCTCTCAATAATGAGCTGGTACCAACTGTCTACCTTTAAATTTCACAAAACATCGAAGGACTTGAGAATTGCCTGTCATTGAAACTTTCACAGTTAGTTGTTTCTGGTTGCCTAGTGATTATAAATAGCGTAACGTTTGCGAGTAAGAAATTTGGAATGGATTTCACCGATATTTTACTCACCGAGATGTGAATGTATATCAAGTATCCTTGTGCTGTTTCTATTAGTGGATTTGTAGATTAACCATGTTTGGCAACAACTAATCCTCTAATTATTAAGATGCTACTTAGCGCAGAATGATGTAAATAAAACAGCAACGTTAAAAACCGCCAGAATAAGCAAACATTCAGTAGGCTAGTTTCGGTAGCGTTTAGCGTACCGTCCTCAGTGCAAAGAATAACGTGCTCATTTATATAGAGGAGAAGCGGATTCAACTGAGAAGTTCATTAACCAATGGGGAAACAGAAAAATGCGGGTACCAGCCAATGGCAGAATAATAACTCTATAGATTTTAATTCAGCCAAAATCAACTCTAAACCCACTTCTATACACGAACTTTACTTTCTTGAAGCATTTCATATCTACAAAAATTATGAAAATATTGTTAATAGGGAATTTGCTATTCCCCCTTTATCAAATTGTTGGAAAAATTTCATAAAATCTTCTTTTGCTTAATTACTACCATTTTTTTCACATTTCTGGTGGCATTACCTTTACTATTCTCTCATTGGTTGGTACCCGCATTTTCCTGTTTCCCCAATGGTTAATGAACTTCTCGGTTCAATCCACTTCTCCTCGATATAAATGAGCAAGTTTCCGTTATTCTTTGCACTGAGGACGGTATGCTAAACGCTACCGAAAGTAGTCTGCTGAATGTTTGCTTATTCTGGCGTTTTTAACGTTGCTTTTTAAATTTATAACTAATCATCCGCTTGTATATACCCTCAGAAAAGTATTCTTTATTGGAGATCAGAGAAATCGAATTGAAATATACTTCAGTCCTGTTGGTGTTTATTTATATGCACCCGTAGCTCACGTGACATGAATAAAAGGCCATTCCATTTCCATTATAACTCCAAATGCGAGGTTGTTGCGAGTTTACAGTATTGGCGGGAAAAGTTAGATATTATGTGCTCTAATGAAAGAAGTGCTGAATTTCATGAAGTCGCATTAGAGTTTAAGTTACCAGAGTTAAGTTTCGTGATTTATGTTTTTAAGTGAAAGAACATTTGTAGGTATTGTATGCAGGCATTCTCAAGTCAGTAGGACATTTTATCTTTAAATTGAGTTAAAACTGAAGTAAATTGGCAAAGGTTTTTTTCCCTCCTTTTTGGTTCTGCTTCATATTTTTAGTTAATTTTGGTTATGTAAACTGTTTGTTTTTTTCACATCCAGTCACCATAAATTTTGTGGAATAATGTTCTTGTCGCTTGCTAACTTGTGAATATTAACAACAAGACAGCGTGCCGCTTAAGGTGTACGCCAAAACAGTAGTTCAATAAACGGAAGAATCTGCTTGCGGGAAGAGACCTAGCATTCGTTGTAGCAGAAATAGGACATTTCGATTATTAAGAATCAGAGGTTTTCAGTGGCATCTGAAACGAATTTAAAAGCCACTTATTAGGGCGAATCTCTTATTTAAATAAAATGTATTAAAGAAAGCATAAAAAATGATACTTCCTACTTTAAACTGTTTTTCCATATAAACACAAATGCTGACCAAATGCATTTTTTCGTAAAAAGCTGCAAGTGTGGAACTGTAACAAACACAACGCTCTTGGTCCTTGCTTATTCTATTGCTACTAATATTAATTGTTGAAACTGTATAACATTTCTGGTGACCTGAAAATATAACTAAATTATTTTTTTTAAATTAAGAAGACTGCGATTTCGAGAGACCCCTAAACAATTCGCTGCTGGTATTGTAACATGGGATATTTAAAACTGGATACAACATGAAGTAGATTTGACAGAGTAAGCATATGCAGGGAGAATTGGTGTTCGGCTTCAAGCCTGATGCTCTTATAAGTGTGCGGTACTCACTCTTGTGTAAGGAACTTGAGTGGCTTGACACGGCGAGTCTGAATGCTGTTTTTTCCTTACTTCATCAATATTGAAATTCAGAATTTCAATCTCTGATATCGTGTTCCTGTATAATTTATAAAACAAAAACAATATCTGAATATTTTACGCAGTTATACCACACGTTTCTCACGTTATTTAATTAATTCAAGATATAAATTTACTATGGTATAAGTAAAATAAGACATAACCGTGCTTCCTTCTTTGAGAATTTAAAATATTCATCATGCAAAATGCTTCCTTAAAGTACGTAGTCTCAATTCTCGGATTTTATTTCGAATAACTAAAAGGTTTTTTCACTAAGACGGTAAGACAAAAAGTAATTACATTTTTATAAATCCGACGCAATGCACATTTTACAGAAAAACAAAAATCCTTTTAGGTTTTAGAAAAGCTAATTATTTCATTTTCTGTATTTAAATGCATTTAAAAAGTTTTAAATAATGCTGAAATACAAACTTAAAATATTTTATAGGAAAAAATAATGAATGAAGATTTTGGAAAAATACGTCAAAGCTCTAAAAAAATGCCATCATTTTATAATTTTAGCTTTTATTTTTCATGAAACATTAAGCAAGGTAAAAAATAAACAATTTGCCTTTATCGAAGAGAGTAGTATTTAAAACTGAGATATTAATTTCCATACACATTTCCTTATGGTCTTATGTAGCACAATTTCATCAAAATAAATTCCTTTTAATGTGTCTTTATTATTAAATACTTTATCTGAAATTAAAATAATTTAACGGAATGTTTGTATGTTTTTATTTGTGTTCAACACAAAGAAAAGTGTACTTTTTAAAATTTTAAATGTCATTTGAGCAAAAGGATTTCAGATAAGTTTTATCTATATTTTTATGTTTCGTTTTTATCATAAGTTACTTTGATAAAATTTCACATGTTGATTTCAGATGGTGCTATAGTTCATTTTCATATAATTTTATATTTCAGAATAGCTAGGCTGACAAAATATATTAATATATATATATTAGACGCGACGCTTAATATTGTGAGTTTATGAAATTCCTATGCGATATTTTTGACATAGCATATTAAATAAGATAATAATTAGACTTATTGAGAATATCTTCATTCTTCTCATTTTCTTTTTTTTTTTAAGAGCGTGATTTTTCTAACAAAATTCCGAATAATTTGCATTTCTATATAACTGAATTTTTTGGTTATATTTCATTCATGTTGCAATATTCAGACTGACAATGAGTGTAATTTTATTATAAACGTAATGCATTTAAAATTGTAGTTAATTGGTACCAACTAACCATCTTTCCGTAATACTAAGGACTATTTTTAAAGCAAGAGCTTTGGACATTTCTCACGATTATTTTACTTTATTAGAAAAAAGAATGAAAAAACATTTTGGACCAAAATCAGAATGTCTAAAAAATTCGTGATTTGCAGAAAAAAACATGAGAACTTTTGTTGTACTTAAGCGAATTTCGAATATGGACAAGCATTATGGCGATTCAACATTTTAAAAATATCGAAAAACGGAAAGTTTATTATGAGATTTAAAGACATAAATCAGTCTGCATATACCAAAAAGAAAAAAAAACCTTCATTTTCTGACATGAAAAAAAAAATACTTTTACGAAACTTTAGTTTAATTTCAGAGTTACCTACGATTCCTAGAGCTTTCCCCTTATAATCAGAAAATTTTAGCAGAATTAAAAAATCAAAAACATCATAAAGAAGTAAGTTTTTGAAAATGACAGGAACGTCCTTTTAGAAATTAGAGGGCAGCAAGAGTCTCAAAGGGCAGCGAGGATTTGAAGTGTTTCGGTAAACTCCGGAAATCTATGCTTTTCTGAAGGCTTTAATTGGTACTCCTACAAATGCTTTTTGATGATAACGTGGAAATTTTCTAAATATATGAGGTTACACTGAATTTTATGTTACATTAGGAACATTCTTTCCAAGTATATTGTAGAAAAACTTATGAATATCCTTTTGACGTAAAAGAAGTAAACTAAATCGTGTTATTGCTTTATTCAGGTCTTTTAGAAAAGCTAGTCACTATCGTTTGTTTGAAAAAAGTTTTTTTTCAATTAAATTAATCAATTAAAATCTTATAAAACGTTTGCAGAATAACTTTTTAAAATGCATTATTGTTAATTTAAAAAACTGACTTTTACTGTAAGCTCGAAACGAACAGGTATTTTATTTTAAATATTTTATTGTTTTCTTAAAGGAATAATTTTCAAATTTATGAGTACGTTTGAGGCACAGCATATGGCGATCTCTTTTGCCTTGCCTCAAACTCGGCAGTGTTATGGATTTTTACAATTTTTAAAACTATTCTTCAAATAGAAAAATAACTTTTTCTCAAAAAATCAGGATTTGATATATTATTTTTGTCCAGAATGCAACTGTATAACTGTATACAAAGAGTAACTCTATATTTTACTTTTCCGCTTTTAAAAAGCTGTTTATAATTCATGATATCGACTATTTCTTGGGTAAACATGGATTTAAATGTCAATATTGTTATCTTATCAATGAAAAGTGACATAAGCGCATCAGCTGTCATCTGATGAAGATGTTTATTTTTCATTTTTCCCCCTCATGCAATATTCAGCATTTATGTAGTATACTAAAATACAGTCGCAGGTAGAATAAATTCCTTTTTAAATATCTGTGATCATTCTAACAGTTTCTCTAAGTTCATGAATATATTATTATGAGATACGGTTGGTTGGTTGTATGGGTTTTATGGTGCAAAGTCCCTTTGGGGACATTCTGCGCCAATTTATGAGATACGTATACATATATTTTAAATTAATGTTGTTCTTGAATCCAAATTGACTACAGAACAGACTATACAGACTATAGTTTTCTTAAACGCTTAAAATTTGAGGATGTTCTTATTCAAACGAGTGGTAAATTGTCCAGTGGGTCCAGGACAACCAGATAAGAGATCAGACGCTATTACTAAATAGCTGTGGAAGTGAAATGTGTTGGTTGGGATGCCGCACAGCGGAGTATTTGACGCAAAAACCCGACAAAAAATTCAAAAATTAAAATTTTCTCATCAACTGTAAAACGCATATTTATAATAGCCGACTAAATGCATAGTTCTATGTCAATTGCAGGAGCATAAGCCTTATCCGGCGGATTCTAAACTCTATTGAAGCAGAGGTTTCTTTGCGTTAAATAGCGGGGCTCCGTTAAATAGCGGGGGGGGGGGGATCGAACTTCCCAGTCCTGTCCTTTTAAGTAGGTTTTAAAGGCGCTTGCAGTATGTGGTTTTGCATTGCCATGATGCAAAATCCGTTTATTGCGTTCATTCTCGCAGTCTGGTCGCATTTATTGAACAGCTCGCTTCAAACGTATTAGTTGTCGTCGATGGACTTTATTAGCGACAGTTTCAGAAGGTTTCTGTTCACTCATAATATATAACGCCTTTCATATCTCTCCAAATTTCGAGCATAACCTTATCAGAATGAATATTTCGCTTTGGCTGTGATAGACCATCTTCACCAGGCTTTACTCAAGCTTTTTTTCGTTTAGGATTCTCGTAGGAAATCCAATTTTCTTCTCCAGTCTCAAGTCAATAAAGAAAACCTATTTTTTGTCGTCTTTGAAGAAACATTTCACAAGTGATTTTTTGACATTCCAGTTCTCTTTCTGTTAATTCCTGTAATACACAATTTCCAAATTTTTTTACCATTCCCATTCCATGTAGACGTTTATGAAAACGGATTATGCAATTATTATTTTTAATATTCAATGCTTCTGCCAATTCTTATTATGTTTGTGTGTTGTCTTCATCCAATAATGCTTGCAATTTTTTATTTAAAATATTTTTCGAACTACCACCACGTTTTGCGTCTTGAACATCGAACAAAACTTCCTTACATTGCCTGAACCACCTTTTTCACATACAATCAGAAGAAGCACGTTCACCGTAAGCATCTACAAGTAAATTATGACTTTCAGCAGCAAATTTCTTTAATATATAAAAGTGTAACAAAACTTCCTGAAAATGGCGATTATTGGGCACCCCTTTTAAACCGAACTGTCCCTTTTAAATCGAATAAAAAACAATGTTAATTACAATAAATAAACATTGTTTAACGGAAAACTGATAAATTAGTAAACCGGTTTCCATATTTTTATTTAAAGATAATTTTTATCTTTGTTTTAACCTGTAATGCAAAATATACACGTTTAAAATTCTTTTACTATATTATTAGAAATATTAAAGAATAAATTTGGTCTAAAACTGTTTATTAAACATTAAGAATCAGGAAAAAACAGGTGAATCCATCAATATACCGATCTTTCAAAGCTCAGGAACTCGGTAACTAAATGATCAATTTTAATTAATCTTACGCCGATGAGCATGTAATTAAAATTTATATGTGATACCCTTTGTTCCAATGCGGTCCTTCGATTCACTGTTCATTTTCCAGCGACATTTTGAAGAAAAAACATTTTTTATGATGCAAACAACGAAGAAGAGCAATGTTATGTGTTGCGATGAATTTAGTTGTAGATAAATTTCTACATTACCCTATATATATATCATCCTAATGAAACGAATTTATGAAACGGATATATGAAACGACTGAAATGTAACGAATTTATGAAACGATTCTACGAAACGACTGATTAAACAACTGATTATGTTTCGCTGCGATTTCTCCTAAAATACGGAATACTTTGCGATGAAATTAACACCAAAAATCGGAATTGATCCGCAGATCTCAAAACTGGTATTAGAATTTTTAAAATCGAAATAGTTTTCGAAATATTAATTTTTCTCTAATTTTAAATACCTTTTTCTAATGATGGCAACTCAAATTTTAATCATAACAGATATTTTTTTTTCATATTTTAGTAAAGGTTATTATTTTAAATTAATTTGGCGACAAGTTTGGACTCTTTTAAATGTATGCTGAGAACAACGTTTTTTTTTTTTTTTTTTTTTTTTTTTTTTTTGTATTTCATTATCATTTTATTTAATACAAAACTTTCATTTAAAACTGAAAATTTTAATATTAATGGCTTTCACTTCTTTCTTTTTTTTAAACGAAACGAAAAGAAAAATATTAGGCGCAGATGTCATATACGCACAGGGATACTTAAATGGCACCAAAATGACGTTATTTTGCCTGACATGGTAACCCGGCTATTGTTGCTTATTTATTAATAAATGTTTATTTACATTTATTTTCTTTTTATTTAAAAAAAAAGGTTATAATTTTTTTGTTCTATAGTTATTAATTATTTTTTTATTCATTGTTATTTCATTTTAAAAATAATAGAAAATAATTTAAGAAATACATATGTAACTGGTATTCGAAAATGAGGGTTTCGCCAAATTGGCGTAAAAAAAAATCACGCCAAACACGATTAAATAATGCAACAAATCCTAACATTTAATTTCAAATTCAAAACAATGTTTTAATGGTACTACTTAGTTATCCTGTCGACCAATTTCGCCAAATTATATAAATAGCCAAACCACTCACCAAATTGTACAAATTGGCATAATTTTTATTTTAAATAACGAAAGAACAAATAAATTATTATAACATTAATAAAAATAAAAATAAAACGTCAAAATAAAAATCACTTGATGGCGCAAACACGTGTAACGTCCTTACAGTCAAGTGAATGTGACATTTACGATCAACCATTATTGGCATATAATCTTATAGTCTGGCGATAGATTTTTGGTTGATGGGATAACCAAGTAGTATCGTTTTAATTTACCACTCTAAAAAAAAAAAAAAAAAAAAAAAATGCTAACTGGAGAGTTTAAAAAAAGATATTGGCGAGATTTTCACCCGGCTAACATAAAAATACCAAGAATTCTTTGCAATCATGGCAAATTTTATGTAGTTTTATTCGAAAATATAACTTTGATTATTTAATCAAAATGGAAACCGTTCTTATGAAAAGCGAAGGGTTGTAATTGTTTGTGGCAGCTATATGACTTGGACTATTATAATATAAGTAAAAGTATGGCGACAGAATAATATTTGACGACTTATCGCCTGTGGCTGGCTAACATTAAAGTACCAAAATGTCCGCCTGGAATATAAAAAGCGAAGGGATCCGCCAAGAACTGTTGATAATAGTCACATGACTTAGGCTATTATTATAGAAATTGTTTTCAATTCTAAAAACAGCACAAAGAATAATATTTCCTAACGATTAAAAATTTATTTATACGTGACTATTAAAAAACAGAAAAAAACAACAACTTTAAATTACTATTAAATGAGTAAGTGTTAAAAGCAGGAAAATATTGAAAATTGTATTTACACGGGAATATTAAAAGAGAAGGGAAACATTAAAATAATAAATTCATTAATATGCGTTTAACCCTTTCAGGGGCAAGGTACTTCTACTCGTAAAATGTTGAAATCAGTGAATGGCACCAGAATTTACAAACTAATTTCGAAATACGACAATGCTTTTGTTCACTTACTTAATAAAAGGAAAATTATAATTCCAATATTCTGGTGTCAATGTGGCATTTAAGAATTAAAATTAAGTGGTCCAAAAATGAACCACCGCCTTTGAAGGGGTAAAAGCAGTAAATTGTATTATGTTAATCGTTTTATATCGTTGTTAAAAAATACCGGGAGGCAAAGACTCTGTTTACTTAATTCATTTTATTTTAGCTTCTTTTGAAATGTTTAACTTGCCTTCTTTAATCAAACACGAAAACAACCATTGGATGTCTTAACAGCAACGGATTCGGCCTTAAATTATCGCAATCAAAGGGAATTAAATGGAAATCCGTTTACAGGGAGATCGCTATGGGTTTTTTTCATTATAATACAATCTTCTCTAATCTTTTTAATACCGATCAAATTAGCGTGCTTTTAGATTCTGCGGTGTCTGAACGAGGGTTGGCGAGCGTAGCTTGCAGGGGGCAGAGCCCCCTAGTTAATATATGAAAAGATCAGATGATAAATTTTTACATTAATATATGAAAAGCTCAGATGATAAATTTTTACATTAATGTATGAAAAACTCAGATTATAAAGGTGCTAAGTGACACAATCAGCATTTTGAGAAAATGAGTTATATATTTCCAAAAAATCGTTTGCATCTATCGTCAAATACTTCCTTTCTCAATTAAAATCTCTGTGAATATCAGGAATTTTCAAACTGTAATTTAACAGATGTTAGAGAACCATTGAATATCTTCAACGATACGATTTACTGTTTTTTTAGGTGATGTTCGTAATCGTATAAATACGTAGCGCCTACAGTCGTCGTCTGGTCAGTCCGTCTGCCCGCATATAACAGAGCAAAAACTATCCAACCGAATTGTTTGAAATTTAATATACATATAATCGTTGCAGAATTTTGTCGAGCCGTTTAAAATTTTATGAAAATTGAATCAAATCTTAAAAAGGTATTAATAAAATTTCGCTTCATTCTATTAAATCCTATCATACGTAATGAATTCAATGATATCCCATGATATGCAATGTTTCCATGTTGCAATGTGACGAAGTACTATTATTTCCGTATTACTGAATTTATTATATATAATCGTAATAAATTTTGTATTCATGCATGTTTTCATTAGAGTGCAGCAGCTATTGCACCAAAATCGGAATATTTATGAAACTAGTTGTAGTACAAACGCACCGCATTTGCAGTGTTTGACGGACAATTTCCGTCATACTTTATTTTGTTACATACAGCCTTTTTCATTAGAGCTCTTCATTCATACCCCCCCCCCCCCATATATATATATATACTCAAAATGAATTTCAAACAAAAACCGAGAATAACGCACTGCGAGATTCAAGAGTTTATGTCATTTGGACAAACATATAATAAGAACATTTGAGATAATAATTATTTATTAAGTTCTAAGATGCATTACGTTTCTCAGCTTAAACTTTATTTAAGCTCCTATTATAAAAAGAAATAAACCATTTTGGACGTTTTGAATTATTGAAATGCATTTTTTAATTTATGGTTATGTTTCTGAAAATAACGTTTATTGAAACTATTATAATAAACAGAAAAAACATTTCGGCCGTTTTTAATTAAAAATAATTAATTAATGTTATTTAGAAGAAAATAATTATTCATAAATATTGAAAATAGCTTATAGCATTCAATTTAATATTCAAATCATAAATTATTAAACTAATTATCTCTTTTAATTAGATAATTTACGTGAAAGAAATAAAGAAATGAAATACTGTTTTGAAATGAAAATTATTTAAGGTAAGGAAATTGTTATAATTCTTCAGATTTATGGCAAGCATTATTCCAAAGCACATAATGAATCTCCTTCTTTGACCCAAGTTTCACGAAAACAATACCCAAATTTAACGATCAATAATATTTAGTATGGGAAATTCATGAAGAAAGGTGATTCTTGATTGGATTATGAATTTTATTTTTTAAATCAGCTCCTTTTTTAAAGAGAAAATTATAAATACCTAAATTTCGACACAATTTTGCGTATTTTATTCCATATAAATAATTATAAACTGTATGACTGATTTATTGCCGATTTTTAATCAAAATGAAAAAAAAATTAATTATCTGAAATTTAATTAAGGTATAAAAATATTATAGTTCCAGTTATTTTTTATAAACATTGCATAATGAATCATCCTGTTTAATTTAATTGTGCAGATAGGTACGCATAAATTTTATCAGTGGATAAATATTTAAAAATTATACTTGTGGGAATGAAAACACCTGCAACTCATAAAAAACGATGTGTTTTTTTGCGTGTGGTATAGAAAAATAATAAATTCGTAAATTTTAAAACACTGCACTTATTTCAGTGATGAGTCATCATAAGTCTGTAAATCTAGTTATTCACTTTAATTAGATATTTTTGCTGAATCTGATAAATTAAAATGAAGTAATAATTACTCAGAGAAAATTAGTTAGGAGATATAAATACTTAAATTTATGGGAAGCATTACGGTAAAACATATAATCAATCTCCCTATTTAAATCCGTTGACAAGAATACCACAGATAAACTTTATTACTTCATTATAAATTACTGGGAAAACTTATAGAAATTCAAAGTTCAGGGAAAATGTATTTTAAAATGTATTACAAGTTATATTAGATATCGCAGTGTTTCAAACGTTTATGCAAGGTACTGCGTTTAACCCTCAACTGCTGTTAGTGGTCTCATAGACAGCTGGGAACGTCCACTGTTACTTTTGTCACCATTCGAGCGGTTTTTTACAAATACTTCCAATTATTTTATTGTAAAATATAATTAAGATAAAAAGTAATATAACCAGTGAAATACTACTGTGATCTACTCACTAATTTGAAATAAAAAGCATTTTGCTTGTCTATATAATAAATAAAACTTTTGTTACTCTTGTGACCAGAGTGTCACAAGAGTAACAAAATTTTGATTTAATATATAAAGAAATAAAATTATTTTTGTTGCCAATTAGATATATATTACGAGAGAGGAACACAGTGATATTTAATTGGTTATATCAATTTTTATCTTAAATATATTTTATCATGAAATAATTGCAAGTATTTATAAAAATTGCTCTGTCACAAAAGTAACGAATGGACGTTCCCAGCTGTTTTTTTCAGTTTTCACAGTTTAATTTCTAATTTCCAGTTTAACTACATAAACGTAGTGGAATTTTGTTTCGTTTGGGGCTGTAGTATCATCGGTAGATACCTTTGAATAGGTGAATTTTAATTAAAACTGTCCTGTTCAAAAAGTTCAGTACAGAAACATTATCCTATGAGATAATCCAGATCGTTAATCCTCATTCGATTGAGTGGTCTCACAGACCCTTCCCAGTAGTTACGTGACATTTTCTATCACAACTGTCAATACTTAACTGTAATAATATAGGTTCTTTTGCTTAAAGAAGCGTAATAATAGAAAATAGTTTAATTTTAAACATTAAGGGTTTATCTTTCTGCTTGTATGTGGCTTGTATAGGGTTTAATTTTGTGTTGTGCTAATGTGTTTGTAACTTGAAGACAGCCAAAATATTGATTTTTGTATTAGATCAAAGTATAACTACATATTTTTTAAATATGCTGGTGAAATGTGAAAGGTGTATCCCTAATAATAAAGAAGTTAGAAAAAATTGTATGCGTGATGACAGAATTTAAAGGTACGCAACGCACACTCAGCGATCCTGCTGGATTTAGATTACAAGTGAACACCCGCAAAGAAATTCGGAATTATTTTATTTCCTCTCTGGCAAAAATGCAGGGTATGATTTAACAGTATCTGTTTGAGTTCTTTACATCGTCCTTTTGTTCGTTCGGTGCGTTCTTCTTGTTTTATTTATGAAACAACTTTACTGTAAACAAAGTTTTTTTCTGTGTTTCTCAACTAACAATAAATGAAGCTTGTTCAGAGACACAAACTATCCGTTTGCATACATTTCTCTTAGTTTGTATACAATGACGCAAAGAAACCATTTACGTAAATTTTACTTACATCTTTGAATATCTTTATAGATTGGAAAATTGTCAGTTAAAGTAGAAGTTGTGTAAGGGTTTAAAAAATATTAAAAAAAATTTTTTTTTAAGCATTCGGTTTCGACATTTATTTCGATATTCTGTCGAACCGAATATTCGGCAAGCCAGATATTTTGACATTCGGCCAAACCGAATATCCTACAAACCGAATAGTTTGATATTCGACAGAAATATTCAAATAACAGAATATTCTGTAGCATGGAAGGAGCACCGATTATTTGGTGCATCCCTAGTTTTCACTAACACTTTTAAATGAATACTATGATGGAAAAAAACCAGCATTAAAAGAGCAATGAGCTATACTTATTTAATTATAAATGACAGAGAAACTTCAAAGGAAATTTTGGTGTATATACCGATGACTGAAATTCATGAATATAACGCGATCAGACATTTTTGAGACAAATAAAATTCCCTGATTTTTTTTTTTTTTTTTTTTTTTTTTAAATCCTTTGACGTTCTGAAACACTTCCACTTTCTTGGAAAATTCTGTATTTTCTAGATACCCAAGAAACTTTCGTTATAACTCTGTTTTCATTCTTTTTTGTTGTTGTTGTTGTTTGGTGCTACCATCTATTTTCTTTTTGACAACTTGAACTAGTTAAATATATATCCAAGAGAGGGCGCCACCAGAATTTATTTCAGAATGTATCTAATGAAATTCACGAAACTTGTGATATTTAATGAATGCACTTCCTAAAAATATATAGAAAAAAGCAATATTTTAAACCATTCTCTCTTCTGCTACTAAAAATACAAAATGAACCATTTTTGGTTGCCTTTTTTAATAGAAACTATTCCCGAATATAGAAACTTTTTAAAGTAGATCAACTTCCTTTTTTTTCTTGTGCTTTAATTAAATATTCATTTATCAACTTCGAAAAAGCATTATTTTTTATTCTATTTCATCATTTTTATAGTGCTCTTGAATTCATATACGAAGTTTTCAAGTAAAAAAAAAAAAAAAAAAAAAAAAAAAAAAAAAAAAAAGTTATGTAAAGTAATTATATTAGTAAATATTTTCCAGAAGGTTAGTTAATTAAATGTAGAAGTGATTGAAATTAATATTTAAAAAGTAATAAATTTTCACATGGTAATATTTTTATTGCTGAAAAATTGTCATGAAATCACGATATGTTAAACTCTTAAAGAAAATATAAAAATAAACATATGAAAATAAATGTAAATATTTCACTTGTGATAGAACCCGCAGATTTTGATCACTATACCGCCGTTTTACAGACTGAGCAAGAAATTTCACGGATATGTTTCATTAAAAGTGGATAAAAAGAAAGAAAGCATGCGCACAAATACAGTATAATGACTTGACGCGCATTTGAGGTGAAATTACCATAGAATGGTGAAAAAATATAGTCCGATTTTTCGTGCGGATTATATAACAAACAAGAGTTTTCCTAGAAACAAGTGAGGTCTTTTTCGCTTCATCTAAAACAGATTCATATTATATATTAATTTAAAAAAATCGCCCAGGTAAATTTCGAGAAAAAAATGCGGATTATATAACAATAAGAGTTTTCCTGGAAACAAGTGAGGTCTTATTCGCTTCACATAAAACAGATTAATATTATATATTATTTTAAAAAAAAAATCGCCCAGGTCATTTTCAAAGAAAATTAGGAATTTGCACCATCGAATTTGCTTTAAAAATGGGTATGGGGATCTCAAAATATACTGCAGGTAGAAGTGTAAAATAGGATTAGACAGCAGATGTAAGACTGTTTTTAAAAAATCAGAACAATATAAGTTATATTTTCTGAGTTATTAAATAGCTGATTTTCAACTTTCCTTTGATCTCGAGTTAGCTGTATACACAAGTTCCGCAATTCTACGACCATTCTACGGTTTTAGGGTTAAGCCTGCGTCAGTCGGAATACTATCGTCCTCCAAGATAAACACACAAATTCATATTAATAAATTCTAATATTTTTTTTTATTATTCTAATATTAAAATTACTATCAAGTTAAAAATAAATAACATATAATTTTTACTTTAATTAAATTAAAAATACAAAATCTCATAACAGTAAAAAAATAACATCTTTATATATAAAATTCTTTAAAACCTGTAAAATTATATCAAAGATTTTCTTATAAATTCGTTGATTCACTTTTACTTAGTAGTATTTTTTATATAGGACAGTTAATTCAAATAATATGATAATAAGTAGTATTTTGAATTCATTTGAAAATATCATTTTTGTTTTCTGTTCAGTATTAAGTCTAATAACGTAAAAAAAACTATCCAGGTACAAATTTTTTATATAAGTTCAAGAAATCAAAAACTTCGCATATTCATCAATATCTCAAATGTTAGCTGTGTGTCAGTTAACTGGGACACAAACATCAATATACCCTTCATGCAAAGAGCAAACTTTAATAATCGATGTGCGGACTCGCTTGTTTATTCTACAGCTAAGGTTCTCGCTGTGGATCATTATTGCGCCAAATCACGACAAAATGCTTAATTTTGCAAATTTTCCAAAACTTAGTATTAGACCAGGCATTAGAGACCGTATAGGGGCTCTACCTAGCAAAATTCATGGTAGTTCTGGAAAAAAGCTTAATATATGTTTTTTGGGTCGCTGAATCCGAATGTTTAACTTCCCACCAAAATTTCCCCCGGCAACAACCCCAAATTTTGGTAAAATGCCCTCCCCCAAAAAGGTTTTTATTAAAAGAATAAATTTTTTTATTGTTTTAGGGTAAAAGTATCTAGAAATTCAGAAAGTAGACTAAATTTGCAACAAATTAGATATATGACATTATGACTTAGGATGAAGGGGAAGGGGGATCTGCCTCGGAACATGCGTGCGTTGCTGCGTGAACTAAGTTGCGCAATTCGACTTAACCACTCAAATCCGAATTTTTAACTTCCCCCAAAATTTACCCCTCCGACCCCCCCCCCCCCCCAAATAGTTGTTTTTAACTTAAATTTCTTATTGTTTCAGGGGAAAAGTATTACGAAATTCAGAAACTAGATAAAATTTGCAACAAATAGGACATATGACATTATGACGTAGGATGAACGGGGAGGGGGAGGGCTGCCTCTGAACATGCACTGCGGCGCTACGTGCACTAAGTTATGAAGTCCAGGCAATAGGGGATTTTACCTGGAAAAATTAATACTAGTTCTGAATTTCGACTCACTTTATGTTTTTTGGGTCTCTGAATCCGAATCTGTAACTTCCCACCAAAACTTCACCCGGCAACCCCCCAAAAAATTGATTTTTTGAAAAAATTTGGTTTTTGAGAAAAGCGCGCGAGGAATGTTCCGAAGCAGCCCCCTCTCTCCCCGTTTATACTACGTCATAATGTCATATATCCTATTTGTTGCAAATTTTGTCTAGTTTCTGAATTTTGTAATGCTTTTCCTCTAAAACAATAAGAAATTTAAGTTTATAACAACTATTTTGGGGGGGGGGGGTTTCGTGTGGGAGGAAATTTTGGGGGTAAGTTAAAAATTCGGATTCAGCGACCCAAAAAACTTAAAGTAAACCTGATAAGGAAATTTCGGAGGGGAGATGGGAGGGCGAATGTAAACGTGTGAGTGGTTAAGTGGAATTCGCAACTTAGTCCACGCACCACCGCGCGCATGTTCCGAGGCAGATTCTCCCTGCCCCTTCATCCTAAGTCATAATGTCATATATCTAATTTGTTGCAAATTTTGTCTACTTTCTGAATTTCTAGATACTTTTACACTAAAACAATAAAAAGTTGTCTTTTTTAATAAAAACCTTTTTTAGGGGGCTTTTTACCAAAATTTGGGGGGGGGGGGTTGCCGGAGGAAATATTGGTGGGAAGTTGCAAATTCGGATTCAGCTACCCAAAAAACATAAAGTAAGCCGATTTTCAGAACTACCATTAATTTTCAATTTTCCCAAATCAATTCAAATCAATTACCAATTCCATTAATTTTAATTTAGGTAAAATTCCCTATTGCCTGGACTATATAGAAAAAAAACGATTAATTGTTATCGCCAAATTTTGAGAATTCTTTTTTCTTCTTAATAGTAACTTTATCAATCATGTTATTGATTGAAAGTTTGTGTAATTTATATTGAATTTCGGCTTTTTTCAGAATATATTAGTACACATCTTTTATTATTTGCCTTATATTATATGTCAAAAGTATATAAAGTTTACTGTTTAAAGTTTATGTTAAAAGATTTAGTGTCTGTTTATTAACATCATGAAAATGCTCTTAAAGCAATAAAACCTCATAAATGGTGGCACTTTTGTACTAGTTAAATTCTGAATTGACCGGAATATATTGTTGCATTATTAGTTATTATTGCCTGTACTGTATAATCTGCAGCATCCCCCCTGTTTGAAAGATTTAAAGGAATACTATGTTTTCAGGTTTTTCTGCTTAATTGTGTTTCAAAACCTACTTATTATTTGAAGTTCATTTAAACCACAATGTAACGATATTATAGTGTGTATGCTTGTAAACAAATTAAAAATGCTTCGTATCTTATTTTCTATAGGGTATGTTCTGTGGTAAACATCAAAAACATATATCTAGGTCATGGTTTTGCCAATATAAATTCACGAATTAATGCACGCACAGACGCATTGAGAAACCGAAGTTATAAACACTTTTGAAGAATGTTGAAAAGTCTTAATAAGAACACATATACTGACAAATTACTCCGAAATTAAAGTATCATTTCACAGTCAAACTTAGTATAGAACAAAACGATTAATTACCACTAATATATAAGTAAAATTACTACTAATGTAAAAATTAAAAATAAATTCACACCAACTCGATGAAAGGAATATTCTTAAAAAAATATATATATATATATATACAAGTGATTTAGTACAGTCAAGTATACACAAACATTTTCTAACAAACCGAGCATGATAAAAATTATTCAACTAATGTTAATTTAAAGTAATAATGTATATTTAATATTTTTCTAAACACAATTACTAATATGAAAGTTTAAGAAAATTACACTAACTCGATGAAAGAGTACTCTTAAAAATAAATGAAAGTGCATTAGTATAGTTAAGCACCCACAAGTATTTTTTAACAAACCGAGCATAATAATAACTGTTTATCCAGTATTAACCTGGAGTAATCATGTATATGTAATATTTTTCTAAAGAACATTTTTGTTTAGATTCTAATAAATTTTAAAACTAACTTTTAACAAAAATTATATGCTGCATAATTTAGAAAACCAGCAATGCGTATATTTACAAATCTGTAGATGTATGATTTTCCAAATAAATAAAAGTATGGCAATTAAAAATATACATAATGTCAATATTTGCAGTAAAGTCTCTATGTTCATTTTACAGTCAAAAATATTTTTTGAAATACGATTGATTGTTTAAGAAAATAAAGACGATTAAATTAATCGAAATGAATTTTTTATCGGAAAAAAATTAAGTCTAATGAGTAACGAAAAAATTTAGCTTAATAAAGATTTGCTGACGATACACACAAATCATCAGGAACAATTTTGATGTAGAAACAACTTGATTCGAAGTGGCTTATATGCCTTTTATTAGATTTTAGTGAGTTAGATTTTAGTCAATTACTTAACAAGGGAAAAATGAAGATAATGTTTGCTTACAAGAAAAACTAGTATGCTCTTGATATCACAACACTTTCTTCTATATTATACTACTGTATTAAGGTAAATAAAACATTACACAAGAACAATTATGAATTGCAGTGCATTTCTTTAAATTTATGACAGCATCACAGTGATCTGTGAATAAAAAAAGATCACAGTTAAATAGGGCTTCTTGTTTGGTATTTAAATATAAAATTAGCCCAACATAGAGGTTTTTAATTAATTACACAAAACGTAAAATTTACTGCATTTCTATCTAATGGAACCGAAGAAACCGCTATAATTTTGAATGTAAAAATATAGCATAGGAGTGCCCCCTGTTGAGTGAACAAAGTAAAAACTGAATTCACATATTTTTTAGGGTTTAGTTCATCACACAAAATCCTTATATTTTCGCTTCTCTGTTTTGTCCTTCAGCTAATTCATTCGTAGAAATTATAATCCAGTCGGTAAGATCATTGGGTTCGTATCTAGAAGGTGGTGAGTTCCAATCCCGCCGATTTAAATTGAGAATTTTCAAAACTTAAATTTAGAATTTTTTTGCGGAATTTCTTTTTTAAATTAAATTTGCGAAGTGTAATGCGTTCCCTCTCCGACACCGTTAAAAATAGAAAAGGAAAGAACATTTTAAAAACGGAATTGCTCTAAAATTTTTTTAACTGAAATTTGTAATTATTTTAACAGAATTTCTTTTTAAAAATAAATTTGCGAAGTATTGTCTGTTCCTCCCCCCCCCAAAAAAAAAATATATATATATCAAGGAAACACCCTAAAAATTAATTAAACTTAAAAATCAGAATGAGGTCGTATGAATACAATTTGGATTTTCTCCTGGAGTTTTTGTTTGGTACTGCCATCTATAGGCATTTTCTTGAAATAATTGATTTCTAAGTACAATTTTTTTCAAGTTATCCACAAGATTATGGAGGAATTGAAAAGTATTTTTCATTTTATTTCTAATTTTAATATATTTTTTTACTATAAAATTCCGTTTTAACGTCATCTAGTGAATTTTTGAAAAGGGAAAGAATTAATATGGATTTTTTTTCTAAATTATTTCAGCCTTTTAAATATGTTTTAAACAATTTTTGCTTTTAAAAATATTATTTTTATTTATAAATAAAAAATCCATCTCCGCTAATTTTTTTAAATTGATGAAATATAAAAGTATTCGGAATTTGTTCATGTTATTAAAATATATTTTCTAAATTATTTAAAAATTAAATGTAATGGTGCAGCCATTTATGGAAATATTTAATAATTATAAATTAAAAATTTTGATTTATTAATTTAGGGATAATTTTTTTAAAAAAAATTGTATTAAACGAAACCCTTTGTGCGATCTGCGGAGATATCGCTATCGCTGAAATTGTGAAAAGGCAGCCTACCAGCCCCCAATTTGAATTAAAAAAAAACCTAAAACGGAACCAACTTTACCAACGGAACCCTTACATATTAGGCTTCGTAAAATTTCATCTTTTAGAATCCGAGATAAAGGATATCACGAAAATCGTTAAATACACACACGTCACAACAGTGTTATATACTGAGCAAGATGCACTCAAGCCTAATTAGTTCTAATTTATGTCAGGGTCTGACTGAATACCAAGTTTGACGAAATTCCATCGCATAGTTGGCAAGATATAGCTATCATGGAAATTCAGAAAGATACAGAACAGCAGTGCCACCTGTTGTGCTATATACTTTAAAACTTAACCAGTATCTACTTATGTCAATGTCTTACTGAATATGAAGTTTGAGGATATTCCGCGCATTAGTTTTTATGATGTAGCTGTTGCTGAAATCGTGAAAAATACAGTACAGCAACACCATTTATAGAAGGATACACACCAAAATCTATTCATGATCTATTATGTCAAGGTCTAACAAATTGTGCAGATTTTTTTAATCAGGTCATTAGTTCTTGAGATGTAGGTGTAACGAAAATCGTGAAAAATGAAACCAGTCACCTGTTGGACGAGATACCCACAATTCTAATTCGAATCAATTCATGTTAAGGTGAAAGAGAATAGAAAATGTTGCAAAATCCTGTGTTTTATTTCTTGGGATAGTATTGCCACAAAAACTTAGTCAAACACAGTATGAAAGATCTACAGAATAGACATCGTTTCTGGAAAAATTGCCTAAATTCGTTCAGGACATACCAAGACATTTAAATGCATCAAAAAATGCACTGTAAAAAAATTATGTAACGTTTCTCCATAAAATTTGCGGTACCATGCTGTCTCCAATTTTATAGGGTAATTTAGGTTATATGATGGTGCAATTTGAAGTGATATAACTGTTGTAATGTTACACATTAATGTAAAGTAAAATCAGTAATTTCGGTTAAATTACTCAATAAAATGGAGGCAACAAGGCTGAACGCTGAACCAATTTTATGAAGTAGTAATGTTGTATGCATTTTTTACGGTGTAGAAGTCAAATATTTTTGCGATTCTAATACTTTCTTCTTATGTATATACTAAAATAAAATTTTAAAAAATCATATTTATTTTAATAGCTTTTGATGTAGAGAAACATCTTCTTCAAATTATTTATCGTTAATGAGTTTTCTACTATAGATGAAAGCGATTTAAGAAGAATTATAGAAGAACATATTCGTTTTTATAATATATCTTTCAAAACGTAAGAATGTTATTCGTAGTATTTATATTTGCATCTTAATATACATACAGTGGTGGCAAAAATTGTGCACATTTATTGAAATTTTCATGTTTTATAAATTTGTGTGCTTATAGAATGTATTGATTTTCACTTAAATACAAATGTTCATATATCAAATTCAAGGAAATTTAATGTAGAATTTAATAAAAAAACAGAATTAAAATATCTGCACTATAAAAAGTTTACGCTTGCTTTAGTCTAAAATACAAACACAATTAGTCATGAATGCTGAAGCGTATTGTTATAAAAGCTTCCTAGCCAATCACAATGACTGTTCTGAGAACCAATCAAATATCAATAACTAAACTGTAGCATATTTTCATTTGTAAAATCGGTATTTTGCTGGAATGAATTCTGCAGAACTGTGAATGCTAGTGCTAAATAGAATAATGTTATTTTTTTAATTATTTATATTTGTTTCTTAAAGCAAATAATTTAAAACTATGTTATCAATTCCAGGATCTGATTGGACACCTACAAAAAGAAGCAGAATTGTCATATTTAGAGAAAATTGACTCTCTTCTCCTGAAATTGCAAGACAGGTTGCTGGAGTCACTTTATTTGGTGTGCGAAAGTTCTGCTTACGTTATGAAGAAATTAAATCAGAGCTAAATAAGGCATCATCAAATCGAAGAAAATGTTCAAGTGCTTCTGACGACAGGAAGATAAAAAGAATATGCCGCAAAGATAGAATAATTTCATCAGATACTGTTAGATGTCAAATGAATGCAATGGGTATTTCAGTTAATTCAAGAACAACAAGGCGAAGATTAGCAGTTTTTCGAATGAAAGTTCGAATTCCGAGGAAAAAACCATTTTTAAATCTTCCACAATGCAAGAAACGAGTCCAGTCATCAAAAGTACACATTAGTTGGTCAGAAAATCAGTAAAAGGTAATAATCTGCAGCGATGAGAGTAAAATATCGTTGTTTGGTAGCGTTGGGCGAAAATATGTAAGACGTAAAGTAAAGAAAGAGTTGTATCATGATTGCATTGAAGCAACTACAAAGAAACCAACAAATGCTACGATTTGAGCCTGCATGTCTGCAGATGGTGTTGGCCGCATACAAGTGATTGACAGCATTCTGGATGCAGAAAAATGCATCGAAATTGTACTGGAACCAATATTGATACCGTCCATCAGGGATCTCTTCCCCAATAAAGCACCATTTATCTTTCAGCAGGATTCAGCTACACGCCATACGACAAAAGCATCCAAAGAATGGTTTAAAAATAAAAGCATACAATTATTATCCTGGCCAGGAAACAGCCCTGATCTGAATACTATAGAAAATTTGTGGCGATGTTTGAAAATACTTGTACAAAAAAGCGTCCATCTAATAAAACGCAACTTATTGAAGCTATAATTGATTCTTGGCATCATGTGATTAAAAAGGATGATCTCCAAACATTAGTTTTCTCAATGAAAATACGCTGTGAAGCTATAATATAAAACAAGTGTTATCCTACTAAATATTGTATGTGTATGTGTACCTTTAAAATATAGTGAAATCAAAGACAGATCTTATTTTTTGTCAAGCGGAACTTTTTTTGTAATGCAGATATTTTAATTATTTTTTTATGAAATTCTACATAATTTCCTTGAATTTGATAAATCAACATTCATATTTAAGTGAAAATTATATTCACCAAGCACACAAATATAAAACATGAAAATTTCAAAAAATGTCTTACAATTTTGACCACCAATGTATATGCATGAATGGAAATGTTTTAAGGGGTAACTCCTCTTTGGTCGATTTCAAAATTTTGAAACATTTTTATTGCTTAACATACTCTTTATATGCAAAAAATTATATTGTCATAATGACATATTTTATCAGTTAGAAATCTATATATAAAGCGAAATGACAATTTTAGAGGTATAGGAAATAGAGCGAGTATCAGTCGACACAGCGAGTAAATAGTAAATGACATTTTCAAAATCGATGCACACTCTAATTCTTCCACTTTCCAACAATCCAACTGATCATTTTGAAAATTAATCGCCATATATGTTTCTAGTGTAATAGGTAAGGTTTAATTGAAATAATGATGTCTTGCTTCCCCGTGTAACTTTAAGTAAACAATTGTTCTTTGAAATTTTTAATTTTACTTTGAATTGATGACATTTCACTGAAAATGTGGGAGGGGGGGAGACTAGGGACGGTTGACCATACGGGAGGCTTGACCCACCCATCAGTTGTCATATTTAAAATAATTTCAGTGTTTTACCAATAGGTGTCAACCAAAGCTATTGGAATGCTCAAACAAAAGTCTTTGTTTCATACAGCTAATCGAAATAGGTATGGAAAAATCAAATGGGGAGCGTTTTCAACCTAAAAGTTGTTGTTTTTTAGAAATATTTTCTAAGCTTTTTTCGGATAAATTACATCATAGAAATTTAAGTAAGTAGGTTTAAAGTAATGCAGAAATATCGAGCTTTCATTCCAGGCATAAAGATTGTACAGTAAGTTAGTCTTAACATAAAAATGTGCTATTCTTTAGAAAAGGTCTATGTAGGGAGGCTTGACCCAGTCAATGTGAGGATGGGTTGACCAGATGCTCAAGGCTCCCTTAATTAAGGGGTTTTGGAAATCTTTTTACTATACACTGTGCATAATGAAAAGTTAATGGTTATATATATAAAATAATGTAAATTTATTCGGTAAAGCTACAGTAAAATGGTGTCATGGGAAAAAAATGTTTAAAACTTACTAAAGAAAGATGTGAAAAATTGCTAGAAAATGGGAAAGTTCATGTGAACTTTTTTCCATTTAAATATTACTTACAATAGGTAAATAGAAACAGTGGGAAAGACTAGAAAGGATGGAAACAGCAGTCTTAATCCTTTCAGGGGCAGTGGTATGTTTATAAAACCACTTAATTTTAATTCCGAAACGTCACAATGGCACTAGAATTTTGCTAAAATCTTTTCCATTTAATATGTATGTGAAATATAGCCTTTTTCTTATTTCCAAATAAATTTGCTCGTAAATTCCCGTGCTAGTCATTTATTTCAACATTTTAGTACTGAAAGCGCTTTGCCCCTTAAAGGTTTAAATCATGTTAATGATAAGTTAAATGCTCATGCGGCTGCAAAAGAGCATAGCATCGATCGAAAAATTTAGGAAGGAATATAGACAAATTTCACCAGGGTGACTACAGTGAGATGAAGCCAAACTATGTGACAATTAGAGTTGTCACATAGTTGACATTGTCATGTCGAGTGTCACGAAAATAGGATAAGGAAACAAAAAGAAATCAAGACAGTGGCTCCTAAATCCGGACATAATAACATGAAAAGTATGAAAACGGAACGTGTCTCTAACATAATACTGCCTTAAATGTTAAAATTTCATTTTCCCTGCTGTACAATTATACCTGCTCAGACAAAATCCTGTTTAAAACAAAATTTTTCTCCTCTGACTTGCGTTTGCGTCTCAACAGGTGTGTTTAAGCATCATATTTTTAAAAATATTTGTTTATAATAATTGAAGCATGCAGTATAAAGTTAATTTGCTTTATTTAAACTGATTTTATTTTTATTCACAAATATTGTAATATAAAACAAAGTGAGTCAAGCCTCCCATATAGTGGGTCAAGCCTCCCATATGTGGGTAGCCTTGACCCATTATTTGTTCATGATTAAAATCAATCATTTTTCAAATTTCTTATATGTTACACTTATGTAGCATTTTTATTTTGATAACTTATTGTATAACGAATAAAATAATATATAAAACTTTATTCTACGTTCAATATTTAAAAAATAAAAAATAATTTTGTAAAAAGTGGGTCAACCCTCCCTAGTCTCCCCTATATTTCTAAAATCGGCTACTGTTGCGTTAGCATTTGGGCTAAAAAACAATTTTATGTGCAATTTTATGCTCTACGTTAATTATACGATGCGCTATTGTGCCCACTTCTTGAATCTCTCTTTTTGAAGCGCTTCCGCCCATTAATCATTAACCCGCCGTTTTTAGATGCGTTCGTCATTATATAAATACGTAGCACCTATATTTGTCGTCGGATCCGCCCCTCTGTTGACATATACATAACAGCACAGAAACTGTCCAACTGAATGGTTTAAAATTTAATATATATATAATAGTTGCAAAATTTTGTCGAGTCATTTCAAACCTTGAAAATAGAATTAAAATATAAAAAGATATTAATAAAAGTTTTCCTCATTCTATTAAATACTGTCATACGTCATTAATTCAATTATATCCCATGATAAGTAATGGTTCAAGTTTGCCATTGTGATGACGTCCTGTTTAAGATGGAGTAATATTATTTCCGTATTACTGAATTTAATACATATAAGCGTAATAAATTTTGTATTCATGCATTTTTGCATACAGTGCAACAGTTATTGCACCAACATCTGAATATTTATAAAACTAGTTGTACTACGCACGTCATTTTCCACGTTTACGCACAATTTCCCTCTTGTTCAATATATCGTGAATGGCAAAATAGTATTTAATTATATGCATAATAATTTAGTGTAAGCATATTTTTTAAAATACTTTGCATTTCTTTAAAAATTTCCCTAATAAGCTTTAAATTTCCAGACATCACGGTAGTGTCTTCGCTTGGACCTTCGCTTGGAAAGCCGCCATGTTAAATTCCTCAACTTTATGTACTGTTTTCTCAAAAATGGTAAAAGATAGAGGTCTAGATTTTTTAGAGTAGTTAGAATAACA
The DNA here is from genome assembly GCA_963932465.1 of Maratus speciosus. Lineage (NCBI taxonomy): Eukaryota > Metazoa > Arthropoda > Arachnida > Araneae > Salticidae > Maratus > Maratus speciosus. Next base: position 109,041,965 of record OZ010789.1, on the reverse strand, counting down.
GGAATTACGTATTTTAACATAGCATTTTCTTTCTAAATGAAACTCAAAATTAATTATTAACTATTTATTAAAAGTCATTTTTAAATTAGAATTTTTGGTAAGATTTCACTGCCTAAAATAAATAATTCTCAACAAATCATTAAATCTCTCTGTTAAAGTATACAATATAACATAATAGTATAAATATTAAAAAAATCTGAGTTCTTAAGTTTAATAGATATTGAAAAAAAAAAAAGGAACATAAACATGAAAAATCGAAGTTTTGAGACAAAGTCAATTAAAGATTTAAATGGCCTTTAAGCTGTGAAGTACTCTTAGAAAGAATGGATAATTTCAACACTTATTTTTTTTTATATATAAACACGTGTGATACATCATTGCAAAGATAAAAGTTTAAACTATTTAATGATATAAAAAAGTAAAAATCCCGGTCCCCTTAAAGAATTAAGAGACAGGTTTTTAAGTTAACGTAAGACCGTTAAAATGTCAAAAAGGGGGGGGAAAAATGACAATTTTTGTCAATTTATATCTTAATAAATATACAGTACAAATTCACAATTTTTAAAAGCAGGAATAGTTATACATTTCCTTTTACTTTTCATACATTTTTTAGATCGTGATGGGCAAAATTTATTTTAAAAAAGATTTTTAAACTTGTCGAGCAGAAATTTTGAATCGCAAGTTGCATGGTTGCAAAAGAATTTCTGCCTGTAAAACAAAGCTTTTCGTATTTAATTATACTTCAGAGGTTTCTGATTACACTGAAACTGACAATTGTTTATTTATAGAATTTTTATATTTTAGATACAAAAGTCTATCTTGCTTATAAGAAATTTTCAATAATTATTACAATATAACAAAAGACACACAAAAAAGTTGGATGTGCCAATCTCAAAACTTTCTTCTTTATCACAGATGTTAATATTTGAAAGAGTTGTTACACATGTTAACCCTTCAGTGGTATTACTTCAATAGCGTAAGGTTCCCATATTTTGTCCCCTCTCCTAATTTCGTCTGCTCTCCTGATTTCGTCCGCTCTCCTGAATTCGTCCTCCTTAACTTATCCGCTACTGCGAAAGCGGTACCACTTATGACGCAAGGCACAGTGGACGGAGGTAAAAGAGATCAGTGTTGAAAGTTTCGTTCACCAAAACGCATACATAAATTAAAGACGCCGAATTTCCTATTTTTAGAAGACTTGAATTCTTATTACGTCGTTTGTAGAACGTAATTTACTGTACTGTAAGTATTTATTTCTTCTTCATTGCATGTATTTTACGTTGGTAAGACGCTGACAGTAGCATATGGTGAGTTTTAGGACGTTCAGTTCATCTTACGGGAACTGAAACTCCGTTTTATTGGGAAGTAGCGTAGTCCCAATTTCGTCCCCCTTGCAGTTCTTATTTTCGTCCCGCGAACAAAATTGGGATTGCTTTTTCATGTCATTTAAAAAAAAAAAAAATTCCTCATGTTTGGATGGCTAATGTTTCGTTATGTTATTCTTCCACTATTAATTAGTACATTTCTTTGTGCCTTACTTTAATGTAAATTAAATTACTTACTCATTTAGAAATAAATTTTGATTTAGTTATAAGTTAAGCTTCGGCGTATTGGATTTTTGGGGGGGACGAAAATGGGACCATTTTTTTCTTTTGCATTTATTAGATACTTTAAAAAAACAATTTTTCGCATTGTTAAATTTTTGTACAATATTTGTCTATGTTTCTATGTGCGTGGGTAGTTAGTCTATGTAAAATCCAAATTTGGCAAATTTTCACTGAAAATTAGAACTTCCAAGGGCCAAAAAGTGACCGAGGGACGATAATAGGGCACCTTAACCTACTGCACAAACTTTGATTTTCATCTCAAGTTTCTGCTTTATTTTATTAACCGGAGTGAAAACGAGTTAATATCAATTATAATATTTAATAAGCTGGATGCGAACTACCCGTCGCTGCATGAAAAACCGACATACAACACAACTATGAAAAATCGATCAAAATCGCTATTACAGCACTCCCTTCCGACGGATTGCTCCGAAATTCATGTTGCACCGGTTTGCCATAACCAAAACCAAGGTTCAATTGCATGAATTTCACACACTTTTCGATGATACAATATTAATAAGGACTCAAAAATCGCTGTTACAGTACCTTGTTCTGGCGGAATATTTCCAAATTCAATCTGGACCTGCTGGCCATAGCTCATACACAAAAAATTTGGATAATTCAACGTTTAACTTTATACCCTTTTCGATGGTACGAAGCGCACACACGGACAGATGGACAGACAGACATTTTGTATAAATGTATTTTTCGGGATCTCTGACTCATAAATGTGTAAATGCGTCGAAAACTGGAAGTCGAAAAAAATCTCGATTACAATGCTTTCTTCTTTAGAAAGATGATAGTAAAAAGGAATGATGAAAACAACAAAATGATGAAAATTTATGTTCATTTTATAGATCCTGCTAAACACTATAATCCTTAACATTTCAAAAATATTTTGCTAGCAATGCTTCAAAAGCATTATTTAAGAAAAATGACTTTAAAGTCTCTTATTGAAATATTCCATATTTAACAATTATTAACACTATTTCTACTAGTATCACATGACGCATTTTAAGTTTTTATTTATAGCTATTTTATTTGTATTTTTTATATTAAAACAATCACAAATCGTATTAATATATCCAAGACTTGTTTTAATGCATACTAGCTTTAAAAAATAGAAGCAATTGCTTCTTTTTTTAAATATTCATTTTAAAATAAACATAAATCAAAACTTTGAAATGTGTTATTTTACACCGGTAGGGATAGTGTTAAGAATGCTATTCATTTTGGTTTTTAAATGTTTAGCAATGATTATTTTTAATACATATATATATCTTTTAAAAATTTAATTTTTTGGCGTCTTAAGTTCACTTAAGGGGACGGGAGACCTTTGAAATCATTTTTTTTTATTTTTTTTTAATTTCACTTTAAATATTATTCATTTATCACAAAAAAATGAAAAAAAAAATCTTTGAGAAAAAAAAAAACGGAATTTTTCGTAATATTTTAATACATTTCAAACATGCGAACATTTTCCACATGCGAACTGAATATGAATGCAAATACCCAATATTTTTTATTCAAGCTTGGTTTATGTATATAAGTAAAACTGTGCATTGAATTTTGTATATTTGAATATAAAGGTAAAACAAATATATTTTTTTCTAAATTTTTTGAAATTTGAGGCTCAAAATGTAAAAAAGAAAAAAAAAGAAAATATTTTTTTTTCTTACCTTTATATTCAAATATGTAAAATTCGATGCACAGTTTTATTTATATATATATACCAAACTTGTATAAAAAATATTTGCGATTTTCATTGATATTCAGTTCGCATGGGCCATTTTGAAAAGTTCTAAAATATTACGGAAAATTATTTCTTTTTTTCAAAAAAAATTTTTTTTGGTGATAAATGTATGCCATAATGCATATAATGTACCCTTGAATAATTTTTAAAGTGAAATTTACAAAAAAAAAAAAAAATGATTTTAAAGGTCCCTCGTTCCCTTAATGCAAATTATTTATTTACCGTGCAAAGGAAACTTTGGTACAATTACACTTAATAAAATATGTTACACATAATAACTATCTTTAAAAGAAAAAAATTGTTACCCTTTTTTCGCAAATAATCAATATTTAATAATTATATTAGTTTAAATTTTATTATTTATGCTAACACTACGCTTTTTTAATTTAATGTTACGTGGATATTCTTAATGATTTATGCGTTATAAACATCAATTATTTTTCATCTTATAAATTTTCGTGTAGCAATTACTTACTCCGGAAAAAAAAAAATATTTTTTCTCTGAATTTTATAATTTTTTTTTAAACTACATAAACCCAAGACATTTTTCATAACAGCAAACATTAATGTTAAATGTTAAAGGTCAGCGTTTCTCTTTTTTACTTTTAATATATATATATATATATATATATATATATATATATATATATAACCATTAATTAAACATAACCTATATATATTTACACAGAAAAAAACATTTCATTAATTTGTTGTCTTGCAAAAATATATTAATTTTTAATTTCATGCATCTTGGTTATCAGATGGATATATATCAGATTTGTTTTCTAGCAAAAATCCTTTTTTTTTACTATTAATGGCATTAGAAATACGTCAATTAGTTTCTAAATAGAAATAGTCAAATGAAATTTTTTTAATTGAAAGTTGTCAGTAATTATTTGTAATAAAGATAATAAATATGTTTATTAAATACCTGTTGTATTTTAAATTAACTCCCATAAATCTGTGTAATAAGTATTTCTTATTAAAACTTTCACTTGTGAAAACGTTAATCTATATGCGTATTGAGCGTAATATACACTGTAAAAAATGACAGGTGTTTCTTTATGTAGGGAAATAGAACTACGAATGAAAATATACAAAAACTTCTACCGAGTTGCCCACAATTACAAAACGCATTCTTTATCTCTAGAAACCTCACAACTCAATGTATTTTGAAGATTTAACGATGCATTTATAATACAATCTTTCTTTTGCTGCCACGGATTTTCGAAAACGTTTCTGAGTATATTTTCTTGTGTATTAACCCTTTGCGGTCGTATGTCTAATCTCAGCCACCACAGCTTTTTAATCGTTCAGTCTTATGTGTGTTCTCAGCCACTGAAGCATTTTTACCGTTCAGTCGTATGTCTGCTCTCAGCCACCACATCATTTTTACCGTTCCAGTCGTATATCTGCTCTCAGCCACTGTAGCATTTTCAGCTCTTTTTTACCGTTCCAGTCGTATGTATGCTCTCAGCGACTGCAGATTTTATACCGTTCCAGGCGTATGTCTTCTCTCAGCCACCACAGCTTTTTTTACGGTTCTAATCGTATATCTGTTCTCGCCACCCCAACTTTTCAACCGTTCCATTTATATATCTGCTCTCAGCCACTGTAGCATTTTCACCGTTCCAGTCGTATAAGCTGTCAGCTATCACAGCAATTTTACGGTTCTAGTCGTTGTCTGCTCTCAGCCACCACATCATTTTTACCGTTCAGTCGTATGTTGCTCTCAGCCACCACAGCTTTTTTACGGTTCTAGTCGTATGTCTGCTCTCAGCTACCACAGCTTTTTAAACGCTCCAGTCGTATATATGCTCTCAGCCACTGCAGCATTTTTACCGTTCCAGTCGTATGTCTGTTCTCAGCTAACACAGCTTTTTAACCATTCCAGTCGCATGTATGCTCTCAGACACTTCACCTTTTCTACGGTTCTAGTCGTATGTCTGCTCTCAGCCACTACATCTTTATTACCGTTGCAGTCATATGTATGCTCTCAGCGACTGCAGATTTTATACCGTTCCAGTCGTCTGTATGCTCTCAGCCACTGCAGCTTTTTTACCGTCCCAGTCGTATGTCTGCTCTCATCCGCCACAGCTTTTTTACTGTTCTAGTCGTATATCTGCGCTCTACACCACAACGTTTTAACCGTTCAGCTGATATATCTGCTATCAGGCACTGTAGCATTTTTACCGTTCCAGTCGTAAAAGCTGTCAGCTATCACAGTATTTTTACGGTTCTAGTCGTTGTCTGCTTTCAGCCACCACATCCTTTTTACCGTTCCATTCGTATGTATGCTCTCAGTCACTACTGCTTTTTTACGCTTCTAGTCTTACGTCTGCTCTCACCCACCACAGCTTTTTAAACGTTCCAGTCGTATGTATGCTCTCAGGCACTGAAAATTTTTTACCGTTCCAGTCGTATGTCTGTTCTCAGTCAACACAGCTTTTTAACCTATCCAGTCGCATATATGCTCTCAGACACTTCGGCGTTTTTACGGTTCTAGTCGTATGTCTGCTCTCAGCAACCACATCTTTTTTACCTTTCCAGTCGTATGTATGCTCTCAGCGACTGCAGATTTTATAGCGTTCCAGTCGCATGTCTCCTCTCAGCCACCACAGATTTATTACCGCTCCAGTCGTATTTTTGCTCTCAGGTAACACAGCTTTTTAAACTTTCCAGTCGTATGTCTGTTCTCAGCCACTACAGCTTTTTTGTCGTTTCAGTCGTAGGTCTGCTCTCAGTGACCAAAGCAAAGAACCATATTGATATTATATTATATTAAGTCGATAAGATTCGGAGATACGTAGCTTTGAATGATACAATCCGATAGAGATCTATAAAATATAGCTTTTACATAAAATTAAAACTTATTATTGGGTTATGTATAGCTTAAAAATGAATTAATAATTTTTTTCCTTCATAATCTTGCATGTTATATATTACTGTTCAACGAAAATTAATTCCGACCACCATGACACCTATATAAAAACTTCATGCGGTCGCAAAGGGTTAATCAGCATTCTCAAATCGGAATACAATTTGTAAATTAATCATAAATAAAACTAATCACAACTGCAATCTTACCATTTTTTTATTTCTAAATTTAAAGGATTAATTTTTTATACGTTAGATAAAAAAATAAAAAAATGGACTTTATTTCATTAAGTATTTATTAAATAAACTAAAAGATTTACATAATGCGATTTTATGATAATTAGTTCAAATTATATGCAGCCGAAGTTTAAAAAAATGCTTTGGTACAAATGAAGGCACAAATTATAATTATATACAATATAAAATGTAAGAAATTTTTTAGTTATATTCAGACCAGCAAATATGATTTAAATTTAAAAGTTTGTTACTTAAATCTTTTTGTGAATTTGAAATGAAAATTCCTGTATGATCGGATTTTACAAATATATTTTAATTTAAACATAACGCCTGTGCATGCGGAACTTTTTGCTGAATTCCATAACTTACACTGTAAAAAAAATAATGCCAGTTTTCCGGTAGGAATCAGAAAAATAGTTGCCCTTATCGTACCGGAATAATTTCCAACCCAGCTCGGAATAAAATCCGTAAAATCGGAATAAAATCCGTGAAATATCGTTTTACTGACTATTTCCTTATTTTTACGGATTTTATTCCGAGCTGAGTCGGAAATTATTCCGGTACGATAAGGGCAACTATTTTTCCGATTCCTACCGGAAAACTGGCAGTATTTAGTTTTACAGTGTACATTGAAAAAAAAAGTTTCATAATATAGCACTTATTTTTTAAAAAATATTTACAAAAATCTAATATCTCCCCTGATTTACCAGCGATTCCAAACGCATTTATCTTTAAAAATCTCTGAAATCAATAGATTTGGTATTTCTGAAGCTGATAGGTTACTTTTATTGTCCATAATTTTCGAAAACGTTTCCGAATATTTTCTTTGTATTTTTCATTAATCATTTTTCAAAACAGAAATATCGGTTTTTCTGGTTGCTAAATATTCTCAAGTACAGGGCTTCCACGGGCGACTATTTTTTAATTTTATTTCGTACCACTTTTTCTAAGCAAAACTTTTTCATATAAACTTTGACAATTTTTGCAAGAAAAATATACTACAAATTGCATTTAAAAAAAAAAAAAAGTGGTGAGAACAGAATATAAAAGTAGTCGCCTGTGGCAGCCCTGCAAGTAAGCATTTTTAGTTCCATGACAGAATTTGTACATGCAAGGGTAACAAAGGAATGTTTATTTTATTGTTAATGTTGAAGCTATTAAGTTTAATGTTAACATTGATGCTGAAAATTAAATCATGCTTGTATCACATGGAAATGTTTATATGAGAAATAATAGTATCGTAAAAACAGAAAAAAAAACATTTTGTGTTGGAAAAACTGGTTATTACTCTTTAAAATCTATTTGGAAACGTATCCGAAAATTACGGGCAGCAAAAGAAATTCTTATTCCTGAAACTCGTTTCAAAATCTCGATAATGTACCGATTTCGGAGGCTTCTAGTAGAGAAAGAATATCTTTTGTAATCGATAATTACTCGGAAGAGTAAATATTGAATTTTTCCGCAGATTATAAAAGCTAACAGCTAGATTAAGGATTTTTTTCAATGTATTTTAAATTAATATTCATAAATTTTGTCATCATAATATTCATAAAATAATCATTAAATTAATATTCATATTTTTTTTTCAGATTTCAAGTAATTGTGCTGTTTTCAGGATGTTTTCAGGAAATGTTTTATAGTGTTTTCAGCTAAGTGTTTGGTATGAAATAAAAGTAATATAGCAACGAACTATAATTAAAAATGTACCACACATGAAAATATATTGCTTCCTTCTTTAGCTTGTAAATATTCATTCCATGATTCTCATGCAATAATTGAAAACCTGCTTCTGGATGTATAAAAAGTAGCCATATTGTGACAACACCATTTAATGTTAATTCAGAAGAAACATCGGCATTGATAGTACAATGCTTTCTTAATTTTACTTCGAGTTTAGAGTTAAATCCGAAACTTATCATCTTTCTAAATTAGATTTTGCTTGGTTCTCAAAATATTCGTACAACTGTTTATACGATAATTTTGAAAAATAAGTTTAAAGTTTTACTGAAGTTTAAGATATGTGTGAAATTTGAATATAACTAAACTGCAATTTTAAAGTTTATGGAAATAAATCAACTTGAATATCTAACTGGAATTGGAATATCTAACTGGAAAAATAATTGTTATCTAAAAGAATTTCAGAAAAAAACTGGTGAGAATGCCTTTCAATAATTTATGGCCTATCTCTTTCGGAAACATATATATCGAATTATTTTAGAGGATTTCATGGAGTCTATGATGCATTGTGTTGTCAGATTCTTTAGCTATTTAAATTTAATTATTTAAGCTATTATTATAAACGCAACAAACCATTTTAGCGGTGTTTCATTAAAAAAGTAATTAATTATATTTACAACAAAATAATGACTTTGAAGTCCAGAAAATATTTTACAGCGCTAAGCAAAATGGAGGTTGCTATCCAACGCATACTTCATTCAAAAATTTAAAGATGGTGTAAAAATGAAAATACATGAATAAAATAAAACTCTACGTTACGGTTAAATCTCCAAAACCATCTTCAGGAGTAAAATTTTCAAAAATTACAAATCGGCAAAAAACAATATACATACTGCATCGCAAAAATCGTTGATATTAATTAAATCATCAATTATTTATTGATCATCATCATTAATTATTGGTCAAAAATTATATTAGGAATTTATTATTCTAATAAGCAAAGGAAACTTCAAAAATCCTTTCAAAACAAATCCAATGGTGTTATCTGTTATTCAAAATCAACAAAAGAAAGGGGGTGGATTGAAAAAACATGGAAACATCACAGTCCTTCCAAAATGCTGACCCAGATTACAAGAATAAGAAATGAAACAGTATCCTTACATATTTCTTGTTTTCTTAAACGAATTTCCATAGATATACGAATAACTGTTTTATATGGAAAATCTTGTTTTGAAAAAATCTTAGCTTTATCGGAACGTTGAGATTTATTTAATTCATGTGTTTTTATGTTTACACCTTTTAATTTTTTAACTACATATTCCTTGGATAGTAACTTCTATTTTGTTTCGTATACGATTTTAAAACGTAAAGTTCACTATTAATCATATCATAAATTGTAAAACTAAACATTTCCTTTATTTTGAAAATTCTAATAAAATATACATATTAAATACTTTTCTGAATGAAAAATTCTTATATTTCCTAATATTTATTGTAAACTTATTTTAAAGAACTTAATGAATATCTTTATTTTACTAAACTGAAAAGACAGCAATACAAAAATTTAGGAATCGACATTAATTTAGAGACATAGCTTGCAAAAATATGGAAAGCTGAGTTTTGATTTAAATGCAAATAGTATTTCCTATATGTGGGAATTTTGTTTAGAAAAATATAATAAATTCCTAAATTTTGAAACCGTTTTGTGTATTTCATTTTATAGATTAATCATGATTTTAGTTATAAATTTTACGACAGATTTATTTACTCTAAGTTTACTTTAATGAGAATGGGAAAAAATAGAAAATTAACAACACTTTCTCTGGAATTTAATTAAGGTATGAAAATCTTTACAGTTTTAGTAATTTATGATAACATTATTCTAATGCATATAATAAATCTCGCTGTGCAGTTAAATTATCCAGATAATTGCACATACGTTTAATCGGAGGATAAAAATTCAAACAGATGCAAATGTAGAAACTCGAAAGCCGTTAGAAATGGCATATTTTTGTGTTTGTATAGAGTCATGAATTTTAAAATACTGTAATTATTTCAAGTAATAGTAAGTCTATGAGGTTAATTATTTAATTTAATTAGATATTCTTGCTGAATTTAATAAAGTAAAATGAAATAATACTTCCTTATAGAAAAATTATTTAAAGAAAAATATACTTGAAATTTACGAGAAGCATTACTGTAAGACATATAAACAATCTCTCACTTTTGCTGAGCTGGCTGTAATACATCACATAAACTTTATTAGTTTATAATAATTTACTGTGGAAGGTTTTGGTAATTCAAAGGTGTGGAGTAATGACTTCATTAATTTATGAAATGTTATAATAGATTGCTCAAAATTTAAAAATGCATATGAATGTGTAGTGTGTTTACGTACAGGAACCTAAAATTCTTAATTGGTGTGAAAATCGCTTTTCAGCTCTTTATAGATATACAAACACGGTAAACACAAGGTAAAAGTAAGAACAATTAACAAACTAATAATTATTTACTTTAATTAGATATTTCTGTTAATCCAATATAGTTAATTGAAATAATACCTGTTTTGTAAAATGAGTAAAGAAAAAGAATTCTTGGAATTTGTAAAAAGAATTACGGTAAACACATTTTCCTCTTTAGTTATAATCAATCTCCATTTTTTCTACAGTTGCGGTAATTACATTTTGCAGTATCTGCAAAGAAATACGTCAAATAAAAAGCGACCACAGATACATAATTTTACTTTTATAATTTTTTAAAACTATCTAATGAAAATTTCTGAATCTTTAATTTAGTTTATAATTTTTACTAAAAAATAAATATTTCTTATTATTTAAATTTAAATTATTAATTTTTTGATTAATTCCAGCTTTTTTGTCAGTAATTAAACCAGGGAAATAAAACAAAATTTCGTTGACAACTAACTATAATTATTTGGAAATAATTATGTTAATTAAAAAATGTTGCAAGTTTACTTAATGTTAGTGAAACGTAATTATTATAAATGAAATATATCATACAGCATTTTTATATATTAAAAATCTTTCCATTATATGAAATGCATTTAAAACAAGTCCTGGTTAAAAGTTTAGTATACATTTTTGAAATTAAATATTCTGAAATTTTAATTTTTAAATTAATTCATAGTTTCTATTTGAGAACTTAAAATTAATAGATATTTTTAATTTAAGATATACTAATATTTTTTGTCCCTCTTATACAATAATAATGACTTTAAAATTATAAACAGATTATTAATTTTAGTTGAAAGAATGTAAAATTATTAAAATTTTTAACAGCCAACGTATAAAATCATTTTTCCAGCATTAAATATAAAATCTTTAAAATCTTTAAAACTATTTATTATAAAATAGAGTGTTTATAATATTTTGCATAAAGAGCAAATAATTATAAATACTGCAAACTTTACAGTAATTTTTCAAATTGCATCAAAATTTTGAAGTCGGAATTTACCGCTATTTGGATATAAACTCTATACTGTAAAAAAAAAAAAAAAAAAAAAAAAAAAAAAAAATCGTCCAGTTTTCCTGTAGGAATCGGAAAAATAGTTGCCCTTATCTTACCTGATAATTCTACGACCCAGCTCGGAATAAAATCCGTAAAAAAGGAAATAGTCAATAAAACGGTATTTTACGGATTTTATTCCAATTTTACGGAATTTATTCCTAGCTGGGTCTGAAATTTTTCGATACGATAAGGGCAACTATTTTTCCGATTCCTACAGGAAAACTGGTCGTGTTTTTTTTACAGTGTATACTCACAAATAAATGCGTACAAGTAATGTATGCGTTGGGCATTTAAAAAGTGTCCGCTAAATAGAGGTATCCGCTATTCGAGAGTATCGTTATGAATGTTTTACTGTATTTTGAACAAATTTTCAAAAAAATTATTGTACATTTAGAATTAAATGCAAAATAATGTATTAGAAGTAACGTAACAAGTAAGAATCTTATATGTAATCACTAAAATGATAAGTTTACATACTGATTATTTACCCAAATGTTGAGCGTATGGGATTTAACAGGGACAAGGAAATCAACATGTCATTCAAGAAAATGGCAAAGCTTGATAATTGACGTGCGTGTTATTTAGTTATTTATTCTGGACTGGGCACAATTTAACATTAAAAAGTAAAACTACAATTAAAGAAGAATAACTGCTTTTCATTTTAATATGATGCTTGCAAAAGGCATATTTATTTTTAATAAAAATTGTTAAATCTTATGACAATAAAAACAGTTTGTTAGGCTGATATAGACTACGAAAATGCAAAGATCGTTGATAATATTAAGATGCATAGGCAATTCGCTCTTCCCTTTAAATTTTCGAAGTATCTGGTAATAGAATAGTGAGTAACTGAATAATAGTTAAGTCTCTTTTAGAAGGATATTGAAATATGTATAAGATCCTGTACTAGAGGATGGCAGATTCAAACATTTATTTGTATTGTTTAAAACTTAGATGACACACGATGAATCTTTTATAATGATAATATATAATTGATGGCTCATCAAAATGGCCAAATTTAATAAAACTAATCCTTTGCCCAAGAGCGGTAACCCTTTCGGTTAGGAGGAGCTGGCCACGGCTATACATTAGTGGTTCCACAAGAGTACCCAGGCATAGTCATCGGTGACTGACGCGGCATTAAAGTGTTTAAGACATATTTCTAAAATGTTTATACTCTTTGTAGTAACCTAAACCAATCCTCGGCCGAAAGCCGCTTTTGATGGAATCTTATCTTGCAGATTAGATGGAAAAACAGACAAAACAGACTTGGAGTTTAACGTTTTAAAATCATATCTATTTCATCACAATACATTAATTACAGTAATGGCATTGATATAAATAATATGTTAAATAATAAATAATAGTACCCAGAGAACGTTTCGTGGATGCCGCCAATAGGCGACGCGACGGCAGTACCCAGATAACGTCTCATAGCCACCACCAATGGGCGGCAGTAGCACCGAAAGGGTTAAAGATTGCGGTGACACGAAAACAGTAAAAATTAAAGTCATGATATTAATCACTGTAAAAAAAATGCTGCCAGTTTCCGGTAGTAATCGGAAAAATAGTTGCCCTTATCGTACCGGAATAATTTTCGACCCAGCTCGGAATAAAATCCGCAAAAATACGGAAATAGTCCGTAAAACGGTATTTTACGGATTTTATTCAGATTTTACGGATTTTATTCCGAGCTGGGTTGGTAATTATTCCGGTACGATAAGGGCAATTATTTTTCCGATTCCTACCGGAAAACTGCCATTATTTTTTTTACAGTGATATATAACTAATTCCTGTAAACGCATTTACATTCACGCTGTTGTAAATATATAAAAATACGTGAAATAGAAAAACAAACAAATGTAGTTTGTATGCATACATTTCCATTAGAGTACGTACGTTCATCTTACTATTAGAAATATGTTCATGAATTAGTTTACGATTCATTATTTAATAAAAAAGACGATTAATTATGGCTCGATTTTTACTTTTTATCGCAAACCTTTAGGTCTAATTAGTCACGCTGAGACACAATTTAGCTAAATAAAGTTTCGCTGACGTGACCTGCAAAACATCTGTAACTAGTTTGATATGGAAACTAATTAAATCTAAACAGCTAATGCGCATTTTACTTTGTTTTTCGCTTTGTTAGATTAAGAAAATTAATTTAAAAATGAATACAAGATTTCGTTTGCTTTCAAATTTGAACCCCCCCCCCCCCCACAAAATATACATCAAAATTAATTATAATATTTTTGTTGGTTTGGAGGACCATCTTCTTCACTTTGTTTATTAATGAGCTGTGTAAAAAATATGTCAGCGTACAAACATTACTTTAAAATGTTAGAGGATAATATTTAAAAAAATTGAGAAACTATAATTTCACTAATAGCTGTCTCATAAAAATATCATAGTTTTTAATTTAATACAGCTTTTTTATCATATCAATGCATAAAATATTTTTTATATCGAAAACCATTTCGTTTGAAGATTGATTGTATTTAAAACACATCACTTTGCTTAAATTAAAAACAAATGAATGGGATTTTTTTTAATGAGGGTATTAATCATTTTTTTAATGAAGTAATTGTTTATGAATGGGGTTATTAATAATAAATGCTAGTAATTGAAATTAATTCTGATAAATTTATGTATCGTAAATATTTCTTTTTGGAATTTTCGCTTCTGGAAACTTTAATCTTCAACATACTGCGTATTGAGTGTAATATATGAATATTTATGAATATGTAATTATAAAAGGTAATTCGAAGTTAAAAAATATTTCACGCTCACTGCTTTTAATTTAGCCTTCATTTAAAAATAACTAAAATAAGCTTTTGGGCAGCATTTAATAAATTCTGTTAATATCAAATTTCCTTTCGTTTATTTGCATCTTGCAATTAATAAACACATAAAAAATATATATGTGCATTTTGACTTAATTTTTAACTATCACATGAAATGCTTTATTATTCAATGTTAATTATTTCAAAACCAGCAAAATTCGACAGATGTAGTACATATTTTTTAAATATTCAAATATAGAAAACTCTGTCTAAGACAGAATCGATCGGGACCGAGAAAGTTTCCGTTGTAGACAATATTCCGCTTAGACAAATATTACTCAATATCTATGGATTCGCAGGGACTTGAAAACCTTTCCGAGTTAGACAAATTTCCATCTTACACAAAGTCTGCCTTACAGAGAGTTTACTGTATTTAATAAAGGGAAAAGCTTATATTATGTAATTCATAAATACATTCATTTAGGTAAAATTATCATTATTTTTTATTTTTAAATTTAAAGGATTAATATTTTCATAATTTTGATAAGGAAAATATTAAGTTTCATGATAAATTATAACTTAGAATTATTTATATTATTTATTCATAAATTTAGAATTTATTTTATGAAATATTTATTAAATTTAATAAAATACTTTAACCCCTTAACGGTCACATTAAATTACGGTTTATAAATTCAAAATGCATATTGACACCACTTTTTTGAGAAAGAAATATTCACCTTATTTAATTACAGGTAAACTGGTACCATAATAAAGCCAATTACACTATTTTATAAAACTCGTGGGAACCAAACCATTTGAATGAAAGACACAGCCCGTGAATATCACGGGAGCGAGAATTGAGGGG
Organism: Maratus speciosus; assembly: GCA_963932465.1. Taxonomy (NCBI): domain Eukaryota; kingdom Metazoa; phylum Arthropoda; class Arachnida; order Araneae; family Salticidae; genus Maratus; species Maratus speciosus. The sequence continues at coordinate 109,026,632 of OZ010789.1, read as the reverse complement.
TTAAGGATAAATATATATATATATATTTCAAATTATACGAAATCCGAGATTCAAATCATATTTCTTTAATCAAAATAAATACATATAATTACATTATATGCAATGTAAAACGTAATAAATTTATTTTAGTTAAATTCAGCTAATGAAACATAATTTAAATCTATACGTTTGTTATTTAACCCGTTCGGGTCTGACGTACTATTACTAGTACATGGCTTTTCACTAAGTATTATTTTGAGTTAACAATTACTTTCATTACTATATGCATGTAGTAATGGTAGTATATGTCTATGAATTTCTTATTATGTCTTCATTTATGGTTTGGTATTAGTAACAAAAATAGTAATGAAAGTTCGCATAAATCCCTTTGCAGTCTTGGCGATTTATTATTTTTATTTTAAACACATATTTCTCTCTTTAAATTTAAAATATAGTTAAATTTTTTCAACAAATCATGTGTGATAAAACGTAAAAAAATATCAGAGAGTTGTGATATTTGTTAATTCCTGTTGTAATACGATATTTTCGAAACGTCTGGAAAAATTCTCCCTTAGACTATTGTTATATGGATATGAATTGAATATCACGCAAAATAACTACGTGCACATTTCGTTTCGTACGATTTCACATAATGACAAATTCGTTAAACTTCAGAAATCTATTTGAGTAACTACTAACAACATTATTAACGTAAAAGTGATTTTTATCTCAAAATTAAAAAAAGAAATCGATCCCGAAAGGGATAAATATTTTTGATAATTTGAAGTAATTTTTTCTGTTCGCACTTCTTTTGGAAATATATTTTAATTTCGTCATAGCGCGTATCCATGTGGTGCTTTTTGGCTCCAAGCTATTTTAAACTAACATTCATAAAATTTGCAAATATTCTTTACAGATTGAAAAAACAAACAATTAGACCTCTTGATGTTTTAGAAAATGTCTTGAAATTTACTGTTTCCAGAAAATGTTACGAGGTTACTCGAAAATATGGTCATCAGATAGCATGAACTATAATAAAAATCTATAACACATGAATAAATATTGCTTCAGTCTTTAGCAGCTAAATATTATTTCCTAAAAATTCCTAATTTATATTATCTAAGTATCAACAATTACACGTGAGTTTTTATATGCATGTTCAAACGTGGTTTCTGAACCTGTAGCATGTAAGGATAAATGTACATTTATTTTTACATTTTGAATTTATCTTTATATCTATTTATTCCAAGTACACTTATCTATTCTATCCTACTACGAATGTTTGTTTATTTATTCCGTAAAACAGGTACTGTAGACTCTCTGTTAACGGGGATGGTCGGGAAATGTCTCGTCCCGAATAAGAGAATATTTCCGATAATCAAATTTGTTCAAATTTTGAGAAAGTTTTTTGAAAAAGTATAGAAAATGTCAAATTATTATACAACAGGACATTTATTATTTAATCAATACAAAATAAAGAGAATGAACATAAATTTTAATGTCTTTGCACTCTAAAATTGGGAGGAGTGAAAAGTTCGCTTTTTGAAAGAGTGACAGACATTTTTACTCTTTTTGAGAGAATTTTATAAAAATACACTCCTTAAAGAGTGGAATTTTGCACTCTCTAGAAAGGAGTGAGATGTCGCACTCCTGAAAGCAGAGTGACTTACGTGTGCATTGCTTTTAACCAATCAGAGCAGCAAGGCGACGACACCCTTAAAAGATAAGAAAAATTATCACTTTTTTGTCCGCCATCATACGATTAACAGATTAGGATATCATTAAAATTATTCTTATTGGAATACATAAAAGAAAGGTAAGTCTTATTTAATTTTAATCATTTATCCGTGTAGATATGGGGAATGTTAAGATTATTACCTAATAGTTGTATGTTGTATAGAAAAAGATTGATCGCTAGAGTGTTCAAAAGTGATTGTCTGTTATATTTCTTCATGTAGCGGTTTGAAATCATTCTTTTAACAATTGAATACGCACTAGAGATCTGCACGGGCCGGCTCGTTCTCGGGCCGATTTTCACTCACGGAACTCGGGCCGGATCCGGGCCACACTTTTATCTGAAGGCTCGGGCCGGGCCTAGCTTATTTTTTCTGTACAAAGCCGGGACTGGTTCATTCCGAGTCTTCACGGCCCAAAATTTTCAGTCCTAATTTTGACCCAGCCCGTATATGAAAATCATTGTCTCAGCATGGCCTGGTCTATTTAAAGGTCAGTAAAATTAGGTCTGGCCCAAAAATTTTTGCAAAAAATGCATACATTTTTAAATCGCCATTATTCTACACTTAAACATTAATTTTTTTTTATTTTTTAATAACACTAGATTTCTGCGCTTATTAAAATATAGGTAAATTAAAACATAGTAAAACGTGTGAAAAAGAACCTGCGTATGACGGAACCCAGTTTTAAACTCACTAACGTATTGATCCATGCATAATTAATATATTAATACATAAGAAAAGAATATATAATATATTCATACTCGCTAAGAAGGGAAGTTGTCTATAACGCATTTTATTTCTATACAATTCCATCTTACTGTATAACATTTTCCAGATTTTCAACACTTCAAAAAAATAAAAAATCAATGTTTTGTTGAAATTCACTCGGGCCGGGCCGGGATCGGGCCGAGATTTTAACTTTTTTTCCGGGTCGGGCTCGGGCCGAACTTTTAAGTTTTTTACCGGGCCGGAACAATTTTTTTTTCTACGGGCCGGGACGAATTTTTTTTTCTATGAGTCGGGCCGGGTCCTTGGAAATTTCAGCCCGTGCAGACCTCTAAGTGCACAATACAAAATCAAAACTTCATTATGTTAAGTATGATTCCGGGATATGTAAATTGAAATGAAAATTCGAAAAGAAATATTTAAATCTGATCGAAATAAGTTCAATTCACATTCCCCGAGATCACACTATGGCCGTACGTATAGTGGTAAATTAGTACGCGATGTAAATAAATTTAAATAAACTAGAAGATAATGAACTCTCAAATAAATAAATAAGAAATGGTAATTACTCACCCCATGTTGAACATCTCACATAAAATACACTCACAATTAAAATGAATGGAATCAATCAATTGCATAATCAAGTATTTTATTGTATAATAGGAGACACATTGAAATCTATCCGGATCCGGAGCATGTTATACTTTATGTTGAGAATAAAATTTTAATAAATTATTGAAAAAGGTTAAACGTTATTTCGTATTACAACAGTCTTCTTTATGTCAATATTGATTCTTGTAAATAAAAACAGTTCTTGAATGGAATACAGTTTGTGAAAGTTTATAAAACAGAGTCGGAATAACTGGATGGTAAAGAGTTCTGTCGGTAATAGAAGTGATGATTACATAATATAATATTGTTATGGCATTATGATGATTGTTGAATTTAGATGTAAAAAAGGTGCAATATTAAAAGAATAAAATTCTAATTAATGACGAAGGATGTAAGAAGAGATGTATATTGATGATGGAGGATGCAAAGGAGATGTATATTGATGACGGAGGATGCAAAAGGAAACGTATGAGCATATTCACAATTCGTTGTATACTTGATGCGACGCTGGTTCTCTGGTTTTAGATATGGCAATTAACGGGTGACGGTGGAAACTTGACAACGAGAACAGGAAAAATTCCATCTTCTCTTCATCTTTGCAATATCTAAATCTCCTCCCATGGTGCGCTCACCAGGGCTTACGTCCAACGGTGAAAAAAATTAAAAACAACTCCCGATTCGAAAAACGGTCTGGAGTCTTCTGATAAAATTCTAAAACTGACCCTTGTTCAAATTGCCTGCCGAAGTCTGGAAACGATCTCTGCAACGTCAGCCAATCAGAATATTTTTAAAGATGGCCTGTCGCTAGCACTTCCGGCGAAAAAGATTTTGTAGTAGGATTATGACCATGGAATGGCAACGCACTGAAGAAGCGGGGAGAAAAGGAATGTTTGCTATGTGGGAGTGCCTATGACGTCGAAAGGAATTTCCTGTCTGTTCTGAGATAAGGAACTAAACCTTCTTAAAAGTTGCATCTTTTGGGATGCGAGGTGAATGGAAAGCAATAAAATTAAGGGAAGCTTTAGTAGTAATAATTTCGTTTCTCTGGCAAAACGATTTCAGTAATTTTATGAAACTTTACCAGAGAAATGGAAAAAGAAAATAGAATGTAATAAATGTAATTTTAAATGAAATAATTAAAAGTAAAGATTTAGGATTTAATATTTAAAACTTAATAAAATTTTGCTGTCAAAATTGAAAGATGGTGAAAGGAAGTAGATTATTAAAATTAACAGAATATACAAAATTAAGTTTATGTAAATTTAAGAAGGGGAAATGTTATGCAAAGTTTTTACAACATAACATTTTATCTCCGCTGCATACAAAAAAAAAAATAGTAAAAAAAAATGTTTAGTCAACGGTTATTTAAAACCAAAAGGCAAACATTTTATAAAATTGAAACGAGGAAAATCATGTGAATTGCACAATAACCTCACAAAAAGAGAAATTAAAATTTTAAATTATAGCTGCAGAAGTTTTAAAATAGGAAAATTTGGATTTAAGAAGGAACAAGCTATAAAACAGCACCTAAAAACATACAAATTTTAAGCATAGTACATAAAACACAACATATATATATTACATAACAGTGATGGTGTAAATCAGCATGTATTAAATGTCAATGAAATGTATTATGAAATAAAACTCTAGGTACAAACAGTTATTTCTCTGCAAAACACAAAACATTTCAACAGATGCAGGATATACATATTGTAGGGGTGAGTTGTGAAATAGAGCACGAAAACCTACGACTCTCATGTGCAGATGATGAATATACAATTAAAGCAATATAAAAGTGAACCAAAATAATAGTCAACAATTTTACCAATAATTCATAACTGACATTAACATAACAGTATTTCTGTGTCAACAATAGTAATATAGAAAAAATTATTTATAATGTTTTACCACATAAATATAAAAAAACAACAATATATTGAGATTTGTAGCTTCTGTTCAAAGTAAAAATATTATCATTACTATTATGTTATAAGACATGAGTTTTTTACTTAAATGAAAAACACAATGAAAGTAAAATTATCAGACATCAGTACAAAATAAAAATTTCAAGGAATTTATGCAGCTTTCAAAAAGTCTTGGATGCAAAAGAATATTTAGGACATGAAAAGGTAAGTTTATCTGTTATAAATCTCTTAAATTTTTTCAGAAAAATACAGAGAAAATTTTATTTTATTTTGTTTATAAAGTCTACTAAGCTAATAGATGATTCTTATATTAAAGGCATGAAACATTCTCACAAAATAAGTTAGCAATAGTAATATTGATTTTGTATCAAATATTGAATAACATATGCAGATATCAAAATTTTTGATTTATTTATGATCTTTTTATTTTAAATAATTTTATTTAATTATTTATTCTTTTAATAATTCATTGAATATCAAATGTTTAAACGTTAAGTGCTGAGGAGTATACAAAACGTAAAAAAAATTCCTATGATGAAATCCAAGCAATGTGTTAGTCAACCAAAGAACGTAGAGAAGTTTCTCCATAGTATTGGTGACATACAAAGCTTTATAAAGACTACCGATTTCCAATATGTGTTTACACATATTTTTCATATGTTTTTTACATATGTTATCATTTATTTTTATATATGTATGCATATTACTCACTCATTCCATTCATACAATGTGTGTTAAAAAAATAACCAAATGTCCACAAAAAGAAATAAATTGATCAGAAATATTAATTAATGCGACACCGGTTGACACCAAAAAAAAAATTATTTTCTACCCAATTCATAGTAACTACAAAGTAGTCCGTACTATCTACAAGCAGAAAGAATTTATCTAACTGGATGAGTTAGCCTGGGAGAGAATAAAAAAGAAATAGAAAAATTGAAATCAAGGTAAGTCTTTATATTTTATTTTTATATATTTCATTTTCTTTCTTTATTTTTTTTTATTTTCATAATTTCATTTCATATTTCTTTTTATTTTTGTTTCATTTCTTTTTATTATTTTCTTATTTTTTTTTTTTTTTTATATATCATTTTTCTTCAATTTATATTATAAGTTAGATTTTTAGGTTATAGGGTACCCTTTTTAAATTAATAAAACAGTAATGTTTTGATATCCTCAGCAAGAAGTTAAATAATTCTCACAGTGCGAAAAAATCTATTATAAATTGAAATAACATAGAAAAGATTAAATTTTGACTATAGCATAAAAAGCCAATATTGTAAAAATAAGTGGTATCTTATCAGAGTTTATAAATTATCGCACGAGACGAACCGGAGGGGGGAAAGAAAGCTATTTTCTTTTGTGACCCGACCCTTATGGAAGCCGGCAAGTAAAAAAAATACTTTGATCTCCGAGCAAATACCAAAATAATAAAATAAAATGGACTGCTCTATGATAAATATAATCTACAGACAAAATAAGAAATTACAAATTTATCTATTGAGTACAGAAAAATGCGCGTAGAGCATCACAGCTGTCTGAGAACCAAAAATTGGCTAATCTCAAGAGCAAGATCTTGTTAACTTGTCTCCGTAACAGTTGGAAGTCCCACATTCTTCCAAATAAAATGAAAAAAAGAATAATATCTGGCTGGTAGACCTGTACACCATTTACGGGAATTTTTTGGTCTATGCACAGGAAAATCCACAGAAACCTTGGGTGACAGCTCTGACCAGTGAAAGTACCAGAGATAACCAAAGATACCTTTAAACATAAGGGGGGGGGGGATTAAAATAAATGCTATAGTATGTAAAAAAAAATAAATATTTTAAGGGGTATAAAAAGCACAGGAGAATTGGGAATGCTATGAGATAATTATCAATTTCTAAAACCTAACAGGAGAATAAATTTCATGTCTAGCAACATATAAAATTGTATATATAATAGAATGCTATTGGTATAAATAATTTCTTTATTATATTATTTCTTTATTCTCAAATTATTAATCAGATTATTTTTTAAAAAATGGCTTATTTGCAATTTAAAAGATTCAAAAATTTATTATTATGATTCTTCTTCTTCTTCTTCTTATTATTATTTTTTTATTTATTTATTTATTTATTTATTTATTTATTTATTTATTTTGATAAAATTGAAAGGTAATTATTTCTAAGTTTTATGTGAGCAATATTATTATATATTTAAAAAACCAATTCTAGGTGAATGTCAAGTAGAACAACTCAGCAAATAGTACCAATAGACCACAATGTACCATATACGCCTAGCACACTGTTGCGCCGCCCGCAGTGCATGGAATGCTGATACTAATCGACTAAATTAACCCACAATGAAAACATTCAAAATTGACAGCAATAAAAAAAATATGTGAAGAGTGGCATTAAGATGCCGTATCATACAGCAAGTAATAGAGTTCACCATGCGCTAATGAATTCCGATAGTTACTGCATGATATGTACATGTAATACTACTTAATATTCCAATGAGATATGAAAGTTAATGAATAAAAATTTAGAATCTTGATAATCATAAAAAAATGCATTGTAATTGAATAAAAAAAATGTTTTTGAACCAAAATTTATGAGTTTCTTAAAATTATTCAACAATAATAAGTATAAAACACAATTATGATATAAACTTGTGAAACTTTATAATAATTAAATATATTAAATCATTGATATTAAATTTTTATATCGTTATTTTAAAAATTTCATTAATGCATTATAGCATAAAATTGTTTAGATTTCATAATATTAAAAATGTCACTATATTTCTATAAATAACATCACTTTTAATTTTTATAAAAATACTATAACACTGAAATAAATTGTTTAAAAGAAAACCGTCACATACCTAATAAAAATTTCAAAACTATAAACTTGTATCCTCTCCATATTAAATGAAGCAATTATCAAAACTTTTTCATTTTGTATATCAAATAAACACAAAATTAGAACTTCATAAACATATAATGATATTCTATACCATGTCCTTGAAGATAAAAATATTGTTCAATCAGAAAAAGGCACACATAATATATAAAAGAAAATATTTCTCTTTCAAAATTAATATAAATGTACCAGAATATATTTAAAATCAAAATAATATCTGCACATGAGAGAAAACGTAGAGATTAAAATAATGTTGAAGTAGTAAAAAAATTTTTTTTATGTTTATGAACTTGAAAAACGTAACTTTTAAAGAAGTTAATTGCAAAAAAAAATCATAATAAAGCATTATAAGAATAATTAAGTCATCTATTTATAAAAATATTTATTTAATAATTTATTTATAGGAGTTTATAAGAGAAAGTAAAAAAATATGCAAAAAGTTTTAAAATGTTAAAAGTTTTGAAGCGAAATCGCTAAATTTTTACGTCATCGTAAATGCTTACTAGAGAAAAGAAAAAAAAATTATTGAAAAACCATGATGCAATAATACCAGAAACGATCTCTGAAGTCGCGGCGCCATTAATGTTAAGTATGATTCCGGGATATGTAAATTGAAATGAAAATTCGAAAAGAAATATTTAAATCTGATCGAAATAAGTTCAATTCACATTCCCCGAGATCACACTATGGCCGTACGTATAGTGGTAAATTAGTACGCGATGTAAATAAATTTAAATAAACTAGAAGATAATGAACTCTCAAATAAATAAATAAGAAATGGTAATTACTCACCCCATGTTGAACATCTCACATAAAATACACTCACAATTAAAATGAATGGAATCAATCAATTGCATAATCAAGTATTTTATTGTATAATAGGAGACACATTGAAATCTATCCGGATCCGGAGCATGTTATACTTTATGTTGAGAATAAAATTTTAATAAATTATTGAAAAAGGTTAAACGTTATTTCGTATTACAACAGTCTTCTTTATGTCAATATTGATTCTTGTAAATAAAAACAGTTCTTGAATGGAATACAGTTTGTGAAAGTTTATAAAACAGAGTCGGAATAACTGGATGGTAAAGAGTTCTGTCGGTAATAGAAGTGATGATTACATAATATAATATTGTTATGGCATTATGATGATTGTTGAATTTAGATGTAAAAAAGGTGCAATATTAAAAGAATAAAATTCTAATTAATGACGAAGGATGTAAGAAGAGATGTATATTGATGATGGAGGATGCAAAGGAGATGTATATTGATGACGGAGGATGCAAAAGGAAACGTATGAGCATATTCACAATTCGTTGTATACTTGATGCGACGCTGGTTCTCTGGTTTTAGATATGGCAATTAACGGGTGACGGTGGAAACTTGACAACGAGAACAGGAAAAATTCCATCTTCTCTTCATCTTTGCAATATCTAAATCTCCTCCCATGGTGCGCTCACCAGGGCTTACGTCCAACGGTGAAAAAAATTAAAAACAACTCCCGATTCGAAAAACGGTCTGGAGTCTTCTGATAAAATTCTAAAACTGACCCTTGTTCAAATTGCCTGCCGAAGTCTGGAAACGATCTCTGCAACGTCAGCCAATCAGAATATTTTTAAAGATGGCCTGTCGCTAGCACTTCCGGCGAAAAAGATTTTGTAGTAGGATTATGACCATGGAATGGCAACGCACTGAAGAAGCGGGGAGAAAAGGAATGTTTGCTATGTGGGAGTGCCTATGACGTCGAAAGGAATTTCCTGTCTGTTCTGAGATAAGGAACTAAACCTTCTTAAAAGTTGCATCTTTTGGGATGCGAGATGAATGGAAAGCAATAAAATTAAGGGAAGCTTTAGTAGTAATAATTTCGTTTCTCTGGCAAAACGATTTCAGTAATTTTATGAAACTTTACCAGAGAAATGGAAAAAGAAAATAGAATGTAATAAATGTAATTTTAAATGAAATAATTAAAAGTAAAGATTTAGGATTTAATATTTAAAACTTAATAAAATTTTGCTGTCAAAATTGAAAGATGGTGAAAGGAAGTAGATTATTAAAATTAACAGAATATACAAAATTAAGTTTATGTAAATTTAAGAAGGGGAAATGTTATGCAAAGTTTTTACAACATAACACATTAGTTCAAGAAATGTGAATAAAAAAAAAAGGACTGTGCATATTTTATTCTTCCCTTTCAATGCTGTATTTGCAAATAATAAAACTTTTGCCACGACCAAAACAAAAAAGTTTTATCTCTTTCGTTTGAAAGGGTGACTGACTCATAACAGAGAAGATCTGGATTTTCTCAATCGTAGGAGACACATTATTGAAAACATTAATTTGCCGTTCTATGAGATTTTTTTTTTTTTTTTGGTTTAATTTCGATTTCGGATTATATACAGTTAAGAGTATTTATTATTATTTGGGAGTTAAATAGAATATTTGATGCTTATAATATTACGAAAAGGTTGGTACAGTGAAACCTGTGCGACCAACTCTATTAGGCGACCACCTCCCTCAACGACCATTTTTTCATGGAACGAAATTTATTCCCATTGGCTCAATACTAATTTGACCTCTATTCAGAGACCATCCCAGTTGAACTCCCTCCATGAGAGACCGATTTCTTTGCAGAAAATGAAATAAATTCCGTTTTTTCCTGGTCGCTTGAAGAAGGTTTTATTGAACAAATAATTCAGGAGAGGGCATTATTCAGCAAACTACTAAACTAAGTTTAGATTATTTTTTTTTATCCCGGTAACTTTTAAGTGTTTAAACCCCTTTGTGCCTTTTTAGGCAATGAATTTAACTCTGATTACAAATTAAGACTGACGGTGAATAAACTCCTCTGCCCTGTTCTGTCGGAAAACTCCCAAAGAAATAGATAAAGTAATGAAATCGCCATTATTTGTTCCCGTCCACAAAAAATGCATTTATTTACTGAACTTCGAAAGGACTTGGAAATAAAAATTATAAAATATAAAACTGTAAAATTAAAGCAAAGCTCAATGTGTTCATTTTTTAAACTCTGCAGTAATTAACTTATGTAATTAACTTTTATTTTGATACTTAAATTTTTATATTTTTTCCTAATGTGAAAAATAAATTTTAGTAACATTGTTACCATTTTTCAACAATTAAAATTTAGATTTAAACGTGACCTCCATTAAGAGACCACCTCTTGGAGCAACCAATTTTTATTGGAACAGTACGTGGTCGCTTTAGGGAGGTTTTACTGTATATTAATTTTTTTAAATTGTATCTAAACATTTTTCTGCGAGTTATGATTTTAAAATTTCGAGACAGAGTAATATAAAAAAATTTAATTATAGATATTCTGCATCAGTTATTAAATTTCCTTCTATTATAAAAAAAAAAATTTCTACGTTTTTGATACAAGTAATTTTTGGTGCTAAACAATAAAACATGATATTTAAGCATTGGAATAAAATGTTTTTTTTTATGCTTGTTTTGAAGTTTGTAAATAAGACTGCTTTAGTATATTTTTTTAAAAATGATCATATTTACTTACATAATACAGGACTGGATATATTTTTTAAAGAGATTACTAATAACTACTTTTTTACATTCAAATGTTTTTCAAACAATAAGAATATATCTAATGCAGTCATTTACTTTATTTTTATGTTTTTTTTTTTTTTTTTTTTTTTCTATTTCCGAGGTCAATCTTTTCCTATAAAACATATAAAATCTATTTTGCTCATAGTCACAAAATACAATATCTACGCGAATAAAAAATTTAAATTAAATATGGCTTATCGTATTAATTCCATTTTTCAGCAATAACGGACGAAAATTAGAAATCACGATTAAGTTAAGGAATATGTTTAAAAGAAAAATATATACATATTCCAGAGAACTCATAATTTAGACTCCATGTTCATATTAAACAAAACAAAAGCAAATCACAGCGGATAAAAAAAATTACACATTCTTAACATTTAAATCATGCTTAGACCTTATTTTAAAAAGAAATGAGTTTATAAGCATTGCTTTTAAATGGAAAAATTAAAAATATTTTACAACAATAGGACTTTTCAGAAATAGCAATAAGTTAAGAAAAAAGTTACGGTTTTATATTTAAAACAAAAATTAAAATTAAATCAAACATTGTTAAACATATAACATCCACCTATTAAAAAGTTATTAATAAAACTTTAAAAGTAATATCTTTATAGGACATGCAGTAAAAGCAAACACAAAGGATAAGATTGGAATAAAATATTTTAGTTTATTTCTGTCAGTAATCTAATTTAAATTCGTATGTAACATTAACTGAATTTTTCCTTAAAAGTTCAATTAGTGTTACAAACTATGAATTAAATAAATATTGCTAATAAAGTATTTTATTCCAATCTTTACCACGCTTGTATCTATTTTCATTGCATGCCGTAAAAGATGTGATTCTTTTAAAATGACCATAAAAGCAAAAGAAAAATGAACCGACTACAAAAAAAATGAACATTCACTTCCATGAAAGAGTGACTATTCACTCCTACCAAGGGTGAAAAACCGCACTCCTTTAGAAAGAGTGAATAGTCACTCCTCGGAAAGAGTTATTTTCCATCCCTGTTTAGAGTGAATAGTCACTTTCCAGGAGTGACTATTCACTCTTTCAGAGAGTCAAATATTTCACTTTTGCTCAGAGTGCATAATCACTCTAAAGAGGTTGAGCATATTTTGAGTCTGCGATAGAGTGACTATTCACTCCGGAGGAGTGAATAGTCCCCTTTTTTTATTTAGAGTGTAGATTTCCAATTAGTACAATATAAAAAATAGAAATGTACTTTACCTCACTGTTTTGTGAAGAAGGAAATGATAGTGGGCTGTTTTCGTTTTTCATTTACTCTTCAACGAATTTTACTATGCAAATTTCTCTGCATCATTTTTTCACCAGGTGTGCTTTCATCTTCTGGCTCCAAGTATTTACGTAACGCCACTGTGTATACCATTGTGTCACCGTGACTTCATTTTTGAAGAGTTACAAGATTTTCTTAATAACTTTCAGGACATTTTTCGAAATTTCTTGTTTCTTCTGAACAACAAGGGACACAATATCATCGTCACTAAAAGCTTGATAACATTCCAATTTCGAATCTTCGTTAATTCGTTGATGTATTTTTTCTTCGCCCGCATTTTCAGAAGAGTATTACTTTCTCCAATCTTCTAAGATTTTTCTCTGAAAATCAGTGCTATCGTTGTTTTCTGTAGATCGGATGAAGATATTTCCTTTTTTCCATCCGATAAAATAACCCTCCATGATTTCTTAACCGTGGCACTAATTTCCATGCAGCATCAACATAATAAATTGCATCTATATCTGTGAGACTTTTACCTTCCCGGTTAATCTGAATCCCGGATAATACGACCCCGGTTAATCGAGAGTCCACAGTATATAAAATAAACAGAATCACCTGAAATAGGAAATAATTATATGCTAAAAATTTAACTGTTTTTCTAACTTCTATATTCTCACTCCAGTATTAAGTTTCACAGATTACAAAAATTAGTAAAATGAATATATATATATATATCGCAAGGTCACTACTTAGAAATTCAGTGATATACAAATTTAATGTTTAAAACAAATTTATTTAATCTAACTGGACAAGAGTCTTTACAAATTTGGCCTAGATCACGCGACGAATAAGCACGTTCACTCACTTTCTTAATAACTAAGAAATATTAGATTAAACTTACATAAAACTCTTCGATAGTCCAAATCGATAACAACTTTCCCAAACTGATATTTTACTTTGAGCTGCAAATTAAATATGATTCAAATATTCACTGTAATACCATTAACTGCCCGTGGTTGTCAAAACAAAATTTTATTTACTGGAAGTATATTTCAAAATCTCTTTCCAACAGGCTTATACCACAAGCTCTAATTTTACTTCCATCTGTCACAAACTCCTTCTTCAATCCTCCGAGACAGGCCTTATACTCCACTGGGGTAAGAATCCACCCAAATCCCAAGACACAAACTTTCGCTTCACCTTTTATACGCTTCAGATTGAGCGACGCAGGCTGATTTGCATAAAACTGTAGCGGAAACATGAAACCGTATACAGTCAGTATCGGCTATATGGTCACCCATGCGGTCCTGAAAAATATGACCTTATAAGCAGGGTAACCTTATATGCGGTGTAAGCAGGAATTTTATTTTAGACAATAAAATATTATAAATAAGTTAGTTATATTAGTACAATAATATACAAAGAAGCCATTAACATATAATTTATAAAACAACAGATATAAACAAGAATTGCTTTACACTTAAAATTTTGAATTGATGAGTATACTCGTAGCAGTAAAATTGATCTTTTATGCAGTTTTTTTTTAATCGTAGTTGTTAAAACTACTTTTTCTTATTCACGAATAGTTTTAAAATGTTCCCCTGTGCCTTTGGGATTGGTAAAAACATATCTGTATGTATTTAGTGCTTTGAGAGCTTCTGCTCGCATTGCCGGTTCAGCTTCGAATTCATTGTCATTATCATCATTTCCATTTGCGTTTATACACTGCTCAAAATAATTAAAGGATATTTAAAGTTTTATATAAAATAAAGATATAAACGAAATTTTTTTGCCGAAAATAGAAGAAGAGAATCACAAATGCAAATTTTTCTTGTTTTCAAACTGTGGAGTATGCAAATTTTGAGTTCGACGTCAAAAACGTCGCTTCAGCGGCAGCGAATGAAATTTGACTTTCAACTGGATAAAAGAGAATGAAGACAAGGATGATCGGCATTCAGTGATTGCTTTGTTTCGATGCGTACGATGTCTCAACGAAGTCATTTGACAGATTCAGAAGCTTTGAGAATTGTTGGTAGGTTAGAAGGGGGCCAAACTCAAGCCGAAGTAGCGCAAGCCATTGGAGTGTCACAAAGTGTCATTTCAAGGATCTGGAACCGTTTTTTGGAGAGTGGATGTGCAGGTCGAAGACCAGGGCAAGGTCGTAGACGGGCAACAACGCCCAATGAAGATCGGTATTTAGTGTTAACAGCTCGGAGACAACGAACCATGAACGCTACTCTTCTCCAACAACACCTTCGCTCGGCTACAGGCACCACGATTTCAACTCAGACTGTCCGAAACCGGCTCCATGCTGTAGGTCTGTATGCTCGTCTACCGATGGTATGTGTTAGATTAACATCAAGGCATCGTCGCGACCGCAGTGAGTGGGCAACCGAGCATGTCAACTGGAGGAGAAATAAATGGAGCAATATTCTGTTTTCTGACGAGTCCCGTTTTTCTGTGCATCCGGATAATAGGCGTATTTTCATCTGGGGGGACCGTGGCAGTAGGAATAATCCTGCGTTCGTGCACGAAAGTGTCAGATTTGGCGGTGGAGGAGTGTTGGTGTATGGTGGCATCTCCATTGACGGGCGCACTGACCTCTACATCATTCGAGATAGAGCTCTGACTGGTCGCCGATATAGGGATGAGATCCTCAGACCTATTGTAGTCCCTTACGCTGCAGCAATCGGAGATAACTTCATTTTAATGGACGATAACTGCAGGCCACATCGTGCAAACCTGGTGGAGGATTTCCTTTTCGAGGAAGGAATCGTTCGAATGGAATGGCCAGCGTGTTCTCCAGACATGAATCCAATCGAGCACGTTTGGGACGCTCTAGGAAGACGAGTTTCTGGCCGCCAACAACCCCCACAAACTCTCCAAGAACTGGAAAGAGCTCTTCTGGAAGAGTGGGGCAGAATACCCCAACTCGTCATTAATAGCCTCATTGAGTCCATGCCTCAAAGGTGGTCAACGTTGCTGGCCGCCCGTGGAAACCATATCCCCTACTGAAAATGATTTTCTTTGAAGAAAACACCTTTTCTTATTCTTTTTTCTCATATGCACAAATTGTGTTTTTTTCCTTTAGTACACAAATGCGCAATAAAATGCATTTTTTTCTGCCAAACATGTGTAATTTATTCTCATATAACCTACTATGTCTGTCGACCATGTATCAATCAGCTAAACAGTTTACCAGATACAAAATCTACCTAAAACTGCAATATCCTTTAATTGTTTTCAGCAGTTTATTTAAAATTTCCGAAATTATTTCCAGTATAGAAGCTTAACTATGGGCTTTACCGATGCTACGCCAGCTGCGGATATCTAGAAGAAAAACACCAATAGGTGTGAAGAACATGTTAACACGGCTTCCCCTTCTTCATACTTCCCCTTCTACATACCCGCAAAGGCGTGACTGTTGCCACTTGTGGGTAAAGTCCATTAGTAGCGATTTCCTTGACAACAACTGCATGTGTCAGTTCGTCATGCATTGTACAAACGACATTCCATAGTTCTTGTGCAACTTCAAATAGGGACACATCATCACCAACATTGTTGTTGTCTTCGAACGAGAATTCTTCACATTTTGGAAGCCAAGGATGTCAAAAACAATTTTCAATGGTCTTCTTTGATACCATATTCCAACTCTTGTCTACGAAATATATGGCATCTAACACAGTCACGCAAAACTTCTTTTTTTATCAATGGCAGCAATGACGTTTTTTAGAAGCAGCTTTAGATAATTTATCTTAATATTTTTAATAATTTTTGTACCTAATTGTTGTGCCATACTGGTTCAGTTTGGAGGTAAGAAAACAAGTTCAATCAGATTTAATTTGGGAATCATGCAATGGGCGGTACAGTTGTCTGTGATTATAGCCACTTCTCAGTGCAAATTTTATCGAAACGCCAAGTTTCTTTTTTCCAAATGCTTATTGTTATCCAAGCCTTTTGGTTCGCATCGTAAGATACATGCAAAGATTTGTAATTTTTCAAACAACGAGGCTTGAGAAATTTACCAATAACTAATGGAGTCAATTTCCATTTGAGCCATCCATCCAAATTCGCTGCTAATAAAACAACCAATCTCATTTTGCTTACCTCCCCACCACTTCATTTTTCGTTCTTAAAAGTAACAGTTTTATCTGGGAAAACATGAAAAAACAGCCCAAGTTTATCAAAATTAAAAACATCACAAGTTCTGTAATTATTGAGAATGTCACTTAACAAGTTAACAGCCATTCCTTCGATTCTTTGGTAGTAAAATTCGGTTTTCCTAGTTATGCAGAGATTATTCTTTTACGCATACTGCCAACCTTTACGCTTTTTACATTCCACTAAGATTTTATAGAAAATATTATCTCATTCAATCGTCGGAATTTCATGATTTAACAATGCGAAAATCTCCTTAAAATTTTAGTGGTAGCCAAAAAGCATAAAAGATGGCAGCTATGCTTTTACGACAATCCATGTATTGGAACATTCTGCAATCTGGCACATTTTATCCAAATGAAAAGATCTTTCTCAATATTCTCAAATGTTGAAGCATGTTCTCGCTTTCTCTTTTGGTTAATTACATTTTCTGTATAACAAGATTTGAACTCTAAGGCGTTATTCGGTGTCGGCCTCACTATTCCACCAGTCTTCGCGAAAGCTGCTTTTGATACATTCGATTTTTCAAAGTTTTCTACCAATTTTTTTCGCAATTGTCAAATTTTTCGTTTTGCTGACCTCTTGTGTTCACAAATGACAATTAACAAATGAACGAAGGCTTTACACGCAGCGACAAGTAATGAAAAATACAAAAAAAAAATAAAAATGTGTGATTTATCATTTCTTTGCACGGAGGACAATTTTCATTTGGTGTCAAGGGATCATGGCATATTTTCCAAGAATCGGTATCTAATGCGACAGTTGAGGGATAAATCTCCAGACCTTTGGAAACTCTTACCGACAGGAGAGAGTTTCTCTTATAGGCTGCAGTCGGGAAGATCAGATCCCCTCCCCCCTCCCCCGAGTGTCTACGCACATCTAGCCCCATGGTATGTAATATTATCGCGATCTCTAAGGCTCCGTTTGAAAAGGAAAAGGTCTCACTCTCATTATAAAGCTATAAAAATGTCAAATGGCCTTTCTTTACCATACGGAAGTTCGTACTTGTGGATTTTAGCAAAACCACGGGAGATTCAACTATGAAAACGGGGAAGATTGACTAGAAGGAAAGAAGTTCCTCCTTCAGGATGTCTATCCACATCTTTCTAAAGCTATTAAAAATTAAGGGCCCCGCGTGACCAATACAAAGAGGTCGACAGTTGAAGATACTTGAACGTGAATGATACGTCTATTCGGCACTTTACACACTAAAAAAGGAAGGAAAAAACATAAAAATATGAGATATTTTGCAATAAAAAGGGAGACAAAAGATGATTATATGACCATATATCCGATAGTAGTCATTGGAAACTGACCATATAGGCGGTGTATTTTAACACGTAATACCTATTCAGTCAGTCCGGACTTACGAAAAGTGACTTTATAAGCGGAGTGACCTTATAAGCGAGTGACCATATATCCGGTACTGACTGTATTCCAAGAGATTCAAACACAATCGGAACATTAGAGTAAAATAACGTATAATTGTGTCTGTAACGCAGACAGATTAAATGTTTGACGTCACGTTCACATTTAAATGGCTTGAGACACTATATAAGTAAGTTGCTAATCCACTAGAATATTTATGTAACTCTGAACATGAGACTGCGTAATACGAAGTACACTGTTAAAAACATCGTGAAAAATAACCTCTGTTTTTTAAGGCTATCTATTTTCTGACCAATGAGAACGCTTCATAGGTGATTATGTAGTATTATCATAGGTCAGAAAATAGATAGTCTTTAAAAACAGAGGTAATTTTTCACGATATTGTTAACAGTGTATTGTAGAAAACTAATGACTCCATGGTCATAACCTCTTTATTTGTGAACAAATTTGAACATTTTTTTGAACATGATACAACCGTTTATCCTCTATGTAACGCACTGTTCACTTTTTATTGTAGGTGCTATTGATTTGCAAATAAACGAAGAAAATGACGACCTTCATAGATATCAAGTTGAAATAGCAGGCTACCATGGAGTTCTTAATAGCTGAGGATTGCAAGCCTATTCAAATTTATCACCGATTAACATTTTTTTCTGCGAGACTATTTTTGATGTCAGTACAGTGCGATGATAGTCCAAGTAGTTTAAAGACACAAATCGAGCTTGCTCAAGCCTGACTGTTCATGTTGGTAGTGAGAGACGCTTCACTGCAATTGATGACGAGCATTGAAAGCGTTTTGACTAAATGACGACGAGATGAAAGCTGCCGTTCGGTCTTGGTGTCGACAAAAAACACAACCTTATTTCTCCTATGTTTGCTCGACTAGAGACGTGTTAATGCAAGTGCTTGGAAAACTGTTGGGACTACATTGAAAAGTTAATCGTGAAATAAATAGAGGATAAATTGAGTTATCTCATAAAAAAATCAAATCTACTCACAAATAAAAAAGAAATAATGTCATAGAATCGAAACTGTTCAATCCAGTTTCGTAATTATTCGCTCTTAAGTTAAATGATGATTACTGAATATTTCATTAACATGTTCTTAAGCAACCAGGCATAAAATATAAAATATATCCTGAAAAGAAAGGGAATTTTCATCGTTTCTCTCCACATCATAGCTGGAAAAAAATCAGCATAAAAATAATAAAAAAAATTATAACTCTGCATAGAAAGCAGATACGAAAATAAATTGAGAATTATGAATAGAATATGTATATTAATTTTTATATTGTATAAACAATTGGTAACCTGTTAAATTTTATTAAATATTATTATCTGTTTTAATACAGGATGGCTAAAATTAAACTAACGATACTCAGAGGCCCTTAGCTCCGGTTCTACGGAACGGATACGAATGAAACTTCAAACATATGTTATGTAGATTATGCGGCCAAGGTTTTCGTAAACAAAAGCTTGAAATTTTTTAACCAGATGGTGCTGTACTGATAAACCCATCTGCGATTGTGTAGCTATTGTAAGTTCACTATGAAAGCGATAAGTGTCGTTCAAAGAAATCATTCGACCGCAGTGAACATGCCGATGAACAATAAGAAACGCGCATTGATCGTAAAACGTTTTTATCAGAATGAGAGTAATGCTTCGGCAGCTCTCCGTGTTTATCGGCGGATAAAAAACTTAAGGAGAGGACCCATGTCCCTAAATACAGATTAAAGGCATAATTCGTAAGCTTGAAGAAACTGGTTTTCTGGATGTTGCACCGGAAAGAACTGAACCGGCGATTGTGGAGAAAATTGCAACAGCTGAAGCATCTACAAATTCTTCAAATGCTAGTGTAAGTGGCTGCTCAATAGTACGAGCACTGGAAATTCCGTGGGTAATCGTGCGCAAGATTTTATGTAAAATTCTGTAGCGCTACCCTTTCAAGATGCATTTCGTGCAACAGTAGAAACCGCAAGATCACCCTGCACGTCTTGATTTTGTCTTGCGTTTTCTGGCGAGGATGCAAGTGGATGAGTACTAGTCATCGCATATCTTATGGACAGATGAGGCTAATTTTTTCTTAGACGGGGTTGTGAACACACAGAACTGCCGCATATGGGGTTCCAGCAATCCTCATGCCGTGCAACATAGGTCGCTACGTTCCTCATATGCTACGACATGGTGTGTATTCACAGCGAATTTCCATTTGGGCCCTTTCGAGGAAGTGATAAGGAACTGGTTTGTTATCTGTACACTCACAAGTGACCGGTACAGCAGACTCATGGTGAATCAGGTTGTCACGGCGTTAACGCAAAGAGGCTGTTTGGACACCACAATGTTCATGCAAGATGGAGTAGTTATCCATACGCCTTAGCTCCATAAGTGATTCAAGCACTAAAAATAATTTGTAATTTATTTTAAAATAAAAATTAGACATAGTCTATAAGTTAAAAGTACAAGGAATCAAAAAATTTAAACCTGCAACTTTACAATTCAATATTGATTGCATGAGCGAATTTTCATTTAATTCTTGGGTCGAATATTAAATATAGATTTTATTATAGATTTAACTGTTTCGTACTGTTAATAATAACTTCGTTTGGGTTTTTAGTTTTAATGTATGTCGCGTAGATGAATTTGTAAGGAATGTGGTTCAAGCTAACTTCCCTGACGAACGTGTCATTTCGAGTACTTTCTCAATTGGTCACCAGATCCAACAAGGTCACCAGATCTGAATTCCTGTGACTTCTGGTTGTGTGGTTTTCTCAAAGATCATGTTTATCAAGGACGTGTAACTAATGAAGCGGACTTTGAAGCTAGCATCGTACGCCATGTCTCCCTAATACCGACTGATATGTATCGCGAGACCATCGATAACGCGTTGGAACGTTTTCAGCCTATTGATGACCGACAAGATATGCCCTTAGAGGATACAGCTGTGTAAATAAATAATATATTCCTTTATTATTTGATTTTTGAACTGTAATCTGTCTATTTATGTCATTAAAGCGCCACTTGGTAGAGAAATTATAAACTCTGCTTTACGAAAACCGGCCGCTGGATCTACATAACATATATTTGAAGTTTCATTCGGATCCGTTCAGTAGAACCGCACCTTTGAGCAACTGAGCATCGTCAGTATAATTTAAACCACCCTGTATTATTCCACAGTTTAATTTAGATAGCCAATTGTATTCAAGCTCTAGTTTTCTTCCCAGCAATATATTTAAAAATTATTACTATTGAAAAACCTCCGTATAGAAAAATGAACTTGGCTTTAATTGAACGGCTTTAATGGGCTTTAAATGAATTATCACATTAATGTGCGAGATAAAAAAAATTTAAGTGTATTTACTTTATAAAATTACATCCAAAACACTACTTAAAAGTCATGTGAGATTTGAACTAATTTAAATCTCTATAAACATTAATAGAAATGCATTTATTTACTTGTCAAATGTCAAACTCTTATGGGGCAAAATCTGCCAAATTATCTCTATTTTGCCTTCGGTTAGTTTCTTGTGCATTTTCAGATAATGTATCTAACAATTATTTTAGATATATTAAATCAAATGTCCACAAAATTTGAATAAAATGATACATTACTTCAGTAAGTTTTTATTTAAATAATTCTCTAAATAATACGAAGTAATTAAAAAATTCATACTCAAATATAAAGAAGTTCTTAAAAGCTTTATTTATTTATTATATATTTCATGATTATATATTTCATTTATTATAAGTTTTCATATTTTTTTATTATTTATTTATTTATTTATTTATTTTTTACAACTTCATTATAAAATTACACTTTCGAAATGTACATAAAATCTTAGCAGCTAATAATTAAACTAGTTAATACAAATTGATGTCTTGCAATACTTTGTTAATTATTCAGGTAAAAACATAAGTATTATACAATACATTTTTAGTTGCTTCATTCCACATTTAAAAAAATGACATCTTTCATTTATATGCAGTACTTTAACGTAATACTTATTGTAGTTTCATCTAAATTGTTCTTCCTTATTTGAGGTGTCTTATAACGTTTTATAACAACGTGTACTCAACGCATGGAAACGAATATAAATTAACCCTTGTGTATTGAACTATGAATTCCTGAAAATTTTATCTTCTAAAGCATTTTTTGTGAGTTTTTGAAACTATATTATACGATTTACATAATCATCTAATAAGTTTTAGAAATATTTTAGAGGGATTGAAGGATTTAGAAGGATTAATTAAATTTGAATTTATAGTTATATATCTCATTCTAAACTGTATTACTGTAAATCCATGTATTAAATGGATTTTATGACAAGTTATTTTAACGGTGCTTATAAGTAGATAAAAGCAGTGGTGGGATTCAGCCGGTTCGCACCGGTTCGGTAGAACCGGTTGTTAATTTGTGTTGAGTTCGGCGAACCGGTTGTTAAAATGATACTTCAAATACGAAAATCGCATTTACATTAATTTGCTTTCTTTAAATGTTTATCTGCACAACATTGTTTTCTAGGCATAATTCTGTGATAAGTCCTGATTACTAATTTAATTTAATAAAATAATATTTCATTTGGAACAATAATATATTTTTTCTTCATCAATCCTGTAACAGAAAAATTCAACTTAGAAAAAACGAAATTTTGAAGAATTTCGGTAACTAAACTGATAACCCTTGGCTAATCCCAGTTATATGGCAAAGTTATTAAAAATTACACTAACTACTTATCTATACTAATAAAAGAAGGTTTTGCTCTGTCTGTGTGTGTGCGATGGCTAGTGAAAAATTTTGTGATGCTAGCTCAAAATGTCTCCTGATGCACCTGAGACACAGAATTTCTAATGATTAGTTGAGTTATTAGTTAAAACCCGCAACTCACTCTCATAAAAAACTCAACTCGGCCTTTGCGAGAAAGAAAAAACTCTGGCGTACGCACAGAAGCCTTATTTACGCATCAATTGAAAATGAAGAACGAAAAGATGAAATTTTGGGGGTATTTTATCATTATTTATTAACTTACGTCGATCAAACCGCTTAGTAAAGTTAAAAATGAAAGGCATATTCTGAAAGATCTATGTCTCAAATGCCGCAATCAATTAAAAAAAATATCGAGTTAACCGTTTGAAATATAATTTTCAAAAGGGATCATTTTTCCGAAAAACTTTTTCTCTTACTGTAACGCCCTTACAGGGTGCAATTTTGGAGGTACCGACAAACCAAAAATATCTTCTTAAAGTGAAATCCTCTTCTAATCGGAGGTGCAATTGGTTTAAAACAAATATAAATTTTAACCTTTTCAAATACACCGGTAAACGCAGGTCACTTCGCGCCTCACGATGACAATAATTTTTTACGCTAAAAATAACTAAACGTCAGTATTCTTTTTAGAGCATCTCAATAAATAGACCAGATTTACATCACCTACAAAAATTTTGAAACGTTCGAATGGGTAGAAATATTTCTTACAAAATAAAATGTATGAAAATTTCGACGAAATCAGTAAAAATCTGAGTGTTTCGTTGGGGTTTCGCTTCTTCAGGGCGAAATTTTAGAGGTACTGTCAAACCAATAATATATTCGTAAATCTGAAACCACTTTCTTATCGATGGGACAATCGGTTTTAAAAAATAGGAATTTCTACCCTTATAAATACACCGGCAAATGCAGGTCATTTCGCGTCTCACGGAGACAACATTTTTCTGCGCTAAAAGTAATTAAACGACCGCATTTGAACACAATCTTTTAAGAATATCTCAAATTCAGATGGTATTGAGATTCTCAATAGATCAGATTTACATCATCTACAAAAATTTTGAAATATTCGGACGGATAGGAATATTTTTTACAAAATAAAATGTGTGACATTTCAACAAAATCAATGAAAACTTGAGTGTTTCTTCGCGGTTTCGCTCGCTTTCGGTGCGCATAATCTCTACAAACCAAATTGCGCAGAAAGTAAAGTACCAAATAGCATATAGTACTGTCAATTCAATATTTTTTTTTCATTTAAAAATATAAATTCAGATAAAAAAAGATTTAAAGATATAAAATCATACAAATTTCCGGTTTATTTAAGGGTCATTCATCACGAGCCCAGGTAACACTATTATTCGAATAAACGGTACTTTGCTTTGGCACGGAATGTTTCCTGTTATCGCTGATCTATAGCTAGTACTTAAATCGTCAGATTTAGATACATAATTCCAACTGCACATTTTTTTTTTTTTTTTTTTTTTTTTTTTTTCATATCTTAGAAATTTTGTAAATGAAAATAGTTATTTTCGTAAATGTACCAAATCCAAAATTTTGATAAGTTCCTTGAGTCTTATAAGTTACATTTAGAAAAATATTTTTCCAACTCTAACAAATGAAAAGGCATTGTATGATCTAAACTTGCCAAATCATAATACTTTGTATTTTACGAATTTCCAGCCTTGTCTGGACTATTTATTTTTATTTATTTTTATTTCTTTTAACTGTAAGAAATGGTAAAAATTTCTAAAATTTCTAAATGTCATAACCCGAGAAGTTTTGGTCGTGCAAAAATTTGCCTCACTTGCTATAGCATAGATAATATTTTTCTAAATATGTTATATACAGTTTTAGGTCATGAACATCGGTTAATACTTAAACTTACATTTCTGCTATTTTTATATTATATTGTTTTCAGGGCTTAATTTGCGTCGGCCCCCACTGGAGCTTAGCTCCGGTATTTCTTTGTTTTGAGTAAATATTTAAATATTGGTCGGAATTCACAGGAGCTCATAAATACAGGGCTCCAATGCAATAGCGCTTCCGAAAAACCGAAGCCTAAATTCCTCTTTCCTTTCCTTCCCATCTCCAAGCTTTTGCATTATTTTTTATTAAAACACTTATACGTGACATAAGGAGATGTTTCAACTCAATATATTAGTATTTGGGCTTGGGCTGGCTCAAGCTCAATCTAAATTACTTTCAAAATTTTATTTATTCATGTATATGTAAAAAAATCCTTCTTAAAGATTACTAATTCTATTTTATTTCAAATCATTTTAATGCTATTTTGGTTAGAATAAAAGGAAACAGGAATCGTACTTTTCTATTCTATTTGTAAATTTATGTCTGGTATTGATGGTGGCGACGTGTTGATACGGCGCCAATCAAGAGAATGAACAATGAATTTGCTTACAGTTTAATTTTCTTTTGTGACTATTCGATAATTTTTAATTGGCTGGTTTATTTTATTTTTTGGTTTAGATATCGAACCTGAAAATAATATTTTCTGTTTTTAGTCAATGGGCATCAGCTTGAAGTTTTGTTTGTTTGAGGTTTTTAGTCTTCTATTTTGTACAAGTATAAAAATCACTAACGTGATTTTTATGTTTATTTTGTAACATGAACGATATCCATGCTAAGGCTCTGCTCTGCAGATTTACGAAGTTTACTTTCATTTGTAAGTAGATATAATTGTCATATATCGTTATTCTGATAGAAAGCAATCGAGTAGTGTTACTTCTATTTTTATAAAAGCATCGAATCTTTCCGATAATGATGTCAAAATTTTTATTTAATCTGATTTTCAGGAACTAACCACGAAAGATTGTTATGCGGAAGGAATCGATTATAGTATAAAGTAGGCATATTCTATTGGAAATTGAAAAACGCTGTTCCATTTTTTAGCATATAGATATTAATTTCTGTAAATTCCATTCATTTTTTTATAAAAATGCACAGCTGCGAACTATTCCTTTTTTTATTTTAACACTATTTCTGAATCATAATCCTTATTATATTTAATCTCAGAATTATTCAATTAATTAAATTTAAAATTAGACAAAGATTTAGTTGACAACTAAGTAGATGCAGATAGATATATTTAAATTTTTTATTTAACTAAAGAAAAAAAATGCTTTAAATTTTAAAATATGTTTTTAAATATAAATATGCAGATTGTAGTGACGGGGGGGGGGGGGGGTGCATTCTACGGTTGTTAGCATTGCAGAATATTTGGGCTCCGGTACTTTTTTATTAGAAATTAAGCCCTGATTCTTTTAATGCATTTTCTGATAGAAATTATGATCAGGGTTTCATGATTGCGGAATATTTATTAACGTCCTTTTATAGGGTAACATGTTTCAGGATTTTTTTACTGTACCAAATGAACTGTATCAAAGTTTTTTTTAACAATGTTCTTATAATATTGGAAAGTGTTTCATAATCTATGTGTGATGCTTCATTTTTCTTTTATTTTTGTACATCAAAAATCATTCGGGCAGCGAACCGGTTGTTAAATTATTTGAATCCCACCACTGGATAAAGGGATAAGTTAAATAAAAATTTGTCCACTCAAGTGGGATACTAGAACGAAATGTAAATTTGAGCAAAATATTTAGATCTTTTCTTGTTTCAAAAATTAATATATTTCTCCAAAATTTACCAAATACGAAATAAACTTTTTTTAAAACAAACTCTGCTATACCATATTCTATTTATAGCGTAGATTGAAAAAAATTGAGACACGGTTGACATTAAGACACTTTATTTTTCAGAATCTGTACTTCAAATAGACAATTATTCACATGTACTGGTAGACGACACCCAATTAACTACCGGGTGTCTTATGAAAATTCATACGATGAACAGATTAGAAGAATTCTGTCAAAAAACTGAAATTTATCACTTCTTTATGTTGATAAGGTAACGTTAAGCGATAAATAAGTATATAATTTTATTAGCAAAACTTTTAATTAAAATGGCGAAAATTTTAAAAGATACACTTATTGATTAAATTCTTATTGTAATCTCAAGTATAGAAAATGCAAATTGTAAAACCAGAGGACAAGGATGCGAGGTTGATTGGGACATTTAGAAATGGGGCAACTTGGAATACAGTCTTTGGTACGGAAGATTTAAAAAAAAAAGTTCCTTTAGTTCCTAAAAAGGTATTGATATGCATTTATAAATTATGAATATGACAATAAATAACGAATAACAATAATTATTAACGTCTGTATAAATATTTGAATTAAGCAATTTCTCCTAAGTTTATTATTACTTGCAACACTTTTCGATCATAAAGCATTAAACCAAACAATTTTATTCTCAACAGTGTTGCTTAATAACATGTTGCATATAATCCTATAGCATTAGAATTCCTCAACATCAATTAATATGGTAACAGCCACCACAAATTCTTTGCATTTGTAGGCAATTATTGAGAACATTGTGAATAATGAAGATGAATAAAGTTTCTTAAAATAGGGTCATTCCATACAAAATGAGCAAATCACCTGTGGCAGACATGTCACATATTTTAACGAAAATCATTTTGTAAGTAGATCATATCTATTTATGAATAAATGTAAAATAATAGATTTTAGGATTGTTTATTTAAGTATTAAAATTTTTTTAATTAAAGTATTAAAAGTTGATGCAAAATCGTGGTTTTGGCTACATGCTAGAAGTTTCAATTTTGGTTATTAGCTTTAAGAATGCAAAGACTGTATTAAAAATTATTTATAATTAGGAATGAATATTAAGTAACAGATTGACGTAAGCTAGTAATTGTAATTTTATTCCTTAATGAGAAAAAAATTATTTTTGAAAATTTTTGAGGGAAAAATGCAACGTTTCTATTGAGATGAAGGACACCTCTGACATTATCAAAATTGCTTGACGTTATAGCTAAAAGTATATATATTAAATATTCAAACTTTCATTCTTGCCTTTTTATTCCTTAATGAAAAGAAAATAAATAGTAAAAAATGTTGAGGATAAAATGCAATATTTCTATGACTTGTTTCGACGTGAAGGAAAGCTTTTAACTTTTTTGATATTACAGATAATAGTGTATATTTTAAATATAAAAACTTTTATGTTTGCTTTCAATTTATTTTTGCCTCAAGAAGATTTTTAATTAAAGTAGAAAAAAAAGCTCAATTGAACAAAAAATATATATATTAACATCTAAACTCACATACAGAAAATAGATGGCAGCACTAAATTTTTTCCCTTTGAAATCCTGCAATATTTTAAGAAACGTGCGCGAATTAAAAAACAATAGCTCATGGAATGTAGTTAATATTGCCTTTTTAACCCAATTTTGTGACGTTAGGAATCTAAAGGCAATCTTGAAATTTTTTTAGCAGATTATGGACTTATTGATCTTTATGTCTGTGCAATAACTGTAATGTGGGACTTTTCCTTCATTATTTTTTTTACCCATCAATGAGAGGAATTTATGATTTTTTTCGATTTTATGATTTTTTTAAAAGTTTCTAAATTTTTTTAAAGGTGAAGGATATACATATCAACTTCAAAACGTTAGTAATTCGATCTTAATATGTAACACTACATCAGGCATTAATTTCTCAGATGTTTTTTAATTCCTTTAATTTTTATAACGTTTTTAATTTTCTCAAAATTTGCAAATTTTCAATTTTTACAACCAATTAATGATTAATCATGGTGTTACCAGATTATTATTACTCAATAAATAAGACGATAATTTTTCAGAGGTTACATTATTATATAAAAAATTCATTTCAGTTAAATAACTTTCAAGATACAGAACTTCAAACCACCAACTTTGGACGATTGCACACATGCCATTCTTTATCACAAGTTTTTTAAATGTCCAAAACTGCTAAAATAATTTATTTTTTGTGAAGATATTTTGCAGAGCTCTATTTGAATATGAATTGAACCTGTATATCAAATTTTATTAAAATCGTTTTCTATGTGGCCACGACTTTTTTTAAATGTTTGCTCATTTTACGTGGAATGACCCAATAAGCAGATGCAGTGGGTCATTTATTAAGTTAATACAAGATAGTGCCCGTCAAGATTTGACGAAAAATAATTTGAATGTTTCATTAGAAAAATTTTTGAATTAATAATTAATTGCGTTTAAATTAATTATTGAATGACGAATATCTATATTGCGTAAGTGATTCCCATTTCTTTAAGGCGATAGATGGTGCTGTCAGCCTTACCTATTCAATGAAGTTGAATACTAATTTTCAATTTATAATTTACAACCAATTATGCATGCTTTTTATCAGAAATTCACCTAAAAATACCGGATAAAGAATTTATTTTTACTTACTACAACCTCTTTTTTTTAAAAAGATACCGACATTTATTTAATAAAACTACAGGACCATTAAAAACTACCATGGATTTCATTTTTATCTGTCTGATTCTCTAAAAACCTAAATTTGAAACTTGATATACTTAACGATTTATAATATATATTTTCTATTACTTGAATTTTATTTTGCATTTTCATACCTTTTTTTTTTTAATATTAAAGATGGATATCAAGGTAATTTCTTAATAATAGCTCTTATACGAATATTTTTCTTTCTTTCGTTTCATTTTTTACGCAAATGAATGACAAACTTTTTTGACACACAGACACAAATATATTCTTCATAATGGCCAGAAAATATAACGAAAATATATCGAATAATTGTAGATCAGCTCAATTTATTTAATTGATAATTACATACAAAATATTTTAGATTAAATATTTTAAATATAATAGTATTATTTTTTCAAAATATTATTGACTGTTAAATTTTATTTAATTATCAAGCATTCAGGGTAATAATAATAACAAGCAGGGATGACCGAGCATAGCTCGGTCAAAATTAGCTTTGCGTTCAACTCGATAGATTACTCTCATAGTATCATTTGTCCTTCGAAATTACATTTTTAGAACAACTCTGATTGGTTTAACCATGTATTCGAGTCCTATTAAGGATTAAAAAAAAATACTTTCACATTCTGAATGCCTATTTTTTCGACAAATATAGCCAAATTTGGCGACATTCTTGCATTTCGCGCCGAGTATGTGATTTGGCATTCGTAATGCTGAAAGTCAGTTTTTCGACCAAATGTTGCCAATATTTCTCCAACTCCGCGATTTCGTGACCCTGACCCGTAGCGACCCAAAATGACACACTAATGAAATTTACTCTAACATGCGTGACTTAAGCTGAATGGTCTGCTAATCAAAAACTGCCAGGATACAAAATTTATTTAAAATCGTATAGGGGAGACTAGGGAGGGTTGACCATACGGGAGGCGTGGCCCACCCATCAGTTTTCATATTTAAAATAATTTCAGAGTTTTACCAATAGGTATCAACCAAAGCTATTGGAATGCTCAAACAACAGTCTTTGTTTCATACAGCTAATCGAAATAGGTGTGGAAAAATCAAATGGGGAGCGTTTTCAACCTAAAAAGTGCGTTTTTTAGAAATAATTTGTAAGCTTTTTTCCGATAAAATATATCATACAAATTTAAGTAAGTAGGTTTAAAGTAATGCAGAAATAACGAGCTTTCATCCCAGGCATAAAGATTGTACCGTAAGTTAGGCTTAACATAACAATATGCTATTATTTAGAAAAGTGGTATGTGGGGAGGTTTGACCCAGTCAATCTGAGGGTGGGTTGACCAGATGCTCAAGGCTCCCTTAATTAAGTGGTTTTGGCAATCTGTTTATTATACACTGTGCATAATGAAAAGGGTTATATATAAAAAAGAATATATATTTATCCTGTAAAGCTACTGTAAAATGGGGTGATGGAAAAGAAAATGTTGAAACTGCTTAAAGAAAGATGTAAAAAATTGCTGTACTATCCACTGCAAGAAAATACTTAATGAAATATAAATGGGAAAGTTGATATGAACTTTTCTCCATCTAAATATTACTTACAATAGGTATATAGAAACAGTGGAAAAGAATAGAAAGTATGAAAACAGCAGTCTTAACCATTTCAGGGACAGTGGCATGTTTATGAAACCACTTAATTTTAATTCCCAAACGCCAGAATGACACCAGAATTTTACTAAAATGTTTTCCATTTAATATGTATGTGAAATATAGCCTTTTTCTTATTTCCAAATAAATTTGTTCGTAAATTCCGGTGCCAGTCCTTTATTTCAACATTTTAGTACTGAAAGTACTTTGCTCGCGAAAGGCCTAAACGATGTTAATAATAAGTTAAGTGCCCAATGCGGCTGTAAAAGAAAATAGCATTGATCGAAAAACTTCAGAAAGGCATGTAGACAAATTTCACCAGGATGAATAAAGTTAGATGAAGCCAAACTATGTGACAACTATGTTGTTATGTCGAGTGTCACAAAAAGTAGGACAAGGAGACAAAAAAAGGTGGGACAGTGTTTTCTAAATCCAGACATATTCATACATGAAACCCTATGAAAACGGAACCTGTCTCTACCGGAATATTGTTTTAAATGTTAAAATTTCATTTTCCCTGCTGTACAATTATATATGCTCAGACAAAATCATGTTTAAAACAAATGTTTTCTCCTATGACTCGCGATTGCGTCAAAACAGGTTTTTTTAAGCGTCATGTTTTCAAATTTTTTTTTTTAATAATTAAAGCATGTAGCATAAAGTTATTCTGTTTTTTTTTTAAACTGATTTTATTCTCTTCTCAAATATTTCAATATAATACAAAGTGGGTCAAGCCTCCCATACAGTGGGTCAACCCTCCCGTATGTGGGGAGCCTTGACCCATTATTTTGTCATGAATAAAATCCTTTATTTTTCAAATTTCTTATATATTACACTTATGTAGCAATTTTATTTTGATAACTGATTGTATAACGAATAAAATGATATATAAAACTTTATTCTACGTTCAATATTTAAAAAAATAAAAAATCATTTTGTAAAAAGTGGGTCAACCCTCCCTAGTCTCCCCTAAGCTATTTTATAGATAAAATTAGCTTGACCCGCAAAAACTCCAAAATGAAACACTAATCTAATTTTCTCGAACGTGTGACACAGCCGATTGGTCTCGTCAAGATCGAAACCGGTATAATATAAAATTTTGTCAAAATCGTTTGAGCTGTTTATAAAACAATTAACTTGATCCTGACCCATTGTGACTCAAAATGACACACTAAACGAACATGTGATCTAGCCCAGTGGTATTCTTGGGCCCGAAATCGATAGAATTCAAAATTTTGTCAAAATCATTAAAGCCATTTTCTAGATACATTTCTTAGCTTGACCTACAGTGACTGAAAAATGATCCACTAATCGAAATTTCTCGAACATGTGACCCAGCCCAATGCTCTTCTCGTGTCTGGAAATGGTTGAATATAAAATTAAGTTAAAATCGATTGAGTTATGACCCATTATGAGCCAAAATGACCCACTAATCGAATGTTTTCGAACATGCGACCTAACCCAATGATCTTCTCGACCCCGAAAACGATATAATACAAAATTTAATCAAAATTATTATAGCCGTTTACTAGAAATTAGCTTGACCCGTAGTGACCCAAAAATGACCCACTAATCGAAATTTCTCGATCATGTGACATACCCCAATGATCTTCTCGTGATTGGGAACGGTATAATACAAAATTTTGTCAAAATCGTTTTAGCCGTTTTTTAGATACAATTAGCTTGACCCTGACCCATTGTGACCCAAACTGACCCACTACTTGAATGTTCTTGAACATGCGACCTAGCCCAATGGTATTCTTGTTCCCGAAAATGATAGCATGCAAACTTTCGTCAAAATCGTAGTAATTATATGTTTTGTCTAAATTTATGTAAAATAATATTTTAAATTGAATATTATCTATACTTCTATACTCCTATTATAAAGAGGAAAAAATTGTTTATTTGTCGGAGGTAAGCTCTGGAACTACCGAACCGATTCCAAAAGTAATGGTATCAAAATGATGGTGTTAGTCCAACTTAGAACATAGGCTATATCTTATGTCGGTGCCACTTCCCCAAAGGGGGTGTAGGAGCAAAAAACGTTCTAAAAATGCGATTTTAGCGTTACTGAAGGGCCTAGAAATATGAAATTTTGAATATTAGTTACTTATAAGATATAAATGATGTCTAAGAACAGTTCTTAAACAATTCGAAATTTAAAAGGGGTGAAAATGCACAAAAAGCGTTCTATAAAACGTTCTAAATGGTAGTTTCTACACAATCTCAGGAAATACCAAACCGATTTAAAAAATATTGGTGTCAAAATGATGGTGAAAACGCTTGCTCCAAGATAGGCTATGTTTTATATCGGTGCCACTACCCCAAAGAGGGTGCAGGAGCAAAAAACGTTCTAAAAATGCGATTTATGTGTTACTGAAAGGCCTAGAAATATGAAATTTTGAATATTACTTACTTATAAGATATAAATGATGTCTAAGAACTGTTCTTAAACAATTCGAAATTTAAAAGGGGTGAAAATGCACAAAAAGCGTTCTAAAAAACGTTCTAAATGGTAGTTGTCACACAATCTCAGGAAATACCAAACCGATTTAAAAAATATTGGTGTCAAAATGATGGTGACAACGCTTGCTCCAAGATAGGCTATGTTTTATGTCGGTGCCACTACACCAAAGGGGTGCAGGAGAAAAAAACGTTCTAAAAATGCGATTTATGTGTTACTGAAAGGCCTCGAAATATGAAATTTGAAATATTAGCTACTAATTAGATATAAAGGACTTCTAAGAAAAGTTCTTAAACAATTCGAAATTTAAAAGGGGTCAAAATGTGCGAAAAGCGTTCTGAAAAACGTTCTAATGGTGGTTTCTACACAATCTCTGGAAATACCAAACCGATTTAAAAAATAATGGTGTCAAAATAAGGGTATCAAAATGACGGTGACAACCCTTGCTCCAACATAGGGTATGTTTTATGTCGGTGCCACTACCCGAAAGAGGGTGCTGGAGCAAAAAACGTTCTAAAAATGCGATTTTTGCGTTACTGAAAGGCCTAGAAATATGAAATTTGAAATATTAGCTACTTATTAGATATAAAGGATTTCTAAGAACAGTTCTTAAACAATTCGAAATTTAAAAGGGGTCAAAATGTGCGAAAAGCGTTCTGAAGAACGTTCTAATGGTGGTTTCTACACAATCTCAGGAAATACCAAACCGATCTAAAAAATAATGGCGTCAAAATGATGGTGAAAACCGTTGCTCTAACTTAGGCGATGTTTTATGTCGGTGCCCCTACCCCAAAGGGGGTGCAGGAGCAAAAAACGTTCTAAATTGCGGCTTTTGCGTTACGGAAGGACCTAGAATCGTGAAATTTGGAATGGTAGTTAGTTATAAGATATCAATGATCTCTAAGGACATTTCCTAAAAAAATCGAAATTTAAAAGGGGGCTCAAAATGCGCAAAGAGCACTGTAAAAAACTTTCTAAATTGCGATTTCTATGCAATCTCAGGAAGTACTGAACCCATTTCAAATATAGTGGTGTAAAAATGATGGTGACAGATCTTGCTCCAAGATAAGTTATATTTTATATCTGTTTCCACTACCCCAGAGGAGATGCAGGAGCAAAAAATGTTCTAAACTGCGGTTTTTGCGTTACGGAAGGGCCTAGAATCGTGAAATTTGGAATGGTAGTTAGTTATAAGATATCAATGATCTCTAAAGACATTTCCTAAAAAAAATCGAAATTTAAAAGGGGGTCAAAATGCGCAATAAGCGTTGTAAAAAACGTTTTAAATTGTGATTTCTATGCATTCTCAGGAAGTACTGAACCGATTTCAAATATAATGGTGTAAAAATGATGGTTACAGATCTTCCTCCAAGATAGGCTATATTTTATATCTGTTTCCACTACCCCAGAGGAGATGCAGGAGCAAAATGCGCGAAAAGCGTTCTAAAAACGTTCTAAATGCCGATTTGTCGGCAATATCTCAGAAAGAATGAATCTGATTTCAAACGTAATGGTAGGAAATTGATGCTGACCGCCTCTGCTCTAACATAGACGCTATTTTATGTCGGTATCACTATCACCAAGACGTTGCAGGAGCAAAAAAGCGTTCTAAATTTCGATTTTTGTGATCGGTAGGGGCTAGCAACTTAAAATTAGGCAAGGTACATATGTATTACATAATAGTTTCGAAAAAATTGGAAGTTTAAAAAGGGATGAAAATGCGCAAAAAGCGTCCTAAAAACGTTCTAAATTGCGATTTCTACTCAATCTAAGGAAATACCAAAGCTATTTCAAAAGTTATGGTTGGAAATCAATGGTGACAGTCCCTGCTATAACATAGGTTATATTTTATGTTTTATGGGCTGTCACTACCATCTGAGGGTTTCAAAAGCAAAACATGTTCTAATTTGCATTTTTTGCACAACTGAGGGGTCTAACACTTTGAAGTATGGCATGGTATTTACTTACAAGATGCAACTGCTTTCTAAGAGCAGTCGAAAGAAAATTCCAAATTAAAAAAAATGAATTGAGTAAAAAGCGTTTTAAATTACAATTTTTAAGCAAACTTATAAATTACCAAACCGATTAAAAAAATAATGATGACAAATTTTGGTGATAGAACCTGCTCAAACATAAGCTATATTTTATGTCTGTTCCACTACCACCAGAGGCTTGCAGGAGCTAAAAACTTTCTAAATTGCGATTTCTGTGATACTGAAAAAAATTGAAACTTTAAATATGACATGGTAGTTACTTATAAAATATAAATGCCCTCGAAGGAACGTCGAAAATAAATTCGAATTAAAAAGGGGTGAAGCGAAGGGGAGGTGCGACAAGCATTCTAAAAAAGTTCTAAATTACGATTCTATGCAATTTCAGGGAATATAAACCGATTATAAAAGTAATAGTTGCGAATCAATGGCAACAGTCTCTGATCCTACACAGGCTGTATGTTATGCCGGTGATTCTACCACCGGGGGTTCACAGGAACAACAAACGTTCTAAAAAGGGCTTTAAAAGCTTTTTAAATTACTGTGGAATTTTAGGAAATAACAAACTGATTTCAAAATGAATGTTGGCAAATTAATGGTGACAGTTCCTGTTTCAACATAGCCCTTTATGTTGAGAGAGGTGGTAGGACTTGGAATTTGACATGATGGTTCATTTTAAGATGTAAGAAGATGGTTTCTAAAAAATTCAAAACTTCAAATGAATACTGAAATGAGCGTATTAATTGAGCATAAAAGTTTCAAAATAGTTTCTAAACTATCATTTATTTAGTTTTATTTCATTTTTCAGTGTAATAATGATGTTTAGTCAAACTGTGTTTTAAATAGTAATTTTTGAATTATTCCTAAAAGTAATAAGTACCTTCTAATAAAAAAAACATTTTAATAAAATAAAATATTACCTTTTAATAAAATAAAAATTTAGTTAGTACCTTTTGATAAAAATTAGACATATAAATATCACTTGGCATATTTCAAATATTACGCGAGCAAAGCCGCGGGGTTTGCTAGTATACTATAATTAGTATTTTTATGAACTACTAAAAAAATATATTTATTTCTTTGCAGAGACTAATATCATTATAAGTATTATTAATAAAAATTTAAGAATAATCGTTTGTGATGTTTAAAAATAATTTATTTCATAATCATCTTGTAAAGAACTCTTCATAAATAACTGTTCCCTAAATGGCTAACAAAAATATGTACCCATTCGCGACTAGCGACCTATATTTTGTACGTTACAAACATGCATAAAAACTAGGCTTGAACATATAATTTCACAATATAAAAAAGTACATATTTCAAAGAAGTCTACAAATTAAGATTATGAATTATTTATTTGAATACTTGATAGAAAATATACAAATAAAATCAGTTTTTACGTTTCGCCATCTTGAAAAATGAAAAATCTATGAACACCCAAAAAAGCCTTCATTTAAGCAAATAAATATCTATCTTATGCTATCATCTCTCGGTAAATAAAGCCATTTATAGATAATTATTTCATATAATTTATAAATTATAAATTATAAAGAAGAAAATTATAGAAATTTATTGAAATTCGAAGCGTACCAAAAATGGGACGTCAGACATAAATGGGTTAAAGTTAAATACTTTTGTCTGTATTTAATTTCTTCATGCTATTTATTTCCCCAAGAAAGTTATTGTTAGATTTAATTTTACTTATTTCCTCAAATTTAGTGCTACTTCCTGAAGGGTCATGGGTATTGGGAAAACTTTGGGTCGAGCGTGTATATTTGTGTATGTATTTGACTACACGCAAATATTGCGATGCGGAAATGTAGAGTGAAAATTATTTGCAAATTGGAATGATCTTATGTATATTGCATAATATCAGTTAATGAGTCAAGCAATTACTTCAAAAAAGAATTATCGTTCTCATTTTTGTTTCTCTTAGACTCTATTATAATAAAATATAAGTCTCCTTTACTTTAGTAAATGTAAAAAATATTAAAGAAAGAAAGAAAAAAAATATATTGTCAAATGAAAAGTTTTTAGGATGTCATATATGAAAATCCTTTTTAATGGAATTGATTTTGTTTTCTGAAGCATTATAAAAATAAATAAATAATTCAGATGCAATCACTATTTTTTCAACGATATGTAATCAAACTTAAGAATGAGAATTTTATTTTGTCATAGTAAACTTCTTAGTTGAATTAAATAAATAATTCATTCGTTTGGTCTTAAAAAGTCCTAGGACATTTTGTAAAAGAACTAGGCTATTCAGTAACTCAATTGTAACTTTTTTCAAATTAGTGGACTACTGCTTTCAAACATAAATGAAATATGCACGCGTTTATAATGCTAAACAGACAGGGATACTGTTTATCAAAAAAGTATTTTATTTCTATCGCAGTTATTATTTCACATCGTGAATAAACCATTTAAGCATATCATATATGAAGTTAGTAAAAGTCAATGATTGGTTATGTTATGCATTATTTTTCTCTGATTTTTATTTTTGTTTTCAATTGAATCAATTTTAAAAAGCACTGGC
Source organism: Maratus speciosus (assembly GCA_963932465.1). Classification (NCBI taxonomy): domain Eukaryota; kingdom Metazoa; phylum Arthropoda; class Arachnida; order Araneae; family Salticidae; genus Maratus; species Maratus speciosus. The sequence goes on along the minus strand of OZ010789.1, from coordinate 108,988,630 downwards.
GTTGCGTAACAATTAACACAACAACATAGTCATACATACAGTTTTGCATATTTCTTAAGTTCTGTTCTAAAATATCGTATATACTTATAAAGGGGGGATTGTTTAGGGGGAATTAGTAGAAAAAATCTAAACTGTTATTTCGAAACATCATGTTTAACATGTTTTAGTACAGTGATAAAAGTTTCTTCGTCAAAATGAAACTAATAAAACTAGTCTTCAAACATTTTTTGAGAATTTAATAATACCGATTATTCAAATCCTATTACTTTCCTATTTCCATCTAATTAATATCGTTCTGCTATGAATGTCTTATCATAGAAAATAAATTCATTTGTATTGCGTTTTTCGCATAAGGCATAACCATTAACAAGAATTAAAAAATATAAGCTGCATATATAAAGAGCTAAATACTGGGATGATTAAAATGGACCGAGTTATTTTAAAATTCAATAACTTGCAAACGGTGATAGTTGTTAAATAAATTCTTGCAGGAGACTAATTTATGATGTCAGGACTTATTTGATTCAGATTATCAGTTTTAGTTTAAAATATGAGCGATAGATGGTGCTGCGAGCAGTAGACGTCTAATTCGGCCAAAAGCAGAAATCAGTCAACCATGATATCAAAAGTATGGAGTGGATCACATTTGTCCATAAATTTTTTTCTTACATTCCCGATTCTGATCTTACTCAGTATGATTCTGTATGATATTATTTTTGACATCGAGTCCGACACCAACTGTATCCAAAAAGTACCGACTGAGTTCAAAATCGCTCCATAAAAACAAGTTTATATAGACCAATTAGACCCACTCCATACGTTTGAGCTCCGTTATTACCATCATTGCTGGATGATGTCTATTTCTGACGCAGGCTGCTTGTAACGCCATCTATCTCTAATATTTTAAGCTAAAACCGGGAATCACCGTAAAAAACGTCCTGACATACACATTACTCACCTGCGAGGATTTCTTTGTTTCCAAGTTAACGAATTTTTAAATCAGATAATCCATTTTAAGTCATCCGGTATATTCAAATTAACATCTAAAGGCAAGTAATAGACAAACCTATAAAGGAGAAGAGAAGGAGTGTGTACAGTATATATTCGAGTATTTTTTTTTCCGTATATTCCGGCGTATAATGCATCGCTCAGACAAGCATATTTCGAATCAGAAAATATTTTTAATGAATCTAGTCACATAATTTCGACGGTTTAGTACCTTATAATTTATTAAATAATATTTCTGGTTCGAAATATATTTATTTCAGCCGTGTATACACGCCAGTATGCACGTTATATAGGGGAGGTAGGGGTAATTAGGATCAGGGTAATTGGGAAGGGGCACTTCAGGGGCCATATGTAGCAGACAAAAAAATTGCTTTGCTAACTATGAAGTCCGACTAATATTCTACAAGTGCAATTTTGTTGTAGTGAAAATGTATATTCCTGGAGAAGTATTCACTGTTTTCCCAGAACACAAAGAAAAACGTTGTCCGTCAAAGTGAGAATGTTATAGTTAAAAAGGTCCCGTGTAAATAAATGTGGGAATATTGAAATATAGTTATGAATTTATATTTAGAAAAAAAATGTTGTTTTAAACAGAAAATGGTTATGTCTCGCAACTTGTTAATAATCTGCGTAATTCTAATTACACCAGAAATAGCATTTGCGGGTCAAATAGGATCATAGAGTTTTTGGGTTAAGGGCCCTTGTACCTTTTAAACGAGTCGAAAATTAACGAAAAACTTCAAAGTTTGAATTAGTCTATCTTCAAAACCTTTTTACGTATAAACATGAAATTTTGGATATTGGTTAAACAGATTGTGCTTTGTAATATGCTACCGTTAGAATTTTTTTAGCCTTTTACAGAATTTGTGTATTGTTGAAATCAGAATAGCCCTTTGTTTTTTCCAGAAGTCATTGTGCGCATGATATCTTGAGAAAGTATGTATGGATTGTCATGAAATTTGGTAAAGATACTAAGCAAATATGTGTGTATAAAATGAACAACTTTTAAGTATGTACAATGGTAACTTTTTTAGTTATGACTATTTTTATTCATTAAAGATACAAAAATTTTATTTTTTTTTGCAAAAAATATTTTTATATAGTTACTGAAATAATTTTGGGCTAAAAGTAGTTCATTTTAAACACACATATATGTTTAGTATCATTACCAAATTAGAGGTTTTTGCGAGATAGAGAAAAGGGCATTGGGAAAAGAAGGAAATTAGGTAACATATTTTCTAACAACCTATCCGTATACAAAAGCATTTTTATTTTGAATATTTATGCAATTTTTAGACTATAAAAAAGTCATTTAACTACTAATATATACAAACAGGAGTAAGTTGTATATAAAATGAATAATAAAGAACTATAAAAGTTCTGAATAGTGACACAGTCGGAACGCGAAATTTCTTATTTGTAGGTGACTGCTATTCAGAGAGAAAAATGTACAAATACACAGATGTTGAAGAAAGAAAAAACGAAACACATATGGTTACCGACCGTGTGACAACACCTATAGTGACAACACCGTGTCCGTAAACATAGGTGTCACTTAAAGGTATATATAAATATTATACAGACATACACACAATAAATAGAAAAAATCGAACTGGAGTGAAAAATTAGCCGGAGCCAGGAATCGAACACGGGACCATAGTATACAATACTACTGCTCTAACCACTGAGCTACTGCGGCCGATGCCAGAGTCTGCAATTTCTCACTAGACTCTGGCTAATTTTTCACTCCAGTTGCGTTTATTGTATTTATTGTGTGTATGTGTATAATATGTATATATACCTTTAACTGTTGAATGCAGGCGTTACTTATGTGTATATGTGTGTTTTAATATATATTGTAATATGTGTGTTTATTATAGGTGTCACTTATTCGGGAGCGTGCGTTATGGAAGTTTTTTTGTATAAATAAAAGATTTAAATAATAAATGTATATATATATATATATATATATGTATATATATATATATGTAAATGCACATGTAAACAATCGTAAAATTTCATTAGGTTCATTTTCATAGCAGGCTATAACATTTGACGACAAATCTCGGTTTCTGAATCCCGAGTTGCGCCAAGCTTTTTAAAAAATCGCCAAATAACCTAAAGTGGAACACTACCTTTTTCTTTTCTTTTAGAAATTAATAGATTTGGTTTAGTTTTGTATTAAAAGTTATAGAAAGCACTTTGCATTTGACCCATGTTTTCTATGAACATTTTATAATAAATAAATTAATATGTTTCTTTCCAGTCCCGAAGGATAAAAATATCGCGTTATTAATTTACTGTTTTGATCAAACATTTTTTTAAAGGCGTTCGCGTGAGCAAATTGCAGAAAACCTATTATCACTTGAATTTTCCTTCGTACAAAATTTAAAAAATATTTATTTATGAAGCATTATTTGTCTCTTTGTGTTTGGCTATTATTCTGGAATTAATAAATGAACGTTTTTGCTCTCTTAAGATTACAAAGTTTTAAAACCAAGTTACTACACGATCTGCGCTTACCTGTATAATGCTAACACTATGCGATATTTAATAAATTTTGTTTGTCTCTCATATAAAAAAAAACAAAACAATATGATACTACGTAAATTTTGGAAAAGAAATATTTATATAATCTGTAATTTGCCTGTTTTAGTATTATTTATTGAAATCTATATGCTTTTAATAATACTAATTTTCATTTCAGAATATTAAAAAGATTTTTTCCAATTGTATAACTTCTTGAAATACAAGTCTGAGACGCATTCAGAATCATTTAATCATTATCATTTAAGTCCGACATTCAAAATTAAGTTTGTTTTAAAAATGAACATTCATTATTATATCTATTTTAAATCATGTTTTGCAGCATTCTTTAAGGTTTCAAATTTGCATTAAAACATTTTGAAAGGTACATGAATAATTTTCAAATATGAAACATTTTAGAAAGCTGCATTATTAAAAATATTAAAAAAAATGTAAGAAATCCTGTTTCTAGAAAAATAATAACTTTCTGTTTCACCCATCCTCATGTTTTTATAAAAGAATTTGTTTTTTTTTTCTAGATGCTTTATTATACAAAACTTAACAAAGTTTGGGAACAAAAATGTTTTCTGATGCAACTAATATGATTTTGCGTTGCATTTCTTTCTTTCTGTTTACACATTTGGGCACAAAATGAAACTTTCTGAATATAAACATGGTTGTTGTTTATTTTTTATTTAGTCAGAAAGCAGTTCCGCACATTAGTCTTCTTTAGGTTAATATCAGATGCATCAATCTTTTAGCAACACCTTCTTTTCTTTTCTGATTTTGTTTTCTTTGAAAAAGTACATTTTGAAAAAAATCTAACTGATAAATTGGAAGTTTTGATTTTAAATAAAATTTTGAGTATTCTAAAAAAAAAAATAGAAACTATAATAGATCAGTCTAGTTCTATATTTATCTTTGAGAAAGTTTTCACAATCCACTATAAATTTTTAAAACGAAGATAAAAGTTATTTTAAAACTTTATTTGAACGCTTAAAATTCTCACAACATAAAATTCAGATATATATATATACATAAATCAACAATAAAATATGTATGTCTAACATGAAATAAGCATTCATAAGATTTTCTTATCAACTTTACGTTAAATATAAAACTTGAAGCAAAACTACCATAGTAGCACTAGTTACATTTTAAAGCCAATATTTTAGTACAAAATTTTCGTCTTATCTAATTCAGATATTTGTCGATTTAATGTAGCGAAACTTACTATTTTTTTAAAAAATGGTGTTTTTTAATTAAAAGAAATTGAAACGATGACTGCTGCGAAGGGTTTAAGAAAAACTACAGTGATAGGCAATCAATTTTATAAAAAGATATAAAGAAGTTTTATTTTTAAAATGTCATATAATCGCATTAAAGAGTATTATATAAATACTATCTTTTAATGATTCTGTTTCTAAAAAATAGAATTAGCTGATAAGTCAAATGAGTCATAAAGCACAGATGATTGATCAAAAATTAAGTTTGCTGGTAAAAGAAAAAAAAATCATATAAACTAAAATTCAACACAGTATTTTTTTAAATAGTAAACTCGTATATTAAATATCTGAATTCTGTTTTTAAAATTATTAACGATAAAATCACCGTTTAAGAAATTTCAGCTCAAATGTATACAGAAAATATAAATACAAAACAATTACAAATAAAAGTGGAAAACAAGTACAATAAAAAACACTTTGAATAACTCTTACAATACAAAATGACAAGTGAATTTTAATATCAAAATTTGTTAACTAATAAAAACATGCAACGTAATCGTAAAACTTAAATCTTAGATAAGTTAAGTACATTACAACGCAATAAGTCATTCAAAAGTTTCTTAAACGTAACCACTCTTAAAATTTTAATGATGTAAGAAGTCTATATCCATTTCTAGAAATGCTCCGCAAAGATATAGAATATCATTCTCAAGTTTCAGATTTAGAATTCATACTATCTACAAAGAAATTCATATCAGCGGGAACGTCAAATAAAGTTAAAAGAATGGAACATATCCCTAAAGTAAATGGAAAAATCGAATACAGCAAATCGTTCTAAAATGAATAAAAATATTTTTGAATAAAATAATGACATCGATTTCATACGTGTTATGTGCAGAGTTTCTTTTGATACAAAACACAAAAATTTTAAAGCTTTATTTTTTGCTTTATCACTTTATTTAACATTATAAGGAGTATTTCCTAAATATGTAAATTTATAAAATCATAAGACAGAACGCATTTTTTCACTTTGATTCAAACATAAAATATATAATGTGAGCTTGAAAAAGTTCACTATCTTACTTAAAAGGCGACTAAAATAATGAAAAATATGTTACAAGTTAAAAAAAAATATATTTAAAACTTCTTAGTACTTTCAAGCTTTCCAAGCTCATCATCAGAGAATATTCCAATAACTAAATGTTATCTATTTATAAGAATACGTCACTTTGTTTTGAAAATGAGGGAGCCAATAATTATTAGAGTTGAAAGTAGAAGTAGCAGTTTCTTGGATTAAATTTCATTAGAGAAAATATAAGCTATTATTAACTGCAGTTCCATTTATTTTATGACACCACTCTGTTCTCATTCGTCCCTTTTCATGGATAGAATAATTAAAATTTAAAGTACGACAGCTAAATATTACTTCTATCCATGAAAAGTAATGTATGAGAACAGAGTGAAGTCATAAAATAAATGTGACTGCAGTTAATAATAGTATATATTTTAATCCATGTCAATTCTAATTAAATTTAATCCAAGAAACTCCTATTTCTACTTTCAACTCTAATAATTATTGACTCTCTAATTTTCCAAAAAATGACGTATTCGTATAAATAAACAACATTTAGTTATTAAAATATTCCCTGATGATGAGCTTGGAAAGCTTGAAAGTACTAAGAAGTTTTAAATGAAATATATATTTTTAACTTGTAACATCTTTCTCATTATTGTAGTCGCTTTTAAGAAAGACAGTGAATCTTTTAAAGTTCATATTATATATTTTATGTAAATTTATTTAAAAAAGTAAATTTGTGAATCAATATAGTTTCTTAATTTTCTTTTCAGGGAATTTATGTACAGTTGGATGTTTATTTATTTATTTGTTGCTAAAATTTTAGTATTTTTATGTATGTATATTGTATTATGCTATGTATATATTTTTATGTATATTTAAAAATTATTATGACAGTCATTACTAAAACGATTTTGTGTCTCAGAAATAAATTGTGTCTTAGAAAGAAATCTCAGGCGTCGGCTTTACCTATTTGATTAAAAATCAGAGCATAGATGGATAACAGAACATAAAAATTCACTTATAATGCATCAAGATAAATAATAAAGCGTAGTTCTAGAAATTAACAAAGAAAATGTATTAATAACACTGCGATGAAAAAAATACAAGGGCTGTCTTTATGTATTTTTTGGTGCTAATTTAAAAACAAATAATGAAAATATTCTATCACGTCACGCTTTCTTGAAAAATTCAATTTTAGTTAGATTTTTATGAATATTCCATCGTCCATACGCCCCGTTCTTCATAGACCTGATGTGTCAGTGCCTTTGCCTTCAATTGAATTGCAAAGTTATCTTTTCAGGGTCTTCAGACTCGGAACATCCAGAGTTTCAAGGTTCCGATAATGAATACAAGCCCTCTGGAAGCGATTCACCTCAGTCGATCTCTCAGGTTGAACTTAGTGATCTGACTAGAGATCTGGGCCTTTTGAAGGAGGCAGCAGAATTGTTGGGCTCCAGATTGAAAGAAAAGAAACTTATTGGCCAAAGGAACCGCTTTATATTAGTACAAGAATCGAGAAAAGGAATTTGTTAATACTTTGAGGAGGGGGGGAACCTGGTCTATTGTTCATATGTTCCCGGATTGATGAGCAATTTTAATATCATATACGATAAAGATGAATGGATGCTGTTTATATTAACATATACTGTAAAGGAGCCTTAAAGCTGTCCTACGTCATCACGAAAGCCAGTATGCATCTGTACTTGTTGGATATTCGGTGCATTTAAAAGAACACTATTAAAACCTGGCTTACGTCCTCAACAAAATTAAATATGCCGACCTCGGCTGGACCGTTTGCGGTGATTTGAAATTTATCTCCATGTTTCTTGGTCAACAAGGCGTATACCCAAAGTATCTCTATTTCCTTTGTGAATGGGACAGCCGTGATAAGACTCAACATTGGGTCAAAAATGAATGGCCGAAAAGACAAAATCTTAAATCAGGCACTAAAAATGTGATTCGGAACAGTTTAGTTGAGCCATAAATTGTATTGTTTCAAATGATTGCGATTGTTTCAAATGATTGCGTTTTTTTTCAAATGATTGCGATTGTTTCAAATACCTGTGCAAAAAGTTTCAGGTTTATCCGAAACCAAGTTGAAAAAGAAAATCTTTGTTGGTCCAAATGTCCTTAAGGTTATGAAGGATAAAGAATTTGAGACTAGTATGACAACAAAGGGAAAAGAAGCTTGGGTTGCCTTCAAAGATGTCGTCAGCAAATTTCTGTGTAATTGCAAGAATTCTGACTGTAAACCAATCGGAATGAATATGATGGACAAATTTCAAGTGTTGGGTTGCACCATAAGTGTCACAATACATTTCCTTCACTCACATGTGCACTTTTTACCCGCAAATTTAGGATCAGTCAGCGAAGCACAATGTGAAAAGCTCCATCAAGACATCAAAGATATGGATCGCTCAAAAGAAAGATGGGATAAGATCATGCTTGCCGTCTACTGTTGGATGTTAAGATGAACACCAAATAGGCCTAAGATTGAGCAGAAGAAAAGAACTTCAAAAAGAAGTTTCTTAGAAAAAGAGTACGTACTTAAATAGAAACTTTTTTGTTTTGTTTCAGCTCAGTTTAAAATTTGTTTGATACTTTCATATACATATACATAATATTTGCTCCTCTTGGTCAGTTGTCTATTTTATGTACGTTGCCTTAATAAAAACAAATTAAAATAGTATGTAGATGATATATTTCTAGAAACTGCACCATAATTTGATGTAAAAAGTTTAAATTCGAGGAAACTTTTTGTTTTATCCTCGACCAGAGGCGGCTCGTGCGATATAGCAACAGTGGTTTTCATCCAATTAAATCTATTAAAATTAATCGATTACTGAAAATGCAATTTGCCTCACCGAGAATCGATTACTTTACATACATTTACACTGATAAAAACCACTGTTGCCTGATAGTAGTGGCAAAATTGTTCGAGAGAATTCCTTTTCAAATAGGATTTTAACAAAAATATCGATATCGATTAACAAAAAATCCTGATGTGATGGGACAAAATGGAAGCCATTTTCGAAATCAGCACACCAAATAACATAAGAATCTATGAAAACTTCAATTTTGTTAAGGAATTCCGAATAATATTTACTTTTACGTGTTTAACGCATAACTACAGATAGAACAAAATTATGCGCAAATTTATGCCTAAAATTATCCGATCATAAACTTATAAAGAAATATCTCTTTAACGTAGAATTAAACGTGTCATATACAAAATACTAAGCAAATGAAATTTTTATTCTGATTTACTTCGTAAAATTTTATCAAGAGACATAGATCATATTCTTATCTTTGTCAATTATATTACATTAATATTTTGAAAATATGCTGATATATTCTTTTAATATATTAACTTTTATCTAGGTTTATCGAAACGCTACCAAATTATATAAAATTCCATTTTTATGACTAACAGAATTTCTTAAAAATAATAATTTACATAAACGCTGAACACGGCCGATTAAACCATACGTTAATTGCGTGATCCTACACTGAGAAAAAGAAAATACCGCCTTCACGTAGAATGAATAGGTAGTCATTTTCTGAATCCCTAAACTAGAAATATAGATTTCCGAGCTATGCGAGTAGGGTAAAGAACTAAGTTGAATAGACGAACTGGTCTAGAATTTCTAGTCTCTTGTTTTCTAAGGTGACGAAACGATAATGAATCGTTTCAGTAGCGAGAAATTATCACTTGATTTCTGGAATCGTTTCATAAACTGGAATTATAAGTGGGTTATGATATCAAATCATATATATTAACCTTTTCCCCTTATCATAATTTTATTCACCTGTCCTATCTTATAATAACTTAAAGAAACCCCCCTTTTCATTTATGTAATATGTTCTCTTATTTAATATAAGCGTAATTACATTTCAAGATACGATAAATTATCCCTTTTCATACATACATATTCCCTATTCTTATTTTCGTAATACATATTTAACCCCATCCTAAATTAACCGTTAAAAGCCATATGCCATGATTTTAGTTTCGATTGTGAACCAGATCTTTTCATGACCATATTTGGTATTCGATGAAAGCCGCTATCAGTTCTTAGTTCTGCTCGCTAATCAAAAAATTATAAACCTTTCCTTATTTGGTTTTTTAAACCGCGGTCACAAAATTCCGATATCCCTTCATGAGCCCCTGCTATTGTCTTGACTTAAAATACGTCTACATACAGCTTGAATATAAAATGTACGCGTTAATTATGCCAAAATAGCACAGTTCATATAAAACAAACTTTTCAGAGAAGTACGCCAAATTGCAGTATTGTAACCATTGTGGCGAATATATTGGCGATAATTAACTTTGCTCATATGAATATGTTATTCATTAGACTCTCGCTAGCTTCCGTTCTTGTACAAATCCCATCTGAGGGGCCTCCCATCTCCAACGGAGTTTCAATAAATTTTTAATTGCTTTAAAATGAATCTGGTAGTAGTTATTAACGGCCACTTGTTGTAACGTCATGTTTATTCCTTTTACTGCAATCACAATATCTAAAAATTATAAGAGTTATCATCACCCTATCCCAAAATTAAAACAATACTACATGGGTCAATCCATTTCAAGTGGTCCAGCACTAGTTGCTCGACCATTTTTAAAAAATCTGAAATTTTTTGTACAACAACCCTAACATGATGGAAGTTCAAAATGGCTATTATTTTAATTTTATTATTTTTTTTGTGCATGGCGGCCATCTTTGTTTCATCGTCTGCAGCAATTTTCTCACAAGAAGGGTTTACGGAATTGTAAATAATTCATCGTTTATTTATCCAATTCAAGTGCGGATTAAAGCAATTTGTACAGAATGCATTGGGCTAAAAATTTGGTAATAACGTAGTTTCGGAAACTAACTGCTTATTGGTAAAATTTAAGCATAAATTTACAGTTTTTTTTCCAAAATTTGTCCGTTTACAAGAGGAAATTTTTCTAGCAAGGAAAACTGTCAACATGACATATTTTTTTTTTTTTTTTACAAATATGCTTTCTCTTCGCTAAAAAAAATCCCAAATTTTTCAAAAATGACAAAAATCGCACTTTTCAGGCTTTGATATCTCTGTTGGGGGCACGAGATAAAAATCTGTAATTTTTTTTTTTATAAGAGTATTGTATGGTAGTGTAATGCACAAGAAATTTCAGAATGGAGATTTGACTACAAGCTGCGATATGGCAAGTCCAACATGCCAAAACAATACTGCCAAACTATAGTTTTGTTGTAGTCACAGCTAAGTATTTATCTCAGAGTATCATTTAAATTTATTTTTTAGATTATCTTTAAATAATAATAACAGAAAATAAAGCCTTTTGCAATTAATTAAAAAAAATATTATTCCTAAGTCTTACATTTTGTATGGTTTCAGTTATGTTTGTTGTAATTTTAGTAACCTCAGCACATTTACATATATATATATATATATATATATATATATATATATATATATATATATATGTATATATGTATATATATATATACTAGCAAACCCCGCGGCTTTGCTCGCGTAATAGTTGAAATATGCCAAGTGATATTTTTTATTAGAAGAACACTTTTCGAAATAATTCAAAAATTACAAATTAAGCCACAGTTTGACTAAACTTCATTATAAAAGTTCAATAGACAGAAATGAGATTTTAATTAATAAGAAGAGCTAAAACTAATTCCAATATGATAATTTAGAAAGTATTTTCAGTCTTTTATGCTAATTTCATACGCGCATTTCAGTAATCATTTGAAGTTTTGAATTTTTTAGAAACAATCTTAAGACATTTACATCTTAAAATTAACCATCATGTCAAATTCCAAGCTTCTTGTCTAAAAGTCTACCACCTCTCTGGTGTTAGTGGCACCAACATAAAATGCCGAAACAGAAATATAATGTCTCGAAAAATGTTGAAACAGAGACTGTCACTATTAATTTTCCAACATTAACCTTGAAATCGGTTGGCATTTCCTAATATTCTATAGAAAACGGAATTTAGATGTTTTTAAAGACTTTCTTGTTGTTCCTGCCAACCAGGTGGTAGTGACACCGACATAAAATATAGCACCATATAGGATCAGGGACTATCACTCTTTATTCGCAACCCATAACTTCTGTAATCGGTTTATTATTTCTTGAGATACCATTGAAATCGTAATTTAGGACTCTTTTAGAATGATTTTTTATCCTTCCTTTCGCTTCACCCTTTTTTAATTTCGAATTTATTTTCGACTGTTCTTAGAGGACATTTATATTTTATAAGTAACTACCGTGCTATATTTAAAGTTTCTAACCTCTTCAGTACCGCAGAAATCGCAATTTAGAAAGTTTTTTACTCTTGCAACCCTCGACATAAAATATAGCTTACGTTTGAGCAGGTTCTATCACCATCAATTTGAAACCATTTGTTTGAAATCGGTTTCGTATTGCATATGATTACATAATAATCGTAATTTAGAACGCTTAAAGAACGCTTTTCGCTCACTTCATCCTTTTAAATTTGGAATTTTTTTTCGACAATTCATAGAAAACATTTGCGTCTTTGAAGTAATAACCATTCCAAATTTAATATGTTAGACCCCCTCAACAGCACAAAAAACTCAATTTAGAAAATATTTTGCTCCTGTAACCCACAGGTGGTAGTGTCAACAACGTAAAATATAGGCTGTGTTGGAGCGGGGACTGTCACCATCAATTTCAAACCATTACTTCTGAAATAGGTTTATATTTCCTGAGATGGAGTAGAAATCGCTTTTTAGAGCGTTTTTAGAACGCTTTTCGTTCATTTTCAACAATTTTGAATTCAAATTTTTAAGGAACTCCTCTCAGAGAGTCTTTACATCTCATAAGTAATTACCATGCCAAATTTCAAATTGCTAGCCCCGTCAGTATCACAAAAATCACAATTTAGAACGTATTTTAAAATGCAACCGCAAGGTGGCAGTGACGCCGACTTGAAATAGACTCTTTATTGGAGCAAGGGCTGTCATCATCAATTTCCAACCATTACTTTTGAAATCGGTTGGGTACTTTCTGAGATCTCGTATAAATCGCAATTTAGAACGTTTTTTAGAACATTTATCGTCCATTTTCACCCCTTTTAAATTTCCAATTATTTAGGAAATGTTCTTAGAGATCATTTATATCGTATAAGTAACTACCATGCCTAGTTTCATGTTGCTAGCCCATGCAGTATTACAGAAAAAAAAGGCAATTTAGATCGTTTTTTGCTCCTTCACTCCCTTTCGGGTAGTGGCACCGACATGAAATACAGCCTATGTTGGAGCGAGGGCCATCACCATCGTTTTCACACCATTATTTTTTAAATCGGTTCGGTACTTCCTGAGATGGCGTAGAAATCGCAATTTAGAAAGTTTTTTAGAACGCTTTTCGCTCGTTTTAACCCCTTTTTAATTTCGATTTTTTTAGGAAATGTTCTTAGAGATCATTTGTATCTTATAAATAACTGTCCTGCCTAATTTCAGGATTATAGCCACTTCAGTAACACAAAAACCGCAATTTAGAACGTTTTTTGCTAATGCAATCCCTAGGTGGTAGTGACACCGACATGAAATAGAGCCTATGTTGGAGCAAGGGCTGTCATCGTCAATTTCCAACCATAACTTTTGAAATAGGTTGGGTACTTTCTGAGATTGCATAGAAATCGCCATTTAGAACATTTTTAGAACTCTTTTCGCGCATTTTCACCCCTTCTAAATTTCGAATTTTTTAAGAAATGTTCTTAGAGATCATTTATATCTTATAAGTAACTACCATTCCAAATTCCATGTATCTGGGCCCTTCAGTAACACAAAAATCGCAATTTCGAACGTTTTTTTTGCTCCTGCACCCCCTTTAAGGGTAGTGGCACCGACAGAAAATGCACCCTATATTGTAGCAAGGGTTGTCACCGTTATTTTGACACCAATATTTTTTAAATCGGTTTGGTACTTCCTGAAATATCGTAAAAATCACCATTTAGAACGTTTTTTAGAACGCTTTTCGCGCATTTTCACAATTTTTAATTTCGATTTTTTAAAGAAATGCTGTTAGGGATCATTTATATGTAATAAGTAGCTACCATGCCAAATTCCATGCATCTGGACGCTTCAGTAACACAAAAATCGCAATTTCGAACTTTTTTTTTTTTTTTTTTTTTTTTGCTCCTGTACCACCTTTAGTTGTAGTGGCACGACATAAAATGTTGCCTATGTTGGAGTAAGGGTTATCACCATCATTTTGACACCAATATTTTTGAAATCGGTTTGGTACTTCCTGAAATTGCGTAAAAATCGCCATTTAGAACGTTTTTTAGAACGCTTTTCGCGCATTTTCACCCCTTTTTATTTTGATTTTTTTAAGAAATGTCCTTAGAGATCATTAGTATTTTATAAGTAACTACCATTCCAAATTTCATGTTTCTAGGCCCTTCATTAACACAAAAATCGCATTTTTAGAACGTTTTTTGCTCCTGCATCCCCTTTTGGCCAGTGACACGGACATAAGATATAGCCTATGTTCTAAGTTGGACTAACACCATCATTTTGATACCATTACTTTTGGAATCAGTTCGGTAGTTCCAGAGCTTACCTCCTACAAATAAACAATTTCTACCTCTTTATAATATGATGAGTATAGATAGATATATATATATAAGACCTGAGACAAAAACAGAATAGGGAAAGAGAAAAGCTGTTAATGTTGGCATACTTGTTGAGACATGATCAAACGTGTCAAAACACACCCCTGCTTGTTCGGTTAAAAACCACAATTTTAATGCTGCTTGCCAGTCCCTGAAACTTGTTCCTACCATAAGTATGTACCTGTAAATGAAACATTATGCGATGTTACCATGCATCAGTCTCAAGTAATTTTCAGAAAGTAAAGATACCCAAAGCCTTTTCAAAATTTATACTGCAGAAAAATCACATTTTTGCATAAGAAGTAAGATAGGAATTATTAATGAATTGAGACTTGCACATAGTGATTTCAAGGTATATTTCTATGAGTCAGCAGGGCCAAGACCTTCAATCAAGTTATCAAGAGATGGCAAGACTTGGTTCCTACAAATAAAATTTTGAGAAAGATCAAAATTATGTTTTTTGAACCAACAAGCAAGAATGTGTTTTGACACGTTTGATCATGTCTCAACAAATCTGACAACATTAACAGCTTTTCTTTTTCCCTATGTTGTTTTTTGTCTCAGGTCTTGTATAAAAATATTTTTTTTCTTTATGTAAAAGTGCTGAGGTTTCTTTTAAATACTAAAATTACATACAACAAAAATTACTGGAACCATACAGAATGTATGGCCTTAGGCATAATTATTTTTTAAATTAATTGCTAAGCTTTGCAAAGGGCTTTATTTTCTGTTACTATTATTTAAAGATAATCAAAAACATAAATTTAAATGACACTCTGAAATAAATACTTAGCTGTGACTACAACAAAACAATAGTTTGGCAGTATTGTTTTGACATGTTGCCCTTGCCATATCTCAGCTTGTATTTAAATCTCCATCTTGAAATTTTTTGTGCATAACACTAACATACAGTACTCTTATATATAAAAAAAATCAGATTTTTATCTCGTGCCCCACCAGAGATATCAAAGCCTGATAAGTGCGATTTTTGTCATTTTTGAAAAATTTGGGATTTTTTTTAGCGAAGAGAAATTAAGTCCCAGATCTGGAACTCGGCGTGTGAGTACAAGTACTTTCGGCCTATTTGTAAAAAAAAATTGTAATGTTGACAGTATTCCTTGCTACAAAAATTTCCATTTCTAAACGGGCAAATTTTGGAAAAAAACTGAAACTTTATGCTTAAATTTTACCAATAAACAGTTAGTTTCGGAAATTACTCCATTACCACATTTTTAGCCGAAAGTATTCTGTACAAATTTCTGTAATCCGCAGTTGAATTGGATAAATAAACTATGAATTATTTACAATTCCGTAAACCATTCTTGTGAGAAAATTGCTGCAGACGATGAAACAAAGATGGCCGCCATGCACAAACAAAAATTAATAAAATTAAAATAATAGTCATTTTGAACTTCCATCATGTTAGGGTTGTTGTACAAAAAATTTCAAATTTTTAAAAAAATGGTCAAGCAACGAATACATGATTTTCTGGACCACTTGAAATGGATTGACCCAAGTACTAAAACTAATCTCTCGTGTTCACGTCTATTTGCAGAGATTTTTAAATAATTTTGACCACGAGAATATAGTAAAACGCTTTTGAATTCTAACAGGAGACTCTTGAACTCTTTAGCAAAGGGAACTAGAATTTATAGGGATGACATAGAACTATTTTTTCTAGAGCCACAATTTAGATTCTATATGCTAGAACGATATTTTTCCCTCAGTGTAGGTTTCGGGGGTTTTGGTGGTCGCCAAATATGATATGCAATTTTTCTAAAGCTGATATTTCAAATCTATTTTCATCTTGTTGTACCAATTATAATTCATATTTTAATTCATATTTTATTTTAAGATTGAAAACAGAAAGTAGATTTCTCTGAATATGAAGTTATACTTTTTATCTCTGTATTATAAGGAATAGAAAATGTTTATTTATTTATTTTTAGCAGTATAGGAATTTTTTTCCGCAAATGGATACGAGGAACTTTTTTTTTTTGCCTTAATCGGGCATAAAGTCCAACGTGTGTCGATTTATCCCTAACCACAACCGGGGAATCGTTTAAAACCACTTAGAAAACTAAATCTACCGAATTAACAAAAAAATTTTACATAGTTTAATACATTTATGAAAAATTAATCTACAATAACGTCTGTAATCTCGATTTCATATTTTCTGTTGACAAATGTATATATACTGTTATTTTAACACAATCAAACAGATTGGTGAAGTTATCATATGAATTGAATTTTTTTAACTCAGCGAAAAAATGCCCAGGAGGGGATCGAACCCAGATCCTTGGCTTACAGGGCCAATTCTCTACCGTTTAAGCTGTCTGCGGTGTATTCTGTTGAGCTGTCTACATGACATACCAGATGTTATTACCAATAAGGTTATCTTAGCAAAATATGTTCACTGGTTGTCGGCTTAGATAGCGTAATCGGTAGAGCATTGGCCCTCTAAGCTAAGGATCTGTGTTCGATTCCCGGCCTGGGTATTTTTTCGTTCAGTTGGAAATAGTCAATTCGTATAAATGTGTATATACCTATTTCTATGCCCATTACTGTTCAAATTTTCATCTCAAAAAATATTCTATAATATTTTAAAAGCTATATCATCCCAAATCCGACCTCCATATGTCAAATCCCTACACGAACCCGAAATAATTAAATTCAATAAAAGCCAAACTCGGCCCTGAATGATAAATTTTAGCGTCATCCCCACCGGACTCTAATCGTAGGATGGTCGGGTTCGAATGAAATCGGGTTGCCCGGCACGATGCAGGATTCTTGAGACCAGCAGCAGGATAATAAAAAGGTTTCTATGACGCATAGTTCTGATAAATTACTGCAATACAATATGCACATATATGAGTTCATTCATAATCAGTTCATTAATAATCTTTAAGAAGAGAAGTCAATTCATTTTTATCATCCAGATATCAAACAACTACCATTAATGTAAAAGCTATGAAATATTCAAAAGATTCGGGTTAGCTACATTTTATCGATAATTCATACTTTGGAATAAATCATAGCAGGCGCCATATATACTTATAAATATTTTGATAAATTGCATTAGTAATAGCGTAGGCAGTGTGTATAAATTATTAATGTAGTTAGTCGCGCAAATAAGGGTATTCTTATAATGGATTTCTACTATCAATTTATATTTTAGTGTATTTAGGACAAACCATTGCCAATATTTAATCACAGTTGAAAAGTTTTTGTTAAGATTGTAAATCAGTCAATATACATTCTTATATTCAATATACCTCCATTTTCTTGGGATATTTCAAGAAAAAAATTTAGCTATTGTAAATTTGTATCTTGTATGCAATTACATAAACTTACGGTGGAGAAAATGATTTAGAGCATGATATATATATATATACATATATATAATAGACTGCGTACAAATAAACTGACATTTTTATAAATCTTATTTGATATTTTCGAAATTTTTTGTAAACAATAGTAAAAAAATGATTTATTTTAACACAATTATTCTTATTGGTAAATAAATCGTTTGAGTTGCAATTTTAAAACTGAGTGAAAAGGTTCGATTCCAGGATCTGAACCAGAGACCCTTTGGCTTAATTTGCCAATGCTCTACTAACTGAGATATCCTGGACAAATCTGGCATACACAATTCACCCAGCCAACTTTATTATAGTCAAAAAGGTTAGTTGGGTGATTTGAGACCAGGAGATTTGTCCACGATAGCACAATTGGCAGAGCATTGGCATCTTAAGACAAAAGTTACCTTTCTCGAATCTTGGATTGAACACTTTGCCACTCACTTGGAAAATTACACCTGAAGGATAAAAACTATTTTTTTCTAATTTATGTATTAAGAGATAAATATTTTATTTTTTTAAAATAGGGAATTATATATTCTTGACATCTCGAAAGAAAATATTTTTGAAATTTTTAAATTATATATTTTTGAAATCTTTAAGAAGACAGTTTACCTTTTCAACGATTTTTTTATTTAAAAAAATATGCTTCGAATGGTGAACTGAATACATTTCAATGTTCAATTAAAAGTGCATTTTGAAAAAAAAATTAATTGCATTTTTAATTGCAATTTTTAAAAAGTTAATTGAATTTTTTGAAATCCATACAACTTTTTTAAATGCTGATGTTTTTGCGTAATTTTTGAAAGATTTTCAAATGAGTATTACACAACACTGCGCAATGTTTTTCAGATACATCTAATGTTACATTTAATACAATTTTTTACTAATATATGTAATGCTGAACTTCTTTATAAACTTTTATTTAAAAAAAAAAAAAAAAAAAAAAAAAAAAAAAAAAAAAAACCTGAAGGCTAATTCCATGCGCAGATGTATCACATATAAAATAAAGAACATCTACAAAAAAGTTTAAATCTCTGTCTGAAGTACAAAAAAAGTCTTATCATTTTTAAAACATGAAAGTGAAGAAAATATGAACATGGAGAAAACTCCATTTAAAGTTTTAATTTGTGTGGGTAATTGCGCTGCGTGTATTAACAAATTTACAATATCTGGCGATATAATTGCGTATGGGTAAAAAAGAGGTATCAAAACATTCCTAATTAAACACGCCTTCATGTAATATTTTTAAAAAATCCATTTTTTAACAAAGTATGAAGTAATCTATCCCCTTAAAATAGATATATTTTTTTATATCTTCAAAATAGATATTGTTGATAGCATCAAAGTAGATACTCTTGATATCCTGAAAGTAGATATTCTTGACATTATGAAAACAGATATTCTAGCTAACTTGAAAATAAATATTCTTAATATTTTAAAAGTTTATATTCTTGATAGTTTCAGTTTTCGTGTTTGACTCCTTTGTTCTTTTTGGGTGATCAATCGTCCTACAAGATTTTCTATACAGAGATAGCCATTGGGGATGTCCATAAACGATGTCACAAACTTTTTAAAATAACTTTTTGACCCCCCTCCCCTTCTTTTTGTCACAACATGTCATACTTCACCATACCCCCCCCCCCCCCCTCCTCTTGTCACATGTCATATGTCACGCTATATTACATAATCATATATTTGCAATTCAGAAACAAAGCACTACGCTGTAGACATATTTCAAATTTTATTTTTAAACTTTAACTATGTATTTTAAAGACATTTGTAAGCATAACAATAAAAATGATTCGTGTACTTATTTTATATGAAATAAGATTAAGGTTTACAACAAAAAACATAATTAATATACAATAGTAATAAAGTATTAATATGAAAGAGCAATTGAAAATAGTAGTATTTTGCAATTTGAAGTAGAATTTAATATGTTTCGCTTTAAATCTGATCTTTACTTTATAAACACAAAATAGTTTAATTTCAAAATAACTTCAAAATTTAATCTGCTGATTTTTAATGTTTTTATTTTAAACAAAATGTCTGGTGCCACATTTTTTCTCACCCCTCCAACCCCCTTGTCACAATTTCAAGTACCCCTCTCTCCCCTTCCAAGTGTGACATCATTTGTGGACGGCCCCTTTGATGACATATGTTTTCAGAGGGACCTTAAATGATTTTTCACACCTATGGCATTTTTTGTTTAGGGGGGGGGGGGGGGTAATAGAAATATGTTTTTTCCTGTACTATAATATGCGAATTTGTTTCTTACGTAGATACATTCGTAAGAAAAAAAATATTTAATTATATTTTTGTAGACTATAGCACTTGAAACTCACCGAGAATCTATTTTATTTCCAAGAAATAAGTATCTAAAGAAATTGCTGAAAAAACTTTGCACACATGTTAATGTTCCTTTAAAAATTTTTATCCAGGAATGATGGATTACTTTTATATTACAAACAAATAGCATACCACGTTTTTATATCATTCTTGCATCGGAAAGCGGATTTTTCTTGTTTTAAATGAAGTAATATTTTACGAAAGATTAATGGGATTGTGGCAGGTTGAAAATCTTTAATTAGTAATAATCAGCGATATTTTCAATGCACAACAAAACCCCACACAATAAAAAAAAAAGCTAAAGTAAAATTCAGTATACAGCATATTAATAAATCATGCATTGTTTTATTAAATTAAATTAAAATTGTTTAGGCAAAGGTAACTGAAGAAATAAAACAATTTTACTGTTTTAATAACAATCTGTTTCGTTATAAATACAATTAATGTTATTATTTTATCAGCAAACCTATGTAATTTTTATCTTGATTTTATTTTTATATATATTTTTCATTACGTTTTATACATTTGTTAAAAGAATTGTAGAATATACTATTAGTCCAGGCAATAGAGACCGTATAGGGGCTCTACCTAGCAAAATTAATGGTAGTACTGAAAATCGGCTTTCTAGATGTTTCTTGGGTCGCTGAATCCGAATTTTTAACTTACCCCCAAGATTTCCCCCCCCCCCAAATAGTTGTTTTTAACTTAAATTTCTTATTGTTTTAGGGGAAAAGCATTACGAAATTCAGAAACTAGATAAAATTTGCAACAAATAGGGTACATGACATTATGACGTAGGATAAACGGGGAGAGAGGGGGCTGCCCCGGAACATTCGCCGCGCGCTTTTCTCAAAAACCAAATTTCTTCAAAAAATCAATTTGGGGGGGGGGGGGGGTTCCGGGTGAAATTTTGGTGGGAACTTACAAATTCGGGTTCAGCGACCCAAAAAACACAAAGTGAGTCGAAATCCAGAACTAGTATTAATTTTGCCAGATAAAATCCCCTATTGCCTGGACTTCATAATTTAGTGCACGTAGCGTCGCAGTGCATGTTCAGAGGCAGCCCTCACCCTCCCCGTTCATCCTAATTCATAATGTCATATATCCTATTTGTTGCAAATTTTGTCTAGTTTCTGAATTTTTTAATGCTTTTCCCCTAAAACAATAAGAAATTTAAATTAAAAACAACTATTTGGGGGGAGGGGGGATTTTATGGGAAAGCTAAAAATTCGGATTCAGCGACCCAAAAATCTTAAAGTAAACCTTATACAGAAAGTTCGGAAGGGGAGATGGGAGGGCGAATGTATACGTGTATACGTGTGAGTGGTTAAGTGGAATTGCGCAACTTAGTTTACGCAGCACCGCGCGCTTGTTCCGAGGCAGATCCCCCCTTCCCCTTCATCCTAAGTCATAATATCATATATCTAATTTGTTAAAAATTTTGTCTACTTTCTGAATTTCTAGATACTTTTTCTCTAAAACAATAAAAAAATTTATTTTTTTAATAATAACCTTTTTTGGGGGGGGGGAGGCTTCTTACTAAAATTTGGAGAGGTTGCCGGGAGAAATTTTGGTGGGAAGTTACAAATTCGGATTCAGCGACCCCCCCAAAAAATCTAGAAAGCCGATTTCCAGTACTACCATTAATTTTGCTAGGTAAAATTCCCTATTGCCTGGACTATATTGAATTCAATAATATTCAGTAAACAATAAATATAAATATTGGAATGAATTTTGTTTTCTAATGTTACAAAGTTATCAGAAAAAAAATTGCAACAGTAGTTTTAGAAATGTATAATCTACATCTAAATTAAAAATAATCAATAGCATCTAGATTATTTTTCTGATATTTTACTGTTATAATATATATAACTATGATATTATTATAATCAACTGAAACAAATAAAATAATTTTTAATAAATTTTTATACTTGTATTAAAATGTTAAGAAATGCAGGTATCTAATATTCTGTCTACGTATGCATGTTAACAGTAAAGCTCCGAAATCCAAGTAAATTCCAAGATGCCAGATGTCTTAAAAATTTTATTACGATTCAAAGAAGAGATTTCAGACACCTATTGAATTAAAATTATGTTTGTTAAAAGTAATTAGTAAAAAACAAAACAAAAAAAAAAACAACTTTTATACACACTCTGCATACAGAACCATCTTATATAGCGATACGTAACAAATATCCTTCTAAGCAATGTTCGGCGTAGAAAACTGGCGTTTGATACGCGTTGCCCAGTTTCGAATCACGTCTGTTGAAATTTTACTCTTTTTTCCTGTTTTGCGTTCCATTTCAGTTTCCCAGAATTCCATTTCAAATTAATATAATTAGAACTATTTTTTAATAAGTAGTTAGTTTTTTAAGAGAAATTTCTAAAAATATTTACATAAAAGAATTTAAAAGAATTTTTATTATTTTTATTTTTAAATGGATATTTAATAATTCAAAAAAATAATCGCATCGAATTTGAAAGTTTATATCTCACGATGATTATTGGCAGTGATTTCTTAAGTTGTTTATCAGTGATATTTATTGAAAAATAAAGATTAAAGTTAGAAGAAAATATTTCAATTAAAAAAAACTTATTTAAGCATATTTTTAATATTTATTACACTGTAAGTATTATTTATCTTTACTAATAAAAGTAAATTTTTTTCTGTTTGCGTGAGTGTCGATGTCTCTATGGTGGCACATAAGGTAATCAATCACCTGTATACGTCTAAAAATTCACCTCGGATAGACGAAGACAGATACGAATGCACCTGCGCATCATATTTTGGATTTTTTTAAAAAATTAGATAATTGGTTACTTTTTATTAAACGGAAAATTTCCCGTATCCCCACTACTTTCCACATTCATTACGCGATTTGGAACCACTCATGCAATAAATTGAAATTCAATTTTATACTAATATTGCAAATTTTGTTATGTATTCAATAAAGTTTATTTTGAATTCCTAGAAAGATTTTTAGATTTTTTCGCTGAATTGTTTAAAGTCCTCCTAAACGAACAGTAGAACTTTGTTTGTATAAGTCGATTTCTTACCGATACCTTGACAAACTTACTTTATATTTTATATCCTCGTATAGAGAAAACCTCCGGAAATCAATTTAAAAAATTAAACAAAAAATGAGTTTATAATTTTTATAAATGATTATCTAGATGGAAAATTTCTATAATGCTAATGAAATACCTGTCATGAAATTTTCCTGCTTTTGGTTTCCGTAATAACCTCTTCATCGCCAATGCCTGTTGTTATGACAACGGGTATGGTGCTCCTTCTTAATTGAGAGGTAAGTGGTTTTACCTTTTATTTTATGTCGCATTCACTCATAACTCAAATACTCAAACTCACAGACAATCTGTGCGGTTTACTATATTTAACTTAACTTATTTCAGATTTTGGAGCTGTTAGTCCCGTAATCAGAATTGCCTGTTTACACTGAAAAAAAAAAGCGTTAACTCATCTGTATAAAACGATAGTGTGTCCATGAGCATAAGATAATAAATTTCTAACTGTAACATAAAATTCTTATTTGCTAAATAAATATAAATTATTTAACTAATTAAAAAGATGTACAAATTTAACACCAATAGCACGTCGAACGTGGCAAATGAGGTGCGTTAGTACTATAACTAGATTTATAAATATTTTTTGCACCGCTTATTATACTGAATGTATATTATAGTGCATTTGATAAGGGCATATCAATTTCATTCTGTTCGAAAAGCTGTAACATCATTACAATGCACTTGGAATATTTTTTCCCCCATTGGCCGTAATGTAACGGAAAAATTTTGACTGTTCCTGTAATTAAACTATACATCCGATTTTCATAAAATTTGAAATGACTGGGCAAAATTTTGCAACAATTATATATTTAAAATATCAGACCATTCGGTTGGCTAGTTTTTGCTCTGTTATATGCGGACGAATGGACAGATAGACAGGCGAACTGCGACTATAAGTGCTACGTATTTACATAATTACGAACGCACCTAAACAAGGATTACTGCTCCAAAGAAACGCTGAATAATTCAAAGAATCTGAACGGCTAATGAGAATAAATTATAGCACGCTATATCTCGTAATAGACTGATTGAAACTCAGGCAGTGAGTTTGAGGGTGGGTAACTGTAAATACCTGGACTGAACGCGACACGGGTGAGTTCAAGCAATCCGATATATCCCGATTCAATTCACCCTGATTTACCGTTAAATAAAAATAAATTATTTAACAAATAAAAAAGATGTACAAATTTACAAACAACAACAACAAAAATAAACCGTTGTATCTAATAAAAAAAAGTTACTTCTCCAAAGAATCGGTGAATAATTAAAAGAATCTGAACGGCTAATGATAATAAATGATAGCACTCTATATCTCGTAATAGACTGCTTGAAACTCAGGCAGTCAGTTTGAGGGTGCGTAACTGTAAATACCTGGACTGAACGCGGTACGAGTGAGTTCAAGCAATCCGATATATCCCGATTCAATTCACCCTGATTTTCTGTTGAATAAACATAAATTATTTATCAAATAAAAAAGATATACAAATTTACAAACAACAGCAACAAAAATAAACCGTTGTATCTAATAAAAAAAAGGGTTACTGCTCTAAAGAAACAGTGAATAATTCAAAGAATCTGAACGCCTAATGAGAACAATTGATAGCGGGCTATATCTCCTAATATACTACTTGAAACTCAGGCAGTGAGTTTAAGGGTGCGTTAACTGTAAATGCCTAGACTGAACGTGGTACGAGTGAGTTCAGGCAATCTGATGCAGTCCGATTCAATTCACTCTTCTGATTTTTACCCGACTGCCAAGAAGGGTTATGTGTTTTACGCGTATCTGGTTATGTAGATTTCTTTATACCCTCGAAACATCCCAACGGCTGGATGGATTTTAATGAATGATGTCTCTATCGATTCGTCTTAACTGCCCGATGGTTATACGATAGGTTTTGTTTTTATAAATTCAAAATGGCGGTAGAGACGAAAAAAAAATTTTTACGTACCATATTAAGTGGCATATCATTGGATAGGCCTTTCAAAATGTAGACGATGTTTCACTGACCATTTTGCAGTCAGAAGCTCCGTTTAAATATTACACAACCTGGCAGTTGTGTACTTTGGATTTCTACCTTTACTGTGACTGTAACCTTCATAATAGACATCTATAGACCTCACCAGAACAGTGTTTATAGATAGGAACTAATAATTAAACACAACTTAAAAGTCATCAATACAAGTAAATAAAATAATAGGTAAGTAATATGAAAAATAGTTTCATATTGATGAGAAATAATTAATTAGTTCGCTTTTTACGCAGTTGGGTTTTTGATTTTTTAAATTTAATATATTTTTATCTGTTAAGTTATTTATTCACTGATTTTTATGTCCTTTTCTGGCCGGGTAGGCATTTTTTGTTCTTATACAAGATCTTTATTTATTTCTTTTTTTGTTGTGCATGATTTTATCTGCTAAAAAAAATTATTTCTTATTTTTAAATAACGGCTAAAAGTTACGGTTACAAATTTATTAACGTATGCCCATGTTCCCACTTCAGTTTACTTCAAATGAGTTAATTTAAGACTTTTTGGTATGCAAACAGGCAGTTTTTATTGCGGTCTACTACCTCAAGAATCCGAAGTAAATTAATGTAAATATTTTAGCCTCAACAAGGTACTACGACAGCCTTTCTTCTTTCTTTTTCTTTGCACGACAAAAAAAAAAAAAAAAAAAAAATCCAATAGTAATGAATTTTGCTTTGCCTATTTAAAAAAATTAAACAGCTCTATTTGAATTTTGCGTCCCGATTTTTACTTTGCAGACATGGGGCGTGGCTGGGATAATTTTTTCTCGCAGACAATATTTGTAGTTGCGGAATCGGTCTGGGCTTTTTCTACTATCACATTTTTTATTCTATTCTCAATTTTTATTTATTTTTATTCAGATTAAACTGGATTTTTTTTTTTTGGTAGATTCGGAACGGGTGGTGCCAGGCAATGCCGAGCTGGATGGGTTTAATAGTTTTAAAATATAATATGAAATTAAGAAAAGACAATTTTAAAATAACCCACCAATTTATATGCTTATTTTTAATATTTCTCATACTGAAAACACTAAAAAAAAAACATATAGAAACTATTCCACAGGTTAGGTAGAATAACAGGAAATTGTCCCAGTTCGGAATTTCCGGTGTTAAAATAACAATTTTAAAAAGATAATTTATCATTTAAATTAGTTTTATTTTTGAGGCTGTAGCCCATTCAGCTGCTAATGAGCTAGTAATGTATAAAACCTGTTATTTATCCATCGGATTTCTTTTAATTTTGTAATTCTTTTTCAATATAAATTAAAGCTATTTAATTGTCTTTTTTATGCAATTTCCAAATAATTATCAACACACTGTTCACGTATTTAAAAATCACAGAGTTTTGAACCATTGTATTCTGTTTTCTTTATTATTATACAAAATCAAATATAAAACTGATTAATGGTGGTAATATTGTTAAATTAATTAAATTATCAAAGGGCCATGTGAAATGGCATAATTATTTATCAATACTTAAATGTCGCAAAGTTTTGGCATAGACCAAGTATCTAAAGTAAAATGTTATATAATTATGAATATTTAAATTATTAAAAACTACACAAAAATATAACCAGAAAACATTACTCTTTTCAAAATGACTTCAAAATGAACATTTAATATGGGTAGAAATATTATTTATGGCTCGTTTGAGTGCATTTATTTAAAAGAAAAGTAGCAGATATAAAAATTAGAATCTAAATTAAATTATAAAATCCGCAAATTCTTTTTAACTTTTTTTTTCATCTTCATTTATTTTCCATGTAGTTTTGGCATAATTAAACGTAACAAATGTTAATTTGAATATAATTACCCTTTCCTCTTTGTGAGCAAAAAAGAAAATACATGTTTTTAATGTTTGCATCTCAATTTGAATACTTTTTTGTTATAAGTTTACTAAATCGAATTATTTGATCATTTGTTTCGGTTCCACTATATTTAAAGATTGATAATAATTTCTTTCTAATGATTTAAGAAGTGCGTTTTAAGGAACTGCAATAAAAATGACTTAAAACTTGTTTAAAGAAAACATTAGAAATTTTTAAGAATTTTCTTTTGCAAATAAATTGTTTGCCATAGTAGCTGTTCCATTTTTATAATTATATTTTACCCTAGAAATATTATTTTAGTTACAATTGCAGAGAACTAAAAAACAGTTAAGGATTTTTAATTCATTCTCAAACATTTACTATGTAGTGAAAGTTGCACTATAATGCATATAAACATAGTCAGAAATGGTTTGCCCATATTTATATGACAGCATAAGGAATATTTGCACATACTCATAAACAATATTTTTTTCAATGAAGAGGAAATAATCTCATTTTTCAAGTCACGTCACTATTTCAATATTATTTATTATATTCCTCAAGTGGAACGTGCACGTGACACCATCCTGACTAGCTTAATATTTATCATGGAGGCCTGAAAATCTAACACAACAATTTGAAATTGTGTTACTAAAATTTATGATTATACAACTATTAAATGAAAGTTTTTCTCCATTGTCTTTGTTTAAATCAGAACAAGAGTCCAACTGATTGTTTAATGTATTTTTTACATATTAAATACAATTTAAATTACATGGTAGTTGACATTAATTCAGAGCTGATACTTCTAAATATCATCCCGTATTCGTGAGTAAATGCCGAAACCTCTTCATCTCACAAACTGTGAGAATCAAGTGCAATTTTATTCCTTTGTTTTTATTTTAGTGTATTTTATTTAGATGTACAAACGTCATTAAATAGCTAGACTGTTGTTAGTGAAGAGAAAGCCCTATTTGAATGTACTGTGGCAGTATTTGTCGTTTCCTTTGAAAAGTAAAAAGGTGCGTCCTACGGTAACATTTATGCTGATTACAACTGCAAGTTACATTGAAAACTGTGAATTAGTTTCTAATCGAGGTGTTTTGGGAACAAACCATTAGCTGACATTAGAATATCCCATAGCCTTTCCTAACTTTGAAATACCCTGTCTAATATATCAAGCCTTTCCACCTTGCAGAAATGAAAGATTGTATTCGCTGGAAGGTGTTTATCCGCAATTCCGAACAATCTGGAATTCACAATGGATTTCGTATTGGCATTCATACAATATATTGCATCATTTGTGAAAAACATTTTAACTAGGACTTCCCTCAGAGGGATTAGTCTGAGCGATATTGGCGAAAACATATATTTAATAATAACTTGTTGCAAGTAAAGAAAATGATATGCCATCTTTAATTGGCCATATACTGTTTAAAAATTCAAATGATGAAATATCTAGATTAGTGAATCTGAAAAAAAAAAATTCATATCAAATTTAAAACAGCACTTCCCTTTGTTAAGGGCTCTGGCGAGAGATAGAATAGCCTAGAGAAGGAACACTTTCACAAGAAATTGCAATTTAGCTCTTCTTTTTTATCGTACACCCTTTTAATTTCCAGGTTTTTAAAAAACTGATCGGCATTTACATTTTAAAACTAATAACCACGTGAAATTTCAAAATTTATATCCCTAACAATTCCAAATAAATCGTGATTTAGAATCTTTCTAGAACCTCTTACGTTTATTTCTCACATTAAAATTTTCAACATCTTAAAAAGAGTTCATAACGAGTGTTTACATCTTAAAAGTAGCCACCACACAAATTTTCAAATTTCTAGTACAACCAATATCACTGAAATCACATTTTAGAACTTTTTTTGTTCCTGCACCGATGGGAGTTGTTGTACCGACATAAAATACAGTCTTTATTGGAGCAGAGATGGTCACCAACATTTTTTCTGACTCCACTATATTTTTAATCGGCTAGGTAGTTTCAGAGATAACACCCCAGAAACACCCAAACTTTACTGCTTCGCACAGATGTCATATACGCGCCCCATACAGGCGCGATTTTTTTCTGACGCCAATGTCCTTTACGCACCGGGTACTTAGCTGGCACCAAAGTGTTGTTATTTTGCTTGATATGGTAACCCGGATGTTGTTATTTATTTATTAATAAATTGTTTATTTACATTTATTTTTTTAATAATATAAATGGTTTGTTCTATATTTATTAATCAAACTTTTTATTATTTATTGCCATTCCCCTTTTTTAAAATATATATGTAACTGGTATTTAAAAACGAGGTTTTCGCCAAATTGGCGTCGGAAAAAAATCGCGCCAATATGGGGTGTGTATTATATCGGTGCCCTTATCTGATACGTGTTAGCAGGGGCAATATTTAAAATACATACATAAACCAGTATAATACTTCTTCAGTTTTATTTTCATAGTCATTTATATCATTTGGCAAAAAATCTCACTTTCTTAAACTTGAATTGCGTCAAGCTTTTTTTAAAAAGCAAAGTCCATATAACAATGAAATTCCGTAATGGGAATTAAATACATGGTAATAAAGCATTTAGGTGAGCGCAGGTGATAAATCGTTAAGTACCGTGATTAATTCAAATAGTATAGGACTATTCCGTAATCTGGTTTTCAACCAATGTCGTATTTTAAAAAGCTTCGTTTAACTCCAATTAAATTTCATTGCTGTAACATTGTTTTTTTTTTGGGGGGGGGGGGGGGATGCGAGATTGCATATATTTACATTTAAATTTTAACCTTTTGTTTATATAATGGTTGCTTGTATGAATAATTAGAACCTTGATGATCGAGCTTCACTCGAAACATATGTAAAAAAGTACTTGTGTGGTTGTTTGCTTAAAGCCATTATTACTTAGCAATTATAACTCCCATACAGTTATAACAATGTTGCTGTTAGTAGTACTCTTGTTTGACGTCTAACTTGCCTGTGTATCTGAATACAAATTATTGGCCATTTTTCTTGCACGAAGGGGGGTTATAACATAATTGTTTAATTTTGCATAGCATGTACCAATTGCAATATTGATAATTTTAAGTTAGTCAAGCGCAGGTGATAAATTGCCAATATTTTTTTTCCATACCATATTCATCTTGCATTCATTTCATTTAAAATATAAATCTTTCATTCACTTGATTTAAAATACACGTTTTTAACTAATTTTCACTGTATTTTAACAACAATATTTTGCCTTGGCGTTTTTTTTTTTAAAGCTTTGTGCAGTTTTGGCTTCAGAAAGTGAGATTTGTTACAAAAAGATACAAACCTGAAAAATTATTACAAACCCGTTGAACGTTTATGCTTATTTTTTACAAATAAATATAAACATTTTTGGCACAGATGTCATATACGCACCACGTTGGCGCGATTTATTTCAGACGCCAATTTGGAGAAAACCTCGTCTTCGAATACCAGTTGCATATATATTTTTAAAAAGGTAATAACAACAAATAAAAAAAAGTTTGGCACAGATGTCATATACACCCATATTCATAGATGTCATATATATTGGCGAGTTTTTTTTTCCAACGACAATTTGGCGAAAACCTCGTTACTACATAATCTATATCCGGGTTACCATATCAAGCAAAATAACGACACTTTGACGCCGCTTAAGCACCCGGTGCGTATATGATATTGGCGTCAGAAAAAAAATCGCGCCAATATGGGGGCGTATATGACATCTGTGCCAAAAGTTTAATTAATAACTATAGAACAAAACAATTTATATAATTAAAAAAAATAAAAGTAAATAAACAATTTATTAATAAATAAACAACAACATCTATGTTACCATATCAAGCAAAATAATGACATTTTGGCGCCAGTTAAGTACGCCGGTGCGTATATGACATTGGCGTCAGAAAGAAATTGCGCCAAAGTGGCGCGTATATGACATCTGTGCGTAAATGTCTTGTTAAGATTAAATAAATCGTTTAAATCTAAAAAAATTTGCTTGGGTACATGAAACAATGAGTAGGTTGCCAGAAAATATGCATGAAAAGTTTACTTCTCTCGCCAAACTCATTTTCTTTACCTATAAGACGCCTATTCTGGAAAAGCACAAATTTCGTTACTTGTTAGCTATCCCGTCAACCAAATTACTGTCGCCAAATTGTAAGATTAAATGTCAATAATGGTTGATCGTAAATGTCACATTCACTTGACTACACGTGTTTACGTTATCAAATGATTTTTATTTGGACATTTTATTTGTATTTTTATTAATGTTATACTAATGTATTTGTTCTTTCGTTATTTTAAATAAAAATTACGTCAATTTGTATAATTTGGCGGTTGGTTTGGCGACTTATATAATTTGGCGAAATTGGTCGACGGGATAACTAACAAGTACCCAAATTTCACTTGAAATACTAAAAAGAAAAAAAAATCCCTGCCGGCTCGGGCCTACAGGCGGAGGTAGATTTCGAAGTTAAGTACTAAATTTACCAACAAAACTTAAATCAAGATCTTCAGATAGAATGAGCTCTAGAGAGCTAAACATTTTGTGAAAATTCTAATATACACGAATACATACACGTATGGATATGTAATAGGTTTAAAAAATAGCTAAAACAAATTCAGAGAACCTCAGAGTGTTAAAATAAGTTAATACTTCCATTGTCGGGTTTTCATCATGTTTTAATACGTTTCTTCAAACTCACATGACGTTACATATTCACCTGCTGAGGTCCGTTTTATTTTCAATTTGATGCAATATATTTGTTTTTTAATTCGTCAAACTATTTATTTCATTTTGAGTTTTCATGCAGAAATCTTACTCTAGAAAACTTATGACGTAATATTCAATTTGTTTCAATTATTCAAACTATTTATTTAATTTAATTTTTCACGTGAAACCTTGCAATAGAAAAGCAGTTGTTGTGGTGAGAATTTTATTGCTTTTTTTTTATTGTTGGCAACTGCTATAACGAAAAATATTTATTTTTTCCTGACATTGTTGTGTAAGAGCTGGTGTTATCAGAATCATGTTAAGACGGTATTCAAAATTTTGAACCCTTCCTATTTCCATTCCCTTGGGCCGATTTTGCCCATTTTCAATCCCCGCCGAGATATTAGCCATCTCTAAGTTGTTGGCGAGTTTGAAGACGATCCGTGCATCATTGCGACTTTTATCGTGCGGACAAAATTTAGTACATACATACATACATATATATATATATATATATATATATATAAACTTTTTAGGTGGGGGTGGTTTTGGGTTCCTGGGGTCCTATAATGAAAAGTTATGAAGGAATTTTTCAAAAGTCGCACCATGGTAACGAATGCAAAAGGTAGTATTTCTTACGAAATCTACCTAAAAAAAATTAAGAATAAATGATGCCACAAATCAAAATTGTTTATTTAAACATCACATAACTGTTTCAAATTTTGACACGCAAAATATAAAAGTTGCTTTTGGCGATTAAAAAATGCTATTGGGTAGATTATCGTAAAATGTGAAATCCTAAGAAATTATGGCTTTTTTCTTTGAAAGAGAAAGAAAAATCCAGATTTCTTTTCCTGTTTGATTAAATTTAAATATGTTTTATTGCACATTAATATTAGTGCGTGCATATTTTCTTTGCTCCATGTGGTGTAATTCGGTTTTCTACGAAAACATCCAACAGGTGAAAATGACGTACACTACATTTCCGTGACGTATGTAGATAAATTATGCTTTTTTATCAGTTTTTCAATTCCTACTATTAGCTCACACTCTCCCTATATTTATTTATATATTTATATATTTATCTTGTACAAATTTTCAATCGTTAATAAAATACTCATTATTCATCCTATCAGGTTGAAATAAATTTTTTTAAACTTGTACTGGATGACAATTGATGTTAATAAAGTTTTTTTCAAATATTCATTAATTAATTAAATTTTAATTAATTAATTTTAGTTTTGCATGGGAAACAAAATGGCCGCCATTGGTTATTGAATTTCAATGAAAGTATTTTCAATAAGGGTTACCATAGGGGGGGGGGGGGGCTGTTCTGTCGCCAAATACCGCCAAGTTTGTCGCCAACTTGGCGATATATCGCCAAATTTGGCGGCCAAAATGAGTCGCAAAAGTTACGCCAACTTGGCGATATCTGTAATATTTCGCCAAATTCCCATAGAGTTCCATTGTAAACTTACTTGCTTATAGAAAATCAACAAATTGAGATATTTTAATGCAACAAAAACTCATATTAGCTTGATTATATTAAGTTTTTCTTTGATGGCCTAAGTAGGAATTGACTTTAAAAACAAAATTTTTATATTACTTGTTTTAATATAATTTTTAAACGAATTGGAACTTATTTTTCATAGTAGGTGCATTCAGTAGGCTACCCTGATAGGTACCTTCTGGCACAATGATAACCGAAATCCGACAAATATTTTTTGAGTTATGCTTGACGAAAGGTTTTACGAAAGGTTTTAATATCCATCGTAGCTGTTTTTTGCCCGAAAGTAATATTGCGCTGTGTATTAGCCTTCGCTTCGCTCAGACAATTAATTTCTGATATAAAAAATAAATATTAAATTTTCTATTAATCTTGTATGTTTATGTATTTTGATTCAGAAACCTCTACGGAGATTTTGTTCGATTTTTTTTAATACAAAACAATTCTGTTTGATAATTTTGAATTTACTCAGTAAGCTCTTCGAATCTTGGCAGTTAAATAATTTATGATTTTAAAATTTTTTATACGTCTTCTGTTTTATTTATGTTTTGAATTTTGAATTTTCTGATATGGTTATTTGAAATCCTTTTGGGCATTTGTTCCGATATAAAATTTTACAGTTCTATATAAACCATTCGACAAGAAGTGAAAAATGTGTAAGAAATTGTTTTGTCTCTGTATATGAATTCATGCAATTTATTATAGATCCAGCAAATTATATCACTATAGAATGTTTCATGTAATTAAGTTCTTCATTAATGTTTAGATTATAATATTTAATTAAAAAATATGTTTTACGATTCTTTAGTTATATTGTCTAATACGTTTCATATTTAAAATTTATCAGAAATATAAAAAAGAAATTGTTCAATGAAAACTTTTCCGCCTTATGTTAAACTCCTGACACATAAAAATACACATTTCTGCTCGTTTTATGATATTCTGTCGTAGAGAATATTATTTGAGTTTTAAAAAGAAAAACATTTCGGACATTTGTTACTGATTTTATAATTTTGTTATTAATTTTTACATGTAAAGCAGCATTTGTTAGAATTGTATTACTTTCTAATAAAAACTTTTATTGCGAGAAATATTATAACTCTACAACATGCTGCACTATTTGCACATAAAATTAAGAAAGAAAAACAGATTTTCGCCTTTAAATAATCAAAAAGTATAAATGATTAATTCTTTTACGAGTTCATTCGTGTGTTATGTCTTTCATATTCAATGAGCATATCTCTCTTTTAAATAATAAACAAAATGATAAAATGAATGAAAATCAAGAACATACAACATAAAAATCTTTAACAATTTAAAAATAAGAATATCTTTTCAGAAAAAATAAATAACTAAAAAAACCTTAATTTAAAGATGAAAAAAAAAAAACTTACTTTTGAATTCGGTGTGATTTATTATTTCGTGACTTTTTCACTTGTGAGATGAAAACTTTTTTGTTAGAAGAGCAAATAGTAAGATTATATAAGATTCTCGAAAACGCTTTTAGCTTTTTTTTTTTTTTTTCAAAGTAAGTTATTATTTATTGATGTTTCTTTCTAACTGCAGAGAAATGTTGATATGTATAAAGGAATGAAGTAAAATGAATTTATATTCTATGACTTCAGAAATTCGTATATTTCATGTTAAAAAGTTTCAAATTTTTGTACAATTTATGCTGACATAATTTTGAAGAAGGATCTTATAACAGTCGACAAAACAGTAACTGAAATTGATTCTTTTGTGAAATTTTCAATTATTCTTTGGAGAAGACAACATCTTTTGGATGAGAAAATGGTAAGATTATAACCCAGATACTGAATTGAAGCATCAAGTAACTCATATGATATTCGAAAATGCTTTTAGCGTTTTTTTCTTTTTATTTTCAAAATAAGATTTTATTGTGATTTTTTTTTTTTTTTTTTTTTTTTTTTTTTTTTTTTTACTTTTGAGAAATGTTAATATTCATAAAGGAATTATGTAAAATGGATTTATATTGTTATGTTCTTCGACTTCCAAAAATTCGTATAATTCGTTACAAAATTTTGAATTTTTGTTTAAGTTATGCTAACATAATTTTGAAGAATGCTTTTTTAACAGCCGAAATAGTCAAATAAAAATATTACCAATAGAAGGGAGATTTTATGCCTGTTTGATGCAACTTACCTATTTTAGACGTAAAGTTCAATTGTTATATAAATGCTCCCCAGTTTTAAGCATAACAAATTATCCTGTAAAATGTTGATCACCCTTTAATATTATACGATATATATATATATATATATATATATATAAAAGATCTGGAAAAATATTTCTTTACGTCGAGGAAAATCCTTTATAATTGCAATATTTTTGTCATAAGCGGATCATCCTTATAATAAAATTTATACTATACTTAAAACGCCTAATAGCAACATGATGAATTTATTGTAAATATAAGTTTAATATGATAAATAATCATAAAATTATAAATTTTTGGGAAATTGAAATGATTAGTTATTAAAATATGAATTCTCAAAAATTGACTAATCAATATTTAAAAAAAATGGCGATTATTATGATATAACTCTTCTAAATATTTATGTATTTATCAATAATCGTTTTATCAAGGAGCACGGTCGTTCTCCGAAGCCAATCTATAAAGTAAAAACGCTAAGATCTTCAAACAAACAATAATACTATGATCGCAAAGAAAAAAACACCAGACCGCTTAACAGCTTATTAAACAGAAGACAATTTCTCAATGTTAAATCGACCAAACTTACCAGCGTAAAATTTGAGACATCAAAGGAACTAAGTATTGCAGGAAAATAAAACGGAAAACTAGAAAAATCTATTTAAGAAATTGTTTAATTTGAGACCAAACTCATCTTCATATGTCTATTTTAAACATAGATAAAATATTTTCTTCAAAAAAAAAAAAAAAAAAAAAAAAAAAAAAGTGCAAAAAAAATAAAATTTTGTATGGTGTTTATTTTAAACAACCACCTATGTTTTGGTGGTTGTTTTAAACAACATGTGGTAAAAATTGTTCCTAAAAAATCACAATTCAAAAGGATAAAACGAGTGGAAAGCTTTCAAAAAGCGTTCTAAATTACGAAGTAGTTGGAATTTTTAGCAATCCCTTTGAAATTGAAGTTTTGCGTGATTGTTACTTTTAAGATGTAATTTGAAATTTTTTTTTAAGTACAGGACCAGAAATCGTTCTAAAATTAGGGTTACTGTGATGTCGTTCAAAATTGAAACTCTATTTTTTGCATGGTAATTACTTTTAAGATATAAATTCTTTATAAGAACTGTTTCTTAAAAATACTAAATGTAAAAAATTGTAACAAGAAAGAAAAGTTTTAAAAGCGGTCTAAATTACGATTTGAAATGCATGGTTACAGCATAAACTTAAAATTTGGCATGATTGTTACTTTTGAAACATTAATGCTCACAGAGAAAATTTTCTAATAATTTCGAAACTTAAAACGACGCAGAGAGAAAAAAAAAAAAAAAAAGTCTAAAATTCCGATTTATGTGATACCATTCGGAATAGAAACTTAAATTTGGAAAAAAAAATGTTTTAGATTTAAATCGGATTAGATCGATTTCTGAAAAAGGTGAAATTTCAATGTTTGAAACCAAAGAAAAACGGTCTATGAACGTTAACGTTTTTTTACAGGAAGACAAAAATTTTCTACTATGCTCCTTTTTTTTCCGTGGCACAGTTGTGAATTTAACAAAGGAGAGATATTGCAAACGTCCTTAGCTCGTCCTTCGATCTTTTTACCATTTCAAGACGAACGTTCCTTTGAAGATTTCAATAGATAAATTTTGAAGCAGAACCTAAAACCGTTTAAATGGTCATATTGATTATGAATGTAGTAACGATGGTTTCCCAAACCTTAAAAATGCTTTGACTGCACTTTTTAGAGAGCACAAATACGGATTCTTTACAAACAATGCATTGTCTGACGCAGTTTATAGAGATGATAAAAACATTTGCAGGTCAGAGTTACAAGGCATTGTCCTTTATCAGGAACATATAATAGAATGTATAGTATTAAAGTAAACGCTTAAATTTTGTGAAATATTTAATTTTTTAGATTTTGCCACCAACAACGTATCTCCAAATTTTCTTCCAGGCAATTTTTAATTTAATGTATCATTTATTATTAAGGCGTTTTTCCAATCTCACTTAGAGCTAAAGCTTTGCACTCAGAATTTATTCTAAATACAAATTTGTATTAATCACCAGATTGTAATGCAATTCGCATGGAACCACTAGGTCTTCTTACTCTTTCAAACAAAACAAAAACATCGAAATCAGTGCATTTTTATATGAGAGTTATTTTAAACTCTCTTTGAGTAAAAGATTTGAAATTATATTTTTTTTTTTACTAATCATGAGATATTGGCAAAATTCACATGGTACCACGAGAGTACAATTACTCTTTCAACGAAAAGAAATATGAAAAGAATTGATGCTTTTTTAAAGGAGCTATGTCAATCTCACTTTGAGTTAAAGATTTGTGTTTAATTTAAGTTTTAATAATAACAAATTTGTTCTAATCATCAGATTTTGACAAATTTCAAATGGGATCATCAAGATGTCTTAGACTTTCAAACAAAAAGGAATTATGAAAATTGGTGCAAATTGCTATGAAACTATGCATAAAAAAACTATGCATAAACAGGACCAAAAAATACTTACTAAATACATGCGGGTCGAATTGATAACCTCCTTCTTTCTTGAAGGCGGATAAAAAGACAAACAACAAAGAAATACGAAAACTTAAAAGACTCTTAGCTGTGCTAAACAAATTAGTTAATTGGATTGTAAAATAGTACACGCTGGAGGGTAATGTGCGAAATGGAAGATCAATCTTAGTTGAATGCCATTTAGTTCTTGCGGAATTCAAAATAGAATCATATAAGGATAAAGCTAGAGATGATGCTACAGAAACCAATGAAATTCGTAAATTTGCTTTTCTTCTTCTGCTTTTGCTTTATTTGTGCAATTGTTACATAATACTTATCATGATACTTGCGTCTCTAAACATACAAATTAAAATAATGTTATTAAGTTTTACGAGTTGATAATGATTAAAAAAAACTGTTTTGCCTCATTGCCTTTATTTAAATTGTGATAAAAGCCGATCTTATTGCTTAATATGTATTTTGGACAGCTGAACTTTTCTTTGCACGAACATTTACTTTGCAGGGTGACATTAACGCATAATTGTCACTTCTAATTGACATCTCGTATTCGACAGCAAACTAGTTCATCCCCCACAAAGTAACGGTAATGTCTAGGTTTACAGATTTATTTTCATTTGAGAACATTTTGCTTTCAAAGTCAGATCTCATTGAAATGCTAAACTATTGATGCTTAATGCAAGGATCTATTTAAATGTACTGCTAAAGAGTGCGATATTTTCGTTGAGAAGAAAAATATGTGTTTTTTAAGGTAACATTTATGTTTGTTATACAACAAGTTACATTGAAAATTTTGTGAATTCGTTTCTGATCGACACGTTTTGAGACAGAAAGTTAGCAGACACTGTAAGACCCTATAGCCTCTTCTAATTTTGACGGTAATTTGATTGTAGGAATATTTCAAATTACTTGTAATAAGAATCAAGGTTTCCATTTTGGAGAAATAGTAGAAAATACGATTCGCCGAAAAACGTTATCCACACATCTGTAATTAGTGCATTTAACAATGGATTTTGTTTTAGTTATCTTACAATATATTGCATCCTTTGTGAAAGACATTTTAATTGCTTTCTGCTATAACAAATAAATTCAGGAGTTTCCATTAATCTTTTGTGTTTATGTTTTTTGAGGCACCACCATATACGGGATTTTTGTTGTATATTTCTATTAATTCTTTTCTTCACACACAATTTTATGTTATGGGAATTTATAACTTAGCACAGAAACTGTTTTTAAATCTTGCCCTTTTTACATTTTTTATTATTAAAAAAGTATTATACGTTCATTGTTTGTTTATATTTTGTCGTTTGAATTTTGTGATGTTTTCATTGTAAAATCTTCTGGGTATTCATTCTGATACAAATTTTAACAAATCTAAATAAACTACTATAGCAGCTGTGAAAATTGGGTAAGAAATAAAATGCTGACGACACATATGAAGTCATGAAATTTATTATGGATTAGGCAGTTTATTGCTCCACACAGAAAGTTTTATCTAATAAAGTTTGCATTTCTTTCTAGAATATATTGAATAATTATAAAATAAACATATATTTTACGATTCTTTAGGTTTCGATGTTAAACAGCTCGTCTATGACTAGTATTTAGTTATATTGTCTAATAACTTTCATATTTATCAGAAATATATAAAAGAAATGGTACAGTGAAAAACGCTGTCTGCATTATTTGAAATTACGATGCATAAAAATACCATTTTTCACTTCGGTTTTATGACGTTCTGTCATAAAGAATATTATTCAAGTTTTGAAAAGAAAAACATTTTGGACATTTGTTGCTGATTTTATTATTTTTTAATACTTTCTAGTATGTGAAACAGAGCTTTTAAAAATTGTGTTATTAATAAAAACTTTCATTGCGAGCGAAATTATAACTATGCAAGGTGCTGTATTATTTGAATATAAATAATAGGAAAAAAATCAGATCTCTGTATTGAAAAATTAGAAAACTATAAATCATTACTTATTTATCAAGTTCATTCTTGTATCATATCTTTAAGAATCAGAGAACACCTTCAGTTTGTAAAAAAAAAATAAAAGTGGCGAAATAGAAGAAATTTAAGAATATATATAGCATGAAAATTTTTTAAAGTTTAAAAATAAGAATATGTTTAATAAAAAACTAGATAAGCAAAAAACTTTTCTTTTAAATATGAAGAAAGCTCCTGCTTTTAAATTTCAGTGTGATTGCTTCTAATGCGAAATTTTCAATTGTTCTTCAGAGATGGGAACTTTTTTCTATGAGCAAATAGTAACATTATAGCGCAGAAACTTATTTGAAGCAGCAAGGTACTCATAAGATTGTTGAAAATGCTTTTAATGTTTTTCCCAAACTTAGTTATTATTTATTGTAAAGTATTCTTTTATTTTTCTGATTTTTTGAGAAATGTTAATATGGATGAAGGAATGAAGTAAAATGAATTCATATTCTTCTATTCCATGACTTCAAAAATTCATATATTCCATGTTAAAAAGTTTTGAATTTTTATGAAAATTATGCTTACGTGGATCCGCCCTTGGCAAAACCGTCATCGGGTATTATTTAATTTTTTTTCAAACCAAATATGATCCTATTAATTAGGGGAAACCACTAAAACTTTTCATTTCTACAAAAAACTTCCGGTCTTAAAGTGTTATACATAGGTAGTATAAGAGGAATTTTTCAAACAGAATATTTGAACACAAAATGTATGTATGAAAATATATATACTGTTAGAATGTCACATTCACCTTGAAACTATATCGAAACAAAATTAAAGAAAACTTGCTAAAAATGTGCATTTAATGTCACAAATATAAAAAAAGATGTTGTTACATAATAAATAGTTTTTAAAATCTTAAAAACTTCCGAAATTTCGCGCCGAGCGCTTTCGATCAAACCTTGATTGTCATCAGAGAAGATTTGATTTATAGATCATTTTAAACTTCAAGAATCAAAGCTGCCCTGATGACGATCAAGGTCTGATTGAAAGCGTTCGGCGCAAAATTTCGGAAGTTTTTAAGTTTTTTAAAAACTATTCTATTATTTAGCAACATTTTTTATATTTGTGGCATCTTTTTTTTTTTTTTTTTTAGTTGTTGCATTAAATGCACCTTTTTAGCAGGTTTTCTTTAATTTTATTTCGATATAGAATATTTGAAATATAGAATTAGAATTATTTATTGTACTGTATTAAAAAGCTTCATCCTTTTTTGTTAAAAAACATACTTTATTCAATTTTTTACAGTAAATGGCAATTAAAAAAAGAGTCCAGTTTAACGATGAGTTTGTTACGTTGGATAATATAACGGCATTTAATCACGTTGAGCACAAATCCCCCATGCTCGTTTTTATTTGAATGTATAATTTGTCTGCCTTAATGAAAATGTATTAGTTACGGACTATAGTCTCATACATGACTCTCATGAGAAATTAAACTCATATACTAGTTCTAGAATGTTTAATAAATCAATCCATTTGCAGCGCTTTATTTATTCTCTGGAGATTTAGGAATTATTACCATTTGACGACGGGGAAAAGCATATCATTAAGCGTTGATGTAAAGGATTATACTTGTTTGTCAGACTTTTTCTGTAACCAAATAAGCATGCTCTTAATCATGAAAAGTTTAAGAAGTATATTCATTATTAAGCGTGAAAGAGGTGTTTTAATTTTTTTTGGCTTGGAAAAGATAATTTTGGGTTGAAGTGGTAGTAAATATAAAGGGAATAAAAATGTGTAGAAAATCTGTTTAAAAAATATACATTTCAGAAGAAATGAGTAAGATAATTTGTTGTAAAAGTGTGCGTGCACATGACCGGTCAGCGCGCAACACATATCTATACATCTAAATGTTACCAATACATATCTAAGTGTGTGTGTGTGTGCGAGTGACTATTTACTAAAATCAGTGAAAATAAACTTCCCACTATACATTTATCACATTGTCTCATATCACGAATTATCCAGATAATTAAAAAATTACAAAATCCAATACATTACAAAATGCGTTTAATACAGGGACAATATCTATGTTTATGGCAAAAATAATTAAAATACCGATATTTAAATATTTATATAGAACAAAGCTTATTATTATCACATATAGATTTATTAAAAAAAGCTTTCCTAATGCCAATATATATGTAACAGAGAATTTGTTTTTATGAAAGAAATTAAAATTCTAATTCAAAAAAGTAGTCCATATTTCAAAATTAATATTAATAAATTTATTTTTCATTTACACTTTGAAACAGAAAACTATATCATTTCGACTTCACAAAAGGTTTTTTTAATCAGGTACAAAAGTAAAATGTTCTTTAACATCGAACCGATGTCGTGTATGTGTAAAGAAATTTATTTTTAGTTTCATTTCACTGCTAACATATTATACACATATGTCGATTTATTATGAGGTAAGCTCATTAATTTATATAATTGGGAATACCGATGGCCTAAAAAATCACCTATAATTATAAATTAATAATTTTCGGATTATTTCCTTTGCATGAGGTATAAGATCTGCCTTTGCGTCAATTTTCAAAATTCAACGCCAGCTGTAAGTTTTTTATATGTTTTACTCTCAAAAGATGTAGGTTATATGTTCCGTAAACCCTGAAACCTTGAAATTAAGCACTAAAGACGGTTCTATAATACATGCAAAGGAAAAATTCCGAAAATAGTTAATTTATAATTCTATGTTGATTAATTACGTGATTTTGCATAATCTCCATTTTCAAAAACGTTGTTTTTTGGTCATAACTTCTTATTGCATTAAACTAAAAGATCGAAATTTTTACAAAACAATAGTACTATGGACCTTAATAAGTTTGAAAATAATTCAAAATTGATACATTCTATTTTTCCTGAGAAAAACGGTTCTGATAGGCTGGCGGAAAACAAAACGAAATTGTAAGAGTTCCGTTTTTTGCTTTTAACCTACTGAACTTTAAAAAATGCAGTTTCTTATCTTCATGACACCAAATCATCAAGGAAGAAGCATGAAGTACCGAAGGATAAAATGTACTTTTCCAGTATACGGTCCTTGGCGAGATACTGAACTGTGTTAACATATTTTTTGACAACCTGTTCAACTGTTTCATATGCCCAATAATGTTTTTCAATATTTATACAATTTATTGAATATAAAGAAGCCGTTTATCTATTTTTATAATACAAGCAGAAATAATTTATAAATAAATCAGTAATAATACAGATATAAAAACCGTTAATAGATTATATAAATTCATATATAAACAAGCTGAAAAGTTCATTAAGTTTGTTTTCCGATCTGTTTATATCATTTGTCCACAAATATCACTTTCTGAAGTTCAAATTACGCGAAGCCTCAATAATACGCCACGGCCCCTACACTGGAAAAGTACAGGAGAGCTGTAAATAAATATATATATGTAAGTCGTCGTGCAAACCTAGGGCGATCATTACATACACTATATATATATCTATATATATATATATTTGCTGATATTGCGTCATCAGGATCAACACTTTACATATCGCCATGTGGTAAACTGCACGTATAGTAATGTTAATGAAATCAGATATTTTTTTTTTCACATTGCAGTAACGGCAGCTTTAAAATTAGAGTTTCACAAATTTCGTCTTCTTTAATAATTATAATTACCATCAGCATTTGACACGTAATGGGAAAATAAAATCTCAAATAATAGCCTTTGAACGATTGTTGTTAAAATTTAATACGACACATGTGAAATAAAGAGATAGAAAATTAATGCCAATTTATCACGCGTATCTTATAAATAAAATTTATAACTCTAAATTTTATAAGTAATGGATATTAATTAAGAAATTCTGACAAACATTCAGTATAATTTTTCACCTAATTCCACTAATAAATAATCCATCTTATGTCCTATCGCACACACCAGGGAAGAAAGTTAAAATTCATGCACTAAAAAATTCCAATCAAAGTTACTTTAAACTAACTTTTTTCTTATATGATTTATCTTAATTTGGGAAGGTTCTTTACGAGTAGTCTGAATGAATAACATTACATATTTTTAATATACTATACAATATTTATAATTTACTTTATTTTCATTGTTAAAACGAAACTGAATAGCAATAAAAATATATAGTTAGTTAAGTTTAAATAGATATAAGCTTTTATTTCAATTTTGTTTTTATTTATACTTTTATTGAAAATTCATAGGAACTAAAAATTTCTTTTTAGCAGGTTATTATAAATTATTATCACAAAGTAAAATTTTAAGTATATGAAACGTTTCTCTTTTATTTTATTGTAATATTTTAATATTA
The DNA here is from genome assembly GCA_963932465.1 of Maratus speciosus. NCBI lineage: Eukaryota > Metazoa > Arthropoda > Arachnida > Araneae > Salticidae > Maratus > Maratus speciosus. The sequence goes on along the minus strand of OZ010789.1, from coordinate 108,944,289 downwards.
TCATGATAAAAAAATAGTCTCCCTTGAAATAAATTTTCTGAAGGAAAGTCCAGTAGAAAAAAAGTTAAGAAAAACTATTATTAAGAAAAATCCGCATTAATTTTATATATATAAATATATTTTATGTATATAAATAACGAAATAAATACGATATTCTTTTGTGACCCAATATTAGGATTTATCTTAGCTTTAAAACTTCATTTAAAAGTATTCCAAGCTGCATTAGAAATAAGAAATAATATAAAAGTTTAAGTAAAAAGAGCATATTTCACTTTGGCACCGTAATCTAATTGGAAAACAAATCAAAAATAACGTTTTAAACATAGCACTGTAAAAAAAAACTGTGCAGTAAAAAAAAGGTATAGTTCCTTTTTTTCACGAAACTTTTGTTTAAGTTTTTTTCCGAAGCGAAATAGAAAAATTATATGTCAGTATGTATTTTAAACACCTTTATAGGTGCAACTTTATAAGTACACCTTATACACCTGTAATAAAATAAAGAAAACAAGTTATTTTTTTTTAACATTATTTAAAATAAATGTAACAACGGTATATAAGTAACTCTTATTTCGAGTAAAATAAAAACTCTTATTTCTCTCGTTTTTATTTTCTCCTCGGGAAAAATATTTCTACTTCAAATACACTACCACTTAAATAGAAATTTAATGCAGTTTCCTTAAAAAAAAAAAAAAAAAAAAAAAAAAAAAAAAAAAAACCAACCGATTTTATTTTATTTTATTTTATTTTATTTTATTTTATTTTATTTTATTTATTTATTTATTTATTTATTGTAAAATGAGGTAGTGAATAAAAAATATATTCGTTGAATGAATGAAATTAAAGTACCTTTTTAGAAAAAGATTGATTAGCCAAAGTGTATAAAACATTAAATTTAATTTAAATACGAAGTGAAAATGTACAATTATCATTGATTTACCCAGTATTTAATTGTTTTTATTATCTTTGAAACTAAGGTTTATAAAAATTCCCTTTATTGTTTTATACTTGTGTGGTTTTAAGAACTACTATTTAATTAAAATGATATTGCTATTGTTTTTGAGGGCATATTTTTTAGAATTAGACCCATATTTTAACAAATGTATTAAATAATATTTAGTAATATTAAAATTTCGCCAAAGTGTTGAATACTGATAAAGGTATTAATATTATGTTAAACTTAATTATTTTATGTTTATATTGTAGAAAATAAAGATTTAAATCGCTTGCAATTAATACATCAATCATATTGCAATTGCAATTTATATAGCAATTTATTTATGGAAATTATTAGTACGCTAGTGCAAATTTAAATGCTCTTTAATTTATTTTGATTAAATAATAAGTAAATAAATAAATAATTAAATAAATGAACATGTTTAATCATCATCATTTCTCTCTCTAGTTTTTTTAATGCCTTTAATGAAGATTGTTATGAATATTCTTAAAGGAGCTATACATTAAATTTCCTCAAATATCGCGATAAGTATGTTTTGAATTCACATTTTGTTATAAATATTGCCGAAATTATGAATAAATGATAGAAATTAGCTTTGAGGTTAAAACGCCTATAAAGCATTAGACTTAACTAGATAAAAAGTTTGGCAATTTATGTTTGAATTTCAGTTAACTGTAGTTGTTAATAAAAAGTCATTAAGTGCATACTCTGAGAAAAATCTGTGAAATGAACAAATTTTTCCGCCGTTAATATTTCGTTAAAACCTAAACATTTCAGCTTCAATTTCCCCATTTTCATGCAAAATACAGACATTTCCTTAACCTAACGTAAAAGATTTCCTGAAATCATCCACTCTAAAGAGTGAGATAAGAGTGGATAAGATCTTATCCCTACTATGGGATAAGAGTCAGTCTGACAGTGAAAAGGACATTCGGTAGTCAGCAGACATTCACCAAATAACATGCTATGAGAAATCTGTAATTTTACTAGATTTTACATAATTATCTTACGTTAAATAGAGTTTATTTAAATTTTGGGAGGTTTTACAAAACTTGTTAAGACAACATATTTGTAAGAAAATCATTCGCCAGAAATAACTTCATATTAATTATTGTCTCCCTTCCCCACACTGTAAAAAAAAAGGGGGTAACGTTCCATGTAAAATCCAGGAACGTTTCGCCTTTTCTCAGGTTTTCAGAATAATTTAGCTCTTTCCTGTGAAATTCTGGTTTTCTTATCTGAAACGCTCCTGAACCCTGAACAAAAGTTGGAAACAGAAAAACGCTGCGGCCGCCATTTATTATTTTTTTGCTATAATCCGTTGCTCGCGCGCGAGTGTCGAAAACGAATTCCTTAAATGAATGTAAAAAAATCAATATGGAATGCAAATAAATCAATAGACGACACAATCCTTTACGTCTCTATTGTCAAGACAATTCAGATGAAAATACAATACCTCTGTGACATCGCTAAGAGATTATCTCTCGTACTTGTCTGTGGAATGTTTAACGAGCAGACCGTGTAAAAAAAATACACCTATTATTTCGATCTCCATTAACCAGGGGACCATCACATCATGATTCTCACCGATTTTGATTAATTTAAAGTATGTTTTAGAATTCTTTATCTCTAATTATTCTTGTGAAAGGATTTCTTCAAATGGGCCTTAGATTTTGAGAAATTAGATGACGAGGTTTAGCATACGTTTCAAATACCCATTAGTTTGCAGCTCTCAACGTGTCTTTCGTGGTGTGGACGCAGAAAGCTCGCACGCCACCGGTACGGCCCGAGTTCGATGCTACCTCTTGACTTTTTTTTTTCTTTTTTAATTGATTTTATATTTTAACATTTTATTACAATTTGATTTAAATTTGATATATATTTGACACTTTGAATTGCTGCAATTTTTTTTTTTTTATTTTCGGAAAAAATATACAATTACGTTTAGTTTTTTTTTTTCCTGAAAATTTATATGTATTTTATCTAACTTGTAAACTAACATAATTACTGACGAAAATCCAAAATATTTTATGTCTAGATTTTTTTTCTAATTATTATTTACATTTATATATTTTTATATTTTAAGCAAAGTTCAGAAACAATATATCATATATGTATTTACTTTATTGAATTTTAACTGAAAATTTATTTTTACGTGTAAATTATAAATAATAATTTTGATGTCAATTTCAAAATATTTTTTTATTCTAACAAATAATGATAATAAAGCGAAAATTGTCAACTGGAAATGTAAAAATCGTCTGCGGATCCCGCATGCTGTGAAATGTCAGTAATGTTTTGCTGTCAACAGAAATATTCCTGGTATTTCGCAGGAAACTTACTGGCATTTCTGTAGAAAGTTTTTAACATATACAGTAAAGTTCCAGTCATTTTCAAGAAATGTTTCTTGGAAATAATGGGCAACTCAGCTGCCCATTTTTCCCAGGAACGTTGCGAAATTTTTTTTACAGTGCAAAATAGAAAATTCAATTTTTGTTATGTCTGTTAAAGGAACCAACAGAAGGAGTTTTCCTTTTTTGATAAATATCTGTAATACCTACTCTAATTATGGTTTCAAAATGCAAAAGAAATGTATTAAAATACAAATAGTTTTCGTGGGGTACACAAAAACGATTACTTCAAGAACAAAATATTTACTGGTATTAAATTTTTTCTTTTTCTTTTTTTTCAATTTTTATATATTGTTAAGTTAGTATTAAGTTTTATTTTTTGAGCATGGAGATGGTAATATTTGGATGCTTATCAATCCATTTTAAATGAAATCTTATAGAATACTCTCATAAAATAAAATTAAAACATTCGAAAGGTAGTTTCGTAAGGCATATGTTGTTTAAGTATTCAATTTTTATTTTTTTGAGTGACAGTTACATATATTTAGTTTGAGAAATTGTGAGAAAAATGTTTCTCTTTTAACGAATACTGCGAATTCAGTTATTTAGAATTTTGCAAAGTGTAAGAACTTGTAATTAATGCATTTTGTAGAGTTGAGAGTTGCTAAATACAGCAAATCAAGGAAAGTTTTGAAATTCTTAGCAATATATTTATAGAATAGTTAGAAGTTAATGCAATAAAATTATTTACGTATGTTTTTGAATTATACGATGGTTGATGGATACAGATTCGTTATTGTAGTTAATAATTATGCACCAAATCGAACTGTAAAAAACGATAATAATATAAAACTAATAATTTACAATAAAATATATTAATAATAATTAAGAAAAACGAATAACTATTAATTAATAAATTTTGATATAAAAAAAACATTTTTTTTATTTAAAAGAATAATTTAAATTGGAGAACAATTCGTGATACTAAATTATGTACATTAAACGGTAAAAGGTTTTTAGAAAAATTATTAAAAAAATATAAAGCCATTCAGTTTTACAGGAATAAAAAAATTATGGATAAAATCTTCCAATAGTTTTTATGTTATTTTCTCTAACTAAAATTATTTTGTCTGTCTTTTACTCTGATACATTATTGACAAAATTCTTTGATACTTTACAAATGAAAGAAATTTATCTATTATTGGAAACTTTGCAGCTACCTGATCAATTGATGAAATGTGCACAATTTTATATTTGTTTTACTTCATTGTTCTCTTAAACTTTGTTGGCATTCTATTACTAAACCGTCTTTCATATGTAATAATTCCATTTATTTCTCAGTTTACTTTCTAATGACTTTTGAAGTACTCCATTATGAAGGGAAATTTTTTAAAAACTTTTTAAAGGCATGCATCTATATTTGTTAAAAACGAATTTCCTAAACGTAGTGATACAAGGTGTCCAGCAAATAAGACATTGATTTCAAAATTAAATATCTCAAAAACAAATACCAACAAGCTAAGATTGTAAAAATGTTACACAGAAGTTTCAAAAATCTTTAATAGATGGCGCTGTAATCGCAATGCCTATAAATTGTGCATCGAAGTCCAGAGCACTAGCGTCTCATTCCTATATGTCTCCCTGTGGAAGAACGTGTTGCTTTTATAATACTTAATTGCATATACGCTGGTGTGCAAAAAATAAGGACGAGGTGGTTTTTCGAATGTAACGTCTTGCAGAAGTTTTGCACATCGATCGAAATCATACCATAAGATATCCAAGATGTGAAAATATATGACAATTTATCAAAATCATCTAAACAAGGGATCAAAAGGATACAAAAGCACTTTATTGAAAAAAGTAACTTGAAGCACAACTGCAAAGAAGACAGAAACATCCATCTGACAGGCACCTGGAAGGAACAATTCAATCTTTAATAGGGATATGGTCATCCCTGACTGCGATGTAAGATTTACAACGTCTTTCTATGCTGAGGACAAGGTTGTCAAATAGCTGTTGAGGCATCGAGTCCCCTTCCTCTTGTAACTCCAATTGCAGTTGCGTAATCGCCGCTGGCGGCTGTTAAGCTGCTGCCAAATGTCTAACGAAAAGGTCCCACACGTGTTCTATGGGATTTAGGTCCGGGAACCTTGTAGACCAATCCATGCGTTGAATATCTTCTCTCTCCAAGAGCTCTGCGATAGCCACTGTACGATAAGATATATCGTTGTCGCCCATGAAGAGGAAGTCTGGACCCACAGCACTTCTAAACAGACGCACATGAAGTAACAGAATCTAGGTACAATAGTGGACACCAGTGACTGAACCTTCTTGGAAGAAGTGGAGGTTCGTACGGCTACCAAGCATGATACCGCCCCAAACGAGAACTCCTGCGCATCCAAAACGATCCCTTTCGAAGATGTTGGAGGGGTGATTGCGTGTTTCCTGCTATCTCCAGATGTGTATACGTCCTTTCTAAGCTAGCTGAGCAAACTCATTGTTTTCAGCTCACATTTCAGACAGGAGCCCCTGTTTTGTACATAATGTAAATATTTGTCTTATTTCCTTTAGTTTGTTTATTTAGTATTTTTATTATATTTATCAGCATATGCATTTCACTTAAAGTTTTTCAGCTCTAATATTCAAAAAACATGTCTTGTAATTGTTTATGCATGTATACAACATAGTGCAATTGCTGTCAATGTATGTACTGATGACACTTAATTTATTTTTCTGTATGTTAATAACTGTTTTAAAAATATTGTCATTGTTAATGTATCTTACCATATGCAGTGGATTTGAGTCTCTCCCCGGGATTGCACTTATACTCTAAAGCGAAAGCTGGGTTCCCGGGGCGGTCATTCCTGTCATCCCTGTGTATACGTCCAGAATCGTTCGCCTGACTAAATCGGCTCTCATACGTAAACAGTACTCGATCCCACTCTTGTTGTGTCCAGTTTTCGTGTTCCTGGCACCAAAGAAACTGGTGTCTCGATGAGCAGGCATTAATGATAAACACCGTAGTGGTCGTTGTGCGTGTCGATCACCTTTGTGCAGCCCCCGGTCTAAGGCAAAACGTGATATCCGACGTCCAGTATTCTGTTCCACGTGTCTTGCGATTTCTCCAGCTGTCTACCGCCTGACTCTTTTCGCCTGTAGGGCAATATAGCGGTCGTCCGCCGTTGTTGTCTGCCCGTGTCCGATCACTTCTAAACTCTCGGACAGCTGTTCCTATCGTTTGAAATGCTCTCCAGACTCGTAAAACGATGCTGTGAGCGATCCGAACACTTCTGTCACACATGTCACACTTAGACCTTCTTCCAACCTCAAAATGATGCGACCTCTGGTAAAGTCATCCATATGACATCTCTAGATTACCTGTTAACCATATCACACAGTAGTAGAAACAAACAATCGTTTAAATCACTGTACACCGTTCAATAGGTTTCATCGAATTGCTGAGCGTCCACTTCCTCTGTGTTGTTTACCCTTCCGACCTCCTCCTCTTACGTCATATGTTATATATGTGCATGACCTACTACAATGGTCCCATGTATATTACCCGATTGGTTTTTCAATACGTTCTGTTGCCTTGTTCGGCTTTTATGCTAATTTATCTGTTTCGTCCTTAATTTTTGCACACTAGTGTATTTTAGTTGTACTAGAGTGAAGCTGAATATTCCAGCCCTTTTCCCTCAGCGTAGGGATAAATGAAAACACGTACTCTGTTTTTCCTTCTGCGCGGAGAATTTGCTGGTGAAAATCTCTTTTTCTACCAGTTGAGCTTGTGATACTCGACGATTGTGTATGTCGACGATTGTGTTCCCTAAGCGGAAATTTTGTTTGTGAATTTGTGAAATAATTTAATTAAATATTGTTAAAAATAGTATGCACAGTTACCTGCTTCATTTAAAAAAAACCCATTAAGGTACAGATTAAAAAAGTCCACTTTTTTGTTGGGGTGATGTGCAGAAGAGGAGACATCTGGTCACAGAATTATTGCAACATATTTAATTTTAGACAATTTCAATTAATAGAATTTTCAATAAAAAGTTTAGAAATCATTATATAAGAACTTATTAAAATATTTTATTAAATTCAATTTTTTATGCCATATAATTATTTAAATCAAAATGCATATATTTAGTAAATAATTTTGTACTTTTTATTTATTTTTTATATTTTTAAATCACGGCATAATATTTTGGTTTTAGAACAACACATATATTTATTTTCTTTGCAAACAAAGTTTTCAGGACAGAAATTATGCATCAAATGATTTCATTTTTAATATCATCAAAGTCGAAGTCATCAAAGTCATATCATCAAAGTCGAAGCAAAAGTATTTTGCTTCGGATATATAACTTCGGATCATATCTCTAGAAGCTGCACCATACTTCTGTGCTCAATGATAAAAAAATGAAAATGAGTTTTTAAAATTAAAATGATTTTTAGGGTTCCGTACTTAAAAAGTGAAAACGGAACCATTATATGATCACTCCTGTGTCTGTCTGTCATAGCCATTTTACTCGTAAACTACGGGACGTAGAAATTTCAAATTGGGGGAAGTAATAAAGATTATTGACCCAAATATTTTCCAGAATATTAAACATTTATAAATATATTTCGTAAAAATGTAGAGGGTAAAATTAAGTTACTTGAAAAAAAAAATATTTTCTTTGTATATCGTGTGAGGTATCGTGTGAAAGCTTTCGTAACGCTGAAATCAAAAATATATTTAATTTAATTTTAGGTATTATGTTTTCAAAGTTATGGTGGAAAATGTAGTGCAAAAATATGTTGCCCCCCATCTAATTCCGAATCTATTGAAACTAAAATTATGAAAAAATTAGAGGTAGTAGGCATTAATTTAAACCTTGCAGGAAAATTATAGTGATTACCCTAGGTCACATAGTGTTTGAGAAAATCGCATTTTTCCGTTACACTCAAATTTCGATTTACGGGCTTCAGCAAAAGTGTTGAGCAGCGCTAGAGGTACCTATCGTAGCAGAAGTAAAAAAGCATTGTTGATCATGAATTTTGGAAAAAATCGTCGGTAATTAGCCGAAATATAAACACATAAAGACACGGACGGTTTGGACATACATAATCACAGGGACGGCGTATTATATGCTCCACCGGCTTTTAAAGCCTAAATAACAAATTTTAAGGCTATATTTGTGTAATGCAATGCCCAGTAGCAGTATAAAAGCAATAAACGTCAAATTGTTAAAAACAGACTTATTTAATAAAAATTAATCATATAAATACTATGGTGTTCGCGACTAGTTTCCATTGAGTGGTTCTCGCAGTACCCTACTATGTCTTTAAAGGTTAACTAAAAACTTATATGGAAAACACATATACAGAATAGCTATATTTGCTATTATTTAGGTTCGATACAGCTTTGAAGTGCAAATTAGCGGGTTTTTATTTTCTGAGAAATTCCTTTGAATATTCTGGTGTGAGTCAATTATTTCATCAGCTTACGAACATAATTCTTCTGCTTCTGAAAGGGTTAATCAAAAATTTTAAATGCATTTGTAAATTAAATTTTTACAGACATTACAGCACAGTACAGCGTCACAATCTGCAATTGTGCACTGCTGCATTTCCGGAATATGAATAGGCAAAATAGAATCGTCGCTCATCAATTTCGGACATTTTTGGGTATGTAGGCGACGATTTATCTTATCCGTGTGAACCAAATGTCGCTTCGTACTAATTAATGGATGCTCTAAAACTTTCTAATTGGAAAATTTGCTCACCTCTTTTCGTTTTCGATTTGCAATGGTTATCTTCCGAATTTCTCCACTAGAGGTGTTGCTATCGTTTGCATTAGGTCGGACGTAGTCGCTTTACTGTACCGTTACCTCCCTTGTATAGCTGTAGCTCTCTCCGTTCGCAAGTATTTTCAGAGAGACTTTCCTTTGCATTCTGTATACTAACTATACAGCTATACCCAACCCTACGTTGTATAGTTTTTACAAAGTCTTAGTATTCTTTTAGCAACGGTATTTTTTTAATAATATACTTACTAATTCATATATTATTGTACGGAACCCTCTGTGCGCGAGTAATACTCGCACTTGACCGTTTATTTTAAACTTAATTAAGTTTATAAAAATAGAAACTTTGTATTTTTTCTTTCAAACTATTTTCTACAATTTAAAAAAAAGGATTTATGAATCATTATTAAAAATGCTCAATGATTTAAAAGAAAGAGGTTCTTTTAGCTTAATTAAATTTTAAAACAAGAAACTTTAATTTTTTTTTTAAACTTTTTTTCACAATTTAAATAAATATTATTAAAGTAAAGATTTCCAATTTTTTCAAATCCTCCTCTGCTTGGATTCGATTCCACGATTTACCAATTAGGAAAGAAACACATACCTCAGCGATACTGGTATCGAGACCGAAATAGCTTATAACAAAATTTGAAACAAATCTCAATTCTGTAAACACTCCGCTACTGCACATCACCCCAACTAAGAACCGGAATTTCCACTTTTCGTCCTTTCAAAGGGAACCATCTAGGAATAGACATTACTGCTCTGGAATTCGAAACTTAATTTATAGGCACTGCGATTACAGCGCCATTTGTTAACGGTTTTTGCAACTAAATTTTAAAACTACTGTATAACATTTTTACATCTTAGCTAATAAACAAACCGTTTACCGCATAATTCTATTGATCTTTGTTTTTGAGATATTTAAATTTGAAATCAGGGTCTTATTCGCTGGACACCCTGTAAAATGTAAAGTCTACAAATAATTTACAAATTCTGGAGTGTCTCTTCTTGGCTGATCTAACACTGGTGCGTGTGTGCAAAAGGAGAAAAAGGAAATTTTATAAAATCCTAACACAATGGAATCTTCTTACCTTCGAACGCTGGTCCTCCAATTTTGAAAATGCAGATGTAACCCCTGAGCTACAAATTCTTCATTATATTAGCGCAGTATTTTTCTGTTATACTCAGTAACATTTCCTTGGTAATTTCCAATATTGAATCGGTTTCAAAATGGTTTGAGATTTTGCAAAAAAATAGATTAAATGACCTAATTATTGGCTTATTTTTACTAAAATCGGTAGACAAGTATTGTCCGCGCTAGGTGATTAGATCGCGAAAAATGGTTGTCAATCGCCAATTTTATCATTGCCAATCGTGTTCAAAACGGTAATTTAATGTGCATTTAATAAATGCACAAAATCGTTAAAAGTGATAAATAATATAAAAGGAAATTAAAATGATACAAATCGGTAATTTGGTATGCAATTAATAAATACGTAACATAAAATTGGCGGCTTTTAGTTCTGAATGATGTTAACGATGTTAATTTTGGTTCCAGAGATTTTTATGGCCACCAGATTGAATACAATAGAAAAATTGCGTAATATAAATACGAATCAGTGAATATAGAAAAATATCTATATCTATGCAAATCATGTTATATAATTTGTAGCATATAAATACTTCTGCCACTGCTTTAATATGGAAGCTACATAATTTGAACGCGCTTAAAATGATGATAACAAAACGAATAAATAAATAAAAAGGGTTACATTAATGAATATTTTCGTCGCCATTTTTAGCTCAGTGATTATGATCTGATCCTGATAATACGTTAGTACAATAAAATCTATACAGTTCTTTTGAACATGTCTATAATTTATATGCAAATGGGAGCCTGATCAAAGGCACCGTTTGGAATTTGTCGCGTTCACTCACTCACCCACCCACTCACTCACTTATTCACTCACTGACTTACTGACTCACTCACTCACTCAAACACACACTCTCTCTCTCTCACACACACATATCATGTTTGCAATGCTTTCCTTACACTTTGCGTTCAAAAAGTAAAAATGCAAGTATTAAGAAATTATTTTAAAGGAGTACAAAATGGTACGACGCAATAAAATCTAAATTTCATTAGATATTTTCTTTAAAATGTAATAACTGATTGTAGAAAAGTAGCTGTGCTTTATCTTTCTCTTGGGAATTTCATTTATCTTCCGTTGAATGGATGTTTATATTTCACCACCGTATGCACCACAGGCACTTCATAAAAAAAACTAACCAAGTGAAACGAGCAGGTTATACGTATATATATAAAAGAGTGCGGAAAAAACTTAACGGTAAAGTCTCAGATAAAGAAATAATAAAAAAAACTACCAAAATTATAAGATTAACAGCAATGGCCAATTGCTGCATGACATTAATGAATAAAGAAATGATAAATTTCTTTTAACGAGACTTATTTTATGGCTCACTATATATTTTTATCTCAATTAATTTTATTATAAAAATATATTTACTCTTTATCAAGTAATCTATTTTACATTTTCTTTAACAAGTAATCTATTCTAATAATAATAATTACACAAGATATTGTTTAAAATACAATTTTCCTTTACAATATTTGTACAATGTTGTAGTTTACAAGATATGTAAGACCCAGTATCGATAATGATTGGCGTACTTTAGTGGATTCATGTTCTTGGTGTGGTAGTCAGCATAAATTTCATTATATAATGACACCAATATACTTTTTTTTTCTTTTGCCTCTAACTTCTTCATTGACTTTAAATTTAACACCTTCTATTTTTTAATTGTTTTTATGTTGGTAGATTTTCGTGTGTCCCTGTATAAATATGCAGGAGTTCTGTTTTATGCCAGTTTAACTTTAAGTTATTTTTTTCCTTATCCAGTCTAAAATCTTTGATTGTTTTATTCGTTACTAATTAAGAGCTCTTTTATTTTTTTTTTGTATGAGTAATAATATGAACTTTTCTGCGAACGCCTGGATACTGACTATCTATCTTAGATTTTTTTTAGTTCTGTGACTACTGGATGTAGCCACAGAAGTTGCCGCAGCAACACCCGTGTTGCTATCCACCAAATGTCTCCTTAAATATTCCATTTTCTTTTAAAAGTACGAAGCTGTGTTCAAAAAAACGAATATTCCAATTCATTACGTATATTGGCCATCTGTTTTAAGGTTGTTGCTAACATGGGCTACCAAATGTTATCGAATATGCCCTTTGTGTTAATAGAGATTAGGAGTGCCTGGTAGTCAGTTTCTTTGACCTGTTTTATTGCACGTTATTATATCATGTAATGCATGTTTAGTTGAAGTTCCTTGTTTGAACTAGTATTGTTTCTTACTCTAGAATATGATGTTAGGTGGTGGTTTATCCTGCGGTGTATAATTATTTCCGATAATTTGCTTAGTGCTGGTAGAAGGCAAATTGGTATGCAGTTTTTGGGATACACTGTGCCTTTATCTGCTCTATAGTATAGAACTTCTGAGTAGGGTGGATCGAAAAGCACATGAATGTTTTTTTATTGCTTTTGGCGCGGTGTGCAAAAGTTTTCTTTTATGTAGAATAGTTTACATGTTGTTGTTTTTTTTAATTGAAATCCATTCATATCTTCCGGTATCCCAAGCTCCCCCAAAAGGGTTAGAAAATGAAAATTTTATAAAGTTTTATAATATTTTTATTTTATTAACCATTTGGAAAAATGGTTATTGTCCTCGATCAGGGTAGGAAATCAAAAATATATCTGAAGCGTTTTATTCGTTGAATCCCGAATTTTATTCGTTTTCTGATTGGTCTATACAGTAATCTGTATTTCCCTTTAATTTCAACAGAGATGAATGCTTCTGTTGCCACTAAGACAAAAAAGTAATAAAAACTAGAAAAAAATTAATAACTCAGAAACAAATTGAGATACAGCTTTCAAACAAATTGCAATTAAAAATGCATTTTTTTTCTCTATACGACGATATAAAAAGTAATATTGTGGGATGTTTAGATGTTTAAAAATGAAATTTCATTTAAAATTGGTCCAGGATTATTAATGTTTAATCCATGGCGTGCGTAATGTGTGGCCAGCTCCGTAGAAGTTTAAAAATTTACAGTAACGAAAATTGTAAAACGGAAATTTCTTTTAAAATTTGTTCATGATGGGTCCAGGAATGTTATTGTTTAATCCATGTCGTACGTGATGTATGATCAACTCCGTGCGATTTTTTATGTCTTAAATTTTAGTCTTTGAAAAAATCATTTTTCAAATGGTCGTTGTAATTTGTTAAATTTCTTTTTTTAAATTAATTAATTTATTAATTTATTTTAAATTCCATTTAGTGCCTGGTGAGACAGTTTTGTATTGGGTGTACTACATAGTTGTATAATTTACAAAATTCTTTACCTAAATCCATTCATGGCTTCCGGTGTCCCAAGTATAGTTAAATATTGTAATTTTTAAGAAAATGTTATTAAATATGTTTAATTTACGAAAATTTATTACACATCTGGCAAAATGTTTAGTTAATAAAGAATAAACTTATAAATAATAATAATTTTATAATAATACATGAAGAATAAATTTAAAAATAAAACCACTAAATTATACAAATTATAAAAATTGAACTAAGTAGAAAATGTTTTTCTTCTTTTATTTTGAAGATTTACATATTTCTGAAGTTTATAACAATTTTTGGTGTTAAAATGTTTGATATGATTTCTTGATGTTATTCTATTCAGTATGGAATGTTGTCTCTTTTCTTGTTTATATACGCATTCTAATGCCTCAGCCACTAGGCGATTTTGTCTTTCAACAGCATGGGTATGACATGGATATTTTGAACATTCCTCCGTTTCTCCTAATTCTACCATGGCCTCAATTAATAACTCCATAATAATCCTTTGCTTTAAAGTGCATTTTTGGTACTTGAAAAATCCTTATTTCTGGTGTTCTTCTATTTTCATTTCTAGGACAAATTAGCTTTTGTATTGCTGATGACCTGATATGCTATCTGTTATATGAGAGCATTGACGATAACAAATTTTCAGGATGACAAAAGCAGCTATATCGTTCAACAACAGCGTATACTATCTTTCTTAGATTGGGTTCAAAATATCTAGAAAACGTGATAAGTTTCCAAATATGCCGCTCTCCTTTTGTTATAAAGGACTTTGTTTTGATATGGAACCCAGGGGCATATACTTCCACAGTATATGTTGTATGAATAATGAGATTCTTAAATGGATTTTCTGTGGCCACACACAACCTTAAAATTCTACCTGCAGCTGTTAGCCATCTTGAGTGGACAAGGTTTTTATAATGCGAATTATACATTCACCAGGCAATATTGCTATAAAATATCATATAAATATTGCTGATCATTGCTGAGAAACATTCTATCTATATAGCAGTGGTGGAAAATTGGCGCAGAGGAGGAGCCTATTGACACCACTAATATTTTATGGTATTCTTCATCTTAATAAAAACTGTCATTAGATAAGACGAAAAATTCTACTAAAATTTAGTGGTGTCAATAGGCTCCTCCTCTGCGCCAATTTTCCGCCACTGATACAATCTGGCTTATTCTCCACACTTATTAAAGAAAAGGAAACTACAGGTAGCTCCTCGCAGGTTTTGATTGTTGTACCAATTTAAATCGTTTTTTGCAACTTTTAAAAGCTATTATTGTGATTTCGTTTTATAATCTGAGTGGGATACTGTCTAGTTCATCTATTTTGTCTAATTTAGCTTGTTTTCCATACTTTATCTGTAGTATGTGTCTGTGGTGACTAGTTTTATCGCAGCAGATTGTAAACAATCACTTTGTTGTCAGTATGTTTTAAAATGTTTTTTAATCATTTGACGAGAAGGGAAGAAAAAGTGGAATTAATTACATGTCGGACTACCTATCAAACACAGTCACAGAAATTATGACCAGCATTTCCAAACAAAATGCCACAGTCACGTGCTATAATGTGGAAAACCATTCGTTTGCTGAAAAAGTGAGATCGAAAAAGATCGCGACTTATTAAATAAGTTGCTACAACTCAAAAAACTATACTTATAACTTTTATTATAAAATTAAATTATATGTTCAAAAAGACCAGTCATAAGATCAGCGTGCAAAAGACTTCCTTTTTAAAAGACAACTAGCTTTGCTTTTTCTTATTCATTTCGTTCATTAGCTTTGTTACAACATATAATTTTGGAATAGATAGTTTATAATCGGTGACTATTTTTATGGTTTTTTTCTGTTTCAGTCCTATAGGAGAGTATTTTCCTTCTCTGATTTTACTTATTTTTTTTATATTGAAAATGTGTAAGCGTACTTTATTTCCGTTGGATACTATATGCCGTATTTTGATGTTATGATTTAACAGCTATATTAAGGTATGAAATTATACAATATCTATAGTCCAAGTATTAATGTACGTAGGGGAAGATTTGGTAGTAATAAGTTAAAGAAGGATACTAACATATTTTCATTAATATTGAAAATTAATAATATAATTTAAGTAAAATATACTGAAAAAGAATGTTTTATTTTTAGTTCTGCTAATTAATTTTTCTGTGAGATAATAAATTTTCTTTCAAACAATTTTATAAATTTGCATATTTAGAAATAAAAAAAATTATCCCGGATATTGAAAAAGAACAAATATTTTAAGTAAAATATATTAGAAAAAAAACCTTTCAACTTCAATCTTGAAATTTTCTGGTAATGAATTATTCTCTGAGACTTTAATTTTCTGCAAACGATTTTATTCATTTTGATGGTTAAAAAAATACTTGTGTATGTAAAAGAATACTTCTTTATGTATATTTTATATTTATGTAATTAAAAAGATTTAATCTTTTTGTTTGTAGAAATGAAGTTATTGCGAACATTATATAGAGTCTTTGAGATAATGCACGTGTGGCGTGAAATTATGCGGCCCATGTTTTTGAAGGATCATTAGTATTCATTTAGCATGAGTCATTAGAGAAAAACCAATTTGAGATAATTGCAATTAAATATCATTTTGAGAAATCGTTTTTTTTTTCTATATCCATCTTAACCTTCCACAGGGATTTATTTTTCTTGTTTTTTCAGTAAGATTACTGTCAATGCATTCAAAATGTTGTAAATAATGCTTTATAAATTACTCGTAATGAAACTGGATTAATGATCGCAGCATGCGAGTTTGCATTTTACTCATTTACAACATTAATAATATTTATAATTTTGAAGCGATATCATTAAAATTGAAATTAAATTAAAAGTATCGAATAGAAAACCACTACTTATTCATTTATGAATCAATCATAAATGAAAAAATAGTGGTTTTCTATTAAAAAATTTTTAATTTAATTTCAATTTTAATAATATCGATTCAATTTATAAATATAGCTAAAACTTTGTATTTGTAAAAAAAAATAGACATGACTGTTGTTATAACCAATAATCGTATTTTTAAATTGAAAAAAAAAAAAACTTTTTAAATTTGAAAAATGCAGGCCACTTCATAGTAAGAAGGTGTTTTAACACTAAACAATTGAATATTGTATTCAATATATTTATTGAATATTTTTAGTTATTTTTTTAAATACATGACTGTAATTTTCGACAGCTGCATCGAAATACAGTATAAAACCCACAAAAATAATAAAATCAACATGCATTAATTGTGTAATATTTAAATATTTTGATACATGCATCTAGTAAATGTTGAAAGTTACCAAGCTCGATTTCCCAAACAAGCTAAAGTGATATTCAGTAGAGTCTTACGAAATGACGGTAGATTTAACAATACTTTAGGATGTATTAATCATAAAATATTCTTTATTTTATATTATTATACTTTAAATCTTTCTGTAAGTTTTTGCTTCTTCCTCTGTTTGGTTTCCAGCAAGTTATTATAAATTTATTCTTATTGTTGTGTTATACAACAGATTCTCATATCTAATTCATTAGACTTTTTTTTCCAATTTCAAAATTAATAAAAATTATTCTTAAAATTAATAAAACTTCAATCAAAAAAAAAAAAAAAAAGTAAAAAAAAAAAAAAATAATAATAATTTATTTTATTGCATCGTACTTTTAAAACATATTTCTTCTTCCTTCATGCTATTATTATTAGCTGACGAAATCTGCGTTCATTGAGGTAAAAAACAATAATAAAGCATATGATCTATATAATTTACACACACCAAGTAATGTTAAAAAAGGGGAGTTACATTTAAAAACGCGTACCGTAACTGAAAGTGCACTTCAAGCAGTTATTGTTCATAGGTTTCAACAGTTCAATTATTGTTCATTTTCTTTTGTAGCCAAATTCTTTTATGTCTCCCTTTAACTGGATGATAAATTCTCTGCACGCGACATTCTTCTGTTAGCACCTTGTAGCAGTAGTATCACCTCAATAATATATATAAATGTCCATTTTTTAATCGTATAATATCATTTAAATACACCGTAAACGATTTTCCTCGTAGACCATAATGTAACGGAATTCTCTTGAGTGTCAATATAAACAAACCGCAAATGCTACACACTTCATTTTTAATACGGAAGAGTATTCCACAATACCGTACATAAATTTCATGGAAATGACTACATTTACGCGATTTAAAGCACAGGAAGACGACAGACTGAGGATCAGAAAAATGGAATTCATAAACACTTTACAACTACAATAAAAGTAGTCTTTTCATTATTGAATCTCCCGTTCGTTTGTTAAAAAACACATTTTATTGGTATATATAAATATTATACAGACATACACACAATAAATACGCGTAATTTCAAACCCAACTGGTTTGAAAAATTAGTCAGAGCCAGGAATCGAACCCGGGGCCATAGTATACAAGACTGCTGCTCTAACCACTGAGCTACTCCGGCCGATAAAAGGATCTACAATTTCTCACTAATAAACCACGTTGGGGAAGTCATCAGCCATCTATACGACAGCCTTAGATGACCGGAAAACGATGAATAGGTTTTACTATTATATCGATCTACGAGCAGCAGTCTTGTATACTGTGGTCCCGGGTTCGATTCCTGGCTCTGGCTAATTTTTTACTCCAGTTGGGTTTATTATATTTACTGCATGCATGTATGTATAATATTTATATATACCTTTAACTGTTGAATGCAGGCGTTATTTATGTGGGTATGTGTGCTTTAATATACATTGTAAGCATGTGTGTTTTATCACATTTTATTGCTTTAGAATGAGAAGGAACACTTTTCCTTTCTAAACGCAGAATAGAACATCTTTATAATTGTTATCAGTATCGGCGTCTTTTCTTGTGGACACGCGGTGTTTTTTTTTTTTTTTATCTTTAATGACTTTAAAAGGAAAGGGACTGATGTTCTGCAATAGAGGAACCTTTCCGTCTAGTACAGTTAAGCTCCTTATCTCCTGACCCATTGTTGATTCCCCACATCCTTTTGTGAATAAACCGCAGAAGGGTGCAGAACAAAAGATTTCCAAGAAAAATGTAGAAGGATGGCAAAATAAGCATTTGCACGGAGACTTAGTCTGTAACTCATGCCAAAGGGGACTACCAGGGGACATTGGATGTACCAGGGGACTACCGGGGAAGACATTTTTTGCTCTATCGCAGAAGTTCCGGGTCCACACCTATGGGTCTGTCCCACTAGTGGGTCATGGTTCTTGTTTACGTGGATTGCATAACTATCGATGTTTGCTACAAAAATATATCTTTTATTCCATCTATTTTAAAAAAATAATAAATACAATATTTTACAACAGCAATAATCATGAAAGCTATTAGCTTAAAACATTTATGCCTGAATTTTTGTTTTCTCAAATTTGTTGGTAAAATGACTTTCAAATGTTTCAAAATGAACTAGAAAATACTAAAAAAAAATTACGCTAAAATATTTTTGTGTTTATTTGATAAAATGTAAACGTTCTAAATATGGGAATATGCCTAATATTTATAATAGTATAATATGCATAACTATATGTTTTGTCAAAATTTAGATAAAATAAGCTTTTAAATTGTATATTATATACTATAATTACGATTTTTATAAACTGCTAAAATATATATTTATTTCTTTACATAGACTAATAACATTATAAATATTATTAAGAATAATTTAAGAATAATCGTATTTGAGGCTTAAAAACAGTTTATTTCATAATCCTCTTAAAATGGACTTTACATAAATAACTGTCCCTTAAACGGCTAATAAAAATATGTACTCATTTGTGCCTAGCGCTCTATATTTTGCACTTTACAAAAATGCATAAAAATAGGCTTGAACATATAATTTCGCAATTTAAAAAAATACGTATTTCAAAGAAGTTTACAAGCTAAGATTATAACATATTTATTTAGATCTTTGATAAAAAAAATACAAATAAACTTACTTTTTACATTTCGCCATCTTAAAAAATAAAAAATCTATAACCACCGAAAAAAGACTTCATTTACGCAAATAAATATCCATCTTATGTTGTCATCTCTTGGTAACAGATAAGAAAAATTATAGATAATTATTTCATACAATTTTCATGCCATAAAGAGGGAAGAAAATTATACATTTATTAAAATTCGAAGCGTCCCAAAAATGGGACGCAAGGCACAAATGGATTAAACTAAAACTTCGTGAAAAAAAAGTATTTTCTTAAACAGCAAGACGATAATATGTTTCAAGAGATATGTCAGCACTCGCGCAATCTTTATGACAACACTGGAAAAATCTACAATTTCCTTCTGAATGAACATGTAGGAGCAGAATATTCTGAAATATCTAAATCAGTTTTGAGGTCCTTGATAAGTTTGAACACGATATATTTGTATGAAAGTGCTTTTTCTAATTTGCTGTTTTTGTAAAAAAAAAAAAAAAAACAAAAAAAAAACAAAAAAAAAAAAAAAAACAAAAACACTGCGTGTAGAAAGTGATTTAGGGCTAAAATTAACCTGTTTTAAATCTGATATAAATGCCCTCATGGGTACACACCAGTGCCAGAAATCACACCGATTGTAAGTTGTGTTTTGATAATAATTACCCGACTGAAAAGAAGGGTTACGTGTTTCACGCGTATCTGGGTAAGTGGATTTCTTTATATCCTCGAAACATCTCAACGGCTGGATGGATTTTAATGAATGAGGTCTCCATCGATTCGTCTTAGCTGTCCGATGGTTATAGGTTAGGATTTGTTTTTATAAATTCAAAATGGCGGCCGTAAAATAGAAAATGGCGGTAGAGACGAAAAACAGATTACGCACCCAATTGAGTAGCATATCATTGGATAGGTCTTTCAAAATAAAGACGGTGTTTCCTTGACTATTTTACAGTCAGAAGCTCCGTTTAAATATTACACAACCTGGAAGTTGTGTAGGTAGGATCTCTGGCTTTACTATAACTCTAACCTTCATAGACATCTATAGGCCTCATCAAAACAGTGTTTATAGATAGGAACTAACAATTAAATACAATTTAAAAGTCATCAATACAAGTAAATAAAAAAAAAGTAGGGATGTAATATAAAGAATAGTTTCACATTGATGAGAAATAATTAATTCGCTTTCTACGCCGTCAGGTTTTTGATTTTTTTAATTTATTAAAGATACCTTTCATTATATTTGTTATTTTAATTATTATTCAATTTACACAGCTTGGAATAACCAATTCTTGTTTTTGTTGATAGTGCATCCTTAGCACGAAAATTTGCCTTTTTCATAGGTTAGGATAGCCGATAGATTATAGAGGTCATACAAAATTTCCATTCTGATATTAGATACACCATCAAATTAAGTGGGTTGCGAAATTTTTTTAAAATTAAAGGTGAGTCGTGTACCAATAAAGGTTGGGAACCGCTGCGCTAAAGATTAGTTGTTGTCGTCTGAGCAGTTTCCCGCAGCCATTCAATCCCTTTACAAGTCGCCCATTATTTCGGTTGTTTTGTTAAGACTTTTCTTTAAGGGGACGAGGGACCGTTAACCTTTAACTGATGTTACAGAAATTGTCACATAACTAGAGTGATGCGGTCTGTGAGACCGCTCCATCGAAAGATGAATGGAAGACGCGATCAACTCATAGGATGGTGTTTTTGTACTAAACTTTTTCTACAGGACATTTATAATTAAAATTCAACTATTCAAAAGTCTGTGGTGATAGTACTAAAGTTCCAAACGGAACAAAATTTCGGTAGTGTTTGTAGTTAAACTGTAAATTGCAAGTTAAACTATAAAAATTGAAAAAAGCCGCGGTCTGAGAGACCAGTAACATCAGTTAAAGGTTAAAATTATTTTTTATTTTTTCTAAATTTTACTTTAAATAACATTCAAGGGTACATTATATGCAATATGGAATACATTTATCGCAAAAGAGAGAGAGAGAGAGAGAGAGAGAGAATGAATTTTCCGTAATATTTTAGAACTTTTCAAAATGACCCATGCGCATTCCATTTAAATCTTGAGCAGTTTTGGTGTTTAAAATTTAGAAAATATTCTTTTTTATCTTTTTATTCAAATATATAAAATTTAATGCACAGTTTTATTTATATATATATAAAACAAACTTGTATTAAACATTGAGGATTTTCATTGATATGGAATGCGCATGGGACATTTTGAAAAATTCTAAAATATTACGGAAAATTCCTGTTTTTTTTTTCTCTCTCTCTCTTTATTTACTAATTTTTTTTGTGATAAATGTATACAATAATGCATATAATGTAGCCTTGAATAATATTCAAAGTGAAATTCACAAACAATAAAAAACTGATTTTAATCGTCCCTCGTCCCCTTAATAAATATAAAATCATCCGAATTCCACGTTAGTTTGCAAATCACAGACGAGAGTGTGCTTACCTCTATCGGTATACGCTTTTGAAGGGCACCAAAAACTCTAGATATGTTTTGAATAAATTTCGTTTAAATATATAAAATAAGACAAAGTCTAGGGTGTAATTTCCGAACGCAGTATGGCCACCAATATTATGTTAATTTGGAAATATTTGTGTACAAAAATATAAAATCATTTTAGCTATATTTAGGTTGCTATCGAATGGCCGGGAAACGCCGTGTGGATCAGCTAGTGTTCAATAAAATGAATAATCCAATAATTAAAAAAAAACGATCGTTTTTTGTCCCGGATAAAAATATAAATCCAAAGTAAACAATAAAAAACACGTTTAGCAAGTCTTTTATTTCCATGTTTTCCAAAAAAATAATTTTAAAAATCAGGAATTCAAAACAGCGGTTATGGAGTGAGAACAATAAAAAAAGAGAAAATATCAAGTTCGTTTAAAATAATTTCTGCGGAGTAAAAATACGTAGTTAAAAAGTGAACACGTATAAATTTTAATGAGCCAACAATAAATAAAAAGTGATTATAACATGTTACTTTAACTTATTTTTTTGTATTTTGTAAGAATAAAAACACTGTTTCCTTTAATGAACTGCAGTAAAATAATAAGGTGGCATACTGAAAAACAAAGCGATTTTTCTTACCTAAAAATGCTTGTTTGCTTTTATAATGGCGCACTTTTATTTATCTGAAAAACTGACGATGCTTATTATTTAAAAAGATTGTTTCGTGGCACTTTGAAAAATTACGAATAACAGAAAGAAATGTATTGTTTTATGTTCAAGAAAAATATTTCGTTAAAAGGGTTTTTTCAGGTCTGTAAAACAATGTTTTATCTAGCGCAGTCGACATGTTAACAAAAAATTAAAATACATTAGAACAAAAAATTAGGGGTATGTTAGCGCAGGGGACTTTCATTTCCGAATAAGAAAAAATAATATAAACAAAGATAAAATGGTTTAAACTCTAAAAAATAAATGCGTACATTTTGAAATTAAAATAGGTATACTGATGATACAAAAACGATTTTTCTGTATGTGTAAGAAGAGGAGTAAATTGCCAAATGCACGTTTTGGTGTGTCTGTTTCAAAATACACATTTTCTATATATTTTAATAGCACATTAAGCGGCTTATATGTGTAAAATGTTATCAGATAAGTCAGAAATCCACAGTTTAACGTGTTTTGCACATGCGTATAGCAATGTACAATTAACGATAGGTTTTGTGTACATAGAATCCTTATAGTTTGGGATATAAATTTTGAACTAATTATTTTTATGGTCGCAAAGCAAATATGCACAAAGAACAAACACGTGTGTTGGTTGTGTTTGTTTTCTTTAGGCAGATTTCTATTTAGACTACAAAATAGTGTAATCTTAATTTACAAAATACAGGATCGTCTGAAAACGTATTTACTGCATGACATTCTCTTTTAAAATTTATTGAAGCCTTCAAATTGTATAGCCATAATTTAAGAATAGAGTCTGTATAATCTGAATAAATGCACTGTAACATAAAATTTTGAAAAATTCGGAAATCGTGACGCCGGTACTATTTTTGTATTTTTGTATTTTTTTCTATCAATTTCAGTCACAATCTTTGAAAAATACATCTACATCAGCAGGAGAAATTCTTTGTTTAATTTTATTGCCAGTAAAGAAGCAAGAAACTAGACTTGAACTTACGATCTGAGACTTTCTAAACCATTAACTTGACCATTGAGTTACTATGACAGGAGGCAAGTTTTGAAGTATCGATATTTATTTTGTTCCCATAAGCACACATATTTCTACGTAATATTCTTTTCTAACACATATTTCTTATAATAATATTGTTACACACAATCATGTGTAACAATAATGTGTCTGCGCTTATACATATAAATGTGTAATATTCGTACACTTACTTTCGTATAATATTCGGTTATTATGCATTTATCTACGTAATATTCGTCCACATTTTTCGATGTCATATGCAAAATACAGAGGTATATATGTATTAATCAAAATTTATGTATTACATAAGCATAGCAATTCGGGTGAATCCGTAAAAGTTTCTACCATTTATACACTTTGAGTTTTTGAAGGGATAAATAATTACACACTTCCATTAAGCCAGTAAACACACATAAATACATGTAAATTTTTACGAAATGAGTGTAAATTTTATGACAAAGATGTATTTTTATAAATTTGCACATATACGTATATAAAAGTTACTATTTTACACATTTATCTTTTAGAGTGTAAAATCACGTTAAAAACAAATGTTGAACGTTATATTTTAACCTACTGCTTCGATTGCATATGTGCGATACTTCTTCTGGCTAATTATTAAAACACCTATTTCGCCAGCGAATGTATATTGTTCACAATCAACTCTCTGTATCTCAACTTGAACGAAATAAACTGTTGTTTACATGTAGATCCTTAGATAATTGCTTTGTTCCATTCCGTCAATATGCTTTTGTTCTTATGCTTTCAAACGTTTTTTTGCTATATTCACTAAAGCTTTGTAGACTTCAATATAGATGCTAGACTACATTCCTCAAGAAATTAAATTAATTTCATTGGAATGCTAACACATAATACAGTGAAACCTCCCTTTGCGACCACCTCCCTGAACGACCATTTTTCATGGAACGAAATTTATTCCCATCCGCTCAATACTAATTTTACCCTCATTCAGAGACCATCCCAATTGAACTCCCTCCATGAGCGACCCATTTTTTTGAAGAAAATGAAGCAAATTCTGTTTTTCTCTGGTCGCTTGAAGAAGGTTTTATTAGAAAAATACTAGGTTGTACAAAAAGTTCTGGGAAATTTGTGAAAGTTGCGTTGTTATGCGAAAATTAACAACAAAAACAACAAGGACTATTCTTCAAAGTAGAGACCATCATTGTCCACGACTTTCTGCCATCGTTCTGACAGATTGCGGATTTTGCTGGAAGTACCATGGCAGCTCCTTGGAATCGAAGAAATCTTGATATGCTTCTTCAACCTCATTAAAAGAATTAAATCGACGGCCCTTCAAAAAGTGTTGCATTGATCGAAAGAAGACATAATCGGATGGAGCCACGTCTGGACTGTAGGCGGAATGTGGAAGAATTTCGACGCCAACCAACTGTGCAAACTCATCAACGGCTTTCAGAATAGTTATACCTTTTCTCCAATAACGCCAGATCAATACACGCAAATCATGCTGTTCAATGGACATTTTGGAGCTGAAATTCCTGAACTGGTATAAATATTCCACTACTACTCTCACATACGATACCAATTCTGGTAACAATTAGGTTAAAAACTTTCCAGAACTTTTTTGCTCAACCTAATAATTTCGAGAGCGCATTATTCATCAAACTTCTAAACTAAGTTTAGGATTTTTTTTATTCCGGTAAGATTTAAGTGTTTAAACCCTTTTGTGCCTTTTTAGGCAATGAATTTATCTCTCATGACAAATTAAGAATGACTGTCAATATAAACTCCCCTGCTCTATTCGCTCAGGAAACGCTCAAATAAATAGATAAATTAATGAAATCTTCATTATTTGTTCACGTCCAAAAAAAAAAAAAAAAAAAAAAAAAAAAATGCATTTATTTACTGAACTTCTAAGGGACTTGGAAATAAAAATTATAAAAGATAAAACCGTAAAATCAAAACAAACGCCAATGTATTCCTTTTTTAAACTCTGCAGTTAATGAATTAATAACTGAAAATTGAATAACTTAAATGATTTTTGATACTTAAATTTTCATGTTTTTTCCTAATGTGAAAAAAAAAATTAGTAACATTAATTGTTACCTTTTTTCAACAATTAAAATCTAGATTTAAACATGACCTCCATTAAGAGACCACCTCTCTGAACAACCAATTTTTATTCAAACGGAACGTGGTCACTTTAGGAAGGTTTTACTGTATAATATTCTAGCCAAAGTCTAAATCATTGATGAAAATGAATTAGACAATGTTACTCAACAGAAACTATGAGATAGATTCATGTACATTTATTTAAATATTATTAAAACATGATCATTATTATCACATTTTCCTGTTCTAATTTTTGCCTTGTATTTACGAATAATAAAATAATTCTAAAAATCTTTCAAAAATGAAATCGCTTTTATTTATGTGCTTAAAAGTAGAAAATATTTTTACTGTCAAATATCTGGGGATGCTAAAGAAGTGAGGCGCTGATTATAATCCTCTAAATAAATTGAAAATTTAATCACATTCATAAATTATTTTAATTTTAATGAATACTTAAGTATTGTCTTTCTTATAGTTTTTATTGCGGCTTGAGGGGAATTTCTTCCTTAAGACAAAATGATAAAAATATTTTTTTTTTTAACTTTTAAAGTGTCTAAAATAGTGGTTTCCAATCATTTATGGGCCATGTCCTACCGAAGCATCTCTAAAATGGCGGTTCCCCGCATCCCTGCATAATATGTATTTCTTAGTATTTAATGGGAGGGGGGCAATTTCATATGGAGGGGTCCTACAATAACTTTAACAATAACAATGTATTTCGGTTTTTCTTAGCTTATCAAATAGGTAATTTTGCTCTTACAAATAGGCATTTAACATAATATCACTATAAAATAAATCAGACCATATAAATTCGCCTTTTTGACATAAAGAGTTTTTGTCAACATACGTCAGTGCAAAACAAAATTGTTGTATAAGCTGCATTTTTATCTTCACAACATTGCTTGAAGAGGCTCTTACATTTGGTATTTAATTCAGTAGTATTTATATATTTTTTAATAAATTTTAATAACTCATTAAGGAGTCTTGTACCTTTAAACGCGTCGAAAATTAACGAAAAACTTCAAAGTTCGAATTAGTCTATCTTCAAAATATTTTTATGTATAAACATGAAATTTTGGATATTGATTAAAAAGGTTGTGCTTTGTAATATGCTGTCTTTACAAATTTACTAGCCTTTTACAGAATTAGTGTATTGTTGAAATAAAAATAGCTCTTTTTTTTACTCCATGAGTCATTACGCGCATGATATCTTGAGAAAGTATGTATGGATTGTCATGGAATTTGGTAAAGATACTAAACAAACATGTGCGTTTAAAATGAACTACTTTTAAGTATTTACAATGGTAATATTTTTAGTTATAACTATTTTTATTCATTAGAAAAAAAAAGTATTTTTTTTAATATAGTTAGTGAAATAATTTTGGCCTAAGAGTAGTTCCTTTTAAACACACATATACGTTTAGTATCTTCACCAAATTTCATAACAATCCATACATACTTTCTCAAGATATCATGCGCGCAATGACTTATGGAGTAAAAAAAAAGAGCTATTTTGATTTCAACAATACACAAATTCTGTAAAAGGCTAATAAATTTCTAGTGGTAGCATATTACAAAGCACAATCTGTTTAATCAATATCCAAAATTTATTTCATGTTTATACATAAAAAGGTTTTGAAGATAGACTAATTCAAACTTTAAATTTTTTCATTAAATTTCGTCGCGTTTAAAAGGCACAAGACCCCTTAAGAACTAGTGAAATATTTTTAGCCACATAAAGATTTCATTATAAATAACACAAATATGATTTTACACACGAACAAGAAACGTTTATAACTCACGTGTATAGTCCGATTTTAAAATTCAATGTGTAATTATATATACTTATTTACTTTGTATGATGCCTGCATGAGAACAATAAAATATTACTGATCATAATATTTACTGATCATAATTCACCTAACACAATCGTTCTTCCACAAATCAAAATGACGTCATATTTAGAGAAATTTTGTAACGTGTAAAATTGGCAGATGCTGATACTATGTGATCGAAAGATGTTTTCCATTTTTGATAAAGGTAAAGATGTTTCAGAAAATAGTATCAAAGTTGGCGTTTTGAACAATATTTCAGATAACACGGTAAGGATGAATACCTGTCGTCAGATGAAAACAACCTCCTAAAAGTATATAAATAATTCATTTATATATATATATATATATAACATGGTAAACATCAGTCGATTCAAAATGGTTTCATTAGTCGGGTTTGCAGGTGTTAATGCTTTTTCATTTAAAAATGAGTACGCAGATGTGTTAGAAACTTCCGTGTTGCTCATAGGATAATATATGTATGCATATATATATATATATATATATACATTCATATATATAGAGAGAGTGTGATTCATAATGTTCGAAACAATAGCTTATTTCCTTAAATATTGCTCCAGTTGCAAAGTTTCATAAAAAAAGTTGTAAAATTTAATTACATAAGTTGCAACTCTACGAGGGATCTATTTCAGGAAGTACAAAAATGAAATTTTCATACGGCCACCGTAGAGTAAAATTTCCAATTGGGAAATTTTACCTTTTCCGTTCATAAATTAAACACAAACAAATTCATCTCGATATCTTCAAAACTCGCAGAGATATTAAAATTCAAAATTCGGGACTTACCCATGTCTCTGAGCGACGAGTTATTGACTTATTTTGAATGCAATATAGGGATTATCTACAAACTGTATCCTATTAAAAATCGATTTTAGACAGTGCCTCTCTTTTGGACATAAAATAGCAATGTATAGATTTTATATTAAACTTACTTTCAAAATATTCTGGAGGTATGTATGCCCGAAAAATACAGGTCCAGGTCAGGACCGACCGATAGAAAAAAATTCGGCCCGGCCTGGAAATTTAAAATCTTAGCACCGGACATCAAATTTCACTTTTTTTGTAGATTTTACCTAAGAATATCAAGTGGGAAGTCATTCGGTTTAGTAGTTTAGAAAATATGAAGGTTTTCATTTTTTCAATTCATTCATTTGTAATGATTATAAAAGAGATTGCATTGCTGGTAATTTGTTTTAGGCATAACTCAAGAACTACTTGGTGGAATGATCTGTAATTATTATATAATCATAACTCCTGTGCTTTATATTAGCAAGCTTATAGAAAGCTATTTCCGTTAAAAAATTCATAGATAGCAATTCATATATAAATCCCTTTGTTCCACAAAAAGAGGGGGGGGGGGTTAGCGCCATATTTGGCGACTTAACTCACTTTTGGCGTGAAATAAGCAAACAAATAAAACCAATAATACAAAAAAAAATTAAAGTATAAAAAAAATATATAAAATCTTATTTTAAGAGAAACATTTTATCGAATCTGTAACTTTTATGTGTAGGACTACAAAATGTATCAGGCCTCGATGCTAGGTGCGAGCAGCACAAAAAGTGGTTCCCTTGTTAGTACATTTTTGGAATTTTTGGAAAAGACATACGAACAAAATGAGCTAGGTATGACTAGGTTTGGCAAGCCGAAAATGTTTAATTAAATGAATTATTTTTAAAAATATATAATGTTCTACCATTATCGTGGATATTTATCACTCTTAGAGCATTTTACAGAAAATTTCGTGCTCTTTCAGGAAAACGTGGAATGACAAACTTTATTCTGCTGTAAAAATCTATCATACCTATTTTAACCCTTTATCTACTGACGGTACTTATAAGTACCATTAAAATAACTTCATTTAATACATCGAATAATTGTAATGAAGCTTAGAATGTATTATAGATACAGTATCTTATTTTGTTCCAAAATAATTATTGGTTACACAAAACAAAAATATTTTTAAAAGGAGGATTTCTTTTGCATTTGCATCTTTTCTGCTTTTTTGACGTTGAGGTGAGGGGAGTTGGGATATTTCAATTACGAAATATTTCTATATTTCTATTGTAAGAGCATTATATTTGTACATTTCCTAATTCTACAAAATACTGGGAGAAATATTAAAAATAAAAGATTTGAGTGGGGTTATAAATATTGCACAAAATCCCTATAAATTCAAATTTAATTAAACCTTCTAAACCGTTCAGTCCTTCTAAAATCCTTCTAAAACTTATTAATTGATTATTTAAATCTTCTAAAGGAGTTTAAACAATTCATGAAAAAATGTTTTACAAGATAAAATTTTTACGAATTCCCAATTCAGTAGATAAAGGGTTAAGGAAGGTGACCGTGATAAAATTTCACATTTATTTTGCTTCGAATTTCTACCAGTGGATTCTTTCTTTCGCGTCTGGACGCTGGCCGAGTATCCGGTTTCCGCGGGTAAATCGTTATAATTTTTTAATAATAATTAATTTAATTAAACATATTTTCGGCTTGTTAAACCTAATCATACCTAGTTCAACTGTTCCCGCCAGTGGCCGAGAGGTTCTGCTCAAGAAGCTGGTAGACGGGAGGTGTTGGATTCGATCCCAATCACGCCCATCGGCCTAATCGTTCGGAATTGTCGTGATTTTCTTCGAACCTTGGTTTATCAAGCGTAAATACGGGTTAGGTTCCCTTAGAAATACACACCCGGAGAGCACTCCCCCCCCCCCCTTTGGGCCCATATCCCTCGTGATAATAATTGGCCACCATAAACGCAACCAACCAACCTAGTTCAACTTGTTCGCGTGACTTTGTACTATAGATGCACATAAAAATATTTAAATTCAGCGACAGGGCTTTCGATGTCATGGCTTCCGGACTATAAAATATGATTTAAAAACTGAAGGAAGTAAACTTCTCTCGTTTTTTTCGATTATTTAGGTCATGGCATCCAGTTTAAGAAACCGTTGTCATACTTGTAAAAAAAAAAAATAATAATAATTTTCCTTGAAACGAGTTTATTTTCTTACGCGTGTATTTTCTTACAATTTAACTGGTCAAGCTATTAACATCTTTATTTTTGCATATTAAACTAAACCTTTTTAATATTTTAATTCGTGGAAAAAACTTCAAAATTTAAAAATACCTAATTTATTTTTCAGCAGTTTTGAAAATTAAAAAAATTAGTGCCCAAAATTGCCCTCAATTGTCCTCATTTTGTGAAATCTTGAGAATTGGCGTTCAACTAATTGAATCAAATCTGTGTGGTTTTAGTTTTTTTTTTTTGAGATGATAAATAACAGCATATTAAGAGTACTTGTATCAATTTACTGTGGAACGTTGTGCTTAGCGAATGTTGGAGGAATTTATTTTCAATAAAATGCCAACATTTTAATATGGCATTATGCACACATATAAACGACAGTAGAACAAATTCAAAGCAAAACCTTTTTTTAAAAAAAAATGTCAATTATGTTTAAAAAAAAAAAACAATAAAAATAAAATACCGAAAATTCCCTAAAAATCAAGACATATCGGGAATATCACCCCTTAGTTTCCCCATCCTATACTTTTTAGCGTCCTACGTTTTTATGACTGTTGTATTGATATAAAAAAAAAATAATAAATAAAAATCCACTTTTAAGTACAATAACAGTAACGTGTTTAAATATATATATATATATATATATATATTGGCTTTTTTTATTTTAAATTTTTAGTATTTAGTGCATTTCTTATTCTATTACTATAATTGTTACTGTAAGAAATTTTTACTTAATGCTTCCATTATTTATTTCTTTAAAACATGAAACTAATGAATGCATTGCTTTGGTTTAATTAAACACATATATTATTAAGCCATCGCCTTTTATTTGATTTGTTCTTTTTAGGGTTTCGTTCATCTGGCAAAACCCTATTCCTCTCACTCCTCTGTCTGCCTGTCTGTCTATGTGTCTGTCCGTTCTCAGAAACTATATGTGTTGGAGACTTGAAATTTTGGATTATTCTAGCTGAACACCTCATATCAAACGACAAATCATAAAATTTTGAAAAAGTCTTATATTTACCCCCCTGGGCTCTAACTTCTGTATTTTAAGCAAGTTTTCTATCACCAGCCCCTAATTAAGTCGGAGGTGTGAAATTTTGCATACTTATAGCATTAAGTTGGAGCAGAACCCTTGCGATCACACGAAAAATCATAAAATGTTCAAAAAGTCTTATATTATTTACCTTTCTGGGCTCTAACTTCTGTATTTTTAGCAATTTTTCTAACCTCCCCCCTTTTCACCCGGTGTGCACTTTTCTAACTTTTGCCGACACTCCTTTATATTATGCAACATAGCCGGACATATTTTAGTTCCTATTTTTACCGCCAGGGGGCGCCTACTTATCTCGGTTGATATGGGCCCGATCCCCTCGACTAATATATCTACGGATAGTTTGTAAAACGGAGTTTCGTTCGGATAGAGGTTTGTTTAGAAAAGAGTCGCCTCCTGGTTGCGAAATGTTGAACTAACAGATTTTGCAAAAGGATAAACTGTTTTGAAAAGAATATTAAACGAAATCCTCTCTCGATCTGTGATTACACTTACCCTATTGTTTCATTGTTGAAATTAATTAAATTATAATTGATTAATTGATAACCAAATTCGTTAAATATTTAAATACTATATTGTTATTTTAAACACACGACTATACGTAATCTCATAAATCTAATACATCAGGAAGAGAATGAAAACACATCACAAAATTCCATCTATTAATACTTGAATTAAGTTAAAAAACATAATAAAACATGAAAAATTGACAAATACACGTAAAGCTCGTTCGTGCACTCTTAAAGTATAAAGGACTGTACAAAAAATTGAATGCCAAATAATTATATTTAAATTTTTATATAGCATTTGGTAGTATAAGTAATATGCTAAGAAATTTATTTTCAAATATGATATTCCTAAATATCATCTTGCGACTAGTTATGAATATATCAACACCAAAGAGGAGGATTTATAATTGCAGTATAACCGTTTTCATAATATATGAAAATACATAAAGAAATTAATTGATAACTAAGTTCTTTAAACATTTAAATACAATATTTATTTGATACGCACAACTTCGCGTAATCTCATAACTCTAGCACTTCTGGAAGACAGTGAATTTCATCTATAAATATTTGAAAAAAAAAGAAACATGAAAAATTGACTCAGCCATGCAAAGCTAGTTATTTTACTCAAAAAGTATAAACTAGTAAATCTGCAGATCAAGAGCCTCAACGTCATCTCTGCAACTTATTGTTTTTAGCAAATTTTGCTTAATATTAATCTTTCTACAAAAACAAAATTTAAACTTTTAAATTACACAAACATTTATAGAAGGAGAAAAAAATATTTCGATGGTTTCAGACATTAGAAGCGTTAAATTAAACACGTTGTTATGTAATGATATTCTGAAATTCTCACGAGCTACTTATTCTAGTAATTTTTATATAATAAAGCAAATTTCTTCAGGGGGGTCCCCCCCCCTGAACCCCCCGTTGTGTAATTTATTTTGCATTTGTAATTTTCTATTGATTGAGTTAATGATAATCCTATATCTTAGATTCATTTTTACACTGCGATTTATAAGGATAAGCAACAATTTGGTCAAGCATTTTACGTTATCCTAATATCCATACAGCAGTATTTACTTGCCTGCTAACCACAAACATCTGTATCTAATGGATAAAGAACTTTTGGAAATGTAAACTGAGACATCTAATTTAGAAATCTAATAATAATTTTCATTACCATTCTGCAATATTTATATCTAAGATCTAATCTAAATATCTAAAAATGTACTCGATAGCATTAACTTACTAAAATCACCCTAAAGTAGGGGGAGTTCTAAACCTAACGGTTAATAATTCATCATTGTGTCCACTTCCAATTGACTAAATAGATAAACGTGATATGGCGCCGTTAAGTATTTTTTTGTGATAGCCTTTTAATAGTATCCACATTTAATTTAAAATCGTGATGTTACAAACACCGTTGAAATTTGATGCACACCTGTGTTCAGGTCAAATTACGAAAGGTTAACTAACCTTTTATTTCCCTTAGCCGGGCATTTTGTTTCATTTTTCGTAATAGGGATTATTTTAATAATTTATTTTACACTCTACAAGCTGTTACACGGGACGTTGTTCACGTAGCATTAAAATAGAGATAAATGCATTAAATAAAACATTTCACTCACCACCAGACATGGCAGGTCTCAGGCTTTTTGCACAACACTATTACCTTACAGAAAATGTTGTTCTTTTAAATCGCGCAAATGTTTCAATTAAATAAAGTAACATTTTGTATTAAAATACTGGTATCCAGAACGCCGGAGGCTTGGCAGCCCTGCTCCTCTCAATAGAAACATATATAGTTAACCAACACTTTATCACATTTTATAGGAAACAATACGGAATTTCTTATTTGTATGGCCTTACATATACCTCAGTCATAAAAATGTAAAATTTTGTGCCAATTAATATACGCAATTGCGAAAATGAAATCGCAACCAATGAGAAAAGGAAGGCCAAGTAAAATCGTGTAAATCGAGGAATCTTTCTTCGTAGTGTGGGAAAATACCACTACAAAAATTAATTTAGGTGGTATTTGGTGTGAAATGTTTATATGTATTCATTCCTGTCCTATTTATCTTTTTTATTATTTCTAATTTGCTGCATTTTCCCTTTGCACGTGGAAATCTTACAAATTAAAATGAACTCTTTGGGAGAAATTGTTATTCCCTTTTTTTTTTTTTGGCAACAATAAAGTTTATAAAGTTTAATAGAATAATGTCAGTTTATTCTGTATGAAAATAACGAATTTTTTCCTTTATAATCAAAATAGTTATGCATAAATAAAAATATTATTCTATATAGTATATAAATACTATTTTCATTTCTGCGTTTAAATCAATTTATATGCAAATATCTATACAAAGGCATTCATTAATTCATTCCTTTTAACTTTGATTTGACTTTAAAAACCATAATTACTTTCACATTTATGATATTTTTAGATGAGATATAGTTGCTACGCAACGGTTAAAAGAAAAAAAATGAAATATAAGTAAATTCATAAAATAAAATGTTTTATATTATTCGAACACATGTATAAAATTCCATCATAAGTTATACACCTAATTTAAAAGCTCTGACAAATGTTTTGACAAAATTGCAAACTAATAGGAATAATTTACTACTCTTATTTAAAAATTTCAGCATAAAAAAATTACCATTTAAATCCATTTTTTATATGAGCCATTTCTTTCAACAAATGAAAATTTGAAAATCGTCTGACTTGCCATTGAAAAGCATTACAGAGCAAAATAAAATATTCTATATTTCCCGAACGAATGAACCAAATTTAACCAAAAACCATACAGCTAAGTCCGAGTACCTCATCAACATGCCACATTAATTTCAAGCCGATCG
Organism: Maratus speciosus; assembly: GCA_963932465.1. Taxonomy (NCBI): domain Eukaryota; kingdom Metazoa; phylum Arthropoda; class Arachnida; order Araneae; family Salticidae; genus Maratus; species Maratus speciosus. The sequence continues at coordinate 108,909,219 of OZ010789.1, read as the reverse complement.
GATGCTTTTTGCGGCAGTTATCGTGGAACAGACGGACAGACAGACAGACAGACAGACAGACAAACGGAAATCAAAACTTTTCGTGTCTCCACAGTAAGCCTTCACTGACGTTTCGGCAATGACTGCATAAAAAATGAAATACCTAATAAATATTTGTAATTTTTTAAATAGAATTTGATAGTATCTGTAATATATTAAGAAATTTATTTTCGAATATTATATTGCTAAATATCCTTTTGCTGCTAGTTATGCAAATATCAACACCAAAGGGGAGGATTTATAATTTCAGAATCATCATTTTCACGAAATATGGAAATATGTTAAGATATTGATTAACTCTTTGCTCATTAATATTAATGAATCGGGTCTGATGTGTTAGGCAAAGTTATTCTGATAAATACTGCAAAACAAATTTTAATATAAAAGTTTTATAAATTACACGAGTGTATTCTAAAAGAGTTGAAATATTAGAAGAGAGATTCTTCGAAAGATAATATTCTTATAAAGTAGAAAGCTTATATTAAGAGTTGATTAAACAAATTCGTGATTGAATATTTTATTCAAAATACTTAGGAATATAGTAAATATCCCAATTGAAATTCAAATTTCGGTTTGCAAGATCTGCAAACGCCTAGACATGAAACATTGAACAAATATTAAAATTTTCATAAAAACAGAATTCTTGTTTTCTAGTTCAGACTTTTCTTCTCCGCGGTTTCTTAATGTATAGCTTTTTGACACGAGTTTCAATATATTGTGTGTAATTTATGTCTTTTGGTAGCAACATTGAATTTCTGTAATAGAAAATATGGATACCTGAACTTTTTACTCACGGAATGCCCAGATATTGAAAATTGAACAAATATTAAAATTTCTATAAAAATATTCATTAAAATATTGTATGCGTTGATATTTTTTTCGAAAAGTTTATATAAAATTTCATGTATTTTACAAATAAATTTGATCAAAAATATAAAAATAATTTAAAATTTTAAGAACGCAAGGTTGTATTTCATACATAATTGATCAAACCAACGAAAATAATTCTCTGTATATTGAATAATTGAAACTATAATTCTTATGTAAATTGAAAATAGTTAAATTGGATAGTATCTAAAGATAGTGAATTATTGCACATCATTTCAAAAAACATATTTCTCAGAAGATATTTTTTTTTGCCTTTAAGCACTTTAAATTTCATTCCAGTTTGCGAAATTTCTCTTTATTAGTCCCTGGTATGCTATTTCTTTCTCTCAGCTAACATAGTGTCGTCTAAAAAAAATAACGTTCCGTTGTATACGCCAGCCGTAAAACACAGCAGAGGTTTCATTGTGCTGAGCAATTTTTTCGTAATTCAATACATCGTAAATGAGCAATTCTTCCTCCGGATTCGAATGACGTTATATTATATAAGATAAAAGCGTGTGTTTTAAGTCTTAAAACTGAAATATGTTTTGTACTATCTATATTTATATATATATATTTTTTTTCATCTTGAGCGACACTAAATTCTGAAAAAACAGAATTCTTATTTTCTAGTTCAGACTTTTCTCCTCCGCGGTTTCTTAATGTATAGCTATTTGTCATGAGTTTCAATATATTGTATGTAATTTATGTTTTTTGGTAGCAACATTGAATTGCTGTAATAGAAAATATGGAGACGTGAATTTTTCACTCACGGAATGCCCAGATATTGAAAATTGGACAAATATTAAAATTTCTATAAAAATATTCATTAAAATATTGTACGCATTTATGTTTTTTTCGAAAAGTTTATATAAAATTTCATGTATTTTACAAATAATTCTGATCAAAAACATAAAAATAATTAAAAATTTTTAAGAACGCAAGGTTGTATCTCATGCATAATTAATCAAACCAACGAAATTAATTCTCTGTATATTGAATAACTGAAACAATAATTCTTTTGTAAATTGAAAATCGGTTTTTGGATTTATCTAAATATAGTGAATTACTGCACATAATTTCAAAAAACATATTTCTCAAGAGACATTTTTTTGTCTTTAAGCACCTTAAATTTCATTTTAGTTTGCGAAATTTCTTTTTATTCAGACGGTTCTTTTCTGTGGTTTCTTAATGTACAACTATTTGTCATGTGTTTCAATATATTGCATGTAATTTATGTTTTTTGGTAGCAACATTGAATTGCTGTAACAGAAAAGACGGAGACTTGAATTTTTCACTCACGGGTTGTTTCAATAAAATGCTCCACATTTATCAAACTATGCAGTAGGTAACATTCATCGGGCTGAGGCAATAGGGATTAAAATGAAAATGATTTAGGTAACCAATGGATGGTTCCTAATTCCGATTTTTGACATCTAAATCTTCTGTTGTTTGATATTATAAACATAAAATTGCCTATAGTATTTTGTATATTCTATAGTATTAGAAAAAATTGATCTTTTAAGATACGAATTTTCTTTTTACTTTTAGAAAAAAAAATATATGTATTTAGGTAAAAAGAAAATAAGTTAGCTATCCAATTGACAAAAATTAGTGTTTATTGAAACTCAGCTTTTTTGCTTTGTACCTGAAATGTAACCAATATAATTCTTTTGTACATTATTAATATTAGAGTATACAACCTAAGCTTCTGTGTTACAGAATGTAAATGAAAACCACTTATTTGAATTAAAAATGTTTGTAAAGCTTTAAACATTTAATAATTTTATGCCTTAAATTTATTAAATTTCGCTTTTAAATTTTTCCGCTGAGACTTATTATTAATTAATTAGTTATTTTTTCAATTAAGTATATTCATTAAGAACATTTTAATTAAGCCGCAGAATTCGGGGAACGCGGCGTTTTGCGAGCACGTCCGAGGTCCTTTTACTTTCTTTTTAACACTGACCACTTTTTTGCACTTGACCGTACCGTAAAAAATATTATAACACGTAATGAAGAAATTTAAAAGGGAAATTAGGTAAGCTTAATGCATCGAAAAGAGGGAAGGGTTTAGTTCGGTGCCTGAAGCCATCGGATGACCGTTGAAGCTTCGAGCTTAATCCGAGCTTCGAGATCGGATTATTTAGATCAGGGATGGCGAACCTTTCCGAGTATGCGTGGCAAAAATTTCAAAATTTTTATATACCAACATTCTAACGTGCCAGAAACATTTTAGCTTATATAAAATCAATAATTAATTTTGATGTAATTTTTATTTAAATATTTTTACACCTATACTAAATTCGATTCCTAATTTATTTATTATGCTGTATTTACTCGTTGCATTGAATTCCGTATAAAAAATCTATAAATGAGTTTTTCTTTTATTGTATACTTCCGAATCAGATCATTTTTAATTCTTCGGGTAGAAGCAGATTCAATTTACACTAACAATTACAATTCAATTTTCAAAATCAAAACCTAAATAAAATAAAATCTAATCTGAAGTAGAAAAATGACAATTAGGTACATTCGTATGCAAATTATCTCTTAAAATTTCAAAAATGAAACCTTTGAAATTTTATAGAGAAGCAAAGTTATACGTAGTTAAAAAAAACACTATATGTTGAATGGTTTGGAAAGAAAATGACGCTACAGGGCGCTTTCGTTGAGATTTATAATACCTTAATTCATTCAAAACTAACGTATTATTTTAAAGTAAATTATATACCTGTTACACAAAACTGCACTTTTTGTAAAAAAAGAAAAAGAAAAAAAAAACATAAAATGAATTTTTCTCCATAAACTAAATATAATCTATAAGTTTTATCGCGTGCTAGAGAAGTTTTCTTACGTGCCAAGTACGGCACGCGTGCCATAAGTTCGCCATCCCTGATTTAGATAGATCACTAACATCACCAAAAAGCATTTTAGTGTTAAAGTAGCAATAATGCATGCAAAAAATGTTTCAAAAGTTAATAAAAGTTGTACTTTCTTATTAACCGCATGCCTAGATTTAAAAAAAGAAAAAGATAACTAGAGATTTCGTTGCGTACAAGAGCATTGTTGATTATAGATTAAGCGATTAGTTCGATTATGTGTCGGTTAAATTCACGCTTTGTTTATTTATATATTTATTCATGAAGTTTTTATTCTGTTACGGAATGTTAGCCGGACAGAAATGAAGAACTATTTATATTGTTTTAAAGGCTAAAGGGTTAATCTTTTGTATTCGTGACAAAGATATGCTTAATAAAAATCATTCTTCAAAATTCTGTTAAAAACTATTAAATCCAGTGTATTGAGATAATATTTTCAAACGAATTGCATTTTAATTAACACATTTTTTTCCTATTGACGGTGTTAAACTTGAAGTTCGGGGATGTTTAAATTGAAATAAATTGAAAATTATTGGTTAGGTATTGTCACCGTTCACATCACGTCACCGTTACTCCCAGACAAGATTTTTCTCTATAATAGAGATGACAATAATCTATGGAGGAATTTTTGAGACGATTGGAAAATGTCATTCTTATTACAAAAAAAAAAAAAAAAAAAAAAAAAAAAGAAAGAAATAGATATCGCTAAATTCCAGTATTTCTGATATTTTTCTCATAAAATGTTGGTTTGGGAAAGCAGCCCCTATTTTTTAATTTAAATAAGGAAACACATTCTTGAAGTTAAAGTCTCAGCAACGGTATATAGAGATTTAAGTGGACTTTGTTTTATATAATTGCTAAATGCAAAAAGAACAGATGAAATAAAACATTCATAAGGCTATAAAAGACAATGAAATTGCAGATTTAAGTGTGTTACCGGACAGGAAGGTATTAACTAAAAGGCAAATAAGACAAGAGTGCATTCAATATACCAAGTACAACGTTGGCGTCATTGGGACAGGATATTTTATATTTGTTAACATTGTGAGGATGAGAAAGATTTCTATGAAGGCAATAGTTAGGTTGAACAAAATATCTCTTCCTATCCATTTCAATATTTTTATACCTTATTAATATTTCATATGATGTTTTATGTGTTTTTCATTTCCGTCAGTAATACGAATTTCAAATAAATTTAGAGGGTAAACCTACCCGGTTCAATTAGGCAGGTTGGCCTAGTTACTGGATGCATTTCTGAGCTTCATACTGAAACTATTAATTAATATTTTTTCAAGTTTTCTGATATGTGGTTAAACTTCAAGATGCGCTTATTGTACAAAATTAAAATAATAATAATAACAAATAAAGAATTAAACTATTTGGATGTGCCAATCCAAAAACTTTCTTCTATCTCATACATTTTAATATTTAAAAATTTAGTTACACATGTTAATACTTCAATATTATTAGTTCAATACTATACCAACTTTGATTTTCATCATAAATTTCTGCTTCAGTCAATTAATCGGAATAAAACGAGTTAATGTAGATCATGGTATTTATTAAAATAAATAGTTTTTCGTTAAACTGTTGTCATCAGCTGTTTGGGAATTGCCTGCTTAGCAGGACGCGAGTTCCCGTTGCTGCACGAGCCGCCGATGGATAATATAACTACGAACAATCAAGAAAATTATACAAAAATCGCTATCACAGCGCCCGTTTCCCGCGGAATAGTTCAAAATTCAAGGAGGACCTGCTGGCCATAGCCCAACTCATGCGCAAAAAATTTGGTTCAATTCTATACATAAGTTCATACATCTTTAGATGGAGCAATAAAGCGAATGGCACAAAAGTCACGAGTACAGCTACCTCTTACGGTGGAATATTTTTAAATTCAGTGTGAATCTTCTGGCCATAGCCAAAAACGTTCTCAAGAAAGTTGGTTCAATTCTATACATAACTTCATACACTTTTCTATGGTAAAATATTGAAAATAGCACAAAAATCGGTATTACAGCGCCCATTTCCGGCAGAATATTTCTAAATTGAAGGGGGACCTGCTTGCCACAGTCAAAAACATACCCAAAAAATTTGGTTCAATTCTATGCATAGCTTCATACACCTTTCGATGGTACAATAAAGAGAATGACACAAAAATCACGATTACAGCGACTTCTTATGGCAGAATATTTTTAAATTCAAGGTGAAACGTCTGGCCATAGCCAAAAACGTACTCAAGAAATTCGGTTCAATTCTATAGATAACTTCATACACTCTTCGATAATACAATATTAAAAATAGCACAAAAATCGGTATTACAGCGCCCCTTTCCGGCAGAATGTTTCTAAATTGAAGGAGGACCTGATTGCTACAGCCAAAAACATATACAAAACTATTTGGTTCAATTTTATGCATAACTTCATATACGTTTCGGTGGTACAATGGCGACACAGGGACAGACATTTTGTATAAACATGATTTTGGAATCTCTGACCTCTAAAGCGTGTAAATTTGTCGAAAACCTGAAGTCGAAAAAATTTTGTTTCGATTACAATACTTTCTTTTACTAAAGATAGAAGAAAGTAAAAATAGTGAAGCAAAAAATGGGCCAACAAGCCCAGGACTACTCTACACAGAATCCATCGTTTTTGTATATTGCACTGATAGATGCATATTTAAGTGCGATTTACACTTTGAGATGTGTATTTCAGAGTTATCTGATAACTTTTTACACAGTCAATGAGCTTAATGCGTTATTATTAAAATACACAGTGTATTTAGCGATTTACATGCCGCTTTACGCACATAGGCAAATCATTTTTGTATCATCACTATACCTCATTTAACGGGTTAATTTATGCATTTATTTTTATATATTTGTGATTGAATTCCTTTTTTTACCATATTCATTTATTTCAGTTACACAAGGATATACGAACAATGGATTTGTCAATCGAAAATGTTTGTTTTTTATAACAATGCTTCCAATTTTAGAACAAAACTCCAAATAAAAACAATAACATTTATTTTAAGTATAGAACAAGAATATAGCAAGTTGTTTTCTTGGAAAATAAATTTTCTGAATCACGCCAATTGCAAAGAGGACGCTATTCCAGTACATAGTGAAAATATACTGCTCTGAAGACACATTTATAAAGTTTATTTAACAATGAATGGGTCAGATAAAACACCTTTTCTCGCAAACCTCAAGCACACTCTATAACGTAAATGTGTATATTAGTTACTTTTACAAACGTTAATGTGTGAATTTGTAAAATTACACCTTTATCATAAAATGCACACAATTGTCGTTAAATTTTACCCGTATTTATGTGTGTTTATTGGCTTAATGGATATGTGTAGTTTGTTATCCCTTCCAAAACTCAAACAAGTGTATAGATGGTAGAAAATGCTACGGATTTACCCGAATTGGTGTGTTAATGTAACTTACAAATTTTGCATATTACACAAATATCTGTGTATTTCATATATTAAATCGAAATATTTGTAAGAATGTTACACTGATGAAAGCTTAAGAACAGAATATTACTCAAAAGTATGAGTACAAATTTTATACAGCTGTATCTGTAAGAACAGAATGTTAACAACTTATGTGTAACAATATTACGCAGAAATAAGTGTCAGAACAGAATATTAGACAGAAATATGTGTACCTATGTGAACACATAAATAGCGATGCTTGAATTGCGTAATAGTAGACGAATGGTCAAGTTAATGTCTTAGAAAGTCACAGACCATGAGTTCAAATCCCGTTTCGGTAAGTATTGCTTCTTTAGTTGACATTGCATTAACTAGAGAATTTCTCCTCTTGATGTAGATGTATATTTCAAAACTTGTAACTGAAACTGGTAGGAAAAAAATCCAACAAAATACGGAAATAACACCATCGTCATGGTTTCCGTATTTTTGAAATTTTAACTTTACAGTGTACTTGTTCAGATTATACATATTCTATTCATAAATTATCACTATACTATTTTAGGGGTTCAAAACAACTTTAAAAGAGTATGCAGTAATTATAATTTCAGACGATCCTTTTTTTTTTTTTTTTTTTTGTAAATTAAGATTACACTATTTTGTGGTCTAAAAACAAATCTGCTGGAAATAAAAAAAATACCATGCACATGCGTTTCTCCTTCATACAAATTTGTGTTGCGACCATAAAATTATTTAGTCCGAAAATTACATCCCAAACTAAAAGGTTATGTACTATGTACAAAAAATCCATCCTTTTGTCCTGTATATTACACAGATATATGTCTACACATGTGAAATTTACACGTCAAACTCTATATTTCTAAGTTATCTGATAATATGTTACACATTTAAGCCGCTTAATGCACTGCACAAGAAAATGTGTATTTTAAAATCAACACAGCAGGGCGTGCATTTGGAAAGTTTCACGCTTTTTTATACTTATAGAGAAATCATTTTTGTAACACCAGTGCATACTGGTTCTTATGTGTGAATTTACGCATATATATTTTAGAGAGCAATTTTTGCCCTAATGTTAAGTATTTGCCTATTATATTTTAGTTACCTTTAAAAGGATGCATAAATTCAGAGGTGTTTATAAATTTTCAGAGCGATAAACTATAATGCTTTTTGGGTTTGATCTTATATTTTCGAATATGTCTTTTTCAGGTATAAAAACATTTAAAAAAGATAGAATAAAGATATGTTATTTTTTACTTATAGAAAGAAATTTGTGAAGTGATATTGAAGTTTATTATAGCTATAAGCACTTTTTATGCATGCTTTAAATTTATGTATCCCTTTGAATATTTGAAAAAAAAATTCTCAAATAATCTGGAAGTAAAAAAAAAAAAAAAAACATATTTGTGAAGTGATGATGCAATAAATGGCAAATAAAGAAAAAAAAAACATAAGAATATATGTATATCGGAGGTATGCATTATTCCTAAAAGTAATCAATTACATTTTTCTTGGATTTGAATTTAAAACGCAAAATAGTTCTTTATTTCAGGTGTAAAAATAATGAACAAAATTGAAAAAAATTAAGTTGCCCTTCGACAAGATGCAAGATGCCGAAGTAATCTGCAAGTGTATTACAGATATATACATATATATTTTTTAAATATTACATAAAAATATGTATCCCTGTAAATTATAGAAGAAAAAATATGAAGTAGTGTGCAGACAAAAAAAAAAGTTTCACGTGAGAAAACTGGCGATGACTATGAAAAGAAGAATCAGACATTCATATCAGTGGTATTTAAATGTCTTCAGAGTAATGAATTAAATACAAGGTCTATTGAATTTATAATATTTGTTTATTTCATTTGAATATATGAACAATGGGTATTTCAACAATAAATGATTGTTTGTTATAGCAAACCTTACATTTAACAAAGCTATATCAATAATATAAACAATCACATTTATTTTAACAATGGAACAAGAATGATAAAAGTTCTTTCGGGAAATGAAATTTTCTCTTCCAAGCCAGTTACAGGAAGGACGCCAAATCAGTAGGTAGGAACAATTTACAGCTCCTCAAAAACATTTATATAGTTTACTAAACAAAGAATTGGAGTGAAAAATAATGTTTCTCGCAAGCCTTAAGCAATTAGTAAGAATCACTGGAAGAATTTGACAATCATATTTTAATTACTTGTATGATGGTGATATATATCACAGGTGTCTAAAATTTTAAGAGTAATAACCTATAATTATTCTTGTTTTTAAATTTATAATGTCAAATATTTCATTCTTTTAAGTGTAAAAATATTTTTAAAAATAGATTAAAGAAGTATTGGTCTTCGACATAGAAAAAGAAAATTATGGAGTAATGCAGAAGTTTATTACAGGTGAGCATATTTTAAAATATAAAGGTGCACTTAAAATATGTATCCCTGTGAATATTAGAAGAAAAATTCTAATATAATCTGTAAGTCAAGAACAGAAATGTTTTAAGTTAGGATGAACACACATGGCAACGAAAAAAAAAAAAAAAAAAAAAAAAAAGAAAGAAAATATGTATATCCCGGGTATGTATGATTCTTAAAAGTGATCAACTAAAATTTTTGAGGTGTGAATTTATAATGTACAATAACTGTCTGTTTAAGGTTTAAAAGAAAGAAAAAGTTTGAAATAAGATCTGTAGTGATCTGGATCTTTACTACAGGTATACATATTTTAAAAAAGTGATTACATAAAGATATGTATCCCTGTAAATTACAGAAAGAAAAGTATGAAGTAATGTGGCGACAAAAAGAAAAAAAAATCAAATGAGAATACAGTCGATGACTATGAAAAGAAGTATGAGACATTCATATCGGTGTGATATGTAAATTTCTTAAGAGTAATAAAAGAAATATAAGTGGGATTTAATTTATAATACAAAACATTCGTTTATTTGAGTTATATAATAATATATGAACAATGGATATGTAAATAATAAATAATTGTTTGTTATAACAATCCTTACATTTCTACAAAACACTGATCGCGTATAACAATAAAGCAACGAAACATAAATAGAATAAATCACATATATTTTAAAAATAAAACAAGAATGAGAGAAGTTCTTTCTGGAACTGAAATGTTCTTATCCAAGCCAGTCGCAGAGAGGACGCCAATTCAGTACGTAGGGAAATTATACAGATCCTGAGAAACATTTATACAGTTTACTTAAAAAAGAATGGATCAGGAGAAACATTTATTTTGGCAAGCTTTAAGGAATTTCTCTCTCACTGGTAAAAAAAAAAAAAATTGACGATTATATTTTAGTTACCTGTATAGTTCTGCTATATATCAGAAGTTTTTATAATTTTAAGAGTAATAACCTGTAATAATTCTTGAGTTTTTTTTACAATGTCAAATATCTCTTTCTTTCAGGACTAAAAATAATTAAAAGCGAGATTAAAGATATCTTGTCCATCGACTTATAGGAAGGAAATTATGAAATAACGTAGAACTTTTCTACAGGTATACATATTTAAAAAAAATAAGGATCCGTTAAAAATATGGATCCCTGTGAATATTAGAAGAAAAATTCTGAAATAATCAGGAAGTGACGAAAAGAAAAGTTTCAAGTTAGGATGAAATATATGGCAACGAAACAAAGATTCTGAAAAAAATATGTACATCGGAGGTAGGTATGATTCTTAAAATTAATAAACTAAATTTTTCTTTGATGTGGAAATAATGAAATATCCGATAAAAGATATGTTGCCCTTCGACATGAAGAAGAAAAATGTCGAAGTGATCTGGAAGTTTACAGGAGTACATATTTTCTTTATAAGAGTCTTAAAAATAAATAATCCGTTAAAATTTTCAAAATAAAAATTATGAAGTAATTTTCATATAACAAGAAAGAATCTTATATGAGAAGAACAGTCGATAACTAAGAAACAAACAATCAGACATTCATAGCGGAGATGTGTAAATGGAATAAGAGTAATAAACTAAAAATATTTTAGATTGAATTTATAATTCAAAATATTCGTTTTTTTAGCTACACAAAGATATAAAAACAATGAGTATCTCAAAAGAAAATTGTTTAGTATAACAATGACTGCATTTTTAGAGCAAACAGATAATGTATAACGATAAAGCCACATTACAATAATAAAAAAATCACATTTATTTTAACAATAGAGCAAAAATATGCAATGTTCTTTCTGGAAATGAATTTTTCTCATCCATTCCAGTTGCAGAGAGGAGGCTAGTTCAATAGGTAGTGAAAATATACTGCTCTGTAAAAGCATTTATAAAGTTTACTTATCAACGAATGGGTCAAGAAAAAGACTTTTTCTCGCAAGCCTCAAGGAACTTATACCCCATTGTTAAGTTTTTGATGATTATATTTTAGTTACCTTAAAAATGATTCATGTATTCAGAAGTGTTTTTAATTTCTGAGAGTAATACACTATAATTCTTTTTGGGAATGAATTTATAATGTGAAATATTTTTTTTCAGGCACAAAAATATTTAAAAGTAACAAATATATGATTTTATTGACTTATAGAAAAAAATTTTGAAGTTTTTTCAAGCTTATTACAGATATACATATTTTTGTATTTTTGTATTAAATAGACGCATTAAAATTTCTTATCAGTGTTTATATTAGAAGAAATATTCTGAAATAATCTGGAAGTAAAGAAAAGAAATGTTTGAAGTGACGATAAAAGAGATAAAAAAAAAGAAAAATATCATAAGAAAATATGTATATCCGAGGTATGATTGATTCTTAAAAGCAATCAATTACTCTCTTCTTATATGAGACAACGAGATACAGATAACGGAATATACAACGGAACAAAAATTTATAAGAAAATGTGTACATCGGAGGTATGCATATTTCTTAAATGTAATTGATTTCATTTTGTTTTGAGTGTGAATTTATAGCATAAAATATTCAGATGTAAAAATAATGAAAAAGATCTGTCTTCAGTCGGCATAAAAAGAAAAATGCCGAAGTTATTTGGAAGTTTTTTTACAAGTATACGTATTTTAAAAAAAGATTCCATGAAAATATGTATTCCTGTAAATTATAGAAGAAAATATATTTATAGTGTAAAATATCCGTTTGTTTCAGGTGTAAAAATAATGAAAAAGTTTGAAAAAGATCTGTTGCCCATCTACATGAATGGGGAAAATGCCGCAGTAATCTTCAAATTTATTACATGTATACATATTTTTAAAAAGATTCCATAAAAGTATGTATTCCTCTAAATTATAAAAGAAAAAATATGAAGTAATGTAGCTGCAAAAAGAAAAAGGTGCAATTGATATTAAAAGACGATAGCTATGAAATAAAGGATGAGATTTTCATATTGGTGGGATGTACATTTCTTAAGAGTAATAAAATAAATATAAGTAGGGTTTTATTTATGATAAAAAACAGTCGTTTTTTAAGTTATATAGGAATATATTATCAATGTGTATGCCAACAATAAATGTTTGTTTGTTATAACAATCCTTACATTTTTACAAAAAGCAGATGGAGTATAGAAGTAAAGCTATATAACAATAATATAAACAATCTCAATTATTTTAACAATAGAACATAAATGAGACAATTTCCTTCTGGAAATGAAATTCTCTTATCTACGTCAGATGCATAAAACAAGTCAATTAAGTACGTAGGAAAAATTCACAGTTACTGAGAAACAATTATACTGTTTACTGAACAAAGAATTGATCTGGAACAACACCTTTTCATACAATCCTTATTCCATTTCTCTCCAACTGGTAAATATTTGACGATTATATTTTTGTTACCTGTATAATAGTGCTGTATATCAGAGGTGTTTGTAATTTTAAAGAGTAATAATCTATAATTATTCTTTGGTTTTAATTTATAATGTCAAAAATTTCTTTGTTTCAAGACTGAAAATATTTGATACTAATGATACTTGCCTTTCGACTTATGAAAAGAAAATTTTCAACTAATGTAGAAGTTTATTAGGTACTACTGGATTATCCCGTCGACCAAAAAAACTGTCACCAAACTGTAAGATTAAATGCTAATAATGGGTGATCATAAATGTGACATTCACCTGACATTAAACGTTACACGTGAATATGTAGCAAATTAACACCTTGTAATAATACACTAATTATAGATGCTAAAAGGTGCAAATTATAAGTTAAAAACCAGTAAATATACGTTTATTTCGACTGTTGACATGTTTCGACTCACCCCGAGTCATTTTCACAGCAAATAAATAACACTATTCTAAATTAGTACTGTCTGTGAAACTCTATTATACAGTTCTCCACATATTCTTTCATATTATACACGTTATTTTTTATTTTACTTGGATGTTTATTTTCTTTTTATTTTCATAACAATTGAGTAGCCCAATCCATATTTTTGGTAAGTGATATCAATCAAACAATCAATATGTAACTATGAAACATCATTTCACTTACCAAAAATATGGCTTGAGCTACTCAATGGTTACGAAAATAAAAATAAAATAAGTAAAATAAAATTAACGTGCATAATATGAAAGTATACGTGGAAAACTGAATGATGGCGCTTCATTGGCCATGCAAATTTGGAATAGTTTTATTTATTTGTTTTGAAATGACTAGGGGTGAGTCGAAACATGTCAACAGTCGAAATAAATATATTTTTTACTGGTTTTAAAGTTTTAATTTACACCGTTTAGTATTTGAAAGTAGTATGCTACACGTGTTTGTTACGTCATCAAGTCTTTTTAATTCGAATTTTATTTGTATTTTTATTAATGTTTTACCAATTTATTTGTTTTTTCGTTATTTAAAATTTCTGCAGAATTTTTTTTTTTTTTTTTTTTTTTTTTTTTTTTTTTTTTTTTTTTGCTTTAAGACTATATCTTATTTTATAGTTATATCTATCTACCTTTTTTGACTAAATGAAGCGCATTAGATTCCTTAAAATTTTTTCGTTATCATTGATATTTATTGTGTCCCTTAATAAATTGGATTATTACATTTAAAATGCTTATATTTTATTCACAAATGCAATATCTTAAAAATGTCTGTTTGTTTATGGTTTAATGTAATATTTTTGCATTTAAATGCCTAAAGTATTAGTATTCTTTTGTCCGGAATTATTTAAATAAATCAAATTATATATTTGGTATGTCGCCATAAGTGAACGTTATCAGTGAAGTAACCATTTAGTGATTTTTTTAATTTGAATTCGTTAATTTTCCTACCTTAACATTTTAGAATGGCAACATTCTTCCATTTGTATCGAATAGTTTGGTGGTTTGTATAATTTGGAGAAATTAGCCGACGAAATAATCAAGTAGTACCGTTTATTACAAGTATTTTAAGCACGTTTATTAAGCAACTTTTCCCCCACAGGTAAGTATTTAGTTACCTTTATAATGGTGCTATATATCAGAGGTGTTTATAATTTTTAAGAGTAATAATTTATAGTTATTATTGGGTTTTAATTTATTATGTCAAATATTTCTTTGTTTCAGCTCTAAACATATTTTAAAAGACAGATTAAAGATATATTGTCCTTCGACTTATAAAAGAAAATTTTGAAGGAATGTAGAAGTTTCATGACAGGTATATATATTTTTTAAAATAAAGATGCGTTAAAAATATGTATTCTTGTGAATATTAGAAGAGACATTCTGAAATAATCTGGAAGTCTTGAAAAGAAATGCTTTAAGTGAGGATGAAGGAGTTGGCAATAAAAGAAGAATAACGAAAATATGTATATCAGAAGTATGTATTATTCTTAAAAGTAATCAATTATACTATTCTTCGGTGTAAATTTATTGTATAAAATACGTGTTTGTTTTAGGTGTAAATGAACGAAAAACTTTG
Source organism: Maratus speciosus (assembly GCA_963932465.1). Classification (NCBI taxonomy): domain Eukaryota; kingdom Metazoa; phylum Arthropoda; class Arachnida; order Araneae; family Salticidae; genus Maratus; species Maratus speciosus. The sequence goes on along the minus strand of OZ010789.1, from coordinate 108,894,106 downwards.
AAAAATGATATGTTGCCCTTCGACATGAAGATGAAAAATGACGAAGTGAAGTTTATTACAGGTATACTTATTTAAGGTGACAAGGGACCTTTAAAACCTTAAAAATCAATTTTTTATTTTTTGTAAATTTCGCTTTAAATATTATTCAAGGGTACATTATATGCCTTATGGTAAGCATTTATCACAAAAGAAAATGAAAAAAAAAATTTTTTTTTTGAAAAAACTTCTGGGAAAATTTCGGTGTGCCCCCTTCGCATTCCATATCAATGAAAATCCATAATATTTTTTTTTTATAAAAGTTTGGTTTATATATATAAATAAAACTGTGCATCGAATTTTATATATTTAAATATAAAGGTTTTTAAAAAATTTCAAAATTTTTCGAATTTTTTTAATTTTTTTTTAAATTTTTAAATTTTTAAATTTTTTATTTATTTATTTATTTTGTAAATTTCTCTTTAAATATTGTTCAAGGGTTCATTATATGCATTATGGCATCTATTTATCACAAAAAAAAATATTTTTGAGAAAAAAATGGAATTTTAGAAGTCGTCTTAGAAATCTTCGAAATGCGGCTTGCGCATTCCATATCAATGAAAATCCCCAATATTTTTTATAAAAGTTTGTTTTATATATATAAATATAACTGTGCATTGAATTTTATATATTTGTATATAAAAAAAAATTGAAACATTTTGAAAATTTTTCGAAAATTTTTCAAAAAAAATTCATTTTTTTTTTAGCTTTTATATTCAGATATATAAAATTCGATGCACAGTTTTATTTATATATATAAACCAAACTTTTATAAAAAAAAATTCATTGATATGGCATGCGCAAGGCGCATTTTGAAGATTTCTAAGATGACACGTAAAATTCCACTTTTTTCTCAAAGATAAATTTTTTTTTCATATTTATTTGTGATAAATGCTTGCCATAATGCATATAATGTACCCTTGAATTATATTTAAAGTGAAATTTACAAAAAATAAAAAATTGAATTTTAAGGTTTTAAAGGTCCCTTGTCCCCTTAAAAAAATGCTTCATAAAAGTATGCATCCCTGTTAATTATAGTAAAAAACTTATGAAGTAATGTGAAGGCAAAAAGAAAATTTTTCAAGTGAAAATACAGGAGATGACCATGAAAAGAAGAATGAGACATTCATTTCGGTGGTATATAAAATTCTTAAAAGTAATAACTAAATAAAAGTGGGATTGAATTTATATTAATTATATAAGAATATATGAGCAATGGCTATGCAAACAATAGATGTATGTTTGTTATAACAATCCTTACTTTTGAACGAAAACTGATCACGCTATAAGAATAAAGCTGAATAACAATAGTATAATTTATCACATTTATTTTAACAATAAAAAAAATAATAAGGCAAGTTCTTTCTTGAAATGAATTTTCTGATCCACGCCAGTTGCATAAAACACGCCAGTTCAGTAGGTAAGGAGATTATACTGCTCAGGAGAACATTTAAACAGTTTACTTAACAAAGAATGGGTTCAGAAATAAAGTTTTTCTCGAAACCTTCAAGCTAGTTATCCCCCACTGGTAAGCATTTGACGATTATATTTTAGTTACTTGAATAATGTTTCTATATGTCAGAGGTCTTTATAATTTTTAAAAGTAATAAAATATAATTATTCTTCGGTTTTAATTTATTATGTCAAATGTTTTTTAGTTTCAGGTCTAGGAATTATTAAAAAGACAGAATAAAGGTATCTTGTCCTTATACCTATAAAAAGAAAATTACTATGAAGTAATGTAGAATTATTTTTACAGGTATTTATATATCTAAAAATAAAGATACACTAAAAAATATGTATCCCTGTGGATATTAGAAGATAAATCCTAAAGTAATCTGGAAGTCAAGAAAATAAGTGTTAGGGTGAAAGAGATGGTAACGAAACAAAAAATTATAAGAAAATATGTACATCGGAGGTAGGTACGATTCTTAAATCTAATCAACTAAATTTTTTTCTTGAGAGGAAAATTATAGTGTCAAATATTTGTTTCAGACGGGAAAATATAAAATGCTTGATAAAAGATATGTTGCCTTTCGATAAGAAGAAGAAGAATGTCGAAGTGATCTGGACGTTTTTTACAAGCAGGGAAGACTGTGGATTGTTGACCAAAGGAGAGAATTGATCCACCGTTCAGTTTTCATACTTAAAAGGGTTTCAGAGTTTTTCCAATAGGTAGCAACCAAAGCTGCTGAAATGCTTAAACAATAGTCTTTGTTTCATGCAGGTAATTGAAACAGGTGTGGAAACATGAACTGTTTTCAGCTTAAAAAGCGTATTTTTCAGAAACCTTTTGTAAGATTTTCTCAGATAAAATATATCATAGAAATTTAAGTAAGTAGGTTTTAAATAATGGACAAATATTGTGCTTTCATTCGAGGCATATAGATTGTACAGTACATTACTATACCTTAAAAAGTGTATATATGGGGAGATTTGACCCAATCAATGTGAGGGAGGGTTGACCAGATATCAAAGCTCCCTTATTTAAGTGTTTTCGGAAATCATTTTATGATACACTGTATATAATGAAGGATTAATGGTTATATTAGTAAAATAATGTAAATTTATTCTTTACAGCTATTGTAAAATAGGGCGATATTAAAGCAAATGTTTAAAATTCATTAAAGGAAGGTGTGAAAAATGGATATAGAAGCAAGTAAAAATTTAATGAAATATAAATTGGAACTTTTATTTCATTTAAGTAGTACCCATAGTAGGTAAAAAGAAAGAATGGAAAAATTAGAAAGGATGAAAGCAGCAGTCTTAAGAAACGTTAAATATTCATGCCCCTGAAAAAGAACATAACATTGATCAAAATTCTTTAAGAAGTTATGGAGATAAATTTCACCAAGGTGAACACTATGAGATGAAGCCAAAATTTGTGGCAACTATTGTTTTCATGTCGAGTGTCACAAAATGTGGGTGTTTAAAGTGGATTTTTTTCCTGTGCCTTGAATTCTGCCTAAGCAGTTTTGTTTACATATCACATTATCGCAAATAATTTTCAATAATAATTAACGAATGTAGCATAAAGACATTCTGCCTTTTTAAAAAAATATTTTTTTCCTTAAGAAATATTTCAATGTAAAGTAAAGTGGGTCAAGCCACCCTTTTGCAGGGAGTCTTGACCCATTATTTACTCATGATTAAAATCAATCATTTTTCAAGTTTCTTATATATTACACTTATGTCACAATTTTATTTTGATAATTGATTGCATGACGAATAAAATGACATTCTACTCTGAATATTTAAAAAATAAAAAGTCATTTTGTAAAAAATGGGATACCCTCCCCCTATACATATCATGCAGACTCCCCTATACATATATTTTTAAAAAGATTGGAAAACATATGCATACCTGTAAATTATTAAAAAAAAATTGAAGTAATGTGGCGGCAAATAGAAAAAAGTTTCAAGTAAGAATACAGAAAATAACTATGAAAAAAGAATCAGACATTCATATTGGTTGTATGTAAATTTCTTAAGAGTAATAAACTAAATATAATTGGGACTTAATTCATAATACAAAATATTCGTTTATTTCACTGATATAAGAATATATAAACAACGAGTATTCAAACAATGAATATTTGTTTGTTATAACAATCCTTGCATTTTACAAAAAAAAAAAAAAAAAAAAAAAAAAAAAAAAAAAAAAAAAACAGATGGCATATAACAATAGTATAAGGTCTCACGTTTACTTTAACAATAGAACATGAATGAGACAAATTCCTTCTGAAAAGCAAATTTTCTTAACCACGCCAGTTCATAGACCTGTACAAACTATCACCTCATTAAGTTCGCAGTTGAAATTCCACGATTAGTTAAAACTCGATTCGCATATTAAAATGCAACTGGTCTGCCAAGTCATATCTTGATGGAAAACATATGGAAACTCGATTTTATTGGTTGGCTGGTAGCTTTACCATTGTCTTTTCCTGCTCCCAGTCCTCCATGTTTTCATACCTTTGGTTGCAGGGAAACACAATGATAGACCTACCGATCAGCCGCACAAATTTTATATCCATGTGGTTTCCACAAAGATATGACTTGGCAGACTAGTTGCATTTTAATATGTTAATCTAGTTCTGTCTATTCGTGGAATTTCAGCAGTCAGCTGGATGAGGTGATGGTCTATGCTTCCGGTCTATCAGTAGATAGCAAAAATATACAACTCCTGAGAAACATTTATGCAATTTACTTAAGAAAGAATGGATCAGAAAAAGCACCTTTACTTACAAACCTTAAGCCATATATCCCGCACTGGTAAGTATTCGAAGAATATATTTTAATTTCCTCTATAATGGTTCTATATATATGTGAGGTGTTTGTAATTTTTAAGAGTAATGTTCTATAATTATTCTTGGGTTTTAATTTATAATACCAAATATTTCTTTATTTCTGGTCTAAAAATATTTAAATATACAGATTAAAGATATCTTGCCTTTAGACATATAAAAAGAAAATTATGAAGTAATGTAGCAGTTTATTACAGGTATACAATTTCTTTTTTAAAAGATGCATTAAAAATATGTATTCCTGTGAACATTAGAAGATATTTTTTTAATTATTTGGAAGTCCAGAAAAGAAATGTTTCAAAAGAGGATAAAAGATATGGCATCGAAACAAACAAAAAAAAATATAGGAAAATATTTACATCGGAAGTATGTATGATTCTTAAAAGTAATCAACTAAATTATTCTATGAATTTATAGAGTACATTTTTTTTTCATGTGTACGAAGTGTGATAAAAGATATGCTGCCCTTCGACATGAAGAAGATGAACGTCGAAGTTATCTGGAAGTTTTTCACAGGTATACATATTTTTTTAAAGCTTCCATAAAAATATATATCCCTGTAAATTATATAACAAATATGAACTAACGTTGGTGCTAATATAAAGATTCAAGTAAAAATAGATGCGATGAATAAGGAACGAAAAGTCCGACATTGACATCGGAGGTATGTAAATTTCTTGAGAAATATACTATGTTTAGGATCCGTGTAAAAACAGAAAATATACTAGCAGCAAAGTTGTCGTTTTTCACAAAACTTCCGTTTTGGTATTTCCCCTTTTACCGTTAAAGGGAATTTGCCGTTATTCAAAACAGGAAATTTCTATTTTTAAAGTTAAAATGTGAACAATAGCGCAGTATTAAAAAAATAATAACAAACCCAAATAATGAATTTTAATGAAGAGTATTTACATGAATCCGGTATTTGTACAGAATATTGTCACAGAACCGCTTTTATTGCCTTCCTACGGATTTTAAACGTTGTGCTCGTCCATAGAAAAGAATCTTCTCACATCCAAAGACTTCGTTAGAGACCAAAACATCGATTACGAAAATTTTACTTTTTTTTTTTTTTTTTTTTTTTTTTTTGGCTTTCTCTCAATAAAATGATAATTTCCGTTTTCCTGTCTAGAAAGGTACATTTACGTATTAAACATTTAATTATCGTCAAAGAATTACGCTTAATACTACACAAAAAGTGACGTTTAACAGTGCTTAGTAGATTTTTGGTCAATACTGTATGACTTATGATACCTACGAAAAATACCTAGTCGAAAAATACTCTGGTTGACAATATGTGCTCGACATATCGTGATACGTGTAAAACACAAAATTTAAATAAAATAAAATGTAAAGACTTTTTAATACAATGGAAAATAAATTTAAATTATAACAACGATCGTTTCCATACTGAATATCAGCGCATTTCTTCGTCAGGTGAGAAGAGCCGTACACTGTTCGAAGACCAACAAGAAAAGGGCAGCTATGTCATTTCATTGTAAAATTACATTGGATACTTGTTTTCACCTGTTCGCCTTTATGACTCTTAATGTAAACAACAATTCAGGCGATCTGATTTGTCTACGATTAACACATCTTTGATATGATTCGTCTACGCCGCTCTGACGATTTGTGCAGTGATCGCTAAGGTGAAAATATACACGGTAGATTGGTGGATGGCAGTGTTTGTTTATAAATATTCACTTTTCTAAATTTCACTTTTCCGAAGTAAATAACCAAATACGGATATGGAGCGACAAACGACATGAACGAATAAGGGGAGAGATGTAAAGGAACGGAAATTTGAATTTGTCTAACACGCTCCAACATCCATATGTCTATTTATAATTCATCCGTTTTTCTACAGCAACGTACAATAAAAAGTGTTTAACCCTTTGTTTACCATCAGTTTTAATTAATTTTGTAATTCAACCCAGATTTGTGTAAGATAATCGAAATCAATTATTCAAAATAAAAGAGCATCCGTGTTAATAAGCACCATTTTTATGATATTTTTGCTTTGTTGTAATTAAAATACTAGAATGATTATAATTTTAAATGTATTCTCCAAGATGTATTTTCGATCATATTCTAAATTTTTTTTAAGAAGTGTAATTACACTAAAACTTCACAATCCGAACTAATTGGGACAAGAGCGTAATTTCTCGGATCATCCGAACAATAAATTTTTATAGCAATTTATACTAAAAATTGTAATTACCAAATTACATAATTCGTAACAATGGCCTAAAATTAAACATTTACGTAAAATATAATACAAATATTTAATGTAATCAAGACAGTATTTTAGGCAGTCATATTACTTTACAGGTATGGTATACTTACTGTATTATAAAAAGGGTCTGATATCGTATAATGCAACAGCGAATGAATTTTTCTGTATACCCATAATAAGTTGATATTCCTAGTACTGAATTCCATATGTATGTAGCTATATTGCTATGTGCGTTTTGTATTACTTTACTGAAACTAGTTAATGTTAATTCTAATTTTCTTTTAATCATTATAGGGCTAAAAACAAATATAGATTCGGACAATTCGGAATTGCGGATTAACGTGTTTCGGACCAGCAAGGTCTTCATGTAGCAGATTTTAAATTTAGTTTTCTATTTTTATTTATTTTATATAATATTTCGGTGGTTTTCTTTTAAAACGAGATTAAATTCTTAAAGAAATAATCTTTTTATAGAATATAGTACACTGTACTCTTTAATATATATATTTTCCCTAATGACATTGCACATTTTTAATATACCTTATGTGAGGATAATAAAAATTCTGAATCTTTAACGTTTTTAAAACATTATCATAATTGAAGTTCATTAAACAGTGCCAGAGTAGAAAAACTTTATTATGGGTTATTTCACCTTTATGTAGAATATGTTAATCATTGATCTTTTTTGTAAAAGAACGGAAAGATCTGGAGCGCATTGGATATACTTAGTTTAATAATATCATTTTCTTATTCTTCTTTGAGAGTTTTTTAAATAGCTCTCATTTGGATTTTCGAGAACTATAATTTAAATTTTTATGATACTTACAGTGGTACAATTAAGTTTTAGGAACTATATTACGATTAAGTTTCTTTGCAACTTTTTCAAAGATTTTTCCGCAAGTTATTAAATGTATTTTATTTATTTTTTTATCATTTGTCTTTGATTCGGCAAAAGATATTTTGTTTGTCGGGATTTGTGCAACGTTAAGATATAACATAAAGTTAATGCAACATTCCTCACTTGGTGAAGTTTTTAGTTTGTGTGATAAACTTAATTAGATGCACCCTGGATTAGTGAGTAGAAAATTTGGATTAATTCGACTAAGTATGAAAAGGGCGATTTTTACGGCAAGATAGTGTCGAAATTTTTTAAATAAAATTTTCAGAAAATGCCGAAAAAGGAAATAACGTTAAAGAATTCTCAGAAGCTTTTTAAAACTTAGAATTCCTCAGGCAGCATTTGATAAATATAGATCCAAATATCAGTGGAATTATGCAAGTTCACCGTGGATTAGAAATAAAATTGTGTGTTATAGCAAGATGTACTCTAAATAGAAGAAAAAAACTAGACAATTGGCAATTGATAAGTCTTCGTTTAAATAGCTTAATACGTTCAGTTTAAAGTAATCAAATTGTATTATAATAACTTTTAAATCAAATTACGTAAATATTAAAATTTAATCTTATGATAAGTAAACTATTATAAATAACGTAACGAATTGTTGTAATGTAGAATTAAAGCAAAATTTAATTAAATCTTATTTCAATGTTTCTTGAATGTTACTTATTAAATTAACTAACAGTTTTATGTTAATGGAAAATCATGAAACTTAGATGAAGTATTCTTTAAATTTTTAATTAAGGTATAATATGTATTTTTTTTACAATAATACATCAAAAACAATATCGTAGTACATTACTGCATTGTCTAATTATGTTTATTGCATTCTTCAGAAAATTGAATGTGGATTTATTGTAGTTTTGTCCCTTCAACGTATGTTTTGATATGTATGGTAATATCGTAGAATTAATTAACTACGCTAATCGTGGGAAAGATGTATTCCGAACTGAAAGAATCTAAGATAATTACGTAGAATTAATGAATGTATATCAAGATCATAGTTACGTTATGTTTTTTTTTTCTTTTGTATTCATGATTATGATTTTATGTACAAATTAGTAACAAATAAGGTTTTACTTTATTATGAATTTACTTTATACAATCTAAAAAGCAGTTATACAGTTAATTTTGTATATTTATTTCTTTATTAGAATAGCATAACTGCTTTGCTTTAAAAGTCATTAAATTCTAAAGCAAATATATATTTTTAAATTATATAAGTAGAAGTACTGCCCAATTTAATAAGTTTTTTTAAGGATAAGAAAATATTTCAAAGTTTACCGATTTTTTATTATTATCATTATTGCAGTTCGTGAAACAGGGACAGAACAAGGGAACCTTATTTCGTCTTTTTTCGCCAATATGTAAAGTATGTTAATGATGATTTTTCAGAAACAAAATTGAAGAAACTGACTGAAATGAAAAAGCTGGTGTATCTAAGGTATTGGATATGTACTTAATTTAATGATATTCCTTTAATATGCTCTTGTTTCAGTCTTTGAAATATCTATCATTTGAGTTTACACGCTGATATCGTTCATCCGCAAGAAAAATTACACAACTCGCAAAAATTCATTTTCGAGTTTTATTCAAGTAATAGGTCTGTTATAGGTGCATTTTGCTACAGGAAGAGTTTCATAGGTGTAGTTATCCGAAAAATCGCTTTATTGCGCTATATGCCCATTCGTGACCACAGAAGGAGGGGTGGATTGTTTGGGGAGGTAAAATTACTCAACCCTCCAAACCTCACCTATGTCTTCATTTTAAAGGGTTTTATGCTTTTATGCTTCTTTTAACGCCTGAACTCAGAGCTAAGCGCTATAATTTTATGTTTCAATATGATCATCAAATCTTCTTTTGCCTTTCCTGTGACATTTACGTTTGCCGAGATTCTTCACTTTTCTTGTGGGTGAGGGATATGACCCGATGACCCAAACGATGAAACACGCACGTAAGATACATAAAAACGAATAAATACTCCGTGATTATCATGGGGTCCCTTCACCCTCATTGTTCTATTATCAGTGTCAGTTAAATGGTAAACAACTTTTATTTTTGTTTTTACAAATATCGCACTTTATTTTACAAGTAGATTTTTAAGTAACTTGCAATGCGTGTTTAAAATGTGCAAGACACAAATCAGTTAAATAAACATGATTAAAAACTTATTTTACTTTTGCTATATTTATTGAAGTTTCATACATCACTTTTAATTATGTAACTCACCTATTTCCCTTGCGAAATGACTATAATTAAGCAGTATAATAATAACATGAGTGTACACAAGCATTATTATTTTCATTTTCATGCAATGAAATGCAAAAGCGAAGAATGCCCATGTTTCAAATTAATTTGTAAATATTATATATATATATATATAGTAAAGCGAGGAGAGTTCGCGCGGTAAGAGAGATTGCGCACAAAGAGATTCGACGGGAAGGAGTAGAGTGCGCGCCCAGCGACTCCAGGTAGTTGTACAGCAGCATTAGTGCAGTGTCTACATGAATGTGCATATTTATTGTTCCAAGCGTCTTGGCTAAAGTAGTGCTATTTTGGTATTTTTTCCAAAGTAAGTGCTTGAATTTTCATAACTGTTCGTCAGAATTTTTATAGAGCGTCAATAATACAAAATATTTTGAACTTAAACAATTTCTTATAAACTACTAACCTGGACTAAGTATGCGAACACCAGAAATTCATTTTAGAAGTGGCCGTATTTAAATAAAAGACCGCGCAATCTCTCCTAGCAAAAAAGGAGAGTTTGCGCATCTGATACTTAGGAGAGATGGCGCATTTCCCCATAAGTTTAAGTGCTAGGAGAGATAACACAGCTTACTGATAAATTTGTATGAATTGCAAATTACGCGTAAAACATATGAATGAATCAATTTTGAAATAATTTCGGAAAAACACATAATTATCAAAACTAAATTTGGCAATAAATTAATTTGCAAAAAAAAAAAATACTTTTGCAGATAAAAATTTTATTAATATATTAATAATACAGTTGTTATTAAATAAATTTTATGTAATTATTTTTGTTAATAAATTAATAATATATTTGTTAATAATTTAATTAAATATATATTTATTTATTTATTTATTTAATTTATGAGCAATTAATTTGCTAATAAATTAATTTTGTTAACTAAAATAAATTTTCTAATACAATGTTTTGGAAAAGATTTCACCCATTCCAAGTAGTGTAATGCCATCGAAATCAAAAGGAAACAGAGTGCAACTAATGTTACTGATCCACAAAATATATATGAAAAAAGATTTAAGAAGGATGCCGCTACAAAAAAAAAAAAAAAAAAAAAAAAAAAAAAAAAAAAAAAAAAAAAAAAACCGAAGATAAGGTGCTTTTACAAAAAGTGGGATAAAAAAAAAACTCAAGGGAAAAAAAACGAAGGTCAATGACGATGAGTGCACTGAGCATCAGGAACTGTACCAGGAGACAATTTCGACAACTGACTGGATTCAATGTATTGCTTGTTGCAGGTGATTGCATGAAAGATGCACGTTTTACAATAATAAGTGCATCGATTGTGGACGACGACAACTTCGGTTAGCAAACAAAATACAATGAAACTGTGGAAATCGAAATGAAGTAATTTTCAAGTTAAACATGTTATCTACTAGAAGAGTTTTTTTTTTTTTTTTTGTAATCTTAGTAAGGCTTGCTTTTTCTGATATATTAATCTTTTAAATTCAAAATTTTAACTGTTGTTAAAATTATTTCAATTATTTATTATTTAAACATTTGGTTGAAATATTCACTCCTAATACAAAAATATTTACTCACAAAATGTCAATTAAGTGTAATTATTATTGTTAACAATTTAATTGCAATTATTATTAATAACAATCTCTTCTACCTATGTGCGCAATCTCTACTACCCTGTAAGGAGAGATTGCGCAAAATAGTTTTCTTGGTTTTATTACTGCTGTTCTATTAATTTACAGTCTAACAACAAAATAACAATGGAAATGCATAAAAAACAAATGAAGTCAAAATTATTCATGCATAGTTTAGCAAAATATTAATATTTAGATTTTTTATTATTATTCTTTTGAAAGGTGCGCAAACTCTCCTCGCTTTACTATATATATATATATGTTTGGGTGGTCCTTAAAAAATTAACTTTTAAAATTTCTTTGGGGCACCCTCCTATTTTGTTCTATGTATAAAATAAAGACTTCCACAAAAATTTCAAAATTTAAAATATTTTTTAAGGGCCGCTATTAACGTTTGAATATTTGAAAAAAATTAAAAATTGACATATTTTGTAATCAGATAATAAATTATTAATACAAATCCATAGTCAATGCCAAATTGAGCCATGGTATGACATTAGGCTGTAAAGACTGTTATTTGTTTTAATTTTCAACATATTTACGCAGTCTATTGTCAAAACACAGACAGGAGTATTTCATGTCGACACTATGTAGAGAATCTGACATTCCGCCTTCAAAAATAGTTTATAAGATAATGTTTATAAATTATAGGATTTGATTTTTTTTATATTCGTAAAATGTCGTAATAAATGGCCATATTCGTATCAAAAGCAGAGCACAAAACTTAAAAAAAGAGTTTTCGGCAAGTGTTCCTTTGACTGTTCACAGGGATTGCAAAATTTTAGAAGACCTGAAATTGTAGACAGATTACCCATTATTGTTTCAGGTAAAGGTACTGATCATTTAACTAGCTGTTCCAAAACTTCAATCAGGAACATGTGAGGCAATAGCTTCTGCTGTTAAAGAAACATTGAAGTTGTGGGGTTTACAAGCAAGTAAAATGTATGACTTTTGATATAACCTTTGTTAATACCGGATTATCAGGAGACGCTTGTGCTCTTCTGGATCAGAATATGAACAAATAAAAGATTTGGCTTGCCATAATCACATCCTTGAAATTATGCTTGAGGAAGTTGTTGTTAAGTCTCTCTGAGTTTCAAGCGGGACAGACATACTGTTATTGAAACAATTTAAAATTTCTTGGATGTCTATCGATTATGGCATATTTCAGACTCCCATAACTGACAGTTTAATCAATGAAAAAAAAATAACACATAATGCGTCAGAAATTACAGAATTTGCTCAAAATCATTTTAATGATTTTTCAACCAAGGGACGATTACAAGGAACTGATAGAGCTTGCCATCATTTCCTTAGGAAGAGTACCCGAAAGAGGCGTTTACATTAGAGCGCCAGGTGGATTATATCGGGTTCCATGGATGGTGAATATACTCGCTCAAGATTTATTTATTTAGAAATCAGTTTAAACTCTCTAAGCAGGAAGAATCTGGAGTTCATCAAGTTTGCTCGTTTGTGGTGAAAATCTACATTCACAGCTGGTATCAGGCCCAATGATTTATTGCTCCTGGAGAACTTGAAAAAATACGACAACGTTAAATGAAATCATTTCTTTCTGTGCTTTGAAGAAGTTCCTATTACATTTCTGTACTTCACAGAAGAACTAGTTACTTTTGCATTTTTCGATGATGTCTTTTTTGAAAGTAAAAGAAAAATGGTGCATGCTTTTAAAAATGAAGAAAATTATGAACCCTTGAAAAGTATACGTGCTGATCCTGATGTCATTCTCCAAAATGATTTGCAAGATTTTCTAACAAGCAAAGCAGCACTCTGAGGTTTTTTTTTTAAATTATAGATTTACCTTCACACTTTTTTGAAATAGACTAATTGGAATGAAAATGAATCTTACAAGACATGTAAAGCACTAGTGACTTCGGTCAAAGTTGTTAATGATGTAGCCGAAAGTGGGATAGCACTTATGGAGGAATATAATAAACTTCATACAAAAGATAAAGAACAAAAACAGTATTTCAAGGATGTGATGATGGCAATCCAAATCATTTCTTTGTTCATATTCTGTTCCGGAAGAGGACAAGCTTCTCTTGATAATCCGTTATTAACAAAGGTTATATCAAAACTCATACATTTTACTTGCTCGGTACTCCCCACGACTCCAATATTTCGTTATCAGCAGAAGCTATTGCCTCACCTGTTCCTGATTGAAGTTTTGGAACAACAAGTAACTGGTCCGTACCTTTTCCTGAAAAGATAATGAGATACATTATCTTTTCTCATTATCTGAAAAGATAATGGGAATTTCTACATTTTCTGATCATGAAATGCCTTCCAAAATTTTGAAAACCCAGTGAACAGTCAAAAGAACGCTTGCCGAAAAATCTTTTTTTAAAGTTTGGGCTCTGTTTGCTCGGTTTCTGATACGATTATGTCCATTTAGTACGACATTTTATGGATATCAAATAATCAAATTCTATAATTTATAAACATTATTTTATAAATTTTTACGCATTTTAGCTATTAAGATTAAAAAATAACGGAGAACTATTTTTCAAGACGGAATGTTATATTCTCTACCTTTCACAATGCTGCTAAGTTGAGATGAAATAGAGTGTAGACATGAAATACTCATGTCTGTGTTTTTACAATAGTCTGTGTAAATATGTTGAAACTTGAAAGAAATGACAGTCTTTAAAGCCTAATATCATACCATGATTCAATTAGATAATGACTATGGATTTGTATTAATAATATATTATTAAATTACAAAATATGTCAATTTTTTATTTTTTTTAAATATTCAAACCTTGGTAGCGACCCTTAAAAAATGTTTTAAAAATTTGAAATTTTTGTGGAAGTCTTTATTTTATACATAGAACAAAATAGGAGGGTGCCCCATAAAAAATTTAAAAGTTAATTTTTTAAGGACCACCCTAATATATATATATATATATATATATATATATATATAAACTTTCTGTACAAAAATTATATATTATAAAAAATAAACTTCTTATAAAAGTGCCAGTTTACTTACGTGTTCGAAGATTTTTCTTTTCATTCTCTTTGTAAACAAAATAAATATAAAACCTTTTCACACGAAAAGGTATTGCGAGTAAAATATATCCATTACATTTTCGACATATACTTCAGAAATATTGAGTAAAAAAGCCCCTAGAAAATAAATATGTTAACTTACAGCCCTGTGAGAAAGAGCTTTAATGCATTCTTATTTCGTTGAACTTATCGAAATAATCTTATATTCTGTTAAAAACGCTTCCGGGTCTTTCAATTTTATTCAAAAATGAAGGTTACGAGATAATTTTTTTAAATGTGTCTGTTGAAAGTAGCAGAATATTGTGCTAGTGATATTAGATAGGGTGAACCGGGGCACGTTTACGCGTTTTTTTTTTCAATGAATTTTCGAATTTTTATGTTTTAACTTATGAAATTTTAGACATTGTTGTTTTATAAAGCATTTAATAAAGTCAGAATTTGTGTATACAGTTGTTGCCCAATTGGTGTTTTTAACCGTATTTTTTTTTTCTTTAGGTTCAAGTCTTTTGCGTAAACTTGCCTCGGGAAAGGAGCAAGTTTACGCATCAAGTGGGGCACGTGTACGCATATTATAAGTCATACCAAGGAGTATGTGAAATAAATATTTATTCAAACTGAAATGTTATATTTATAACTTAAAATACTGTTTAAAAATAAAAAAAAATTAAAGAGAATTAGGGGAGATTAGCCATATTTGGACCGGCGCTTTAATTGGACCGTTGCCATTCTGCTGTTAATTACAGGAAGAGACGCCATCTACCGCTGAAATCCTACTCATCAGAATAACGTTATTTATAATTAGAAGAAGAACCCGCCTATCACGTGCTGTTTTAAGAGAATTTTAAAAAATCTAAAGTTAGCTGTTTTGATGTAATCTTTTCCTACTCAACGTAAGTAAATATTTTAAAACTAAGGTAAGTTGTTATGTTTTCATATCTAAATTCATCTGCTCATTGCGCATATTTTTCACGAGGAATTGTTTGATTTCGTTTTCGTTCTTAGTCTTGAGATTATCTGTTTTAAAAAATGGCGCCGTTGCCTTAATTGGGCCAATTCAAGCTGCTTAAATTGGATCAAATATACGATCATAAATTTGAAAAGTAAATATTAAATTTTGAGGGCGGTACGCTTTGTGCACTTTTTTTTTAAATATTTTATAATAGATTACTATCTCCATGCAAGTTTTTTTTTTTTTTTTTTTTTTTAAATATATGGATCAATTTCTTTATACAGTTTAGGGCTATATAAAAATAATTTTTTTTTACATGTTTATGGAATAAATTTTGTTTGCAATTTCTTTTATCTTGTATGCATATATATATATATATATATATATATAGATTTGAATTCTTTATTCCTACAGCGTATTTGGTTTACAGAGTTGAATTCAAACATTTTCCTCCTGGAGGATGTTTGCGATTCCGTCAGGGGAGGGTGGGGGCAGACTTTTTACAGTTCTGGAGAGCGGAATTACACTTTTTTGGTATTAAAACGCATAAAATTTCAAACCCTCTGGTGGGAGTGGTTAATTTTAGGACCCCAGGGAGGGGCCCTTAATTCAACACCGTTTGAATATATAATGTTTGCATTTGATTAATTGTAGCGTATTTTTTTGAATATAGCATATTTTTTAAAAAAATTTTTAATATAATGTTCAAAATTTTTAAAACGACACAGACGAACTGTCTGGAAGAAAAACACCCGTGACAGCAAAAGCTGTTAAAGGTATAAGAACCGAAAAGGAGATCGTAAGTTGTGAAGAAATTGACCTGCAAGAACGCTGCAGCTACAAATTCCCCCTCCCCCCCCCCTCTCCTTCCAAAAATCATAAAAAATGCTATCTCCCATGGTAAATTCAGTTAAATCAAAGTACAGAGGAAACCAAAAAACAGTTGTGTTAACATCTTCGATATATAAAGTAAACCTTGAAAAGAAAAAACCCGAGACTAAAAATAATTTATTTTGTTTGATTGTTTCATTAATCGCAAATTTGCTTTTAATAAAATTACTTATATTCCATAGTCATTAAAACAACCTGATATTGTTTGGTCCAATTTAGGAGACTGGGGGTCCAACTTAGGCGACCAGTTGCTGAATTTGGACCACTTTTGACAAAATTTTCAAATTAAAATAAAATTTAAGGTTTTCAAAAAGTAATTAATCTAAAGATTTATTTAGTTAGTACATGAATAGATTGACCCCGTGTAGAGATTTTTTGCAGATATTCCAAAAATTGAGTGAGTTACACCTGAAAATAAGTGATGTGGTCCAATTTCGGCTACTGTCCCCTAATTAAAGGACATTTTATAGTCTAAACTGAAAACACAGGGATTATTGCGAATTAAAAACAGAAACTATTTAGTCACCTTCATCATCACTGTTATTGTTTTTACAAACAAAAAAATAAAGTATTTCCTTTTGCGCCACCTTTTGCATCTTAGACATTGAACCCAGTCTTGTCCTTTTTGTATTGATTGTATGATTTCAAACAATAAATACACACACATTTTTCATCTTCGTCATAAGATTCATTCATTATTTTCTTTTTTCCAGAGTGTACCAACTTTTTCTCTTTTGAAGTTTTTGGTTTCATACTTTTTCCTTTTCTGTCTTCTTGTTCTGCTTCCATAGAAACTAGTAAATTTTTACCAAACTTCTTTATTTTGTTTTGTTGTGCCATCATTTTTCTCTTTTTCGCTTCTAACAGCTGTTGCCTGAGGGCTTCTTTAAGCGGAGTATCAGTTAGGACTGGGAACTTCATCTTTTTCTTCCCTTTCTTGGTGCCAAGCCTTGGTCCTGCCTTTTCAAATGGTCTCAGTTGTTCAGGTGTTAGGAAGTCCACATGTGACTAGGTGGAAGTCTTACTGGGAAAAATACTTGGAGGATCGATAGGCATATATGCCTCAGAGTCTTTTGCTGAAGTGCAGAGGCGTTAGTATGCTCATTAGTAGAAGGCGATGTTGGTTCTGGTCTGTCAGTCACGTACGATAGCACGAAATCAGTCTCGGAAAATATCAGTGGGCTTAGCGGTTAAATCCCTGTAACTTTAAATCCAGCCATTATTTTTACTCTAACAGACGAATCTGTTACTCAGTTAAACATTAAATGATGATTTATAAAACTAAATAGCCTAAAAATACTAAAAAGGTTTGAGACAGTACGGAGCAAAAAAGCTTCAGTGACACGTTTACGCATTAAGAACGTGCCTTAAGGTGCCGCGATGTCAATGCGTAAACATGCCAGTCGCCATGTTTGGGTTTATTTTTAACGTGCAACGAAAATTAATAACATTTCTTTTCATATAAATACAGTTCTCAAAAAAGGATATAAGTCTGCTAATGTTCATATATTTGTTTATCCTTAACTAAGTTTTATTAGCTTACAATAAGTTTCAATAAGTTTAACACAAAATTTACCCAACGTGACAGAAAACAGGTTATCCTTTCCGCATGCTACACCGAAACTCGACTGACGCTCAAAAATGTGTGAGAATAACCGCTAGGGAGCAGCAACAATCTGTCATGACTGGTGGCGCGCCAGTTATAATTCGTTTCGGTAAAAGTGCACAGCGTAAACGTGCCCCCGTCTACCCTACTTGTATTCGAAAATTTTATAAATCACATTTTTTTCGTGAGTTTTTTAAATAGTGTACGGAATAATACTTAGAAAAGTTATTGTTAATTTTTAAAGGCAAATATTACAGTTTAATCTAAAATTAGAAAAAACTGAATGAAAAATTTCAATGTCATAAAATGATTTTTTCCATCTTCGAAATTGATAAAATGCGAGTATCGTTTGAAGTGCATATGACATTTAATGTTTAATACAGATTTCGCAAATAATGTTTTAGATTTTTAAAATGGAAATGCACGAGAAAAGCTAGAATACATAAATGAACAATAAAATTGAATAATTTTAATAAACGCCTCAGTATCACAAAATGCTTTTATACATGTAAGACAGAAAAAAGCAGGTATTTTTCGACATATATACATATAGGATAAATAGTATTTGAGGATTATATTATAGATTAAATTGAGACTATTGAAATTATAATTATGTATAAAAAGATACCGTAAATTTGCATAAAAACTAAATCAAATATGTCTTTAAGAACATGCGTTATAAAAAAATATCCAAATTATAATATATCTTTTTCTTAGCATTTTGTCAGAAATAAATATAATTGTTCATCATTGTATTGTTTTTGAAAATACTTTGAAATTGTACATCTGTTTTTATCCGACATTTTACGCTATATTAGCTAGAACAGACATTTTGCATTGTATTTAGTATATACTGACATTTTATCATTTTGTTCGTCTTTATTCTAGAAAAAGTAGTGGCTCTGAACAAACTCTGATAGGGGAAAGTATTGTCATGAACAAGAAAGACGCAATCACAAAGAAAGTACACTGGCCTCCAAAAGTTAAGAAACAGAGACTGGATGCTATTGATTGTGCACGGTTTGTCGAATATCTACCAAAAGTATTGTTGAATTGTTCTTGAACTTCTGGAATGTAAAGAACATGTTTGATTTCATATTTCTCGGTGAAGGAATATTCTTCGGGTGGTCAATTAGGGGGCTAATAATAAATTTAATAATAAAATAATATTTGATGTCACCTATGTAACAGAAAATGCTGAAAATGGTTTGTCACTATATTAAGTGACTATTTGAGTCCTGTTCAACATTTATGTGCCTTTGTGTAAGCATAGCAGTCATATTCGTGAAGATGTTATTGAGTCTGTGAAAAATTCAAAAGTTTTTTCTTTATGGCATGCAGAGTTTTCAACCAAATTTAACACAACTTCGCGAAATCCTGACAAAGAACAGTAGAAACAGTATACTGCAATTAAAACATGAATATATTGGGTATTTGATGAGATATCGGCATTTGTATGAATACTTTTTAACTGCACATGCCTGAAAGATTCAAATTTCTTAATTTTAGTATTTCGAAGTCAGCTCTTTAGGGCAATTTGTATAAAAGTCCAGTCAAATATCGCGAAAATTCACAAAGATAAGATATAGGAAGTTGTTTTCTAAAAATAGCTTTATTATGAGAGATTTTCGACAACTTTTCAATCCGCTCACTATATCTTTCTGAGTTTTCACAATATTTGATTGGACTTTTTAAGACATTGCACAAAATAGCTGACTACCAAATTATGAAATAAAAATTTTGAAATCTTCCAAGCATGCGTAGTTAAAAATTATTTCAAACAAATACCCATATGCCATCAAATATTCAATATATTCATGTTTTAATAGCAGTATATTGTTGCTACTGTACTTTGTCAGGTTTTCGGAAAGTTGTGTAAAATTTCGTTGAAAATCTGTATGCTATAAACAAAAAAAAAACTTTTGAATTTTTCACAGGCACAATAATATCTTTACGAATATGAGTGCTATGTTTACACAAATGTACATAAACGTTGAACAGGGCCCAAATAGTCATTTAACACGGTGACAAACTATTTTCATCATTTTCTGTTTTTCATAGGTGATCGCAAATATTATTTTATTACTAAATTTATTATTAACTCCCTAATTGTTCACCCGAATAAATCTTAGAATATGAAAAATAATATTAAAACCTAGAAATATGAAATCAAACACGTTTCTTACATCCTAGAAGTTCAAGGACGACTCGCCAATAGTTTTGGTAGATATTCGACAAATCGTATACAATCGAAAGCATCCAGTTTCCGAACCTTAACTTTTGGAGGCCAGTGTATTTTAACTTTTAAAAGAGCCCTAACTCGACATTAATATAAAATATAATACATATATTAATAATTAGATAAAAATGAGCTGCTCACTTGCAGCAGGAGATCTAAAATAGTGAAAGAACGAAGTAAACAGCCTATTTTTTTTAAATGGTGAAGATTTTATTTATATTTTAAAAGTTAATAAATTCAGAAATTCCAGCTGTGTTCTTGAGTTACAAACAAAGAGGAAAAATCACGCTTCCAGCATAGATGGTGCAACACTTTTCAACACATTAAGAATACTGTAACAGACATTCTCACTTTAATAAAGTGAACGATGTCTAAAAATATTACAAAAATCATAACGCCTTTCCAAACACATTTTCTGCAATTATCATCAATATGCGGATATTTTCAGTATATGAACTACATATGTATCTACGTATACTACAGAGTATGATAAAAGTTAGTTCAATTAAACGCACGGTTGAAAATTCCGATTCAGCAATTTTCGCTAATAAATAAAAATGTAATTGACATCGTTTATGTAGTCCTGTATATGATCTATACAATTTATACATATCAAGTAATATTTAAAAAACAAAGTTAAATATTAAGACACGTTTTGCAACTGAAAATGGACTTCCAGCAATTATTCTCCATAGGCAGTACTGTAGCCAAATTCTTTTGTCTATCCCTGTAAATGAAGGATAGAGTATATGCACACTATATTCTACAGAAAATTTGTCTTGTAATAAACTTCAGTGTTATATATAATCGTCGATATATTTTAAATAGAGAAATGTCATTAACATACACAGTAAATGATTTTCCCCAGTAGGCCATAATGCAACAGAATTCTCTTGAGTGTCCCTATAAACGAACCGGAAATGCTGCACACTTCATATTCGATAAACATAGTAATCCGCAATAACATACATAAATTTCATTGCAATCTGACTATATTTACTCGATTTAAAGCACGGAATGATGGCAGACCAACGGACAGACAAATGGAATTCATAAATTCTTCTCAATTATGTTTGGGTGTTAAAAATAGTGATTAAAAAAGAGACCAGAGATAATTAATCAATTATGCATACAAATTTGTATCCTAAAGACAGAAAATCTCAAGGAAAAAATTATTTGTGTAAGCTACTTTATTATTTTTGTAATTTTTGCAACCGGAACTATGCATTTTTTTAGTCGCTTTCTTTGAAATTTGGGAAGGATGCTGCATTTTCCCCATAGGCCGTAATATAATGGAATTCTTTTGTGTGTCCCTGTAAATTAACCATAAACGATACTCATTGAAATTTCAATAGTGAACATTCCACAGTAAATCTTAATAACGTATATCAATTTAATGGCAATCTGACTACATTTACGCGAATTTGAGCACGGACAGACAGACAGACCGAATTCATAAACAGTTTTCAACTACGTTGGAAATTGTTAACAACAATGCTGCAATGTGTTAAAAACAAAATATTGTTTTTGCTATATGGTATTAATTGATACAAATTTTAATTAAAACCATGGAGCTAAACTAAAATAAAAATTTCAATCCCAGTTAATTATAAACTTGCAAAACGATCTCTCATACAAATAAGTGTGATGAGAAAAAATTATAAAATGAGAAATAATGAAAACATTTCGCAAGTTTCTGTTAACAAATATCTTGAACATAAAGGTTTTTTTTAAGTAACCTTTTAATATAATTACCTTTTTTCAGAGAAAATGTATTTAGGTAATAATATAAACATTTCGCAAGTTTCTGTTAACAAATATCTTGAACTTAAAGGTTTTTTAAGTAACCTTTCAATATAATTACCTTTTTTCAGAGAAAATGTATTAGATTTTTATTAATTTATATATCGATTCAACTAGATGAAAATGAAAGTACGGTGACTACGGATGCTATAATAAGTTTCATTTTTATTTGGGTGAAAAATATTATAAAGAAAATACTTACACATTTATGCATGAAGCATAGATTATGAAACACTTTCCAAACATTCAGAATAATATAACAAAACTTCACATTTTAATGAGTTGAAATTAAGTGTCAAATTGAGCCATTTGGACACGCGTAACACATTTGTAACCCAATTTCTGCAGTTCTCATCTATAGTCGGAATATTATAAGAATTCTTTGAACAGACCGTTATATGATATATAGTATTGTATCTATGAATTAAATGCATGCAGAAATTTAGTTCACTTGGGAAATAGATACCATAGTTAAAATTTTCCATTCAGCAATTTCCGCTAATAACTAGAAAGTGCAAATAAAACGCATTATTTAAATTTAAAAGCGCATATCGAAATTGAAAACACACTTCCAGCATTTAATGATCAATGGCAGTACAGTAACCGACTTATTGTGTGTAAATCAACGATAAATGCTATAAATGCTCTTTCCTACAGTAATCATCGTGTAGTGAAATTCTGTGATTTGTATCAAACTGAATGCATTTGAAATAGCGTAATGTCATTGAAATACACTGAAAATCGATTTTTCCTTACTGGCCATAACGTAACAGAATTGTTTTGAGTGCCCCTGTAAATGGACTATTAATATTATACACTTCATATTCAATACCGAAAATGCCATGGGAAACATTATTAACATATATTAATTGCATGAAAATCTGTGTATGTTTAAGAGAGTTAGAGTGTGTAACATACATCAATTACATGAAAATATGAGTCTATTTAAGCGACAATCGGACAGCGTGGACAGACAGTCTGTCAGATGGCCAGACAAGCCAAATTCATAAATATTTTTCAGCTATAATGGAAAGTTTTAAAAAT
This sequence comes from Maratus speciosus, assembly GCA_963932465.1. NCBI lineage: Eukaryota > Metazoa > Arthropoda > Arachnida > Araneae > Salticidae > Maratus > Maratus speciosus. The sequence goes on along the minus strand of OZ010789.1, from coordinate 108,871,212 downwards.
GAAGCAGTACTTATTAAAAAATTAATTTAGCGAAAAAAATTGTATAATTATCTAAATTTATAATAAATATTATTCAATACCCCATAATCAATTTTTCAATTTAATTAAACTGGCAAGACATGCACAGAACTTTGCCATTTTGTAATTACTTAGAAGGAGAATTTCTTGAAGGTATAGAAAATCGAGTCTTAGATAATCCAGAAAAGACCAACAAGTAAAACGTGATTCATATTGCAGCCAAGAATTGTTTACTGTGTATTCAAATAGAAGCTGGAAGGCTAAATCATTATCTAACGTGCTAGCGAACGAGAAATTCCAATTTTATTTAAAATAATTTCAAATTACTTTAATTGTGAAACAGGATTCAGCAAAATATGTGTATTTGCCTGCAGAAACACACATTTAATGAAATCAAATATTAAATTTACCGTATTTACTTCGGTACCATTACACTCTTTTATGATTTTGTAGATAGTACCAGATTTAGAGGGTGCAAAAATGTCGCAAGTTACTTTTTTTAAAGTTATTAATTGACATTAAAATGCGTCGAAGGAAAACCTATAATAACTAAATATACGACTATCTTTCAGAAAAACATAACATTTTAATAAATAATTATGGTACTTCCTTGCTCTAGCGTCTCGCACAAATGTGACAACTCAAAGTTCCCAGTTATAATTTCTCCAAGGCAAATATTATATATACATTATATAAATATCATATATACGCAATACGCTATATACATTGTATGTTGAGTCGTATTTACCTCTTTTCATCCACATAATATTTCTTTGACTTCAATTCGTTATATACGTTTTGTACGTAATTCATACATATATGTTATATATATAAAGAACTATTTAATAATATCATTCTAAAAGACTTGCATTCTATTATCAATTCATTATTTATAGAATATTTTCCTTTATTAAATTTACCTGATAACATTGATACTGACTACTTCACATCTTTGACCAACTTTCTACTATTTCATAATTTTATTTTCGAAGACAATGCTTTTTTTATTCAAATACAGGGCATCCCTCAAGGTGCTGCTTCATCAGGCATGTTATCTGATTTATATCTTTACTTTTATCAACGTAAATTTATTAATAATAATATACTGCTCTACATATACATAGATGATATAATTATTCTTTCTGTTACAGATAATAATTCAATATCTCTTTCTGTAAAGTACCCTTCTAATCTAGAACTTAGTACTACCTTTTCAAATAATTCTAGTATAAATTTTATGGATGTTAATATTAATATTCTCCCTAATAACGCCCTAATCTTCAACATTTATGATAAACGCAATGAATTTTCATTTAATGTAATTAATTTTCGAACTTTAATTCCTGCTTGCATATTTCAGTATATAGAAAAATTCTGCTTAATCATAGTCTTCGTATCAAACGTTTATGTTCCTCCCAATTCTTACAACCTAACATTTTTAAATTAAAGCAATTAGCATTGTCTTATAATTATCCCATTTCTTTTATATCTGCATGGCTCAAATCTTATTATTCATTTTTTCTACCTCTTATCAGTATAGGCATTTAATATGTTTATAAAAAAACTAAAAAATCGAAAACACTATTATGGAGGGTGGGATTTGGATTGCTGAAAAAATTATAAAAATCATATACACAAAAAATTATACGTATGTATATATAATATATATATATATATTATTAAAAAAAAACAAAGTTTGGTGTATGTGTATGTTTTTCCATACATTATACACTAAAAACATAAAAAACATAAAAAAATAAAAATACCATTATGGAGGTTTGAGGTCGGGAATGCTAAAAAAAGTTAAAAACCTTATATGTTTTTATGTGTGTGAGCGTGTATAAGTGTATGTATGTATGCTTATATATTGTATAGACATATAATAAACAACAACAACAACAAAAAAATACAGGGTATCATGCATTTAACATAATAAATTTTCACATATTGCATCATCATTTAAGGATATATTTTACTATCTCAATGTTCCTCATTGCTTTTTAAATTTTCACATTTATTTACATAATACAAGGCTAAATTTTACTATCTCAAATATTCCTCATCTTTTTAAATGTTATTTATATTCTCATTTTTTTATATTACAATTTTTTGTCTTTAAAACGTTAATTTAATCAATTGCCCTTTTATTTATTTATTTTTATATAATTCTTTATTTCTTTATTTGTATTAATTTATTCCTTTTCTTTATTTTATTTTGTATTCACTCAGTACTTATTAAGTTTATTCCTATTTTTTCATTCTAGTTTAGCTAAAAGTTAATCTAAGTCTTTTCTTGATAACTTCAATCATTTTATTTATTTATTTTTTTTGGCTTAAGATGGCAACTCTAAACATTAATGTTATTAATCCAGTTCCAATTTACATTTTTCCTTTCTCACACCAGATGGTAGCTTAGTTATGGGTTTCACTCAGATGCTCAACTGTAGATCACATGTTAAAATAGTCTTAACTTTGTTTTCCATGCTGATATGCAGTAGTTTTGACTCTTAGTATGTCATTCAGGTATTGTGCTCTAATAATTTTTAATATCCTGTATGAGGTATATATTTCTTTGGATCTCTTAGCTTTTTATTATCTATTTTCTGTAATGTTTGCGTTATAAGGAGCTAAATTTTGTCATTTTAGGCTTAATGCCGACAAAATTGGATGAAATAACGCATCTTCTATGAATGAACTCACAAGCTCCTCTGATGGTTCTGTGAGTCATTGATAGTTTCTTATTTTACATACTGGTTTCATATGTTCATTTCTAAATCATCTTTAGAACTTTATCAATTTCTTCATATATTTGTGATTTCAAATTTATTATATATATATATATATATATACATACAGTTCATCGCGATCACTTGCCGACTCATTTTCGGTATCAGGGCTCGAAAAATCACATGCCCGACATCAGTAATTAATCTGAAATTAAACAAAGCTAATTTTATCATTGCAAAAAAGTGGTTCCAATCAAATTAAAAAAAAGTAGCAACCCTGATGTCGGGCATGTGATTTTTCAAGCCCTTCTCGGTATATGCCATAAAAATGAAGTGCCATACTTATTATTAAATTATAACAGTTGAAACAAACCAATGACTGTTTTTTTTTGTTTTTTTACTTTTATTTGCTTTGCTAAGGAAACATTTTTGTGTACTTCTGTATCAAATAGTTTCTTTATACAAGCCAAGTTATATCCTAGCTTTCCTAGTATTTTTTAAGGAACGCAGACTATTCTAATTTAAAAAAAGGTAGAGTTTGCTTTTTTTCTTGTGTTTTATAAATTGGGAGCAACGAAAACCTATACCGATAGTCAATACAAGAAGTACCTTACTTATATTATTCAGGCCCCACCAGTGGCCGAGAGGTTCTGCTCTCGAAGCTGGTAGACGGGAAGTGCTGGGTTCGATCCCAATCGCGCCCGTCGGCCTAATCGTTCGGAGTTTTCGTGGTTTTCTTCGAGCCGTGGATCTTCCATGCGTTAATACGGATTAGGTTCCCTTAGAAAGACCCCCACGGAGGGCACTCCCCCCGGGCCTATATCCCCCGTGTAGATAATTGGCCGTCAAAAATCAACCCAACCCAACCTTATATTATTCAACATAAAGCGATAACAAACCACAAATCTCAAGATGTAGCACATTTATTCGTCATAAAACCACCTGCACTCATGGAGCTAGAGAGAAGAGAAAGTTGCAAAAAACAAAGTAATAAACTTGCACATCTGAATAAGCAGAAACAAACTGAAGCTTGACTTTAAATCATATTACTAAAAAGCTATTGCAAGTGCATAGTTTAGTTTAATTAGAAATTTTATTTTATTAACTCAAATGTTTTTCATGTGAACATTTTGCAAATATTTTGCAATTATTTTGTATTCTTTTTTAATCTTTATTTTCTTTCAAAAATAGGGGATTCGATAAATTCTGCCCACCAGGGGAGGCAGGAACAAAAGAAGTTTTAATTTACAATGTTGTGATTCTGAAGGGCCTAGAAATTTCAAATTTGTCGTGGTACTTACTTATAGGTATGTAACTGCTCTCTAAGAACAGTCGAAAAGAAGTCGAAATTTAAAAAGAGATAAAATGCACTAAAAGGGTTCTAAAGACATTCAAAATTGTGATTTTAATGCAATTGTTCAAGATAGAAACTTGAAATTTGGCGGTGGTAGATACGGAAAATATATAAATGATCTATAAAGAGAGTTATTAAAAATTGAGAAATTTAAAAGGGAAAAGGAGCAGAAATCACTCTAAAAAATTTTATAATTTACGATTTCTATGAAATATCAGGAAATAACAAACCGATTTCAAAAGCAATGATGTCAAATTGATGGTGACAGTATTTTCTCAAACATAGACTCTATTTTCTATTGGTATCACTCACAAAAGGGAGGCATAGGAGCAATAAACATTATAAAATTGGACTTTTTATGATATTGAAAGGCCCAGAAACTTGAAATTTGGCGTGGTAGCTATCTATAAAATAATTTCAAATTTAAAAAGGTAAAATAAGTAAAAAGCGTTCAAATAATTTTCTAAATTTCCATTTTTTTTTAAATTATTAAAAATAGAAACTTGAAATTTTGTATAGTAGTTATTTATATGATGTAAATGCTCTCTAGGAATAGTAGAAAAAGAAATCCGGATTTAAAACAAGGAAATAAGCGAAAAGCGTTCTGAAAGTGTTCTAAATTACGATTTCTATTAAATTGTCAATGATAGAAATTTAAAATTACACATGACGTATACGTAGGCGTAAATGCTTTCTAAAAACAATGTTTACAAAAGACTCGAAATTTAAAGGGGTGAATTACGGGAAAGCCTTTTAGAAATTTTCCAAATCCCGATTTAAATAGAAAATCAAAAATTACCAAACTGACATCAAAATTTATTTTTGCAAATCCTTGGTGACAATCCCTGTTTCAACATGCACTATATTTTATGTTGGTGCCACTACAAACAGAGAAATAGCAAGCCGTTAGACAAGAAGCTTGGAATAATCCATGATGGTTACTGTTCGAACCTTGTGCGCATGCCGAAGGAGCTCCGCAGATTTCGCGGTCATGTGACCGAGTGTTGTTGTTCTGTTACTGCCATTGTGGCACGTTTTTATTTTAGCGGGTCTCATCCCCAATTATTCTAATTGTATTATAGCGGGAATATTCCCCACATTATATTTTACTAATGTCACTTAATCTAATAGCGGGTTATTACCCAAAGTCATCAAATATCTTCATGTCTTTATCAGTGTTTGTAATTGAAACAATTGTGTGCAGTGTGATGATATAAAATATGTGAAAAAGGAAACAATTATTAGTCTTCAACTTTAACGTTACACACAGTATTCACAATACTTACTTTTAAGATGTAATTCGCTCTAAGAACAGTTTCTAAAAAAAATCAAAGCCTCAAATGAAAACTGAAATGCGTGTTAATGTTTGAAAATACATTTTTAATTATACTTTATTTATATTTACTTTGCGTTCTTCTGATTAATTGAAGTCACATTTTCGTCTAATTCAGTGTAATAATGAATTTTAGTCAAACAGTGGCATAATTGTAATTTCTTAATTATTCGTAACAGTTTAATTTTTGTAATAAAAATAGGCACAAAAACACCACTTGGCATATTTCAACTATTATGCGAGCAAAGCCGCGGTTTTGCTAGTGCTTGATAAAAAATATGTTGCCTTTCAACATGGAGAAGAAAAATATCGAAGTGATCTGGAAGTTTATTACAGGAGTGCATAATTCCTTTTATAAAGAAGACACAAAATATGTATCCCTTTAAAATTTTAAAATGAAAATTATGAAGTAATTTATAGACCAGAAGGATGAATTTGAAGTGAGAATACAGGCGAATGCTAAGAAAAGAAGAATCAGATATTCATAGTGGAGGTATTAATTTAAATAAGTATAATAAACTAGATATATTTGGGATTGAATTTAGTATTTAAAATATTTGTTTATTTCTGTTACTCAAATAGATACGAACAATGGGTTTGCCAACCGTAAACGTTTTTTTATTATAACACTGCTTGCAATTTTAGAACAAACAAATCGCATAAAGCCACCTGAAAATAATAAAATTAGTCACATTAATTTTAACAATATAACAAGAATGTAGCAGATAATTTTTGGAAATGATATTTTCTCTTGCAAGCTAGTTGCAGAGAGGACGCATTTTCTAAAAGCAGTAAAAATATACTGCTCTGGAGACACATTTATAAAGTTTACTTCACAAAGAATAGGTCAGGAAAAGCAATTTATCTCGCAAGCCCCAAACAATTTACCTCCCGCTTGTAAGTATTCGATGATTATATTTTAGTTGTCTTTAAAATGATGTATATATTCAGAGCTGCTTATAATTTCTCAGAGTAATAAACTATAATTCTTTTGAGGTTTCAATTTATAATGTCCAATATTTTTTTTCTTCAGGTACAAAAATATTTAAAAAGATATATTAAAACTTTTTTTTTTAAATTTCATTATCATTTTATTTAATACAAAAGTTTCATTTAAAACTTAAACATTTAAAATTAATGGCTTTCACTTCTTTCTTTTTTATTAAGCGAAACATAAAGAAAAATATTAGGCGGAGATGTCATATACGCACCGGGGTACATAATTGGCGCGAAAATGACGCAATTATGCCTGATATGGTAACCCAGCTATCGTTGCTTATTTATTAATAAATTTTCATTTACATTTAATTTCTTTTTATTTAAAAAATGTTATAAATTGTTTTGTTCTATAGTTATTATTTTTTATTTATTTATTGTTATTTCATTTTAAAAATAATAGAAAATAATTTAAAAATGCATATGTAACTGATATTCGAAAACGAGGTTTTCGCCAAATTGTCGTAAAAAAAAATCACGCCAAACCCGGTGCGTATATGACACCTGTGTTAAATATTAAATAATGCAACAAATCATGACATTTAATTTCAAATTCAAAGCAAATGACCAATATCGTCATATTATACAAGTTGAAGTAATTTTTATTTTAAATAACGAAAGAACAAATAAATTAGTAAAAGATTAATAAAAATACAAATAAAACGTCGAATTAAAAAACACTTGATGACGTGTTCGAAAAATAACTTTGATTCTTTAATCAAAATGGAAACCTTTCTTATGAAAAGCGAAGGAAATGTTGATGATAGTCGCATGTCTTAGGCTATTATTATAGAGATTGTTTTCAATTCTAAAAACAGCGCAAAAAATAATATTTCCTAACGATTAAAAATTTATTTACACATGACTATTAAAAACAGGAAAAAAACTTTAAAATTACTATTAAATGAATACGTGTTAAAAGCAGGAAAATATTGAAAATTATGTCTTGAAAATTGTATTTACACGTGAATATTAAAAGAGAAAGGACACTTTAACATAATAAATACATTAATATGCATTTAACCCTTTCAGGGGCAAAGTACTTCTATTCGTAAAATGTTGAAATCAGTGAATGGCACCAGAATTTACAAACAAATTTCGAAATACGAAAATGCTTTTGTTCACTTACTTGATAAAAGGAAAATTTTCATTCCTATATTCTGGTGCCAATGTAGCATTTAAGAATTAAAATTAAGTTGTCCAAAAATGAACCACCGCCCTTAAAGGGGTTAAAGCAGTAAATTGTAGTATTTGTAGTAAATTATATTATGTCAATCGTTTTATAATGCTGTTACAAAATACTGGCCGGCAAAGACTCTGTTTACTTAATTCATTTTATTTTAGCTTCTTTTCAAATATTTAACTGATCTTCTTTAATCAAACACGAAAACAACCATTGGATGTCTTAATTGCAACTGATTCGGCCTTAAATTTTCGCAATCAAAGGAAATTGAATGGAAACCCGTTTACAGGGAGATAGCTGTAGGTTTTTTCACTATAATTCAATCTTCTCAAATCTTTAAAAAAACGATGAAATTAGCATGGTTTTAGATTCTGCGGTGTCTGAATGGGGGTTGGCGAGTGTAGCTTGCAGGGGGTAGAGCCCCTAATATACATATAAAAGTCTAGTGTGTGTGGGTAAAGCCAGACTTTTCTCCATGAACGCGTACTGCCACCGACACGCGGTTGGTGTGGTTAGATAGCCCTTGGTCTCCTGGTGTTAGTAACGCAGTTTGGTCGCGGTGCGTGGAAGTGGGAGATTACAGGGTCGCTCAAAACAATTCCATTACATTACGGCCTATGGGGAAAATCGTTGGAGATAGTTTTTAATAATGTTACAGCCTTTCGAACATAATTAAATTGAAATGATTTTATGAAATGCATTTAAATATATACATTCTGTAGCATATGCGGTGCAAAGAATATTTATTATTCATTTACAGTGCCACACAAAAGAATTCCGAAACGTTCAAAATTTCAATTTTTCACAATCTCAGGAATTTCAGACCCGAGTTAAAAAATAATGGTGTCAAAATGATCGTAACAGACCTTCCTCCAAAATAAGCTATATTTTATGTCGGTGGCACTACCCCAAACGGGGTGCAGGAGCGAAAAAACGTTCTAAAAATGCCATTTTGGTGTTACTGAAGGGCCTATAAACATGGAATTTGGCATGGTAGTTGCTTATAAGATATAAATAATCTTTAAGAAAATTTCCTAAAAATATCGAAATGTAATAGGGGTAAAAATGCGCTAAAAGCGTTCTAAAAGCGTTCTAAATTGCGATTTTTACACAATCTCAGGAAGTTCCGAACCGATTTTAAAAATAATGTTGTCAAAATGATAGTAGCAGGCCTTGCTTCAAAATAAGCTATATTTTATGACGGTGTCTCTACCCCAAAGGGGGTGCTGGAGCAAAAAAAAAGTTCTAAAAATGCGATTTTTATGTTACTAAAGGGCCTATGAACATGAAATTTGGCATGGTAGTTACTTATAAGATATAAATGATCTCTAAGAATATTTCCTAAAAAATCGAATTTAAAAGGGGTGAAAATGCGCGAAAAGCGTTCTTAAAACGTTCTAAATGCCGATTTGTAAGCAATCTCAAGAGGTACCAAACCAATTTCAAAAGTAATGGCTGAAAATTGATGGAGGCAGCTCTTGCTCCAACATAGGCTCTATTTTATGTCGGTGTCACTACCAGTTGGATATTGCAGGAGCAAATTCTTTCTAAATTACGTTTTTTGGGGTACCGCAGGGTCTAGCAACTTAAAGTTAGGCATGTCAGTTTTTTATAAGATATAAATGATATTTAAGAACATTCCCTGAAAAACTCGAATTTTAAAAAGGGTAAAAATGGGAGAAAATCGTTCTATAACCGTTCTAAATTGCGATTTCTACGCAATCTCCGGAAGTATCAAATCGATTTCAAAAGTAATGGTTGGAAATTGGTGGTGACAGCTCTTACTCTAACATAGGCTCTATTTATGCCGGTGTTACTGTCACCTGGAGGTTGCAGGAGCAAAAAACATTCTAAATTGCAATGTCCTAAAAATGTCCTAAATTACGATTTCTATGCAATCTCAAAAAATAATGAACCTATTCCGAAATTAATGGTTGCGAATCAATGGTAACAGTTTCTGATACTACACAGGCTACATTTTAAGCTGGTGCCACTACCACTTCGGGTTTGACAGGAACAACAAGCGTATTAAAAAACCCTTTAAAAACTTTTTAAATTACGTTTTTAAAGGAACATTAGGGAATACAAAATATACGTCGATACAATTCTTGCTTTCAAATGAGTTCGTTCGGAGCTACATCAAGATGCAACTTAGAAGAAAATTTCAGCCCAGTTTTTAAAGTCCAAGGGAAAATTTCTCATCGAGTAGGCTCGCTAATGCCCATACCAAATGAAACACCTAAATTCCTAGAAATATATTTTCTTAGTGAGAAAAACTCGAAATAGATTATCGTTGCACTCACATTCTGGGGCCACAATGAGAAATTATTCAGGGGCAACAACGTCTATTCCATAACCATAATCAAGTGATCAATGTGTTCAAGAGTAGAACGAATTGTTGCAGACTACTATAAGATCGCCATTCTGGCCGACAAAAGACCAGCCGGTGAACGAAGGTTTAATGCGCCTCAAGTCATTGAAGTTGCAGTGATAATTGTGGATAACAAATATAGCCATCATGATATCGTTATTCAACGCCGAAGCAATGAACTGCAATACTTCTGAAATTGCTGAAACACATCGCTTAAGGAGACGGGTCCTCATGTCATAAAGCGTGCAATATATTGTGACCCGGGCAACGCCGGGTATTGCAGCTAGTATTGTATAATATTCAAAATTGTTTGTGTTCTTAAGAATTCGGAGTTTCGGAGTAAAGGCTTTCGGACTAGCAAGGCCTTCATGTAGCAGTTTTTAAATTTAATTTTCTAATTTTATTAATTTTACATACTAGTTTTTTAGTTTTGCTTTTGAAAGAGATTAAATTCTTAAAGAAATAATCTTTTTAGATTATACAAGTAGAATATAGAACATTGTACTCTCTTAATATATATATTTTCTTAATGACACTGCCCAGATTTAATATGCTGTATATGAGGATAAGAAAAATTCTGAATCTTTAACGATTTTTCAACGTTACATTATCGATGTTCATTAAGCAGTGTCGGAGTAAGGAAACTTTATTATGGGTTATTTCGTCTTTATGCAGAATATGTTAATCATCGAATTTTTGTAAAAGAAGTGGAAAAAGCTGGTGCACCTAACGCATTCGATATACTTAGTTTAATAATATCGCTTTAATATGCTCCTCTGAGAGATTCTTAAATGGCTCTCATTTGGATTTCCGAGAACTTAAAGTTTTTATGATAATCATGGTGGTACAATTGAGTTATATGAGCTATATTATGATTAAGTTTCATTGAGAGTTATATAAAAATTATTCAAAGGTTGTTTAAATTATTTTATTCTTTTTGCTGTATGTTTTTTATTTGGAAAATGAAATTTTTTTCTGATGCGTAATATTGTGTTATAACATAAGAATAATACCGATTTCGTCCCTTAGTGCAGTTTCGATTAGTGCGATTTTCAGTTAGTGCGGTAAAGTTCTTTTGATGCACCCTAAATTAATGCGAGGGCGAAATTTCACTTAGTGTTCGAAGCATGAAAAGTGTGGAATTTTTGAAAATATAGTGTGATATAGTGTGGAATATAGTGTGGAATTTTTGAAAATAAAATTTTCAGAAAAGGTCGTAAGAGGAAATAACATTAAAGAATTATCAGAGGATTTTCAAAAATTAGAATTCCACAGACAACGTTTGATATATATGCGTTCAGATATCCGTGGAATTATGAAAGTACAACGTGGATTAGACAATAAAATTGTGTATTTCACCAATATATATTTCAAACAGAATTAATAAAACCATGCAATTGGAAATTTATAAGTTTTCGATTAGATAAATTAAATTGTATATCAATGTAAAGTAATCAGACTGTATTATAGAATGCGTTTAAAATCAAATTATGTAAATGTTTAAAAAATAATCTAATACTAGTAAGTAAGCTAACATATATATAAAAAGGGGAAGGATTGTATTTTGTGCCAATATATTAAGAAAGAGAAACAACGTAGAAAGACACAAATACGAATATGTATAAAACGTATACAGCTGTTTCTAAACCTCTAAGGTTTCAGCATCAGTGCTTAAAATTAAAAATGAAATTAAAACTCTGGAATAAAGGCGGGGGGGGGGGGGGAGAGGGAGAGCCAGAAAGGCGTCCTTTAGAGCTCAAATGTCAACGGCGATATGCGACTCATATTTGAGAAATAACCGCGGAGTCTATCTCACGCGCACACAAGGAGACCAGTCAAAATTGTCCAGTTGCTCCGGCAGAGTTCAAACATAGAGGTGAAAAGAACGGGAGGTGAAGAGAATGAATTATAGAAAATTCAACCTTATTTTTGAAAAAATGGGCGTACTGGACAAATCGTTAACTAAACTGTTTGAATTTTTCCATATGTGATAAGCTTTGCTGAAGTCAAGATAGTAACTGGATGAGCATTTCTGTATTATTGATGCTTCGGAAAATTTAAAATTATGATTGTTGAACCAGCAGTGGTTAGCAGTAGCGGAACGTTTAATGTCACTATTTTTAACACAAGATTTATGTTCCCCAAACGAATCTTAAAAACTCGCTTTGTTTGGCGAATGTACAGTTTATTGCATTCGCAAGATACCCTGTAAATGCCCCAATGTGGAAAACTATCAATTGGACGTTTCAGGTTTGTGAATTGAATTTTGTTAAAAGGTTTATAAACTTCTTTAGTCAAATTTTAACAAGATTTTAGAACTTTGATGGCTTATTTTCAGAAAATATGGAAGCATAATTAAATTTCAATTGCCAACAGTTTTAACTTTGGAGCGAGAACGTTTACTTAGTTTATTATAAATGGAATCGACGATTTCAACAGTAAAACCTCGATGAATGACAATGGATTTAATGTAATCTGACTCTGTTTTTAGCAAACTGTTGGCAGAACAAATTTTCAAGGCCCGGTAATCATAAGTGTTGAAGGAAGCCAACTCTTGATTAGGTAGATGGGATGAAAGGTGATGAGGGGTTAAAGATACTGCGAATGGTACACGGTAAACAGAAGTGTGAAACAAATTATTTTCGCGGAAAACCATGATATCAAGGAAGGGGCAAACGACTGTTATTTTCAAGTTCGGAAGTGAACTAACTAAATATGTTCATCTATAGAATTCATAATACCGAGAATATTAGTAAGATTAAGATCATCAGCTTTCAATAATGCAAAGCAGTCGTCGACATAGCGGATATAAAATAGAAAAGATAATTTTTTGAAAAGGTTTGATTCATAATAGTGCATGTAAATATCACTGAGGATGGGGCTGAGGGGGGACTCATGGAAAAACAGTTAGTCATGAAAAAAAAAATTACCATTAAAAATGAATGTGTTTTGCGATAAACAAATACTAGTAAGATGAATAATCTCACCTGTTTTGCAACACGAATAATGAAATTCTTGTAGGCGCAATTCAAGACAATTTACAGCACCTTGAACCGGTACGTTAGTAAATAAGGATTTTACGTCGAATGAAATCATACTATTGTTTTGAGTATCATCGAAGCTACGAAGCTTATTAACAGACTAATAAGACTTCTTTCAATTCATATTTTTTTTTCTTTTTTTTTCTTCTCTCAGTTTGGACTCTCCCGGAGCAACTGGGCAATTTTGATTGGTCTCCCTGTGTGCGCGTGAGATCGACTCCGTGGTTGTTTCTCAACCGCAAGTCGCATTTCACCGTTGACAATCCAGATGTAAAGTACGTAGATTTTTATTTTATTCTCCTTGAAAACAAAAGAAAGCTAACAACTTTTGACTTTAAAAAGGTATTTTGAGTAAAATATATCCATTAAATTTTCGACATATACTTTTTAAATTTCGAATTAAAAAGCGACTAGAAAATAAATATGTTACCTTTCAGTGCTGTGAGAAAGGGCTTGAATACATTCTTATTTCGTTGAACTTATCGAAATAATCTTATATTGCGTTAAAAACGTTTCCGGGTCTTTCAATTTTATGCAAAAAGAAACGTTACTAGATAATTTTTAAAATATATTTGTTGAAAACATAAGAACGTTAAGCTAGTGACATTAGATATTTGTATTTGAAAAGTTTTTAAATGACTTTTTATTAGCTCACAGGCTATCAAAGCCTGAGAGCTAATGTGCCCGCCGGTTCTGTATGTATGTATGTATGTATGTACGTAAAGTGATAACTCTTGATAGAAACATCCGATTTGCTTCAAATTTTTTTTCTAGGTTCACTTTGATAAGGCTCTTCCTTGATTAGTTTTGGGGGTTCATTGGTTAAGTATAAAGGGGGGAAAGGGGGCTATTTCCCCCTCTTAATTTAGATAAATGGGTTTTTCATGCAGAATTATTGAATTTGCTCCAAATTTGGTATATCGGTTTATTATGTTAAGGAACTTCCCTGATTAGATTTGGAGGTTCATTAGTTAAGTATAAAGGAGGAAAAGGGGGGTTCCCCACTTAATTTAGATAAATAGGTTTTTCAAGCAGAATTATTCAATTTGCTCCAAATTTGGTATATCGGTTTATTATGTTAAGGGGCTTCCCTGATTAGATTTGGAGGTTAATTAGTTATGTATAAAGGGGGGCTAGCCCCCCACTTAATTTAGATAAATGGGTTTTTCATGCAGAATTATTCGATTTGCTCCAAATTTTGTATACCGGTTTATTCTGTTAAGAAACTGTCTTGATTACATTTGGAGTTTTATTAGTTAAGTATAAAGGGGGAAAAGGGGGTTACCCCCCTTAATTTAGATAAATGGGTTTTCCATGCAGAGTTATTCGATTTCCTCCAAATTTGATATATCGGTTTATTATATTAAGGGGCTTCCCTGATTAGATATAGAGGTTCATTAGTTAAGTATAAAGGGGAGAAAGGTGGGCTAGACCTCCCACATAATTTAGATAAATGGGTTTTTCATGCAGAATTATTCGATTTGCTCCAAAATTTGTATATCAGTTTATTATGTTAAGAGGCTGCCTTGATTAATTTTGGAGGTTTATTGGTTAATTTTAAAGGGTGGGGGCTGGGGCTACACCCCCTTAATTTAGATAAATGGGTTTTTCATGCAGAATTAATCGATTTGCTTCACATTTGATATGCCGGTTTATTCCGATATGGTGCTTCCTTTATTAGATTTAGAGGTTCATTGGTTAAGCATAAAAAGGGGAAAGGGGGGCAATACCCATCCCCTTAATTTAGATAAATGGATTTTCATGCAGAATTATCCAATTGCTTTAATTGTTTTTTCTATGTTCATTGTGGAGACATTGAAGGAGCTTTCCTAATTAGATTTGGAGGTTCATTAGTTAAATATAAAGGGGGGAAAGGGGGTTAGACCCCCTTAATTTAGCGAAATGGCTTTTAATGTAGGATTATCTGATTTGTTACAAATTTGGTATACCGGTTTATTATGTTAAGGTGTTTCCCTGATTAGATTTGGAGGATCATTGGTTAAGTTTAAAGTGGGGGAACGGGGGGTAATCCCCCTTCATTTAATTTTTGTGGGCATTATTCTTTGAAATAAGACTATATTATACAATTAGTGTGAATAGCCTGTGAGCTCAATGCCATCAGTTTAATTGCGCACTTTTCTTTTTATTTCATGATTATTTAAATAGTGCATTGAATAAAACTCAGTAAGGTTATTATTAATTTTTTAAAGCAAATATTATAGTTTGATCTAAAATTAAAAATACTGAATGAAAAAATTCAAAAGAATTTTATGCGTGTTCAAAATAAATAAAATGCGAGAATGGTTTAATACATATACAGGGTTCGTACGGGTCCTTTAATTTCCAGACTAAGAAATTCTTCGGCACCTGTATTTTCTTATGGAAAATCTGGTCTTAAATTAGGCGAAATTTCGTCCGTTAAATCTAGATTTATTTTCTATAAAAAATACTGATATTTGGCCTTGAAAATAAAGGTACCCGTACGAACCCTGATATAGGATATTGAATGTTTAATAAAGATTTGTCAAATTAAGATAAAAAATTTTAAAACGTACGTACTCCAAAGGAAACTAGAAAAAATAAATAAATAATAAAACTGAGTAATTTTAATAAACACCTCCTCATCATACAATTCTTTCATATATGTAATACAATGAAAAGTGAGTATTTTTTGACATATATAGGATATTTAGTGTTTAATAAATACACTCAAAATCACATCTAGCTATTCACAGTACAATACAGAAAAAAAAAAAACTAAAAATCAACGTAAAAAATAAATCCAATCTATCGTTAATGACTTGCGTTTTTAAAAATCTCCAAATTCTATTATAATATTTTGCTATTTTGTCCAAAATAAAAGTGATTGTTCTTCATTTTATTATTTTTAGGGTTCCGTACTTAAAAAAAAAAAAAAAAAAAAAAAAAAAAAAAAAAAAACGGAAACATTATAAGATCCCTCCTGCGTCTGTCTGTCCGTCTACTACATCCATTTTATTCGTAAACTACTTAACGCGGAAAATTAAAATTGGCTGAAGTAATAAAGGCTATTGACCCACATATTCATAGATTATTAACCATTTACAAATATATTTAGAAAAAAACGTTGAGGGGATTTTTAAGTTACTTGCAAAAAATCATTTATTTCCATATAGTGTGGGGTATCGTGTGAAAGTTTTCGTAACGTCGAAATCAAAAATACATTTCTTTTAATTTTAGGTGTTATACTTTCATAAATATAATCGAAAATTTAGTGCAAAAATACTCCCCTCTATTTCTGAATCTACTGAATTAAAATTATGATAAAAATAGAGTAGTAGAAGTTAACTTAAACCTTGCAGAAAAACTACAGTGATTACCCGAGTTCCATAAATTCGAGAAATCGCATTTTCCGTTACACACAAATTTCGATTTGCGGGCGTTTAGCAAAGTAGTTGAGGAGCTGTGGAGGTACCTAGCGTCTCTGAAGTATAAAAGGATTGTAGATAATGATTTTCGAAAACAATTGTCGGTAATTAGCCGAGATATTAATCCGTACTCGACGTACTTTAAGTGTCATCAGCTTCTAAAGCCTATATAACAACTGTTAATCATATATTTGTGTAATGCAATGTCCAGTTTTGGTATAAAAGCAATAAGCGTCAACCTGTTATAAACAGACTTATTAAATCAGAATTAATCACATAATTATTAAGAGATTCGCAACTTGTTTGCATTGTGTGACACTATCAACACGCCACCCGTGTCTTTAAAGGTTTGTTAAAAACCTATCTGGATAAACTCGGCACGGACGAAGGTGGCGATGCAACTTTGCGACCTCCTTTCAAAGCACGCTTTGCACAACACTAAGTTTGAACTTCGAGCAAGGCTTTTGTTTTAGGTACGCTGTAAAAAGAAAAGATTATTTGGGTTTAAGAAATGCCAAATGAACTTTAAATATGAACTACTTTTATTGTCAGCACCGAAAATATTATTTAGATTTATGAAATGCCAAATGAAGCTTAAAAATGCACTACTTTTACTGTCAGCACTGAATTAAGTTCATCATAAACAGGTTAGGATAAGATTAAAAAAAGAGTTATACAGAATGGCAATATTTGATTCTATGTAAGCTACATATCTCTCTGAACTTTCATGTTATATTTATATATTTTTTTCTAGTATATACAGCTATACCCAACCCTACGTTGTATAGTTTTTTTTACAAAGTCTTATTATTC
This sequence comes from Maratus speciosus, assembly GCA_963932465.1. Lineage (NCBI taxonomy): Eukaryota > Metazoa > Arthropoda > Arachnida > Araneae > Salticidae > Maratus > Maratus speciosus. The sequence continues at coordinate 108,853,970 of OZ010789.1, read as the reverse complement.
TTTTAGCAAAGATTTTTTTTTCTATAATGTAGTTACTAATTAAGATATTTATTGTACGGAACGCTCTGTACGCGAGTAATACTCGCACCTTAGAGTTTATGTAAAATACCTTGTAAATTTACATCTAATTTTACCAGCTATTTTTTCATTTGATTAGCTAAAATGAGAGAATTTTGTATTACATTCAGTATCAAATGTCTGCTTATCAATTAGGGTTTGTATGTATTTGCACTTGGGAAAAAGTGGATCAGTACAACGAAATTTAATAGGGAACACCACTGTCAGAAAATGGCATGGCAACGTGATAAGAAAAGTAATTAAACGTATAGAAGTACATTAATTAAAAAATAATATAAATTAAAGTACATGCATCAATAAGGCGATACATAGGCTGCTCAATCACAATTGACTATGTAAAATATTGAATTAACGAACTAAATATTCTATTGATTTTAATGGAGAGGACTCGAGTTGAAATATATTAAGTTTAGAAATTTCAGCTGAGTTGTCTGAGTTAGAAAAAACAAAATATTATTTTTTTTGTTTATTGTATTAAGTGAAACATTGTTTTAATTAAACCCATGGAATTAAAACAAAATAAAAATTTCAATTTCAGTTAATTATAAAGTAGCATAAAAGTCTCAAATACAAGTATATTTGTTAAGAAAAACTTTCAAATGAGAAATGATAAAAATATTTTGTGAAACATTACCTAAAACTTGAAGTTTTTAAAAATTATAATTACCTTTTCTCAGAAAAAATGTATAATTCAACTAAATGAAAAGTTAAGTACTGAGACTTCAGACGCTATAATAAGCCTCATTTTCACTTAGTTGAAAAAAAATTAAGCAGTACATATTAGAAAATTAATTTAGCGAAAAAAGTTATCAATATTTAAATTTATAATACACATTTTTGAAACATTTTCCGGCACATTCAAAATAATATAACAAAACTTCACCTTTTAGTATGTTGAAATATGGTGTCAAACTGAACCATTTGGAAAAGCGTAAAAAATTTGAAACCCAATTTCTGAAGTTTCCTTCTACAGTCGGAATATTATCCTAATTCTTTGAGCAGCCCTGTTTATTATATATGGATTTGTATCTATAAACTAAATGCATGCAGAAATTTAGTTCAGTTGGGAAATACATACCCCAGTTGAAAATTCCCTTACAGCAATTTCGTCTAATAATGAGAAAATGCAAAGCATTATTTAAATTTAAAAGCGCATATCGAAATTGAAAACACACTTTCAGCATTTATTGATCAATGACAGTACAGTAACCTATTTATTTTGTATAAATCAACGATAAATACTATAAATGATCTATTCTACAGTAATCATCGTGTAGTTAAACTCTGTGATTTACATAAAATTTAATGCATTTGAAATAGCGTAATGTCATTAAAATACACTGCAAACAATTTTTCCATATTGGCCATAATGTAACGGAATTGTTTAGAGAGCCTCTGTAAAATGAACTATTATTACTGTACACTTCATATTCAATACCGAAAAAATCCCATAGTAAATGTTATTAACATATATCAATTGCATACAAATCTGACTATGTTTAAGCGAGTTAGAGCGTGTAACACATATCAATTGCATGGAAATACGAGTATATTTAAGCGAGTTAGGGCGTCGACAGACAGGTTCCACTGGCCAGACAAGCCGAATTCATAAATATTTTTCAACTATAATGGAAAGTGTTAAAAATGAAGCAGTACATATTAAAAAATTAATTTAGCGAAGAAAATTGTTATAATTATCTAAATTTATAATAAATATTATTAAATACCACATAATCAATCTCGCAAGATAATTAAACTGGCAAGACATGCACACAGACTTTGCCATTTGGTAATTACTTAGAAGGAGAATTTCTGAAAATTTAGAAACTCGAGTCTTAGATAATCCAGACAATACCAGCAAGTAAAACGTGATTTATATTGCGTCCAAAATTTAACGAGAGTGAATTGTTTACTCTGTATTCAAATAGAAGCTGGAAGGCTGAATATGTCAACGAATGATTGTGTAACTTGCTAGGGATCGAGAAATTCATTCCAATTTTAATTAAAATAATTTCAAATTAGATAAATTGTGAAACTGTATTCAACAAAATTTATATATTTGAGAGTAGAAACACACATTTAATGTAATCAGATATTAAAATTACCATATTTACTCCCATAATTTTAACTTTTTTTGCATTTCTTTTAGATAGTACCAGAATCAGAGGGTTTGAAAAGTACCCGATTTACTTTTTTTAAGGTTATTAATTGAAATTGAAAAGTCTCGTGGGCACACCTAGAACAGCTAATGATATCACTATCTTTAACACTTAACCGGAAACGTACTGCTTGTGAGATGGTTGCGTCTACATAGCCACCCTTTACGCAAAAAAGAACGCGAACACAATCTTATCACGCACTCTAATCCTTACGCTGTTAGTCCTCTGCCTCCCCCACCCATTTGTAACACTTGCGCATTTTTAGTTATTGAAGGAAAAAAATATATTGTATTTTCAACGCAGTCTGTTAGACTGTGTGTTTCCGTTTATGTAACTTTTGTCTCTGGGATACTGAAATAGAGGCGGGTACGCGAAGCGTTAGCTAATATCAAAGCGGGTGCGCTATGGTGATAAAGACTTTGAAGAAATTGTTTTTCGATAGTTTGATGAAGTAGGAAGTAAAATAAGCGATGTTGAAAGTATTTAAGATGATGAATATATAAATTCTGAACACGAAAGTGACTCAACAGTGTCAGAAAAGGCATTGAAAATGCAGATATTTTGAATATGTTGCAATATTTACTTCTAAATGTTTTGTTAATTTTATTGCTTAATATTTTTTTCTAATTCATATTGTACCAAAATATATAAAAATAGTAGCATTTATTTAATCATTATGTCGAAAATGTAACATTTTGAACAATAATGTGTAATTTTAAAATATTTTCTGTCCCCGTTATTCAAAACTTATTTTTATGCTGTTATATTAAAAAATTGGTTCTGTTAATGCATTGCTATTAAAGATTAAGTGTTTAAGTTCACCATTTTGTAAATTATTAAGAGTTATTTTCTTTTTAAAATTTTATAGCAATTTTTTTTTAATTTAGCAGTCTCGGAGACGAATTGAAGTTTCTGCTTGTACACGGGATTTTCGCGCTTCCGGTTAAGGATTAAGAAAAACGTAACATTTTAATAATTAATTTAGATACTGCTTCCTTGTTATAGCTGCCTGCACAAATACGACTACTGCAGTTTACTTTACAGTTATGATTTCGCCAAGCTCGTCGCTAAACTTATATATACATTATATAAATATGATATAATAGCAATACGCTATATATACATGGTATATGAGTCTTATTTACCTCCTTTCATCCACATACTATTTACATCATATAACATCATACTTACATATATTACATCATAAAATATATACGTCAGGTACGTCAAAGCATTATGTATGTAATCTAATTTGATGATTCATCTCGATCAGTTGCCGACTCATTGTCGGGGGATGCCATAATAAGGAAGTACCATAATTATAATTAAATAAAAACAGTTTAAACAAATTAATGACTGTTTTTTTGCTTTCATTTCCTTTGTTAAGGGGCACTTTTGTGTACTTCTGAATCATATACTTCCTTCATTTACGTCAAATTTTCTCCTAGTGTCCCTATTATTTTTAAAGGAATGCAAATTATTCTAATTTAAAAAGTGTATGGTAGAGTTTGCTAGTTTTCTTGGGTTTTATAAATCGGGAGCAATAAAAACTTTAACAATAGTCAATACAAAAAATACTTAGAGTAAATATTATTTATCATAAAATGATAACATACCACAAATCTAAAAATATAGCAGCTTTATTTGTTATAAAACAATCTGCACTCTTGGAACAGGAGAAAAGATAAAAATGCGTAAAATAAGAATTAAATTTGCACATTTGAATAAGCAGAACTAAACTGAAACTTGACTTTAAATCAGAATCTAAAAAAACTATTGAAATATATCACGAATGTGATTAAATTTCAATTTGTGTAAATTATTTTATCAGCGCCATTCTCTGTTGCGATTTTTGATTTGAACTCTAGATATTTCACAAAAAAAAAAATATTTTTTACTTTAAAGAATACAAATAAAAGAGTATTGTTTTTTAAATATCTTTAATTTTATTTTTAATACTCATATATAAAAGTATATTAATAGACAATGCAAATTTAATGACAATGCCGTCGTTTTACTTCTAAATACAGCTTTATAAATGCATGTCATAGATTGGCATATGTTAATAAATATCTGTTGTAATAATTACAGTGATTAACATTTATTTCCAGAAAATAAAATTACATCAATGAATTAGGATTGGTCAGAAATATTCTACATATTATTGCAGTCGAATGAACTTAATCTTAAATTTTTGGAGGAATCTTGTCATCTATATCCTTACTTACTTACTTACACAATGCTGCTACAATCCATGTAGGATTTTGACCTCCCTCAATATACTTCTCCAGACCTTCCGATCCCTGGACTTTACTTTATAATTTATAATTTGGTTTTCTGCAAGATCTTTCTCTATCTCTTTTATCCAACTCTTCCTGGGTCTACCAATACTTCTTTTCCCAAATAAATTACCACTATAAATCCTCTTTGTGCTTCGCTCATCCCTCATTCTGATTAGATGGCCTAACCATTGCATTCTTCTTATTTTTATAGTATTTATTATATCTTTTTCATTATATAACTGTTCTAACTCCATATTTGTCCTTATACGCCATGTATTGCCTTCTTTAATAGGTTCAAAAATGTGCCTTAAGGTCTTCCTTTCCCAAGTGATAAGTAGCTTTTCATCTTTTTGTGTAGTGGTCCAGGTCTCACTACCATAAATTACTATTGGTTTTATAACAGTTGTCATCTATATCCATCCGATCTATATCATCTATACACTGTAAAAAAAAAAAAAAACGGGCAAAATTACAGCTGATTTTCCTGTGATCGCTAAAATACAGCGTTTTTTTAAACTTCAGTATTGATTTACAGTAAACTGCTGTTATTTCAAAACCGCCCGGACAACATTCCCGATGAGATATCCACCTGCACTTCAGCTTCAAGCCAAAGCAGGTTATTATTAGCGTTACTGTCATAGGAGTGTTAGCGTCGTTCTGAATTATGTGCTTATTATTGAATTCAAAATGGCAATTTTAGATACTTAAATACAGTACTGGATTATATAATTTAAAAATTCAGGGTAAGTTTTATTTTTATGTTTATTCGTATCATTGATTTAATAACTATTAAATAGGCCAGTTCTATATAATGTAAGATACAAATTTTGTATTTGAGCACATGTATATAAACGTTGACTGACAGTAGCTTTTGAATCATTTATATAAGGATTAAATATTTTGTCTTAAATTATAACAAAAGGAATTTTTCCAATTTAGATTTGAAAAAAAAAAATATTTTTCTTTTTTTTTTCATCATAAGACATTCACTATTATTTACTTATGTGCCGAAGTACCAGATAAAAAATAAATAAATACAAATCTTCTTTATTCTTTAGATGATACATTGTTTCGCTATTATATATTTTTCACAATTTCATTTTATCGTTTATATTTTAATATATATTACTAATCTAAATTATATAATATTTTTTATTGTCCAAAAGCTTTAAATTCGATTTTTGTACTAATTTAAATATTTTTATTTATTTAATTTATTATTATAGTTTATTAAATTTTCAAAAACAATCTTACGACCGATGGTCTGATTTTCCGTAGGAGTTATTCAGATTTTATAGATGCCAGTTTTTTAAGAGCACTTCTTTTCACTTTTTATACGTAATTTTAAAATCATTTATTATGTGTAAGCTGTATACACTACTGTATTAATCCATAAAATATTCCAAAAGTTTGCTTACTATTATCGCAGCACTAAAAAGCAGCAGATCGCATTTTGTTTTTGATAATTACTTTTTATTGTTATAACAATAAAAAGTAATTAGCACCAGATGCTGAAATTAAATATTTTGAATGTTCTGAATGTATGTTATACGCAGTATATTTGAAATTGACATAAGGAAAATTCTTTACAATGAGTTATAATCGTTTAAAATTTTCAATTTATTGCTTTTTTCGGTGTATTCTCTTATTTTATTTATTTTGCTTTATGGTGCTAAATTTGTATCTTACATTTGTATAACAGAATTTATTACATAAAAATGTTATTAAAACAATGATATAAGTAGACATAAAGATAATACACTTATAGTGCCCTTAGTTTTTAAAAGATGTTTCATAGTACACAAAAAAGAAAAATTCAAAGTAAATAAACATTGCAGCGGGGGGGAGGGGGAATGCATATCTACAAATAATAATAATAATAAATAAAATAAATAACAATAAAGGCTAAAACATTACTGTTATCTTGTTAAAAGTGCTGTAAAATTAACAGCAAATTATGCTGAAAAATACAAGTTTTTGTAAAATCTAAAAAATAAAATTACTGTAAAATTAACTGTAAAAAATGCTGTAAATTTACTAGTTTGCTATTTACCCGTGAAAAACAAAATTGCTGTAAATTTACAGCAAAATTTATTGGCACCCATATTGCCAGCATTTTTTGCTGTAAAGATACAGTGATTTTTTTTTTTACAGTGTATGTCATCTCATATATGTCATCATATCCGAATCATCTATATTCATGGCTACACAAGGGTTCAGTGTATATTTCTAATAATAACCAATATTAATAATGCAAAACTTTTTTGTGAAATAAAAATAAATAAACATATTGACGCCATAGGAAAAAAGCACTTATCTAAGAAAGTACATGTGAAGTAAAGGGTTTTTTTCGTTTTAGTTGGGATCAAAGAAGTTTGAAAAGGTGCATGGCGAAATAGGAGATTTACAAATAACCGGAGGCAGGAATCATATACAGGGTGTATCTGAAAAAGAGAGCAAAACTTTACGGTGTGATAGAACGCAGCTATACGAGCAAATTTCGTCGTATAATGTAAGGTCGAAACGCAAGCGGTGAGAAGTTAAAACATAGTTTTCCACTGTCGCATTTAAAGAATTGACAAAAAAATGAAAAGAAATACTTCAGAAAACATTTTATTAACAGGAATGTAATTAATGTACATGCTCAAAAAATTGCTCAAAAGATCTTCCGCCATCTGTAATGCACGCTTCATACCTGCGGGACAGGGACTGACGCACATTTGCGAAGACACCAAGCATTTCCCGAACATCGTCGGCAACAACGGCAATCCTGGCGACTAGATCCATATTTGTTTCAACGGGCACTCGTAGATTCGGCTTTTCATATAGACCCACAGGTAAAAGTCCAAACACGAGACATCCGACGATTATGATGGCCAAGCTATAGGACCACCTCAACCAATCCATCGCTCTGGGACATTAGGAAACTACTTTTTAACTTGTCACCACTTGCGTTCCGACTATACATTGTATGACGAAATTTGCTCGTATAGCTGCGTTCTATCACCCTATGAATTTTTTCCCACTTTTTTCAGATACACCCTGTATATTATTACTCCAATCTAGGAAACAGATTAAAAATATAATATATGGATGCTTTATTTGATAATTCTTTATATTATTTTTCATATCTGATAATAAATGTTTCCTGCGCGAAACATAACTCTTCGTTCTAATGGATTTGAAAATTTCGGTAACATGTCGACTAAGATAGGTAACATTAAAATTGTTTTGAAACAAATTTTTATACAAACTTTGTCCTCGAAATCTTTTATTTCCCCTTTTAAGATTTGGAACATAAAAAATGCTTTTGTTTCTGTTCTGCGTAGTTTTTTGAGTGTCAGGAAAAAAGTCTTTTGTAAATAATTAGCATCGCCAGTTTTTCTAGCAAATAAAAATTCGCCATTATAAAAACAAACACACATTTTTATCAGATAACAATAGCTTTTTTAATAATATTTCATGTTATTATTTTACAACAGTTCATTAAATGAAACTGTGTTTTTTATTCTTACAAAAAATGTAAAAGTGATATATATTACTTTTCATTTTTATTGCCTCGTTAAAAATTATGTGTTCACTTTTTAACTACCGATATTTCCTCGACAAAAATCATGTTAAATTAACTTGTTATTTTCTCATTTTTTATGCACTCACATCATAACCGTTGTTTTGAATTTCTAATCTTTTAAGCTATTATTTCTTAAAAGCATGAACATTATATACTAACAAAAGGTTTTTGTTTTTAGGTTTTTTTCTATCTATAATAAAAAGGGATTTTTCATGTTTTTTGATTATCTTTTTTTATTGAATACTAGCTAACCCAACAAGAGTTGTCTCGTGATAGAAAAGTTAAATATAACTAAATATAATATTGAATTATTTTATATTTTTAGACAAAAATCTTTCCAGAATCTTAATATTTGGGGTGGGGCATTGTGTTCGGCGGCGTACATCCTTTGAATTTGTATGATTTTATGTTTTTAAACGAAACTCTAACCGAACAAAAATATAAAGGTCCCATGCGCAAGTGGAAAAGTTATAGAAGGCATGCTATGCAGCTCCAGTCTGTTTTTGAAAATGAACCTAGGTTTTGTATAAAAATAGAGATAAAGTTAACACATGTCTGTGTTATGTGTTCTGAAGAGACCGCTGATCACAGAGCTAGGATATTTTGCAGGAAGGTACCTATGTAATTATGCACTTAGAACCAGTTTCTCAATTAGATTTTTTTTTTTTTTATTATTATTAAACACAAACATTTTCGACGCCCGAAGTGCAGGCGTCGGTGCAGTAAAACCAAAAAACCGCTTTTTTGCTAATTGGGAGACAGGGAATAAACACAATACAAAAGACGGTCCTTTTTCGTGTTTATGTAAAAGCTCATCGGATTAACACTTGAAAATATTGAGAAAAAAAATGCAGGCTTCATTTTCAAACTTTACAATTTCTAATGGCTTAATATGTGTGAAAAAATATTAAATTAACCCTTTCAAAGAAATTATTTTATAAACTTCGTGTTTGTATTATTTAAGTGAATTTCCAAGCGCGCAACGGCTTAGCTTATTTAAATGCGCACAAACGAAAAATACCCATTTAACCAGCGTCTTTTTTCTTTTATATCTGGAAATCAGTTTAAAACAATATTAATATTAACTCTGTCAAAAACATTAGTTCCCGAATTCCGCTTTAAATTTTTCTTTGAGGTTGTTCTGTAATGTTTAAAAATTTGCATTGGCCTCGGAAGTGAGAATACGAAAAAATACCAGACCATACTTATGTTAATTTTCCTTCAAAACGGTGCAGTCTTTTTTTTAAAATAATAATTTTAATCTTTTCAAAAAATTTCGTTTCCGAAAATCACTTATGTGATTTTCGTTTTTTTTTTTTTTTTTTTTTTTTTTTTTTTTTTTTTCTGAAAAATTCTTAATTACGCTTCCGCTTTAGAAATCAGAACACAAAAAAAAATAAAGAATGCCAACATAATGAGACACATTTTATTTTATACTATATCTTCGGTTAAAAAAGTATAAATATTTTCTATTTAAAAAATATTTTTTTTTCTTCTGTACGTCTTTTGACGAATTTGCAAATATCTCTTTCTCAGTCCGTTTTCAGATAGTAAGCTCAGCAGATTTAGAATATATTCGGAGGGATTTCATTTCAGCGAAAACTTTGGGAAGCCTCTATATTTTCAACAGTGAGAAACCAGAGTCTATGGGGAGAGAGATACATAGATACATTTTCAGTCTTAAAAGTGAGGATTGCATTCTATACTATTCAGGATTTCTCATGAATTTTTGGTCAGAATTGAAAGCTTATTCTATCTGAACATCACAAATTAAACAGTCTATCACTATAACAAGATTCTCTTTGTTCGTTTTGATACATTTAAAAAACATAAAATCACATAAATTCGATGGTGTGCGCTGCGGAAGGCAATTGGGTCCGCAACATTAGGTTCTTTTTGAAAGATTTTCGTTTAAAAATATAAATTCATTCTATACTAATTTTAAGGTATTTATAAGTTTGTTATCACGAACCGGTTTCTACATTCACAATATACGAGGTCTGTCTGATAAGTATCAGACCTTTATTTTTTCCGCGCACAACAGTGATTTTAAGGCGACGCCACTATGCACAGTGGAAGGAGGCAGCTTAATGCGCATACTTCAATTTTTTCCAGGGATTCCAGTGAGCCAGTCGTTGCCTGTTGACCGCTGAGTGTTTCTCAAAGCGATATAATTCGTAATATTCATCAAGTGTCGTAAAATTCACCAATTAACCAGCTCATTCATCGCACATGATTCAGACTTTCTTGGCAAAACATTAAATTCAGTCGTTCGCCCACTTCACTATTCTTCAGACATGGCTCCTTGCAAAATTTAAGGTGCGATTGAAATGATCTCGTTTTAAGAGTTGAAATGAGATCTGAAGAATGCGACGCGACGGTGAGATTAAACACCATTCCAAAAAAAGCCTTCCAGAACTATTTTCGGTATTGTAAGGAACGGTGGGTTAAATGCATGGAGATGCAAGGGGCCTACCTTGAAGGGGATTAGCTAATTAACGTAGCTAATTAACGTCGTTAGCTAATTAACGTAGTTTTTTCGGACAAAGTTAGGATACTTTTCAGCCAGGGCACGTCTATTCAAAATAGACAGGAGCACGGTCAGTGACGCTCACATAACACTTTCAGTCAACGCTGTTGAAGGCAACGGAGCCCCAAACTCTAAGTTCGGCCGTGTAGAATTTGAAATAAAAACCTAAAATCATAGAAATTTAAGAATTTACGCTTCCAGAAGTAGCGGTGACTCAACATTGTGGTCGATTGGAAAGTTGTTTTAATATAAAATCAGACAATAAAGATTTTAAGCACTTATATATTTATTAACAATGGGCCGAGCAAAGAAAAGTAAATCAGTCACTTTTCCATAAAAGACGAATAATAGAATAATATTAAAAAGGGACACATACTAATAAATTTAAAACATAATTTTTAGGTAGATTTCGTATGAAGTACTACCTATTGGCGTCGTTCCTATGTTGGAATTTCTGAAACATTTTTGCAGATCTACACCGATCATGACCCTTAGAACCCAAAACTACCCTCAGTAAAAAACTTTATCTATCTATCTATCTATCTATCTATCTATCTATCTATATATATATATATATATATATATATACATATATATCACTTTCTTCTGGATACGATAACTTCCACAATTCTGCACAAATCTCTTCCAATCTGATACAAAAAATCAAGGGCCATAAAATCTCGGTCAAGTTCGTTAATGGGCAAAATCGGACCAAGGGGTTGGAAATAGGGAGGGTTTTGTGAAAACCAAAAAAAAAAAAAAAAAAAAAACCCATAACTTCTTAATTTTTGTAGATGTCAAATCAGTTTAAAGTTTTTATTACTTCTACAAATAGGACCAAAAATTTATGTATCACAGATATTTGATAAAATTAAAAATGGGCTCAAGGGGCACAAAAAATAGGTTTTTTGGGAGAAAAAAATTCACAACTCCAATTAATTTTATTATACATCTCCTTAATATTATCTACAACTTTTATATTCACAAGTTTTTGATAGGACCAATTTTGTACCGCAAAAAAAAAATTGAAAACGAAAACGAAAAAAGGGTGGGTGAAGAAGAAAAATTTCCATAACTCCGTCAATGGACAAGATATAAAATCCCCATAAATTTATCAAATATCTTCTTAATATTGTCTTCAACATTTATATAGACAAGTTTTTGATAGGACCAATTCTTACAGCAAAAACAAATTAAAAATAAGCAAAGCAAAAAATCATCTTATTAAGAATGAATTCAAATCCGCACTGCTTATTTTCTTACTCATTTTTAAAATAATTTTTGCTCTCAAACGCGTCCAATTGATACATTCTCTTCTTCAGAAACTATATAATGTACTGTAATGATCGATTTTTTTATAGAGGCAGAATATATTTCAAAAAATGATGTCAAAGTGGGCATTTTGAACAGAATTTCCCGAAGCGATTGTGTTATAAACGAAAAATATTGTCCTACCAAGAAAATAATTGTTTATTAATCAAGTTTCAATTAACTGACAGAAAAATAAAAACACATGTCGCTTATAAATCTTTTCAAATATCACTTCAGCATGTTTCGTATTTTTTCTATTAAAAATTAACCTGAAAATGTGCCAGAAAATTTCGAGTTTTTGAGCATGGAAAAGTATTTTTTTTTAATACCGCCTTAACATGATTATGATAAAATCAGCTATTATCTAAAAATAAAATAAAACTCGTCAAAAGCGGTCAGATACAACTGTTAATGTGGATTTATATCTACTTATGATTTAGTTTTTGTTGGTGCAATTAATATACTTAACTTCGAAATCTACCTCCACCTGTAGGTCGGGCCGGCAGGGATTTTTTTTAATATATTACTTTTTTTGTCGTTTATGGAAATATCTAAATTTTGTTCAAAGAGGTCTTGAAAAAGTTACATGAAAGTAATTACCTTAGAATTAGTAATGTACATTAATAGTAATTTTATTTATAATAATTCTATTAAAAGTTATTAACTATTATATTATAAAATAGTTAAATAATATTATTTTATGTTATACTTTACTGTACTTTTGATTCAATCGTTTTATATATTTTGTAATACACTTAACCTTAATGTTTGATTTTCAATATTTAAAATATACTTTGAAAATAAATACCGAATTATTAAATATTTACAACTGATCGTTTTATTCGTACTTAGTAAAACTCTTTTATTGCAAATAGCAATGGAAACGCATTTGCAGTTAACAGATAAAATAATACTTTACTTATTGTGTAGTTCATATAGAATCAATTAATTCCCTCATTTTTACACAAAATAAAGGAAATAAGATGTTAGTTCAGAAAAATTACTGTCTTCTATGGACGTTTCCGAATCGGGATTAGCTGATCAAACGTTACATGGGTATAAAAAATAAATGATAACTGAACTAAAGGGTAAACAGATGGCTTTGTGTTGCGACCAATGATCTCAAGAAGTATAAAAGCTTAGTTCCAAATATTTAAATTTCATATGAAAACGGTCTAATGTTGTTCCAAGGGCATGAATCGCGATGTCGAACAGTATAATTTTTATTATAAACATTATGAATGTAGCAAATTATCTGAAGAGAGATTTATTTGAAATACAGCGAAATATCATTCCAAACATACACTGTTAAAAAGACAAATGTTACTGAACCCTTTCCGGCGCGGACTAATTCTGTTTATAAAATGATAATATGATGGTATGATATCAGAATTTGCAAACAAATTTATTAGAAAATAGAAACTCGCTTGTTTTCCCGTACTTGATAAAAGGAAAATTTTAAGCAAATATACTTGCTGCCGTTTGTCAGTTTTAGAATTAAGTAGAATTATTGTTCTTTTCGTGGCCACAGACCGCTAAAGGGTTAATCTAGGAGAATAAATTTAACAAACAAACAAATAAACAAAAAAAAGTAACCTCTTCCGATTTATATACGATTCTGAAAAGGTTTCTTTATCTTTCGAAACATCAGAATCCAGTATATTTTCGAGATTAGAAGAATCAATTATAAAACAATAGTTTCTTTTGCTGCTACTGATTTGCGGAGACGTTTCGAAGTACGTTTTTTTGTATAATAATCCGATTTCTGAACCCGCAAAATTGGTTTTCCGAATGTTATCAACTCTCAAGTAAGCATTTTCATATTTAACAAACGTGTTTTATAAACAAACATGATAACTTATCAGCACGTACATTAACATTAAAATTAACATGTTTTTCTTACTCTTGCATATATTCAATTTCACAGCTGAAATTATTTAACCCCGAGAAGTGTAGGCTACTTTTTTAGAATTTCAGATTGTTTGATTTTTACCACTTTTTAATTGTAGAAATATTCACCGTAATTTATGACAGATAACATTGTTCCAGAATAAGGCCAAATACACTATTTAACCCTTCTTTGCATGATGATGGAAATTTCCATCACAACATTGAATGCCCAAAAATTATATAAAAGAACAACTTCACTTTAAGTTGATCCTGTCTGGATACCTTTTAATGTCCATTGCATAAAAAAAACATAGCTGTCAAAAAAAGGCTTCTCCAGCTCCTCCACCTCCAAAAGATATAAGGAACAGGTGGTGCTGAACATTGGCCAACAGTGGGTGGGTCACCCCGGTGCAAGTATCCTAAATGTAAAGGATATTCTACAATTTCTTGTAGTAAGTGTTGAGTCAATTTGTATCTAAAAAAATAATAATTGTTTTGTTAATTATCATAAAGAATAAAAAATATCCAAAAGATCGAGCTAATGATCTAACTTTGCATGATGATGGAAATTTCCATCATATTGTTTTTTGCTAAATTTATACTATAAATATATACTAAAATTTTTTTAACCATTTTTCCTTTAATTTTGAACATGAATTATATCACCTTGATTTATTTCACCAATAAAGAAAAAAAAAATCACGCGATAAAGGGTTAAAAAAAAAAAAAGCTGGTGAGAATTAAACAATCTCAATAAAAAAAGTAGCCTACACTATCCATGAAAATCACGGGCGCGAGAATTAAGGGGTTAATTGAGAATCGATAACATCCTAAATTCTGATAAACGGGTTTGAAAAAAAAAGATTAATACACTTTAATAACAAATAGAAAATGTTTCTGAGAATCAGTGTCCACAAAAGCAACTTTGTTTAACTTATTTTTAAATCTCGAAATTATTTTGGTTTATGAGGTTCCTACAGATAAAACCCTTTTTCGGAATCATGGGTAATTTGGAAGAGTTGATTATATTTTTTGTATTCTTGGTTATATTATATTTTCGTAGATTAAGAAATGTTAGTTTTTTTACAGTGTAATTGTCGGATAAAAGCTTCTCTCTGAACTTAAAGTTGAACGAATAACAAAGTAAAAAAGACCAAACTGAATTATGTCCTAAATAAAAATATGAAGCAGTAGCGTTTACATTTTCCCAAATTTAAAAGAAGGAAACAGTTCCTGAAAATACTACTGACATCAAGCGTTTCCGTGCACATTTAAGAATCTGCAGCAGTCATTAGACCAATAGAAAGGGTAGCATAACTAACATAACAGTAATTTAATGCTAATCTAATCATAATATGGTTAATAATATGGTAAAATAAAGTTAGTATTAAAAAAGACTGAATGGACAATTTGGCACAGAATTTTAACAATGCGCGATTCCAAGAGACCATGGATTCACAAATTTACTGTTATGCAGTCCATAAAAGATCTAATAATATGAAATTAATGGCTACACCTGCAGTGTTTCGAAAAATAAATGAATTACGGAATTAAGGGAAGTTGGAAGTCTGTATACCTATCATGCTAAATAATTGTACCTTTCTTCAGAAACTACCAAAGATTTTCACTTGAAATTTTTTATACGCATAATATGAATGATTCCTAATAAAGAGAAGTCAACTTTATAAACAGATATTCTTTAGCTATTTTTTTTTAAATCTGGAATAAAAAACTACTTTTAAATAAGAAAAAACTTGCATTTTTGCAAAGAAAAAAAAAAAATTGTTACATAAATTTTCGTAACAAAAGCTCATTTTAGATTGATCAGGGATATGTGTCAAATATTCTGTCAACAGTACAAACAATAGTATGTAATAATTTCGATATAAAAAGATTAATCGAATTTCAAAAAGCAACAGATTGAGAAAATTTAGTTTACAGTCTACAGTGTGTGATGTATATGTATGATGTAAACAAACTAAATTATTCATTTTTTATTAACTTCTTGTTGTCATACAAATATATATATATATATATATATATAAAACATCATTCAAAAGAGGGGAAATAAAGGATTCAAAATTATAAAAAATGACATTTTTCACGAATTTGATTTCCAACTAACCTTAGCGTTAAAAATATTAAAACTGTAATGTGTGAATTTTAGTATTCACACAGGTTTTTAGTTCACATGATCCACGATTAAAATGAATCTGTTTAATAATATTCTTCTATTGCTTTATATTGCTAATATTTAAAATATACGTTAGATTCTTACTAACAAATAATTATTATTAAACTAATTTTAAATATTAGCGTTTTTTATCCAAAGTATGTTAATATATATCATTCACTAATAGTAACAATATAAGTAAGTAAATATATTAAATTTACACATACTGTACTTTATTACGTAAAAAAACAAAAAAAAACATAAAAAATTTTAATCTACATGATCCAGTTCCTAGTATTTTCAACTGTATGTAGATAGTCATCGTCAGAGATAAAATGCTTAAATGATCTTACTAACGTCTTATTTTCGAATTTCTCTCTTGATATATTTAACGTATTTTACCATCTTTTATGGAATAAATCACATTATGTGTAATTTATTTATTTTTTTAAATTTAAAGATGAATTTTATCATTCTACATATTTATTTGGTTAAGTAAATATAAATTTAATAATTTTTGATTTATTTTTTTTAATTTCATGTGTGCTTTTAATTTTATTTTTATTAAATAAAAAAAAAGAATTAAGTAAATTTATTTTCCCCTTAAGATTTACAAATATTATAATAGATTTTGTTTATGGATACAGAAATAGTCAGTAAAGTTAACATTTGTGTTGTTAATTCAAATGACAGCGTCTGTCATTCTGAACGGACAATATGATTAATATGTATTTTGTGGAATCGGTCATCGTAGCTGTTGAAGTGAACACTGTGTATTTATGCATTTCTGAACTCGGTAAATTTAATTTCAGCTGCTGTTATTTGTAAAAGTAACGATAATTCCATTTAATTTTATTAATGTTTATCAATTGTAAAATCCTTGCTATGAATTAAAAGGAAGTGGGAAAATAACCTGTTAAATGGGAACTAAATGGTTAAATTATGAATTTAAGTATGTTAAAACTTTATTATAAACTAATGTTGTTGATAAAACTTTTCATATAGCGTGATTACATTATATAATTTAAAATAAGCTTTGAGTTATATCTGAATATTAGATTTTTAAATGCATATTTTTTTGCTTTTATTTATTGTAGCCATCCACAAACTCTAAAAAACAATACATAGAAAAAATTATAGATTTAAATATCGCCAGGAAAATATTTTTAAAAAGTCCATTGAGATTACCGTATTCTTACGACAATATTTTTAAAAGCATTATTTTCTTTTCGAAAAATTATACTTTTGAAACATAAACATTGTTTTATATATTTACAGTATGATTTTTATATAAAAAATTAGCAAGCGCTGAAAATACATATAACAATTTATAAAAATCTGTTTCTAATGTACAGAGCTGTACAAAATAATTCAGGTACATTTCCGCTATTTGGTGGAAATTGCTGAAGGTGAACTCTCAAATGTATTAAGCGTTTTCTTGCTATACTAAATTTTAGCTTAGCATGTAGAGGGTGGGGTGAATAAAAGTCCCGGAGAACAGAGTTTCAGGTTACAAAGAAACACATCAAAGCAAAGGAAATACTAGTTCGCTGACCTGCCTATAGGAGATGCTGAAAATGAGCACGCCATCCCTTGGCTCTTTTGGCCCCTGGTCAGCAAGTTGCGAAAGGCAGATCGAGGCTGGACTTGCGGTATTGCTGCAATCTCATCAGAAATGTTCTAATGTAGCTCTTGAAGTCTATGAGGGTTGTTGCAACACACCTAAGACTTGAAGGTTCCCAACAAAAAGTAATCGCACACTGATAGATCAGGTGACCTGGGTGGCTAGCTAGGGCCGAGACCAGACTGACCTCTTCTAGCAACTCTGTCAGGAGTGAAGGTTATGTAAATTTTATCTATGGTTTGGCGGTTCCCTGACTATTAGCCACCCTGATCTTCACCTTTGTACTCATCACACCTACACTGACACAGCCCGCATTAAGATCTTAATCGGTTTCGATCACGTGGAGTGCGTAAACGTGATGTGCACGTCAATCATTCATGTCCAATCGTATCCACTCGTCCACGCCAGTTTTATTTGCCACACTCATTAGTATATATACAAATCTATAGATCATATATAGTACTGCACAAAATTATAGAAGCACTTCTCCCGTTACGGGCGGTAATTGATGAAATATCGTTTTTCAAATGTGTTATGCTTTTTTAAATTGTTAGGTTCAATATTTTATTTACGTTTTTATACGGCAAATTTTGTGAAAATATTCTGGAAGTGATGGAAAGTTTTTCATAATCTACGCTTTGGTGCATCATTTCACTTTCTTGTTTTATTATTCCAATATGTTGTTTTAATTTTGATTTTCAAATGTTCATATCATTTTAAGTATTGACAAATACTACTGACTCAAAAGCGCGTGCTATTGGAATTCTTATTTATTTCATCTGAGTTGTATCAATATATTATTGGCATTGCAAAAAAAGAATAGGATAATATAGGAAAATAATATAGGAAAATAATAATATAACCATGTACGAAAATATACTTTTAAATTTTCGGAGTTAATCACGATTGCAAACATCGTTCTTTATTTTTAGAAAGTCAAGGAACCAGTATATTTTCGAGATTTAAAGAAGCGTTTCTAAATATAAAATTTCTTCTGCAGCCACTGATTTTTATAAATATTTACAAGTAGTTTCTACAGCAGATTCACCTGTTTTCTCAATCTAAAGATCAAGAGTTTTTCAGGTGCTATCAATTCTCAAGTAAGCATTTTCAATTTCAATAAGCTTGTTTTACAGACAAAAAAATAACAAATGAATAGCTTTAACATTAATATTAATATTACGAGGTAAAGTCAGTAAGTAGGTCACAAAATCCAATAAAAAAAGGGAAAACCGAGATGCATACTTAAAATGCAAGTTTGTTTCTCTATATAATCGTCATTTACATTGATATATTTGTCCCACCCCTTTATGAGTTTTCCAATACCTGCTGCATAAAAGTCTTTCGACAGCACTCTAAGCGACACGTGTACCTGCATCAGTCGGCTGTAGGCTAAACCATGTGAACATCCTGTTGCAGTTGCTATGCTGTCTATCGTTGTTCGCCTGTCAACTCTAATCATTTCCTCAACCTTCCGCACTGTTTCTTCTGTTGCAATCTCAACAGAACGACCACTTCGTTCTTCGTCAACAACTTTTGAATGCTCCTGCTCATCTTGTACAACTATTGTCTCATAAATTTGAAATTGACATCTTACAGTTGGACAGTGCAGCCATCTATTGGCATATTTGAGAACAATTTGCTACTAATTTCCGTCCGCTCAAATTGGTTTGTGAGATACTTACTGACTTTCCCTCGTATTTTGCAACTGTTACAATTATAAATTCTGTTAAGCAGCTGAAACTGTTTAATTGAGAATTGATAGTATCCTAGAAAATGATAGTCCAGTTTGAGAATATTGATTAACCCTTTGCGGTCGTATGTTTAATCTCTGTCACTAAACCTTTTTTACCGTTCCATTAGTAGACGGCAACTATTTAACTGTTCTAGTCTTAGGTTCACTCTGAACCACCACAGCAAAGAACCATATGTGAGGCTCACAACTATAGTGGACGAAGTCCATTAAGAAAAAAAGACATAGTCGATTTAGAAGGTCCACAAAATCTGTTTTATCTATTCCAACAGTGAACTAAGTCTCTATACAGATGCTATGTATGCGAAAGTATGTAAAAACAGGCTTGGTTCACTGTTTTCACATACTTTCTCATATATGGCATCTGTATAGAGACTTGGTTCACTGCGGGAGAATAAAACGGATTTTATGTACTTTCTAAATGAACTATCTCATTTTTTTTTTTCAAAATGGACTTAGTCTACTATGGTTGTGAGCCCCTCATACGATCTTCTCACCCCCCCCCCCCCCTGAAAACTAGGTATGAGCACTTACACAAAAATGGCGGCTTCCGAAGGCGGATTTTTTTCAACGTAGGTACGGTCCCTTAAATGTAGACACCAGTATTTTATAAAAGATTTCTCTGACTTGTTTAATTTCAGAAAAAAAGAGTGGAAAAAACTTAAAAAAATATTGGCACGAATATTTAAGGGACCATACATACTCGGAAAAAAATCCGCCTTCGGCAGCCGCCATTTTTGTGTCAGCGCTCAGGCCTAGTTTCAGGGGGCGGTGATCTTATATTATATTAAGTCGACAAGCTTAGGAGATACGTCGAATTTGAAATAATATTTTACAAATTATGTTTAAGTGTAATGAGATATTTTCATTTCTTGAAATACTTAAAAAATAATACTCCAAAATGGCGAATGAAAGTAACCGAAAGATGATTTCCATAAAATTTAAATATTTTAAAAAAGGATAAGATATAAGATGAAAACAGTAAAGTTTTTTTTGCATGTTCAAACAGAATAAACGGGCATTCGCGAGTATTACTCGACTTGGAGTTTTCCGTACAAGAAATATATGAAGTATTAACTGTATTATTAAAAAAATCGTTGCTAGAAGAATAATGAGCCTTTGTGGAAAACGATACAACGTAGTACTGGGTATAGCTGTCGAACTTAATTCGATTGTGACATTAGAAAATGCATATTTAAACTTTTTTTTTTTGGCTTTTCATAAAACTAAGTTCAGCGTAGTAGTAATTCTTTTTACGGTGTAGCTAAATGAAAACACTTATTCAAAGTTTAAACTTGGCATTGTACTAAGCGCGCTTCGAAATGAGACCGCAAATTTGCAACGCCGCCTCGGTCCGTGCCGCGTTTTTCCAGATAGGTTTTTAATTAACTTTCAAAGCCATGGGAGGCGTATTAAGGATCCACTTAATTCAAACTAATCGCGAATCCCATAGTATTTATATGATTAATTCTAATTAACGTAGTCTGTTTTTAACAATCTGAAGTTTATTTTTTTATACTGCGACAGAGCATTGTATTACACAAACATATCATTGAAAGTTGTTACATAGGCTTTAAAGACCCGATGATACATACAGTATGCCCTCTCCGTCATTATATATGTCCTAACCCTCCATGTCTTTAACGCTAAATATCGCGGCTAATTACTGACGATTTTTCTCGAAAATCATTATCATCAATGCTTGTACACTTGTCCTACTGTAGGGAACTTCAACAGTCCTCAACACCTTCGTTGAAGGCCTGCAAATTGAAATTTGTGTGTAATGGAAAAATGCGTTTTTCCCAAAAACTATATGACCTAGGGTAATCGCAATAGTTTTTCTGCAAGGTTTAAACTAACGTATAATACCTCTAATTTTTTTTACAATTCTAGTTTCTGTAGATTCTGTAATATAGGGGGTACATATATTTGCACAACATTTTAAACGATATCTCTGAAAATATAATACATAAAAAAAGAAGATATTTTTTAAGCGTTACGAAAGCTTTCACACGATATACAAGGGAAAGATTTTTTTCAAGTAACTTAATTAGAAACTCTGCATTTTTTCTAAATATATTTGTGATTGTTTAATAATCTGTAAATATGAGTGGTCAATAGTCTTTATTACTTCCCTTAGACGGAACTTTCCACATTCTATAATTTACGAGTATAACGGCTGTGCCAGGCAGACAGAGAGATACAGGAGTGATCTTATAATGGTTACGTTGTTACTTTTTAAGTACACAAGCCTAAAAGTGAAGTGCTGCCTGCTAGAGACTGCTTTTAAAGATATCACACGATGAATAACTATAAATTATAATTTTTACATAAAATTAAAACATATTATTGTGTTACCATTATGTATAGTTTAAAAAGAAGTAATACATTTTATTTTTCCTTAACAATCTTAAATATTATGTGTTACTGTTCGCTGAACGGAAATTATTTTCGAAAATCATGGCACCTATAAATAAACTTAATGCAACCGTAAAGGGTTACTATGCTATAAAACGAATCAGAAGTGTCTCCGAAAAACACTAACAGCAGAAGAAAATGCGTCTTTAAATTTTGAAAATATATTGGATCCTGATGTCTCTCAAGTAAAATAATTTTTTTAGAATCGTGGGTAATTAGAAAGATATCCTTATACACTCGTTTCCAAAAATTAAGGGAAAATCACAAAAGAGCTATAACTTGTTCTAAAAGAAAGCTATCCATACGAAATTTGCATATGTTATTAAGTAAAAGATGCCGAATAAAATTACAAAATGCAAATGATTGGTGCTGCAAACGAATTGTGCCATCTGGGAGGAGCATAAAAATGCATACTAGAGAGTACGGCTGCAGGTGTCGCTGTGATTATGAGAAAACTGAAATAGACAAATCCTTAGTACAACCTCCAGGTATCATTTGTCCGCAGAACTGTGATATAGAACTATTGGAAGCTTGCAGGCAGGTCAAAGTCAGACACACGTGATCAGATGGCTAAATGTGAGTCCTTCTGTTGTTCATATTATTTGGCAACAATTTCATTCCACTGGTTTGGCCTCCAGAATCTTCAGCCAAGTACGGGCTACGACAAGCACCGATGGCTTATATTTTCAGTTATGTGTACGGAGGAGTAGATCAGCAACCACCTCTCATCTTAGAGCCTCCCTTGCTGCAACCACTGGAAGGTTGGTATCAACGTCTACTGTATATAGCAGGCTTCATGAAGGTAGTCTTTACGCGAGGCAACCAGCCATTTGTGTGTCGCTCACCTCACGTCACCAGAGAGAACATTTAAGGTAGGCACATCAACATGTCCACTGGACGGTTGGTCAATGGAGGCGCGTTCTCTTCACGGATGAGTCCCATTTTAGCCTCCAAAGCGATAGTAGGCGTTGTTTGGTTTGGCAAGAACAGGAAACACGCTATTATCTAGGAAACATTTGTAAAAGTGATTCATACGGATGAGGCAGTGTCTGTGTTTGGGGTGGTATTTCTTTGGGTAGACGTACAGGCCTCCATGTCTTTCTACGTGGAACTGTGAATTTTCATGTCTAAAGAGATTACATTATTGATGCTTATGTGCGCCCTCAATGCGGCGTAATAGGTAATTATTTCCTGTTACAAGATGACAACGCTAGACCGCACAGGGCTCGCACCGTGGAAGATTATCTTCAGCATCAAACAATTCAGCTCATGGAATAGCCAGCTCGATCACCGGACTTGAATCCCATCGCAGTAAATTGGGGTGCTTTAGAAAGATATGTTGCTGCTCTTAGTCTCCCTCCTCAGACCCTTGACATGCTTTACAAGAGAAATGGCTCGAACTTCCCAGCGAACTTATCGATCGCATAATTGACACTATCACACATCGCTGTATGTGCTGTATTGCTTCTGGGGGAGAGAGGATCATACTCCATATTAAAGGCACTTCTCCTATACCAAACTGACACATTTATTTTGTTTATTTTGTAATTGTATTAATTTCTCAAACACCGCAATTGTCTGGTAATTCATTTTATAGGTATTTTGCACCTTACGATGTGTTGTATATTGTAGTTCGGTTTTATTAAAATCTACATGTAACATTTTGAGTAATCGTTATTTTTGTTGTTTTCCTTAATTTTGGGAAACCAGTGCATGTTTTCGTCTGTGGTTAATCATATTTTTGTAAATCAAGAAAGAGTAGATGGTTTTTTTTTTTACAAAGTAGCACGAATAATGGTATTCTAGGTGTAGTGATAGTTATACATGTTTCATTATAATGATAAAAACATTGCTATTTAATGTAATATCAACTTTTAAAAAGAACTGCAGATGAGAAAACATATATGTTTTCTACAACAAAGCAAAATTGTAGAAACAATTTTTTTAATAGCTTTTTATTCTATCTGAAATAATTAATCATAAATACACAAAAGGCTGTAATGACATTTTAAAACGCATTTCAGAAAATACTTTTCTATTTATTTCTTTTTTTCTTAACTTTAAAAATAAATTATATCTGAATTATGTAAATAATGGAGAGCAAACAAAAGTTTTTTAATTTTTTTTTAAAAAACCTTTTTTTTATATTTAAACTGAAATTCAAATTTAATCAACAAGCCTTTTCACAAAAGTAATGCTAATTATTTTTAAATATTGGTTTGTTTACAAAGAAAGTATAGTAATTATTTTTAAATTAAGAGTAACTATAATTCATTACGCTAAAACAACCGGAGAAAGGAAAGGAGAAGAAGAATGAGTTTAAAAAAAAAACGAATTTGTACATTAGCTAACTTAATTTGTTTCTGATTTGGAACATCTGTTGTTTATATTTCTTAAAATGTTGTACTGAACGAAAACGAAAATGCAGTTTTTTTTTACTATTTTGCATATCTATTTTAAATTCATTTTCAAAATAAAGAGAGTTTTTAGTGCACTATATTGCTTATGATTGTTTATGCGTTCATAAAAAGATAGTATTTTTATGATAATTTGTCAGGTTTAAATATTTGAGTATACGAGGAAACAATACTTAAAATGTAAATGACTGATAAATAAAAATGAAATAGGGGAGACCGGGGGAATGGCGACACCTTAAGGGAATTTAAATTTTTTCGCCTCGAAAAAATGTTTATTTTTTAATAGTAAAAATTCTAAAGCTGAATCATCATCTTTAGTATCTGTATAAATTTAACCGTAATCATAACTGTAAGGTAAGCATACATAAAAAAATATTTTTTAAACCTCTGCACAATGGCGGGATTACCCAGGACACTGGGGTAATTCCGCCACTCTTTAATGACCTAGTACATGCATCAAATGGATACTAGGAAACACACAACCTACTGAAAATAGTTAGAAATCAATGTAATTGAGCAGAATAATGGTTAAGCTTACAATTTACTTCATATTGCAAAAGTCACTCTGCTGAATCGGCTCCACTACATTAAAATGAGGCCATTTTTCACCCGATTTCAATGACGGCGGCATTACCCCGAGAGGACAATATGGCGGAAATCCCCAAGCAAAGCCGAAAGAAGAACGAAACTTGTTCAACACATTGCATCAAAATGTCGGCGAATACATGTAGATTACGGGTCATATTATCTTAAATACCTAATGTTACAATAAAAGGTGCTTATGTCTACTCATTTGAAGCTCCAAAAGAATAAGTAACTAGATGAAAACTACATTTTTCACTAGAACAAACGAACGACGTACAGCAAAGTCACTCTCACTTTAGGCACTGTTCATATTGTTGGCCGCTATAGTGCAGGCTCATTCACTATCTCAAACTGCCCTTAGTTTTTAAACTAGGTGGGGTGTCGGCATAACCCGGGTTGGCGGCATTCCCCCGGTCTCCCCTACTTGAAAATTACTAGAATATCTTACCCATTTTCTTGTTTGAATATTGACGGTTAACAATTACATTTTGTTAATATAGTAATTACTTTACTTTTTAGAAAATATTGAATTTATTACATTCATAGAGTTACATATAGATTCATTTTCAAACACGTTTTCTTTACATAGGTAATTATGCAACAAACACTCTGGTGTTCATGAACTGTAAAACTAAACTTCAGTAATAATTTCATCATTTATAGATTTAAATATTTTTAAATAATTTTAAAATGTTTTACTACTATCACCCATGAATTGAAATTTAAAATTGGGAGTATTTATGTGTTATCTTAATATGGATCTATAACGTCGATTGAAAATCAAAAAAATTCGCCCATATGCATAATATGTTGTATGTTACAAACCTTTCGTGATTTTGAGAATTGTATTGTCCCTTCATAAAGGCTAGAAGTTGGTTAGTTTTCTACAATTTAAATTTAAAATTTCTTTAATTTAAACTTTTCAAATCTTTAACATTTTAAAATAAAGTAAAAGTGGTATAACGTTTATCATCTTACATTGTATCACTTGAAATTAGATTATTTATTGAAAAATAGAATGTTGAAAAAATAAATGAAAGTACTGTGTACACTTGAAAGAAGTTGTCACTGGAAAGTTTTTGTTGTGTCTGTATAAAAAATACATCCTGACAAAGGAACGTATTTCTATACATAATTTTAAAATTTCGAATTCAGAAAACAATAACAATTTAGTTTGTTGACTGACTTCTATTAGGAGCGTTCAAGACGAAGAAACTTTTCGGAAGCATATATGATTTATTTTAGCTATTTCTTTAATTGTTAGCATTTATCAAACTGGATGCAGGTAGCAACGTTCTTGTAAATTTTCTCATTTTCTGAGACTCATTTCAATACATCTTGAAAAAAGGGCTTCCGATCAGAAAATAATTACAATTTTGTCCAGCTCTTGGCAAGCTTTAAATAGGTGCTTTCGAGAAATAACGATCCAATGCTTCTGGAGCAGTAAAAATTTAATTTTAGATAAAATATTTTTCC
Organism: Maratus speciosus; assembly: GCA_963932465.1. Classification (NCBI taxonomy): domain Eukaryota; kingdom Metazoa; phylum Arthropoda; class Arachnida; order Araneae; family Salticidae; genus Maratus; species Maratus speciosus. The sequence goes on along the minus strand of OZ010789.1, from coordinate 108,827,703 downwards.
TAATTGTTCAGGCATTTATCCTCATGGATGCGGACAAAAAAGTTCTCATAAAGGTCCTGAAGTGTTTCTGTGAGCTATTTCCGAAATGCCTTGAAAACAAAACGCCTGAAGTCTTGCAATAAAGCGTTCATCTTTATCCCACCATGGGGTGAAGCCGCACGATATACCACACCTACTCGAATTGAATAACCCACAAAGCCAGTTTTTACCGGGTGTGGCAAGGTAAAATAGTCCGTCTCATTCTGGAACGAGATATTCTGCCTTGATTTTCAGACCTAAATTAACCGTGTTTCTGGGGCAACTTGTCATTTAGTGGCAATATCTTTTCATTTTTTTAAAATAATCATTTACTCTATTTCCCATTTTAAATACTCCCCCCCCCCTTCCCCCGCTAAGCCTACACTGCACATACGGTTAAACGTCCGGTATTTGGCTCCATCCAGCAAGACTTAGCGGCTCTCTGCAGTTCCGAAACTTTTCAACTAAACGTCAATTAGCAAACGGCTAACTCCGGAAAAGTGAAGAAGGCAACAAGAAACACTGCAGCAATGACATTGCAGAGACTTGCCTAGTAGATCTTTTCCATCCGGCGAAATAATAGGTGATTTCTAGAAATAACGATCCAATGCTTCTGGAGCAGTAAAAATTTAATTTTAGATAAAATATTTTTCCTAATTGTTCAGGCATTTATTCTCATAAAGGTCCTGGAGTGTTTCGGTGAGCTATTTCCGAAATGCCTTGAAAACAAAACGCCTGAAGTCTCGCAATAAAGCGTTCATCTTTATCCCACCATGGGGTAAAGCCGCACGATATACCACAACTACTCGAATGGAATAACCCACAAAGCCAGTTTTTACCGGGTGTGGTAAGGTAAAAGAGTCCGTCTGTTTCTGTAACGAGATATTCTGCCTTGCATTTCAGCCCTAAATTAACCGTGTTTCTGGGGCAACATGTCATTTAGTGGCAATATCTTTTCATTTTTTTAAAATAATCATTTACTCTATTCCCCATTTTAAATACCCCCCGCTAAGCCTACACTGCACATACGGTTAAACGTCCAGTATTTGGCTCCATCCAGCAAGACTTAGCGACTCTCTGCAGTTCCGAAACTTTTCAACTAAACGTCAATTAGTAAAACGGCTAACTCCGGAAAAGTGAAGAAGGCAACAAGAAACACTGCAGCAATGACATCGCAGAGACTTGCCTAGTAGATCTTTTCCATCCGGCGAAATAATAGGTGATTTCTAGAAATAACGATCCAATGCTTCTGGAGCAGTAAAAATTTAATTTTAGATAAAATATTTTTCCTAATTGTTCAGGCATTTATCCTCATGGATGCGGAAAAAAAGTTCTCATAAAGGTCCTGGAGTGTTTCTGTGAGCTATTTCCGAAATGCCTTGAAAACAAAACGCCTGAAGTCTCACAATAAAGCGTTCATCTTTATCCCACCATGGGGTAAAGCCGCACGATATACCACAACTACTCGAATGGAATAACCCACAAAGCCAGTTTTTACCGGGTGTGGTAAGGTAAAATAGTCCGTCTCATTCTGTAACGAGATATTCTGCCTTGCATTTCAGCCCTAAATTAACCGTGTTTCTGGGGCAACATGTCATTTAGTGGCAATATCTTTTCATTTTTTTAAAATAATCATTTACTCTATTTCCCATTTTAAATACCCCCCGCTAAGCCTACACTGCACATACGGTTAAACGTCCAGTATTTGGCTCCATCCAGCAAGACTTAGCGACTCTCTGCAGTTCCGAAACTTTTCAACTAAACGTCAATTAGCAAACGGCTAACTCCGGAAAAGTGAAGAAGGCAACAAGAAACACTGCAGCAATGACATCGCAGAGACTTGCCTAGTAGATCTTTTCCACCCGGCGATCAGGCGAAACTTTCCGCCGTTGCCGTTGAAACGGGCAATAGCTCGGCAGGTATGGGGCGAGGTTAGAATTCTAGAAATATATATATATAAATTTTCCTTCCGTTCATGAATACTGCGAAATCACAACTTTAAAACAACCTGGTCCTGGAAAATGTGATGAAAGGCATCACACATGAATTTTCCAAGGACACTGTGAGTTACGATCGCTATGATCTTGGAGATTTTATCATGATGAAGAACAATGCCGTTGGAAAATATTCCATGTCGTTTCCACTCCATCGTTCACTACAACATACTTTTCATTGGTGAAGATTTACCCATAACATTTTAATGAACTATGACTGCGGTTTTCATGAATTCGATAAATGATCACGGAAGACTAATGCTTTTCAAAGTAAAACGTATTCCGAGCCTCAAATAGTAAATACTCCACATAACATTGTTAGATTACTTTCTGTTTCACGACAATTCAATCATACATTTCTTTTGTGATGATACTGAAAATGATACTTATACCGAGAAAATATGAAACTTATATGTGAAAATGATACAAAAACCGATAACAACGGATACTAGAAAATTTGAATTGGTACAACTAAAAATGAAGCAGAATATATAGCTGAAATAACCTACTATTCTTATTTTGTAATATTCTTTAAATATGCTTTTGTCTATATATTTATTTATATCCTATTTATTATACATTTATTCGTATTTATTTCATATTAAATAAAGAAATAAGTTTTGATATTATATACATAATTTTCTACATATTTCAATTTAATGCTAGAACGCCCGGTAATTTTACTCAAGTTTCATAAAAATATTTGACACCAGAACTTTTATTTAAAATTATTTGACTGGTTTATTTAAACTTTTACAGGCCGAATTCATATACAGGTATATTTTCAATTATTTTTTCGCACATTATGCCTTCTAATGCTTTTGTTAAGGGATATTGGTCATTAAAATGGTGGAAATTTTTTTATATACTATTTTCAGAATGTTCCTGATTGAGAACATTGGTCACTTCGGACTATACTTTTACACTGGATTCAAAAGTGGAATATAGTTATGAATAGACTAAATTATAAGCAAAGTAATAAGAATTAATGAAATTTTTTTTTTAAATTTAAGTACACATATGAATTAAGTTGGAAATTTATAAATTTAAATGAAAACAATTTCTTTTACTTAATCAAAATATAAAAAAGTTAAGTTTATACCTTTATTCCATAATACAGTGTAAAGCGTTTTAAATGCAATTTTTTCTTGCACTCATTGCAAGCTAATCTTGCATTTAATCGTGCACAGAGCACATCTACCTTGTGTTGTTTATACAAGGAAATGACCATCACACTTTTTCTGTGATACATGGCGGTGAACTCCGGGCCAAGACTGAGGCCCATCATTTCTTGGTGCAATTCTCAGAAGAGCGATTGTAACCTCCCGGCGAAACTCCAGATAAGTCAGCTTGTTATTTTTTCCATGAGTTGCTGAATGTAAAAACCAACACAGAGAAATCAGCGATATTTAATGCATTAACAAATAGATCCCACCACCATACCTTATTGCGAAGTGTTAGACGGTAAATGCCTATCATTCTATCTAGCGAGTCAACTTCTCCTATTCCAGTATTATATTTATGTATAAAATTTTGTTCTTGTGTGTTCACTTTCTTCTTATCTTTACGTGAACATATTTTAGTCGACTGCATTGGGAGATCAGTGTAATAATTTGAAGAAACTTTCACTACAGAATTGTCATTCCAGTGGCTTCAAAATACCGATCCATCACTTTGGTAATCAAATTAACCTTTTTATAGTTTTTTCATCTGCTTTGAGGGGTCAATGGACTTTTTTTAATTCGAAAATCTCGGGTAGTTCCAATAGCTTTTATATTTCTACTTGAAAGATCCATCATTAAATCATAAGTAGTAAAACAGTTATCAAAAAATATTTCTACTTGAAAAGGGTTTGCAACAACTGTCAGAAGATTATTTATAAGCCTAGTACCAAGAGTGGCTATTTCATTTGGCTGTTTTCCTGCATAAATCTCCATTTTATATGGATATCCAATATTAGCGCAAATAATCCAGATTTTCAATACGAAACGAATTGGTTTTCTTCCAATCAACATTTTAGAGGAATGGTGGCTATAATAAGGAACCATTTATTCATGAATGCTAAGCTTGTTGTGAAATAATTCAAACTGATTCCTTTTTTTACTTAGATCATCGTAGATTGGTTGGATTTTTCCCAACTTATCACCAAGTTGCAATGAAGTGTTATCCATCAAATGAAAATTTATTTTGATTTCTTTGAATTTTTTTCTTGGCATGACTGTAGAGGTAATAGGGACAGTTATGTCTTCATAAGTGCTCCAGTAATCATTTTCCGTGTGTACCTAATATATCCACTCAGTAACAGTATCCTAAAAAACTGCGCAATATCTTTCTAGTAACTATCTATGTTAGTCCCTTTTGAGAGGAATAAGTTGATGTCCTTTCTATCAGAAAACTTATATATTCCAGGGAAATGAATTTGAAAACAAAATGTCAATAGTTTCTGCTACTATTAGTTCTGGAAATTTATCAGCAATTTTTATTGTTAGTTCACTCTTTCTTGGCTTACTAAACACAGAATTCTTTTCCATTTTTGTGTAAATGACATTTTTTTCACCCTATCAGAACTACAAAGTTTGTTTCGTTTATTTTTTTGTTCATTGGAAACAGATCCTGAAACTTGATTTTCGCAAATATTTTGGCTTATTTGCACTTTATTAGTAAAAATACTAAGGTGACCACAAACAACCGAGGGCATAACAGGACTAAGGATATTGTCATCAATATCCTCTTCTTTTGAGATGTGATCACTTTTATCAGGTGGAAGCTGACAAATTTCAAGTTCTTCGTCTGAAAATTCTGAAATATCAGATTCTCTGAGAGTCAACAGATAGTCAACAGCTGCCTCTAGACTTTTAAAAATTTTCTCCGTACTATTTTAGTTCGCTAGAAAAATCCCATTCAACACCTTTAAAAATTAAGTCTGAGAAGTAAACGCACTAAACTGCTAATAAAATTCGTCTGTTTTCTCACAAAATTTGAGGATTACCCTTTCAACTACTTATGGAATTTCCCTTTCATTCCCTTCGAAAGGGGATTCTCCTTTCAAATAATTCCACATTTTCCCCTTTTCTTTGCTAAAAGGGGTATTCTCTTTTCTATTACATTTCAACTAAAATTCCTCGTACAGAAAATATGTCGACGCAGAATAATGGCGACAGGCCAATGTTCCCAATTGGGTCATGAATATTTAATAAAAAACCCCTAGTGTGTTTTTGATAAATATTATCAAAAATGATGTCCTTTTTATTGATTAAAGCTATTTTACGTATGCCAACCGGTTTTTAGAAGCATTGGATGGCTTTTCACATTTATATGAATATTTTAGTTGTACACTGTAACAAACAATAATAATGGTCATTTTTATGATTTTTTGTACATTTTCCCATTAATGATAGGAATGTAAGTTCTATTCCAAAAAATAGTATTTTTTTTTACTATTTCTGCTAATTTTTTGAAGTCAATTTTGATGAAATGATTTTTTTTTTTTTTTTTATGTTCCCAATTGGTAACATTGGCCTGCAAAAGAGTAACGTAAATCTGCGTGTTTTAAATTAAACTTATTTTATGAAAGAATTTCTGGTTCTAGTTGACATTTAATCATATGGTCGAAGTCGGATCGACTCCTTCCGGGCGTTCTAGTGATAAAGCATTAATGTCCATCTTCCATTAAAAGTCACTCAGGAGACTGCAAGTATAAAGTTAAAATTTAGAAGATAATTTCCATCTTAAAAGAGCTTCCAGCTACAATGCTGTATACTCATGGGTAAACGTAATAGGTTATCGATTTAATCCTAACATGCAAAATAAGTTTTCTTAGTTAAGTTCCCAAAGGATATAAATGTTTGTGATATAAATTTTAGGTTTATATATATCTAGTTATTCCCTTAGTTCCTCTTTCTACAGTGATTCAGTATATTTTTTGTAGAATTTTTTAGGTTCAATATCCTCAATGTACAAAAGTAAGATCATAATATTTTTATAACACAAGAAAATGAAATGATGAAGTAATAATATTTGTTTATCTTTTCCTTTTCAGAATGAATCTACTCTAATAGCCATTTCAGATTAGGAATACAGGCGAAATGATAAAAAAAATACATGGATTCATATATATATATATATATATAAAGTTAAAATTTGGAACATCAATTCCATATTAAGAAAGCTTCCAGCAACAATGCCGTATAGTCATGGGCAAACATAATGGGGTATCGATTTAATCCTAAGATGCAAAATAAGTTTTCTTAATTAAGATCCTAAAGGATATAAATGTTTGTGATATAAATTTTAGGTTTATATATATCTAGTTATTCCCTTAGTTATAGCTTTTTCTACAACGATACAATATATTTTTTGTTGAATTTTTAGGTTCAATATCCGCAATGTACAAAAGTATAAATATAAAGTTAAAATTTAGAACATCAATTCAATCTTAAGAAAGTTTAGTTTACATATGTATAATTCGAGAAGAACCACACCATAAAGGATTATTATCGGTTTACCAGAAAAGCCCATTTAACTCTGTAAATGTCCCATGAGCCAGGGAAGGTAAGCGCAATATTACCTCCTACGACCGCTACCTTTATATTCTACTATCTGCTATGACTGTGTTGGTGTGTACATGAGTGAAGCAATTCACAAGTGTGATTGTTATATTTGCAAGCAACAATTATTGTAAAAATGTCGTATAACACAACATTTGTTACAACAACAATTACAGGATGAAAATGAGTTGTGTTGAAGCTAAATATTCCTTCATATAGCAGATGGTACAGTGCTTCAGCTTTTTAATGTTTTAGAGTGGTAAATGTACATTGTGGAAAAATCCCTAATATTAACCCGAAACGACAATGTTTTGCAATCTTTACATTTAGTACATAGGAAAAAAAATATACATATATTTTTATGTATCATTGTGATTTGCGATGGCTATGTTCTTAGCGAAATTTATCATGATGAAGAACAATGCCGTTGGAAAATATTCCATGTCGTTTCCACTCCATCATTCACTACAATATACTTTTCATTGGTGAAGATTTACCCATAACATTTCAATGAACTATGACTGCGCTTTTCATGAATTCGATAAAAGATCACGGAAGATTAATGCTTTTCAAAGTAAAACGTACTCCTAGCCTCATATAGTGCTCCACATAACATTGTTCCATGACATTCTGCTGACATTCGAGATAATGTGAAACTTATATGTGAAAATGATACAAAAACCGATAACAACGGATACTATTAAATTCAAATTGGTACAACGAAAAATGAAGCAGAATATATAGCTGAAATATCCTACTATTCTTATTTTGAAATATTCATGAAATATGATTTTTTCTATATATTTATGTATATCCTATTATACATTTATTCGTATTCATTTCATATTATATAGAGAAATAAGTTCTGATATTATATATATAATTTTGTACTTATTTCAATTTAACACTAGAACACTCGGTAATTTTACTCAAGTTTCATAAAAATATTTGACACCAGAATTTTTATTTAAAATTATTTGATTGGTTTATTTAACGTAAATCTGCATGTTTTAAATTAAACTTATTTTATGAAAGAATTTCTGGATCTAGTTGACATTTAATCATGCGGTCGGAGTTGGATCGATTCCCTCCAGGCGTTCTAGTGTTAATGCATTAATGTCCATCTTCCATTGGAAATCACTCAGGAGACTGCGAATATAAAGTTAAAATTTATAACACCATTTCCATCTTAAGAGAGCTTCCAGCAACAATGCTGTATGCTCATGGGTATACGTAATGTGGTATCAATATAACCCTAATATGCAAAATGATTTATTACAAATGTATATCCTCTGTCTTTGAAAAATAATAAATCAGATTACACAATTTTAATTTATCTTTCTATATTAGCCTAAATTGTTACGTTTTCTATAAGCACATTCTTATGAAACATTTGAAAAATTGTAAATTAACGAAATAGTTCAGTATTTGAATTAATGTAATGTGTAATGAATTTCATATTTTCTGATATCTTTAATTTCTTGTTTTTGGATTTATAAAAAAATAGTTTCCAATCTACTATAATTTTGTGCCCGTAGTTAAATCGTAAAAATTGAGCACTGCACGATATTTTCCAAATGCTATTTTTGTAGTAAATCACCATTATTTGCCTTCTTTCTTCATTTGACTGTATATAAGTCCTATTTTTCTATTTATTTTAATTGCTGTTTTGAGAAAATATAGTTACATACACTGGGTCGTGTGTATTGGTGATTCAAAATGCAATTTATGTTATTTTTGGACAAATATTTTATTTTTGGATATTTTAAATATCCAAAAATAAAGAGAAATAATCGAGAAATAATGCTTATAAGCAGTAAAATTGCAGCTATAATCTTAATATACGCTCATGTTTGGTTACAATTTATTAATTATTTCTCGGTATCAATGTTATTTTGTTCGTAACATGAATTTGGAAATAAAATAATTTTCTTCCTGTAAGTACTATGCTGTGAAAAAGCAAATGTTGAATATTTCTTAACTGGTCCATTATTCATTGTTTATTGTCATACTTTGTGATAAGACATTCGATCTTAATTGGCTGATTATATTCTTCATAATGGAGAGAGTTTAAATTTGTAATCCTAGGAAAAATAAAAAGATATACCAAAGTAAATTATCGAAATTATTAAAGAAAATAAAAACAATATGTTCGATTCTGTGTTTATGTGCAGGATGATTACAGAAAAACATTTCCTTATTTGAGAATAACAAGGATAACTGCAACAAATTAAGGGCATGAGGCAACATATAGTGTTTACATTTTTGAATATATTTGAAGATGGCTTCCCTGAAAGCACATTTAACATCATTTAGTAAGAAAATATTCCGATAAAGAAAGATTTACATTGAAACAATCCGATAATTAATTTAATGACCAGTAAAATAATTATGCGAATATTTTTAAGTGTGTGTCTATAGTGCTACTAATTAGCCTTTAAAATGTATAAAGTACATTGAAAGTGTACAGGAACCCCAAATATTTTGTTGAATTATGGTTGAACTGCCACAGTATGAGTTACAGTATGTCAAAGAAAAGCTTAGCTTTGGTATTTGACAGTCGTAACATCTTTTCATGGAATTTATGTCGTCCTGTCTTCCAAAGTAATTATAAAATATGTGATATGATATGTAGTCTTTTTTATTTATACGTTTAATATGCAGATACACTGCTCAAAAGAATTAGGGGAGCACATGGTTTTAACAAAATTACGTAAATACTTACTCCGATAAGTAACGTAAAATAAAACATCCATAATTTAATGTGTAGTAGAAAACAGATGTAGAAAACTTCACACACAAATCAAAGTTTGTGATGTTAAATACACTGAAGAGCCAAAACATTATGACCACCTACCTAATAATGCATTTCTTTAGCCTGCAAAAAAGCTGCAACCCGCATTGGTATGGATGACACAAGTCCTTAGTAGATGGCAGAAGACAGATTGTAGCAGATGTTCAGCCAGCGCTCATGCAAATCCAAAATATGAACATGGCTGTTTTTGAGCTCTGAGCTGCCATTCCTGACCTCACACCTGCTTTATCGTATAAAGAATCGTTGAGTTAGGCTGTCTGGACATTGACTGGAATTCCCTGTTATGTTCTTGGAACCACCCCAGCACCATTTGAGTACTGTGACATGGAGAATAGTCGTGCTCGAAGACTTCCTTTCCAGTTGGAAAGACAGATACCATGTAAGGGTTCAGCGGTTCCAAATGATGTTCAGATAGTCCGCGGCTTTCATAGTCTGTTCTACAACAATCGTAGGTTCCGGAGACGCCTATCACAACGTTTCCCAAAGTATAGTAACGTCTCCATCGGGCTGTGTATGATCTGCTGCATAAGGGAGTGCAAGAGCTCGCCTGAAAGAAGGCGTACCTTTACACTGCTATCGGCGTGTTGAAGAATGAATTGTGATTCATCCGACCAAGCAACTCTCTGACAATGATCCATGATCCAGTTATGATATTCCCGGGCCTAGTAATTTTGCAACAGTTATTTAAAATTCCAGACTATTCGATTGGGTAGTTTTTGCTCTGTTATATGCGGACGGATGGACGGAAGGGTAGACAGACAGACAGATAGAACGAACGACAACTACAGGTGCTACGTATGTATGTAGTTACGAACGCACCTAACAATGGATTAAAGATGATTTTTCGCGCGAAACCTGGGACGATCTTACTAGAGCATACATGAAGATGAATAAATGCCATTTTATAGAACGTTTGTGATCACAAAGATTTCCTGCAACAAATATAATAAAATGGTAAATAGAAAGAATATGCAGAATGTAATTAGAAATTAAAGGTTAAGTAAGAAAACAACTTAGCTCACAATGATATAGGATTAGATGATGATGGAGATTAATTTCTTCATTGGCTATTTGTCGAGAGATATTGACTACATCATTTTAAAGCACTTAAATAGCGACATGACATATTGCCCCGGCAACACAATTTAATAAATCCACGATGTGAACTAAGTATTATACATATGGCTAAATTCTCGGCAGTATATAGCATTGTATAAGTTAGAATGAATAAGAATGAAACCACAATAAATTTGCGAAACATTTTCAATAAAAAGTGTAACACAAAAACTTTTCCCATCTACAATTTTAGTCATTTTACTTGAGTTAAATAACTGAAGGAATTGTCGTGACATAACCCAGCGGTTTGGTTAAACATGTTATGTAAGTATTGCGATTAATAACGATTTTTCTTTTGATATGTTAATTTACTTCATTGAGTTCTATAACAAAATGTTCTTTACACTACATAAAGCAAGATCTTAAAAAAGTAAGACAATGTTTAGTCATTGTTTACACATTGTTATTGCATTCAACCCACATTGTACACATTTTCTGTTCAATTTATTTTTTAGACTGTTGGTACATTCAATGTCTTGTGGATCCAAGAATGACAAAATTGCAATTTATTGGACCACACTATATGCCTCCAATTAAGTATTGCCTAATGTTAGTTTTTAGATGTTAATTTCTTTGCCGTTGTCAGCAATGACCTTTTGAGGGGTAACCGGCATCATTGTGTGCAGTTCTCGTTGCAATGTTCACTCAGAAACAATTTCAAATAGTTCACTGACTTCAGCAATTTCTATCGGATTTTAAAAACAGATTTCTTTGGATTCAAGGCCGTTATATTCATCTCCAGACCCTCAAGATTAATATGTTTTTCTTGCCACATTTTTTGGTTCTGAGTTTAACGTCCAGAAGTACTTGTCCAGAAGTACATTCTTTTTATACATGATGGATCATAGCGTACGTAATATTACAATGCGAGTACATTTCTCGAAATTTTCGGAAATAGCGAACCCAGGTGTGCCTGAGTGTCACCAAACGCGTCACGTATGCATATGCCCCTGTGATCGAAGTTTCTAACATTCTTAAAATATGGGCCAGTTATCATGAAGATGATGAATGAAAAAGAGAATGCTAAAATAGAAACAAGATGGTCCATATTCATGGTCGCCATACATGAACCCAAGTTTTAGTATGAAACCCCCTCCCACCCCCCAACAAAACCATCAACGAACCATCTCTGGGCTGAAGTACACTCTGGAGACTTTGCAAGTTGAAATTGTTGTTTAGCCTATTGGTGCACTAGAGTCTTCGTCCAATTAAAAAAAGCATTTTCACATGGCTCCAATCAAGTTTTGGTCACATTCGGTGATTTCTGGTCATTGGCAAACGTGCTATGCTTTAGTTATTTGGAATGTACTCTGTACCAAATTATTATTCATGCAGTTCCGTTTGCATATTCGCCGAGAAAAAAGTTGGAATGAATCTTTATTTAATCATGATGCAATTTCTATCGGATTTGAAACCGATTTTAATTGATTGCTCGTCTAAGGTCTTTTTAATTGAGATATTTCCATGTTTCATTTTTGACTCCGAGTTTCGCAGCCACTAGTGGTACTCCTGTAACTGAGCGTAGATTGATTCCACAGGTATTCTGCTTCGATAGACCAAAGAATAATCGAACTTCAATTTCTGTGGTCTGATAGAACATTTTTTGTAACACTATTATCCTTATATTTACATGTTTTAATGCATTACTATCGTACTTCTCTATTTATTTATTTCGCGTTTCTGCTATAATCACAGAGAAAGATGTGAAGTCTCAGTTCACTACGCGATTCTTTTGCAACTCTCTCTACATCAGTTTCTCGAAATTTTTGTGGTTCAGCGCAAGGGTGATTAATATTCTGTCCAGTGAGCTTAAAATAAATTAATCGTAAACAGATCATACATAATTAGAGTTATCTATAAAAACGAAAGGCGAGTTTTTAAAAGAATAAAAATTAGTTTCTCATTTAAAAAATTAAAATGATGGAAGGGATAAAATAATAAATACAAGAAAAAATAATTTCGAAGAAAGAAATATAGAGACACAGCTTAATCATTAATTCGAAACAAACATGCATGCTACAAAACGAAGACATCTTTGTCTTTATTGACGAAGGTACTATTGTAAAGATTTTTAGTAGCAATACAAATCTGAATAGGCAGACAAGTTTTTCCTTTATTTTACAAGGGAAAACTCATTATTTTAGAACACATTTTTTATAGTCGTATTTCTATTAACATATGGATTTTTAAGAACATAGTTAAGTATAATATCAGATCTTATCCTCTTTATACATAATTTATTTTTTTAGCAATTTCAACATTAAATAATTATTAAGGGATGAGAAGTCAGTTAAAAGCAGCAAAAGTTCATAATTTTCGATATTACATGTCTTGAAAAATTCAGACTTTAAAAAAACATATTTACTGCTGATAATAGAAAAATATATGCTTCAGTGTTCTGAATTTTGATTATAAAAATTATCTGCATCTCATACTAGATTTAAGCTGTGTTAAGAATTTACTAAGCGTAGAAAAAAAAAATAAAAAGTAAAATCAGATAAAAAACAGTTCTATCGAACTGCTAGAACACCAATATGATTTTGATTGAATGTGGATTTCTCCAAATTCTCGACATCATGATACGTTTCGGTTTCATTTGCAAACTAAATGCTAAAAATTAGACATGGCATCTTTATAATATTACTATTAAGTTACAAAGTAAAATATAATAAAAAGGTTTCCTTAAATTACAAGATAAATAAAATGATTGAAGGTAATACTAATCTTACCATTATACAAGTATAATTAATATTCTACAAAATATAATGCCGTATTATCAATAAATAATGAAAAACTGCATGATTAAAATCCATTAATTATGTTTCAAAATCTTTCATTATTTGCATAGGTTTGCTTTTTGTTTTTGGATTTTTTTTAGCAAACTTCTTTTTCAAAAAATCAAAAATCTTGATTAATTTTTACATTCTGGGCAATATTTTCACATTTTGTAAAAGAAGGAGTATTAGCTGGATATATACTGGATTGATTTTAAAAACAATTTGTAACATTTTGTAGATAACAATCATGCTCCTATGCTTACTCAAAATATTTAACAGAAAAATTCTCGTTTATCAAATTACTTAAGATAAAGTATAGCGACTGACTGAACAATATAAATCACAAAAATAAACCTTAAATATAATTTTATATTTCACATAGATTTTATATTCTACGTGCTTAAAAAAAAAATTAAACCAGCAATAATCAACGTTAAAGAACAACGGTTATAAGAAGTTTTTAAAGAAGTTAATACATACGTACGTATTTCGTAAACTGTTTGCAAGCATACAAAAATTCTAATCTACTTGTTAATTTTCCAGAAATTACATAAAACATTATTACTCAACTTACTCTGGTAATTATTTTATTCGACTGAGTTAGGTACATAATATTACAGTGAATAATTCATAAAATAAATAACTAAGCCTTGTACTTTTATTACATTTTCGAGAAAATAAATGCATATATTCATACAAGCAAACTATTCAAAATGGATTTCCGAATTTTATTCTAAAAATTTTGTTTCTATCACAATCAATAAAATGTATCGGATTTTTCCATTTTCTTTACATATACTTTCCATTCTTCTAGATCGACTTAGACATTTTCACTCAAGTGCGTTTCATTGTAGTTCGAACGAATTCTAAATTTCAAACACGAAAATAATTTTGAAAACCTCTACCCTAGAGGAACATTTGTGAAGCAGAATATAAATTTTTGAAATGTATGAAATATTTCATCCTAAATTTCAAGATACGTACAGCCTAAGTAATTTTCCAGCGCTACGCAACAATGGAAAATTTTTGTCACGTTTTAGAGTTTTAAATTTTATTGGAATTCTGCTTTTTTATGTATGCGAAATTTATGTTATTTTTGTTATTTTTATTTATCTAATTTGTACTTTATATCTTATTGTTTGTTTGTTCTTTTTAGCTTTTATTTTTTAAACTTGTTTTAAAAATGTTTTTTTCAGTCTCATAAAAAATCATGTTAAAATAGATACAGGGTATTTTAAAATTAGATTTCAGAAAGTAGACGCATATATTTATATATATACAAGAATGTGCAAAAATATTGAACGGGCTTAAATCATGTACTTATAGGATATAAACGATAACGTAAATCCCAATGTGTTCAAAATTAAGTATATAATAATATTACGTTAATGAAATAAAATTTTCGTGAATTTTCAAATACTAAGATGCCGTCAATTTTTATATAAGACCCTCTTTGGCAAAATTGATCAATTATATGTATATAGATATGTTTTCCTTTCCTACAACAAAATAATAAAAAAAACTGTATGTATATGTGTATTTTTAAAATTAACTGAATTATAAAGAAAATAACTGACTTAGCTTCTAGCTGATTCTACTTCCATAATATTCTATAGAAACAAACTCTCTAAACTTCGATCATGTGTGTTAAAAAAATTGAAGTAGTAAAAAAAAAAAAAAAAAAAAAAAAAAAAAAAAAAAAAAAAAAAAAAAATGTAGCTGTTATTGATATATGAAAATTAGCAAGCTGTCTATCTAAATATAATTTGAAGTATTGATTGTCTAAAATTAAGTTGACAATGGTTGTATATTAATAATATGTACAGAATTTATGTCAATAAAAGAAAGTTTCGCTATTTTTGCCAGTGTGTGTGTTTGTCTCTCTGCGATGGTTAGTTAAATCCACCGCACGTACAGGGTCTGAATATTTGGGTGAGGATAGTGAAATACAGGTCCTGGTGCACCTGAGGCTCATATTTTGATTTTTTTAAGGCCCGGGGCCCCTAAGAGCACCTTTAATTTTTTTACGTCTTAAATTGATAGTAACATATCCCCTTTTTATCCGATCTTCTTCGTTTTTGGGGCACATTCCCAATTTAATTATTCCCCTATTTCTACATTCGAGTTAAGACCCTGCTCCCCTGGTCCCTTGTATAGTGCTCCTTGAAGTTTTACTCCCGGAATTATTAATGTCTCCGCCCCACCTTTTAATTCGATGTTCGTTTTTCGTACATTTTTCCATTTAGTTATTCTCCCGTTCTACGTTCTATTTAACACTAGAACGCCCGGAATGAGTCGATTCGACTCCGGGCATTTGATTAAATGTCAATTCGAACAAGAAATTCTTTCACAAAATAAGTTTAATTTTAAAATTGCAGATTTACATTAAATAAAACAGTCAAATAATTGTAAATAAAAATTCTGGTGTGAAATATTTTTATGAAACTTGAGTAAAATTTCCGGGCATTCTAGTGTTAAGACCCTAGACTCCTACGGTACGGTCCGGGGTCCCTTGAATTTTTTGTGAACCATGCATTTTTTTACCCGTTAATTTTATCACCGTCTCATTAAATAATTGTAAATTTGAGTCCTGAATCCCTCTCCCTGGACCAACACCCTCATATTTTTATTGGTGCCCTACGGATCTTTTTCAAGCATCTCCCCCTATTTTTTGCACATTTTTTTAAAATTATGTTCTAATGATTAATTCATACCCTAGGCATAATTTCGAGTAACTGAAGATCTAAAGCACCAAGTATCAAGACCTTTTTAACATATTTTCATGTTAAGGACCTACTCTCACATATCAGTTGGCATCTTTGGAGTCCCCTATTATAGATACCTTAAAAATGGTTCGATTCACTAGCTTTTTTCGAACTACCTCTTACGTCCTCCAGCTATTACATGAAAGATAATTCCCAGACTTCATATACTACCAATTTTTAATATTAATCGCCTTCTTATGGCCCTTGGTGTAGCTTCTTTAAAAATGATCCGATTCTCTTGCAGTTTTCTTTAACATAGTTCTAGCGTCCTCAGGCATCTTTAAAAACTACTAAAAATTTTACTTATACTCAACTATATTCCAGTTACGATCCTGGCCCTAGGACCTGGTATAGAGGGCCTTGAGGTTTTTGTGCCCTAAATTTCTAATAATTTCCCTCCCTTTAATCTGATCTTCGTTTTTGCGATCTTTATTGTATTTATTTATTCCCCTGTTTCTACATTCCAGTTAAGACCCTGACCCCCTTGGGCCAGGCCCGGGGCAATTTGAACTTTTTGTGCTCAATACATTTTTCACCTCCTAATTATTTAATCCTCTCAATGATCTTTTCTTCTTCAGTGCTAGCCTTTGTTGCGTGAGGTCCAGGCCTGGCGGAATTGGCTTCGGCCAAGTATTGCCTGAAAACTGTATTTTTTATAGACCTTAACAGAGGAGACTGGGAGGTACACTACGCTCGATAGATTTGGTTTCGCTGTGTGAGCTGTCCTTTTTAGGCAATCAAACTTTAAAGTTGAGTCTTGGACTCATCTACCACTGCCAACATTCTCATATTTTTACTGGTGCCTTACGGTCCCCTTTTCAGCATTTCTACCCATTTTCTGCGCATTTCTTTAAAATTATATTCTAATGATTAATCCATGCTTTAGGGGAGAGTAGCCGTATTTGGACCACCGCTTTAATTGGACCTTTGCCATTCTGCCGTTAATTACAGGAAGAGACACCATCTACCACTACTGAAATCCTTGTCATTAGAATGATGTCACTCATGATTACAAAAAGCAACTGCCTACCACGTGCTGTTTTCAGACAATCTTAAAAAAATCTAAAGTTAGCTGTTTAGATCTAATTTTTTCGTACTAAACTTAAGTGAATACTTTAAAACTAAGGTAAGTTGTTATGTTTTCATATACATATCTAAATTCATCTGTTTATTGCACATATTTTTCACGCGGGTTTGTTTGATTTCGTTTTTGTTCGTAGTCTTGAGATTATGTGTTTTAAAAAATGGCGCAGTTGCCGTAATTGGGCCAATTTAAGTTGCTTAAATTGGACCATATCTCGATCATAAATTTGAAAAGTAAGTAATGAATTTCGAAGACGGCACACCCTGTACACTATTTTTTTAATGTTTTATAATGGATTACTATCTCCGTGCAATTTTTGTATATCTGCATTAATGTTTTATACAGTTTAGGCCTGTAGAAACATAAAAATATTTGTACATGTTTATGCAATAAATTTTGTTTGCAAATGTATGTATTTGTATGTATTTTCTTTGCATTCTTTATTCCTACGGCGTATTTGGTTTACAGAGTTGAATTCAAACATTTTCCTCCTGGAGGATATTTGCAATTCCATGATAGGGGCCAGACATTTTACAGTTCTAGAGGGTGGGATTACACTTTTTTTGCCATTAAAACGCATAAAATCTCAAAACTTCCAGTGGGAGTGGTTATTTCAAGGCTAGGGGAGGGAGGGGGAGGCTGAATTCAACAATGTTTGAATATATAATGTTTGCGTTTGGTTAACCGTAGCGTACTTTTCAATAGAGCATATTTTTTAAACACTTTTTTATCAAATGTTGAAAATGCTGAAAAAGACACAGACAAACTGTCTGGAAGAAAAACAACTGTGACAGATAAAGTAGTTATAGATATAGGAAACAAAAAGGAGAGAGTAAGTTGTGAAGAAATTGACCTGCAAGAAGGCTGCAGCTACAAATGCTCCCCAAAAATCATTAGAAATATTATCTCCCTTGCTGAATTCATTTAAATCAAAGTACATAGGGAGCCAAAAATCAGTTGCGTTAACATCTTCGCCATATAAAATAAACCTTGAAATCAGAGAAAAAAACGACAAAAAGGGAGCTATCAGAGCACAAAAGCAGTTGGAGGATCAAGTTTTAAAAAATAAGCGTAATGCAATTAGTAAGAAAACGATGGAAGGGATGAACTACAAACATACTGTAAAGAAAACTTCTGTTGCAAAAAAAAAGTCTAATAATTCAGAATGTAAAAAGAAAAATCTAGACAGTGATGATTGGTTTCGCCTAATTTGTAAGAAAAATAAAATAGCAGAAATGATCCAGTGTTCAGATTTCAAAGTACTGTTCCATGTTGTGTTTTGCTGGAAAAAAAAAACAATAAACGAAATTCATGTGTAAGGCTTACATCACGCCTTACATGATGTTCAAGTAACTGACAATTAGTTCCATAATTTTTATTCTCAATTACTGATAACTTTGATTTCTATTTTGAATACATTTTGGATCTAAAACAATTACTCTGATTTTCAGATATTTGATTTCTTTATATTTCATTGCTGTTATTTTTTTCGATAGTTTCATTAATTGCAAACTTTGCAAAATAAAATTAGTTATATTCCCTAGTTATTAAAACAACTTGATTTTATTTGGTCCAATTTAGGAGACTGGGGGTCCAACTTAGGCGACCAGTTGCTGAATTTGGACCATTTTTGATAATTTTTTCAAATTACAATAAAATTTAGATTTTCAAAAAGAAATTGATCTAAAGATATATTTAGTTATTAGATGTATAGATTGACAACGTGTAATGATATTTTGCGGATATACCAAAAATTGAGTGAGTTACACCTAAAAATATGTGAAGTTGTCCAAATTCGGCTACTCTCCCCTATGCACAACTTCAACAAATTGGAGATCTAAAGCGCTAAGTACAAGAATATTTTAAAATATTTTCATCTTAGGGCACTACACTGAACTATCAGTTGGCCCCTTTTGGGCCCCCTATTATGCCGCCATTAAAAATGATCCTATTCACTAGCTTTTTTTCTAACAACATTTTAGGTCCTGCAGCTATAACATGAACGAAAAAAAAAAAATCAGCTTCCGCCAATTTTGAATAGTAATTCCCTTCTTGGCGTCCTTGGTGCAGCTTCTATAAAATGATCCAATTCTCTTGAAATTTTCTTTAACATAGTTCTAGAGTCCTACGATTACTTTATAATCTGCTAAAAAATGCCTTGTAAGACTGCTTCCACTTTTTTACTAGTATTAATCTTCTTTTTTGACATCAATACCCAATACAGCGTTAAATTAAAAATCATGTTAATGTTGAAGGTAAATGGTTAACTTTAGAGGGTGGTGGATTACATCCGTAAATTAAATATCGTGTTAACGTTAAAGGTAATTCGTAAAATTTTCAGGGAAGGGCACCTTTCTCCACTTGGGTGTGCGTTCTTTCCTCGAGTTTCATTGGCCCAATTTCAACGGGAATGTGTTCATTCAACTTAGATTACGATTAAGCTAATTTCTGTATTATGAAAGTTTATCTTAAGCTTCAGTAACCACCATTTTCGAACATTAACGGTGCATTCTTTTCTTGGGTTCTATCTGCCCGATTTCTACGGGATTTGGCTCATTCAACTTGGTTTTGCATTCTCTCCGGCGCGTGCGGAGCACTTCCGGTAGAAGGAACACACGTCGCTTGTTCCTTCGGAAGGAGATTGGTGAGAAGCACATTAGACGCTGCCAAAAGCAGTGGGGACCTCGAAATTAGGTTTATTTAAAAAAATATTCCAAAGATATAAAATCATAAAAACTTCAGTTTTGTTTATGGTTATTATAACGGGCCCCGGGCAACGCCGGGTGGGACAGATAGTATGCTAAAATAATGCCATTGGGACGCTACAGTGTGATTGTCACTTGCTCGGCACTATGAAGGGACATATTATAATCTGACCTTTAGTAGTTTTAAATTACTTTGTCACATTTCCTTGGCGAATGATTTTTTACATAGAATAGGTCAGTATATAGCTTAATAATAGTTTAAAAATGGTTAAATATCTAATTTTTACCTGCCGAGTTTTACGAAAATCGATACCGTTCTTGTGACAAAAGGTTTATAACAAATTTAATGTGTTAAATTTTCAGTAATTACACATTGTTCCCTTTCAACAGTAGAATAATAAAAGTTTCAAGGAAAAAAAAGTTAAAAACCAAATTTTAATTCTTAAATTTTCATATTCAGTTTATGTAAAAGAAACGTGGCTTTCTAAACATAGAATAATTGTTTTGAAAATTAAATACATGTATGCGCTTTTTACAACAATTTTTTAGCTAATGTAAAACAAGAATTTAAAAGGATTTCCATTTTATTTAAGCAGGAATGTTTGTCCAGAAGTCCTCCATAAAGGATTTTATTTCACAGTTTTAAGACTACTCTCATTCTTTTGTCTTCAAAAGGCTAAATATTACATTGCAGAAAACTCTTTGGAATCCATTGTTCTCTTTGCTTAAAAAAGTACTAAAATGTGTGTTTAAAGCAAAGATACACTGTTCTGCTTTTATGTTTGCTTTATTGCACTTTTATTTGATGACATCTCATAAAGAACTGT
Source organism: Maratus speciosus (assembly GCA_963932465.1). Lineage (NCBI taxonomy): Eukaryota > Metazoa > Arthropoda > Arachnida > Araneae > Salticidae > Maratus > Maratus speciosus. The sequence continues at coordinate 108,807,055 of OZ010789.1, read as the reverse complement.
TGCTTTAGCACTTACGGAAAGAAGTATGTTTGAGTATTTGCTTTACCAGATTTCTGTTTAAACAAAAGGAATTGTTTAATATTATTGTACGTGATTTCATTCTGTGTAGATATTTTCCTTATTACATCAGAAAATGTTAAAAGAATATAATTTTCGTTTATCAGACAAAAATTAAATCATTTTATAAAAAATCCAATATATATATATATTTCATTTTAAAAGCATTTAAAAATTGCTTATACGATTTTTTCATTCTTCTTATTCGGTATCATTAATTATTTTTTTAATAAAATAGCGATGTGAAACATGCCAAGGTTTCTTTGATATTACATAAAAAATATTGTATGAAATATCTACTGATACATATTAATATATTTCATTAAATAATCTGAATATTTCATTAAAACTTTTAAAAAATTGATATTCATTTTTCTCATTAAAATAAATGCGAGAAAATTAATTATCAGTTTTTTTTTAAATATTTTTAAATGCATTATTTAAAAAAAAAATATGTTAAGGGTAAGTAAAAAAATAAATAAATTTTGAAATGTTGCCAGGGGAATCAAATAGTTTCTTGATATAATCATTTTCTTTTATTGGGTACTTTATTTATTATGCCAAAAATGTACCTTAAAATGCTTAAATTAAAAAAACAAATGCTCATTTCTCGATTTCTAGATCAATATTTTGGAACTAAGCTTTTGAATAGAAGTCTACTATTCAGAATAAATAATGCCAAATTTAGTGAAAATGTGCAGTATATTAAAGAGAAATCAATGGTAATTAAATTAAAATGCTAGTAGAAGCGATTAATTAGATTTAGAATTATTATTTTTTAAAGTTGAAATCTTAAAAGTGATTTTTCTCAGTTTGCGCTTTTTCAACGAATTAGCATGTTCAAAATGATAAACATTTATGCATATTTTTCAAATGACTCGATTTTTTTTTCTGTTTGTCCGTTATAGCCTGGTTGATAAAACTAAGTATAGGATTTACATTAAAGTTTTTTTTTTTTTTTTTTTACACATAAAAAAGTAAAATAAATTCAGTTTTTACTGTAATTTTATGCGTATTTGCATATTTTATTTTTTTACCCAAACTAATTAACTTATGGCAAATCTGATACTTATTATATAGAACACTTCTAAGAATAGTTAAAAAAAAACTCAAAATGTTCAAAACTGTATCAAAACGTGCGTTTTAAAATTTAATTAAATGTTAAAAAAATTGAAAATTTCAAATTTGGCCAAGGGAATCGAACAATTTCTTGATAGAATCGTTTTTCTTCATTGATTCTTTTATTATTAAGTCACAAATGTCCCTTAAAATAATTAAATAAAAAAAAAACGTTCAAAGGGTACTGAGCCCCTTTAATGTTAACAGACATTGGAAAATACATATCGATCACCCGAAAAAAAGTGACACATCTCGACAAAAGTAAAGTTCACAAGAGAGGCAAAAGAATGTTCGCATGATTTTGATATAAAATGAAATTTCCGCACTTAGCTCTGTATGCAGGAATAAAAACGTGCATAAAAGCTTAAAACCCTTAAGAGTAAAGATGTAGGATGAGGTGTGGAGGGTTGGGTAATTTTACCTCCTCACACAGTCCACCTCTCTTCTGTGATCTCAGATTGACATATAGCGTAATAAAGGGAGTTTCCGTATAACTATACTTATCAAACTGTTTGTGTAGCAAGACACACCTATGACAAACCTATTAGCGGAATAAAACGCAAAATGAATTTTTACTAGATGTGTCACCTTTCTTTCGGGTGAGCGATATCATCAAATGTAGCAGTATTTCATGGATAGAAGTGGCTTAGAGGTTTTAGAATACATAAAAGTTTCTGTGTGTAACCTAACTTGATCAAAGTTTAATATAATTGTCCTTAAATTAAAAACTTAAAATAAAAAATTTAAATATAAATTATTAAATATAAAAGTTATAACGAAGAACGTTAATTTAAAAATAGAAGTATAAAAATATATTTATAAGAATAATTTAACTATAAGCTATTTTCTAATGTTTAAACATAACACCACTTTTCTTCGTGTGCTTCTGTAAGTTTGAAAGATCAAACAACTTTCTAAAATTCCGTGACATGTAGGTAGATAAGTGAATATGTAGTGTTGCATGTTTGCTTGAAGGAAAATGAGCTGTGAAATAAGAAGTAAAACATTTATGTTATTTCTCTTTTTACGAATGATTTTAAAGGGTTTTCGTAAGTCAGCGATAGTGTAAAATGGCACGTAATAATGAATATTTTTTGAAAAATTAGATATTAGTGGCTTCTTAAATCTTACAATGAAACAAAATTATCCGATGAGTTAATTAGACTCAAAAATATATTTACTCATTACAAGAAGCATTTTAATTCGATTTCTCATGCAGATGATTTTAGCAAATACATGAATAATGTTTTCCGTAAATGAAGTTAATAAATCTACAGATTGGTTAAACGAAAATATTTATACAAATATATCCGATGTGTTAATTTGAGCACAGATATATTTACTCATGATATTTACTCATGACAAGAAGTATTTTAGTTCGATTTCTCATGCAGATTATTTTAACAAATTCAGGAATAAAGTTTTACGCAGATGAAGTTAGTAAATCTATAGATTGGTTAAACAAAAATATTTATAGAAATTTATCCAATGAGTTAATTAGACCACAAAATATATTTACTCATGACAAGAAGTACTTTAGTTCGATTTCTCATTTATCCTTTCCGGTGCGGAGACATTTTGTTTGCTAAAATTATGAAATGATGAACTGACACCGGAATTTACAAACGAATTTATAAGAAAATAAAACTTTCTTACTTTTACGTACTTTATAAAAGTAAAATTTTATTTAAATATTCCCGGTGCCAGTAATCTTAAAATTAGGTGTCCTTTTTTGTGGACACCGCCCGCTATAGGATTAAGACGATTTTAACAAATGGCAGGAATATTGTCAAGTCTTCTTTTATAATTTATAGCATAATGCATATTTGAAATAAACGTATTTAATTTATTAAATTTTTTTGTGCTCCGAACTCTAGATTCAACTACAACTCTAGTTACTTTACGTCACTATATATTATCGTTTTTCTGTGATATTTAAAACTGTACAAAAAACAAGTTCCACTATAGTCATATGAACAGGGTATGACATGCGGATCAACATCCATTTATACGATTCTTCGTGATTTTAAACAAGTAATGTTAGTTTATATTTTATTTAATTACATAATATTAAAATAGATCTATTTATTTTATTCTTCATGTGACTAGAACAAAAGGAGTTCGATGTGCCAATTCCAAAACTTTCTTCTATCTCATACATCTTAATACTTCAATAAACGGTAACTGCGTATGTTACTCCTGCTCAGAGGGTTCCGTACAATAAGCATATGAATTATTAACTGTATTATTTAAAAAAAAAAACTCGTTGCGAATAGTGTAATAAGATTTTGTTAAAAACTATACAACGTAGTGTTGGGTATACCTGTTTATACTAGAAAAGTATGAATGGGTATACCACAAAAGCCTTAAGATATGAAGCCTAAATAATATCAAATAGTGCTATTCTGTATAAGCAATTCTGCCTTTTTTTATTCTTATTGTAATATGTTTATGATGAACTTAAATCGGTACTGACAATAAAAGTTGTGCATATTTAAACTTCATTGGCATTTTATAAAACTAAGTTCGTCGTAGTAAAAATCTTTTCTTTTTGTAATGTACTAAAACAAAACCCTTGTTCAAAGTTTAAACTTGGAATTGTGCTAAGCGCGCTTCGTAAGGAGGTTGCAAATTTGCAACTCCACCTTGGTCAGTGCAGAGTTTTCCCAGATATCTTTTATATTAACTTTTAAAGACACGGGAGGTGTATTGAGAGTTCCACTCAATACAAATTAGTCGCGAATCCCATGCTATTTATGTGATTAATTCTAATTAAATTAGTCTGTTTTTAACAATATAACGTTTATTGCTTTTATAACTATGTGACCTAGGGGAATCGCTATAGTTTTCCTGCAAGGTTTAAATTAACGTCTACTACCTCTATTTTTTTCATAATTTTAGTTTCAGTAGATTCGGAAATAGAAACGGGGGTTAGACATATTTTTGCACTACATTTTTGACGATACCTCTGACAATATAATACCTAAAATTAAAAGAAATGTTACTAAAGCTTTCACACGATGTACAAAGAAAATATTTTATTTTTAGCTTTTATTTTTAATCTATTAGCACGTGATGCAGCAATAAATTTATTTGCTGTAATAATGATAAGTGACAATTTCAGTAACATAAACAAACAAGAACGGAAAACCATGCATCGATCATAGATTATGAAACACTGTCAAACAGGAACAGAATATTATTGAAAATTTCTTTTTATCATACTGTGAAAGGAGAATATATATGATCCGTTCAAAAACACAAAACTCAGAAAAAATCCCTTTTCAGCATTTGCCGTCCATATCCGGTACTATGTGTAAATTATATCGTGCAGGCCTGTATATATTATCCGTATAATTTATACACTATACGTAATACTTTAAAAATTAGATTAGTATAAAAATTCATATCGCAGTAGAAAACGCATTTCTAACAATTATCTTTCATGGTAAGCTCTGTAACCGAACAATTTTTTTTTTACGTTTCGGTACATGAATTATAAATGTTACGCACTGAACCCACTGAAAACATGCTACAGTGTACCTCACTGGTCTTTTAAATTTCAGTATGTTTGAAGTATCATAACATCCTTAAAACGTTTAAAAGATTTTATCACCAGATCATAATGTAAGTGAATTTTTGTGCGCCCCTCTAAATGAACTATAAATGATACGCTTTCTGTACCCCAGATGTACTCCTATGTAAAAACAATCAAGTATGTAACGACGCCCTATCGTACAATATCCCCAGTTTATGGTTCAATATCCTGAAAATAAATCCTGAAAACCTGAGCAAAGGGACGTATTAAAATTCAAAGTACGGAAGTTAAATTTTTTCTTAAACTCGTGGAAAGTGACGTATGAGAAACAGAGTGATGTCATAAAATAAATGGAACTGCAATTAATAATAATAATATATATTTTCTCTAATAAAATTCAATCAATAATACTGCTACTGCCACTTCTACTTTCAACTCTAGTAATTATTAGCTTTCTCATTTTCAAAACAAAGTGACCTATTTGCATAAATAAACAACATTTAGTTATTAAGATATTCTCTGATGATGAGCTTGGAAGGCTTGAAAGTACTAAGAAGTTTTTAAATAAAATGTACATTTTAAACTTGTAGCATCTTTTTCATTACTCTAGTCGCCTTTTAAGTAAGATTGTGGTCCTTTTTAATGTTCTCATTATATATTTTAGGTTGAATCAAGGTGAACAATTTCGTTTCGTCTTACGATTTTATTATTAAAAAATTTGATTTCGGTAAATTATAGTAGTACGACTTGGTATACAGAAGAGTAAATTTTTCAGTCTATTCTTATTCAATAGTATATTATCTTAATAATTTTGAAAATGAAGTAGGACGAAAATTTAATTTTTTTTAATATAACGATTTAAAAAAAGGTTTAATTTTATACAGAAGAAAGAAAAAGAATCTCAGTTTCATACATTTTAGTACAGTTTCATGTGAAACAATTTTTAATGTGGTCACTTTTAGTTTTTTAGTATTTACCCGACTGAAAAGAAGGGCTATGTGTTTCACGCGTACCTGTGTACGTGGATTTCTTTATACCCTCGAAACATCCCGACTTCTGGATGGATTTTAATGAATGAGGTCTCTATTAATTTGTCTTAACGGTCCGATGGTTATAGGCTAGTTTTTGTTTTTATAAATTCAAAATGGCGGTAGAGACAAAAAAAATTACGCACCCTATTGAGTGGCATATCATTGAATAGGTCTTTCAAAATGAAGACGATGTTTCATTGACTATTTTACAGTCAGAAGCTCCATTAAAATATTATACAACCTGGAAGTTGTGTATGTAGGATCTCTAGCTTTACTGCAACCCTAACCATCATAGACATCTATAGACCTCATCAAAACAGTGTTTATAGATAGGAACGAACAATTAAACACAATTTAAAAGTCATCAATACATGTAAGTAAAAAAAAAATGGGTAAGTAATATAAACAAGTAATATAAAAAAATATTTTAAGTCAATTCCTACTTTAGTTAATAAGAGCATTTTTTTCTCCCATTCTTCTTTCCTCTTGAGTGGCGCTTTAAAATGCCTTGATTAAGAAGAAGGCTCTCTCGGTCTTAAAATACCTCGATCAAGAAGAGGGCTCTCTCGATTCTTGAAAATTAAATAATTTAATTTAATTAATGAATTAATATTTGAAAAAAAACTGGATTAATTTCAAGTGTCATCCACTACAAGTAAAAATATATATATATATATATATTTGAGCTTAATTGGATGAATAATATGTATTTTATTAACGACTGAAAATTTGAACAAGATATATATAGCGAGAGTGTGAGCTAATAGTAGGAATTGAACAAAAAAATAGTTTCACATTGATGAGAAATAATTAATTAGTTCGCTTTTTACGCAGTCTGATTTTTTGATTTTTGAAATTTAATTGTCTATTTTAGTTCGTTTTTTATTACTTCTATGTTCAGGAGATGTATCGCCGAATATTGCTCCGATCGCCTTTATTCGCAGTGCATTTATTTAAATTAAAATATAAAACTTTCATTCATTTATTGTTTAACTCATATACATTACATACATTAAAAATAAAAGCCTTTCACTAATTTAATACAAACCATAATAATAATAAGAAGAAATAACGCCAAAAAGTAAACCATTTTATAATATAATTTTATATATAATAAACATGAGATCGCTCTAAACTGAAGGGTCTGTTTTATAAGTTTTATTTTACTCTTTATATTTCTTTATTGCATAAACAACATCTCCTCAATGAAAAAAGAAAATATTTTATCAACTTATCTCAACAGTGAAAAAGGTATGTATTCCAATTTTACAATTACATTGTTTTATCAAGTTACAGGGTATTTTGAAGTTTTCGATAATTCATAATTTATCCAGCATTTCCGTATATGACCTTATCAAAATTTCATTCGATGTGTTTTTTTCCAACTTTTTCGAATAATTTCACAGTTTTTGTTGTCGGTTAATGTTTATTTTATGGTTACATATATATGTGGGGTATGGATTGAGCACTCTGCACTCTGAGATTCAAGGTGCCATCTGCGTTCCTCCTGGTTCAATAAGTATCTACCGCTTGCAGCGCCATCAACTTCTTACGTAACTGCCGACCAAAGCGCCTTCACACTTCCTTCACACACAAGTTTCCTTTCCCGATGAACAGATACAGCGCGCATGCGTGATAGAGAGAAACTTCCGCTCGAAAGATACTCATTGCGAGCGGTGTAAAAATACGATCGCGTTTCGCAGAATTGTGATGTTAGACGAAGACGATACCCTATCTTTGTAAATATTTTGTAAGTAGCTAAACTTTAAATATAACTTAGTTAAAAATTAAATGTTGTCAGTCTTCAATTTTCACACACACACACACACACATATATATATATATATATATATTAAAAATTTTGCAATCTGCGTGATACGCAGATTGCAAAATTCTTACACGTATGAAACGAAAAAAATATTTATTTCTTTTGAGTATATTACATTCTGTAATAACTTGTAATCTAAGTAATTAATAATAGCCGAAGCTTTGAACACATACGACATTTATTGACATAAACAAACTTCAGAATAATGCAAACGATTACGATTGATTTAAGTATGATACAGTTATGAATACAGTTATCACATCTCCGTTCTTTAGAAAGTTAAGTTCGTATCCATCATTTTGTATCCATTTTAAAGGTCAAGTCTCTTTACAGGTTTGACGACTCTGCGGGATCTTGTGGTGATTGTGACGGGATGGTATTTAGCATCGTGTGCGATAGAACTGGGCGATTCAGGTGTGGGCGGAGGTTTGGGTGGTTCGTCTGGGATGGCTCGTTCTGCATTCGGTGGTGGATTTGCATTCAGTGGTGGATATGCATTCGGTGGTAGACACCTCTTCCTCTCTATGTTGGCTTTGATCTGAGTTGGCTTTAAGTGACTAGAGTTGCGTCTGAATGTGCCAGATGTAGTAACCACGTTATAGGATCTAGGTGCAGCTTGAGAATCTACCTTAGCAGGAATCCAATTCCTGTGTGCTTTTCGCAGCATTACGTTTTTATTTGTCTGGAATGGGGCACGTTCTGATGGTTTCGCACGAGCGTCATGATAATACTTTTGCTTTAAACGAGCTTCAGCAAGATGTTCTGTTGTATTTTTTAAGAGCATTGGTTTCAGGAGATCTTCGCTTATAGGAATTGTACTTCTAGTTCTTCTGCTAAACAATCTTTGAACAGGGGAGCCAAGATTACCTCTAGGTGTGTTTCGGAAGTTCAAGAGAGCCATGTGGACATCTTGATCAGATAGTTTACATTTTTTGAGGAGATTCTTTGCTGTCTGGACTGCACGTTCAGCTAAACCATTTCCTTTAGGATATAAGGGGCTAGCTGTTTGATGGTGAAACATCCACTGTTTAGAAAATGTTTCAAACTCCCAAGATGCGTAATTTTTACAGTTGTCAGTCTCTAGAATTCTTGGTATACCATGTACACTAAACCAATCCTTCAGAATCTCGATGGTGGATTTACTTATCAAGCCCTTCAGAGGTTTAAAGTCCATATAGCCTGAGTAGTTGTCAGTAATAAGTAAATAGTCTGTACCTTGAAATGTGAAGACATCGGACGCGAGAATTTCCCAGGGCAGCTTTGGAATTTCTTTTGGAATCACAAGTTCGGTTGGTTGAGCTCTCTGAGTTCTTTGACAGGTTTCACAGATTTCTATCATGGAAATTATGTCTTGCGACATGCCGTGCCAAAACATGGATTCGCGAGCTCTTCGAAAACAACTTGTTATGCCTAAATATCCTTTATGAAGATTTTCTAATGCCTTTGCTCTGTATTTCTTGGGAATAACCAAATTAAGGCCTTTCAAAATTAAATCATTTTGAACTGAGAGTTCATCCAAAAATGGTAGGTTCTTCTTACATAGATCTGGAACTGCATTTTTGTCTTTAGGCCAACTAGTAGATATGAAGTGTTTCAACAATATGAGTTCTGTGTCTGTATTTGTGAGATCTTGTAAAACTTTTAAGCCCGCTGCTGTGGTTGGAATTGAAAATAGAATATGGTAGTTGCTCTCCTGTAGCGAATCTTCATTATTACAATCTCTGCTAAGTAAATCAGCTATATACATTTCTTTTCCTCGTTTGTAACCAACTTTTGGTGCATACTGTTGACCTTCTAGGAATATTTTTCGAAGTCGTGGTGGAATTCGATCTATAGATTTGTTAAAAATAGATTCCAGAGGTTTGTGATCAGTCTCAATGATCACATCCTTTCCATAGATATATTAACCCATTAACCGCCAAAACTATAAGGGGTTAAAAATTTTTTATACAAATGATATTGGTTATTCATTTGAACATATATAACATTAATTTATAGTGGGAATAACAAAATTTGTGTTAGCTTACGAAAAATAGAGTGTTGCGTTCACGCAACGTCAGCGGAATAAGAATACTGATCTTTATTGAGCTCATTGAGCATCAGCAGGATTTTCTTGCATATATGAGCACTGTAAGATTTTTTTTTACCTTCGTTATAATTTAGACAGCAAGCAATCACTATAATGTAATTTATTATTAAAATTATTATTATTATTATTATTATTATTTATTTTTTAAAATTACTGATCATATACAGAAAACAGTTTCAAGTATCAAAATATTCGCTGCACTTATGATGTAAATCAACATCACAAATGTACTGAAGCTATAAATATTCCGGCTATGGCATTGTTTATAATGCAGTCTTCCGCTGTCATCGGACTTGACAATTAACCCTTTCAGGGGCAGTAGTATGTTTATGAAGCCAATTAATTTTATTTCCCAACTGCCACAATGGCACCAGAATTGTAGTAAAATAATTGTCCTTTATTATGTAATTGTTCGTAAATACCGGTGTCATTCATTCATTTCAACATTTAGAAATTTAATTGCATTGCCCCGGAAAGGGTTAAATTTCCGCATTCTGTCTGTAATGGCTTTTGCATGGAGAACTTATAATGACTTCTTTTGGTTGATTTGTTTATGGTTAACTCTTTACTTTCAAAGGGTGTTTGCAAAAGGTAAAATGCAACTTCATGTCGGAAATCTAAGTGACAGTATTTATTTTCGAACATAATCTTTACCTTCTCGCATTGGTCAAGGTTTTATTTTTTCTTCATATTTTGGCTGAGTCGTAATCAATTTTTCTACCTTTATCCTCTCCAAATCTCCAGTTTTTTTTGCATGTGTGATTTGCACTACTTTTAGAGGATACAAACTTCTTTTTCACGCACATTTCAATTTCGCCAGCAGTATCGAAAGATAAAATATCATTATCACTTTTTGATCTATTATTATTTCTTTCTTCATCAATAATTTCTACTATTTCTTATGCGCAAATTGTAAATAGTAGGTGTGTTGTAATGTGTTTCTAATTGTGATGTTCAATATTGTGTGTTTAATGTACTGTGAAATCCCTGTAAATCCATGAAAAGTGTAAATTATTATGCAATCACATTCAAATGATCCTCATGTAATCACTACATACAGTCATGTAAATAGTAGGTGTTTGATATTGTGTTTCTAATTGTCATGTTAAATATTGTGTGTTAAATGTACTATATGTGTTAAATGTTATATATCCAAGAAAATTGTAAACAATTAAGCAATCACATTAGGTGAAATGATCTTCATGTAATCACTACATACAGTCATATATCTCGATGTGAAATCTTCGGTTCGTTCAGAAAAATTGGGTAACCAATTGTGATTGTAATTGTAAATCTCACAGTAACCGAAATAAATCTCAGCAGCTTGATCAGGGACCCGACGCTCTCTCTCAGACTCTGGTTGAGAGTCGGGAAGAGTGGGTGTGGTCTACCCCTCGGGATTGCACTAAAACTCTAAAGCGAAAGCTGAGTTCCCGAGGTGGTCATCGCTGTCATCGCTGAAATAACGATAATACTTGCTTCGTTCCCGTCATAATTATATGAATATTTATTAAAAATTCATTGAAGACCTTCGAAGAACGTAAGATATGTATTTGAAGCATTTCTGTGAGCACGGAATAAGAAAAAAAATCCACAGAATCGAACAATACGAGTGAGTACTGGAACTACCTCTTTTCCGCTGACGTTGAGTAAACGCAACACCTATTATCTCTTCCTCCCCCATTAAAACGAAAGCAACTGATTCGTTGAATGTTTTTATGTACTTTGACCTTGTTTAAAAATAGATTTACTCTAAAGCTTAAGTTTGTCTAACTATATTTCTTCTGCGAAAAAGACAACGTGAAAGTTTTCGTTTAAAAATGCTTTAAGTTTCGAACTGGTTATTAAATAGAAAAAATATGTTGAAAGAAAATATTTTTCTATTTAATTAGTAACCATAATATACCCTACTCAAAAATTACTATTAATATAAAATTCATTTGATAACTAATTTTTTATACGCATTTATTTTGACTGTTGCGTGAACGCAACACCAGCGGTTAATGGGTTAATGAAATTTCTGGCATTCGAATTTCATTGCCAGGACTTCCTTTTCTATCTGAGGATAAGATTGTTGAGCTTCATTCAAAGCTGTGGATGAGAAAGCTATGGGTCTTCCATCTTGGAGTAACACAGCGCCTAATGCGAAAGAACTAGCATCGACTGAATTTGTAGTACTTTTGTTTGGATTGTAGTATTTAAGTGAAGGCGCTTTCTTCAATAATTCCTTTATCTCTGATAAATCTCTAATTCATTATTCCAATTCCATACTGTGTTTTTCTTCAATAACAACCTCATATTATGTGTCTTTTCCGAAAGATTAGGAATAAACTTATGCAGATACTGAATCATGCCAAGTAATCTTTGTAACTCTTTTTTGCTAGATGGTGCTTTAATCCTGTCTATGGTTTCAACTTTCTCTTGGTCAATCACAATACCATCACTAGTGAGGATATGCCCTAAATATTTTACTTTCTGAACTTCAAATTCACATTTGTCTTTATTAAATTTTGCTCCTGCATTTCTTAGTGCTTGTAGGACTAATCGAATGTTTGAACGGAGAGTATTAATATCAGGCGCATAAATCAAGATGTCATGCTTTGAGTTTTCAACTCCTGGTATGCCTTGTAGAATTTTTGCTATTTCACTCTGAAAAATTTCCGGAGCAGATTTAATACCGAATGGAACTCGAAGAAAGGAATATCTTCCCCATGGGGTACTAAATGTTAAGAATGGCTGGGTATGAGGGGAAACTCTTAACTGCCAAAAGCCCTTTTTTAAATCTAATTTCGTGAAATATTTCGATTCGCCTACATTAGCTGTAACGTCTTCTAAAGTTTTTAATTGAAATTGTCTTCGCAAAAGTATTTTATTCAAATCGGATGGATCTATGCAAATTCTTATTTTTCCGTTCTGTTTCACAATAACCATGTGGTTACATATTGGTGTAGCTTCATCTACATTCTTAATAATCCCATCCTTAACCATTCTATCAAGCTCTTGTTTCACAATTTTTCTTATCTTAAACGGAACTCTTCTAGGTGGTTTGATCTCTTTTTGAGCGCATTCTTCTGAAAATTCAGCTGTGTATTCAAAATCTTTATACACCCTATTCCTTGAAACAAATCTTGAAATTCTTCCTCCACCGCGTTAACTAGTTCAATTCTCTTAATTATTCCTGCCTCGATACAGGTAATTCTACCTAGCGAATTGAATATTTCCAACTGAGCGAAAAAATGCCCAGGCTGGGAATCGAACCCAGATCCTTGGCTTACAAGGCCAATGCTTTTCCATTTAAGCTAACTGTGCCGACAACCAGCCAGCATATTTCGCTCAGACAACCTTATTGGTAGGAACATCTGGTCTGTCATGTAGACAGCTCAACAGAATAAACCGCAGGTTAAGGACCTCCATATAAACGATGGATACGTAGATGAACTATTATTTTAACACAATCAAGCAGACTGGTAAAGTTATCATACGAATTGAATATTTCCAACTGAGCGAAAAAATGCCCAGGCTGGGAATCGAACCCAGATCCTTGGCTTACAAGGCCAATGCTTTTCCATTTAAGCTAACTGGGCCGACAACCAGCCAGCATATTTCGCTCAGACAACCTTATTGGTAGGAACATCTGGTCTGTCATGTAGACAGCTCAACAGAATAAACCGCAGGTTAAGGACCTCCATATAAACTATGGATACGTAGATGAACTATTATTTTAACACAATCAAGCAGACTGGTAAAGTTATCATACGAATTGAATATTTCCAACTGAGCGAAAAAATTCCCAGGCTGGGAATCGAACCCAGATCCTTGGCTTACAAGGCCAATGCTTTTCCATTTAAGCTAACTGGGCCGACAACCAGCCAGCATATTTCGCTCAGACAACCTTATTGGTAGGAACATCTGGTCTGTCATGTAGACAGCTCAACAGAATAAACCGCAGGTTAAGGACCTCCATATAAACTATGGATACGTAGATGAACTATTATTTTAACACAATCAAACAGACTGGTAAAGTTATCATACGAATTGAATATTTCCAACTGAGCGAAAAAATTGGCCTTGTAAGCCAAGGATCTGGGTTCGATTCCCAGCCTGGGCATTTTTTCGCTCAGTTGGAAATATTCAATTCGTATGATAACTTTACCAGTCTGTTTGATTGTGTTAAAATAATAATTCTACCTAGGACTAGACAGATTCCTCCATGTGCTATTATTAATTTAAGTTGCACACGCTTATCTTTAATTTTGCATGGAACTAACGATTCCCCTGGAACATCAATAGCATGACCCGAATATGACAGGAGTTTGCAGATATTTGAAGGTTTTATTTTTAACTGTAATTCTTTTGCTAAGCGAAATGGTATAACATTACACTGTGCACCGGTATCAAGTTTCATAGGAATAGCCTTATTGTTAATTATGACGGTCTCACACAAATCGGATTTATTAGCATTGACGCTTGCGATCAGGAAATTTTCATCTTCCGTAATCGTGTCAACATTTCGTGTCAATTTCTTGCACTTTGTACTTTTTCCGGAATTTTGACTACATTTCTTTGCAAAATAGTTTTCTTTTTGACAAACATTACATTTCTTGCCAAATGCTGGGCATTCATTAATTTTATGGGTACTACCACAATTTCTACAATCATTTATCAGTTTAAAGAATTTAGTATTAGAATTAGGCTTATGTATTTGTGAACCAAGCTTATGCGACTGAGTGAAGTTTTTCGATATTGCGGAAATTATAGGTTGCGATTTATTATCATCAAGAATATTTTTTAATTGCTTTGAAGCATTTTCAGAAGCAAGACATATTTGCACAGCTTTATCTAAGTTTAAATCAGCATAGCTTAAAAGCTTTTCACGAACATCGTTGTTTTCAATTCCGACAGCAATTCTATCGCAAAGCAACTCTTCTTCCATAATTCCAAGCTTACAGCGAGATGCTTGTATTTTAAGACGAGTTAAAAAATCTTTAAAGCTCTCACCTGACTTTTGATGTATCTGGTTGAATTTATACCTCTCAAAAGTATAATTTACCTTCGGGGTGAAGTATCCCTGGAATTTGTCTTTGATAACCTGTAAATTTTCTTTTTCATCAGCTCCTAAGGCAAATGTTTTGAAATTTCTTTGTGCATCACGGCCTATACATGACATGAAAGTAGCCACTTGAACTGTTTTACTTTTGGAACTAAACGAAACTGCATCCGCGTACCATTCAAAGCTTTGCAGCCAGCATTGTTCTTGTGTATCCGCTGTAATTTGCAACGGCTTAGGTGGACGTAATCCTCCTTCAGACATTATCGAATGCAAACAGATTCGTATTTGAAATTAAAACAAGTTAAAATAGTTATTCTGACACCATGCCATAACTTGTAATCTAAGTAATTAATAATAGCCGAAGCTTAGAACACATACGACATTTATTGACATAAACAAACTTCAGAATAATGCAAACGATTACGATTCATTTAAGTATGATACAGTTATGAATACAGTTACCACACATTCCTTTTAATAACATCAGCATGATTATGACGGAATAAGCAATTTTATGCTTCGTAATTTGAAATTAGCAATCTATTAAATTTCGCTAAAATCGTAAACAACATGAGAAAATTAACCACACAAACTTTGACTTTCCTCATATAATACATTTTGCTTTATCAATACATTTTGCAGAATTTTTAATGCCATAATTTAAATTTATTCACAAGAGAGGAGTAGAGAGATGTAAATTGAGCTCGGATATAAAATTTAGTTGATTGAAATTAAGCAGATATTGTACTCTGACACAGAATTAATACATATGAAACTTATTACTCTTAACGAAGTCTCACTGTCATATGTAAACATCATATTCTTCCGCAAAGGAATTTATTTGTTGTTTTTAAGTGCTTTCTGTTTGAGAACATTATACCACAAATTCTCGTCCGGAATCGTAATAACTTATAGTTAATTTTCAATTAATAAAAAAACCACAAATTTAACAGCAATTTCTAATAAACATTTTACGTTATAGATGTTGCCAATAATTAAAAATCCACTGTGAAATTCTTACCACAATAATGACTTTTCTGTTGCAAGATTTCCGCGTGAAAAAAAATTAAATGGTTTGACGAATTTAAAAAAAGGGAATATTACATCATTGGGAATTAAAACGGCTTCTAGAGGCGCTGCTCACAGCCTTCGCTACAGGAAAATTGTCCCTTTATTTTCCCTTTAACTAATGCTAAAGTGCCATTGAAATAATTCTTTATTGTAAATGCATATGAAGGTTTTAGATTTTCAAATTCGGATATTTTTTACTTTGTCATATAAGACAGAACACAAATGTCACAGGAAATCAGAAATTGTGCAAAACAATAATCTCTCTGAGCAAATTTAAAATTTATGTAATGCAATGCGCTTGCAATGCACTATACTGAAGCTAGAAGTTACACCTTTTCTCCACCAGATGGCGCATTTGAGCGCTTTGAATTGCCAATAACTTTTCTACTGTAAGATTTCCACGTGAAAAATTAAAATAAAATGAATAGCTTCATGAATTAAAAACAAAAGTGAGTGTTACGTCATAATTTTTCTGTTTTATGATTTCCATGTGAAAAATGATAATTATTTAATTAATTTGACGAATAAAAAAATGGAATATTACGTCATATTAGAAATATAAAGAACGTGGTGAATATATAACGTCATATAAGTATGGCAAAAATGTATTGAAGCATGATAAAAACTCGTTTTCTGGAAATATTGGCGTATTTTAACATGATTGTTCCAATGATGAATGGAAATAAGTTCATTTATTCGGTATTATTTTGCGTCTATTTTATAAATTTATACATTTTTATATTGGGTTTTCATTTGATTCACGTGTACAACACTTCGACTGTTTTTTTTTTTTAATTATGTTGTACATTAAATTTTGAAATTAGTTTTTCAAAATAAACATTCTTAAAATTCCGGGCAACGCCGGGTACTTTAGCTAGATTAAAATAAAAGATTTGAGTAGGGGTTTTAATTATTGCACAAAAATCACTATAAATTCAAATTTAATTAATCCTTCTAAATCCTTCAATCCTTCTAAAATTTATTAAATGATTATGCAAATCTTCTAATGTAGTTTCAGAAATTCACGAAAAATGCTTTAGAAGAAAAACATTTCACTAATTCATAATTTAGTACATAAAGGGTTAAAATGGTAAGTATAGGGTGTACCAACTCCCCTTAAAGTTAGAGAAAACTTTAGAATAAACTCATTCTTAGATTATTCTGTATTTATTTTCAATAAAAAGTTACCTTTTTTCTTAAATTAATGCTTAAATCGTTTAAAATGTATTCGTTTCAAACAAATATAAAAGTGTATTAATCAATAGGAAACTTATTAAACAAAATAAAATATTTTAAAACTTGCATTAAATATAAACTGTAAGGTATTAATATTTTAAAGGTCTTAATTCATAGATGGATAAATCTATCGAAAAAGTGCAAGTAAATATTTGATAGCAATTTATAAAATTAATTACTAGATATCTTTTATTAGTTTTAATAACAATTTTAGAGGCAATATTTTTCATCTATTTCCCTCGGTGACTTATCTAAAATAAATAACAGTAATAAGCCGAAAAAGGTCTAATTAATTAAAAGAAATAACTTTCAAAAAATTGAAAGTGATTAATTTTAGAACAAGAGGTTCCATTAAAAGTTTTACCTTTGCTATTTACACGCGGTTCCAAAAATTATTAGCAAAGAAATTTTTAAAATGTTTTATTCCTATAATATATTACATTTAAATTTTTTCATAAAATACATTTCAAAAATATGTTTCATGGTTGAGCATTAGATCATAAGTACTTATTTACCTTGATTGCGAAAAAAATATTTTAGCTTGTAAAGTAATATTAGTCTGTAATAAATTAGTTTATAATAGTATATGAGTTTAAAAAAATGCACAGATCAGCGATGATATAACTGTGGAGCGATGTAAGGAAAATACTTTCAAGGCATAATGTTTAAAAATAGATACTTTCATCATGAAAGCTAATTTATTTTAACTTTATTGATATAGTTTCAAAAGATTTTGAAAGAAAGAAAATGATGAATTAGCTAAAAACACATAAAAATGATAACGTGCGTCAATAAGTAAGGATATATACTAACAAATGATAATTTTGTACAAAATCAAATTAACACATTTAATTAAAAAGAAAATTGTTAATATTTTGTATAAAACATTTTCTATGAATATTCAGCTTTATTGTTCGAAGCAGCATTGCTAGCATAAACAGAAGCTATAAAGCATAAACGAATTATAAAGTTCATAATCAATCTTTGTCATAAAATATAATTCCAGCACAACAGTGATAGAATTAAGCTCATAGACATTGATGGAGGCAGATTTGAGAGAATGCGTCAAAATTTTATCTCAGATTATTTAGCTTATTAGCTAAGACGTTTGCTTTTTCTTTCATAAATTTAATGTAAATGTTACAGAACATATTTTTAAACTTTGTTGTTACTAAGCTATTAAATCTTGAAAGCTAGTTTTCTTAAGATAAATCTTGTAATTGGGTTATTTATGAAATTTAACCCAATAAATTTTTATGTATATTGGTATTATGTATAAAAATTGGGTTATTTATGAAATTTAACCCAATGTACTCTTTCTTTATACGGTTGAATATGATGTAATTTCTGTACTAAAATGAAACGAAATCAAATTTTACAAAGCGAATATCTCTGATATAAAAAAAACACATATCTCACAAATGGAGATAAGGCTGTAGTGCATTTACAATTATGATGTAATTTCTTTACTAAAATGAAACGAAATCAAATTTTACAAAGCGAATATCTCTGATATAAAAAAAAAAACACATATCTCATAAATGGAGATAAGGCTGTAGTGCATTTACAATTATTTCACACTGAAGGATTTAACCCTCTAAGTGTTTGGGGCGTAATATTCCGTTCACTAAGCTCCAAGATTCGCAGCAATATAAGCAGTATTTAAGATAATATAATTTTCTATAGATTTAATGAACTTTAAATACATTGAAGAATGATTAATACTCTAAAGGATTACATTCATATTTGTAATTGAGTTTTTTTATAATGTTGAAAGAATCATACTTTCTTAGCATTTAAAACAAAATGCAAAGAAAACAACATTACAATTTTACCCTTTTGCAAGACGCTCGGGGGGTTCGTTTTGAGTCAACACAGTTGGTGATCAACGAGTTTTTCACGCTTGAAGATAATAGAAAATCGGAACGAAAAAATCTAATCAATCACTGTTTCGAATAATAATGCAATACAAGAGCGACTGGATTAATTTCACGGATATTCTTGCGGTTAGAGCTGAGAGAATGAGCTAAAATTTTAACTTCATTTTCTCTTCTTCGTCACAAATAAATTCAATGTAAAAATAACAGAAATATATTTTTAACTGTCTTGTGAACTAAATTATTAAATCTTGGATGGTAAATAGTTTTCCTAAATTAAATTTGGTGAATCTATCGTTTGTAAAATTTAATCCAAGGAAACTTTTCTTTATTAAAACGGAAGGAAAGAAAATAAATTTTATAAATCTAATTTATCATATATTGAATCGCATTAAGGAAGTTCAGGCCGTAGGCATTTAAAATGGATTTATACAAAAGGATTTTACATTTACGTACGGTTGAACACATATCGTGATCAGAACTTTTAAAAAGATTGGAGGTAAAGGGAAGCCAGAACTGAAAAATTTCTTCTGTAAGCTGCATTCTCGGAACGAAAACAGTATTGTAAAATGCCAAGAATTACATTGTAAAGCAACTTTGAAAGAAGATGCTTCTCTTTTTAGTTGTTCTGTATTTATATATATATATGATATAAGCGAGGGAATGAGTTCGCAAGACCCTTAGCAACAACAATAAAGGTATAAGTCGATAGAGACAACCCGTCTAAGCAAATCTCTTTGTAATAAATGTACCTTTTAATCTAAAAATGGAGCAAGCTCATCAATGAATTTTTCTGTCATGCCAGAACTATAGCTTTTTCAACAGAATTTCCCTGTTGCTTTGTCGCACACTCAGCTGATATTTTTGTACAAATAATGATGGGAAAGTGTTGTTTCTGTTTATGTAAGTATCGTCTGCTGCATATTCCATGGTTTCGTGTGCTCCGAATCCATGTAAGTTTTTTGTTCTTTTTACTGCATGTGGCAATACTGTGTGTTTTATTCTGTTTTGATTCGTGTTGTTGTAGAATGTGAAAAATGATGGAATGTAGTAAGCCACTGTTGGCTCGCAAATATTTAGTGTTATAATAAATTCGTGTTAACAGTCCGCTTTGGTGTTTATGTGAACGAACCAGTAGTGTATGTGATTGTAGTTAAAAACGCAATATCATTTGTTGGTACAAGTCTAGCTGGAGTGCTATTGAAAAATAAAAGAATACAATCGAACAATTTATGAACGGCCGTATGATATCGTCTGTCGATGGAAATCGTGTGATATGGAAGGAAAAATTACCTCAGGTTGTGTGGTAAGTTAACTTTGAACATTCTATTTCATGTCTAAAAATAATTTGTATTTAAAAGTGTAGAATTATTTTGAAAGTATACAGTTTAGATATTTTAGAACTAGCTTTGGGCTTGATTTAAGCAAAAAAGAGTGAACTGGTATCATTAAAAACAAAAAGAACTGCTCTACGGAGAAGTGTAACGAATTAGATTAAGAAAATCGAAAGTATAATTGCAAGTGATGACATTAATGTAATAGAATTAGAAGAAAATATTGAATTATTAAAACAGAAAGAAACGGATCCAAAAAAACTGGATAGGGAAATTGAAGTTTTAATTACATAACCTAAACAATTAGAAAGTGAGATAGATAGCTCACAGGAAATTTCAGATAAAATTGATTTGTGGAAATTTAGGGGTGAAAAAATGTTGAAAATACAAAATGCTGAGTTAAATAAGAGTGAAATTAAATCTGATAGTGTAATTTCAGAAAACGTGTTTGAGAATATTAAATTACCTAGGTTATCATTACCTACTTTTGGCGGTAATATAACAGAATGGATAGCGTTTAAGGATCATTTAAATGCATGTGTAAACAGCAATACAAGTATATCTAATGCTCAAAAAATTACAGTATATGAAGGCTTCGTTGAAAGGTGAAGCGTATCGCGTCATTCAGCCTATTCAAATTTCGAATTCTAATTTTGAGATTGCATGGAATCTATTAGACGAAAGATATTCAAATAAGCGAGAACAAATATTTGCATATATTAAACGATTTTTAAGTTTACTAACTATTCAAACAGAATCAGCTATTGCTATTTTAAATCTAGTTGACAACATTAATGAAGTCATTTGCTCATTAGAAGTATTGAACCAAACCATTGACAAATTTGGTGATACATTAATGACTTATTTAATTTTGCAAAAATTGGATCCTTCTACAAAATTGTGGTGGGAACGTCAGCTTAAAAGCGGGGAAATTCCGAAACTTAAAAACTTAATCGATTTTCTTAAGAATTACGCAAGAACTCTTCAAAATAGCAAGCTAGTGGTAAATAAGGTACCTAAATCTGTAGTTCCGAATACGAGTAATGCTTTTGTAGCTACGTTAGGTTGTGGTTATTGTAAGGAAGACCATAGTTTAGCTAAGTGCTCGAAGTTTCTTAATTTACCTGTTCAAATACGAATAGATTTCGTAAAACGTAATCATTATTGTTTCAATTGCTTATCTAATATGCATTTCCTCAATAAACGTAAGAGTCTAAATACGTGCCATCATTGCTTTAAGAAACATCATAGTGTTTTGCACATGGTAAATTATTCAAGGAATAAGAATCAGTCAAATAGTATGTCTCTACACGCACAGGAGTTTATCCCTAAAAAAGTTGAGTCAGCAAGTGAAAATGTTTCGTCTACAGTCTGTGCCTCTCATTATGAGTCAAACGAAAATTGTAATCAAAAGAGCCATATTTTGTTGTGTACCGCATTAGTAAAAGTTCAAAATTCTAAACAAGAGTTTATAAAAGGCAGATGTTTATGTGATACTGGCTCTCAGAGGTCATTTATTTCACAAGAATGTGTAAAAAAATTAGGATTAAAGGTCAAAGATAGTTCTATATCTGTGTCATGTTTGGGAACACTTAATACTGTGAGTAATGGGGAAGTTGATTTATTATTCACTTCTCACTTCAAAAGTGATCTTAGAGTATCAACATCAGCATTCGTGATGGATAAGGTGACAGATAATATTCCCTATGTGTCTTTGCCTTCAATCATTTGCAATAATTTCAATGATTTAATGTTAGCTGATCCATTATTTTTCAAATCACAAAGAATTGACATTCTATTTGGTGTAAATGTATTTATGCATTTAATGACTGGAGAAATTGTCAAATGTGAACCTCACCTTCCATTTGCATTAAATTCGAGTTGGATAATTTCGGGTACTACAAATTTTGAAACTCTGGCAACTGATCCAGTATGTGTAAATCATTTAAGTACAAAAACTGACGAGTTAGTAAATTCATTCTGGGGATTAGAAAAAATTCCAAATGTGCAACCTTTAACAGTTGAAGAAAAACTTTGTGAAAGGTATTTTGAGAGTTCTCATTTCAAGGAAAAAACAGGCCGCTACTCAGTCGCATTACCGTTTAAACAGGATTGAGATAATTTAGGTGATTCTTGCCAAATGGCACACAGAATATTTCTTTATCTTGAGGAGAGATTAATATCCATGCCAGAAATTTACAACCAATATGTTCAATTTATGAAAGAATATTTATCTCTGGGCCACATGGACCTTGTTTCAAATACAGATCGTGAATTAGAGAATAAACATTATTACATCCCACATCACTTCGTCTTGAATAGTTCTAGTTTAACCACCAAATTAAGAGTAATTTTTTATGGGAGTGCTAAAACAACAACAGGTGTATCTTTAAACGACACTCTAATGGTAGGTCCCAAAACACAAGATGACTTAATTTGCATTTTATTAAGGTTTAGATTTCATAATATTGCAATCACAGCTGATATAAGAATGATGTATAGGCAGGTAAAAATTCATGACAAAGATAGGGATTTTCAGAGAATATTATGGAGAGATAGTCAAGATAAACAAATACAAGTTTTTCGCTTAAACACTGTCCCGTATGGAACTGCTGCTGCTCCATATCTTGCAACTAAAACTTTGAGTCAGTCAGCAATTGATGAGGGTATTAATTTCCCAAAAGAAAAGACTGTAGTGTTAAGAGATTTTTATGTTGATGATGTTTTAACTGGTGTTGAGAATAGTCAGGAAGGTAATGAATTGATATATGAATTGCAGAAAATGCTAAAAAAAGGTGGGTTTGAGTTACATAAATGGTCCACAAATGAACCATCACTATTGAAAAATGCTGGGTTAGCAAGCACAATTAATGATAGTGTAGTGGGTAATAAAGCCATAAAAGTTCTAGGAGTAGAATGGCATCCTGATAATGATATGTTCAAATGTAATTTCAGTGATATAGATTATCAAAGTGTCCCTACTAAAAGAATTATTCTGTCATTTGTATCACGCTTTTTGATCCATTGGGATGGATTACACCTTTTGTAATTCTAACTAAAATGATCCTTCAAGAACTGTGGAAATTACAATTATCATGGGATGACCCAGTACCAGAGAATATTGATCAAAAGTGGAAAATTTTGTGTCAAACTCTTAAATTCCATATATATATCTAGAAAAGTCATCTTGCCCAATTATTCTCGATGTGAACTTCACGGATTTTGTGATGCTTCAGAAAAGTATTACTCAGCAGTTATTTACGTTAAAACTTGTGATAACTCTAACACTGATGTGAAACTTTTAACAGCTAAAACTCGCGTAGCACCACTTAAACCTATCACGATTTCAAGACTGGAATTATGTGCTGCAGTATTGCTGGCACACTTAATACAGGCAGTTAGAGATGCATTACATATAAAACCTGATTTTGTGCAAACATGGAGCGATTCACAAATTATATTGTCATGGCTAAGATCAAATCCTAAAAGATGGCAAGTCTTTGTAGCCAACAGAGTATCTGAAATCCAATCTATTTTACCGGTTGAGAATTGGAACCATGTGAACGGAAAAGAAAATCCTGCTGATTGTGCATCACGTGAGTTGCTTCCTGCAGAACTGCTGTCCCATGACTTGTGGTGGAACGTCTCACTGTGGTTAAGAAGCAATGAGGTTCCCGTGCATGAACCTATTACCATAAATGAAGAAGAATTACCAGAAGCACGTAAAACATTATCATTTGTAGTTTCTGAAAATGTAAAAGAACTTGATATTATATCAAAAATATCTTCGTTTTCCAAGTTGCAATGCATATTTGCTTGGCTATTGAGATTCATCTCCAATTTAAAGGTAACACGTGTAGAAAGAAACACATCCTCTTTATCAAGCAATGAAATTCAATCCGCAACACGCTGCATTATTCGAATAGTTCAACAAGTGAACTTCAATAAAGAAATTCACTGTTTAGAAACTTAAAAAGATATACATACAAATAGTAGTCTCGTTTGTTTGTGTCCAATTTTAGATGATAACAAAATATTAAGAAGAGGATATCGTAATGAGGAATATTGAAAAACGCACAGCTGTCAGGGAATGAAAAGCACCCAATCTTATTAACATCAAAGCACCATGTGACTAAGATCATAATTAAACATTTTCATGAAAAATATTTCCATGCAGCTCCAGAGATTCTTCTTTCTTTAATTAGACAGAAATTTTGGATCATTACTGCTAGGTCTGTTATTCGGAAAATAGTAGGAACTTGTGTTACATGTTGCACATATAGAGCTCAAACTGCAAAACAAATAATGGCTAATCTTCCAGCATCTAGGGTAACACAGTCACGACCATTTCATCGAGTTGGAACAGATTTTTCAGGACCATTCATGATTAAATATCGTGCAGGACGCGGATTAAAATCATTTAAATCATATGTGTGTGTATTTGTCTGCTTCGTCATCAAAACAGTGCATCTTGAAGTTGTAGAAGATCTTTCAACAAAGGCATTCTTAAGTGTATTAAAACGATTTATCGCAAGAAATGGGAAACCTTTTGAGATTCTTAGTGATTGTGGAACCAACTTCAAAGGTGCAGAAAATGAAATCAACAAATATCTTTTGCAGTGCAAGCAGAATGAAGAAATAAACAAATTTTTGTCGTCAGAGGAAATAAGCTGGACTTTTAATCCGCCTTCTGCTTCACACTTTGGTGGACTTTGGGAATCTGCAGTAAAATCAATGAAATCGCATCTGAAGAAAACCGTTGGTGACACTGTCTTAACCTATCCTGAGTTCCAAACCTTGATTATGCAAGTTGAAGCTTGTCTCAACTCTAGGCCACTGTGTCCCATATCATCTGACCCAACAGACTTAACTGCTCTAACGCCAGGCCACTTCCTAGTTGGAACTTCTCTAACTGCCATACCTGAACAAGATCTATGTCACAGTCCTTTGAGTCATCTTGATAGATGGCATGTGAGACAGTTTATTCTTCAGCAATTTTGGAAAATAAGGAGCCGGGAATACCTGTCTCAACTTCAGCAAAGACATAAATGACAAAAAAGACAACGAAATAAGTTAGTGACTTAGTCCTCATCAAAGATGACAACCTTCCACCACTTAAATGGAAATTAGGACGAATAATAACTGTTCATGCAGGTTCAGACAATAAGGTCAGAGTTGTTATGATCAAGACTAGTAGTTGTGTCATCGATCGTCCAATAGTGAAAATGTGTCCTCTTCCTACAGAAACTAAAAACTGTGAACTCAGAACAGTCTAATATTTTTCTATTTTTTGTATTAATTTGTTTGTGTTATTAATTGTTCTTTCATTATAGTTATAAATTGTAAGCAACTAACTACTTGTTGAAATCCCAGGGGATTTCAACGGGGGCCAGAATGTTTATGTAAGTATCGTCTGCTGCATATTCCATGGTTTCGTGTGCTCCGAATCCATGTAAGTTTCTTGTTCTTTTTTCCGCATGTGGCAATACTGTGTGTTTTATTCTGTTTTGATTCGTGTTGTTGTAAAATGTGGAAAATGATGGAATGTAGTAAGCCGCTGTTGGCTCGCAAATATTTAGTGTTATAATAAATTCGTGTTAACAGTCCGCTTTGGTGTTTATGTGAACGAACCAGTAGTGTATGTGATTGTAGTTAAAGACGCAATATCAGTTTCATTATTAGCTGAGTGCCTACCCTACAGATACTAGTATTTTCTAAAAAAATCATTGTATATAGTATTTCTATTATAACCAAGAACTTTCATTAAAAACCCATGAAAAGCATACGAGACTTATTACTTACATATGTATGTATGTATATGAATGTATATATGTCCGCAAATTAAATAGTTTTCTGAAGATAAAATTGATGAATCAGTCATTTATGAAATTTAAGCCAATAACCATTTTCTTTATTAAAACAGAACAAAATCAAATTTTACAAAGCAATTTATTTTATTTTAAAATGTCAAGTACCGCACTAATGGAGCATAGGCTATAGTGCATTTAAAAGTAATTCATATTAAAGGGTTTTATGCTTTCGTAAGGATGAACTCCTATGGTGATCAGTTTTTTTTTAATTTCGAGGTAAAGGTAAAGCGATAAATAAATGAATAAGTAACTTCTGTAAGTTGTATTCTAGAAAGAAAAACAACATTGCAGTTGTTACATTTAGATATTGGCAGAGAGTTACATTTAACAGCAACTTCTAAAAAAGAAGCTTCTGTTTTTGGACGTTCTGTAAGATTGCTCGCCATTTTCTCAGCAACCACTAAACTAATTTGAATGAAAATTTTACACTACAGTTCTGCTAAACTAGGAGAGGTTTAAAGTTAAAGTAAGTCATTCTATCGTGTATACAGTATAACCTCGCTAATCGAACTAATTGGTACCAGTGCCTGTTCGGATTACGAAAAATTCGGATTATCGAAATTCTGTGAAAAGTAGAAAACAAAACGATGGGTGATAAAAAAAAAAAAAAAAACTCAGTAGCATGGTCAACACCCTCTAAGCCGGCATGGTAGATAATTCGGCACGACATTCGAAAAAAAATAGTATTTCTTGTTTAATCACTCCTGATGTTTATAATAATCCAATTTAACATCAGAATGAAGAATTTCGTAACAACCAGTTACAAACTGCTCAAAATCGCGAATCTATAAATAGCGCAGTCACCATGTCGACGAGGGGAGTAGAAAAAAACAATTCTGTTGATAATTTGCAAAATGAAACTGTTGAAAAGCAAAATAATTTTTTATCATCTGAATTAAATACTTTTTGCATTTTAGAAAATAATTTTATAGTGACTGGTAAACAAACTGATTTTGTAATATTTTCAAGACGACTTCTACGATTAGGCATACAGTGCACGGTTTCATTTTATATTCGTGTACATATGTTGTACATTTACATTACTGAGTACTTGTTTTATTCTATTCAAGCTATTTAAAGAATAAAAACCATGCTTTACTGCCATTTTTATTTAATTCTAACTTCTATACTTTTATCCCGACATTCATCCTGTAATCCGGAATATATCGACCCCACCAGTGGCTGAGAGGTTCTGCTCTCGAAGCTGGTAGACGGGAGTTGCTGGGTTCGAACCCAATCGCGCCCGTCGACCTAATCGTTCGGAGTTTTCGTGGTTTTCTTCGAGCAATGGATTTCCATGCGTAAATACGGGTTAAGTTCCCTTAGAAAGATCCCCACGGAGGGCACTACCCCCTCGGGCCTATATCCCTAGTGTAGATAATCGGCCGTCAAAAATCAACCAACCGGAATATATCGTAAGGGAATCTTTTCAATTCATCTGTTCAAGTATAATTTTCGAAAATAAAATCGGTTCGGATTAACCAGAATTTTGGATTAGCGGGGTTCTACAGTATTTCATTTATACGCGCCCATCAAATATTTTAATATACTAGCTGACCCGCCCGGCGTTGCCCGGGCCCGTAATAATATTCTTTAATGAATCTGAAACTTTTATCACAGGTCCGTACAGAGGGAGGCGGGTGGAGACGGTGCCAGTGTTGAATTCACAAACTTTTCTCCGGAAGGGATTTCTGTGGCTCCGGGGGGGGGGGGGGGTTGTACTTTTTGACCATTGAAAACACAAAATCTCGAATCTACCGGGGGGTACTCACTGCTCCGGGTGGGGGGGGTTGTCCCCCCACCGGGCCACCCCCTGAAATCAACACTGGACTGTGCAAATTACCAGGGCTCGACTCTTGTTCAGTTCCAAAGTTGTGTAAAGTCAAAGGTTAAGTTTTTTAATTTTTACATGTTTCATACTTTATACTTTTTTATGCCATATTAACTGATGAATTTAATTAAAATGTAATTATATTTTCAATAATTTAATTTTTTATTTAAAATCTTTATATGAAAAATCAATTACAAATACAACATAAAGTGCAATACTGAAAAAGAAATAATAAAATTGTAAGCAAATATTACTATATAGATTTTATTTTTAAAGTACCATACAGCAAATTCATTTTCTAATAGAGTAAAGTCTGTTTATAACGGAATTCTGCAATAAACGAAAAAAAAAAGTTTCAGCTCCCCCCCCCCCCCAAAAAAAAAAAATCCCTGCCGGCCCGGCCTACAGGCAGAGGTAGATTTCGAAGTTAAGTATACTAATTTCACCAACAAAAACTAAGTCATTATTAGATATAAATCCACTTTAACAGTTTTATCTGTCTGCTTTTGACGAGTTTTTATTTCCTTTTTATAAAATAGCTGGTTTTATCAGAATCATGTTAAGGCGATATTAAAAAAAATTATTTTTCCATGCTCAACAACTCGAAATTTTCTGGTACATTTTCAGATTCATTTTTAATTAAAAAAAAATATTAAACATGCTGACGTGATTTTTGAAAAGATTTATAAGCGACCTGTGTTTTTATTTTTCTTTCAATTATTTAAAACTTGATTAGTAAACAATTATTTTCTCAGTAGGGCAATATTTTTCGTTTGTAACACAATCGCTTCGGGAAATTCTATTCAAAATGCCCACTTTGACATCATTTTTTGAAATATATTTTGCCTCTATCAAAAAATCGATCATTGCGGTACATTATATAGTTTCTGAATAAGCGAATCTACCAATTAAATGCATTTGAGAGCAAAAATGAATTTAAAAATGAATCAGAAAATAAGCATTTTGGATTTGAGTGCATCCTTAATTCAATGACAACACAATCCGCTTCGGGAAATTCGGTTCAAAATGCCCACTTTAACAGCATTTGTTTAAATATATTCTGCCTCTATCAAGAAATTGACCATTACGGTACATTATCTAGTTTCTGAGTAAGAAAACGTACCAATTGGAAGCCTTTGAGAGTAAAAATGAATTGTAAAATGAGTCAGAAAATAAACAGTTTGGATTTGAATACATCCTTACTTAGATGATTTTTTTCTTCAACCGCTATATATTTTTAATTTGTTTTTGCTGTAAGAATTGGTCCTATCCAAAACTTGTCTATATATATGTTGTAGACAATATTAAGAAGATATATGATAAATTCATGGGGATTTTATATCTTTTGAATTGACGGAGTTAAGGATTTTTTACTTCTTCAAACCCCCTTTTTGTTTTCGTTTTTAATTTTTTTTGCGGTACCAATTGGTCCTATCAAAAACTTGTGAATATAAAAGTTGTAGATAATATTAAGGAGATTTATAATAAAATTAATTTTAATTGATATCATGAGAATTGACGAAGTTATGATTTTTTTTCTCCCAAAAACCCTATTTTTTGCGCCGCTTGAGCCCATTTTTAACTTTATCAAAAATATGTGATACATAAAATTTATGTACAAAAATGTATATACAAAAAAATGTATATGTACAAAAATTAAGAAGTTATGTAGGGTTTTCGGTTTTCACAAAACCCCTCCCTATTTCCATCCCCTTGGTCCGATTTTGCCCATTAACTAACTTGACCGAGATTTTATGCCATTGATTTTCTGTATCAGTTTGGAAGAGATTGGTGCAGAATTACGAAAGTTATCGTGTCCAGAAGAAAGTGATATATATAGATAGACAGACAGATAGATAGATAGATAGATAGATAGATAGATAGATATAAAGTATTTTACTGAGGGTGGTTTTGGGTTCTAGGGGTCATGATCGGTGTAGATCTGCAAAAATTTTTCAGAAATTCCAACATAGGAACGATCCCAATAGGTAGTATTTCATACGAAATCTACCTAAAATGCTATTATGCTTTGTTCAATTTAAATAACCTGCATTAATCGGAATGTATCAATGGTCGTTTTTGTTTCCGTCTATTCAGGTTTTTACTGTATCTTACTTCTGTGGGCCCCGTAATAATATCCTTAAATGAACCTGAAATTCGTATCGCAGGTCCGTACAGTCAAAACTACCTGTCCGTACAAAATTACTTTTTACGTCATGACAACATTTTGTAAACTTCTTGCTGCTGTTTAATTAGCATTTCCAATACAGTGCTTTGCAGAAATTGCACGTTTCACCAACAGCTATGCATGCCCCGGAACGTTTAAATGAGTAATTTGGATTTCAGAAGAAACGCGTGCATGCTATAGTTATTAAGTCTATTTTACCGATCGCTTAACGGCGTTCTCCATTCTATTCGAATCTATGTCGATTCGACTCGAATACGGCTTTTTCTTCACTTTCAAGCATTCGCCGAGTTTTTTACGTGGATTTCAAATGGTATTTTGAAGCTGCATAATTGCAGAGAAAGATATTGCACCGAAAAAGCGAAACGTAAACAAACCCGATTGCCCTAAATCTTGCCAAAAGACTCTTACACAATAACCAATGAGAT
Organism: Maratus speciosus; assembly: GCA_963932465.1. NCBI lineage: Eukaryota > Metazoa > Arthropoda > Arachnida > Araneae > Salticidae > Maratus > Maratus speciosus. Next base: position 108,776,511 of record OZ010789.1, on the reverse strand, counting down.
GCATTTCTCGGGCGCTGCCATTAAAGAATAATAAATAATCGCAATTTCTGTGCCACGTATGTTAGCGTAATATACTCGTACTATATATAGATGATTGTTTTCTGCATATCAAACGTTTACGATATCGGAAAGTAGTGTGCTCACTTCTAAACTTATTACAGAATTTCCTTGTTATGAAACCGAGAAAGACTTTCTAAATATAACTTATAGCACCCAGGACCATATAAAGTTAAATTTCCTATCTTATGTAAAATGAAATAGTTTAGAATAAATGGCTTTTATTATAATTAATAACAGTATTTGAAAGATGTTTTCTATTGGAACTATACCTCTAAAGCTAATGCTATAGGCATAAGCATTGGGTAACGATTTAAAAAAAAAAAAAAAAAAAAAAAAAAAAAAAAAAAAAAAAAAAAAAAAAACCTTATAGATAACGAAAAGGAAAAATAACTTAAACAACAATAGTGCTCCCACAAATTTTAGTGAAATATTTTCTGACAACAAAACAATGCGATATTTATATTTAGAAGGAATCGCAGAAGTCTAATTGCTATATCGTCCGTAAATAATGCAAATGTAATGCAGTAGATAAAAAGAAATATTCCATGTATCAAGGGAATATTCAATGTGACTAAATATTCACAAATGACTGGAGAGTAAATAAAGAACGAAGTCGGGCTTAATAAAGTTACATCTAATGATTCTCTGACTGTACAAATGGATAGAAAAGAGGCATCGGAAAGCTAATTACTATTCCATTAGTATTATCAGGTGTCGCACTAACGAAGTTAGATTAACGATAGTGCGTATTAAAGAATTAGAGCTAAAGAGCATTTAATGATCGAAGTTAATATTTAGAAAAAATATTTTGTGTCAGTAAATTGTTTTGCTATAAAGTAGTTTCAAATCAATGAAAATGAGGGGTATTGAACACTTTAAGCTTTAACTGATGTTACCGGTCTCACAGACTGCTACTTTTTTCAATTTTTGTTATTTAACTTGTAACTCTCAGTTTAACTACAAACACTACCGAAATTTTGTTTCGTTTTGAACTTTAGTACTATCGTTTTGAACTTTAGTACTGGAGACTTTTGAATAGGTGAAGTTTAATTATAATAGTCCTGTACAAAAAGTTTAGTACAAAAACACCATCCTATGAGTTAATCGCGCATTTTATTCATCTTTCGATGGGGCGGTTTCACAGACCGCTTCACGGTAGTTATGTGACAATTTTAGTCACATAAGTTAAAGATTAAGTATTCACATTTCCATTCAAATTGAAAACACGTAAAAGTATCAATTATATTTCTGTTCATTAGTATTAAGAAAGGATGATTTAACTAAAAAAACAAATTTGGTAACTTAAATGAAAATAACTAAAGTGGATGAATGACTGTTGATATTATGAATAACAACATTTAAAACATTTTTCAGTTAGAATTATACTTCTAAAGCTAATGGTACAGGTATAAGTGTTGGACAACGAAAGGGGAGAACACCAAATACATATATAATGAAATGGGAAAATAAAATTATATGGCATTAATGCTTCCGGAAATTGCAATGCAATATTTCATAACATAAAAATAAACTCAGATACATATTTAGCAGATAGTGCAGATGTCTGCTGGATAGATCTTCAAAAATAATGCAAAAGGAATGTCTTAATTTAAAAGGAATTTTCAATCCACCCCAACGGAATATTCAACGTGACTAAATATTCACAAGTCACTGGGGAACAAAGAACAAAGTCTGGTTTAATGAAGCTTCATCTGATGGTTCTTGGGTCTATGGAAACGGAAGGAAAGTCAGCATGGGAAAGCTAATTACTACTCCATTACCATTATAAAGTGTCTCCCTAATAAAGTTAAAGCGATATTGTGTAATAAATAATTAGAGTAAAAGAGTTTTTAATGGTCGAACTTGATGCTAAGAAAATTATTTTGTGTTACTAAATTGTTTTGCTATAAAACAGTGTCATATCAGTAACAAGGAGGATAAATCAACACTTTCGTTGTTCTCAATTCAATTCAAATTCAGAACATGTAAAGGTTTTAATTATCTGTTTATCTGTTACCCTTAACTCTTTATGCCCGGCGGTATTTAAAAGTACCAATAAAATAAGTTGTTATAAAATTCATCTAATACATCGATTAGTAGTCATACATTTTAGAATGAATTATAAATACTTTACTTTATCGTGTTCCAAAAGCATTATTGGTTGCACAAAACAAAAATACTTTTACATGAGTGATTTCTTTTGCCTTTGCAACTTTTCAGCTATACGACGTTAAAAAATTGCGGTAAGGGGAGGGGGGTTCAGTCCGGAAATATATTTATATTTCTATTGTAAGAACATTATATTTGTACATTTCTTATATCTACAAAAAACTAAAAAAATATTTTAAACAAAGAATTTGAGTGGAGTTATAAATATTGCGCAAATACCAATAAATGCAAATTTAATTAATTAATTTTAATTTTGAAAATCCTTCTAAAATTTATTAAATGATTGTGTAAATTTTCTAATGTAGTTTGAAAAATTACTAAAAAATTCTTTGGAAGATGAAATCTTCATGAATTCATAATTTGGACATAAAGGGTTGAGCACCTCGACGTACCTTGGTACGTCATCAACTCTTCTATTTGAAATACCAGGTCGTATGTGCGTACGTCCAATTTTAAGTCGAGACTGCGATGTTCTTAACATCTGTCTTTAGCGTCGGTGATTGCTATTGTGATTATGGAAGTTGTTTACATCGAACCTTATAGCTGGTTGTATAATATAAATAGACAAGTACTTCATCTCCTTACTGTTTGTTTTCGGAAAGCAAAACCTTCCACGCTTTTGCGCATGCGTTAGGTCTGCTTTGATTTTATCAAAATAGGGGAGATCAGAGTTTGTTTAGTTGTGTTTGACTGAGTGTCAATCTTAGTGACAACGTACAAGTGAACGACGAAATAGAACTTCGGAAAATACTCTTCTCAGCGTAACACCCCTTTGGATAGTAGAATCGCCCCACCGTGTTAGGCGCAGCTTTCGAAAACAAACAGCACATTACATGTAAGTAAATAATTCACATGTAATTAAAAATAATGATATAATCTACTTTTGACGAAATTTAATATATCCGGTATTCCGCATACTACATCTAGATTGAATATGGAGCTTAAGGGGTTTCAATTAATAATGACTGATCTAATTAAAAGAAATAGATTTGATAGCCTATAAAATAAACTAATTTGGGTAAAAGGCTTTTAATGTAGTGAATAACAACACTTGATATGGTTTTGCAATTGGAATTATATGTCTAAAGCTAACGGTATAGGTATTAGTATTAGGCAACGATAAGTGGAACCCCCTATATACAGGGTGTCCACTCTCAACCGTGTCCAATGGCTATTTCCTAAACCGTTAGCTATAGACATAATTCTAATTACAAAAATGTTTTAAATAAGGTAAAGAAGTATTTAAAAAACGATTTGTGTCAATGAAATCATTTCTTTAAAAATTACGAAGTTTAAATATTTTATACGGTCCCCTGGTTCTATAAGTCATATTTAGTAAAAATATACTATTACACTAAGAAGTGAGACCAAAAATGTCCTATTCTTCTACAACTAAAACTGACCGAGTAATAGCTGGTTAAAGTTGAAGCGTCAATTTCGCAGTGAAATAGGGGTCATTCACAAATCTACTTGAAATAAAAACTAATCGCCAGGTATAAAAAAAAAAATAGTTGAGAGTAAATATAACTTTACAATATAAATCTGAAACGTATTTTCCTTCTGACATATTAAAAAATACATAGAACTTGTACTAAAAATATAAGTGAACAAATAACAGAATTTTTGTTAAATGAAATGGTGAAAAGCAACAGTTTTAATTCTTTACAAAATGATACATGTATTAAAATACTATTACATTGTCTAACTTAAAACTTAATTAATAAAATTCAATTTATAATAAAAGTTGCTCGAAGTTACCCCCTTCTTCTACAATGTAGAAATGTACACGTAAAATAAATCCTTGTAAACATTGTAGGTATTACAGATCTGTACTGTGCTTGACGCATTTTGTGTATGATCCCTCGAAGTAGGCCCAACTCATCTGTATTCAGATGCAGAAATTTTGTATAAGTTATGCATTTAAAAGTTTCATAACTCGGTCAATTTTAGTGTTAGTTGAATGGGACTTCTTTGTCATACTTTTTAGTGTAATAGGAAAGTTTTACTAAATATCACTTATAAAACAGGGGGACCGTATAAAAAAATATCTCAAATTTTTAATAAATATTTTTATTGACCCAAATTGCTTTTAAAACATTTCTTTACCTCATTTAAAACATTTTTGTAAATGAAACTATATATCTATGGCTAACGGTTTGGTAATTAGCTATTGAACACCTTTGAGATTGGGCACCCTGCATAATAAAAAGAAAGAGTAAATTATACTGTAACGCGGACTACCAGTTCCAAAAAATAGACTTTACCGGGCATCACGTGATCGGCTTACGTGAGCTTCGCCGAATAGAAATGCAGTTAGTTTAGATCTGTTCTGTGGTTTTTAGGTGTGCAAACTGAAGCATGTCACATGTTACATTAGCGCTATTATTTTTGTGTATATGTGTTGTTCTATTTGTTATGCGCCGTCTTACTAAGAAGAAATTAAAAAAAAATATTTAAAAAGTTATCGCCCGAGAAATTGATATTGTGAAATAATATGTGAAATTTAAGTGAAGTTAATTTGAGCTAGCCGACAATATGACATTATAGTTCCAATAATTTTAATTCACTATTTCATAGCAACAAAGCAATTTAGCGTTTATATTTAGGAGAAAGTGTAGAAGTCTATTGGATATAGAGTTCGGAAAAAATGTGAATGAAATGAGTTTAAAAGGAATATTCAGTATATCTCAGGGAATATCGAACGTGACTTAATATTCACAAGTGACTGAAGAGTAAATAAAGAACGAAGTCTGGTTTAATGAAGTTCCGTCTAATTATTCTTTGTTCTCTGATTACGCAAGGAAAGAAAGCATCGGAAGGCTAATTACTATATCATTAGCCTTATCAAGTGTCGCACTAATGAAGTTAAAGCGATAGTGCGTATTAAAGAATTAGAGTTAAAGAGCTTTTAATGGGGTAAGTTAAGAAAAATTAATTTGTGTCACTAAATTGTTTTGCTATAAAGTAGTTTCATATCAATAAAAAGGAGGATATATTATCACTTTGTGTGTTTACATTCCCATTCAAATTGAAAACATGTAAAGGTATTAATTGTTTGTTTATTAAGAACGGTTGATCTAAAAAAAAATGATATCTTACGTAAAATTAACCAATTTGGATAAAATATTTTAATATGATAAATAAAACAATTGATTTTTTTTTTTGGAATTGGAATTATATCTCTAAAGCTAACGGTATAGGTATTAGTATTAAACAACGATAATTGGTAACACCCTATATATAATGAAAAGAAAAAAGAAATTATACGACATTAATGTTCCCATAATTTTAATTCAATGTTTCATAACAGCAATTTCATACAAACAAAACAATTTAACATCTATAATTAGCAAAAAGTGTATAAGTCTACTGGATATAGAGTTTGGAAATAATGCAAATGGAATGCTGTAGTTCAAAAGGAATATTCAGCATATCTCAGGGTGTATCCTACGTGACTAAATATTCACAAGTGACTGAAGAGTAAATAACGAACGAAGTCAGGTTTACTGAAGTTCCAGCTAATGATTCTTTGTTCTATGATAACGGAAGGAAAGGAAGCATCAGAAGGCTAATTACTATTCCATTAGCATTATCAGGTGTCGCACTAATGAAGTTAAAGCGATAGTGTGTATTAAAGAATTAGAGTTAAAGAGCTTTTAATGATCTAAGTTAATGTTAAGAAAAATTACTTTGTGTCAATAAATTGTTTTGCCATAAAGTAGTTTAATATCAATAAAAAGAAGGATAAATCAACACTTTGGGTGTTCACATTTGTATTCAAATTAAAAATATGTAAACGTTTTAATTATCTGTTTGTTTATTAGTATTAATAATGGTTGATCTAAATAAAAAATGTAAATCTGATACCTTGCATAAAATTTACTAATTTGGGAGAAATCCTTTAATATAATGAATAAAGTGCTTGAAATATTTTCCCAATTGGAATTATTTGTCTAAAGCTAACGGTTTAGATATTAGAATTATGCAAAGATAACTGGGAACAACCTATGCATAATTAAAAGGAAAATTAAATTATACAATATTATTGTTCCCATAATTTTAATGCAATATTGATTAACAACAATTTCATAAAATCAAAACAATTTAACATCTGTATTTTGCAGAAAGTGTAGAAGTCCACTGAATATACAGTTCGGAAATGCAAATGGAATACAGTAGTTAAAAAAAGTAATATTCCTTGTGCCCCAAGTAATTTTTAATATATCTCAGAGAATATCAAACGTGACTAAATATTCGTAAGTGACTGAAAAGTAAATAAAGGACGGTGTCTGGTTTAATGAAGTTCCAGCTAATGATTCTTTGTTCTATGATAACGGAAGGAAAGGAAGCATCGGAAGGCTAATTACTATTCCATTAGCATTATCAGGTATCGCACTAATGACGTTAAAGCGATAGTGCGTATTAAAGAATTAGAGTTAAAGAGCTTTTAATGGTCTAAGTTAATGTTAAGAAAAATTATTTTGTGTCACTAAATAGTTTCGATATTTTCATATTAATTAAAAAGAAGGTAAGTCAACAGTTTGTGTGTTCCCATTTCCATTCAAATTGAAAACATATAAATGTATTAACTATCTGCCTGTTACCTAATATTAAATCTTATGATCTAAATGAAATACAGAATTTCCGAATAAAGAATGCAATATGAGTAACAAAGTTTTACGAAGTTTTGATAAGTGTAACAGAAATTAAATGAGAAATTACTGAAAATATAAAATCTATTAAATATTTCAGGATAAATATAAAGATTGTAACACAGTAAGTGATAACATAATCTTACACGATACTTTAACACTGTTTACGTATTAGGATAAATATTTTGTACTCCTTAACTAAATTACGCGAAAGATATGTTTTACATCCAAATTACTACTTACACAAAGACGAATGTATGAAAGTACGACTTTATGTCACTTTAAACATTTCCCTCTCTAAAAGAACACATTTATTAATTTATTAGTTCTTTTTCTGTGTTTAGATTAAAAAATGCCAATAATATAACTTGATTTATTTATTTTTTAAATTAATTTTTCAACTACTTTTCAGCAGTCAAATTACGCTTGAAATTATTGAATATCAAAGACGTGAATTATCACATTGCTAACAAGTCGTAAACCAACTTAGTGAAAAATGTCCAAGCCGGGAATCGAACCCGGGACCCTGGAATAGATCTCTAGTGCTCTACCACTAAGCCACAAGGACGATGCCCAGCTTGCCATCTCTCACTTATATAAGTCGGTAAGTCTGCTACAGCAGCACTAGGTGGAAAAGTCTTCTTGAGCACACAATCTAGCGCGTAACATGAGACGCAAATGAACCCAGCATCGGTGAATATACAATTTCAATTAATTTTTTAACTACTTTTCAGCAGTCAGATTACGCTTGAAATTATTGAATATCAAAGACGTGAATTATCACATTGCTAACAAGGAGTAAACCAACTTATTGAAAAATGTCCAAGCCGGGAATCGAACCCGGGCCCCTGGAATAGATCTCCAGTGCTCTACCACTAAGCCACAAGGACGATGCCCAACTTGGCATCTCTCACTTATATAAGTCGGTAAGGCTGCTACAGCAGCACTAGGTATAACATCAAGTCTTTGATATTCAATAATTTCAAGCGTAAATTGACTGCTGAAAAGTACTTGAAAAAATAATTAAAATTGTATATTCACCGATGCTGGGTTCATTTGCGTCTCATGTTATGCCGCTAGATTGTGTGCTCATGAAGACTTTTCCATCTAGTGCTGCTGTAGCAGCCTTACCGACTTATATAAGTGAAAGATGCCAAGTTGGGCATCGTCCTTGTGGCTTAGTGGTAGAGCACTGGAGATCTATTCCAGGGGCCCGGGTTCGATTCCCAGCTTGGACATTTTTCACTAAGTTGGTTTACGCCTTGTTAGCAATGTGATAATTCACGTCTTTGATAATCAATAATTTCAAGCGTAATCTGACTGCTGAAAAGTAGTTAAAAAATTAATTAAAGTTGTATATTTACCGATGCTGGGTTCATTTGCGTCTCATGTTACGCCGCTAGATTATGTGCTCATGAAGACTTTTCCATCTAGTGCTGCTGTAGAAGCCTTACCGACTTATATAAGTGAGAGATGCCAAGCTGGGCATTGTCCTTGTGGCTTAGTGGTAGAGCTCTGGAGATCTATTCCAGGGGCCCGGGTTCGATTCCCGGCTTGGACATTTTTCACTAAGTTGGTTTACGCCTTGTTAGCAATGTCATAATTCACGTCTTTGATATTCAATATAACTTTATTTTAGATTTTCTGTTCGTATTCCTGCACTGTTAAAAATTTGCAGCTTTCTGTCGAGTCATTTGACCGTTTTTATCGAAAACGGTTACACAACCGTAATTTAACACTATTCTGACCATATTATTGGCCATTTTATGGTCAGAATATAGTTAAATTACAGTTAGGAAACCTTTTTTTTTTCAAAAAACGGTCGAATGACTGGACATTTTGCTGCAAATTTTTAACAGTGTGCCTTTTACTTCAATTTTTGTCTAATGTTCACGTTTTGCCTAATTATTGTGTTACAGTGTAGCATTTCAGAGTTATGCGGCGATTTAAAAATCCATTTCATTAAGCTAAAAAACCTGATTTGCGTATTTAATTAAGAAACAGTAAACAGGCGCATTTGTACATATGCAGGAACAAATGACGAGATATCTTTGGAAAAGCATTGACCAGTCAAATTCAGCCCCGTACTTATTTTTTTAATTATTTTTTCTGTTTTTTGTAATTTTATACTAATAATATTTAAAAATTGTAACGAATTTGAAATTTTCTTTTCCTCAGAGGAAGAATTCAACTGTTAGATCTAAGGAGTATAGGGATATTTCAGCATATCATAATCAAAAGATAACCCTTTAAAATTATTACTTTTTATTTTTTGAACATTTAATCTAAATTCAATCTCATTTAAACTTCTTGAAAATTTATAAAATCTTTATTTTTATTTCCTTAAAAATCGGCCTATAGAAGTACATAAAATAATAATAGGAATTTGTAACACAAAGTGAAATTTCGTTTAACATTTTAAGGGCCATATTTTTAAAATTTTCGGTTATATTTTCTTGTTTGTTATCAATTTCAACATTGTTGAAAAATCTTCGGTTTGTCTGTCTACCGTTTTCCGTGTTCTAACTCTCAGAAATATACTCATATTATCATGCAATTGATAGATGTTATTGATATTTACTATGGCATTATCACTATTGAAAATGGATTGTGTATAAATTATATTTCGTTTGCACGGACACTCAAAAGATTCACGTTACATTATAGTACATGGTGTAAAAAAATTTGCAGTGTATTATAATGGTGTTAAACGATTTCAAACATCATGAAATTGATATGAATGTCCGAGGTGCACTTAAAAGATGCTCTGTATAACATGGAGTGGAATGATTTATCATTCCTTTACAGGGTCTCACAAAAGGATTCGAGTGCATAAAAGAAAAAATGTTCACAGGAACTTCCATTCTTCACAAAAAAGCTTCACTAAAATTTCTATTCCAGTACTATCCATAGGCGATATATGCTGGTAGTGAGTTATGGGTTATGCGTTTTTAAGTTTCAACTCAAATTTTACTTTCTGCTTAGCGAGTATAAATTCTACGGGGTGTATCTGGAAAATTGAACAAAATTTTGCGGGGTGATAGAACGCAGATATACGAGCAAATTTCTTCATAGAATGTATGATCGGAACGCAAGTGGTGAGAAGTTAGAATGTAGTTTTCCATTATCCCAGGGCGATGGATTGATCGAGGTGGTACCATAGCTTGACCACCAAGATCTCCGGCTCTCTCGTGTTTGGACTTTTACCTGTGGGGCCATATGAAAAGCCTAATCTACGAGTTGCTCTTTCAAACTGATATGGATCTATTCGCCAGGATTATCGTTGTTGCAGACGATATTCGGGAAATTGCTTGTGTCTTTGCAAATGTGCGTCAGTCTCTATCCCGCAGGTGTGAAGCGCCAGTTATAGCTGGCGGAAGACCATTTGAGCATTTTCTTTGAGCATGTACCATGTTATAGTCCAAGAGCTGTTAAATATTTTAGGGAAAGTATTTGAGGCACCCTGAAAATTTGTGCAACACTTCTTCTGTAATGGCTGAATACAAAATCGAATGTCTGGCTGAAGGATCGTGCCCCAAAAACTGTGCCAGACACGTGTCAAGTGCCATTTTTTGACTACCCAAAAAAGTATTTGAGGCACGCTGAGATTGAGACAGAATAATATTTATACTTAGAAAAAAATATTTTGAAAATGACAGACACTTTAGTCGGCACAAAAACTGTGCCAGACACGTGTCAAGTGCCATTTTTTGTCTGGCACAGTTTTTGGGCCACGATCCTTCAGCCAGACATTTGATTTTGTATTTAGGCATTACAAAAGAAGTGTTGCACAAATTTTCAGGGTACCTCAAATACCTACTCAAAAATGTACAACAGCTCTCCTACTATTAATAAAATGTTTTCTGAAGTATTTCCTCTCATTCTTGTTTTAATTCCTTAACTGCGACAGTGAAAAACTATCTTTTAACTTCTCACCGCGTGCGTTTTGATGAAAATCGATATGGAATTCGGAAAAATCCTTCTAGATATAACAAAAAGTAACGATTTGGAAATGGACCAATGAAAATCTGCGTAGATATTCCCGGAAAATCGGCATCCATTTTGAATGCCTAAGCATGGTCTTTCTTCGTTAATATTTAAAAAAAACTGTTGCATACTAAATTATAAAAATCGGTGGTATTATAGAGAAATGTTTGATAAACACGCTGATGCAGACAGTTTTCAAACCGAAGAATTATTTTAAGAGATATTTAATGTTAAATTTGGCCAAAAGCGTTCCATTAAAAAAGTTTTATAGGAGTAAACACTATACATAGGAATTTAATCATTCTTAGACCATTTTATACATGAGAAATTTTCAGTGTGCAGACTGCATTTATTTATTTTTTTTATTTGATTTATTTTTTGAGGATTTATTTCCATTTTAAATTCAAATTTTCAGCATTTCCAGAAATACTTTTACATATTTTAGAAAAGGATATTATTTTAAATTGTTGCCAATTTTTAAAACAGCGCAAAGAATAATATTTTCTTCAAATTAAAAATTCATTTACACGTGGCTAGTAGAAACAAAAAAAATAAATTAGAATTAAATGATTACATGTTAAAAGCAGGAAAATATTGAAAATTGCGTTATAAGAACCATATTTGCACTTGAATTTTAAAAGAGTAAGAATATGTTAAAAAAAAAAATCATTATTATGCGTTAAAACTCGTAAATGGAGGAAATTACGTCATATTTAAAATGGCCAAAAAATATGGCAAAACAGTTTAAATTAAAAAATATATTTGCGCGGGACATTTATTTCATATTTTGAGATAATCTTTTCAACTAGAATCGTGAATTCTGAGAGAGCGCAAATAACATTTCCTTCTAACAACAAAAGTATTTTCATGTGAATATTAATAAGATAAATAAAACATCGGTGAAAATGACGTCAGATTTAAAATGAATTTAACATTTAAATAAATTATTTAAAAGAACTATCTTATAGCGTTGTTAAAAAATACCGGAAAACAATGACACTGTTTACTTAATTCATTTTACAATTTTAAATTAGCTTATTTTCAAACGTTTAATTAATTTTCTTAATTAAATACAAAAACAGCTATTGTATCTCTTAACGGCAACAGATTTGGTCTTAAAAATTCCTTATCCAAGAAAAATGAATGGAAACCCGTTTACAGAGTGATCGCTACTGTTTTTTCTTAATTAAAAATTCAATATTTTTAAAGCCGATCAAATTAGCGTGCTTTTCGGATTTTGGTGCGCCTGAACGGACGTTGGCGAGCGTAGCTCGTAGGGGGCAGAGCCCCCTAGTATCTCTAAAAGATTAACTATTTAAAGGATTAAAAAATCGTTACAGAGATTTGTTTGTAATAGAATTGTATGTGATTAATATCCAAAATTGAGGAAACATCTAAAAAATTAAGACGCAAGGAGCATTTTAAAATTTCGTTTTAAAATTTTAAATTTTTTAGAAGATTTTAAAATTATAAAAAGTTTGGAAATTTATTTTAAGATGTTCTATATATTTACTTTGAAATGTATATTTGCACAAAATTTCAAATCTCTATTATGAAAATTAAAAGAATTTTTTTTAAACGTCCGCCGTCCCCTTAAACGGAAAGGTCACCTTAGAGTATTTTGAAAATTCTAGAAAGTGTTTCATAATGTATGCTTGACGCATAATTTATTTTCTTGTTTAACTTTAAGGCGAAACAAAACGTGAAGCGTGTAAAAGTATACATTCAGAAATGTTTACTTAGAAGTTATTGCATATCTTTTACAAAAGGGTACATGCGAAATTAATACATTAGCTTGAATACACATTTTACAATATTAATAATAATATCATTACTAGTTTATTTATTCATACAGTAAGCAAATGTAAAACATTCTAAGCTTCAGAATTGTAGTTCCGACGTATACACATTTTACACAATAATAATTAATATTTGAAATTAAATTTTAAAATAAAAAAATATTATTATTTAATGAATAGGAAAAATCATTTATAAGTAAATAAGTATATTTTCAAAAGAGATAAAATTTTTTATCAAATTTGGTACCTCATTTCTGAAATAAATTTATTATAACAGCCATTCTTTTCGTAAATTGTTACTTTTCATACAAAAAGCTTTGTTATAATAACACTAGCAATTGTATATTTTTGCCTTATTTAATATATTCAAAAATGTTGGTAACTTAGTTTCGCATGCCTGTCTGTCTCTATCTGACAGTTCACGCTTTAAATGTCTCAAACATACTTCGATATCCATAAAAATTACTATAAAGTTCTCTCTTCCAATTGTAGTGTGTAATTTTTATAGTTTATTTTGACAGACATTTAGAAGAATTTTGATGCTTTATTTTCTTATTTTCTGTGAGTGAAAATTGTTTGAAATACATTTTAAGTATATTACAATTTTTCAAACATTATGAAATCGATTAGCACTATTCAAATCCAATAAAATATTTTTTTTCTTTAGAAAATTATGTACACAATATTTATCGTTCACTTACAGGAAGACACACAAAATAATGCATTAATACTACTGTTCGTAGAGAGTGACTATTTCAAGTGCGATATCGCGATTTCTAACATAGTTAAACTGGCGTTTTTCTTAGATCTCTGTAACATCTTCTTCATAAAAATTGTACATCCAACATTTAATGAAATACATTAACCTCTGATTCGGATATACAGGGTAAGTCAAAATGAATATAGTGATTACAGACGCCTATAACTATTTAATGGAAAAGAACTTATAAATAAGATTAACACAGAATGTAGACGGAACTTCAAAACTTCCGTAGGTAAGGCAAGTGCAGTGAAGCGGAAGCCTAACCATGCGCGATTTAATACTTTGCAACGACAAGAAACATGTTCATTGCGGCCGTCTCATTAGTAAAAATGGCCAATTATGACGGTAAAAATGGCCGATTTTTTCTGAGGAGTTATGTGAAAGAAAAGAGTGCCTCCCATGCCCAAAACGATTGAAGAACTCAAAGTACACATTTGAAATGCGCTTGCGTCGGTGACTGAACAAATGCTTCAGAATGTATGGCGTGAAATGGACTACCGTGTGACCATGGGAAGTCACATAGAACAATTTTGCCGTATGTCTACAAAATTTTGAAGTTCCGTCTACATTTTGTGTTAATCTTATCAATACATTCTTTTCCATTAAATAGTTATAGCCGTTTGTAATCGCTATATTCATTTTGACTTAATCTGTATTCAAATGAAAATTCATGTATGAAAATTCATGAAACTTCGTTTTTAGTTATAGTATGCCTTTTCATTTTTAATTAAATTTTAGTATACTATGTGTTGCGCGCGTGATAAAAATAAATTCAAATACAAGGCAGCACAAAAAAATGGATTACGATACGATCTATAGGTGGGACTTACATATTAATTTTTGATGTGGTACTTGCATAATAAATTTACATACAAAGCTAATCAGAGAAATTTGGTCACATTGTAATCTGTGGATGGTAAACAAGAAATGTGCTACATTACACAGTATATTTGGGGCACATGCACAAAACCAGATGTGTTATGCGTTTTCCTCAGTCTCTTTTATGATATCTTAAAATCGGGGATGAAACTGTTGAGAAATTGTAATTAATTAAAATTATTTGGAGTTTTTTTTTTTTTTATAATAATTTTTAGAGATGAATTAAAAAGTAAAAATATTTTACTGCACAAAATAAATAATAAGAAAATAATAAGAAAAGTTTGCACTGGAAAAGAAAGTCTTCATCTTAACCACTATATACGGGTTATCCTAAAATGAAATTATTACTTTTTATTTAATTACACTTAAATGTTTTAAATTATTGAAATTATTTCTGCAGGAAAATAATGTGTGATATACGGATTTTTTTCACCACGTTTCCTTGTATTAATTCCAAATATCTCCTATAAGTGGCGCTCAAACAGCTCAAATCATAATAATGCAATTAGAAAACGCAAACATTTTCTGGCGCTTTAACAGTTAAACAGTATAAATATTAAAAGCTAAGTGAACTTTTATTCATTATTACATGTTAGTTAAGTATTTTAACACGTTGAAACAGTGCAGTGCCATCCATTGGTTATATCTGGAACTAGAACTTGGAAGTGTAATAAACAGTTACCCGCCATTACATATTAATCTTCTGCAAGTATAAATTCAATAGCTGTAACCGTTTATGTGTTAGTAAATTTAATAAAACCGCCTGTCTATTTTAAAACATACTGTATTTATCGAATGAAAAATCCACATGAAATCAAAAGCTAAGTAATGAACTAAAAATACATATAGAATATGTATATGTCAAAAACCAGATTGCATTCATACAGAACAACTTTGTATCAGGCGAAACATTCGGATCAAAAGTTTTATAAAATGCGTTTGTCAATTAAAAAAAAAAATTGATAACACGTAAAATTATTGAATTGAGGAGTAATTTATAAGCTTTTATTTAATTCTACACCTTCCCCATTGAGTGAAAATGGTGCACCACAGTATTTTTTTAATTACAAACTTTCTGCTCTGCAATCCTCAGGTAATTTAGCTTAGATTTTTGTAAAGAAATTCATTCAATCTCTCTTCATAGAAAACGAATGGTTGACCGGTTTATGACCGTCGTTCGACTTAAAATTTGCATTTTTGAAACGTAAAAAACAACGCCGTGCAGTACTTTGAAGCATATATTCTTCAAATGGTAAAACGCAATCTTCAATCTCCATGCACATTAGGGTGGAACTAAAAAACGAAGTTTCGAATTTTATATTCAAATAGTGATTATGTTTTTCCGTTTTAACTTCATAAAAATAAAATATTTTTCTTTTAATTTTAAAATCATATTTTCCGGTTCCTCAAAGCGTCTGATTTTACCTAAAAAACGAATAAAAGCCAATAATTGCATGAAAAGTGTTTTAAGTTCATTGTTAATTTTATATTTTATAAAATTAAATTAATGAAGCGTTAATGTCATGTAATAAAGAGAATAATTTAGTTTGAGTACAATGGAAAAGATGGCCCAACTTTATTTGACTTTTGTAGAAGCCAGCGTCTTTGGCGTCGGCTTTCATTGTCTCGTATATATTTGGTTCGACTCATAACAAGTTAGTCCGGTTTAGCGTGTGTTAATAGTTTCTTTGGTTATTTTTCTATAAACAGTCAGTGTCAAATCTGACAATGTCTGCTAACGTTCCTAAATCTGGAAAACTGATGAAGTGTCTTGTATTTACCAAAACAATTAACATTAGACTATCGTCTTTGGCGAACATATCAAGATGCTATAAAACATTATTTATGGATTCAATTTAACTTAAAATCTGACAGCTGGAATCTGGAACAGACTATTTTTAAAATATCTAAAGCTGTTGCTGATACAATTAAAAGTGTATTTCTGAGAGCTTCAATTCCAACGGTTTCTGATACACAAATCATAAAAAATGATTAGAGTCTATCGTGAAAAATGTCAAAATTTGAAGAAAAGTGTTAAGATTAGAAAGAATAATCCCACATCCAATATAAAATTGCAAAATGTTAGGTGATCGTGCAAAAAACGTTTCTTTGCGTAAATGCACTAAATACTATCATGTATCAGAACAAGAATATCACTGTCTCAAAGACCAAAGAAATATGAGGTGATGGCAATAGAATCAATAGATATAAACACTACAAAAAATGTGTAGAAAGACTGGAAAAGTAAATATCAAGGAAAGAAAAAGTTACTTAGAAAAAGATGTGGTGTTTTCATTGAATGACTCGCCAACTGAAGAAAATAGTTCAATCGGTAGTTCTTCTAAACCTGAATTTGACAATGAACAAGGTGAAAGAACCGGAGTATTAGACAGAACTGCAAATATTATTGCAAATGGCACCCTAGAAGATATGGGAATTTCTGATGATAAGAAAGAAACGGTAACTGAAAGAAGGATTTGAAGAAGACAAAGAGAAAAGAAAAGAAAGAATTTGAAAGAACAAGAAAGACGGAATGAGTTAATTTTAGAGGGTTTGTATTTTGATGGCAGAAAGGATAACACTGTGATAACTGAAGCAAAAGAAAATAAGTATAACGAAGAATCATTAAAAAAGAATATATGGTCTTAGTTGAAAAACCAGGATCAAAATATATTGGTCACATTCCATTAACATCTTCTTCTTATGTTAATATAGCCACTGCAATTTTGGTGTATTTTCAAAATAATAATACGGACATTTCAAGTTTGAAATTTATTGGGTGAAACGGAACTGCCGTCAATGCAGGTTGCAAATCTGGAGTTATCAAAACATTGGAAGCATACAATGGAAAATTTGCTTATTACTTGCAAATGCACTTTTTTTAGATACTTATTTCAACATCTTGCTGGTAAAATTACGGGTAGTAAAGGATTTTATGAACCAATAAGAAATCAAGTTGAAAAAATGCAAACATGTTGAAATTATAGACTATAAAAAATGGATCCTGTTAACGAATTGATCGGATGAAGAGCTTAAAAAAAGTTCAAACAGGGAAACCACCTGGATTTTAGATTTTCTTTGTCATACTCAAGTAGTGGAAACGTGTGTTAAAATGCATCTATCTATGTCTATTTTAAGAACCTGAGTTGTATCCGGTAGTTCCTGGCCTCAGCTGAAGAGGAAGTTTCTTTCTGAAATGACGTGGTTTTTTGTTGTTTTTTGGCATTGTTGTTATGTTTAAATATAATTTTTTTGTGGCTCAATGAATTGATGAATTAAAACTAAACAGGGCTTACGTATTTAACAAAGGTCAGATCTTAGAGTTAAACTATGTGTTAATTTAAATAGTTTAGTTTTTAATGTAATAAAAAAGCATTAAATGTGTAAAAGGGTTATTTTTAAAGCATTTTTGGCTCTAATTTATACATATTGAAAGCTTTTTAAATATGTGCCGCGCTTTGTCCCGCCATGTTTGAATTATAATCGTATTAGTTATAGTCTTGAGTGTGAATTTCTGCAAAAAAATCTTCCGCATATTGTTGCCATTTTTATATATATTTTTTTTCAGAATGACTATTTAAATGCTCTGTTTTGCGAGCACCGAATAAAAGACATAAGAACTATATATTTAGTGTCGTATTGCAGGTTTTTAACTCACAGAATATTACCGGAGAGCTTTTGCACCTACATATTCTGCCTGTATGTATGTACGTATGTAGGTATGTACATATGCACGCAACTCATATTTTGTTTGAACTATCAGATCGCCTTCAAATTGTATATACTTATTTATTGAAAAAGGGTTTCCTAATTAGTTCTTGGGGCTCATATGTGTAACATAAGGAGAGAAAGGAGGGAATTAACCCCTTCGAGGGTGGTGTCCTTAAAAAGGGACACCTAATTTTAATTCCAAAATTGACAAGCGGCACCAAGAAACTTTAATAAAAAATTTCCTTTTATAATGTACGTGAAAATAAGCTTAGTAATAATCCGTTTATCAACTAAAAAGAGCAAGCCATACAGTATAGAGACACTACAACTTCTTCTTCCAGCAAGGTCTGATGGTAGTCCCAATAAAAGCCTGGAAGAGAGTGATGAAGAAGATGAAGGAGAGTTTTGAAGAATCATTTTGAAAATGGTAATATATTAAATACATTCAGAAACTAGCAATATAGTCTCCACTACTACAGTATACTATATAGTCTCCACTTTGCTGAACCTACTATTAAATATAACACTATTAAACATAAATTAAATGCAATAATTATTATTACATTTAATTTAAATGTAACAAGCATTATTAAATGTAAATAATAAGATTTACATATAGTAAAATTAAATACATTTAATTAAACATTAATAGTGAATAAGACAAACCTATCAACAATTACTTTCCTCTTTAAAACAGTAAATAGTTAAGGTTAGCAGTCGTTCAATTTCCAAACTCCCATCGGTAATGTTAAGTCAATGGACATGTGATTTTTTCGTATTTTTAAAATATCTACTTAGTAAATTAATATTTTAACTTCTTTTTTCTTTGTGCTCTTCTTAAATGATGACTCCTTTTTTTCTTATTTGTCAAAATATTTATAAAATGTATATTTATTATTATGTAAAGTGTTAAAATCTTACTTACACTTCGTCAGCTTTTAAGATATAAAATATTAAAGTAAGCTATGGATTTGTATGTATACTTCATAGTATGCTAAAGGTTCGTTCAGTGAAACGCATAGCACAGTTAAAAATGTCCATTCAGCCATTTCAGTGAATACACGGAAATGTACATGAGAGATTTTGTGCAGCCCTGTATATGAGCTATAGAATGTATCCACACCAAGTAGTATTTAAAAAAAATAGTCCAATTTAAATACGCCTATCACAACTACAAACGCACTTCCAGCAATTATTGGTTCAATAGTTAAATTAGAGTAACTTCAATAGTTAAATTTATTCTTCAGCCGTATTTTTTTGTGTGTCCCTGTAAATGAACGATATATTCTATGCACACCATATTCTACAATAAGTGCTTTAGTACATCTTAGTGATGTATATAAATTTCAGCACTTTTAAAATTGCGATATCATTAAAATATAGAGCAAATGATTTTTTCCCATAGACCATAATGTGAGGGAATTCTTTTGGGTGTCTCTGTAAATGAACCGTAAAGGCTTCGTTTACAATACCAAACATGCCATAGTGATACCCAATGACATCTAAGAATTTCAAGTCAATCGGACAATATTTACATCGAAAAATATTTTTGACCAGGATTTCGGGTCAAATACTCCACTGTGCGTGACCGGTGTATGTCGACAATCACATATATGCTCTGGTGGAGGTCGAAAAGAGAAGCCGGGACACAAAGAATCTCTTGCCAAATACTTTGTTCTGCTGAGACAGACTCAGCTTTGTCAGTCTTATGTAAGGTTTGATGGTGCACGCAACATTTTCTTAAATTTTATTTTTTTATTCGATATCTTAATTTACATTGAATGGATACTGCAGTGAATCGTTATCTTTTTATTATTTTTATTTTTTTGAAAAGTTAAATGCATAATTGAGAGTAAACGAAAGGACAAATGATTTTATTTTCTTCAAGAAAAGTACTCTAAAATACTTTCTGAAGTGATTTCTGTTAAAACTAATTGCAACATACCCTTGGATTACAGACGATTAAAATGTTTTTGAGTTTTAAAAATGAACGATGGAGAGAAGTTAATTGGATCATTAAAAGCAGGAGAAACGCAAATACAGTATTATGTTACCAATGATGAATTGTTCAGTATCCTATTTGAAACTCACACCAGAATAGGCCATGGAAGAAAAACATGCATGCTTAAGGATTTGCTAAATTTAAGTTAAAAAAATATTACATATGAAGTTGCAATGTTGTATTTAAATTTATCTAGACAATGTCAAATGAAACATAGTTCACATAAGAAAGGTATTGTTGTGAAACCAATGGTGTGCTCTGTGTTAAACTTAAGATGACAAGTTGATCTGATAGACTTGCAGTCACACTAGGATGGTGAATATATGTTCATAATGGTGTATCAAGATCATTTAACTAAGTTTGTCCATCTGCGACCTTTGAAAACTAAGACGGCTGAAGAAGTTCTTCCAATATTTTTAACATTTGGTGCTCCAGCTATATTGCAATCAGATAATGGTAGAGAATTCAGAAATCAAATCATGTCCTAAGTATGCAGTATGTTGAAAGATATCAAGATAGTTCGTGGCAAACCTCGGCATAGTCAAACACAAGCTCAGTTGAAAGAACCAAATAGGATATACAAAATATGTTAACTGCATGGATGAACGATAACGATACAAATAAATGGTCAGATGGTTTGCAGTTTGTTCAATTTTCCAAGAACACTACATACTACGAAGGAATACGCCAAAGTCTTTATGAAGCCATGTTTGCCGTTAAACCAAAAAGAGGCATGGCATCTTTTTTTTTTTTTTTTTTTTTTTTTTTTTTTTTTTTTTTTTTTTTTTTTTACCTAGACAACAAATTGCAAATATTGAAACTGATAAACAACTCGAAGAAATTGCTAATACTTTTGAAACAGAAAACAGCATGAAGAAACTGTTAATACTTTCGAAAAAAAATCTGAGCAGTGGCCATACCGAAAACCATACTTCAAATGACGATATTGAAGAGGACATTCTATCTACCATGTCTTCATATCAAGCCCTGACTGAACTACTCAAGTTTATTTCTATAAAAAGTGCGGCCACGGAAGAGAATCTTCTACTGCAAGCAACGAAAACGAAATTAAAAAAATTCTTTCTGTTCAAATTGGTGATATTATACGAATACAAGTCCCTGATGTCGACCGTTGTAATTCAAGTCTCCGAACCGAATATGTTGGCAGTTGTTGAAATAGATGACTCTGACTTTTATAAACTCGCAAATAAAAATGGTACCCTCAAGCAACTTTATACATGTAATGAGTTTGTAATTTTTAAAGATAGTTACTTTCTATAGAAGTCATTTCTTCTCAAAAAATGTCGCTGAGCGAAACAACTGCAGCTAATTCGGTAAGTGGAGGGTACGGTTATATACGCTGTCATTACAAAAGAAAGTGCTCCACAAATAAATGCAGTTGAAAAAGCAAGGGACTCATGTGCAATAAAAAGTGTCATAAAAGTTAAGTTATAATAAATGAAATTTCAATCACATAAGTAAGTTTTTTTATTGACATTATTTTCTTTTCTTAATTAGAATGTACTGTTCGTTGTACCTGTTTATTTGCATGTTCAGCAGTTTATTTAAATGTGTTGTTACTTAAGCTTTCTTCTATTTTGACATATATCATAATGTGTTTTAACAATAAAATATGCTTTATAGAAAAACAGTCGGTATAAGTGCCAAGTTCTTTATTGGCTAAACTTAAACTTAAAATCTTAATGCTTAACATTTATCCAAGTATAACTGCTACCATTATTAAGAAGGTAACTAATATCGAGCATCTCTTCTTCTTCTCACGCTCGAATCTAAAGCTGCAACGCTAGAATCTAAAGCTACATGTACAAAAACACCGACTCCGGTCTGCCCTTTAAATCCTTTTGCATTTAAATTATCTGGGGTTAGTACTGCAGTGAAAACTCCTCTACATAATGACGCACCCTCCCCTCACCGTTATTGGTCACTCCTCTCAGCAAGAGAACCGAAAAAGTTACGTCCCCTAGTGACGTTTTATCCAGCTTTCAATACGGAGAAGAAAATTCAATTCTCCAACATAATATTCAGCATTCACCATTAGTGCATGGTGACTGCCGACATTTTCCGGTGTAATTGAGAAATAAGGATATTTTGCAAACATTTCGGACATACACCAAGCGACTATGTGAATATTGACAATCACCGGTGAAAGTCGACATTCTCCATATTTCGGTCTTTCATGGTAACATATATAAGTATATTTATTTTAATTTTCACTAATTAAAATTTTCCATTTTTCATCTGAGATTAACTTAAATCATATTTATTTCAAAAACTCACATTTTTTTTTTTTTTTATCACACTTTATCAAAAGCAGCATTAAACAACAAGTTCATAGACAATATATAAGACGCCATTATGCAAAAAAATTCAATCACATTATTCCCTGAAAGCATAGCGTCAGGAAAAATTCCATATTTATGGTTTAACTATTCCAAAAATGTCTATTCTCTTTTATCTAATTAATCATATATGAATGCAGGGTTGAATTTGTTCAAATAGAAATCTCTATATTTTTTTTTTCAATCAACGATAATGTTCTATGATATGTTTCCAAAAATCCGTCTCACCAACTAAAAGTTTTAGTTAATCATAAATAAATAATTATTAAAATGCCATCACGTTCAAAGAATATTACAGATATTCCTATTTTCTACGTTCTTTTGATTTGAGATTCCTAATTGAATTTAATAAATATTGAAACTTTTATGCAAATTTAAATTTCAAATACAATACTAAAACAGCGGAATAAGCAATCAAATTAATAAATTTGATGAAAGAAAAACAATAGCAATACTGTAAAATTTATTTAATAATGGAACCATTTATTTTTTCTGATTTATTACGTTGAAAATTTTGTTGTAATTAAAATTCCTTTGATACATACCATCTCCGAAACTGTGCGATTTTTAAAATATCATATTTAATTTATTTTTATTTTTATGATTAGGTTTAGTGGTAAAAATTATGTACCCGTATCGAAGTGATTCTACATTTGACCGCCAGTTAATAAGAATAGTTATGCTATCCTTATGTAATTACAGAAATTCTGAGGTAAAACATGGCGAATATTGCTGTTCTTAAATTCTGCTACGCATAATCGGAAGCGTCAATGCTCTGCATATATTTATCCTCTTTGGTAAGCCGCTAGTACTAATATTTAATACTTTGAAGCTTGGAGTGAGAATGAGAACACATACATAAGTTAGAAAAAAGCATTTTTCAAAAAAAAAAAAAACTGTTAGTATCGCTTTTATTCATTAGTTCCTTCTTGTAATTCAGAGATTTGAGAAACTGTGACATGCAATATCATAAAACATTTTGATATTTATAAAATATAAAATGTCATATGTTTTAAACATATGAAAGCACACATTCTTGTAATTATTAATAACTATTAACACTAGAACAGCGGAAAAATCTTAGCTACTAGAACGGCGGGAAGGGGTCATTTTGACCCCACGATCAAATTACTGAAATAACAACGCTAAAACAATTTTAAATACCATTCAGTGGAAAAAATATGTAATTTCCGTGTATTTTATAATTTATATTTAATATTACTTGTATAATTTATTGAGTTTTTAAAGTACTGTATATGTAACGACAACAGGGCGATCAATTGGATCATACTACTACTACACAAAAACTCATTAATTTTATATAAAACTTGATTTAAAATAAATGTTTTCACAAATTAAAACTAATGTTAACTAAAACAAAATACAATGTATAATTTTTTTTTCATCTATTTACTCGCCAAATGATTCAATCTCTAAATCCATAAATGAGAAACCTGTTCTGTTGTTTCCGTTATTTCACTTTAAGTGTAGCTGAATGGTTAGAATGAAAAACATTGCGTTTGAATTTTATTTAATGCTTAAAATACTCCAAATTAAACACACGGATTTGGAATTAATGTAGTTGATACAAAAATAATTTTTAACAATTTTTCCAGTGCATTATCCGGACACAACTTTGGAACACGATCCACAAAATTCTTGAGATCTGTTTCCATTGCATCTCTGTACTTGACACATTTTTCTCTTTATATCTACTTCATTTTCGTATGTTTTTTCTTAAGACTCAGGAAGGATCTTTGGGACTTTTCAAGCCATAAGAACCATCCTTAACTTCTCTCCTAATTTTAATAGAAAATCTCTTCTACTGATGGGCTTGCCTGTTACACTTTGATAAATTATCGCATTCAAAGCTGCATGATCCAAAATATTGTAAAAGTTATGTACATGCCATCATCTAGAAGCCGATTTAACGGAGTATTTTCGGCACATCTGATTACGAATATCCATACCATATTTCGTTGCGTTGTATTATATTGAATCGGGCAACTTCTTGAGACTGTCTTCAGATTTGACAGTAGAATGTAATGAGCGCAGTAGAAAGACATTTTTGTTTATTTTTTCTTGATAGATGGTAAGTGTCATATTGTCATGTTCCACTATCTTCGATGAATAAAGAGTGCTACGCATATTTTTCAAAGATAATAAAGAGTACTACGTATATTTTTCAAAGATATAGGAATTTCTCTTCTCTCCTTTTTCATTGTGCCAACCAAAGTTGTATTTTTAAATTTTAGCATTTCTGCTAGTTTGATACTAGTAAAATAGTTGTCTGTCATAATATTCCTCCCTTTGTTTAGATGGGGATCTGTTAATTTCATGAAAATAAATCAGTTAAATTGAGGATTTGCGTTTTCATCTTTTTCTAGAAATGGAGATCCATTCAAGAGGTACATATTTCGTATCAACGTCAACAGATAATCAAAATTTTATCCAAAATTTCTCCGGTTTATTTGGCATATATTGCGTAAATTTACATCTAGCTTTAGCTGGGAACAATTGTTCATAAACTGTAATATTTTGTCCTTGTCGGTAGCATGTTTTGCAATTTTCAACAAATTATATGTTCGGAAATGTTCAACTGTCTGCCGTATGAATAATATTCGTACTCTACTTATAAACCCCCCCCCCCCCCTTATGGTTACCACCTGCAGTGATTAATCTGAACTAACAAAAGTAACAAATGGGAAAATACTATTTCTGAAAAGAAATACAAGTCTGAAAAAACTTACACTTTCTTTTTTTGAAATATTGTGTTCAAAAGCATAGCAAAATCAAACAAAGGATTTGTAACATACAAATTAAAGATAATAATGTTGTGTCAGCACACCGGTTTTTATCTCTCTGGGAGACAGTATGAATGCAATCGAAAATTGCTTATCACTGAATTTTTCTCATGAGTTCACATTCCTTCGAATACAAAGAGTATTTTACTAAAGGGGTCAAAATGACCCTTGCCCGCCGTTCTAGGAATACATACCAATATTTCAAAAACTAACAAATCTAGAAAGCTGCATTTTTTAAATGAAAAATATGTTATATATTTAGAAAAAGTCAAAAAATTTCAAACGATTTCTTCCAACCAAACTGAAGTAATCAACGGACGAAAGTGCTCAAGTGTCAAAAAGACCCCTACCGCCGTTCTAGTGTTAAGAGGGAGCTGGGTGCAATATAAAACCAATGTAAAAATATAAACTTTAAAAGAAAAAATAATTTTAAATTTTAAGCTTGCCGTTTGTGGTGGCATATAGCAAACTGTCCTCAGTGCTAAGAATGGCGGAAAGTTTCTCTTACATATACATATATAGGAAAGATGGGGATTCAAGTTTAAGTTTTATTGACCATTAGGAAAACAGAGGATTGCAGATAACAGGCAATAGGAAAATAGATAGTAATTGAAATCGAAATAGTGAGAATAGCATTAAAAAATTAAGAAAAATAGATTTTTATATAATATTTCGGACAATCTGATAATGGGGGAGCAGCGAACGCATATTTAACAAGATTTTCAAGATTCTTATAAATATGAAATGCTTCAAGGAAGTTAAGTTCGTGTATAGAAGTATGTTTAGAGATTATCTTAACCGAATTGAAGTCAAAAGTACGATTCATTTCCCAGCAATATTTTGCAATAGAAGATGTATTATTTTCTTGCTTTTTAATACACTGTTCATGTTCTTTAATACGAAATTTTAAGGAACGTCTAGATTGTCCAATATAGGACACATTTTTAACTTAACAGCCATGTCCAATATCTAACTACTAACTAAAATTAGTACAACATATTTAATATGTTACTTTTTTTATTCTTTTGAAATGTGCATATCTAAAACAGTGATATCCAAAATTCTAATAATTATTAACTTTAAAATTTAGTAACGAAAAAATGCTTTGGAAGATTTTTCTGCCTAGAAATTACATTGTAACAAGTTTCCGTCTCTAGGAAAAAGGAAGAATTACTATTTTTTATTAGATATACTCATTTGTCGATCGTGTAAGTGCGATTTACATTGGAAACGGTAAAGAAAAAGAAAAAGGAAAAGGAAAAACCGAAATCTGAGGCAAAATGTACATAACCTAGAAGACTTCGTATGAAAAATACGCTGAAAAATTCTTTCTGATAGTAAAGTGAAACTGTTTTTACTTTTGGATTTTAATATTTTATTATTTTTTCATCTGAATTTTTAAAATAACTGAAATGAAAATGTTTGAACGAGCACTAAGTCTGTCAAATATAAAATTGAAGATTTAAGAATTAGTTAAAGAAAATTTTATCTAAAGTGCACTTTTCCTCGAAATACATTATTCTCTCCATTCTTATTAAAATAGTCATTTGGACATCTCAGTCATTTTTTGATATGCATAAAGGAATTCAGGGTAGAACGATATCATATTCATGTACTATCAAAACCCGGAATGGCTGATACACCGTTTAAATTTTGAGATTAAATGAAAATCTTCAAATTTCTATTCTGACATGAATGACATATTTAGGATGTGGTCCATTTTCTTATATAATTTAGTATATAGTTATGTTTCCAAAAAATATTTAGTGTTACAAATAGCTTAATACAGGGTATCTACAAATTAATTGGGCAAAAAGAATGATTTATTGAATGGAATTGACAGGAAAAAAAGGTACATATTGTTGTAAGATAAAAAAAATAGTTCAAGTTTACCATTATCACTAATGTTCGATGTGACGTCCTTTCGTGTCACTTCAAATGTCCCATCGGTAAATGATATCTTGCCACTGATTTGTCAACATGTTTCCGTCGATCAAATTAATTGCAGTGCAGATTTATGATTTCAGTTCAGGAATGGATGCAGGAAGTGGCAGCTTGTACACTTGAAAATTTACAAAACACTATATACCGATATCAAGCGGTGAAAGGTCTCGCGATCGTGGTGGCCATTCAATAACACCTCCGTTCGCTAAGCAATAGCGTCAGTTATGGCACCTAACGCCATCTATGAATAAACATCTTCAATATTACTACCAGTCTAACTTTCAACTAGTTAATTTCATTTAATAATATATAATAACTAGTTAATTTCGTCCAACTAATTTGTTGGCACCCTGTATATGCATCTCTTTATTGAACACATACAGATGAAGCTGAAGAAATATGTACATTTTGAATTATTTTATAACCTTGAAAATTTTTTAGTGCACACTTGTAGAATATTTACTTTCATACAAGATTTGTTTTTGATATATTAAGTCCCTTTTACTTTCAATAACTGGTGAACCGGATTTAGCTACATCTATAAATATTGTATTTAGGCATAGAAAAATGGGTACGGGCTACACGATGAGGTACCTGACAGCGCCCACTAGCGACAAATTCTAAATTATATATCATATCTAGAAAAGTTAAATGACAACGTTTTAGAGCATGATAGATTTTTTTACAGAAGAAATCACATTGTGCAACCGAATATGATGAATAGTCGACCGAACAGACCGAAATGTTTAAGAGCCATTATTTTGAAATTCAGACAAAAGTGATATTTTGATAGTTGTATTTTTTAATCGGCTTGATTTTTTTTTATGTTGAAGTAGATCATATTTAATGGATATTGTACAATTTTGAAGCCCTGAAAAAATTTCCTGTTTCCTGTAGAAAATGTCAAAGTTCAAGATCATGAATTCCTTTTTCATAAAAATTGAAATGCCAGTATGTTTGGATTACTATATCTCTGGAAAGCAACAGCATCGCAAAATTCTTTTGTCATAAACTGTTACTATAACACTACATGCTTAGTAAAAGTTTCTTGGTTCTACGGGGCATTGATAATTTTCATTGTTACGTTGCCACAAAATTCAATCAAAATGACGCTTTTGTCCGTTTTCTGCACTTATTATCTTAGTTAAGCAATAGTACCCCAAAATTTTTCTTATAGAATATGAAAGTTTGCTATTAGGACAAGCTAAGTAATATAGAACTTTACCGGGATATCGATGCTGTTAGCAGATATAGTCTATTAAATATTCAAAAGTTTCAAAATCCGCAACTTTTGAATTAGTTCTATCTCAAAACAGCATCACAGGTGAATAAAACAAACTATGTCCGGTAGTAGTTGAACCTAAGTACAAAAACATGGAAACGAAAAATAAGTGGCGTCTCATGCTATTTTCAGAAAAAAAATGACAAACGTTACAAAAAGGCAATGTCAATATCAGGTTTTTTCCCTGTCAGAAAATGGTTGGTTGGTTAATTTTTGACGGCCGATTATCTACTCTAGGGATATAGGCCCGAGTGCCCTTCGTGGGGGTCTTTCTAAGGGAACCTAACCCTTATTTACGCATGGAAATCCATGGCTCGAAGAAAACCACGAAAATTCCGAACAATTAGGACGACGGGCGCGATTGGGTTCGAACCCAGCACCTCCCGTCTACGAGCTTCAAGAGCAGAACCTCTCAGCCACTGGTGGGGTTGTCAGAAAATGATTTATCCCGTTTCTCTTTCCCTTTCCTATGTTTCTCCTATAAGGAAATGGAAAATCCCTTTTCTTTTTCTCATTCTAGGTGAAAAGCCTGACCATTGCACTGCCTTCTTGTAACGTTTTTAATTTTTTTTCTCCTGAAAATAGCATGAGACCCCACTTATTTTTCGTTTCCATGTTTTTGTACATATTTTTAACTACTACTTGATATATTCTCTTTTATTCAAATGTGATGCTGTATTGATATAGGACTAATTCAAAAGTTGCAGATTTTGAATTTTTTTGATATTTAACAGATTATATCTGCTAACAGCATCGATATCCATGTAAAGTTTTATTTTACTTAGCTTGTCCTAATAGTAAACTTTCATATTCTATAAGAAAAATGTTGGTGTACTATTGCTTAACTAAGAAATATGAGTTGAAAACGGACAAAAACGTTATTTTGATTGCATTTTTGGGGCAACATAAGAAGGAAAATTAACAATGCTCCATGGAACCAAGTAACTTTTACTAAGCATGTACTGTTATACTAACAGTTTATGACAAAATAGTTCTGGAATGTTGTTGCTTTCCTGAGATATAGAAATCAAAACATACTGGCATTTCTATTTTCATGAAAAATGGGATTCATGGTCTAGAACTTTGACATTTTCTACAAGATACAGGATTTTTTTTCACAGCTTCAAAATTGCACTTTATTCATTAAATATGATCTACTTCAACATAAAAAAATCAAGCAAAACAAAAAATACAATTATCGCACTTTGTCTGATTTTTAAAATAATGGCTCTTAAATCAATTAATATCCAATTTATATCCATTTTTAATATCCATTTTCACACTTTCTTGAAATCTAAACACTTAGTATACGAACGACATATTCAGTGCCATACAAGGGAGGTATTAAAATTATTTATAGAATAAAGCGGCGGTATACTCTAGAATTCAACGAAATATACTCTACAGATTAAATACCCTTCTGATAAAGATATTTTAAATTTAGTTCAATTATAAGAGTATATAACCATATGTAAAAATCTTTCATTTGAAAACACGACAAACTTCAGATATTTAAGTCTGTGTTTCTTATTCTATGTACCATTCTAGATCTACATTAAACAAGTACAAAATTATACGTCAAATGTGGCAAATGAATCGTATTATAACTAGTTTTATAAATATTCAGATCTTGGTGTAATAGTAGTTGCACTCTTATACAAAGAAAGAAAGAAAGAAATCACCCACTCGTGGACAGCCAACCTTGCGGTATAGGAGCTAAATGTCCACGAGGGGAAAAAAAACCCATATTCCCCATCCCACGAAACCCCCAGACACCGGAGCGGGCCCAGAGGCCTCAGCAGGATGGAAGACCCCTCTTTTTTGAAATTTCACTTAGGATGTAGTACAATCTTCTCACAAGAGATACCCAATGTTGCATAAGCTGGGCGAGTCCAAATTAAACAATGTTTTGAAACTTTGGATCTTTTATGTATGGATATTACAGATCATCAATCAGTTATTGTGAAAACTACTTGTAAGTAGAAAGAATATGATTTATTTAAAGTTTAATAGAAATAGCTTAAAAGCTTGAAATCTTGAAGCCTGAAATTTAAAATTTGAAATTTAAAAAACTAATTCATCAAGGTGATTACATTAAATCTTAAAAAGTCATAGAAGTTTTGATAAATCTTAATAAATTCTTAATACAACTAAATAAGTAATCCATTTAGGATAAAACAGATAATTAAATCAATGCAAGAATTTGAAAATTTGAATAATATTTAAATTAGATATTAAACTTGCTGAATTTAATTATGTTCCTGAGTGATGACCTGTTAAACAAATTTGAGATATACATCATTGATTATTATTAATTTTAGGGTTCTAAATTCGAAAGTCTTTGTATTTCACAGTTCATAAAGTTTGTTTCACAATTTTGAATCATTATATTTTACAGATCTAAGGATTATATTTCATAGTTCGTAGGCATTATTTTACAATCCAGAGCACTATAAATTTGAAGATTTAATTCACAGTTTGAGGATTTAGATCACAGTTTGAAGATTTAGACATATATTTCACTATTTTGGATCAAAGATGTTATATTTCTTTGTTCTTGGGCATTATTTTACTGAGCAAGGCACTACAGCTTTCTGTTTGAAGACATATTTTAAAATTTGAAGACATATTTCACAGTTTGAAGATTTGAAAACATATTTCACAGTTTTTAGACATACTTCATTTTTCACAGTTTTAAAATGTAAAGATTTGACGATTTTGTCAAAGTTCAGAAATTTAGTCTTTTTGCAAATCAAGATATTACTTAACTATTTTCTGAATAATCTTGGTTGTTTAAGGCAATTTATTATTTTCTATAATATTCTATGACACTGTTTATAAAATCTTTTTTATGAAGGAATAATGTTTATTGAGAATATTGTAGTTTTCATTTAGCGCTGAAAAGTTTGCTGGATCCAGTAAAATTTTTTGGAAGCTTTTCCTTAAGGTTTTGCTTTTATTGAATTTGAAATGATTAGGTAAAAGAGAGCAATTCCCAAAAATATAATGTTGTACTGTTCCTCTAGCTTTGGTGCAGGAGCACATGTTCGAATTTAATTTGCCGATTTTATGTAAAAATGCAGGAAAACTGCCATCGCCACTAATATAATAGACTGACGATCTTGAAATGCAGATAAATTCTATGTTTACTTTATCTAGAATTTTGTATGTATCACGTCCTTTTTCTGAGTGTTTCCAGATGTCTTGCCAGTCAAGGATAATTTTCTCCCGAATATAATTTTTTATTATGCACTCTTATACAAAATGCATGAATGTAAAATTAATTACTAATATAAGTATTTAATTCAGTAATACGGAATAATTTAGCTATTCCATCTTAAATATGGCGCCATCACCATTGCTGCCTAGAGTCATTACCTATCATGGGATACCATTGAATTAATAACGTATGATAAGATTTAATAGAACGATCACCATGGCAACCTAGAATCATTATCTATTATAGGATACCATTGAACTAATTGAATAAGATGGGATTTAATCGAATGAAAAACTTTTATTAGAATCTTCTTAAGTTTTGACTCGATTTTCATAAAATTTGAAATGACTCGATAAAATTTGCAACGATTACACATATTAAATTTCAAACGATTTGGTTTGATAGTTTTTGCGCTGTTATATGCGAACAGACAGACAGACAGACATACGGACGGGCTAGACGACGACATATGTGCTACGTATTTACATAATTAAGAACGCACCTACAAATTACATTCTGAAATTTCTCGAGAAATAAACTGTGCATTTTTAAAACATAAATATTACAAGATAAAGCCTTTCTTTAATTATTTCAAAAAAAAAAAAAACGTAATCAATTAGAAATACATTGTCGTGTTGCAATAAAACTATTTTTTAAATACGTCACTTTACACACACACACACATATATATATATATAATATTATTTATTCATTTTCATTAATCAATAAGAAATTAATGTTATTCGATTTCTCAAGCAAGTCTCCTAATGAAGGCGTTCAATCACGCTAAACTGATTTTACCCATGTGAAAACAATTTGTTTTTATTTGCGCATCTAACGTGTCTGTGTAATTGGCAGATATTAGTCATGTGCTCCAGGCTGTTACGTGAACTAACGACTCTCAAGGGAAAAGGCAAATTAATTCTGAAGAATGCTTCAGAAAGTCAGTTCTTTCGGACAATTTACTTGGGTCTTTCGAAATTAGGACATTATTGTCGCCTAACAATTTTGAAAATAAATAAATAAATAAAAAACAAAAAAATATTCTTAAGTTCGTGAATGAAGGAATATTTTACTCTTAACGGATTTGGAAAGCAATAAAATAAAATAAAACTAAAAGTAAGGATGTTAACTACTAGAAATATAAGAAGCATGGTTATTTGAAAGTATAATATATTTTATTATAATGAAAACTATGATTTTTAGTGAAATGAAGTTATAAAATTTTAGTTGTAAATTATTTAATACGTGTCTGTAATTAACCTATATTAGTCATGTGACTTACTGTCGCTTACGATACAACAACTCACAAGAGGGAAATAAAATTAATTCAAGCTAATGCTTCAGTAAATAAGTTCTTTTAGCCCATTTATTTGTGTCTTTGGAATTTGCGACATTATTATCGTTTAAGTCACTCTAGTCACGCGAAAAGACTCAGAAGCTCCTGTCTTTCTTAATCCTATGAGGAAGTTATTTTCAAATTTCTCGCTTAGACTTGATTAATTTTAACACAATTATTCTAATTGGTATATAAATCATATCAGATGTAAACTTCCAACTGGGCGATAAATGTCCGGACCAGGATTTGAATCAAGGGATCTCTTGGCTGAACCAGGAATCTCTTGGCTGAAGCCGCCAATGCTCTACCATCTGAGCTATCCCGCCTGAATCTAGTGGAACTTTTTCATTCAGCTAACTTTATTGATTATAGCATCTGGTCTGAAATCTGGTTCAGCTTTATTCTGGTTATTCTGAAGCAGATTAGACCAGATGCTATAATCAATAAGGTTAGCTGGGTGAAAAAGTTCTCGCTTAAAGTTTAATATTTTTGTATGATTTCTTTTCACAGGACAGCTGAGGAAGATTATTAATGGGGCTAGTTTCACTTTTTCGATTTTGGTTTCAGATTTAAAAAACGTCTGAATCCGGTTCTGAAATTAAAACTATCTTAATAAAAAACCTGTTAACAAAATTGAATTGGTAAAAAGTGGCACCGTTAAATATAAATTTCAGCTATCCTATTAAAACAAAACATTTAAAATTATTAAAATGCCAAGGAGATATTTTAAAATAACATTACCATATTCTCAACTGTAGCGGTTTCGTTTCTTCCCACGACGAGCGTAGCCTCTTAACAAGTTGGAAATTGCTCGTCAAACGTGGCAAATGCGGTGAGTTCGTACTATAACTAGTTTTATAATTATTTTTTGTACCCCATATTGTATTGAATGTATATTTTTTGCACTTCATAAGTGAATAGTCTGTAACATCATTAAAATGCACTTGCAATAATTTTTTCCCATTCTCCGTAATGTAACGAAAAACTTTTGACTGTCCCTGTAATTAAACTAAACATCCGATTTTCATAAAATTTTAAATGGCTCGACAAAATTTTGCAACAATTATATATTTAAAATTTCAGACCATTCGGAAGGCTGTAACATCATTAAAATGCACTTGCAATAATTTTTCCCAATGGCCGTAATGTAAAGAAAAGCTTTTGACTGTCCCTGTAATTAAACTATACATCCGATTTTCATAAAATTTTAAATGGCTCGACAAAATTTTGCAATAATTATATATTTAAAATTTCAGACCATTCGGAAGGCTGTAACATCATTAAAATGCACTTGCAATAATTTTTCCCAATGGCCGTTATGTAAAGAAAAGCTTTTGACTGCCCCTGTAATTAAACTATACATCCGATTTTCATAAAATTTTAAATGGATCGACAAAATTTTCCAACAATCATATATTTAAAATTTCGGACCATTCGGTTGGGTAGTTTTTGCTCTGTTATATGCGGACGGACGGACGGACGGACAGACGGATTGAACGACGACTATAGGTGCTACGTACTTATATAATTACGAACGAACCTAAAAATGAGGAAAAGTCCATCATTAAGCTTTAGAATAAGAAATATTTTCTTCTTAACGTATTTTGAATGCAATAAAATAAAATTAAATTAAAAGAAAGCATGTTAACTACTAAATGTGTAAGAAGCATAATCAGTTGAAAGTATAATATATTTTATTATAATGGAAAATATGATTTTCAGTGAAAGAAACCAGTAAAAGTTCAGTTGTAAAATACTTACAAACTGTCTGTAATTAACAGATATTAGTCTTTTGACCTGTACTAAAATGCTATGCCTGAACTCTCCTGAGCTGCCTGAAGAGGAAAAATTGAATCAGTAAACCAATTCATTCGGACAATGTGTCTTTGGAATTTCCGACATTAGAATTATTTAACAATAAGTGGGAACATCATTAAGTTTTTGAATAACGATACATTTTTTAAACTAATTTTTTAAATAAATAAAGTCAATCGCATTTTAATTAGTGGAATTGCGGGAAACGTGATCAAATGAATGTATAAAAAATTTTCTTATTTCGAAAACTATAATTCCCAGTGAAAACTCTTAGCAAATATTAGTTGTAAATTGTCTGCAACGTGTCTGTAATTGAAAGATATTAGTGATGCGACAAATGCTCATCAAGAGGAAAAGGAAATTAATTCCGGTGAATTCTTCAGTAAATCAATTATTTTGGCAATTTATTTGTGTATTTGGAATTTACGACATTACTAATGCTTAACATATAGGAATAGACAATATCCAGCTTTTAAATTAAGTATTATTTTATTAACACATTATTAATGCATTGAAGTAAAGTATATTTTTTATTAGTAGTACTGTACTGCGTAAACATTATAATATGAAACTATTTTTTAATACTATGAAAAGTTTTATTTTTATTGAAAAGAAAATAACAATATTTGTGTTATAAATTATCTCCAATAGAAGAGTCATTCACAGATATTAGCCATTTCATTTATACGATGTAACAACGCTCAAGAGGAAAATAAAATTATTTCTGAAGAATGCTTTGGTAGTTCAATTCTTTAAGACAACTTATTTGTGTCACAGGAACTTACGACATTGGTATTGCATAACAATGAGGGGAAAATGTTATTAAGCACCTGTAAAAGGGAATACTTCTTAATCCATTTTAAATTCAATAAAATCATATTTTTAATTTTTAGAAGTGCTAAAAGCATGATCATATACACTGTAAAAAAAAAAAAAATACTGCCAGTTTTCCAGAAGGAATCGGAAAAATAGTTGCCCTTATCGTACCTGAATAATTTCTAACTCAGCTCGGAATAAAATCCGTAAAAATAAAGAAATAGTCAGTTTTACGGATTTTATTCCGATTTTACGGATTTTATTCCGAGCTGGGTTGGAATTATTCCGGTACGATAAGGGTAACCACTTTTCCGATTCCTGTTAGAAAAACTAATCTCTTTCAGAATCGGATAAACGTTATCAATCATGTTAGACAAACTAATCTCTTTCAAAATTATATAAACTCATCATTAATCAAGATAAACTGTTTTTTCCTGTCATTCAAAAACACTTTAGCTATCATAAATAAAGACTTGATTATTACTTTATAAAATTACTTCTTTGTTTGTGAGATATGTGATTAAGAAACTAATAAACATTCAGATTGAATAATTGCTATTGTGACATATGAAAGAACTATTTTAACAATTTATGACTTTAAGTATTTTGTGTTTTTTACATATAAATAATCAAGATTCCATTTTGTTTATGTTATTTTTTAATCATATATCAATAATCCTTTTGTGTAAGTTATAATTTCTTCAGCGTTCTTTTAGATATGTAATCAGAAGGGAGCAAAGATGTATGCTCCAATTTTGTATTTTAAAATGATATAAAATATTATAGTTTAATCAGGATTATCTGAATGTCCCTCAAAAATCCATCGGATACATTAGGAATTAAAATTACACTTATTAATTACAAAAAAACAAAGTTTTTTATTACAGGATAAATCAGAAAGATATTTCATCACAAATTGGATAAGTCTATTAAATGTATATAAAGAAGAAACTTACCTGCTTCGAAGTGGACGATCTACAATTAAAAGGTAAGGAGCTTTACTTTATCTTTATTTTGTTATTGAATGTGAATATTGTTATTTACCTTCAGTCTCACTTTTTATCTAACAATGATTATGAGACTGACGCGCTGCCTTCCTTAAATATTAAATATTAGTATATGATAATTTAAAGGGTTTATTTGAAAATTAAAAGGTGGTAATAGAAGTCAAAAATGACGACATCAAATGATGCACAGATAATAGAGAAGCTTAATTCTAATAATTACAATGTTTGGAAATTTAAAATTGAGATGCTTCTCATCAAAGAAGATCTCTTTGAGATCATTACTGATGAACCACCAAACCCAATTACGACCGATTGGTCCAAAAAGGACCGAAAGGGAAGGCCTATAATTAACCTCAGCATTGAGGATAGCCTGATTGTACACGTAAAAAATATTCAAAATGCAAAAGATACATGGAACACATTAAAGGCAATTCATGAACGCCGCAATTTATCAAGTAAGCTATACCTTTTGAGCAAGTTGTATAGCACAAAATTATCTGAAGGTGGTGATATGGTAAAGCATATCACAAACATACTTCAGTTGATAGATAAATTATCGGCAATAGGTGAATCTATAAAAGAAAATCATATTTCAGCGTTGTTACTGTGTGGCTTACCAGCTTCATATGATACATTAATAACGGCATTAGAGTCCCGTAATGAAGAAGAATTGACACCTAGTTTTATTAAAAGTAAATTGATAGATGAATATAATCGCAGAAGCGATAGTTCAGAACCCTCTGAAAATACCGCAAGAGGATTTAAAACTACAAAGAAGTTTAACAATGCGGGTTACAAATTCAATAATGCGGGATACAATAAGGAACAAAAATACTGTTCAAATTGTAAATTAAAAAACCATAACACTAAAGATTGCTGGCATAATAACAATTATAAAAATAAACAAAACAATTCTTCACGTACGAACTATAAACAAAACTACAAGAAAAATTTTAATTCTTCGCTTGTTTTCCAAAAGGATGATAAAACTGTAAGAAATGATTATGTATCAAATTCGGATAAAAATGCCGATTGCAATGAATCTGAAAGTCATCAAGGTAATAAACATTGTGCGTTTATAATAAGACCGCGCAATAACAAAGCATGGATATTTGACAGTGGCAGTTCCAGTCATATAACAAATAATCAGCATTTATTTACAGAAATTAAATCAAATGAAAAAACTAATGTTGTCATTGCAAACGGAAACAAATTAGTTTCTTATGGATTAGAAAATACACAAATAAAAACTTTAACTTCAGACGGTGAAACACATAACATAACACTAAAAGATGTGTTATTTGTTCCAGATATTGAATCAAACTTATTTTCTGTTAGTAAAGCTACAGAAAATGGATGCGAGGTTTTATTTAAAAAGAATAAATGTAAGTTAAAGTATAATGGAATAACTCGCCTGGAAGCGGTAAAGAAAAATAACCTATATGAAATTCAAACAGCAAATGAAAGCGCAAACATAAACTATGTAAATAAGACTTACATTTGTAAGGATAATAATTGCATAGAATTATGGCACAGAAGGTTTGGCCATAAAAATTTTGCATCTATCAAACAAATTGAAGAAAAACACCTAGCAATAGGAATACAAATTAATAATTGAAAACATAACACAACTTGTGAAACTTGTATCAAAACAAAGCTAACAGATGCACCTTACCCAAAATTAGCAGATTATAGAGCCACTAAACGATTAGCGTTGATACACACTGATGTATGTGGGCCTTTCCAGACACCAACCATAGGCGGAAAAACATACTTCTTAACATTTGTAGATGATTATTCCAGATTCACAATTCTGTATTTATTATCAAAGAAATCAGAAGTTTATGAAAAACTTAAGGAATTTATTGCCTTAGTTAGTAATAAATTTGGCGAAAAGCCGAAAAATATAAGAACAGACAATGGAGGGGAATTTAACAATGATCTAGTGGATAATTATCTCATAAAAAACGGCATAAAGCACCAACACACTGTTCCGTACTCTCCAAGCCAAAATGGCGTAGCTGAACGTAAAAATAGAACTTTAATTGAAATGACTAGAGCTTTGCTTAGCGAAGCAAACTTGCCTCAAAAATTTTGGGGTGAAGCTATTTGTACGGCGAATCACCGGCAAAACAGATTGCCTACAAAAGCTAATGAAAAGTCCCCGTTTGAGCTTTGGAATGAACGACCGCCAAATTTACATTATGTTAAAGTATTCGGCTGTAAAGCCTTTGCAGATGTCAACAAAAATAAACGACAAAAATTAGATGATAAGGCAGTTGAAGGTATTTTTGTCGGTTATGACAATTACTCCAAAGGGTACCGCATCTACACAAATGGTAAAGAAATAATAATCGCAAGAACAGTGAAATTTTTAAAATACAAAAATACACACGAGAAGGTAGAAACACAGTTAAATTTGAGAGAAAAACAATCCGATGAAAATGACAAATCACAGGACAAAAACTTAGTAGAAATTGAAGTGATAAACATTGAAGACACACCAAGTGAGCCAAAACAATTAACACCAGAACCAAGGTGGTCAGATAGATCAAATAAAGGAATCCCTCCAGACAGATTCGTTTACATGACAACACACGAACATATAAAAGAACCAGAAAATTTTCATGACATAATGAATATTGAAAACCCAGAAGAAAAAAAGGAATGGTTAATTGCGACACAAGAAGAGATAAATTCTCTTAATAAAAACAAAACATGGACACTTGTAGATCCCCCACAAGGTAAAAAAATAATTGGATCCAGATGGATCTTTAAAACCAAATATGATGATCAAGGAAGAATACAGAAATACAAAAGATTATCAAAAGGGATATTATCAAAAATATGGGGTAGATTACGAAGAAACTTTTGCCCCTGTTGTTTCATATACAACACACAGATCTTTTATAGCAGCAGGTTACCACAAATGAAAAATTAATCATGTCGATATCAAGACGGCTTTCTTGTATGGAAACATAGATGAGAAAATTTACATAACTCAGCCAGAAGGAAACATTATTCCAAATCAGGAAAACAAAGTATGCCGCTTAAATAAATCCATTTACGGGTTGAAGCAAGCAGCCAGGGCATGGTACACTAGGATAACAAAATCGTTGAATGATTTAAATTTTAAACAGTCTAATTCGGACACATGTTTATATATTCGAAATGAAGGAGAAAGCAAAACGTATATTATTGTTTATGTGGATGACATTTTGATAGCGGGAAAAGATGACGAAATTAAAGAGATAATAGAAAAACTTAAGCAAGAATATGAATTAAAAAATCTAGGAAAACTAAGTTATTATTTAGGAATCAAGATAGAGAAAACAGCAGAAGGTTACGAATTAAATCAATTAAAGTTTAATTTAGAGGAAGCTAAACCAGTCGGTACTACAATGGAACCTAATTTTAATAGATTAGAAGATGATGACAATTTACTGCCGAATAATATTAAATACAGACAGGCGATAGGTTCATTGCTTTATATCGCATCTGTCAGTAGACCTGACATTTCTGCTGCAGTTAATATATTAAGCAGAAGAAATGAATCCCCGCGTCAAAAGGACTGGATGGCAGCTAAAAGAATAATACGATATTTAAACTGTACTAAAGAATTAAACTTGCGCATTGACACAAAAGCTGAACCGATTTTAAAGGCTTTTGCGGATGCTGACTGGGCAGGTGATACTTGTACAAGAAAATCAACCAGTGGCAACCTTTTTACCTTAGGAAATAATCCAATTCAATGAATTACAAAAAACAGTCATGTATCGCCCTTTCATCAGCAGAGGCTGAATATGTCTCAGCCTCAAGTGCAGGGCAAGAAATTAATTATTTATTGAAACTCCTGAAAGATTAAGACAGCAC
The DNA here is from genome assembly GCA_963932465.1 of Maratus speciosus. Classification (NCBI taxonomy): domain Eukaryota; kingdom Metazoa; phylum Arthropoda; class Arachnida; order Araneae; family Salticidae; genus Maratus; species Maratus speciosus. The sequence continues at coordinate 108,736,029 of OZ010789.1, read as the reverse complement.
AAACAAAACCTATCTGTTTATATGAAGACAACCAGAGTTGTATTAAAATGGTTGAAAGTGAGAAGTTTTCAAAAAGAACTAAACATATTGACATTCGTTTCCATGCCATACAACAACTCAAAGAAGATGGAATAATTGAATTAAAGTACTGTCCATCGAAATATATGATTGCTGATGCACTAACTAAACCAGTCCCCAAACCTGAATTAGTGAATCACAGACAAACTAATATCTTTCAAAATTATATAAACTCATCATTAATCAAGATAAACTGTTTTTTCCTGTCATTCAAAAACACTTTAGCTATCATAAATAATGACTTGATTATTACTTTATAAAATTACTTCTTTGATTGTGAGATGTGTGATTAAGAAACTAATAAACATTCAGATTAAATGATTGCTATTGTGACATATGAAAGAACTATTTTAACAATTTATGACTTTAAGTATTTTGTGTTTTTTACATATAAATAATCAAGATTCCATTTTGTTTATGTTATTTTTTAATCATATATCAATAATCCTTTTGTGTAAGTTATAATTTCTTCAGTGTGCTTTTAGATATGTAATCCGAAGGGAACAAAGATGTATGCTCCAATTTTGTATTTTAAAATGATATAAAATATTATAGTTTAACCAGGATTATCTGAATGTTCCTGAAAAATTCATCGGATACATTAGGAATTAAAATTACACTTATTAATTACAAAAAAACAAAGTTTTTTATTACAGGATAAATCAGAAAGATATTTCATCACAAATTGGATACGTCTATTAAATGTATATAAAGAAGAAACTTACCTGCTTCAAAGTGGACGATCTACAATTAAAACGTAAGGAGCTTTACCTTATCTTTATTTTGTGATTGAATGTGAATATTGTTATTTACATTCAGTCTCACTTTTTATCTAACAATTCCTACCGGAAAATTAGCAATATATATATATATATTTTTTTTACAGTGTAAAGTATAATAATGTTCATTACTACAGTATTATTTTCTGTGAAAAGAAATCGTAAAATTTAAGTTTTAAATTGCCTACGAAGTGTTTGTAATGGACAGAAATTTTTCATGCGACTAATTCTCCTATACGATGTAACAATTCTCAAGAGAAAGTTAAAACTAGAAAACAGGAATTCTGCTTTTTTAGAATTTAGAGTCGCCCCCGATGAAAAAAAAATATGTATATATAAATAGTGCAAAACATATTTCAATTTTAAGACTTAAAGCACACGTTTTTATTTTATGTAAAATGACGTCATTCGCATCTGCTTAAGAATTCCACATTTACGATCCACTCCTAAGCATCTAGCGTAAAGTAGGCATAGGGCGTCATTATCGCAAAATAATACACAAATGCAGCAAAAAGATGCCGTCATTAAAGGAACTCGACCAAAAACAAATGGCTATCTAATTATTCATACGCCTTCATTTGATTGTAACATTAATATAGATACTTAAAATTAAGTATAGTTTATAATAGCTCCATGTTTCAACAAAAATCACTCGTTTATATTTTTCCAAAATAGCACGTATTTTAATTACATTTTCTTTCGGGTTTTATGAAAATATTGCAACAAAAATATATAATTAACAATTTTTCCTTTCTTTCTACAGAAATGGAGTACTTCCGTTGCCAATATTAATCAAATGGCTCCAAAAACTACAAAATAATTAATATCAGGTTGTAACGAAAGTTTCCCGGCATTTTTGGCATTCAAAAGAAAGAGACTTGCTTTATAGCACTGTGTTGTGAAATTTGTAAAAAAAAATATCGTTATCATTAAATACAGGGTCTCTGAAATGGAACTATCACGCAACCAGATTAGAACCATCATGTACTTCCAGTTTTGTTGCAAAAAGAAAGCTACAGAATGCCACCGAATAAAGTGTACAGTGTACTAGTGTTGTATCATATGACACTGTGAAGGTTTGACGAAATGGTGGTTATATATAAAATTACAGTTCATTATATATATTATAATTAGTAATGGTGATTTGGCGGAAAACTTTCGTTACAACCTAATATTTAAAAAATAAATGGAGATGCAGTTTTCAAACAAATTGCATTAAAAATTACTTTTTTCCGATACGACGGTATAAAAATTGAAAATGTGCGATGCTTAGAAGTTTAAAGAATTGATATAGAGTATTTAATAGTACTGTTTTGTTTTACAGCTGGCTTCTGTAAGGTAACGTTATTTTTCGAGACGACACAAAATAAGCTGGGAGAAAGAAATAGCATACCGTATCGGGGGCTATTTAATTCTAGAGAATGATTCAATAAATCAATTCTTTCAGACAATTATTTGTGCTGTAGGAACTTACCGCATTGTTATTGCTTAACGAGATGAAAAAAAATATGATTAAGTTTTTAAATAGGGAATACTTAACGCATTTTGAATGCAATTATGTAAAACATATTTTGAATTACTAGAAGTGCGGAAAGCTTGATCTATAAAAGTAAAATGATTTTTATTACTATGAAAATTTTCACAGATTTAAATTTTGAATTGCCCCCAACGAGTTGCCCCCAACAAGAAACATGTCATGTGACCAATTCTCCTATACGATGTAAAAACTCTCAAGAGAAAAATAAAATTAATTATAGAGAATGCTTCCCTAAATCTATTCTTTCAGACAAGTGATTTGTGCTCTAGTGACTTACGACATTATTACTGCTAAGCAATGAGGCGAAAAAATTATCATTATTTTTTAAACAAGGGCATAGATTCTTTACATATTTAGAATGCAATGAAGTTAAACATATTTGTAATTACTATGAGTACGGAAAGCTTGATCAGAGAATGTTTTATTACTATAAAGAGTATCATATTTAGTGAAAAGAAATAGTAAAATTTATATTGTAAGCTACCTCCAACGTGCCTTTGTGTAATTGTCATATATTAGTCATGTGAACCAGGCTCTTATAAGGATCCCCAGGAGGAGAGAAAGGTTAATTCGGAGGAGTAGTTCACTAAATCAATTCATTCAGATATGTCTTGGGATTTACGACATCATTAACGGTTAGCAATGTGTAAATGACCATCATTTGATAGATAGTTTTATATTTTTGACTAGATATTTATACTCTTTGTATAAAATTAGTATATTGTTAATTTCTAGCAGTGTACGAAACATGTTTACATGAATAAATAATATTTTTATTGCTATACAATATATTATTTTTTACGAAAGAAACTGTTAAAAATTGCATAATTTTATTTGCGCATTCAATATGTTTCTATACTGACAGGTGTTGGTCACGTGAGCCAGCTTCTTACAACATTATAATGTATACTTTCATGATGGGGATAAAAATCTTAAAAATCCTTCAGTGAATCCAATTTAACAGACAATTCGTTTATCTCCTGAAAATTTACCAGATAATTTTCAATTGACAATGCGAAGCAACTATGATCAAGCATTGGTACGAAGGGATATTTTCATGTTAATATATTTTGTATGGAATAAAGGAAAATATATTGGTAATTACTAAAAACATAATAACCGTGTTGGTTTGAAAATTTCAGATTACTTTTTTAAATAATGAAATATACTATATTCGTACAAAGCGGCTGCTGAAAATAAAGTACTAAGTCGTATTTTCGCATACTAATTAGATCAACTAACAATTACATGCAGTTTTTTTCTATTTAATGAAACACAACTTTTACTAATTTGAGTTCAATTAAATTGTAATCGTAATGTAGCAAAATGCAAGTAGTTTTGCTGAATATCTGAAACTCAACTACTTTCTATATTTTATTCTACATTCTTAATCTTTATTCTTAAGAATTTATTCTGAATTTTTAATCTTCATTCATAGGAATTTATTAATACAAACAAAAACATTATATAAAAAGTTATAACATTTATTATAAAAATAAAAAATAAAACTATTTTTAGTAACTACGAATGATTTAATCACCAATATTTAAGTATTGTTAGTGACTTTTAGAAGGCATTTTGAAGTCTCAAATCATGTAATAAAATATTTATACAAAAAAGCAAGTTTTAAGACAATCTTTAATGAAGGATGTAAATGTAGATTTGCATGTTTTAATTGGTTATGATGATTTTTATGAGCTTTTTTACGTAGCTGGATTCGAAGGCTTTCGACATTTTGAGTTAATTTTTCTGTTTGTAAATTTAATAATGTCGTAGACTTTTGAAAACTGAACTACATTCTATCAAACATTTGAATTTGTAACTTTATAAGACTTTAAAAATGATATATAGGTGTATATATATATATATATATATATATATATATATATATATATATATATATATAGTTAAAAATTCCAATAGTAATTTCAAGCATTACCACAAACTGTAAACTTCAATTGAAGTACAAAATTAACTGAACCATACCAAATAAGAACTATAATTTAACTTAATAAACAATATTAAAGAAACACAACATAACCAACTTTAACTTAAACAAAACAACCATAAGAAACAAGGCAAATAACTAATTAAACATGGAGACAGGCTGCGTGGCTTATGACACGCTAATGCAGGGTTAAAACTGTTTTTAAGCATGCAACATTCCCCAGATTTACGTGTCGAGACCATACTGAAAAAACGAATGAAACAAGATTAAAGCAAAATGAAACCGACCGTCCGAAATCAATCCATATCAAAAGCGATCTGTTTCCACTATATTCCGTAAACCACACGCTTCGAGTAAAGGCATCAATTCACTTCTGTTCTTGCAAGTTCTTACATAATTATACGTCATATTTTTAACCAGACTCACAGGATAACCCTGTTTCACAGCAATGACGTACCATTTAAGCATATCCTCTTTCAAAATGTCTCTATCTGATGTCAATCGGTTTAATCTGTTTAAATCGTTAATATAAATGTTTCTGAATACCGATATATGGACATTTGAATTGAAATTCAATATTGCAATTGTTTTAAAGTTAAAATAGTCTCTTTTATCATAAACCGATGTAATTAAATTTCTGTTTTCTAATTTTAGATTTACATCTAAATAATTTGTATTACAACTATTGTGACTACCGGAAAGTTTCAATTCTAAATATACAATCAATATAGAATCAATTCTATATATATATAAATATATGTGTGTGTATGTATATATATATATGTTTGTTATCGCCTAAAAAGAGTGTTTTCATTAGCAAAATGTTGTTTGAGCGATAGTAAAAAAAAAAACTCTTTATTTGCGCCTATCTTACATTAGAATATAAAAATACAGGCATGAAGCCGTCAGACAACAGGTAAGACAATCTACTTATAAAAAATTACAATGTGATTAATTTTTGCTTTTATTTTGGGGGAAATATCTAAATATCATGTATAATAGTAATGTAATATTATTGATTTCATTATTGTTATTATACTAGTTTTATTACTAATTACTATTATTAAAGTATAATTTTCTTAATATTATCTTTTTGTAATAATATTTACTAAAAATATATTATTTAAGTCTACTTTACATATGTTTAGTTTTATTTAATTTAAACAACATTATATAAAATATATTTTCTATTTGCGAAGTTTAATAGCATTATTAAAATTACCCTTTTATGTATATTATGAAAGTGCATTGATTAAGAAATCTCAATACACAATGCTTAACACATTGAAAGTCACGTCGGTCACCGTTGACTGATACTTATCGTTCCGTTTAGGCCGCGTCAGTCATCGGTGACTGAAACTTATAGATTCTGTAACAGGAGTCTTATTTCTTGGTCTAAACGGAAATACAGACAAAATAGACTTTGCATTCAACGTGTTAAGTAAATTATGAATTATTGTTTTTACTAAAAAGTTCCACATTAGTTTGCTGACATTTCTTAAATGTAAACTGTAAAAATACCTTGGTCATTTTTTGAAATACCTTTAATATAATTTAAAATGGGTGACAGAGAGTTGCTATAAGTAATATCAATATCATATGCACGCTGTCATAATTTTTGCGCGCGAGTACTTTATTAGAAGCTAGTATGAAGAGGTTGGGAAAAGTACGCGTGTTTAAACAATCAGGATTTCTTCTCAATTTAATCCAGCAGTAAATATGTTGATAATATAAATTGATATGTACCATGTAGTACAGAAGTATATATTAAACGTTCTTTTCTACGTAAATCCAAGAGTGGCGTTTCACGATGTAGTAATGTATCGATTTTTTAAATTATTAATTCTACTTTTCAAAAGTGGGGACAACAATAGGCTAATTCCATAGATAAGAAAAGTTATATATTAGTAATATTATTTTGCTTATACACGCCAATAGATTATAACGTACCTTTTTTACATAAAATATCATATTTTTCTTCTTATATAACTGTAAAATATTTAATTAAAGCAGCAAATTCTATTATAAATGCGAAAAAGAAACAATTATAAATAAATTGTACAATTTTTCATGTAATATCTATTCAGTCCCTCAAAAATAGAAGCAATGTGTTTTATGGGTTGCTATAATTAACTAACTCTTCATTTTTATTTGATTAATAGATAGTATTCATTAAGTAACAGCAATTATTAAGGTTATGCATAAAAGCATCCTTTTTAGTTTTTCTTAAAAAATTATGTAATCACTAAATTAATTCATTACTTTTACAGTGAATAAGAAAACTAATATTTCCCAAGAGTTTTTTTCAATTTACACTAGTGAAAAAGCAACTTCTTTTTTAATGTCTAATTAGGTTTGCTATTTTTAATTTCATTTGAGAAAATTTTAATTAGAATGGCTCTTTTCTAATTAAAAATAGCGAAGTAAGAATTATTAAAAGCGAAAATTATTAATGGAAATTGAGAACGTTTATTCCGAAAAGAACTTAATTTCAGTTTACTCTTTCGCGATAAGAATATATTTTAAATTAGCTATGTTTCTAAATTTAGAAAATGCTAGAAAGGAATTTTGAAGAATGAGAATTTGAAAAGTAATATTTAGTAAATATGAAACTTTTTGGTTATAACTACTTGTACGATATAATTATGTTATTAAAATTAAATTTGTTAAATAAATCATTATCTCGACAAGCCGATTTCCTTTCTTATAGTAGTGTTTTATTAGTTAAAATTAAGGAAAGAAAAATGCCTGAAAGAAGTATTGGAAAGATATTAGGATACAAAGTGCTTAACACTGTAAAAAAAAATCTGTATTTCTACGGATGTAAAGTTACAGAAATCTGTATGCTTTCTGAAATTTTATCTGTATACTATACAAAAGAAGATGTAAATCTACTAAACTACTTTTTGTAAAGCTACAGATATCTGTAGCTTTACAGACGATTCTACTAAAATTACAATAATCTTACTAAAATTTTATCTGTAATCCCGATCTCAGTTACATAAAAGTACCAGACATCACAGTTTCCAAAAAAAAAAATTCAGAGTTTCCCGAGAGATTTTTTTATTTACGGTGCAAAAGTGTATTTGTTACATAAATGTTTGTTGTTGCCGTTATAAAAAATGTTCTCGGAATCCCAGTTTCCTAGAAAAATTTTAGTAACTTTAGAGATTTTTTTACAGTGTACGGGAGAGTAGGGATGATGTATTTTTATTAGTATTTGTTTTGTTGGAATGGGCACTGGTATACATTCATGGTACTCTGGTTATGCATTCATAGAAAACTAAAGCATATGTACAATATAGAAAAATACAAATGAGAAATGATCTCATATTTCATTAACTATTTAATGCATTTATATTATAAATTTATTATGTTGTTTCTACTGTACTTGTCAAGTTTCCTAAAAGTTGCGTTAAATTTTGTTAAAAAGCCTGCCTACTATAAACGAAAAATATTTCTTTATACTATAGATTATGTCTTAATTTTTTTAAAGAAACTTTCATACCTCTATGAATATACGTAAACAAATGGACAGGTATATTTTAAAAGTTCCACATAGTTCCGTGCTATAGTTACAGATCATTTTGAGTAATTTATTTACAGGAAGAACTAAATTTATTTTTTATTCAATTTTTGTTGATTCCCTAATTGACCTCATGATCAAACTTTTGCTGAGAGATATGAGTTCAAACATGTACATGTTATTTATATTACTAAAGATCCAGAGGAGTTTGTCAAGTGTTTCTCTATGCATTCAATAAAACATCTAAAATAGGAAGTGTCAGGTAACCTTTAATCTTATTGTGTACTTTAAAATTATACATCACTTAAAAAAGATATATATATATATATATATATATATATATATATATAAGGGCGAATCAGTTGCTGTTATGACATACAATGGTTGTTTTTCGTTTTTGATTAAAGAGGATCAATTAAACATTTGAAAATAAGCTAAAATAAAATGAATTAAGTATACAGTCTTTGTCTACCGATATTTTAATACAATCTCTATAACAATAGCCTTAGCCATAAACAGTTCCGTGCGGATCACTTCGCTTTTTATACTGTAGGTGCCATTTTGGTACTTTGATGTTAGCCTGGCACAGGTGATAAGTCGCCAAATATTATTATATCGCCATCATTTCATCTCTATTGTAATAGTTCAAGTCATCAACTGCCATAAACAAATATGGTCTGATCCCTTCACCTTTCATATGAAAGTTTGGCAAAGATGTCAGATTGGTGCGATTTTTTTTCCGACGCCAATATGGGGAAAGCATCAACAGCATAAACAACAACATCCGGCTTACCATATCAAGCAAAATAACGATACTTTGGCGCCAGTTAAGTACTCGTTGCGTATATGACATTGAAGTCAGAAAAAAAAATCGCGCGAATAAGGGGCCTTATATGACATTTGTGACGAAATTTTTCCATTTTGATTAAAAAATCAATTTTTTTTTTCGAATAAAATTACATAAAATTTACCATGATCGCAAAGAATTTTTGGTACTGTTACGCTAACCGGGTGAAAATCTCGCCAATAGCTTTTTTACAACTCGCCAGTTAGCATTTTTTTTATTTTTCGAGTGGTAAATTAAAACATTGATTTGAAGTTGAAATATACGCACCGCAAGTTTGGCGTGATTTTTTCTTTTTTCTTTTTTACGAAAATTTACCGAAAACCTCGTTTTCGAATACCAGTTACAAATGTATTTTTGGTACTATACTTAGTTATCCCGTCGATCAAAAATCTATCACCAAACTATAAGATTAAATGCCAATAATGGTTGATCGTAAATGTCACATTCACTTGACTTTAAGCAAGTTACACGTGTTTAGGTCATCAAGTGATTTTTATTTCAACGTTTTATTTGTATCATTATTAATGTTATACTAATTTATTTGTTCTTTCATTATTTAAAATAAAAATTATGTCAATTTGTATAATTTGGCGAGTGCTTTGTCAATTTATATAATTTGGCGAAATTGGTCGACGGAATAACTAAGTAGTACCGTATTTTTTAATTATTTTCTATTATTTTCAAAAGGAAATAATAAAAATAATTGACAACTATAGAACAAAATAATTTATATAATTTTAAAAAAGAAATATAAAAGTAAATAAGCATTTATTATTAAATAAACAACAAAAGCCGGGCTACCATGTCAATCAAAATAATGTCATTTTGGCGCCAATTAAATACCCCGGTGCGTATATGACATCTATGCCTAATATTTTCTTTTCTTTTTGTTTAAAATTAAAAGAAAGAAGTGAACGCCATCAATTTTAAGTGGTTCAGTTTTAAATGGAAGTTTTGTATTTTAAATAAAATGATTGAAAGAATTATATTTTAAATGTAATTAATGAAATATAAAAACATGCGACGGGAAAAATGTTTGGTGATGTATCACCTGCGTCCCGCTAACATAAAAATACTGAGTTCTTGATTTCTCTATCAGAATCTTTCGATTTGGCGAAAGATTGTGCAAGTAAATTGAATTATGAATAAAAGTAACATGATACATCCCTTAGCATACATTTAAGAGAGGCCAAACTGGTCGTCAAATTAATTTAAAATAATAACCTTTTCTGGAAAAAAAAAGGAAGAAAATCTCTTATGATTCAAATTTGAGTTGCCATCATTAGAAAAAAGTATTTAAAATTAGGAAAAAAATTAATATTTCGAAAACTAATTCGAATTAAAAAATTCAAATACCAGTTTTGAGATCTGTGGATCAATACGGATATTTGGTGTTAATTTCATCGCAAAGTATTCCATATTTTAGGAGAAATCGCCGTGAAACAGAATCAGTTGTTTAATCAGTCGTTTCATAGAATCGTTACATAAATTCGTTTCATAATATCCGTTTCATTAGGATTTTATGTATATAGGGTAGATATACATATAAACATTTATTGCATATTTTTGCTTTACCAACTAATTATTTTTCTTTCGAAATTTTGAAAATTATATAATAATTTGAAATTATATAATAAGAAATAGAAATGAAATTGTTCAACATATTATTTAAATTCTTTTTGTTTGTGTTTGTCTTTAATTTACTTTTAATAGAATTATAATGACTTCTTTAGTGTTTTAATTTTTTACGCGTTCGCTATTTTTAGCTATGAGAGATTAAAATAAATCATTTAAATTACATCGCAAATAAAATTAAGATTGTACCGATATTAAAAAAATGGTCAATGAATACATCACGCAAGGTCTGGGTCATTGGAGAAATAAATACATAATATAAAGATTGCAAAATTTATAATCAGCAACAGAAACGAGAAACAAAAAGAAAAAGAATGAAAAAAATTGAATGTTACGTGCACTATTCAGAGTAGCTTCCCATACACGATTCATTGATATGTTATCTCATGGATTATTGTCAACTAGGCCTATTAAAGAAAATATTCAAGGTCCTAAAAATCATCAGGAAAAAACAACCAGAATAAAGATTATGAGGGAATTCAAGCAGAAATATAGGACGTACGCAAAAGAATATCCCAGTTGTAAAATTTAATCGAATCAACTGCAAGCATTCTGGAGTGTTGGTTCAAGGTCACAAATAATGAGTAAATCAAACAGTTTTAGAAAACCGCATGCGCGAATACTGCTTTGTTATTTACTGGCATACAGTGCGTCATACGCAAAACGGCGACTCCTGAGCGTAAAGTGTTATTGCTGGGTTAAAGCTTTAAGATGCGATTTTTTTTCCTTTGATGCTTTATACTAGATCGTGTCAACGCTACGCTGCTACCAAATGATTTTCTACAGTTGAGTCACAAAATTGAAGAGACTATTGATACCATGACTCCGGACTTGTTAATCGAAGTGTGGTAATAATGTGACTTTAGGTTGGATGTGAGCCGTATAACTAATGGTGCGTATACGGAACATTTGTAGGGAAAACTAGGTTGGTTTACCTTCGATTTGATGTATGATTTGTGGTAAATAGTCTAAAATAAACTCTTTTAATATACCATTGAAACTATGAAAACATTTATGGACACCCTGTACACTGAATAACAACAAAAAAAAATTATACCATATTATTAGTTAAAAAATTTAGCTTACCAATTTAAATAGTTACAATTTTTTAGATATAGGTATAGGTATATATATATTCGTAAATATGCATTTAATAAGATACATCGTCATTTTCCTAATATTTTTATATATATATATATATATATATATATATATTAATTTTTATGTAATTATTTTCTATTTATATTATTTTAATTGCATTTATCACGGTATTTCAAAATAGATTAACTGTATACCTTAGGTTTTAAAATCTGTGTTAACTTAACTGTAAAAATAACCTTAAACTTATCTAGCTTTTGGATACCATGTGCTGATGTGTATTTGGATAAAATAACTGGGATTTTATTAGGTATTTTGTGAAATATTACTATTTTTCCTTGCTATAAATAAATTATTTAAAAGGTTGTGTTGCTTTTTCCATTTCATAGCATTTAATTTTATTCTGTTTTCATCTTGAAACTTTTCTCTTGTTTATATTGGTCGTTAGAGTACAGGAGAAAATTTTTCTTCAGCTTTTAGCTTTTTTTCTCACAGAAAACGACTGATTTTGCTTATATAATTGAATTCTGTACTCTTGATAACGTAATTCAATATATAAGCTTTTTAATTATTTTTATCGAAATCCATATTCTTCTTTTTTTCATCATTATTAATTCTTGTTATATAGTACAAAGAACTTTATTTTTAACATAGCAGCTTGTTTATTATGTTTTTAGTATCCATTCAGTGTATTTGGGGACACTGTATTGTTGTAAATTCATTCATACTATCACAGTTATTGATGGTGGTCAGTAATGCTTAATTAATGGTTATATATATATATTATTTAAGTAGAAGACATAAGGAAATTAAATATATAATCTCAAATGCATAGTACATAATGTAATGCATCATTTTTAATGTAACTACATTATTGAAAATTTCAGAATGAATTATTCTTATCATAGATTATTCTTGATTTATTTTAAATAAAATATTGTGTGAAAGCAAAGCTCAATAACTGTTTGATTACCTAAATTTGAAAAAGAAGAAAAATGTACTTTAACTGCAAGATAAAAAAGATTGATATCTCAAATTTTAATGTCATAAATTTGTTTTTTAATTTGAAATAAAATATAACTTGACAATAACCCTGAAAGCAAACACGTGATATTAAATTTTAAATTCCTGACAGTTTCTTCGATACATTCTGTTAAAAATCCCAAGTGAAAAATGTAGCTTAACATAAAAGAATCTTTTAAAAATATCACAGCGGAAAGTTTGCATTTTAAAAAGACATTTATGTAATTGCTCCAGGGTGGTATTAAAGATAAAAATATGTTAGATATAAAAATTCTAATAGAGAAAACGAGTTTATTTACTTTTTTGTCAAAGTACAAATACATATATAAGTACTATATTGACAACTCAGAATAAAAAATAAAATTTTAAGTAAAAGATTAAAAATACGTTATCAAATCGATTTTCTAATTATCAAAATTTCAATATATTTATAAAAATTTGGTAACAAGCAATTTCTAATACACTTCCAAATAGGCTTTAAACAGTTCTTGTCAAATTACATTGACACATCTTTTTCAAGAGATTTCTTCATTTACTAAAAAATTGAAATTTGAAAAATCAAAATTAGTGATATTATTGTTCATATCTTATATGTTTTGTCAGCTTTATTTCGTCAACATACTTACATTTGTGTAAACTTGACATAATAAGTATCGTGGTAAATCTTCTTATTTCACTCTCAAATATCTTATTTTAAAACACAATACATATTAAACTACAAAAAACGTACTATACAAAATATTAAAATTCATTCAATACTATTTTCGAAATTAAATCTATGATAAAAAAAATATGGGAAATCAGTCGGATATTTGTTCAAATTTCTTTTTACAATGCTATACAATAAGAAACCGGTCTGTCTTTTGCTTTGGCTTATTCTGTTAAAAGACTATAATAGAAAATAGAAAAAAAAAATGCCAATCAGGTCACAAAAAAAAAAAAAAAAAAAAAAAAAAAATGTCTGAAACATTTCTGTACTAAAAACACAAATATTGTGTTTGGGATAATTCTTTTCATCAACATCTAATTAACCACTTTTACATCATTAGTTAAAGTACAATTTAAAGCAAAATATATCTTCATTAATTAAATTTAAAACTTGTATAAGCCTTGTAGTTTGCGAAATGATAATCAACATTTATTTAGGGATCATCCTTTTTCACTTCACCACTTTTATTGAAAATAGCTAAAATAGATTTGAAACTATTTTATGTGCACTATGCGACCATATATAACGTAATAATAAAACTAATTAATTAAATAAATAAATTATATAAAGGATGTCATCCAAACCTTAATTATGTTCTCTAGCAATTATTCCCGAGCTTCTTCTCTATATCCCAAATAAATGAATTAATTTCTTTCCAGCCAAACATGTCTTTCATGTCTGTAAAGATATAATTTTACTTCGCCGATCGCCTATTAGATATTAGGATAAATAAAATATTGAAATTGCATAAGAATTAAATAAAAGTAGAAGCACTATTTTATAAACATTTAACGTTAATCCTACGTTAATTCTAAAATTCACGCATAATTTCGTTACTTGAATTCCAGCAGTTTATAAAAATGTCCGTTACAATAGGTTAATTTGGCGATTAACCCAATTATTGAAAATTCACCTCTTTGGTGGTTTACGCTGGAAGAAAGGTGCAAGTTAATATATTTAAAGATGTGCAAGAATGTATTTAAAAGATGTATTTTGCTGTCTTCTTTTTTAAGCAATATCACCAGAACGAAAAAAAGAATATGTAATCATCATTTAATTGTTATTAAACAATTGATACATTATCTATTTTTTTAAATTTGCGCTGTGCATTTTTTTACATTTCCTAGCATTTAGTTTTTAAAATATTTCGTTGATGTAACACCGAAATAATTCCAACTTTAGGGGGATAAGAGATCTTCAAATTCATTTTTTTAATTTTAAAAAAATTTCACTTTAAATACTGTTCAAGATATACTATATACATTATGACATATATTTATCACAGATGAAGTAAAAAAAAATTGGAGAAAAAAATAAGAGATTTTCTTGAATATTTGAAGCGTTATGAAGAACTGTTCAAAGACCCATGCTCTTTCCATATCAATTAAAATCTTTAATATTTTTTATAGCTGTTTGCCATTATATATGTCATGAAACTGTGCATCGTTTTAAAAAAAAATAAATGTAATTGAAAAAGTAAAAGGTAGTTAATTGCAGAAACAAGACACAAAAAAGGCAGAAAATTCATAAAATTTAGAAAATATTGTTTTTTTTTTCTTAGCTTTATATTCACATATACAAAATTCGATACACAATTGTATTTACGCTGGAAAGAGGGTGAAAGTTAGTGAATGTATTTAAAAGATGTATTTTGCTCTTTTTCTTTTTTAAGCAATATCACCAGAACGAAAAAAAGAATATGTAATCATCATTTAATTGTTATTAAACAATTGATACAATATCTATTTTTTTAAACAGATAAAATTTCATTATATCTGTTTGAATACACTGACTTGTTTACACTGACTGGTTAGATTTAATAAAACAAATTTGCAAAAAAACATATTGCGGGTTTTAATTGATATGCGCATGGGGCACTTTGAAACGTTCTCCATAACGCTTAATGTATCCAAAAAAGTTCTTTATTTCCTGAAAACCATTTTTTTTTATTTCATGTGTGATACATATATGCCATAATGCATATAGTGTGACCTTGAATAGTATTTTAAGTGAAAAAAAAAATTGAAGAATGAATTTGAAAATCCCTTGTCCCCATAAAGAATATTTTGCATTTTCTCACCTGAGGCTGTCTAACAAAAAATGCTTTAACTCTTTTATAAGTTTTAAAACTAGTAAAATGCTGTTCTAAAATTATTAAATATTAGTCATCGGAAACACACCTATGTAAATTATTTTTTTTTAAATTCTAGCATATGAGGAAGTGAGTGAAAAATGGATTACAAAATTTCATCTAACCACATAAAAACCAAGTTAAGTTAAATAACTACAAAACAGGAATTCTGCTTTTTCAGAATTTAGTGTCGCCCCCGATGAAAAAAAAATATATAAATAGTGCAAAACATATTTAAATTTTAAGACCGACAGCACACGTTTTTATTTTATGTAAAATGACGTCATTCGCATCGGCTTAAGAATTCCACACTTACGATCCACTCTTAAACATCTACAGTAAAGTATGGAAAGTATGCATTTATGTATTGCAAAATAATACACAAATGCAGCAAAAAGATGCCGTCATTAAAAAAGCTTGCCAAAAAAAAAAAAAAAAAAAAAAAAAAAAAAAAAAAAAAAAAGGCTGCCTAATGAATCACAAGCCTTCATTTGTTTGTAACATTAATATGGATAATTTGTTTGAATTTTTTTTCATTTGTTTGTAACATTAATATGGATTAAAATTAAATATAGTTTGTAATAGCTCCATGTTGTAACAGAAATCATTCGTTTTATATTTTTTCAAAATAGCACGTATTTTAATAGACGATTTCAGTCGTTACGTCAGTCATGACATTTTGGTTGGAAACTGACTAAAAAAAAAAAAAAAAAAAAAAAAAACAGCAAAAAAAAACGGTTGTTATGCTGTATTTTCTATTTTGTTCGCATATTATAGCTATATCTTATATCTATATCTGACATGTAAATATTTTAATACTTGATATGTAGTGGTAAAATTTTCGATGATTTATATTTAAAAATAAATGACGAATAGCAACCATTTGTTTGGAGTCAGTTTCCAACCAAATCGTCATGACTGACATCACACTGAAAGCGTCTATTACACTTTCTTTCGGTTGTTATGAGAAAATGGCAACAAAAATATATAATTAAAATTTTACAATTATTTTTCCTTTACTTTCTACAGAAATGGAATACTACCATTTCCCAAATTGAGCAAATGGCCCCAAAAACTACAAAAAAAAAATGAATATTTCAAAAATAAATGGAGATGCAGTTTTCGCTAAGAGGTGAAACAACTTCTTTTTTGGAGAGATTTCTGATTGTACAGTTATATTTATGTGTCACTTTTTTCTGTGAGAACTGTGACTTTTTTACGTTTCAGGCAGGATTCCTTTATAAACAAACACCGTTTTCACATATTTCACTAAACAAAGTACAGTAATAAATTAAACAGACTGGGATAAAAATATTCCGTCTTAGACTGGTTTCTGTCTTAGCAGCTGGATTAAATTGCACGGCAGATTTATAAAAAGACGTCGTTAGATACAGGTTCTGTTTTCAAAGGTTCTTCCTATATTGCAATCCAGTCGATGCAGACTAAGGAATAGCATGTAAGGAAAAAAATTGCATTCTGAAAAATCGGGAATTTTCACGGTTCGCGCAGTGGTTACGAGGGACGGGTCGTTGAATTCTTAAAAAACGGGAGTTCCGCATAAATCGGGAAACGTGGCAACTATTAGGTACTTAAAAAATGTCATAAATTTTAATCCTTTATCTACTGATGGTACTTATAAGTACCATTAAATTAACTTGTTATAGAATTCATTTAACGCATCGATTAGTAGAAATACGGATTAGAATGAGTTATAGATGCATTACTTTATCTTTTCCAAAAGAAAAATTCGTTACACAAAACAAAAATATTTTTATAAGGATGATTTCTTTTGCCTTTGCATTTTTTCAGCTTTCTTGACATTGGGAGGGACGATTTTTCAATTCAGATATATTTCTATATTTGTATTGTAAGATCATTCTATCTGTACATTTACTAACTCTACCAAATAGTAAGAAAAATATTTAAAATAAAAGATTTGAGTGGGGTTATATATATTGCACAAAACCCCTGTAAATTCAAATTTAATGAATCCTTCTACTTCCTTCAATTCTTCTAAAATCCTTCTAACATTTATTAAATGACTCTGTAAATCTGCTAATGTAGATTCAAAAATTCACAAAAAATACTTTAGAAGATGAAATTTTCATGAATTCATAATTCAGTACATAAAGGATTAAAAATGTTTCTAGACCATAATATTCTTTACATATTTTTTTTTTTAATATGACTCAAGTTACATTTTATGTATGGCGAAAAGAAATACGACAAGTACAGAAATAGAATAATTCTTTTAAATACTAAATACATACAAAAACTACTTTTCTGAGCGAATACATACAAAAACTGCTTTTCTGAGCGAAATATGCTGGCTGGTTGTCGGCCCAGTTAGCTTAAACGGAAAAGCATTGGCCTTGTAAGCCAAGGATCTGGGTTCGATTCCCAGCCTGGGCATTTTTTCGCTCAGTTGGAAATATTCAATTCGTATGAATACAAAAACTAACCTACAAAATCATAAATGAATTCGAAATCTTCAAATAATTCTATTCAGCAAAAACTTTTCAATGGATTTTATCTGAAAAGATTTTTGTCTTTGCCTTTAACTTATTCAGTAAAAATTAAATCTTAATAATATTCAATAATGTCTATAATCAGAAAAATTCAGAATGATTCTTTCAACTCATTAGTAAATGTACTATATCGTGTTGTCAAAGTAAATATACTTTTTCCATCTCTGGTGTTTGCAGGACTGTGTTTTGTTTGCCGATATAATTTAAAGACCTGTTGCTTTATCAGTTATTCGAACTATTGTTGTGAGTATTTATTGTATTCATTTTTATCAGCAAGAAAAGACATTTGTTTAATCTTCACAAATATAAATATATTTTCTATTGATTTTGGAATAATCAGACTTGCGTTGCAGTTGACTAGCAACTCACTTATATGGAGTCTCTAGAGTTTGTTTTGAATGTTAACGTGTCGTGAAACGTTTAATCTGTGTGCGCAACATAGACCTCGATACTGTATTTTACTCTTATTTTCCGAGGTGTGTTTGGTTCCCTTGGAATCTATGGTTTCGTGTTTTTGCTGTGGTTTTGTGGAAATTTAAGATGCGTTGCTTAATCTGCAGAGTATAAAAGGTTAAGCGAAAGTGTGCGTCTTCGTATTTGGGTGGAGGTCCATCTCAGAGGAGTATTAGGCCTTTATCGGAGGATTATAAAGGGAATTTCCGAAACGTGCAGAGAAACTTGTTAGTAGTCTGTGACTAATAGCGCTTGCCCGTTGAAAAGAAAAATCTTGCAATATCATTTGAGTAAATAAAGATTTCTTCAGAACCATAAGCTGTCAACATGATTGCATTTAAGATTTGACTAATGTTTAGTTTTGCAGCTGAAATTAACGTCTTATTTTAAGATAGTTGCTGTCGACATGAAAAATCGAAGAATTCTGTGTAAGTTAAGTTTGAATATTTCTTAATTATTGAGTTAGTGATTTACCCTGCATGTTCTCTGCATATTGCAAGCTAAATCTGAATTGACTGTGTCAACCCCTTGTCCAATTATTTCAAATAAAGGTGTTTTTAAAATTTTTTACTTGAGCCTGTGTAAATTCGTAAGTTCGCCTTGTCGGGTACGCCGCAGCGTGAGTGAAATAAAAACATAAGTGAGAACTTTATTTTCAATTGAAAACTCTATTATACTTTTTATATTTTATCTATTTACCTTTCAAAAGTTCACTATCAACACCAAAAATCATTATAAAAAATAAAATATGTATTCAAATAAAGTGTTGAAATTTATTAGAGGTGACTGAAATATTCCTTCTCTACATAGTAGATTTGTGAAAAACAAATTATTAAAATTTGTCTCTAAATATAATTGCATTGATTCTGTATAAGTTAGCAAATTCTTTATTTACAGCGCAAATAGCTAACAACTCGCAAATCCTTTATTTACAGTCCAAATACCTAACAACTCGCAAATTCTTTATTTACAATACCAATAACTAACAACTCTTTGCCTATATCTTAAAAAATTATCTACGACACTGTGCATAATAAATTAAGATGGTATTATCTCTTTTACAGGTTGTAATCGATTTACGTAATTCAATTCTCTGATTTATTAGCACGAAATCATAGAAGGTAAGAATAATATCAAGTAGTTCTTTAAAATAATCTGGTATCAGTAAAATAATCTACACTCGTAATGTCTAGTATAAAATAAATTTCCTTAAAATAATATGAGTAATAGCTAATTAGATTTATAAAAATAACGTTAGCTTGAAATGTTTTACTTCATATCAGTAAGATATCTTCTGATAACTAGAAACCATGATAAACAATATATTTTTTTTCCATCAGATAGTCCTAGTATTTATTCTCTTAATATTTGTGTAATATTTAATTATTACACTTATCATTTGTTCGAAGTAGCTGAAGTTTCAAATTAAAAGAGGTGATTCTGATAGATTTAAAATTAGACATTTTTTTCAGTGTTTTCGAACGATTTATTAAATAGAAATAATCATTGATAAGTTCCTCCTGAGAATTCATGTTTCATATTTAAAAATTTAAAATGTGTTACATATGTGTTATTTTATTTTAATTATTTTAACATCCAGATTCACGTGTGTAACCAGTTCTACACATATAAGAATTTAGAGAAGTGAGTTAAGTAAACCAATTTTGACAAAAAATAGTTCACACCTTTTTGTAATTATTTTGAAAATGAAATATATAAACAAAGATAAGACTTTTATTTTCTAATCTGTTTAACCTGATAGCATTTTTGGTTCAATTATTATATTACATCTTTATTTTTAAGTTAAAAAAAGGTTGTTTTTTTAAAAAATAGAAATGCTGATGTTGTCCCACTTCTTAAGAACAACTTTTCACATTCCATCCAATGTTTTGGAATGCCGCTTACAAAGGTTTATTTAAAAGTTCAAATGTACAGTAATCCATAAGATACAACTAGCGTGAGTCCGGTGGGATATATTTAAATATCTTCAAATTCAGTTTAAATCCCCATTTCTTCTAAAAATTTTACAGTGCATTTGTGCATTTAGAGGTATACAGTGACTTCCAAAAATGTTCGCACACTTACGAATTTCAATGAAATTGTGTTCTATCCATTAATTAAAATTAATATTTCAGAAAGTGTATTTACAAGTTAACTACATGAACTACAAGTTATTCTTAACAAAACTACATAAAATATTTAAAAAACATAGCAAAGCGTTATTTTAAAAAAATAAATCATCAAAATGTAACAAAACAATTACCTCACAAAAGTCTTCGTACAGTTAAAAAAAATCTTTACATATCAGTAAATACTGTACTATTTCGTTAAATTTGTACTTAGTATGATATCGTTTAGTATAAAAAACAGTTTTTAAACATCTAGATACAAATTTCACAATTTTTTTTTTTTTTTTTTGTAATTTCTGCATCAATATTCATCATTCATCGATCATCAGAGTTTTTCTTTTTCTTTTTCTTTTTAATGTTGTGTCTTCGTACTCTAACCTCTATTTATTTCCAAATACGCTCTATTAGGTTTAAATCCAGCTACTGAGATGGTGTTTTCAGAATTTATGGACAATTATAGAGACACCAGAGGCAAAGGTAGAGAGCTACGGCATAGAATCGTTATCTTGATAAAAAAAAGTACTTTCCACCCTCATAGCATGCATGGTCACAGTGACGTCATTGTGACGTCACTGTAAGTCACTGTGGTCACGTCACATCTGTGACCAAAATGCCACCACTCAGTGATGTCACATTGTGACTGAGATGTGAACTTCTTAGAAAACTTTAAAAAATTACAAAAAATATTAAATCATGTTATTTACTGTAAAAAATATTTTTCTGCCGGATTTAAAATTTTTTAAACCGTGGTCCAAGTTGCCCCTGTGCCTCTAACCAAAACTTTTTATTTTCATATAACATAAAATGTAATTAATTCATCAGCGACACAAAAATATTTCCTAATTATGCGAATTTCATATTATTAAAAAAATGGTTTAGGTAAACAGACCCCGACTTATCTTTTATAAAGATTTTTGTAAATGATCATCTGTTATAGTAGAAGTTTCTCAAAGAGTAGTCGAAACATTTCTGTGGTTTCAAACTAAAAACTTTCTATTACAGTTAAGTCTGCAGCTTTTAATGAGCACGCAGAAAGCGTCCTCAAAGTTTAGTCATATATGCATTTCTTGCTTTATAATTTCCATTCAAGTCATTTTTTTTTCCTCTTAGTGTTTCACTATTTTAAGTAACTTTTTTTTTTTTAATTCTACTTCTTTCAGACGTTTAAAATAAAATTGACATTTTCCGAATATAAAATTAATGTACAAAATTTAGGCAAAGCCCATGACATAATTAATTATTCATATTTTATTTTTTGTTTTCAAAATATATCTTTAAAAATTATTTTACAAGATGTTTTGTTCTACAGAAAATTAATATTAAGATAATGACAGATTGGCAAAGAAAAACTCATCTCTTCTCGATAATCTTGTTGTATTTTTTAAGAAGATATATTGTATATATTACCTGTGATATAAATTTTACTTTTAAAAAAAGGAGGGGGTCATCATTATTACCATTAAATTAATTTATACACATTTTGAAAAATTAAGCAATATTTTAGGTAGTAAACTCTAATTATGGATAATATTATTATTATAATTTACGTAAATGAAACTTTACAATTCAATAAAACTGATAAAAATAAAAGGTGAAATACAATAAAACATTTTCAAACAGGAAATTGAATTAGAGACAATTTGATAAAATTATTACGCATTTAATTTCCTTCCGAAACTGTTGTATAGAAAAACAAATAAAACCGAAAAAACATCTGCTTCGAACTTCGAAACTTAAAAATCGTCTGCATCCGCACTATTTCAGTTGTTACGACTCACCGCAGAATAACGGATAAAAGTAACAGTGAAGCTTTTTAGAATAAACGCGGGAAGTTATGTGGACACTGGACAGCATAGACGTGTTGACACGGATTTAAAAAGTGAAACAAGAACGTTCTCAGGATCCAAGTTAGTTCAGCTAACAAAATATAAACCCGAGAAAATTACGGTAGCTTTGACTTGTTGAAGATGATTCAAGTCATTGCTATGGTACTTATTATCGGATTTAATTGGTTCCCCAACATCAAAGTATCACGTACAACGTCAATGAAATTAGGTAAGTAAAAATATTATTTTCCCTGTTTGCTTTTTTTTTAACCGCAACAATTTTAGTTAGCTTCTCATAAACATGCTGTAGAACATAAATATTTCACTACATTTATTTTTTATTTTGTTGAAATATCTAAAATATTATTTTCCCTGTTTGCTTTTTTTTTTATTACAATGATTTTAGTTATCTTCTAATAAATATGTTATAGAACACAAATATTTCATTACATTTATTTTTTATTTTGTTAAAATATCTAACTTCCTTTTCAACTTTCCTTTAACTTTCCTATAACTTTCCTTTCAACAGCTTTGATCAGATTATTAAAATTAGTGATTTAAATTGCATTTTAATCTGGTTTATATTCTTATTTAAATATTTGGTTAAAACCACATAGTGTCCTAAATATGAAAGTATATGGATAAGTATTATAATCAGTCATTAATATAATTAATAAACATTTAAAGATAATTAAGTTATTTAAAAAAAAAGTCTTTTTATGGAATAAAATTATTGGCAAACATAATTTTTTAATTTTGTATTAAGTGATGGTCTTAAACAATTTGAATTGCATGTTTTTATTTTTTAAAAAAATTGCATCTGCTCAGAAGAAGAATTTATAAAAAATAAGACACAACGGAAACGTATACTATTAAAAGAGATCGTAGATATGTAATGTTAAGAAAAAAAATGATTATTTAATGTATTATTCAACCTGAGAAATGTTTTAAAATCTATAAAGAAATAGTCATAGCGGGTGAAAGCTTTTCAGTTGTTAAACATTCTTACTGAAATGTTGTCTGTTGGCAAATGAAAATATATAAGTTACGCAATCAGTAAGTGTTTAAATATAATTTTACTTTAAAAATAACGCAAATACTTGAACGGTATGAATCTAAAATGTAATAATCATCTTTTATTATTTACTTTTTTTTTCTGGATAATTTTATCATTTTATCTCCTGAATGATTTTATCGAGATAAATTTCAAAGTATCGATATTATACACTCTTTATAAACAGCGTGATTAAAATGGATTTCTTATTTATAATTACCATAATCTTGTAAATAAAATATTAATAATAATAATGAACCTATGTGTGGCTCTATTTTGTGTTTATGGGCTCAATTTTTATACTTTATTTACATTAATAAGTAGTTAACCATTTGATACTGAGTTCATTATTTTGTTTTATTGTGTCATATAAAAATAAATATGATTATTTGTAATTCTAATACAATATATACAGTAGAACGCCGATTGTCCGAACAAGTCGGGACCGACCCTAGTTCGGATAAACAAAAGTTCGGATAAATGGGCAGACAGTTTAAGAGATGTTCCTGACTATTCTAAAACCTTCACACTTTATCTAGGTTTAGGACTGACAGCACCAGTTAGTACTGGAGTGCTTAAAAATTGTTTTTTGTTTACTTATTATTTAATTTTTTTTCTTTTATCATTTTCTAAACTTCAGAGATTATAATTTAAGCAAAAAATAAATTAGAAATTAGCTGTTTTTTTTTCTTTTTTAGAGAGACAAATATTTGGATAATTGAAAATTCGGTTAAAAAGAATTCTTTGAGAGAAATATGCTGTTCGGATAATTGGAAGTTCGGTTAATTGGAGTTCCAGTAATCGGCGTTCTACTGTATTTATAAAACTTTCACCAGACTTTATTCTAAAAATTTCGTTGTAGATTCTAATCTGTTTGTACTATTTATGACACTATCAGAGTTATAGATGTCATGGCAACATATATCCAGCCAGATAGATCTTTGGCAAAACATAAAAACTTTCACATTAGACGCAAAATAGAGTAGCTGCGGTGCTGTGTTTTATAAACAATAAGGTATTATTGTTTTAAAAAATCATAGATAGTAACAGTTATTTTTATAATATATAATTTTATAAATAAAAATGTAATTTTGGCAATCAGTTATTAAAGTTATTTTTTAATAATCAAAAAGTTGTTTTATATATGGATTTTACTCCAAGCAAACCCTGATGCAAAATAAATTAACCCTTTGTATCACCGTTCTATGCATACCTAAAAGTTTTATTTACTTTTACAGTGAGCATAAAAATACGATTTTATTTATTGCTGCTATCTTCCAACATAACGATTATTGCCGAAATTGTTCTTAGAATTCTCAACATAATGATACTGGTGATACTCAGTTAATTTTCTATACCAAAGCTGTATTTTTCATTTGAGTAGTTTCAAATGGTTATTGCTAAAATGTACTTCGGTAATTTTGTAATGCATGTATGGGGCATAAAAGACGTAAACAATACATATATAATGACTATATGGCACATGATGAGCGTTTCGAGTGTATATATATATATGTATATAACGCATGCATAAACTTCACAATGATCTTAGCAATGTCTTTACTGCAATTTTTGCATAATAAAATTTATAGGGTCCTCTATAACAAAGAAGTTTCCTATTTTCTCAGCCCCAACTTGTTTGAATTACAATCATATATATATATATATTTTATGGTAATCAAAATCATAAAACATATAAAATTTAATTACTTAATATCGGTATTTCTTTTTATCTTTCATTTTTTTTTATTATAAATGTTGTGTAATCGAAAAAAATTCAACCTCACCAGTGACTTCGAGTTTGTAATGCGTATTAAATGAAATAAATTAATTTTATTCAGTATTTTCTATAGTTTAAAGAATATAAAAAGTACTGTATATATTATAAAATATTATATTTTCAACACAAATTTTATCTTGATAAAGATTTGAAAATTTAAACAAATTGTTTCTTTGGTAATTTTAATGCTTTTAACAAATAGCTAATTTTGAAAAAAAAAATGTGATAGATCGATCATTCAGTTGTCTTCAATATTCTCATTTATTGCAATAGGAAAGAAAGTTGCAACAAAAATTGAAGTCTGCGGGGCATTGCATTTTGATTCAATAAAATTCTTTTGGTATACCCTTGTTATATCGGCCCCCAAGTTTTAATTGCGATGTATCGCCGAAGTATATTAACGTTATAGATGTAAATGATTTTACAACATGCATAATTATGACTATGTGTGACATGCATACGTGTTTACAACTGTACAAGTATGTCATAGTGTGACTTCACAACATTGCCGCTAGTCACATATTCGTCACAACGTTAATGACAAAATTGTCACAAATCACACAATTTTCACAAAATTGTCACAATGTGACTTCAAAGCAGTGACGCTGTCGTCACAGAATCATCACAGTGTTAAAGACAATTTCGTCAAAAATGACACATATTTCACAAATTGATCTCAATGTGATTTTAAAGCATTGTCACATTCGTCTCAAATTCGTCACAAAGTTAATACCAAAATAGTCACAAATGACACACTCTTCACAAATTTGTCACACCGTGACTTCACAAAGTCGTCACAATGTGACGTCACAAAAGAGCTCTAAAACGGCCATAACGACCTCACATTCTAGTCACAGTGACTTCACATCGACTTCACGTGACGTCACATCGACGGTCACAATGTCACAGCGTGACGTTACAATGACGTCGACGTGACGTCACCATGCCTTACGGGCAATACCCAAATTTTGGGCTGATAATTTTAAATTGTATTTTTAAAACATTTAAATAAAGTTCGTGATTCATTATGCCGTCAGTAAATACCAAATTATCTAGTCCTGATGCTGCTATGCACCCCAACACAAGGACACCTTCACCGCAATGCTTAACTGTTCCAACTAAGTTCATTATTTTTTCTTCTTCATAAAATTTATACGCCCATCATAGCCAAAAATGTTAAATTTACATTCATCTGAAAATAAGACATTATTTCTATTCGATTCAGGTTTATTTATCATTGATTTAGCTAAGGAAATTTTTTTCTCATTAACATTCTGTTTTTCTCATTAACAACAACAACAAAAAAAAATAAATAAATAAAAAATTCTACGAGCAGAATGACCCTTTAAAATGGTAACAGCAGTCATCGAATAGTTTCAGGTACAATTGAAGTAAAACATTTTTCATTAAATTCTGCAGCAACTTTTACAGCAGTTAAACGTGCATTGTTTTACAATTTTTCTAATTATAAATCGCTGATAACGTTGTGAAACTTTGATGGACTACCTTTTCTTGCCGTGCTTTCGATACGATTATCTTCTTTAAAGCGTTTTATCACATGATATACCATAGAATGGGTTAAATTTACTTATTTAGCAGTATTCCGAACTGATTTACTACTACTATGATGAAAGATAATGAATTTTTGAATGATCTTAGTTAATTTTTTACAACTACGAGCCCTATTTAAATAATAAATAGAATATTACGGACAAATCAAGTAAAAATTAAAGCCAAACGATTTTTTAAATGTGCCCACAATTCAAAAATAAAAATAATATGACAGACAATAATTTTAATTATGAATTTATCCGGAAATGTTGCAGTGTACGAAGACTTTTGTGGCGTATTCTTCCTCTGCAACCTTTCGTTTTCATTTTTATATAAAAATAAAATCAGTCAATAATAAAAAGAAATGTTGAGCATTATTTAGAATAACATAAAGTTGAGGTGGAAAAATACTGTTCTTCATATAAGAATTCAATTCCGGGTAAATGCCTTTTTATTATAAATTTCTAAAGTGTACGAATACTTTTGGGAACCACTGTAGATAATAGTCTTATCCTGATGCAACGTAACACAATTAAGATTGTTTAGGTAAAGTGATAAAATTTCGCATTTGAAAACAGTTGTCAAAACGGATTTGTGATAGTAATCGATCTAAATGTTGAATTTTTTTTCTACTTTTCATATTTTATGTTTTTAATTGTAAGAGTATCCATACAACCTTTAGCAAAACATTCCCCTTTTTTCGCAACCAACATTTTAGGCCTTTCTCTCCTCTTTTTCGTTAGTAAATCGTTCCTTTTCTATTTCAATCAGATAAATATATCCAAGCCTCAGCAATTGAAACTATACATTTCTAGTTTTCATATGCCAATTAATTTTCGCACAGCAATATGCACATGGTCTTAAGGTGAGAAACAGGTTTTGCGTTAGGCATTAAACATCACGTTTTTTTTGAGTATTCGTTAATCCGATTTTATAATTTTGTTTATAGTTCCTATGCAGATACTTAAGGATTTTGTAATAATTCTATGCTAAATTGTGTTTTCTTTTAAAATGTGACACGCGACTTTAGATATAACTAGCAAACCCCGCGGCTTTGCTCGCGTAATATTTGAAATATGCCACGTGGTATTTATATGTCTAATTTTTATTAAAAGGTACTAACTAAATTTTTGCTTATTACTTTTAAGAATAATTCAAAAATTACTATTTAAAACAAAGTTTGATTAAACATCATTATTACACTGCATTAGGCAGAAATGAGACTTAAATTAATAAAACTAAATAAATGATAATTTAGAAAATATTCTGAAACCTTTATGCTCATTTAATACGCTCATTTAAGTATTCATTTGATGTTTGGAATTTTTTAGAAACCATCTTCTTACATCTTAAAATTAACTATAATGTCAAATTCCAAGTCCTACCATCTCTGTCAACAGAAAGGGCTATGTTGAATTAGGAACTATCACCATTAATTTGTCAACATTAATTATGAAATCAGTTTGTTATTTTTAATATTCCACAGAAACGTAATTTAGAAAGCTTTTAAAGGCCTTTTATAGAACGTTTGTTGTTCCTGTAAACCCCAGGTGGTAGAATAATCGGCCTGCGTAGGATCAGAGACTGTTACCATTGATTCGCAACTATTACTTTTATAATCGGTTTATATTCCCTGAAATTGCATAGATATCGTAATTTAGGACTTTTTTAGAATGCTTTTCACGCCTCCCCTTCGCTTCACCCCTTTTTAATTCGAATTTATTTTCGACAGTCCTTCCAGGGCATTTATACTTTATAAGTAACTACCATGCCATATTTAAAGTTTCTAGCCTTTTCAGTATCACATAAATCGCAATTTAGAAAGTTTTTAGCTCCTGCAGCCCTCTGGTGTTAGTGGCACAGATATAAAATATAGCTTATGTTTGAGCAGGTCCTAACACCGTCATCATTATTTTTTTAATCGGTTTAGTATTTGATAAGATTGCATAAAAATTGTAATTTATAACGCTTTTCGCTTACTTCATCTTTTTAAATTTGGAATTTTCTTTCGGCTGTTCTTAGAAAGCAGTTGCATCTTGTAAGTAAATACCATGCCATACTTCAAAGTGTTAGATCCCTCAGTTGTGCAAAAAACGCAAATTAGAACATGTTTTGCTCTTTCACCCCAGATGGTAGTGACAGCAACATAAAATATAGTCTATGTTTGAGCAGAGACTGTCACCATTCATTTGCAACCATTACTTTTGAAATAGCTTTGGTATTTCCTTAGATTGAGTAGAAATCGCAATTTAGAACGTTTTTAGGACGCTTTTCGCGCATTTTCACCCCTTTTTAAATTTCCAATATTTTCGAAACTGTTCTAAAAGATCATTTATATCTAATAAATATGTACCTTGCCTAATTTTAAGTTTCTAGCCCATACCGATCACAAAAATCGAAATTTAGAATGCATTTTTGCTTCCGCAACGTCTTGGTGATAGTGATACCGACATAAAATAGCGTGTATGTTAGAGCAGAGGCTGTCAGCATCAATTTCCTACCATTGCGTTTGAAAACAGATTCATTCTTCTTGAGATATTGCCGACAAATCGGCATTTAGAACGTTTTTAGAACGCTTTTCGCGCATTTTGCTCCTGCATCTCCTCTGGGGTAGTGGAAACAGATATAAAATATAGCCTATCTTGGAGCAAGATCTGTCACCATCATTTTTACACTATTATATTTGAAATCGGTTCAGTACTTCCTGAGATTGCATAGAAATCGGAATTTAGAACGTTTTTTACAACGTTTTTTGCGCATTTTGACCCCCTTTTAAATTTCGATTTTTTTAGGAAACGTCCTTAGAGATCATTGATATCTTATAACTAACTACCATTCCAAATTTCACGATTCTAGGCCCTTTTGTAACGCAAAAGCCGTAATTTAGAACGTTTTTCTCCTGCACCCCCTTTGGGGTAGTGGCACCGACATAAAACATCGCCTATGTTGGAGCAAGGGTTGTTACCATCATTTTGACGCCATTATTTTTTAGATAGGTTTTGTATAACCTGAGATTGTGTAGAAACCCCCATTAGAACGTTTTTTAGAATGCTTTTCGCGCATTTTCACCCCTCTCAAATTTCGAATTGTTTAAGAACTGTTCTTAGAAATCCTTTATATCTAATAAGTAGCTAATATTTCGAATTTCATATTTCTAGGCCCTTCAGTAACGCATAAATCGCATTTTTAGAACGTTTTTTGCTCCTGCACCCCCTTTGGGGTAGTGACACCGACATAAAACATAGCCTATCTTGAGCAAGCGTAGTCACTATCATTTTGACACCAATATTTTTTAAATCGGTTTGGTATTTCCTGAGATTGTGAAGAAATTACCATTCAGATCGTTTTTTAGAACGCTTTTTGTGCATTTTCACCCCTTTCAAATTGCGAATTTTTTAAGAACTGTTCTTAGATATCATTTATATCTTATAACTAACTAATATTCAAAATTTCATATTTCTAGGCCCTTCAGTAACGCTAAAATAGCATTTTTAGAAAGTTTTTTGCTCCTACTCCCCCTTTGGGGTAGTGGCACCGATAAAAAACATAGCCTATCTTGGAGCAAGCGTTGTCACCATCATTTTGACACCAATATTTTTAAAATCGGTTTGATATTTCCTGAGATTGTGTAGAAAATACCATTTAGAACGTTTTTTAGAACGCTTTTTGTGCATTTTCACCCCTTTCAAATTTCGAATTGTTTAAGAACTGTTCTTAGACATAATTTATATCTTATAAGTAACCAATATTCAAAATGTCATGTTTCTAGGCCCTTCAGTAACGCTAAAATCGCATTTTTAGACGATTTTTGCTCCTACACCCCCTTTGGGGTAGTGGCACCGACATAAGATATAGCCTATGTTCTAAGTTGGACTAACACCATCATTTTGATACCATTACTTTTGGAATCGGTTCGGTAGTTCCAGAGCTTACCTCCGACAAATAAACAATTTTTTCCTCTTTATAATAGGAGTATAGATAAGCAGTGAACATACCTTCGTTTGGTATTCCTTTTTTACTTTTTTCCCAGTCAATGTAAAATTTGATGTTTATTTCCTATTTTATTAGTCATGTGGGAACATCCATTGTTACTCTTGTGACCATTAGAGCAAATTTTCACAAATACTTCCAATTATTTTATTACAAAATATAATTATAACAAAAATTGATGTAATCATTTA
Source organism: Maratus speciosus (assembly GCA_963932465.1). Lineage (NCBI taxonomy): Eukaryota > Metazoa > Arthropoda > Arachnida > Araneae > Salticidae > Maratus > Maratus speciosus. Next base: position 108,705,216 of record OZ010789.1, on the reverse strand, counting down.
AATACAATTATGTTCCACTCTCATAAAATATATCTATTTTCTAACAAAAAGCATTTCCCTTGTCTATATAATCAATCAAAATTTTGTTACTCTTGTGACCAGAGTAACACAAGATTCATTTAATATATATGTCGTAGGCTAATTGAGAAATCCGGCTCTTTGCAAACAGCCTAGGCTGTTTGCAAAGAGCCGGATTTCTCAATTAGCCTACGACATATTACAAATTAGATTTATTTTTGTGTGTGGAACACAGTGGTATATAGCTGGTTATATCAATTTGTATCTCAATTATACACTGCCGGCCATTAAAATTGCAACGCCATGAAAGATAGAAAATACAAAAAAGATATTTATTGTACGTAAGAACACAAAATGATTAAATTTGTAAACAGTTTGGGGGTTTACAAGGGTGCGAAATTAATAGAAACAGCTGCTCAAAGCGGCAGCTGAAACGGCCCTTATCCGGTTAGGCATGGAGCCGAACTGGGCTTGGAGGACAGAAACGGGCTACTCATTCCATGCTGTTTCAATTGTATGCCACGCTTCATCAACCGTATTACCTGGAGAAGGGTGGCGGGCTAGTCTCTAAGCAATTCATGACCAGATGTTTTCAATGGGTAACAGATCTGAATACCGTGCAGGCCAAGGCAGCAATCTAATACCCTGTGTATCGAGGAAGGTCAGAACACGATGTGCAACATGTGGTCTTGAGTTATTTTGCTGGAAAATGGTGTTTGGCAGGCATCGAAGACAGGGCAGAACCACTGGACGTAAGATGTCAAAAATGCACCGATCTGCGTTCAAATTACCGTCGATCCGAACTAGAGATGTGCATGTCGTGTACCCAATAGCTGCCCAAACCATCACACCAGGTGTAGGGCCCCTGTGCCGATATCGAATGCAAGCAGGCGACAGGCTTTTTCCTCGGGGCCTCCAGACAAGTATGCGGCCATCAAAATACAGCTCGTACAACCGGGACCGGTCTGGAAAGACGACATTGTGCCGGTCATGCATCCAGCTTTGTTGTTTGGCGCACCAGAGTCGTCGACTGTCTATATGCTGCATTGTCAAGGGAAGCCGCAGTACTGGTCGCCGTTCTGACTGTCCACACTGCTGCAAACGTCGTCGCACCGTACGAGCGGACACTGGGTGCGATTCAAACATGCTCATTTCCTGACCAATGGCTCGTGATGTGGTTGTACGGTTTTGCAGGGTCGACCTCAAAATTTGTCTGTCCTCTCCGGCGTTAGTCATGGGGGGGGGGGGGCGTCAAGATCCTGAATGCCGTTCAGTATGACCCTCAGCAATCCATTGATTCGATATTTGTATGACATTGGTTGTATTTCGAAGAATGCAACGGGCGATATCACGGAAAGATAATCCACACTCTCGATAGGCAACGATACTGCCTCTATCGAATACCCACACTTGGTGGTAAGCATTTCTTCTTATTACTCGATGCATAACACGATATTCTGAGCAAAGACCGACCTTACAAAGCGCTTTCCGGATGAGAATTCCACTACGCAACTTTTCTTTTATGCAATGCTCCATATGTCGTTTCTCCCGCCTGCCTCGTCTAAATGCGCTGAAATACTAATCATTGAAATATTCCAACCTCTTCTTCTTCTTTTCATGCGTTTTTGAAGTTCGTCAGATCATTCCTTCCTGGTCTTTCAATTTTCATGGCCAGCAGTGTATTTTGTAATAAAATAATTGGAATTATATATGAAATATTTGGAATATATATGAAATATTGGAATATATATGAAAATTTGCTCTAATTATCACAAGAGTAACGAATGGACGTTTCCATGTCACTTATTTTACATGTCGAAATATTAAAACCATAATTTTCAAAACTTTTTTTAACAATCGAATATTTCTCTTCGTAATGTGCAAATACCTAGCTATTTTTTCCATGGTTTATTTTCTAGCGACATTTTAATGCAAAATATATTTTTAATGATACAGACGATGATGAAATCATATTCGGAATTCCTGTCATTTAGATTTTATTATTTTGTTTTGTTTAAATTATATAAAAATTCAACATAGTTACGGAGATGTTTGAAAACCGTCTCTATAAATGAAACAGAAAAAATAAATATATTAAAGTAAAATATTTTTTTCAATAATAGTACCGATAGCATAACGGACAAAGAGCACAGGAATTATTAGCATTAATGATATTCATAGAATGAGGGATGCTCCTAAAATGAATAAGCCCCACCAGTGGCCGAGAGGTTCTGCTCTCGAAGCTGGTAGACGGTAGGTGCTGGGTTCGAACCCAATCGCGCCCGTCGTCCTAATCGTTCGGAGTTTTCGTGGTTTTCTTCGAACCGTGGATTTCCATGCTTTAATACGGATTAGGTTTCCTTAGAAAGACCTCCACGGAAGGCACTACCCCTTGGGCCTATATCCCTCGTGCAGATGATTGGCCGTCAAAAATCAACCCAACCCTAAAATGAATAATTTTATAAAATAAATTAATCAGTCTAGCATTATAATAACTAAATAGGCAATGTAATTAAGAACTTTTTAAAACTTATAATTTTTTGTCAATATAATCGGTTTTCATTATCTAGAATTCATTCACTTGTAGAAAACAACGAGGTAAATCTGCATCTTTGCTTTTATTTTTAACGTAAAGTTAAAATTTTTGGATTGAATTTGTGATTGTAGAATTATAATTTGTAAAATAACACTACGAATCCATTTATATATTTCTCATGTAATACGAATTTTTAAATCCAAAAAGCATAACGGCTAACAATTACAGATAATTTTCTAATCGTTAGGGTATTACATAATGTAAAAGGGTCTTCCCACTACAGTGTTGTACGGTTCGGAATATATCCTACCCAAACCCGAAAATTCAACTTAAATTTAACTCGAACCCGATCAACTTGAAAACGAAACCAACCCGTACCCGAAGTGAATAAAAATATATATTTGAATATAATTATGGAAATGTAGAGTAGAATTACATCTCTAACAGCGATTTTGTCAGTTTTGTAGAAAAATAAATACATATACACGCATTATTATTAAAAAATAAAGTTTTTTTTATTATTAAAAAATATTGAGGATTCTGTTTTTAAATGTCGGTGTAACACACAAAACAATTAATGTCAAATCGACCCTCGTTGAAATATTTTATAGTGAAACTTACCCTTCTAATACACTAGTGTCGCGATCAGGAAAATCTTATAATCTAAATCCTCTTTATAGCTGGAAAATTTGAACGTCTTACATCTCTGAAATAAAACTACGGAAAAATCTGTGACAAATTCTGGTAAATAGATTCATATTGTTAAATTAGTTTTTAGAACTTCCTATTTTTGTCATAATTATTTTTTCTATAATTAAACATCCTATATATTTAAATTTGTTCAAAATTTACCATATACAGGTTGGGCAAAATACACTGAATGTTTTTAAAATTCAATACTATGTAGACGCTGATAGAGTCTGAAGTTATTTTTGCAAGAAGTAATGTGTGGATTGTTGAGTTGGGATTTTTGTTTAAGCCTCAAATATCACTCTCTCTTCTGTGTTTTAGATCAAAATATCGTCAATTGACGTCATTCTCTAATACAGTAATACTACTCAGAATAATTTGCAATTTTTAACGTTAACCATCTTCTTTGACATTGCAAGAGGTCAAGACGTTGAATGAAGTATGAAAATTGAAATTGAGAGAATGTCAGTTTTAATTCTTCAACAGTTTAAACAGAATAGTGCCAGAGTACAAATGATATTTTGCATTAAAAATATAGTGTAGTAAGTCCGAATGCATACATTAATCTTCTGCGAGCTCAATTTGAATAACTGACACATATTTTCTTTTCCTTTTAGACTGTTCTTTCTGTTTTAAGATACCCTATACACTGCGTTTAAAAATTGTATCAAAACCCAGTTTGTCAAGGAAACAGATGAAAAAAATGATAGAAAATAAATTTCAGAGTCAATAATGTTACAAATAGCACAATATTTATGTTTTATAGCAAAATATAATTGAAACAATCATTTTTAGATGAAAAAAAAAAACACTGCATTTCAACATTTTAGGTGTTGCGTAAAGATTTGAGTACTGATCAAAAATATAAATTAGTAGCCAGTTTATGCACCATTGTTTCTTAAGTAATGTAAAATCACGGTCATGCATGGAGCTCACCAAGTCTTTTAATGTATTTTGGTCGATTTCTTTCTAATAAAAGATTATATCTTATGTTTAAGTCTTAAATTGTGGGACAATATTTTGAATATTTAAAAACGCTTTAACAAATAGATTTTACACGTTTTCCCTTAGGTTTAAATTAGAAGAGACTGATGGACATGTCATCACATGCTCAAATTTATTCAGGAACTATTGCCAAGTGGTGTTTGCTATTTTATCCTGCTGTAAAATCTAGACATGTTCTCCATTTTTCTTAGCGAAAGGCAACAAGTTACCTGTAAGTAGACTTGGTAGCTTAATGTAACCATTCCGCAATAAAGATGCACAGTGTCGACTTAATCACAAAATCCAAATGGAGCACACACCGTGAGCAAGCCTCCACCCTGCTACAGTTTAGAAAATATTTCAGATACCTTGCGCCGATCGTGCCAATAATAAAACTAACCGTCAGAACCGTCCAAACTGAACTTTGTTTTATTAGAAAATATTACTATTTAATATTCGATCTTCCAAAACTTGCGACCTTTTTCCAAATCGGAATCAAGGTGACATTACAGGTGCTATCAATTCCTAAGTAGTTCGCTTCTTTTCTCGTACGACAATGTTTTAGAGCATCTGGCTACTTTAGATTAAAAACATTTTTGACACTGCTATCAGTGGATCTCTTGACAGTTCACCTAAAGTTGATTTCTCATTACTCAGTTTGTTTATAATGGCTTTTTTGTACATTTTGTCATCCTTGGTGGATATAATGAAGATATCTTCATTACACAATCATATTGTTACGAAATAAAACTCAATATACACAATACAACAAAATTCAATGGGGTATTTTCATTTTAATTTGCCATATATGTCGCTGAAAGTTCTTAATCCTTAAAGGTCACAATTTTTCCTTTTCAAACACGATTAAAGCATGATCCATTATAACTTACAGTGCGGTAAAGTTTGAAAATTTCAAAACTTGCTAACTGTATTTGTATACTAAACTAATTTGCACATTTCAGTTTATTCTTTTCGGAATGGCATTCGATATACCTGTACACAGTACAGCACCAGCAAAGAAAAAGGTTGACTGTCACTGAAAATTTTTTAAAAAGCCTTCTTTTCAAACCTCTACCAGAACTGAAAGGAAAAAGGAGAACACCGAGCCATCTCAAGTTGAAAGGGTCACCACTCCACGTGACGATCGTACGATAGAAACTCTTGCCCGCCTCTTCTATTTAAAGCAGGAAAAAGTAAAATAAAACATCTGGACATTAAGACTGTGTCTTGAGAGTCAAGATTTTTTTGCTGGACCTGTCGGCGTCCATTTAATGGTAATTTCGAACAATGTTCATATCATTTTGAAACAATAGTTTTTTTAAAATAATTTATGTTTACCATTTAGAGTATAATAAATTTAGAGTAATTTAGAATAACAATTTTTATTTTACCGTTATGAATTATGTAATAGTATTGTATTTGTCCCCAGAATAGCGTTATCTTATAATTATTTCTGGATTTTTGCTTGTATATCACAAAATTACCGGGTGTTCATTTTGAAACGCGGTGTATAGCTGCATTTTTTCTTGACAATATAACTAGATTATAGTTCAAATACTTCATCAATAATTTCGGATTGTACTTTTCTGCATATTTTATAGAGTGAACGATGGGTATTTTAAATTGATCCAAGGGATGTTTTGAAAATGAATTAAAGTTCATTAACAAAATACCTCTCGAGTTCAACTATTTTATGTGGAACGTCTAATTTTAGGTGAAGCGTTTAAAAAATACACATGTTTATCTTTCTTTTTAATGTAAATAAATTTTTAACAAGTATAAAATGCTCTATTTGAGATGCCCTGTATTTATCTTTTGAGACAGCAGTGATGTTTAGTAAATGGTATAATGAATTATATAAATACTAATGTTTGTGGATATAAGAAATCGAACAGACAAAACAAATGCTATTACATAAATGGATAAAAAATAAAATCACTTCTAATTATTTTTTATGGTCTGTTACATTTCAAAAAACAACAAAAAGAGAGTTTTAAAACCGGAAATTGAAAGCAACTTTCAAGATGTAAAGAAGTATTAGTAAGAAAATAAAACAGTTAAAGAGCTGAAACATGTTTTAATCTGCGAAAGGGTTTAATGAAGAATAACAAAGCGGATTTAATGTTTTCCAAAAGAAAGGAATTTTTTCCCTAAAGGAGAGAATTACAAAAAATCGATATAAATTAAATTTGTTTTTAAATAATCTTGTTCAAAGTTCGGAAAAAATTATTGTCATTTAATGCATTACTAAGGGATGGTAAAATGAAAGAATAAAAAATAAGTTGCAAAAGAAATTGCACTGATTATAAATTAATTATAATCTAAAAAAAAATAGTGTCCCGTATTTTAAAAAAAAGTAACTCCGCAAGATACTATAAAATAATGATAATAATAAAAGAAAATGTTATTCGTTGTTTGTTTAAATCCATTGTTTAATTTCAGGGTGATTAAAATTGATGGTGATATTTCTAAAAGCAACTTTAGAAACAGTTCTCAAAGTAACCTGACATTACAGCACGGTATTTAAGCAATGAAATTTTAATTGGCAAAGAAAAAATACTTTAATGTAATACAAATAAATGGCGCTGTTGGGATCAATATATGGGAAATTGGTAAAAAAAAAAAAAAAAAGAGAAATAAAAAAAAAAAAAAAGCTTCTCATTGAGTTGTAACCTTCCATACCAGTACATGTTTTCTTACTTTAACGTTGGTGCAAAATTGTCCAATGACATTTATCAATTGCTTTTTGTCGTTAGGCTAATGTCTAATGAAGATAGGTTTTCGAATTTAAGAATGATTTCTTACATACAGTATGCAGACATTGGACCAAATCTTAATACTTTTATTCCTCAGACGTTTCTGACATAAAATAACACACCGGGTAAGTACAGTTTTGATAAAAGCTAGATAAGTATAAATCCTCCAAAGGGTAAAAATGTCATGATGAGTATTCAGATGATATTTATGTGAATAAATTCGCGCTCCACGTTTTCATCAAACTAATATCGGGGTTAAATGTTTCATTTTTTAAATGGCATATAGAGAGAATGTGCGGCTAATTTTTCACGTTTGATAGGCAAAGTTCCTTAGTTTGCGCCATCTACTGCTATATTTTTAAGGTGATTTCTCTTCATCAAACAAAACTCCATTGTTTCTGAAATGTTCATGTCAAATTTCATGGTCATTATGATTATGTTTTCTTAACCACTTAACGGTCGCTTAGTATTTGGAAAAACGATCAAAAAAGTACCAATTTTTTTATTACATAAATTGAATAATTATAAGGTTTCTATATAAAAAATGCAATTCTTTTTTTTTTTTTTTTTAGGCAAAAAAAAAAGATGTTATAGAACAAATTCATATTTGTGCAAAATCCATCATGCCAGAATTCTGTGTTTGAATGTCTGTTTTACACTAATCAAATTAATGCGAATAAGAACGAATTTTTACAAATAATATTTGAAATAATATTATATACATGAAATTTTGATTATTAATAATTTTTTTGAATGTGATATATTTCGAAATATGCAATACAAAGCCCAACATCACAATCAGCGCCAGAAACCAAACCCGACCGCTAATATTCAAAGACTTCACACGGAACTGTCAATTAAATTTTTCTGGTTTGAGAAGTTTTTTCCAACAATAAATCTCCAGCCCGGAAATATGACGGGAGGGAGAAATAACGAACGACACCTCAGCACGTGATATTGACGGGAGCGAGAATTAAAGGGTTAATTTACATGATTTCAAAATCACACCTTTTATTTTAATCAGTCTGTATTTTAAAGAAAGAGTAATTAAGAAATATTTTGTCTTATGTAGACGGTTGGCCGACTATTAGACTTGTGATCGGATTATTGTGGTTTTGAGGCTTACTATAACTAAATATAGACATATGTTTTCCATTAATTTTATACAGGATGCAAAGTAACCGAAATATTATTTTATAATTTCTAATACCCTAACGAGGCGAGAATCCCAATGTGTAGTCTAGCATTTTAAGCATGTGCCGCTTAACACTAGAAGTGCTGGAAATTTCACTCAAGTTTTATTTTAAAAAAGGTACGCCATAATTTTTATTTAAACCTTTTTAACTTCTATTTTTTAACTTGTTTTTATTTTTAATTCTTTTTCAAAGAACTTTCTGGTGCAATTCGAATTAAACGTATTCGGTAGCTGTCAAATTGACTGCTTTTGTCACCTCTAGTGTTAAGACCTCCATCGCGAGGATCTAATTGCGTTTCTTACACTTAAAATGAATAACTTAATTAAAATGTTGGAGATTCTAAAGTATATAAACGTTTAAACTATTTAAATTACTACTGTGGAAGTTCTAAATAAATCATACAATTTATCATTTAAATTTAATGATTTAATTTTTTATTATTTTGTAACAAAACTCTGGCAAAATTGCAATCAATGATTTACAGAATAATTTAAAATATATAACATTTAATTAAAAAATAATTTTTTTTTAAATCAAGCATCTATCTAAAGTGTTTTCAACCTGTCATGGAATTGGATTCAACAGAAATTCAATAATCAAGATTCAGTTGTAGGAGAGAGGAGTTTTTGACAATTTGTTTGTGGGGAAAAAAAACACTTCCGTGACAGCACAACAATTACGAAGAAAAGATTGAAAAATAAAATTTTTGCATGAATAGAAGATTTAATTCAAAATGTGAAGCCAAATAAAAATGTTCCTTAAAGTTTAAAATAAAATGATACATATATTTACTAGTGGACCGTTATTTATTAGAATTTGAAATTTTATTTTCTCCTTTAAAATTCATTCATTATTTTAAAAAAAATGATATTGAAATTCAAAACTACTCTGTTTAGCTATTCAGGACATAGTGTTCAACAGGCAATGATAAAATGAATTAAATTGTTAGATCTTTTTAATAATCAAACATGCAAAACAAATGTTACATAAAAAGTAAATCCATCGCTTATATTATTTCCTTTAAATCCACTCTAAGTACTTATCGATGCATTAAAAATGAAGTAAAATAATTGGAGACATGAAAAAATGTTTAATGTAAAAAAGGGCCTAATAAAAAATAAAAATAAGCATTTTTAAAATTACAAAACATTTTTTACCCTATAAACGAAGATAGGAAAATAATGTATGCAAATACATATTTTTTTATATATATAATATTGTTCAATACTGGTGAAAAAAACCCAGTGCCATTTAATAGACAGTGAAATAATAATAAAACAGAACAGTGAAAAGTTATTTGTTACAATAAACAGCTTTTATAGTTTAATTTATTTTTTAATTAAAATGATAATTTATCTCACACCCTCCCCAAATAAAAACAAACACCACATCTTCTTTTAATAATAAAATATACAGTATTTACCGTTTGTTTCAGGCCAATGTTATATATACGAAGTATATTTAAAAAGAGGAGGTATTAAAGAAATTCATAAAAAAATAATAATTTTACATGACTATTCAAACATCTAGAGTGCCTAACCAGATAGGTTGCCGCCAGGGCTTGAATAATGTAGTGGTAGGCGGGCAGTTGCCCTGGTGCTACCCATTTCAGGGCCCTCTGATAGGATTAATGAGGATTTTTATTTATTTATTTATTTATTTATATATTTATTTATTTTTATTTATTTATTTATTTATTTTTTGAAAAGGGTGACAAATTTTTAAAATTGGCAAAGAGTGGCCGAAAACATTTTCAAAGTTTTAGTGAGTGCACTCCTGCCCTTCCCGTGTCTACATTCTTTGTCTCCTCCCACACCACAAAAAGAAAAAAGAAAAAGAAAAGAAAGAAAGAACAAGCTACATCATCAGAAAACTAACGATTAAAATTTTATTATAACAATTTAATAGTCCATTGTTTTCAAGAGAAATTCATTATTTATATTTCCCTCTTAACGAGGCAAGTTAAAACTATTTATTATGACAAATTAAGGGCATTTTTCTTGTAGGCATGTTATGGAATACACAGATCATTAAAAAATTTTTTTGCAAACATACACCCGTCAATCAATAAGAGAAGGCTATCCTGATAGAATTTCATTTTTAGCAGTTTTTTACGATTTTTCTGTTTTTGTTGTTTATAAAAAGTACATGAAAAAGTCTGGTTTTTGGCATAAAATTTTTGCATACTCTGCTAGGTGTGTGAATTTTTTCATCCAAATACGCTGATATTTTAATCAAAATTAATTCATTCAAATTCACTATGCAAGGTGAGCACTGTAAATCAGTGTATATGGCTGCTCACTTAATAATCACCCAAAACAAAAAATCGCACGTATGCTTAATATAGGGTAAATAGGGTGAAGATTCCGTAGTTTTTGACTTTATTGTTATAAAAATCGCGTTTTGTTTTTATTTGTTATTAACCCCTTACGTGCCGAGAAAAACTTACGAGATTCACTCCCCAGTGCCACAGTTAGAACTTAGTGGCCTTACAAAATGGGCCGTGACTTAAGAGCGTGCGAACTCTGTAAATAATCATTGAGAGATAGAAGAAGTTCCATTCCATTTTTAAATTTTATGGATTCACTAATAACTGAAAGCTGTGCCCTTAAGCAACGATAGGAAACTATTGTATATATCTCGAACAAAAGAAAAGTGAACGGCAAACCAAACAATAGTTTCTCTAAAATAATAGTGGTGTACATAAAGGGCGGAGCCTCGTCAAATATGGAAAAAAAATTTCGCTTGTATTTTCACGTCACAAGCTCAGTGCGATAACCTTTATGAATGTAGTTCCTTCTACGCCTTCTCCTCTGAAATAGGTCAGTCTTTCAAAAACACCTTCAAAGTCTTTTTTCTTTTTCTTTTTTTTATTACAAAGTCATGGGCGTGGTTTTACTGGTACAGCGCAGTATAAAGGACAATATTTTGGACTGACGTATACATACGTCAGTGGCACTTAACGCATCGACTATGCGCGACGGATATATACGTAAGTGGCACTTAAGGGGTTAATTGACTTCTTGTTGAAGTTTGCACCCTTATGTATCATTAAAAACCTTATTTTATTTTACAGATATTACATAAAGCATCAAGAATGTTGTTTTTGTAAACACTTGCATTTCGGCGTCTTACCCATGCCTATGGGAAAGATGGACAACTATCTAGGGGTAATACCTTATAGAGTTTCAATGTAAACAATAATTTTTGTGAATCAATTTAAAACATAATGGGACGAATAAATGTAACTTTAATATTTCAGACATAATAAAGTTGTCAACTTACTTAATATTAGGAAATTACACAAATATGAACGTAACAAACGTTGGGAATTTAATAAATGAACAAACTAATATTAAAAAAAAAGTTATGTTATAATTCATTTAAAAGAATTATGGCTCTTAAGTATGCCTATTTTTAAACATTATAATAAGTTTAAATACGATAAAGTCACTGTGATAAAGTGCTTTAGAGTGCAGTTCTTTTATTGGTGTATTTATTATGCCTCTTTGTTCTTTTCAGCTATAACTCAGATCTGCTACAGACTGCATATTGTTTTAGGAACTTTGAGAATCTTTTATATAACCAACAGTTTCACTGAATGCATTTGATCCAATCACATTTTACAGAGGTTTTATTGCACCCTGCTAAGCACTCTGAATACTGATTACCATTTACTTTAAAAAAAATCCCCATTTTCTGAATCTTAGTAGGAAATTTACTTCGTTATTTTTTCAAAGCAGATCAAATTAGAGTATTTGTAGAGTCTGTGGTGTCTTGACGGAGGTTGTGGAGCGTAGATAGCAGCGTGCAGAAGAACCTAGTTACTTAAAACTATATTATGTACTACCGATGTTTACATTTATTAAAATTATTTATAACTTTATTTAACATCAAATTTTTAACAATGATTAAAATTAATATTTATTAAACAAATATTTCAAATGCCAATAAAGTTAATTTATAAGGCAGTATACATACAGAAAATTTTCAAATTTTGTTCATCTTAGATTTTAATATTTCTTTATGTCATTTTAAACATTTAGAAAATTTATGATTTTAATCAATGGTTTTTTTTATCCAGTTCTTTAAAGTCACGATTTAATCATTGATTAAAATTATCAGATTAAAATTGTTGACAAGTTAATTAATATACAAGAGTCTTTTAAACAATGAAGAAACGACCAGGCATTTGATCGCAACGGAAAACAAGCGGCATCTTACCCCAAGGGAAAACATCCGGCAGCTTACCCACAAAATGTTTCGTCGACTCACCCCAAAGTACTGGGTAAGACGCCTGCTCTCCCCACTGACGCGAAGAAGCGGGAACCGGTCACCATTTATGCTTTTCAGAAAGGCCAGGTACCAGTACTCTCTAAAAACATCAGATTTATTTCTCTGGTGTTTAAACTAAGACTTATATAAGAAAATCAAGAAGTCACGTAAAAGATTTTTGACACTTACCAGAAGTATTAAGACGAAATAGCATTAAAAAATTACCACTTAATTTTTTTTAATAAGACCGCAAAAGGAAATTAAGTATCACCAGGGGACCCTCTTTCTTACATCTCAGCAGGGTTTCCGTACAGTGACTGCACACATGAAAGCTACGTGATTCGGCATCATGTACAACATGGCATCTCACCACAAGTTACCATTCAATAAATTAGTAGGAGGTCAAAACTAAATTTGATATGGTAAAACAAAATTTCACAAAATAGTGACAGTGTAATTTGATGTCAATTTTTGGATCAAATATTTGAATTTCAAAAAAGATTAAAAATAAAAATAAATATATTTTTTTAATTGCCTCTAAATAAAAGAATGTATTTTAATTATGAAAAAAAATTGGTATCAGTGTCTTAAGTTGTTTACGCGTGATGACGCGTATTCTATCGATCCGATAAAAAAAAAAAAATGTTATTTAAAAAAATGTATTTAGAGTTTTTGCGTGCCTTTTTGTCAGCCGCGATAACTTTTCCTTAAACTGTTTGTCCAAAATAAAATATTGAATGAGTGGAAAAATGGTTTTAAAGACATATTCTATAGAATATAAGGTTTAAAAAAATGCAAAAGAAATAAAATTATTTTTTTAAAGTTTTCTGAAAAACCTCTACAATAAGAATTCTAATCTCTTACAAGAATTTCATAACTCCAATTGCACATAAAGTGCCACAGCAATTTCCTGATTTAAAAAAAAAAAAAAAAAAAAAAAAAAAAAAAAAAAAAAGCAATTTAACAAATTACAACGAACATTTCGAAAATGACTTTTTCGAAGACTAAAATTTAAGACATAAAAAATCGCACGGAGTTGATCATACATTACGTACACCACGAATTAAACATTAATAGTGTTATTACACGTAAAAATTGCAAACGACAAAAATCGCCTGCGAATCATCAGATTTCCTGAAAGCTACGTATTATCCACCTGAAACTTACGTATTATCCAAGCATTTCATTGGCTGTTCGGGAAAAGGCTTTTCCATCGTAGAAATCTGACGGCCCATTTTAAATGAAATTTCATTCTTAAACTTCTAAACATCCCACATTATTACTTTTTACACCGTCGTATAGAGAAAAAAATGATAGAGAAAAAATTTGTTTGAAAGCTTTTTCTCAATTTGTTTCTGAGTTATTAATTTTTTTGTAGTTTTTATTACTTATTTGTCATAGTGGCAACAGAAGTATCCATCTCTGTAGAAAGTAAAGGGAAATACAGATTACTGTATAGACCAATCAGAACACGAATAAAATCCGAATTTAACCAATAAAAAGCTTCAGATATGCTTTTGATTTCCTACCCTGACGAGGACAATAACCATTTTTTCCAAATGGTAAAAAAAAAAAAGAAAAAAAACACACAAATTGAGAAATTATTTCAAAACTAATGATTTTACACTTATTAAAAAAGTTTCTGAAATTTTGAAACTAAACTAACATTCTACATAAAATTCAAACTTTTAACTGTTATATTTTTACCAATATACCTTTATAGATTGTAATTTGAAAGATTACAGTAACTTTTAAAATTCATTGTTACTTCAAAAATTATTATTGAATTTCCAGACTTATTCTGCCTACTTATAGAGATTATTGTGGTCTACAAGTAAATGATACAATGGATTAGATTAATAGTTGTGTTAGATATTTTATATGCTTAAACATACAAAATGAAACTTATTACATAAAAATATAAGAGAAAGCTTAACATATAAGCATTCTTTATGATCTGCTGAGATTCTAAAATGAATTCAATCAGCGCTAAGATTTCATGGAAAATGAAATAAGTTTTGGAAATTTCATATATATACATATTAGTCCAGGCAATAGTGGATTTTACCTGGCAAAATGAATGGAAGTTCTGGAAATAGACTTACTTTATGTTTTTTTTGGTTCGCTGAATCCGAATTTGTAACTTTCCACCAAAATTTCCCCCGGCACACCCCCCCCCCCCAAATTTTGGTAAAATGACCCCCAAGGTTTTATTAAAATAAAGGTTTTTATTAAAAAATCAATTTTTTTATTGTTTTAGGCAAAAAGTATCTAGAAATTCAGAAAGTAGAAAAAATTTGCAACAAATTAGATATATGACACTATGACTTAGGATGAAGGGGAAGGGGGAGCTGCCTCGGAACATGCGCAGCGGTGCTGCGTGGACTAAGTTGAGCAGTTCCACTTAACTTCTCACACGTTTACATTCGCCTTCCCATCTCCCCTCCGAACTTTCTCTATAAAGTTTACTTTAAGTTTTTTGGGTCGCTGAATCCGAATTTTTAACTTACCCCCAAAATTTAGTCTCCCGACACCCCCCCCCCCCGCACCCCACAAATAGTTGTTTTTAACTTAAATTTCTTATTATTTTAGAGGAAAAGCATTACAAAATTCAGAAACTAGACAAAATTTGCAGTAAATAGTATATGTGACATTATTACGTAGGATGAACGGCGCGGGAGGTGCTGCCTCTGAACATGCGCTTCGGCGGTACGTGCACTAAGTTATGAAATCCAGGCAATAGGGGATTTTACCTGGAAAAATTAATACTAGATCTGGATTTCGACTCACTTTATGTTTTTTGGATCGCTGAATCCGAATTTGTAACTTCCCATTAAAATTTCACCCGGCAACCCCCCAAAAAATTGATTTTTTGAAAAAATTTGGTTTTTGGAAAAAACCCGCGCGGGGAATTGCCTGGCGCTATTTGCCTGTATTTGCTAGAAAAAAATCTTTTTGGTAGGAGAGGGAATATTTCAGGAACAGAATTTGAATGATTTTATATTGCTTCTAAAACATAAAAGATAGGATAGATTAAAAAATTAAATAGTATAAAATATTTTTAACTTTGTTTACCGAGATGCGAGGCTGAAAATTCTGTGGTAGACAAGGAATTGAGGTTATTTGTTGTTACAGGTGAATAACAAATTTAGCCAAAAAATATGAAAGCTTTTAAAATTTGAGACACAAAAAATTGAGATTTTTAGAAAAATTCCTGTATTTGCCACAAGTACCATGACATTCTGCTAAATGCTGATTTTTGAACGTTTTAGCAAACATGTTTTAAGTCTTAAATTTATTTTGATTTCATTTACTTGAAACTAGAGGTCTGCACGGGCCGGAATTTCCAGGCCCGGGCCCGGCACGGCCCGAAGGAAAGCTATTTTGGCCCGGCCCGAGCCCGGACCGGCCCGTTTACATTTTTACCGTTCTCGGCCCGGCCCGGCCCGTACAAAAATCAGTGAAAACAGGCCCGGCCCGGCCAGACTCAATTTCAACAAAAAATTCCGTTTTTTCTCGATATACAATTAAGATTCTTTTAATGAATAATGCATGCATATTTATGGGAACATTTTACAGTATATTTTAAATTACTATGTGTTCGCAAACTAGAAAACACACAATAGTAAACATTAACGATTACTTACAGTGTTTTAGTCAACGTCTCTACAGACGTTTCAAAATTTAAATAAGGGTTCATTAAAAGATTATTGTAGTTTAGAATTAAGTGTTAAAAAACATGATAACTTTTGAAGCTTATACTAAAAAGTAGATTTGTGAAAATATTTCTGCCATTTTTAAGCCTTTTCTCAAATCCAAAGGAGCTACATTTTGATACATTTATGAATTCATTTCTTTTCGGAAACGCATGAGATTGGCAGGTATTCTTATTCAGAAACCATGTAAATGCCGTTTTTTTCTTAGATAAAAGTAATATATATTTCACAAAATACTGCCAAAGTTAGCGTTTTGAATCGAATTTCCGGAAGCGATATCACAGGAAAGGAGAAAAACGTACAGTCACGTGACAAGAGTCTCTGTTATCTCTGTACGTAATTTATGAAAAATGGAAACGCTATTCGATTCCAAATGCCTTCAATACTTAGACCTGTCAATTTTATGCCTTTATAGTTAAAAATGAGTCAGAAAA